>CM057450.1:1335548026-1336764692 GCA_016271365.2 Neoceratodus forsteri | reverse complement strand
TCTCTTCTGCTTTTTGGAACCCTGGGATTTCTTCTGGGCAGAAGTAATGGAGTCCTAGGTGGCATCAGACTTCTCTATGTGGTGGAGGTGACCATCCACTCCAGGACCGAAAAGACCTGTGCCTAGGAAGGGAGCATATGTCAATTTGTGCTGAGTGTCTGCCATGATGGTCGAGACCCTCAGCCAAGCCCTGCGGTACATGGTGACCGCGGCCACCACCAAGCGAGCGCAAGAATCCCTGATATCCAGAGTTGTCTGGAGTTGCTGTTTGGCAACCGCCCGACCCTGGTTGTGGACCTGCTTGACCATGGTCTGGTGGTCCGTGGGGAAATGAGGAAGAACCTCATCCAGAGAGCCCAAGAGGGCATGAGAAAAATGCGCCATGACGACGGCCGAGCTCGCCTGACGAAGGCCGAGTGAAAAGGCAGCATAGACTTTCCCGGCTGAATGGTCCAGTTTCCTGGACTCTTTATCCGGGGGTCTGTCAGTGTCTCCCGAATTACCCGAGCACAAAAACAAAGATTCAGTCACCAACCCCTTGGCCGAGGGGTGTTCTGTGAATCCCAAAAGGGAGCCGATGGGAACCGCGTACCTGCGGGCCATCCGGACTGAGGGTACAGTGCAGGAGGCTGGGTGCTGCCACAGCTCCAAGGCCAGGCCAACAATGGCTTTGACCAAAGGGAAGGCCTCTGTCAGAGAAGCCCCTCTTTTGAGGATATCACTAACAGGATATTCGGCCCATTTTTGAACTGGCTCCAAGGGTATCCCCGTAGATTCGGAGATGAGACGGAGGATGCCCATGAAGGACATGGGACCTTCCTCCGTTAAGAGACTCCTGATGGATTCCTCGTCCAAGGGATGGGAATGTAAGTTAGAGCCCTTGGACTCCAAGGAGTCCGGATAGATCGGCCGACCACCCAAGTCGCCTTCGACCCACCGGGGACAGTCGGTAGTGAGGGTGACAGACAGCTTATGCGGAAGGCCCTTGACAGCAGAGACTCCTTGGTAGGAGCCCCGGAGTGAGGCTGCTTAGGTGGCGGCTCTACCCGAATTGGTGGAGAGGCCAGTCTTGGCTGAGCCAGGAGGGTCTTTACCAGCTCCGCAGGCAGAGGGACGGTGTCAACCGTCTCCTGATGAGTCTGTGTCGGCCTGGATGGCGACAGCTGGTGTGTAAGCCGGAATCGACTTCAGACCAGCCATAATCAGCTGTTGCCATACTATGTCCTCATAGCGTCAACGCAGCCTGCGTCGAAGCCTCTCCTCTTCTGAGGAGGACGAGGATGAATGGAGGTGGCGCCACTTCTTGGAACACTTATGTGATTTCTCAGCCTATCGGTCAAAGGAGTTCGAGACCTCGACTTTGACCATTGGGGGGACCAACAGGGGTGCTCGGAAGGAGCCAGGGAGAACCACAGCTCCTCCAGGTCAGGGACAGGGACCATAAAGAGGTTCCCAGCAGGCTGGGTCTCCTCTTCAGCGGGTCTGGTCAGGACCAGGGTCCTGAATAAGGAATTGTCGGCCTAATCAAGTGACGATGGGTCAACAGGGTTGAGCACAATCTTGAGCGGGTCGTCATCCCGTATCTGAGCCAGCTGACCTGATGGGGGTACAGTGAAGCCAGTGGCTGAGGCTGCAATCTTGACCGAAGTCAAGACAGCAAATTTCTCT
Source organism: Neoceratodus forsteri (assembly GCA_016271365.2). Taxonomy (NCBI): domain Eukaryota; kingdom Metazoa; phylum Chordata; order Ceratodontiformes; family Ceratodontidae; genus Neoceratodus; species Neoceratodus forsteri. The sequence continues at coordinate 1,336,763,024 of CM057450.1, read as the reverse complement.
CAATCCCAAGAACGTTGTCGACGAGATGAACCTTCTCTTAACTCCTTGTCCTTTTTACAGGAGCGAGAGACGTGCACGCCAGAGGTGCCCTCACCTTTGGTTGGGAGAGATTGGCACAGCTCCTTGAAGGAGCCCGAAAAGGTGGAGCCCAAACTGAGTGGGACGAAGACCAACATAGAAGAGGACCGATCAGCGGCCCGAGCCACCTCCTCCTTAAAAGCCTTCATCTGCTCTAGTTGCCACGTGGACCCCGCAGCCGCGGAGACCTCCCAATAGGCCTCTTTTGATTTGACTAGCAGGTTCCATTTCTCCGGTCAGCCTAGCTGAAGTCATGCGAGATGACTGTCCAAGACATTAAGTTGGAACGTGCAACAAAAATCGCAGGCCTGGTTGTCATGGGCATGGCCCAGGCAGTAGACGCATGAGGCATGTGGGTCAGTGCGAGACATCTTCTGCCCACACAGGCACCAGCGGAATCCGGGTGAGGAGTTATTCTCCAGCATGGTCGTGATCACGAATCAATGGGGAGAAACTCGAACGAGTTTAATTTTAGGTAAATCCAAAGATTTGTACGCCAGGGCCTACTATATCGCAGGAGTGATAAGGAGGGAACCTGAATCTTCCAGCAGAAAGGAAGATCTGACATAAATGGGCAGAGCCGAGGGATATACCACTGGGGTGGGTGGGAGGAGCCAGCACTGAAACCTTCTGGCAAGATTCTTTAAGGGAAAGGACATGCCAACTAGTGTGGATAGAACAACAATATCCACAATCCTAGAATATAACTTTGCGCAGGGGAGGAGGTGGGAAAAATATTCAAACTCTCAACTAACAACATGAGTGACTTATCTGCCAGCCAATTTGACCCCTTTGATGGGGTAAACCTAGCTGTTTGGTGTGAGAACCGATTTACTAATGGCAAAGATTGATTCTTAAAGATTTAATCTTGTGTTTTTGATTATTTTGGTACCATTTCTTAAACACAATATCATGCTTCAGGGCTTGCAGTTATAGCGTAATTACCACATTCCCCCCCCCACCCCATGGCAGAAGGACACTTGGCTAATGCCTCACGCTTCAAACTCACAGAGTGGGGCGTGTGGTAATTACCAAATAACTGCATGTTCTGTTGTGAGTTATTCTTTACTTTTGCAATTTACTTCCTTACTTTTTGAGAAATATATAATGACATCTTTAGCTTTCTTCCTGCAGGACCCCCCAACCTGTTGGGCATGGTACTGGACCTGTAGCTTGCTTTGCTTAGGACCTAAAGCACCAGACCTTTTGGGTACAGTGCCAAACCAGTAGCTTGCTTTGTGCAGGGCCCTTTAGACCCTATGTGAACCGGCAGATCCAGGTGACACCAGATTTGTACGACCATACTTAAACCGTGTGCTACCCGAAACAGTGTGGGCACAGTTGTACAAAATGGCAAAAGTACTTTGAGCAAAAGAAAGTATAGCACTCCACACAATAGGCTCACTATAACATAATTTTATTAAGCATCCGCAAACAATACCCCGGCCCTTTGAAGGATTAATTTCTTCATCGGGGTGGAGTATTAGTTAAAAAGTGGTGGATTCATTATGACCCTGTGGTTACAGGAGAGATATAAGCAGATCATCCTTCACTAAATTTAGTGACCACAATGAATATTTATTTTGCTTTGCTGAAATCACCACTTATATTGACCATATTTTTGGTATTTTTCCTTCTTTTCTATTCCCCCCACCACCACCATCTGTTGTTCTATCCTTCTCTTTTTTTTCCCTCCCCTTTTCTTCCTTTCCCTATTTTTCCTTTCAGTATGGTCTTCAGTATAAATAAATCAGCTTGAAAGCAATGACCAGTAGGAATTAATTGCTGGCTCTAATAGCGTTAAGTAAAGTAAAGTAGAGTAAAATTTTATTTATATGAGACGCCCTTCCTGAGCTCAGGGTGCCTTTACAATATACCATACAGTAACAATATTATAATTAAAATCGGTAAAATAGTAATAATAATAATAACATTTTTATTTTTATGGTGCCTTTCAAAATACCAAGGCGCCTAACAAAATTTAAAATAACACATCAAACATCCAGAATCATAAATAGTATAAAACAATTTATCCAGTTGCAGGAATCATTCACCAAAAGCTTGGTACCACAAATATGTTTTTAAAGCTTGTTTGAATCCCTCCACGGTCGTGCACTCCCATAACCGACAGGGTAGAGAATTCCAAAGGGTTGGGGCCACATGCAAAAATGTCCGGGCCCCGGAAGATTTCAGACACACCTTTGGAATCTCTAGCAACTTCTCGTCAGCTGAGTGGAATGAACATCCAGGGCAGTAAAGGACCAGAAGCTCTTTCAGGTAGTCTGGGCCCTGTCCGTGAAGGGCTTTAAAAGTCAGAGGACCGACTTTAAAGGTGATCTGCCACTGTACCAGCAGCCAGTGCAGTCCGCACAGCACCGGTGAAATATGACAGGACTGGGAGGTTCCTGTCAAAAGCCAGGCCGCAGCGTTCTGCACTAGCTGAAAGCGATGGCTTGCCACCCGAGGTAGCCCTAGGTAAAGGGAGTTGCAATAATCTAGGCGCGAGCACACAAAGGTTTGGACCAGCGGAGGAAGATCACCGGATGGAACAAGGTGCTTAATCCTGGAGATATTCCTCAGATGGTAAAAAGAGGATTTGACGACCGCTGACACCTGCGAATGCAGAGTCAGCCCTTCATCAAAAGATTAGCCCCAGGTTTCGCACCCATTCAGAGGTTGGGAGTGATAAGCCCCCAAGAAAAAGCTCTATGGGCGAACCCACTCCCAGACCCCCTATCCGGCGCACCAGGTCCACAACCAGCACCTCATTCTTTTCCAAGTTCAGCTTCAGCCAACTGGAATCCATCCACTCCTGGATTTCTGCGAGGCAGCTATTAAAGACTGAGAGAGCTCCATCCTGGTCAGGTGCAAAAGAAAGGCAGAGCTGGGTATCAGCATAGCAGTGAAACCTCAGCCCATACCTTCTTACAATGTCTCTGACAGGCAGCATACACACTGCGAACAACATGGGAGACAACACTGAACCCTGAGGGACCCCACATGACAGAGAAACTGGGTCCGAGGAAGAAACCCTGGACACCACTCTCTGAGTTCTTCCAGTGAGAAAAGATGTAAACCACCTGAGGACTGTAACCGACAGTCCACAGATGACCCTCAGGCGATCAAGCAGGACCTCATGGGCCACAGTGTCGAATGCTGATGAGAGATCCAGAATAACCAAGATGGAACGGTTTTCCCGATCTCTGACCATCAGGAGATCATTGCGCACCCGAACCAGCACTGTCTCACTACTATGTCTTTCGAAATCCAGACTGGAGGGGTTCATAGATGTCACGGATGGTCAAATGGTTCTCCAGCTGCACAGCCACTACTTTCTCAATCACCTTCCTTAAAAAGGGAAGGTTAGAGATTGGTCTGTAGTTTTCATGGCAGTCTGGGTCCAGAGAAGCTTTCTTCAAGAGGGGTGTTACCACCGCCTCCTTCAGGGAGCTGGAAAACTCACCTGTTTCCAAGGAGCACCAGACTATCCATGCTAGGACTGGACCGATAGAATCAATACAACCCAAAATCAGGAAAGTTGGTCCTGGATCCAAACTACAGCACGTAGGGCGTGGACCCTGGACAATCTGCATGACATCCATTAACTCCAGTCAGTCGAAGGTACTCCAGGAAAGCTGAGAGGCAGTGGCCTCGTGCCGATCCAAAGCAACGTCCACAGAGTGTACTGGTTGGAGTACCACCCTGATGTCAGCCACCTTAGTTGCAAAGAATCGAGCAAGTTTGTCGCACTCTATTTGCGAAAAGGCTTTTCAAAGTTGTATACAGGCTGGGTTGCAGTCTGTTCACAGTTCAAAAGAGCTGAGCTGGTTGATTCTGAGCAGTCGCAATCTCCCCAGACAGTAACTCTGCCTTCTTACGGGTGATTGCAGCTTGATGGGCTTGATAATGGTCCATCAATCTAAGGCAGTCGGCATCAAGGGCAGATTTCTGCCACCAATGCTCTAACCTTTGTCCTAATCGCCACATCTCCCTCAAAGTCCCATCAAACTATGGGGACTGAGGGCGAAGGGAGAGAGGACGAACCCGGACAGGAGCAATGACATCCAGGGCTGCCGAAACGGCCGAGTTATAGGCCATCACGAGGGCCTCTGGATCACTGTTTGCCGCTAGGAGGGACAATAGGTCAAGTACCGCTGCCAGGCCTTCAGAGCTTACAACTCACAAAGGGCGATACCTGACCATCTCCACAGGGGTAGGCCTATGAAGGGGGGCAATAAAACTGATCCCCATGGTGTAGTGATCGGACCCTCCAACTGGTTCCACCCCCAAATCAGAGGCTTCGATCCCCAGGAGGAAGACTAAGTCAAGAGAGTGACTGTGTTTATGGGTAGCAGTGGTAACTATCTGTGTGAGGCCCAGAGATGTCTTCAACTGGAGTAACAATCAATCAATAAGTCCCTGAGACTGCCTGGTTAAACAGGTAGGTTTTTAAGAATTTTTTAAATCCTTCCACAGTCAGGCTATCTTGTATCTGGCGAGGTAGAGAATTCCACAGAGTAGGTGCCATAAAGGCAAAAGATCTTCCCCCAGATGTTTTCAGGGATACCCTGGGAATCTCTAGCAATCCCTCGCCAGAGGATCAGAGTGAGTGGGACAGGCAATAAGAAAACAGGAACTCTTTCAGGTAGAGAGGTCCCAACTCATGTAGGACCTTATAGGTCAGCAATGCAACCTTGAAGGTGATTTGCCACTGTACAGGCAGCCAGTGCAATTCACGCAGCACAGGTGTTATATGACTGGATCTAGGGGTTCCAGTCAATAACCTGGCCATCGCGTTCTGCACTAGCTGCAAGTGGTGGATATCCACCCTTGGTAGCTCTAGATAGAGGGCACTGCAGTAATCAAAATGACTGGTGACAAAGGCATGGACCAAGGTAGGAAGATCTTCGGGCGGGACCAGGTGCTTCACCCGGGCTATATTCCTTAGATGGAAAAAGAAAGATTTGACTACAGCCAAAACTTGCGCCCTCAGGGTCAGGCCCTCATCAAATACCAGGCCCAGGTTACGTACCTGCCCCAAGGGCATAAGCAGTGTCCCCCCAAGGTATAAACCTGAGGGTTTCCCCGCTCATGCCCCTGTCATCCTAAAACCAGGGTCCACCACCAATACCTCTGTTTTACTCAAGTTCAACCAAAGCCAACTAGTACTCATCCAGTTCTGTATCTCTAGCAGGCAGTTACTAAACACTGTGATAGAATCAGACTCCTGTTCAGGCACAAAAGAAATGAAGAGCTGAGAATCATCAGCATAGCAATGAAAACTCAGCCCATACCGTCTTATAATGTCCCCTAATGGGAGCATATACACCGCGAATAATATGGAAAACAGCACCAATCCCTGTGGAACCCCGCAGGGCAGCCAGTGAGGGGCCTAGGAATGAATCCCTGACACCATTCTCTGAGATCTGCCCTCGAGGAAAGGTCGAAACCAACTGACGACTGCCCCCTCAGTCCACAGAAGAACCACAGGCGCTCGAGCATCACTCCATGATCCACGGTGTCAAATGCTGCTGAGAGATCAAGGAGAACCAAGATGGAACGGGTTCTCCGATCTCTTGCCATCAGGAGATCATTTAGTACCCGCACCAGGGCCCTCCTGGTGCTGTGCCGTCTCCTGAAGCCAAACTAGAGAGGGTCACAGATATTGTGGTTGGTCAAATGATCCCCCAGCTGCAAAGTGACCACCTTCTCAATAACTTTCCCTATAAAGGGTAAGTTCGAGACTGGTCTGTAGTTTGCTGGGCAGTCAGGGTCAAGGGAGGGTTTTTTCAAATGGGGACGTACTACTGCCTCCTTTAAGGGATCTGGAAAGATCCCTCTCTCCAATGAAACTGCCACTATCCCAGCCAGGACCGGGCTGATGACCTCTATACAACCCACTAGTAGGCGTGTAGGGCCCGGATCCAAACTACAGTAGGTTGGCCGCAAAGTCTGGACAATCCTCACTATATCTATGACTGCCGGTTGGCTAAAGGTAAACCAAGTCAACTGGGCATTAGTACCACCTGATTGATCAGTGCAAGATACAAATGGGAAGGCATTGGCTGAGCAGATCCCTGATAGTGGACACCTTATCAGCGCAAAATTGCGCAAACTCCTCACACTGTACTTGTGACATCACTCGACCAGCATGAAGACAGGCTGGATTGCACAGTCTGCACACACTCCAGAATAGCTGGGTCGGCCTATTCTTTACTGTAGCAATTTCCCTGGTCAGGAACTCTGCCTTAATATGGGAAATTGCTGATTGGTAGATCTCATAATGATCTAGCACTCTAAGCTTATCTACCTCCAGGCAAGTTTTCCGCCAGAGTCTTTCCAATCTTGGCCCCTGTCTCTTCAGCTCACAGATCTCCCCATTAAACCAGGGGGCCTCCAGGTGAACAGTAGGGGAGTGAACATGAGTTGGGGCAATGACATCCAAGGCCCCCACAACATCTCTATTATAGGCCAACACCAGGGGCCCTGGGTCAATGCTATCCATTGGAAGTCCTGAGAAGTCCATCTCCGTCATTAGGCTTTCTGAGAACTCCTCTCAAAGGACGGAACTACACTAACTCCTTAGGGGCAGGCTTATTTCAGGGGGCTGCGAAACTGAATCTCAGGGCATGATGGTCAGACCAACCGATTGGCTCCACCTCCACACTGGAGATCTCCATCCCCAGCTGAAACACCAAGTCCAATGTGTGCCCCCCTTCGTAAGTTGCAGAGGTAATAACCCGCGTCAGGCCCAATGAATCCATTAATTGGAGGAAGTTTTTTCCAAATGGCGAGAGTACATTGTCGACCCAGGCACTGAAGTCCCCCAGAATTAACCATCTGGGGGATTCCAATACCATCTCGGCGATGAAGTCCATAACCTCCTCCAGGAACTCCCTCCCATCACCTCGTGGACAGTAAATGAGAAGGGTGCTGTAGCCAGCACCTGCACCCACAATACACTCAAAGGAGTTGGTGCCTCCACTGCAGAAATTGCATTTTTGTGATTTGGCAAAGATAAATTTTATATGTTAGACAATTTACGACTTGCGCACAAAGCATAAATATATATTATTAAATAGATTAAATGCATGTTTGTCATTTTTTGAAGACAAACTCTTTTAGTGGTACTACTGAATGACGCTATTGCACTTAATAATGTATGTCAGGTGATGATAAATGTTTGAATTACGTCACTATCCGTAATGCTATTTCAATGTGAATGTTAGTCTGTGACTCCACCCCCAATGAAGAGGGACTGATCCCTCAAAGCGCTGGGCTATTGTTTGTGGATGTTTAATAAAATTACGTTATATTGAGCCTACTGTGTGGAGTGCTGTACTTTCTGTTGCTCAAGGCACCAGATCTGTATTTTGCAAGGGTTTTTTCTTTTTTTTTCTCCCTTAGGTCATGGGTGGAGAAAGGTGACATGGGTGCTAGAAGGTGGGTGAAGATGGGGGTTTAATTTATGTTGAGTTGGCTGGGTTGGGGGAAGTTTTCCATGGGGGGGGTGATGAGGACGGCACGTATGAGAGAGGGTGGGAGTGGGGGGTTAGGTTAAACTGCGGAGGGGGAAGCAGTCTAAGCAAGCCACCAAGATTGGGCACAAGGTGGCCACAAAATGTTTATTTTTTAAACAAATGACATGCACTCGATATCGGGGTTGAGTACCTGGTATGGTACAGCTTACAAGCACTGGGATTGGGCACCCGGTGTCAGAAAAAAAACAAGGTGGGGTGACAGTGACGTGAGAAAAAACATAGTTTTTTGTTTTCTATCATAAGACAATCACAAATGAAAACAAAATGGTTGCATTTTTTCGTATTTATTTCTGGCTTTTTTTTTTTCAATTTGTGCATGTGTGGGCTCCATCAGTTTTAAAACGCTAATAAACTTTTTAATTTGGCTTTTTTTGGTCACAAAACGAACAAAAGGCCCCAATCTTGCCCAATATCTAACTATCATAAAACTTCAGATTTTTTTTTTTTGTTATCCATACACAAGAAAAGCATCTTAACTTGGGGTTATTTTACATAATTCTGCTGTCACAGTGCTGAAATTAATGGACTGATTGTTTTGAAAACAGGCATGCACTTAGCCCCCAGGACTGAGAGGGTGCATGTTACAATTTAAAATCTTAGGTCCTAGGACAGCTGAGTTATAAGCTGTCAAAAACTGAGTTTTGACACAGACACTAATTCAACCCTAATATACTGGTGCTACAGCGTGAGTATTCACTTCTATGTTATTCACCCATTTATACACCTAAATAACGTTATCGAACTAGGGCTGCGCGAACCCCTAAAAGTTCTACCTTGCGAACTTTCTGAGTAGAACCCAAAAAAGTTCTACTTGGTTCTACCAGGTAGAACCCAGTAGAATCTGGTTCTACCATTTATAATCAAGTTCTACCAAGTAAAACCAGGTTCTACCAAGTTGAACCAGGTTCTACCAAATAAAACTAGTTCTACTAAGTAAAACCAGGTTCTACATGGTATAACAAAGTTCTATAATATATAACACAAAAAAAAAGTTTACATGGTTCTACTTAATTAAGAAATCCACATAAGTATTGTTTTTTGTTTGGGAAAGTACATGTAGTACTAAGAATGGTTATGGTATCAATACAATTAAGTATTGCAAAGCTTTGGTGCATGGGATTCTGTCTCGGTACTCGAAAGCTTTGCAAAACTTACCATTCTTAAAGTTAGAATCTTTGTATTACATGTATATTCCCAAACATGCAAAATAAAATATATGGATTTTATTTATAGTTAAGTAGAACTAGGTGGAATGGGTTTACTGCTTATATATTTTAGAACCACCTGGTTACCCAGCAGATGCTTAAAAATACTAGTGTTGAAACAGATTTAACAAGCGGTGAAGGTCAGGGATGATATATGACTATATTATCCCTGACAAATTTAGCTTTTTAAATCTGATTACAGGCAGCCCAAAGGGTTAACCCCCTGAGCTACACCCTGTTACAATAATTTTAAATCTTCCCCCGTTAGACTTAGGTACTAACAGAGCCCAGTTCAAAATAACTGGCGCCCGTGGTACCTATAGCTTCAGCTGCTTTAGTTCCAAATAAGTACATGGACAGAAGTTTACAGTACAAAATGTATTTAATCCACAAGTAAAGCAAAATGCCACACTGCCCCAACGCTTGCAACCTTACCTTCCTCAGTGCCCCCCCTGAGAAGGTAAGTGGTGCTGAGGCACTGAGTAGTGCTTTTGCTGTACCACATTGTGTGATTAAATTATGTTTCTACTTTAAACTTTTGTCTGTGTAGTTGTTAGTTTGGGGCTTTCTGTTATTCTGAGTAACTGTCAAAGTTAGTAATACATTACCAGCCATCATGTTCTCCTTTCTCTCTAGTACACTCTCCTGCCCTGATCCCTATACTTCCCATAGGTAACTATGTCAATATTACTTCATTTGTCCCACCCTCCCAAACATCTGCCCCTTCCTCATCTTTACTCAGAATAATTGAAAAACCCATAACAGTATACCATCTGCAAATTGTGTTTATGATGCCAGGTCACGTGCATGGTTTGGTGTCTAACAATGGAGGGCGAATTGTATTTGTAAGAGGGAGTGTCCCGGGGGGGTTTGGCGGGCTTGGAGAATCAGACGGGGGCTAGGGTAAGATCAGTGATTTTTTTTTTATTGTCATGAGTGCAGTATGGTGGAACAACACTTCGTAAAATCTATTTTTTTTATTTTCATTTTACAGGTTATGATGAAAACAGTTTCTATCTGGTGAATGGTTCCTTCAGATCAAAACACTGGATGTCATTGGGTTCAACACTGAAATTGGGAATGTACTGTAAAGTTGACATTTTGCAGCAAAAAAAAAAACATTTTTTAAATTAAATTCCCATCTGGAATTGAACCAGAAGAACAGTTATTTATTATGTATTTATTCTATTAATGTTTTTGTTTGTTAGCATCCAGTAATAAGTATTCATTGACTGTGTATTTTGTAATAAAAATCCAATAAAACAAATGAAGAGCTGTGTGACAATGTGTAGTCATTTCTGGTTATTTTAGCTGAACTGCCATATGCAGTGGTCCTTTAATTTCTGGTGCTAGTCAGATTGGGCCTTAGTGGCACATGAGACCCAGCAGTGGATGTTTGTTTCTGAAATTAATGGAACTCAAGGATGAGGAGGAGACAGGGGGACCCACCAGTGTAGGAAAAACAGCTGGAAAGGCTAGTGGCTACTAGTGGTAACAGAATCCTTCACCATCATCGTCATCGTCATCAGCGTGGCATGATGCCATCTGTGTGCTGTCAACCTGCATAAATTTGGGACAGTACATGTTTTTGAATTGAGGCAGGTTCATTTTTAAAAAAGTGAGCCTCTCTACATTCTTCGTGGAAAGACATGTTCTTTTGTCATTCACTATAGCCCCAGCAGCACTAAAAATTCTCTCTGAATATGTGCTGGCAGGTGGGCAACTGAGGTATTCAATTGCGATCTCAGTTAAAGAAGGCCAGATCAATTTTTTCTGTTGCCAATAAAGCAATGGTTCATCATCTGCAGTGAGATGTACAGTCTCCTCCATATAATCCTTAACCATTTTTGCAGCAGGGACTTCTGGTACCACTATTGCCGGCTGAGCATTCCCAGCTGTCTTTATTAGACCAAAGTCTGAAAGCATGTCCCACAGTGGTTTGTCCTCTTGTGGTGTAGCAGCAGTTCTGGTTTGTGTTTGATGAGCTAAAACATTAGTAGTGGTGGCAGCAGCAGCAGCAGCAGATTGTGCTCCCTCCCTCTCCACCAGATTTTGTTCAGAATTTGAATGTTGCCAAAAGGGAACTGATGATGTACTACTTTTCTCAACTATACGTGCTGACACTTTCTCAATTAACAGTCCATGATAGTGTTCCAGGTCTTTAAAGTCATGTTGTTTGAAGAATGCCTCAATTGTATCCTTAAACCAAGGGTCCAGAAGTGTGGCCAAAATGTAATGTTCTGCTTTGCACATATTTACAATGCGCTCGTCAGCCAGGAAGGTTTGTATCATTTTTTCAACAAGTGATGCAGCATTGATGTTATCATTGTCAAAGAACTGTGACTCAAGATGCTGCAGTCTCATCCTGATGAGTGAAATTAAGGGTAGAATCTGACTTAGTCCGGCACCATCAGAGTTCACCACTCGGGTAGCCTCCTCAAAGGGTTTAAGGATACAACAAAGATTCTCCATCTGACGCCACTGATTGGGGCTGATATTCACATCTCCTTTCCCAATGCCATGTTGGACTGCATATTGATGAATGGCTTTCTGTTGTTCAAGCATTCTCTGCATCATAAAGTAAGTGGAATTCCACCGGGTTGGCACTTCCCGTATCATCTGGTGGAAAGGGAGGCTGTTTTCAATCTGAATCTGCTGCAACAACTTTCGGGCTTTCACAGAATGGCTAAAGTGGGTGCACACAGTGTGGGCAGCTGCAATCAAGTTCTGCACATTTCGGTCCTCACTGATAAAGTCTTTTACCACCAAGTTAATAGTGTGTGCAAAGCATGGTACGCAGTGTTCCCCATTCACTGTTTTAGTGCGGTGGGCCACCACCCTATATTTTTTTGCCACCGCTCTATATTTTTTACCACCACCCTATATTTCTTTGCCACCACCCTATATTTCTATCCATTACTGATTGTTTGTTTTACAAAATCCTCCAAAATTGTCTTTTATTGACATCCTTTACTGCACTACTACCCCTGTTTTGATACCAGCACACTATATTTTACTTAAAATCAGCTTATGCACGTGTACAGTGCATAAGTGCATATAGGAGGTCCACAAAAATAACACACATTTTGACCCACTCACCACTGCCACCACCCTATATTTTCAGACAGTGGGGAACCCTGGTACGTGTGTAAACCTACCAAGTCTTACTGCTTTCACAATATTTGAAGCATTGTCAGACACTATAAACCCTGGTTGCAAGGACTTTGGAGTCAGCCACTCAGCAAACTTTTCTTCAAGGCCCTCCAGAAGATGTTCCACTTTGTGGTCTTTTTCAAAACCATAAATACATAAAGCTGCCTGCCTTCGAACTGTGAAAGTCCCTTGCTTCTTGCTGCTGCTGCCGCCGCCAGTGCCACTACATGATGATGATAATGATGATGAGGAGGAGGAGGAGGAGGGAGGAAAGTTTACCCAATGACCAGTCACAGCCATATAGTCAGTCGTCTGACCACTGGTCCACATATCTGTGGTGACATGAACCTTTTTACCCACTGAATCTTTCAGAGCATCAGCCACACTTTTCCGAACAGCATCATACAAGTCTGGAATGGCAACACTGGAGAAATATGTCCAGCTGGGGACCTGATACTTTGGCACAGCGACTTCCATGATTGCTTTAAAACTTGGATTAGCCACAAATGAGAATGGGAGCAAGTCAGTGGCTATCATCTCCCCAATTGCCTTTGTCAATTGCCTTGCCTCGGGCCTGTTGGGCTTATATTTCTGTGACCGCTCAAAGCAGTCTTTCAAAGAAATTTGATGCCCGCTATGCTTGCTGCTATCACCTGATTTTCTGGGCTGCTTCCCTTGACCTTTACCACCATGAGGGGTGGATGCTGTGGCCATGGATGGTATATGACTCCAGTTGGGCTGTGATGGTCAGCTCAGGGGATAAAGAAATGAGAAATAGAGGATGTTGTGCTCTGACTGGAAGGAAGACTCATCATCTTCCACCTCTGCATCAGTTACTTCATCACCTTGGTAAACACCCATTATCTCATCCTCCTCAGCTGAGTGCAGAAGTGCAACAACTTTTGTGTGCTCCTTTTGTGCTTTTTGATACTGATAAATGTGAGACTTGTTCATATGTCTTATCATTGTTGATGTCCCCACTCGAGTACCCATTTTACCATGACTTAATTTTGTTCTGCATAATTTGCAAACCACATGGCTGCCAGATGATTTATCTTGTGTGAAAAAATCCCGCACAATGGATTTCACAGATTTTGTTACACTGCTGTTTATGGGGAGGATAGGTTCATTACTACCACTGCCACCACCACCACAGCCACTGCTACTTCCACTATCTCTTTGAGGTCATTCCATGCCCATCTGCATGTCATCTCTGACTGGCTGAACTGCATCCCTTTCTTCCCCTCGTGAAGCCTGTCCATCTTCTGTCCTCTGTTGTTCCTCTGCATGTGTGGGTGTCTGACTCTCCAAGTTATGCCCCACTATCATTAATGTTTTTTTTAGCACCACAGCCATTCTTCCGAGAACATGTTTTTGTTCTTTTTCTGCCCCTGTATACTCCTCTTCATCCCACTCTCCAGAGCTACTGCTACCTGACATACTGACTGCTGCCTTATCTACTACAAACTCAGGATCTGTTCCACTGATTCCCCCTCACTGTCATCGGCCTTCTCCTCCTCCTACTCCTCCTCATCATCATCATCATCATCCATCACTCTGCTTACTAAAACTGGCTGCCACACTATTATGGCCCTTGTGCTCATCCTCTGAGTACCACGACGGGTTACTCCTGCAACATCCTGAATTTTCTGTACTGTTATTACTGTTGTCTGGATAGCCTGAGAAGTGCTGCTGTTTTTTTTTTTTAATCACTCATGGCTACGTTGAGTCAAGTACTTTTAGTAAGACACAGGGAAATTTACTCCCAAACAGGAAAATACAGAAGTGCTTGCTGCGTTGAGTCAAGTACTTTAAGTACTAAGGCACAGGGATATTTTTATTTTCTCCCTAACAGGTAAATAGTACAGCACTACTTGCTGCGTCGAGTTAAGTACTTTAAGTGATAAGACACAGGAATTTTTCTCCCTAACAGGTAAATACAACACTGCTTGCTGCGTTGAGTAAAGTAATTTTAGTAAGATACAGGGAAATTTACTCCCAAACAGGAAAATACAGCACTACTTGCTGCGTTGAGTCAAGTACTTTAAGCAGTAAGGCACAGGGATATTTTCTCCCTAACAAGTAAATAACAGCACTGCTTGCTGCATCGAGTCAAGTACTTCAAGTGGTAAGACACAGGGATATTTTCTCCCTAACAAGTAAATAACAGCACCGCTTACTGCATCAAGTCAAGTACTTTAGGTTCTGTCTAAGACACAGGGATATTTTCTCCCTAACAGGTAAATACAGCACTGCTTGCTGCGATGAGTAAAGTACTTTTAGTAAGACACAGGGAAATTTATTACCAAACAGGAAAATACAGCACTGCTTTCTACGTCAAGTCAAGTACTTTAAGTAGTAAGGCACAGGGATATTTTCTCCCTAACCGGTAAATAACAGCACTACTTGCTGCAGTGAGTCAAGTACTTTAAGTGGTAAGACACAGGAATATTTTCTCCCTAATAGGTAAATACAGCACTGCTTGCTGCGTCGAGTTAAGTAGTTTAAGTACTGAGGAACAGGGGTATTTTCTCCCTAATAGATAAATACAGCACGGTTTGCTGCATCGAGTCAAGTACTTTAAGTACTAAGACACAAGGATATTTTCTCCCTAACAGGTAAATAACAGCACCGCTTACTGCATCAAGTCAGGTACAGGTACTTTAAGTAGTAAAACACAGGGGGCCAGATATTCAAACTGCGCCATTCTGTGGCACAAGCCATTGCGCTGCTCAAAAAAGTTGCGCAGGGGTGTGGCCAGGGCGATATTCAACGGAGTTGCGCTATTGAGCAACTTCTTTGAATATCGCCCCCTGGCCACAGCCACTGTGCATGGCGCAGTGGAACTGCACCACCGCAAGTGGTCAGAGTGGAGCATTCAGATGAGGTGGCGCAAGTTCCATTACGCCATGCACAAACCTGCGATATTCAAAAGGTGACATGCAAATGGGGCCATAATTTATGCAAGGCGCACGGGGGGCCATTTTCATCTAATTACGGCCCCATTTACATGCAATTAGCATGCGGGTGCGCCAATCCCTGACGACGTGCGCCTGGCGCCCTGCCAGGCAGCAGCCGTCTGGGAGCGACGCCCCCTGCAGCCCGATCGCCGGGCATGATAGTATTCTCCCCTGTAGCCCGATCACGGGCAGAGACGTATTCCCCATTAGCCCGATCGCGGGCAGAGCGTTATTCCTCCCATTAGCCCGATCCACAGGCAGAGCGTTATTTCCCCCATTAGCCCGATCGGCGGGCAGGCGTTATCCCCATTAGCCTGATCGCGGGCAGGACGTTATTCCCCCATTAGCCGGTCGCGGGCAGAGCGTTATCCCCGAGCAGCCTGATCGCTGGCATCAGACTTCCTCCCCAAAGTCCAATATCCCTGGTGGTCCAGTGGACCGTGAGAAGCCTGATCGCGGGCATAAAGTCAAACCCCTGCCCCCAAAGTCTAATATCCTGGTGATCTGGTATTTCACCCCACCCACCCACCATGGAGTCTCACCACCCCACTCCCCGCCAGCCGGGCGGGCGGTAGCATGCCGCCCCGCCACCCGCCGACTGGATAGCTCAGTAGGGACTGCATGCCCATTGGTTCAGAGTAAGAGCCAATGGGCGCAGTAGCTATCAGACAAGGCAGTCCAGATATGGGAATGAATGCATTCACATATCTGGATAGCTTTGTACGCCCATTGGCTCTTGCTCTGAACCAATGGGCGGCAGTCCCACCGAGCTGTCAGTCGGCGCGAGCCGGCAGGCGGTGGGATGCTGCCGCCCGCTGGCTGACGGGGAGGGTGGTGGGGCTCCGTGGTTTGGGTGGGGTGGGGACCACTCAGATCACCAGGGATATTGACTGTGGGGAGGGGTTTGACTTTATGCCCGCGATCGCTTCTCATGATCCACTGGACCACCAGGGATATTGGACTTTGGGGAGGGGAAGTCTGACGCGATTGGGCTGCTCGGGACATAACGCTCTGCCCGCGATCGGCTAATGGGGAATAACATTCTGCCCGCAATCGGGCTAATGGGGATAACGCCTGCCCACGATCGGGCTAATGGGGGACACTTCAGCCGCGATCGGGCATGGGGGCGCCACTGAATGCAGGAGAAATACCGACAGGTGGCAGCTGCTGTGTTGCGCCCCTGCAATGCAGCAGCTCACCTGTGGGTGGCCCTTGACTTGATCCTCTTTTAGGCGTAAGTTGTGCAGGTGCAGAAGGCGCCAGACAACTCTGCACCGTCTGCTGAATATTGGCTGTGCAGTTTATGCATGATTCCTCCCACTTCGGTTGCACATGCCTTCATTAGCATTGCGCTGTTGCTCAGCATGATTTGGGGGGCGCAACTGCCTCCTGCTGAATATCGCAGAATGGCGCATTTCGGACTTGCGCAGGCGCAACCCTATTGCGCATGGCTCAACTCTTTTGAATATCTGGGCCAGGGAGATTATTTTTATTTCCCACACAGGTAAAAAAGACAAACACTGTTGGCTGTACTTAAGTAGTAAAAAAAGTAAACACATGGAGATTATTTATTTTCCCACAGACTCTCTCTCAGAGCAGCACAGCAAAATGAAATGAGTTGAGTGAGACACTCTGACTGACCCTCCCCTCTGTTTTCCAACCCTTGTGGCACTGGTGGTAAAAGACCAGGTAATTTAATTTTTAAACTTTCATTTTTTTTGCACTGTCAGTATCTGATATTTTTAATTATATATTAATTAGGACTAGAGTTAGAAGAACTAGTCTAGGAGTCAGGAGGAGGACCAGGAAATGCAGAATGCACTGCTGACTGAAATCCCTTGTATTAGGATGAACATCCCTTGTATTAGGCTAGCTAGCCACCCCAAGCCACAGTGACAAAAGACTGAGACATAAATTACAAGAGTAGTGCTATTACTATTGTTTTCTTTTTGACCTGAATTGTGCAGGTATAGGTAGTAGGTAGCAGGAAATTATTATCAGATAGAGCGTGTGTAAAAATACTGAACTTAATATTCACTTTAGTTTACTATTAACTTTTTTCCACAAGAAGAGGGACTATGTAAGAAACGTCATCTGATCATTCAAATAAATCGAATACGAACGAATGATCATCAAATCTGAAGTTCCAGCATGGAACTAGAAGAAGACCAGACTATATGCTCTCGGGCAGCACAGCACAGCTCCGTCTCTCTTTCACACAACACACTGAATGAAAGTGAGAGCTCATGGTGGAACAAATCCCCTTCCCCACGTGTTTTGCGACCTCTTTCACCAACGGTCGCTACTGCTGCTACCAGTTTAACAGGGAGAGGTGGAACATCCCACCATCATCAAATCATGGCAGTCCTTATTCGCTGATTGACGTGCTGGAAGCTGGTCTCCTGACTCTCCAATTTGTGCACCACCTGACTGAGAGGGAGAGGAGAATCGGACGCATGCACTCACCGCAATTCAACGATAGAGAGGTAAAAATAAATAAATAAATAAATGGGATGAACTGACACAAACCAAAGTTCGCATTTTTGTTGCAAATGTTCGAAATGAGCGAACGAACACAAACAAGGGTGTTCGACTGTTTTAAATAAATTAGCGAACCGAACTTGCAGCCCTAGATCGAACCTGGACACAATAACCTGACACTTGGCATGCACACAGTCGGTGACAGGGTTTGGACCCCCTAAATTTGATTATGGTTGGTTCAGAGGTTTAAACATTTTAGAAGGTTAAAAATGAAAAAGAAATATAGTTTTACGACCTTTTATTTTTTGCTCACCAATAGCACAAAAATTACTGGAAGCTGAAACCTTAAACTTTCAGGTTCATAGTATGGCCCAAGGTTAATTCTTTGATAGGTGGCTTTACTGAGAAATGCGCAGTTTTTAAATTATTAAAAAAACAAAATGCTGTTTTCGCACTTGTGCTGTTAATATTTCTCATTAATTTTTCATAACTGGATTTTTATGAAATCAATGCAAGTTACTTCTGTTAATAACCACCTACTTTCATGAGATAAGACCTCTGCTTTTGTGAGCCTTAGCAGTCATGAAAGTCAGAAAGTCATGAGAAACATTTGCCCATCAAAAAGAAGAAAATCTGTTAAAAGTTAAATCTGAAACTTTGTGGTTGACAGTGTAGGGTGTAAGGTTGGGCCTTCAAGTGTGCGTTTTTGGGGGGGTAAAAAAACAAAACAATAATCTTTATTATGGATCATGGGGGTGTCTTGTGACATTCCTTCCCAATCACAGCACTTCCTTTAGTTGCGCATTAGATACTCCTATTTCCAAAAGAGTACCTCCTACGCCGTGCCCTAGTAACAGGCTTCCTGCTAGCACTGCTCATTCTGGAGAAAGATCCCATTTTTCACATGAAAGAAGTAATTTTTTAAAAAGTAAATGTCAAGCAATCCATAATATATTTATATGTCCCCCATCACCACTCACTGCTGTATGAGTGCTTTCATTCGCATTCAGCTTGAGCCAGAACAGCTTCACTGTTACCGCTCCAGCCAAATGCGTGTGGAACCACTCTTATACAGCAAGGAGTGGCTCTAGAGGACATAAATATATAAAATATTGTATTATTGAAAAAAGGCATGTCAAAAATACATGCCTTGCTTTTGTCACTCCTAAGTCTGTTTTCATGACTCACAAAACCACTTTCTGAGATACAACTTCACTTTTGGGACAGTCTCAAGAAGCAAGCTATAAGTGTGGCATAGTGCACGTCACTAAAAAGCTGCTTCATGTGTGACTCACAGGACCTCTCACAAAGCAAGATACAGCTCTGGCACAATAAGCGTCACTATACAGTATTTGTCTCAGGATATAAGAAAAGAGAAAGCTAAATATGTCAGCGGTTATCAGTTTTTTTTTAAAGGATATAAACTGCAAAAAAACTACCTTAATTATATTATATTGTATTATATTATATTAGGGTTCAAGCACAAACCATACAATGTACGGAAATGAAAAATTAGAGTACAAAGTCCCTGGAACCTTGGTGAATCTGTGGTGTGGTATTCCACGGGCTTAGCAAGATCATCCAAGGCAGTGTTAGTTTTACCCCATCATCAGCACTGACTTAACCGAAGTAAAAAACATACTGACACAGCAGTGGCTGCATAAAGGGTGGCAATATTAGGGTAACACTAACACTGTGTCGCATGATTGACCAAACCCTGAGCTACACCACACCACAAATCTGCCAAGGTTCCAGAGACTTTGTACTCTTACTGATCATTCCCTTACTTTATACACTTTGTGCTTCAACCATGACAGAAGCTATAACATAAATGTTTTGCAATAAATACAAGCGTCTAAGACCTCTAAAGACTCATCACCATGACTTGAGCTTCATGTACCAGATGAAGAGGAATTAGAGGTAATAAAAGACTGCATATTTAAACTGTACACGATCCTAATAAAGAAATGTGCATTTTCTACCTAAATTCAGCATTTTCTAAATTACACTTTTAAGCACAGTGATGAAGTAAATTTATTCATTCATACACATGCACACTGTGTTTTATATGTGTTTTTATGTCAGTGTTAGTGGCTCAGCAGGTAGCACATTCACCTCTGAGGCCAGGAGATCAGAAGGCTGTGGGTTCTATCCCCACACCAGGCACTTGGGTTAACATCCCAATACTGACACTGTAATGTAGCATGAGGGGGGTGCTGCACTCCTGAGGTGCCATCTTTTGAATGGAACGTTAAACCGAGGTCCCATCTGCCTGTTCTGGTGGTAGTTCAGGTGGATGTTAAAGATCCCATGGCACTTCTCGAAAAGAGTAGGGGGCATTTTTATTCAGAATTCAAAAGCATAACATAAAAAACACAATACACAATGTATTACACAAATATCTTACAAATTTCAAAAAGCCACCTCTCATGTGAGTCTACCTAAATTCCCATACATATTTCCCAAATACATCAAAAGTGCTCCCCAAAACTGATGTCTACATAATAAGACCCATTCCTAAAACATTTGCCAATCTTTAATACAGATTTACCAAGGAGAAAAGGAAAAAATAACCTGCTTAAAAAAGAAAAAAGAAACTTGAAGAAAAAACAAACTTTAACCTACCCATCCTACATTTTTCCATAATCTAGAGCTTATTTCTTGTCCTAAGGTACGACATTCATAGTTATATATTTTATGTAGATCTGCTTGAATTTTAAACAGAACATCCTGCTGAGACATTTCTTTATTTTGCAATGAACGTAAACATCTAGCTTGCCACAATGAACATTTTAGGCATGCTAAAATAACATAAACAGTACTTTTTTTTTCATTTCGTCCAGGATGCAGGAATTTGTCCTAACACCAAAATGTCATAGGTCATCTCTTTAAAAAGATCTTCTCCCCACCACCCAGCAAGCTGATTCCAAAAACCCTGAACATTCACATAATCAAAAAACAGATGCTGCATGGTTTCCACCTGACCTCGACAATGAATGCTTCCACAGCCTCCTTCATCAACTTGTTTATGTTTTCGATTGCCCCCTACGTTTAGCTTCTGATGTCCACATAGCCAAATTAAGTCTTGCATTTTAAGCAGTATTCTAGGGTCCAGAATACTTTCTAATAATACTTCAACACTGATTGCAGCTGAAACCTGAAACAGGGGTTCTTCTTTATACCATTTATCTAACATGAATTTATAAAAAAACATTTTTTCTTGATCCAGAAACCAACCTAACTCGATCTTCCAAGTTCTTATATATCTCAAGGTGGTTTGTAAATACCCTGGAAGGGCTTTATCAGAGGGATGCCATTTACCCTTACCCCATGCTGTCAGAAAGCTAGGTCCCCATAATTTCAGATTTAGAACCCCTGAACCCTCGGATTCTAGTACTACCGGACGTATAGAGCTAAAGAAAAAATTCCCCAAAAAATATAACAAGGGCTGAATCATATTTAAACCCCCTCATTTTCTGGGTCCTATATGTGTGTATTCTTTTTACTGGATTCAGCCTACTACCCCACAAAAATAGAAAAAAAAAGACCCATAATTTTCGTATGTAAGCCAAACGGAAGTGGATAGATATGGGAAACATATAAAAATATGGGTGCTATATATGCCCTGAGCAGATAAACTCTCTTTTTCCGAGTCATTTTCCAAGATAGCCAAGATTTGCCTGATCATATTCTACTGCCCAGTTCTTCCCTTCTGATTCCCGTGAACCAAAAAACAGACCTAATATTTTCATTTCCTCAGTCGTCATGACAATGGGAAATCCCTCCATTATTTGTGCTGTACCCAATACCAGGATCTTACTTTTCCCAACATTGATTTTAATACCAGTAGTAGCATAAACTGTCTCCAATAACCGTAAAATCTGTTTTCCTGATTCCAAATCCGCAATAGTAAAAATGCAGTCATCAGCATAGGCTGTAACTTTCTGGAATACCACCCCATTCTTATTTATAATAGCTTTAATATTTGCGTCTCTTCCTATATTCCGAAGTATAGGATCCAAGCCAAACACATACAACAACGGACTCATCGGACAGCCCTGTCTAACACCATTTTTTAAATATATTGGTATGCCCATTAACTAAAGGGATAACTTCAGCTTCAGTATACATTGTCTGTATTAATGATAAAAAGGTTTCCGGAACTCCATAATGCTGCAAAACTGCCCAGATATGTTCCTGCCATACAGAATCAAATGCTGTTTCTTGGTCAATAGCTAGTAAGTACCCATCCAAATTCATTGTTAGACATTGTTCTACCACTTCTCTAACAAAAAACAAATTCTGTATAATGTTTCTACCAGGAATTGCGCACGTTTGTGTAGGAATTATAACATATTTAGCAATTTTTGCTAATCGATTAGTCAAAATTTTGGTTAAAATTTTATAATCCGAGTTTAACAAACTTAAGGGCCTCCAATTTCTTATGTCCTGCGTGTCCCCTTTCTTATAAAGAAAGGACATAACGCCTTCTTTCATGGTAGGAACTAGCCTGTTTTCTTTCCATATTGCTGTAAACAAAATCTGTAACCAAGGAGCTAATACCTCACTGTAACATTTATAGAAATCATTTGATATATCATCCATCCCTGGAGTGGTCCAAAGTGACAGCTTAGAAGTAGCCTGCTTAACTTCTAAAATTGTAAAAGGGGTTACCAAGCTTTACGCTTCTTCTTTACCTAGCTGTGGTATATCCAAATCCTTGAAAAATAAATCCGGACCACTTACCTTGTCCTTTTGGAATGTTGCTCTAATACGTTCTTGAATTAATACTAACAAACCATTATTATCTGTTACTACAGACCCACAGTTATCTTTTAATCCTGTCATTACCAGGCGTTGTACCCCATGCAAGCCTAATTTGTATGGATTTACTTGCCCTTTTGTACCCCTAGTTTGATATTTCTGTTGCTGGGCTGCTCTATTTTCAGAGACCTTCAGATAGGAATACATTTTCTCTTTAATACCCTTCAGCTGTAGCACAAAATTATTTGACTCAGCAGATTTAGATAATAGCTGCATATATTTTGCCCTGAGCCCCAAGTACTGAATATAACTATTTTTTGCCTTTTTACTAGAAATTCCTATATAAAGATGTTTTAGATCTCTCTTTGTATCCTCCCACCATTCTATAGGACTATCATACAAAAACGAGATATCAGCTCTCAACATAAAAAAATCTTTTATAGAATCCTGTATATCTGTCTCCTGTAATATAGCAATATTCATCCTCCAGTATCCTCTACCTATAGGAACCTGTTGCCAAAAACCTATATCCAACCTAACTGCCACATGATCAGATGATTCTAATGAAATAATCCTTACATCCTGACAAGAAGCCCTTTTAGACACAAACCAGAAATCTATTCTTGTAGATAAATTACCTTTATAAAAAGTATGAGATGGATTCCGCTCTAAAAGGTCATACACATCACATAAATTATTGATTTTTAATATTTTCAACAAAGAATTAGTATTGCTATATATTTTAGAAGTAACCCTCCCCAATCCCTTTCTGATAGACCACAATTGAAATCGCCTCCCCAAACCACTAATTTGGTGGTGTGTAAATAAGGTTCCACTCTTTTAAAAAGAGAAGACCTATCTGCCCTTAATTGGGGAGCATAGATATTAATAATCCTATACGACTTGTTACCTAAAACAACATCCACTATCATAACCCTTCTAGGCTGAACATCAAAGAGGTGCAACACTTGTACCTGCACATTCATAAATAAAACCCTTAAACCAGAACAAGGCACTTCACCTAATGACCAAAACGAGCCCCCCCCCCCCAGCGCCAATCCCTTTGTGCATCTCTCACCTCCAATAATAAAGAGAAATTTTTCCAGACATAGGAATTTAGAGGGAGAAAGAAAAGATTTGAAAGAAAAACAGAATGTCACAGACATCTTCATTTCTTTTTCTTTCGCTTTCTAGATTTGGGCTTTTCCATAGGCCCTCCTTCAGTACTAACATCTGCCTGTGAAGAGGTGATGGATGATAAATCTGAGTCATGACTTTCATCTTCTCCTCCTTGTTCAAATAATAAGGCATAAGAGTTTTGTACAGGTTGACCATCCAAGATCTTCGTCTCACTTTGGATTTCCACATGAGGTTTTCCTGCTTTGAATCTTGTGACCCTCTGAAAGGATTCTTCATGCTGAACTGTAGGGGGAGGAATAGGGTTATCCCCTATTTCAACTTCCATTCTTTGCAGAGAGACTGTTCTTATTATATTCTGTTTACAGGAATCAATTTCAACCTGGGTAGGGGGGTCATTTAACACAGTGGAATCCTCTATGACTGAGGGGTTTACACCTTCTTCAAAATTAACTGTAGGACCCATTTGTGTAAACTGAGGATTCAATACCACTTTTTCCTGGTTGATCTTCACTGAGGGAGTAACTATATGGGGACGGGGTGCTTAAGGGGAAGGCATAACATTTCCTTGTCGATTCCTTTCGAGATGCCTCCACTACAGTGTAGACATCCTTGGAAACACCCAAAGCCTGGAACTCTAGCCACTCGGGTATCAGGCTGTCAGGTGCAGGGTTTGAAGGTCTGAATGGAAAACCTTCCCCTGATTCAGAGATATCAGGTCCGGTCCTGTACAAAGCCGCTCCGGGGGCCTGCAGCTGAGGCTGAGGAGATCTGGGTACCAGAACTGGTGTGGCCAGTTTGGGGCTATCAGGATCACCTGCGCCTTGTCCCTCCTCACCTTGAGTAACACCTTGTGGATCAAGGGAAATGGAGGGAAAGCGTAGAGGAGGCCTGGGGTCCACGGCCTCGAGAAGGAATCCCCCTGCAGTGAGCCCTGCTGAGGGGGGCAGGCATGATACAGCCTCAGCTTGGTGTTTTCCCTGGAGGCAAACAGGTCCACCATCGGTTTTCCCCAATGGGAGAACAAGTTGTAAGCTACCTCTGGATGGAGTGGCCACTCGTGGGATGTCTGGCCTATACGGCTGAGAGCATCGGAAGCTGGTTCGAGACTCCTGCCACATGAATGGCTAGGAGATCCACCTCCAACCGGCTGACAAGGGTCCAGATTCGGAGTGCCTCCGCCTGGCCCTTAACAAAGCCTGCTGCCTCATTACTGGATCCCACCGTCTCACACACATGTGTACTCTCTACGCCCAAACAGGGTGGCTCCAATTATCTAACCGTATCAAGTTCCACACCTGCCTAATGGCCAAAAAGAGTCCAAGCTCTTCTCCACGCTACATGCTTCCCCCGCCGCACCAGGGATTCAGTTAACCAAATTCTACATGTACTATGGTGCCGCACCTCACAGGGACAGAGGTCATTCTCGCACCGTACCCCCTCCTGGATTAATGCACTCAATAAAGGCATCACTTCGCTGCAAAGGCAAGGCCAGTTCAAAACCAACCTTCGCCTCCACCTCTCTGACTCCAGCTCCTGTGACTGTCACTACTAATCTGCTCTTGCACTTTCCTCCCCTCTCCATTACACCTGTCCCCTACCCCCTTTCCTCGTCTCCCTCCTGGCTTTAGCACTTTACAACCCGACAATGCCTTTTCGGCTGCTCCACTATTTTTCAAGTGTTTTCCCCTCAATCCGTCCCAGTTATCCTTTGCCCTTGCTACCTCTCCTCACCGCCTCCTGGCGGCTCTCAAGCTACCTCACCCTGCTTACCTGTGCCCTTTCTACCCCCTTAAATGTACTGTTTTTGTTTTTTTTCTCTCGACTGCCCATGTATTGTATTGCCATAGCCTGTTCTGTTTGTATTCCTTTCAAAATTTGACGTGGAATCTTTGCAAAAGAGCCTTGGCCCAAAGGTATTGTAATCCTAGATAATCCTTGCACAGCAGACGGAAGTGCATGCTGCCCTGTTTGCTGAGGTAGTACATGGTCGTGGTATTGTCCGTCTGGACTTGAACCACTTGGCCCCGGAACTCAGGAGCAAAAGCTGACAGTGCCAGTCTGACTGCTCTAAGCTCCAACAGGTTGATGTGGCATCGGGACTCCTCGGGGGTCCAGAACCCGTGGGCTCTGCTGTCCCCCATGTGGGCTCCCCAGCCCATGAGAGAGGCATCGGTCGAAAGAACGACTGTCGGCTCGGGGTGGACAAACGGGATCCCTTCCTGCAACCGTTTTGGGGCAGTCCACCATTGGAGAGCGTCCCACATCTTGTGGGTCACAGCGATCAGCTGGTTGAAATGACCGTGGTGCTGGGTCCACTGAACGGCCAGCTCCCATTGAATGGGGCGCATGTGCCATCTGGCCCAACAGACCACTGAGGTGCACGCTGCCATGTAACCCAGAAGGCGCAGGAAGTCCCGGGCAGGGCGCAAGTGCCCAACAGTTCTAAACTCTGACATAATGTTTGCTGATTACCCCATTAGTCATTGTTCTAAAATGATTTGGGGTGGAAATTAGCAAGTTTGGACTCTGGGCCAGCGTGCCAACCACTGTACGACGTGGATCATGATCGCATACTATAAATCAGAGAGCAAGCACAGGAAATGTTGAAGCTCCATGGTGCCACAACTGCTCGAGAGTTTTGCAGACATCAGCACTGCAGAATTTGAGAACTGACCTGATGCTGGAGCAGCTGGATTGCTATGCCACACACTCATGATCGTGTCCCAACCCTCAGGCATCGCTGCAGCTGGCTTGAGGCAGAGCAGCATCCCAGTGGACTCACTCCCCCTCTAGGGATGGAGGGTGCCACTGACTTGCTGCCCTTGGGGCTCCTGGTATACAAGAGTGGCTATAACTGGAGCTAGTCAAGTGAGCATAAGTCAGGTGGGGGATGGGTCAAACCATATAGCCACGCTCACCTGGAGGGATGGGGCTTAGCTTAGCGTTATGGGGAGAAAATGGAAAGACATGTTACCATCATCAGATGACAGTCACCCACCCTACCCTTTTAATACTGGGGATTCTGCTGTGAGGTCCTCCTCCCTTGTCACCCCACCACTGGAAACAGTAAAACCTGCCACATCCCCCAACTGCCTTGGCATAGTCCACAGTATTACTCCCCCACAACAATTGGACACATTAAAGTTATGGGGTTCCGGAAGGAATGTCTTCTACAGGGCAGTAACTAGGCTGGATGAGCAGAACTAGGCAGGGTGTGAACAAGAGATGGTTGAAAGGCCATCTAGGAAACAAACAAAAAAATGCAGGCGACCGCCTCAAGCAACAGATGGCATTAGTAGGAGTTCCCTTTAATAACCTTGGAAAAACTCAATGGCAGCACAGGAAAGTTAGCATCAAGTTATAAAATGGGTTGGAACTGTCTTGCTTTCCAATTGACTAAATATGTTCCAAGACCCATATATTAATCTCTCACAAATGCACAATTTGAACACGTTCAGGCAGTGGTATTTGGAGTTAGGGCAAATCACATTCAAAACTGTAGACACAAAAATGTGAGGAGCTCCCTGGCGCAGTAGTGCCAGTCCCAATATAACAATGTTCAGCTGCACAGCAACAAGAACTGCATTTACCTTCCCCTCCATGAGAACTTTACAGCAATCCACAGAAGCTCTGAAGAACACTTCATGGTGGTGCAAAAAACAGTGTTTTTATTTAATTCGTCGTGCTTTCCAACACAAATGAACAAACACTTGAATAACTACTCTGAGGATGTGCAGGTGCAAAATGTTAGTTTGCCTGAATAGCATGGTATGTTAACACTGACCAGGTTTTGGCACTTTGATACAGCGATTTATGAATCCTGTTTGTTCGTTTGCATTGGAAAGCACTATGGATTAAATAAAGACGCTGTTTTTTGCAGCACTATGAATCTGGGCATCTGTAAACTGCAGTAAAGTACACACAGAGGGAAGGTAAGTATACATACAGAATTAATGATACTCTTCACTCATCACTGATTGCCTTCACAAACAGGGCTGCCACGTTTACTCACTACAAACCTTCCTTAAATTAAAAAAAACCTCTTTCCACTCATGATTCCCTCCTTATGCACATAAATAAAAAAAAAGAAATACTGTTGAGTTTTAATTTCTGATTTTCCTCTGGCGACCATAAAAAACTGCTATCTTTAACAGATTACCATATCACAATATTAGGCCACGTTTCATGTGTCTGCTTGTGTGTGGTAGGGGTTGGGGGGCTGACTAGTTTACCAAAGGAATTCAGTAAAATCTGAAATTCTTGTATTCCATGGCATTCATACATTCCGGGTGAAATGTACTTACAGAATGTTAGAGGGGCAATTTTCTGTGTGGTACAAAGGTATATTTTAAAATGACAAAAAGAAAGTTTTTCAACCTAAAACTTGTGTTTAACTTATTGTTAAATTCGGGCCCATTTTATAGTCGCAATTAGACAACCCAGGGTGTGTGCTATATTTGATAGCACATCTCGAGTGGTTGAAAGCACTCAGCGATGCCTCAAAGCACACCCGAAGCATGTCTTTATCCCACAATAAGTTACCAGAGACCCCATTATGAATTATGGGTTTAAAAAGTGTATGTGTTCAAGATAGCTGCAACTGCAGTAGCACTTTACAGCTCACACTGAACAAGATACTCATCAGGAAGCTGAAGGGTTCTGACAGTAGTTGCGCAAGGATTATCCTTAGTACACGATGACTGGAGTGTGTGTGAAACAGGCAAGAACAGGGCTGACGAACTTGAACAAGAAAGTGAAAAAAGAGCCCAGACATGGGCAGAGGCCATAAGAAGGATGGATGAGTGCTTAATTACCAAGAAAGTTAACAAGTGGTCTGGTTACCAAAAAGAAAGGAGCAGGAAAGGGAAGATACCAGGAGATGGAGGACACTACCATATAATAGATTTGCAAAGGCGAAAGTAATTAAAGACAAACTTGAGAAGACACAAGACAGGAATGCATAGAGGAGGCTGACCGAGGGATGGAAGCAGTACTGAGCTGACAGACATGTCTGACTTGATTTGGCATAATGCTGTAATTTACAGTACTGGTATAGCAGCATTGTACAGAGATTATTAGGTTCACTTTGAAATGCTGTTGAGTAGACTGTAATTAATCCAGCTGAGTCCATTAGTGTCAATAAACACTTGTTTTCTCTTTGTAGTTTAGAAACATGTAATTCTGTAGAAGAAGTAGGTGTATGCATGTGTGTGTGTGTGTGTGTCTGTGTGTGTGTGTGTGTGGGGGGGGGGCTACTTTTAATTCCATGTATGATGAAGCCTATGCTGAACAAAAAAACACACAACTGTACGTGCGGACATCATGCACTTATAAAACATAACTGAATAGCCGGCACAAAAGCAGTGCAGTCAAAACTGTGTATGTAAAAACTTCATCATTAAACACTTTCAAAATGTAGAGGCTGCGACAGATGGGATCAAGCAGACACCATCTAAAATAGCTCTTGCCATGAATACAGGGGAAAGCGGTCTCATCTGTTCATTTTCAATAACTGCATTTTCCTAGCAAAGTCCCACTGGAAATGCAGATACCAGAGATTGCAATGAAAAGATATTATGTTCAATACAAGATCCAGACATTCAAATAATCTCTTGTCTGCGGCAAAAGTGTGGGAAATGGTAGAACTATTTCAAAAGACAGAGCACAAGAAAGATGTGAAGAGCCAGCCCCCCCCTCTTCTCAACTGAGAAGATGCAGACACATATTAGATCAATTGTACCAATGGTGATGACAGCAGAATGTGAAAAAGGAATGGAAATGACTTTGCTCAGCTACATAAAACTGTTGCGTTGGTGGCTATCATCTCCTTTCTCTGTCCATAATAGTAACTGGGTAAGAACCGAAGAGCAAAATGCCTGTCTTCAAGGTAGTTTCTTAATGGGATAGGGCCCTCGTCATAACTCTTCTGAGTTCCTACTCCTCTACACAATCTCTTCTGCCATCTGGAAAGGATCCTTAAACATCACTGAGTAGCCGTCAATCCTATTGGTGGGCCCTGCCAGTGGAAAGCTCTTCCACCCCTTCTGAAATTCACACAATCTGGGGTTATGTTCAAGAGGCTGCTAATAACATACTTACTGTATATATAAGATGCATTTCTGTAGCGGTTTCTATGCATTTCTTCCAGCCACATACACATACACCTTAAAGCCATAAACCTAGTTCAAGGCATCATGGGTATGTAAATCCATGTGTAGAGCATGCTGGCAACACTTCATCTGACCAAAAGCTGCCTTGGAAATGGGCCTTAATCAAGCAATAAGGCACAACAGAGCGTTGGTTATACTAGGTTTACGCCACAGTCAGAGGCATTGTGAGGCATGAGGCAAAGCCAAGTGCCTTCAGCCCCTGACCGTGGGGTAAATCTAGTACAACCAATGTTCCTGAAGTGCCTTATTGCTTACAAAAAATGGGCCCACAGGCAACTTTTAAAAAACAAACCCTCAAAGTTTTCAAACCCACAAAAACTGTAATAAAATGTTGTTAAATAATGTAAAATAGTCCCTCCACAGACGTTTTCCACCTGTCAGTCACCTGTCTTTCTTCATATTCAGTACACTGTGTGATTGTTTACCATGGAAAGAATAATTCAAAGCTCTGTATTATTCCAGCAGTAGAATGCCCCGCACACAGAATGGTAACGTGGAATCCATGAATTCAGAATTCTTCAGAGTTCTACTGGCATACACACACAGGCCTCAAGCAGAGCCAGAACCTCAAGTTTATCTATTGCCAGGTAGGGAGCAGGGTGTTCTCTGGCAAACTGGTGGGGATAGGAGGGGGATTTTTCATGGTCATCAAAGAAACAACAGCAAGGGAAACTTTGAACAGTACTTGATTTTCTAAATTTGTGTATGCGTGTAAGGAGGGTCTCTTCAGTGAAAATAACATTAAAATTATTTACTTACTTTAGTTAATTTAATGGACTTCATTTTTAGGGCCTCTTTGAAGGTTTCTATATACGAGTAAAGGTTGCAGCCATGTTTGTGATGGAGATTAGGAAGCAAGTGGCTTATGAATTCTTTGAGTTGCCCCAGTTGGCAAGGACTTGTTTTTTGCCACTGGTGGTGCTTTCTTAAAGCAATGGTTAGAAACAAGTCTCAGCCAATCAGCACACAGGGATTTCCTTGCCCATTTTATACCAACTGATGTAGTACAGGGCTAGAATAACAACCTACTGACACGTTTCATCCTGGGAAACCACATAAAGAAAATGCTACCTCCCCACCACATGCTTCCACTCTGCGTGGTGCTCTGCCCGCCTCAGACTAGGGAAACAAGAACTGCACCTGAGTGCAATCACCTCATAAGAGGACAAGTACAGGAATACACTCTCTCTTCTGCTAGCATAGATTACTTTTTAATATTGATGTGCAGAGATCCACATATCACAGTTACATATCAAGTGCAAAACATTTTTCCACAGTACTCAATTGCTTTGCTGTTGAGACTATGAATCGATAACCCCTTGCTTTTGAAATGTTCACGTTTTAAAAGAGCACAGAGATTATGGCACAAAGGTTCATGTGACTGACCTGGACTATCTCCTGACAGTCTGAGGGTTCATTTAGTGTAGTTTGAGGTGATGTGCCTTCAAACAGTAGTTGTAAGATGAACTGCACAACAAAAAAAGAGGGTTACTCACCTGTAACCGTAGTTCTAGGAGTGGTATATGGTGTATATCCACACTTCTGGCTGAATCCTTTCATTTTAAGAACTGGCCAGGAGGTCTTCAAGCTGGCTTCTTCCACCCACCTGGGTGGTATCCTCCTTGGCACCGCCCCATGACGTCAGATTGTACCAGCCAGAAGCAAGACCTTGTGTGCCACTTGCCAGGGGAGGTCGAGTAGGTTGTGTGGATGTACACTATATACCATTCCTAGAACTATGGCTACAGGTGAGTAATCTTCATTTCAAGGGATGTGGCTATGGTGTATGATCCACACTTCTGGCAGACTCCTAGCAGTTCTCTGGGAACAGGGGGCAAGGTGCACACCCTCTATTTAGGGAAAAGAGACTGGAGAACCAAGGCCCCAAAACCAGCATCACTCAAGTGTGGTAATGGAAGATGATGATGGGTGCCTGGATAGGGACATCCCTGGAAGCAGCCACCAAGGCAGCGGTATCTCTGGTGGAATAAGTCCTAAGCCCCATGGGAGACTCCCTATCAATTCAAAAATTCAAGCACTACCCACTGACAAAACACTACAACTGGATGCAAGAATAGCATCAAATAAATAATATTTAATTCATAATGTGTGCAGAGACATCTTACCAGAATCAGGAGATACCAGTAGGACCCAAAAGATTCCCTGGAAGCAGTGAGACAGCAGCATGTCTAGTGGAATGAGCCCTAAGCCCAATGGGAGGCTCCCTACCAACCAACCTATAGCAGAGGTCGATGCAGGAGACTATCCACCCGCCAACTGTCCACTTTGCTACCAGTCTGACAGGTGTGGCTTCAGTGTAGGTGACAAAGAGCTGGCGAACCTCTCTTTGAACTCCAGCCATGCACTCCTTATAGTATGCAAGTGCTCTCCTCAGGTCCAACGAATGGAGCTTGTGCTTGCCTTCCAAGGTTGGGTTGGTAAAGTATACTAGGAGATTCATCACTTGGTTAAGGTGAAACACCAAAACAACCTTCAAGAGGAACTTTGGGTTTGGGTGAAAGAAAACCTTGCCCTTGTGGAAGACCAGGTAAGGAGACTCCACTGAAAGCACCTGGAGCTCACTGATCCTTCTGGCGGAGGTGATAGCCACCAAGAAGGTGATCTTCCATGACAGGTGTGACATCTCACACCTGGGCATGGGCTCAGATGGCTTGCCCATAAGCATCACCAAAACCAGAAACAAGTCCCAAGGTGCTGGTGGTTCATGCACCGGTAGGGACAAATGGTGAGGCCTTTGAAAAAGCGCCCAACCACCTTTTCCTGTGTCACCATCAGCATTCTAGCCCGCACCTGATATGAAGAGATGGCTGCCAGGTGCACCTTGAGGGTCATCGACCGAAGGCCCAACAGGGAGAGGGACCACAGGTAGTCCAGGATGCTAGCCACTGGGCAGGACAAGGGGTCCAGCTCCTTGGACTGGCACCAGATGGAAAATCTCTTTCATCTGAAGGCATAGCACTGGCGAGTCTACTCCTTCCAAGAAGCCTCAACGACATGGAAGACCTCGTCAGAGAGACCCAAAGCCTGGAATTCTAGCCATTCAGGAATCAGGCTGTCAAGTGCAGGGACTGAAGGTCCGGTTGCAGGATCTTGCCCTGACGGTAAGAGAGCAGGTCCAGGCAAAAAGGCAGTTGCCACAGGAGTCTGATGCTGAGGCTAAGGAGATCGGGGTACCAGAACTAGAGCAGCCAGTCCGGAGCCACCATGACCACCTACGCCTTGTCCCTCCAACCACTGAGCAGCACCTTGTGGATCAGTGGAAAGGGATGGAAGGCGTACATGAGGCCCGGGGTCCCAGGCCTCATGAAGGTATCCCCCAGCAGTGTCCTGCACTGAGGGGGGTGGACACAAAACAGCCTCAGCATCGCAATCTCCTGGGAGGCAAACAGGTTGCCCTGGGGAGTGCCCAAAAGGGAGAACAGGTGATCAACTACCTCCTGCTGAAGGGACCACTCATGAGATGCCTCACCCACTCGACTGTGGGCATCCGCAAGCTGGCTGGACATGTCAGTCACATGAAGCGCCAGAAGGTCAGCGCCCAGACTGCAAACAAGGGTTCAGATGCAGAGAGCTTCCAGGCACAATGGGAGGGAATGCGTCCCACCCTGCATGTTGAGGTAAGTATATGGTTGTCATGTTGTCTGTCTGGACCAGGATGACCTGACCCCAAACATGTGGAGCGAAGGCCATCAATGTTAGATGCGCTGCACAGAGCTCCAACAGGTGGATATGACATCAGGACTGCTTGGGGGTCCAGAGCTCACTGACTCTGTTGTCCCCTAGGTGGGCTCCCCATTCCATCGGAGAGGCGTCAGTCATTAGAGTTACTTGCAGCTCTAAGCTAACAAAGGGGACTCCTTCCTGGAGATGTTTTGGGACTATTTACCACTGGATGGCATTCCATATCGACAACATCCCTGTGACCAGCTCCCTTTGCAGTGGACGTATCCTGCAGCAGGCCCACCTGACCACGCTGGTGCAAGCCGCCATGTACTTCAGTAGGTGCAGGAAGTCCATGGTAGGGAGTAATTGCCCAACCCGAAATGATCGGGCTCAGAAACACAGAAAATTGGTGGTAGATAAGGACTGCTAGG
Source organism: Neoceratodus forsteri (assembly GCA_016271365.2). Taxonomy (NCBI): domain Eukaryota; kingdom Metazoa; phylum Chordata; order Ceratodontiformes; family Ceratodontidae; genus Neoceratodus; species Neoceratodus forsteri. The sequence goes on along the minus strand of CM057450.1, from coordinate 1,336,729,417 downwards.
CCCATCCAGTCTGCCCATTTTCCCTACTTACTGCAAAAGCCACAGACCCTTCTTGATTTCCGGCTTTACCTTCTCGTTCCTAGTGCTAGGGTTCCCCTATGCCTGTTCCATGCATTTTTGAATTCCCCCACAGTGTTTGCCCCAACACCTCCGCTGGTAGTGTATTCCATACATCCACCACCCTTCCCGTGAAGAAATACTTTCTCACGCTATCCCTTAGTCTACCCCTTCCACCCTCATGTCATGCCCCCTCATTCCTGAACATCTCCTTTTCTAAAAGATGTTTCCTCCGGTACCCTATTTGTGCCCTTTAGATATTTGTAGGTTTCTATCATATCTCCCCTCTCTCCTATATTGAGGTCTCCCAGTCTCTGCTCATATGACTTTTGGTGCAGGCCCTGCACCATCTTTGTTGCCCTTCTTTGAACTGCCTCCACCCTGTCTATGTTGTTATGGAGAGGCGTCCTCCAGAACTGGGCACAGTACTCCAAATGAAGCCTCACCAATGATCTGTACAGTGGCATCACCACCTCTTTTATTTTTTTTTTTTACTATATGTTTAATTCTTTTTTCACAGACAACAGCATATAGTACAATCGTCTGCAAGGCATAGAAAAGATAATGAAAATATTACAGATACATCCAATGTACATCAGGATATAGAGCCTATACAGAGTTGTTTCAGGTATTGGGGGGGGGGGGGAGAAAGAAATGAGCAATTATACTTTTAGCTTAACTAATTAGCTACAGCAATCTAAGGCTTTTGGGGTACCAGTCCAAAATGTGTCATATTAACATATTCTAAAACTCAGCATCCAATGTTGATGTGCCCCCAAGTCCAAAATGATTACCTCCACATAATTAGTGCCTCTTAACAACTGCCCAACATTCCCTCGATATACAGTTTCCAACAAGGAAAGAAAAACGAATAGATTATTGTAGTTATCCATTCCCATAACTGCAGGTTATTTTTCAAACTAGTAGCCTCTTTATAAGTAACAGTCTCAAGTCAGTCGTTTGTATGAGACTAAACCACCCCAGGAATAACCTGTTTTAGTAATCTGGCTAAAAATAGTAACCAAACAATTTTAATTTGTACTTACGTTCAATGAGGATTCAAAGTCCTCTTCAGGTCTCCTCATCTGTGTCCTCGGGTTGTTGCCCTTCTGAAGCCTGAAACTCCCATGCCAAGGCTTCCGCTTTTTTCTCAGCCTCCACTGGATTGCTGAATTGGTATGTGTGCCTGCTGTAATGGATCCGGAGCCTAGTGGGCATTAAGAGAGAGTGGGAGATCCCCAGGGCTCTAAGTCGGGCCTGAACTGAGCCCAATGTTTTCCTCCTAGCACGAGTTGCAAACGACAGGTCCGGGAAGAGATGTATGGTTACATCATCATAGGACAGTCCATCTGCTGATCTTGCACCCTGTAGAATCATGTCTCGAACCATAGAGCTGGCCGTAATCAAAGGGATTACTCTCGGTGAGTCCCCACGCAGATTGGCTGATCAAGGGGTGATTCTAAACGCCTTCCAGCGATGATCACCCAGCGTTTCCTCCGGTAGATTCAGCGCCTAAAGAAGCCAAGATTCAAGAAAGGTAATCAACTCTGCCCCCTCCAATCCCTCAGGGAGACCTATTATATGAACATGAGAGGCCTGATTAGAATTTTCTAACGCCTCCAATCTGTAACATAGCTGGGCATTCTCTTGGACCAGCTTAGATATCGTAGCTAAGGCCTGTGCTGCTGATTTTTCAGCTGTCGTAGCAGTATCAATCGCTGAGCATATTTTGGCATCTTGTTCAACAAATCGTTGGAGCATCGACTCCACTTTTAGGTCGATGGCTTTCATGGCAGATTGGAGAGCGTTCCATGGAGGGTCTGTACCCATATGCGTTGATGTACTCGCGGCCTGCTCTTGCGATATTGAAGAGTTTTTGGAGCCACTTCCAGTCACTTTCTGGGTTCGTTCGTCCCATACTTCAAGTTTGGTATCAATGGATTCAGTACACCTTTGCCCAGCTAAATCCTTTACTTTTACTCACTATTCTTTCACTTGTTTGATGAATTTTACAAATTTAGTCTGTGGAATGTAGCGAGCTGCTTCAAGGCACATCTTGCCAGACAGCTGCTCAACAGCGCCCCCCTCCCCTTTTCTTATTTTTATTTATTGATTGATTGAATTTTGGTAACCTGGTAGGCCCACTGAGACAAGACAGTCCCTTTTTCAGTGGCGACCTGGTAAGTGCAGTACATTGATTTTCTTCTACTGGTGATACCTCTCCCTATGCACCCCAGCATCCCACTGGCTCTCCCCACAGCCTTGGGACACTGTTTGGCCGCTTTTACATCATCAGATATGATTACCCCCAAATCCCTTTCCTGCTTGGTGACTGTCAGTATCTCTCCCCCATCATGTAATCCTCCCCTGGGTTCTTGCACCCAAAATGCATGAGTTTTGACTTTTTCACATTGAGTCTCAGCTGCCACACTCTAGACCATTCCTCCAGTTTACCTAGGTCCCTCCTCTTTTTTTCACCCCTCCAGAGTGTCCACCCTGTTGCAGATCTTAGTGTCATCTGCAAAGAGTTACACCTTCCCTTCCAGGTCCTCCGCAATGTCACTTATGAAAACATTAAACAACTGGCCCCAGAACTGATCCCTGTGGCACCCCGCTGGTCACCCTGATTTCCTTAGATAAAGCTCCATTTACCACCACCCTCTGTCATCTATCACTCAACCAGTTCCTAACCCAGTTTACCACCTTGTGACTCACTCTCAGGCTGCCCAGCTTGTTCACAAATCTTCTATGTGGAACGGTATCGAAGGCCTTGCTGAAATCCACTTAGGCTACGTCCATCGTTCCCTCCTGATCAACTTCCCTAGTCACCCAGTCAAAGAAATCAATTAGATTTGTTTTACATGATCTTCCTGCTGCGAATCCATGCTGCTCAGATCCTGTGCTCCGCAGGAATCAAGGTGTTCCACAGTCCCTTCTTTAAGTAGTGATTCCATAATTTTCCCCACTATTGAGGTGAGACTGACTGGTCTATAGTTTCCAGCCTCCTCCCTACTCTCACTTTTGTGAAGAGGGACTACATCTACCCTGCTCCAGTCCTCTGGAATCACTCCCGTATTGAGTGATTCATTGAACAGGGCTGCCAGTGGTGCTGCCAGCACCTCCCGTAGTTCCCTTAATGTTTTAGGATTTATCTCATCCAATCCCACTGCCTTGTCCACTTTCAGTTTTGTGAGTTCTTTTAGGACTCTCTCTTCCAAAAATGGACTGGTGTCCACCTCCCTCCCATATTTGCTCAGGTTTCCTAACTGTGGTCCCTCACCTTCTCCTTCTGTGAATTCAGAACAAAAACATTTGTTCAGTATTGCTTCTTTTTTCAGGTCCCCTTCCACACACTCCCCTTTTCCCCTTAAAACCTTACAATCCCACCCCTGGTTTTTCTCCTTTCATTAATGTACCTATAAAAAAATCTTGTCCCCTTTTTTTACCTTCTGTGCTATTTATTCTTTGGTTTGTGCCTTTGCACTCCTGACTGCTTTTCCTGCCTCCCTCTGTTTATCCAGGTACACTACCCTGTCCTCCTCCTTCTGTGTTTCCTTGTACTTCCTGAAAGCCATCTTTTTCGCCCTTACTATCCAGGACACTTCCTTTGAGAATCATAGTGGTTTTCTCTTTCTCTTGCCCTTGTTTACTTGCCTAATACAAAGGTTGGTTGCCTCCACTATGGCTCTTTTCAGATGGGCCACTGCTTCACCCCCATTCGTCCCTCCCTGCCAGGGCATTCTTGAGACATACTGTATCCCCATCTTAGTAAAGTCCATCCTACTGAAATCCAGGACTCTCGCCTTTGTGTGGTTTGACTCTGCCACTGTACTCATACTGAACCACACCGTGCGATGATCACTCGACCCCAGGTGTCCGCCCACCCTGACTTCCACAAATCTGTCCCCTTTGGTGAGTACCAGGTCCAAAACTGCCCCCTCCTGGGTGGGCTCTAGCACTAGCTGCCTGAAGCCTGCCCCTTGCACAGCGTGCAGGATGTCCTTGGTTCTGGCTGAGGCAGCAGCTGGGATGCTACAATCCACATATGGCAGACTGAAATCACATACCAGCAGCACCTCCCAATTAGCTGCCATCATGTGGATGGATTCCACTAGAACCCTGTCTACCTCCTACCCCTGTGCTGGAGGTCTGTATATCATACCCATGTGAATAGCTGTGCCAACGCCCAACTTAATGGTGACCTACAGTACCTTCACCTCCCCCGCATATCCTGTATCTCAGTCGCTCTAATACCCTCCCCGAAGTAGAGAGCCACCCACCTCCCTTTTTACCCTCACTGTTTCTCCTAAACAGAGTATAACCTGGTATTGCTACATCCCAGTCATGGTTTCTAGCATACCAAATCTCAGTAATAGCTACTATGTCCAGGTCAGCCTCTGCCATCAAGGCCATCAGGTCTGGGATTTTATTTTCCTAGGCTGCGGGCATTAGTATACATGACCTTCCATGTCTTGCCATTTCTCCTTTTATCATTCCCCCCTTTTGCCTTTTTACCTCCTCCATTTGTCCTTTCTGTTTTTAACCCCCTTCCTCCTGTCCTCCGCTGTTCCCCTCCTTTATGAGTTTAGTTACCTCTGGCAATATCATAACTTTATGGTCCTCCGTGTTGACTGTACTATCCTGTGGGGGTGGGCAGTTTGATTCTCCCTGCTTCCTTCCACCATCACCCCCAGCTAGTTTAAATGCCTGCCAATAAAACATCTAAACTGTTCACTGAGGACAATGGTCCCCTCCCTGAACAGATGTAGGCCATTGCCCTTGTACAGGTCCACTTTCTTCCAGGTGCGTCCCCAGTCCCCAATGAGGCCGAAACCCTTCTCTCTGCACCAGTTCTCCAGCCAAGCATTGACATCCCTGGTGCGGAGATTCATAGCCTCCCCCTTGCTGTGGACAGCCAGCACCTCCGAGATGGTCAGGAAGCTTGCTACCTGCCCAAGGCCCCTCCCCAACTCCTTGAACTCCTTCTGCACTCTTTCTATCCCTGCCTCATCCCTAGCCAGGTCATTTGTCCCCAGACAGCCAATGATGTCAAGCCCCCCCCCACCTCGCTACTGCCGTAACGATTCTCTAGATCCTTGCCCATCCCTCCGAGCTGTGCTTCTCAGTAGACATATTACCTCCCTTTCCTTCACTGTACCTGTCCCAAATCCACTCCCCAGACTATGGAGTCCCCCAATAGGAGAAGCTTCCTTGTCCTTTGGGGTCCTCTACCAGCCACCTGTGGCATTCTCTTGTAGAGAACTTGCTCACCCTCCTTGGTCGCAACTTTGGATGAGACTTGTGGGATCCTCCCGTTCCTCCAAAACTGCACAGGAGTTCTTCAGTTGCACTATGGGGGATGCGCTTTTGATCCATCCACGTCACCCTACCTCAGCCCAATTTAATCAACCCACTCCTTTTGCTGGTGCACCTCTGAGGTAGTGGGTGCAGACTTTGTGGCACCTGGGTGGGGGAGGAGATTCCCTGAAACCTAGCCAACTCAGCCTGGAGGCTGGCAATCTCTGCTCTCAGCCCAAAGAGATGTCTGCAGATGAGGCAGCACCACAGTTCTCAGAAAGTCCTTCTGAAGACTGCTGCTCCACACCCATTTCACTGCACCACTCCCAACATGATCCCATTCTGCTCTGCTCTGCTTCAGTCTGCTCTGATAGGGCAAAGGAGGTAACATTCACCGCTCTGTCCACTGGGAAACAGGCCTTGGACTGAATGGCGTCGTGCTCTGCCCTGATGAAATTGATAACCTGTGATGGACTGAGTTCTGACTGGGCATCATTGACCAGAAGGCCCAAGGCCGACAAGATCTGAAAAGCCAGATCTCTGGACTGCTCAACTTGTGCTCTGGAAGAAACTGCACTCAGCCAGTCATCCAGATAGGTATATATCCAGACACAATGGCGCCATAGGAAGAATGCCACCACTGCTATGCATTTGGTGAACACCTTGGAGCTGAGGAAAGGCTGAATGGCATGGCCTGGAACTCAAAGGATCACTTCTAAGCGGAACCGCAGGAACCACCAGTGGGACGGACGGATGGGGATGTGGAAGAAGGCATCCTGGAGGTCCAGAGTGCAGGACCACATGTCCAGACCAGGGACAGAATGATCTGATTCAGAGTGACCAGTTGGAATTTGCATGTCCTTACTCATTTGTTGAGGTTATGTAGAGCCAGTATGGGGTGCCAACCCCCCCCATCCATTTTGGAACCAGAAAGTATCTGAAGATGAACCCCGGACCGGCTGAGGTAGCCCAGACACAGACCACTGCCTCTTTCTGAAGGAGCTGGGTGATGTCCTCCCACTTCGAGCACCCACTGGTCCAAAGTAATGCCGGACCAGGCAGAAGCAAGGAGCGAAGTCGGTCCCCGATGGGAGGTCCTGGGGTGAAAAGGACAGGCAGGAGGGTGACACTCCCTGACCCATCACTTGGCAGGCTTTGAGGTGGCAGCAGGGCTGGCTGAGAGAGCAGCAGCCCCTCACTCCCTGGATTTCTTGGCACCAGAGGAGGCTGGTTTCGGCTAGGGCCACCAGGCCTGATGTTGCCTCAGTTGGGGCTGCGGCAGTCTGGCAGGAGGAGCAGAGTAGGGCTGAAACTAGAATGGCTTCTTCCACTGTTTCTGGCCCTTAAAGTCCTTCTGAGAGGATGTGACTGAGTCGGTGCCCAGAAAGGGGACATCTGCCAACTTATGCTGAGTGTCAGTTGTGAAGGTCAATATTCTCAGCCAAGCCCTGTGGCACATAGCCACCGCCGAGGCCACTGACCTTGGCACAAGAGTTGCCGATGTCCAGGGCCATTTGGAGCAGCTGCTAGGCCATAGTGCATCCCTGGCCAGGGACCAATTTGAGTGGCAGCTGCAGGTCGGCTGGGAGAAAACCTGGTGCAGCATGCCCACTAGAGCACTGGCAAAGCTGACCATCATAATGGCAGAACTGGCCTGCCGAAGACTTAGGGATGAGGCAGCATACATTTTCTTGGCCACGTGATCCAATTTCTTAGACTCCTTGTCAGGTGGTTTACGGCATCCCCAAAGTCACCTGTGCATTGAAACACCCAGGCGGTGACCAGCCCCTAGGTCAAAGGGTGGTCAGTGAACCCCGACAGAGCCTCCGTAGGCACTATGTACTTGCGGACCATATAGGCTGACAGCCTCGGACAGGAGGCAGGATGCTGCCACAGCTCCAGAGTGGGGCCAAGGATGGCCTCCGCCACAAGGAAGGGATCCCCAGAGGAGTCATCCCTGTCAAGGATCTCTGTCAAGGGGTTCTTAGTCCATATTTGGACAGTTTCCAGTGGGTCCCCATTGATTCTGCAATCAGGCGGAGCAGGGCTCCAAAGAAGGTAGGCCCTTGCTCCATGGAGACATCCTCTCTGGACTCGTGGTCAAAGCCCAGGGTCCAGCAGGAATGCATGGAGGAGTCCTCAGCATCAGAAGACTCCTCGAACACTGGTTGGGCACCCATATTCCTGCTGATAATGCAAGATTCATCAGCTTCTGTGATTTTAACCGAAAGCCAACTGGGAAGCTAAACAGCAGTGTGCACAGTCTTTAAAGGAGCTCTATCCGGAGGCTGTGGAGGTGGAGGTTTCACCCAAATGGGTGGAGAGGCAGGCATCGGCTAAACAGGCAGAACTAGCTCAGGACGCATTTCTGGTGACCATGGGAGTGCCGGATTGGGCTGGGGCATGAAGCCCTTGCCGAGAATCCACTGCTGCCAAAGGAATTCCTTGTAACGGCACCACATTTTACGGAGAAGCCAATCCTCTCCAGAGGACGAGGATGATGAGAAGCATTAACAATGTTGTTTTCTCAAGGGTCAAGAACAGGACCAACGGGAACATTGAAAATCTCTCAACCACAATTGAGAACTGGAAGACCTCAATCTGGATCTCAACTAACGACGAAGTGGTCGTTGGGGAGGAGAAACCGGGGAAGGCGAAGGATGCCTGGAAACCCCCAGAGACTTGGGTTCCTAAGGAGAGGGAACCCAGTGGACTAGCTGGTCCGACCCACCCTGAGTGGGGGTCAGGAGGACTGGAGTACTAGAGAGGGAATCATCCTCCTTATCCATCGACAATGGGTTGACCAAGCCAAGATAAATCTCGACCGGCTGGTCGACCCGTGTCTCAGCCAGCAAGCCTGACGGGGATGCCGAGGGGCTAGCGGCCTGGATCTTAAGAGAAGTGTCGGCCAAAGCTGACAGTTTGAAGGCCATTGAGCCAGCAGAAGCGCAGGGACAGAGGAGTGGGCCCTCTCCCAATTCCATGACCTGCAGCGGGGCCTTTTAGACTTGGCCTGAGTGGATTTGGACCCTAAGAAGGGCCCTCCCTGAGGATGGGCAGGAAATGGCATAAGTCCCCGAACACCCCGATAAATGAGGCACCCAAGCCCACAAGGACCAGTTCGGATGAAGCACCAAAAGCAGCCTGAGCTGCAGATTCCTCAATGGCAGCAAATGGCTGTAGAACCAGTCACTGCAGTAAACCACCCTGTGGACATCCTTGGACTTAATTAGGGGGTCCTGTTCATCTGGATGTCCCAGAAGAAGGTGGGCATAATGGTACTCCAAGGTGGAGGGCTGAAGGGTGTGGCACAGGCCACAAGCCTGAGAGTTGTGCTGGACTCCCAAGCAAAAATCAATCAATCTTTATTTTACCAGGAGAAAACACCATTGAGCAAGTTCATTTACAAGGTGATCCTGGAGGACAAGTTAAAAACTGAAATATACTGTAAGATACAAATAAAGAGTGAAAAATACAGAGGAATTCATAAATCACAAGACCAATAGTGTCAATATACAGATTTGCATGAGAGCAATACTTAGTATGCATATATGGCAGAATAAGACAATGTACAAATATGCATGCGAACAATAATTAAAATGCAAACACAGAACGGGAGGTAGAATAGAGGAAGGCAGGAGGAGGACAAATGATCAGAGGATGGAGTAGGGATGTGACAGAGAGGGACCATGTGAATTGGTGACACAACAAAAAAAAAGAGGGGTAAGTGCTAGAGTAGGGTAAGAAGGCTGGGTGAGTAGAGTGCAGGAGGAGGAGTGGAGGAGGGCAGGAGGGGGGCATAGGATGGGGGAGCCGAGTGACGCTAAGTCAGGAAGGGGTCATAAGTCAGGGAGTGGTCATATACCAATCTGTTACAACACAGGAGGGAGAAGTGCAGAAGTTGGTTTCATAAGTATCTCAGGGTCTGTGTCGTTCTAAGAATAGCAGTTGCATGATTCTCTCAGAGAATGATTTAGAAGGGGTTTAAAAGGACAAAGTCCCAATAAGTTGAGGGTTTTAAGGACTTCTGAAAATTGTTCCACAGTGAAGGGACAGTGAAGCTTACTGCAGAAGCACCAAAGTGGGTTCGTATCTTAGGGATGTCAAACAGTATGTAGGAATATCTATGTAGGGAATAGGCACTAATTGTGCGTTTGAAAAGAATGGAAATGTAGGGAGTTTGTTAGTGATGGCTCTGTAGAACCAGAGAGATGCATTCCTTAGCCTCCTGGAGGTAAGTGACGACCAGCCAAGTTACTCAAAGAGGAGGCGGTGATGGGTGTTGTATGGAGCATTAGTGATGAACCTTAATGCTCTGTGGTACAAGGTGTCCAGCTTTGTTAGGGCTGTTTTGGGGCAATGGCTATACAACAGATCAGCATAGTCGAGGAGGGGGAGAAAGGTGGATTGCACCAGTCTTATTTTAGCCTCTTGGTTGAGAAGATGCTTAATGTGATAAAAAAGGCCTAGTCTCTGCCTGAGTTTTTTAGTAACCTCCTCAATATGCACCGTAAATGAAAGCTTACAGTCCAACCAAAAGCCCAGGTATTTGAATTTATCCACTGTTTTGAGTGGCTCGCTCAGGATGGTCAATATCTGCAGGATGGAACTGAACAATTTAGCAGGTGTTGCGAGTACATGGGGCGAGAGAAATAAATGCACTCAGTGTGCAGACTGGTGCGTCGACATTTTCTGCCAGCATGCCATGCACCCCTTGAAGCTTGGACCAGTTTTGAGGTATTTTTTTTATTAGTTTTACAACTGATGTACAATCAGTTACTTTTCACATGATTTACAGTCCTAGGAGGTACAATACCAAGAGGGCTATAACTTTAAGCCCCTTAATCAAAGGAAAACTTTAATGCATCTACCATATTAGTGATATAACAAACTATATAAGAAATAGGGTTAAAGTCATATTAAATTAACTGAGATGAAGCCCATGAGTGGCATGGCTGTATCCTTAAATTTAATATCCAATGTAATGTCCCTCATAGAATTACTCCACAAGGGGAACGTTTTGCCATACCAGTCTCCTAAATGATTCCAACAAATTAAATTATCGTTACACTGTATAAAAATCGTTTACATATCTAAATGACATTTCTGATCTGAATGAATAATATTTCAAATCCCCCATATACTGTAGTAAAAAGGCAATAAACTTATGAAACAAAGAGACTGGTTGACTGCTGAAAGAGAAATCAGGTGGGTACACTCAAAATAGGGTCTCCTAAACGGGAGACACAGCTATATATCGAAACAGTACATTTAACTATAAAATTCTTTTGAACTCAAGTCAACATTTGTGTTGAAAAAGTACCATTTGTGCCAACAGGGGCAAAGTTGGAGTTCAAGTCCAGAGAGGGACAGAGTCTCTCAGGTAGTCGGGCCTCATCCGCCATCTTCTTCACTGATCTCTTCGTCTGCCACATTCCACTGCTGGAATTCCACGTGCACCTTCTTTGCCCATCTGCCTGTGTCCACAGGATCTGAGAAGGCCCACACCTTGTCCTGGTATACAATACACATATGAGCAGGGGAGACGATAGAATGAGGTATGTTGGCTTCCTTTAACATGTGACGGACTCCATCAAATTCATTCCTTCGTTGTCTTGTCACATAGCTGATATCAGGGAGTATGTGTATTGGTTGACCACCTTGCATAATTGGGCCGTTTCTCCTTGCCAGTGCCAAAACAAGGTCTTGTTCCCCCATTCCTGCCGTAACCATTAGGAGGGTGCGAGCAGTGATTGTGGCCTCCGCCCAGCCATGTGGCATGATGCGATACACCTTCTGAATCTGGAATCTGTCTGGATCCCATTCCAATTGAAGTTTTTCAGCTAACCAGTTCTTTACAAACATAACCAGATGATCTCCTTCAATTTCATCAGTTAGACCCAAAATTCTAACATTAGCAGTCCGCACCTGGTTCTCCTGCGTTTCCAGCCATGCTCGAAAACGCTGCTCCTTTTTCAGCATCATTGCAGTCACGCTTGTAGCCGTAGCACCCTGTTTTTTAACTTCCATCATCTCCATTTTCATACTGTCCACTGTGGTTTCCACGACTGTGACTCTATGATTGAAAGCATCCATTTTTTGACTCAAATCTGTAACTAAAGCTATCAGTCGCTGTATTTTTGAACCCAAGGTTTGTAGGGTTTCGATCGCCGAACTGTGGCTGGAATCCATTACAACTGCAGCTAGCGAATGAGCTGACAGACCTGCTACTGCTCATTTCCCTTTTCCAGAGTTATTTTGCCCCCAACCCTGATGAGGGTTTCCCATTTTGTTCTTATACTAATATTCTTCTCAATGGTCTACAAAAATGTGGAGTAAAGTTCCAAAATGTGACCTTTTATTGCCTTTTTAGATTTCGATTTACAGAGAGGAAGTAGAGTGCAACCAGTCTGCTCAGGCTCCACAGTGCCCCGGATTTGAGGTGTAACGGATCCATGAGACAGGGAGCAATCAAAAATCTCAAGACCAAAAACGTGGAAAATTAGGGGCCTACACCTAGCGGGAGCTACAATAGAGGGAACATGAATGCCTCCAGCAGAAAGGAAGGTATGACATCACGGGGCGGTGCTGAGGAGGATACCTCCCAGGTGCATGGGAGGAGCCAGCTTGAAGACCTTTCAGCCAGTTTTTAAAGGTACATAGATACATAGACAGTGTCAGCAGAAAAGGGGAAGGATTCTGCCAGGAGTGTGGATGTACACCATATCCATGTTCCTAGAAACTTTACAGGCATTCAAGAGCTCGGTCCTCCATGTGGCATCCACCCCCCAGCATCCATGACATATGACATGCTTAACTGCGGGGAAAACTATGCTTCACCATAGCACAAGCGATCTCTCTTAGTTGAGATTGAAATAGCAGCTGATTATTAAGTGACAGTATCTAACAAGGTGCAATGTAGGTGAAAGTGCAATAGACGTACAACATTAAAAGCAAATCAATACCAGAAAACAGATCAGATAGGTATCTGAACAAATAACAGTTGATGCTATCATTAGAGGAATGCACTTAAAATAATCTACATTGAGTCCTTTAGGCGTTAACGTTCCAAGTTCATAAATCCAATAAGCTTCTCTCTTAAGTTTTCTTGTAATACCAACCCTCCTGGCATCCATTCTTACTTTCTCCAGCCCCCTGAATTTCAAGTTGTCGACTGAGCCATGTTGTCCTAGTCAAAATTTTCTACCATGCTGTAATTCTCATTGCCATTTATTTATTTATTTTTAACTATTTTTTCCGCCCCCTTGTTGCCACATCCAGTCCCTCTCTCAGGGCTCCGAATGCACCACCCAGGCTTATCTCGAGAGGACTGGGGTCGCTCCAGTAGTGCCCCGCTCCAATGCATCTAGAGGCTCGGATGACCCCCTGCGGGCAGAGGAGGTCCCTTTACCCCTCTGAACCTTCAGGAGAGCATGCACCTGGAGTCTCCCCTGGTTCCTCTGCGGTCGCCTCAGTGCGGGAGCCCGTCACCAGGACCAGACGTGGGGACTTTTTTTCCTTGTTCTGGTTCCCACCCCCTGCAGATGTCAGCGCTCGGGGAGGATTATTGAAACACAGACTTTGACTGCAGATAAGGACCACTTGGCCCACCCAGTTTGCCCATTTCCCTACCTACTGGATAAGCTGCAGATCCTAGTTAACCAACAGCCTACTTCTTCCTACCCCCCACCAGAATTGCCTTACGTCTGTCCCATGCATTCTTGAATTTCCCCACCACCTCCTCAGGAAGGCTGTTCCATTAGCACACCACCCCCTCTGTGAAAAAATACTTCCTCACATTGCCCCTGAGCCATCCCCCCCCCATCTTCAAATTGTGCCCCTTCGTTCTTGCACATCTCTTTTTCTGAAAGATGCTACCCTCCTGGACTTTGTTGATTCCCTTAAGGTACTTAAAAGTTTCTATCAAGTCCCCCCCCTCCCTCGAGGGTATACAATGAGACAGAGGTGCATAAACACGCACCTCCGCTCCGGTCCTCAGCCAACGCCTGCCCCTCCCTACCATTCTGCCTCCTTGGCTGCACCAGCACCACCTGTGGTCACTCAGGTGGTGGCGGTATAGGAGCAAGGAAAGCAACCCACCCTTCCCAGAGAAGAAGAGTGACCCATCGGGTGCTCACTCCTTCTCCCCCCAGCCAGCCCTCTAATGACCCGGGCTCGCTACCGAAACCCAGTCACCGGTGTTACAAGCAGTACCACTGTCATTTCTGAAAGCTGTTTTGTGCTTTGCAATTCCGAGCTTCAGCATACTGTACGTTTCGTCTGCTTCAAACAAGCAGAGCTGCACCAAGGTGAGTTGGGATACTCAGTGACACAAGAATTCGAACACTGGAGCCATTTGTCTTTGTGCTAAGGATAAGTGCCATGACTATTGGCTCCAATTTTGCATGTTTCGTTTGTCCAATATCATTTTGACCATTAGAACAAGAAAGCATATAAAAGACACCCTCTATGCAGCAGTTTATAAAAGCATGAGGGTATCATTTTCTTTGTTTGGTTTCCCAGATTTTCCCGAACAAGGCCAGCATGACCCCATAGCTCCAGTGACTAGCATTCCTAGTAAGTAGACCCTTAATGGCTGTAAGAGACTGTATTATCCTGATTAGTATTTTTGTTTTAACAACTACGGCAGCAGATCAAATGACAAGTAATATGCTCACAACTTTGGATGAGAAGGGAAACCAAACAGCCTTTGATGTAGGCACTTGTGATGATTGTTTTGAAAGAAACAAAAGCAAAGTTTTTAGGCATTAAATGAGTTGCAGTACAGCTAGAAAATGTTAAGAAATGTTACATCAGATTTAAAATGCATGCTATCTCACTAGCTCAATACTGCGGTGACAAATGCATTCCACCCAAGTTAAGAATCCAAAAGCCACCAGCGTGGGGTCTAGACAATGAGGAGTTGATGGGAGACTGGGTCCGGGTTCTAAACAAGTGATCTAATGATATTATTTTACTAATAAAAAAAAGAAAAAACGGAAGAAGAGAGCTGGCCCGGTGGCGAAGAGGGCTGAGGCACTAGCACCTTAACTCTTACCATGCTGCCGACCCGTGTTTGGGAAAGAGCATGGGAAGTTGGGGGTCAGCCGGGGGGAAGGAGGTTTGAGGAGCTGGACTGAGCTGCTGCCTGGCAGCTATCCTCTCCCACGGAGGGACGTGGGGTTTCCCTGGCTCTTGGCTGCTACCAAGTGGAGGCTTGATGGCAGCGCCAAGCCAGGGGGGGACCTGGCGCTAGGCTGGATGGGAGGAAGAGGTCATCACCACAGCTTCGTAGCGCATGCACGCCTTCACACACATGCATGTCCGTGTACCGGGGCCTCAGGTTAATGGATAGAAAAACAGAAAAAGAGAGCATCGGTCAGGGAGGATGATGCCCTGAGCTCAGGGGTGGAATTAGTCCTCGCAAGGAGAGGATGGGAGCAGAACCTGCCTGATGCATCTGATGGAAGGAAAAAATCTATATGGCAAAACAAAAAATTGGGAAAAAGAATGTAAAAAATTAGATCAAGAAAATTCACAACTTACTACAAGGATGTCAGAGGGCATGAGACTCAAGGAACTAGAAAACCTTAAAACTAAAATGGATAAGACAATTAACAGGCTGCAGGAAAAATTGAGGCAACATAAAGCAAAAAAGCACACACAAGACACAAAAGATTATGGTATAGGTTTTATCTATAATTGGCAAGAGGAAGGCAAAAGGGAACAAGTAAAAATCAGACCCAAAAACAGACCTCCAGCAGGAGACCCTAAATTATCAACAAGTACTAAGAACGATTCTGATGATAGTGTTAACAGGAGGAATTTTTTAGGAGACCCAGGGGAGAACCCACAAGGGGGCAGATGAGGAGGAAGACCAGCAGGAATAGGAAAAGGAAGGGGCACAGTATGAGGCCCGCACTGGGAATATGGTCCCAGCCAAATGGAACCGAGATCAGGGCACAATAGATGGAAGTAATTAGCATCTCAAAGGTTCAGCTCACCAACATTCAGCTCACAATTTTAAGGAAAGGCATCGCCTTAGTCCCCACAACTCCAATCAATCTAAATTTAATTGAAAGTGGATTTATACAAGTTTTCTTATAAAAATCTTAAATCCATGTTTTCAGACCCCACCACAACCACTCAGGCAACTGCAGACAATACAACTGACAGTGTGCCTCAGTAAGCCAGTACAGCATTGTTGAAAGTGACCTAAAGACACAACTCAGACATAACATGTGAATCCATACTAAGGAGAAATAGAAGAGATAAGTCTGGTGTGCCCATGTTGCTCCGAATACAAGTAATAACTTCATGCTGAAGCATTCAATAAAAACGTATCTAATTCGTGTTTAAATTCCAACTTTGTTTTGCCTGAGAATACACTGAGGGGCAATGAATTCCATGGTTTAACCGTGACACGCTGGGCAAAAAAAGTTCTTCCTTTTAGCTGATCTGAAAGCTTGTTCCTTTAATTGAACAGGATGTCCTCTAGTATTATTTGTTTAAAACTAAACTTCATCAAAAGGTATGAATCCTGCATAATGTGACACAAAGTAAGTAAGTCACCTCTTAAGCGTCACCACTCTAAGGTCATTAAGTTAAGATAATCGAGTCTAGCTTCGTATGATAAATTACGTGAATTGTAAGTGGTTCTGGTGGCTTTTCTTTGAGCCCTTTTGATCCAATTTCTTTGTGCTTAGAAGGACCAATTGGGGGTAGCGTAATCGAGATGTGGCTACGCATACCCTCTATAAAGGGGGAATATTACAACTGTATATTTTGAAAGAATGTGCCTCTTAATGGCACACAGCACTCTATTTGTTAAAGTGACAGCAATGGACAACTGGGATCTGAGGTCAAACTTGTCATCAATAACTGTTCTCAAGTCCTTCACATTACTGGTCTGAGACAATGGTTTACCACATAGTGTATAGGGGTACCTCCTGGTCTCTTACTACCTAGATGCATCACTTTGCATTTTTTCTGTGTTAAATCTCATTTCCCACCTGGAAACCCAAGTTGTTAGTTGGTCTAGGTCGTCCTGAATTAACATGTGGTCTGCCTCAGTCAGGCATTCACCCCCAATTTTGTATCATCAGCATATCTGATCGCCCATGATGTCAGATTTATGGTTAAATCAGAGATAAATCTGTTAAACAGCAATGACCCCAATACTGATCCCTATGGGACTCCGCTAGTTACTTTACAGCTAATAGAGGTATGACCCCTGATTGTTACACACTGATCTCTATCAGTGTGCCAGTCAGCTATCCATTTTGTAAGCCTATTATTTTTCTTCACTCAACTTATGAATTATGGCCCAATGTGGTACGAGATCAAAGGCTTTGGATAAGTCAAGGTATATGATGTCACATGGCATGCCTTGATCTAAGGAGCTGATGACTTTTTCAAAAAAATATAATATATTCAGAAGACAAGATTTCCCAGGAGTAAATCCATGCTATTCCAGATCAATATTGTTAGAAGAGATGATATGTTTTTTATGGTACCTTCTAGAATTTTTCCTGGGATGGGGTAGAGATTATTGGCCTACAGTTGTTAAGGTCAGACTCGTTTCCCTTTTAGTTGACTGGGGAAACAATTGCCTTTTCCAATCAGCTGGAACCTGTCCATTATTCAGTGAGGCTTTACATATGAGCTTAAGTGGTGCAGTGATACTCTCACAGATCATTTTAGCAATGATGTTGTTGAGACCAGGTGCAGAATCCTTGTTTGGATTCTATGCCATTTCTGATTTCTTCCACACAGATGAAAATGACAGGGGAATTGGGTGTGTATATCGAGGGTATCTGCATAAAATTGTTTGCAAAAGATTTACAAAAATGTGAGTTAAAGGCATTAGCCATCTCTTGAGGGTCAGAAATGATATTATCAAGAGAAAGTGGACCAACAGTTTGTCTTTGATTTTTTAAAGAGGTTACGTAACTGTAAAAGGCCTTGCTGTCTGATTTATTTGCATCTCTTGCGAACCTAACCTCCATCGCATAATTAGCCTTTCTGATTGCGTATTTTGTTATTTTCAATAAGGACTTATATTTGTCACATAATTCCGTGGAGTTACATTTCAGAAATGTTTTATAAGCTCTGTTCTTTTTATTTATTAGGGTTTTAATTTTATTCAATAACCATTTGGGCCTCATCCCACTTGTAGTATATTCCTTATTCATGGGATATATGTATCACAAATCTTAAGCAGTGTGTTGTTAAATTCTACCCACATCTCATTGATATTTTGTTGAGTAATTTCATACTCCAGTCTATCCTATTCAGTTCAGTATTTTGTACTTTGTATGTCTGCCTTAGAATATAGAAATATTTCAGTTGCCCCTATCATCGTTTGCTTATGAATATAAAAATTAAACAGAATGGAGTTATGATCACAGTTGGCAAGGGTGGGATCAATGGGGCATGAATTTATATTAATTGCATCTGAACTTAGAACAAGATCTAAAATGTTTTTGCCTCTGGTACAACTATCACACTGGTCAGTAAATGAGAAAATGTTTTTCCCTGCAATGGTTGAAGTAGTATTTTCCTTCCAATCATCATCTCCTAGGTTTAAGTCACCTAGCAACAATGCATTACCCATTTCAGTTGTTTTCTCAATTTCGGTCAATATGTCAAGCGTAGTTTCTCTGCGAGCATCAGGTGGCCTTTGACAGACCCCCCCAATTATAATGGGAGAAGTGGATGTTGTGATTAGCGTGACCCAAATTGTTTCTGTGGAAGAGTTGTTTATTTTATTAGATATTTCGAAAGTTTTTAACCTTTCATGAATAAATAAAGAGGTTATATCCAGGCATGAATTTTCCTCATTCGCAGTTAATGTCCCACCAGGTTTCTGTAATTGCAATGATATCAAATTGTTCAGCCTCATTCAGTGAAATTGACTCGTCCATCTTATTTATTAGGCTCCTTGCATTTAGGACAATACATCTAGCTTGTCCACATACCATATTACCATTGTCATAGTTTGGGTAACTATGATTGAAGGACCTGTTGATCCTTGTCTGACTATGAGATGCCCCTACTCCTGTTAGTTTCAATTAACCCTGGTAAAGTGATCTAAAATTAGTTTACCCAGTTGTCTAGCCCCTCTTTGTTCAAGTGGAGACCGTCCCTAGTATCTGAACAAAAGAAGGACTAGACAGAATCCAGAACCCACAGTGACAGAACATGGAAACATAGAATCTGTCAGCAGATAAGGACCATAGTCTGCCAATTTCCCTACTCACTGCTGCAGACCCAGATCCTATTTGATTAGCAGCTCTCCTGCTCTGCACATCTCCAGGGTATCCTTATGTCTATCTCACGCACTCTTGAACCCTCAAATTGTTTTCACCCCCACCGCTTCTGATGGAAGACTGTTCCACGGCTCAACCCCTTCAGTAAAAAAGTACTTCCTAACATTACCCCTGAGCCTCCCACCCTTCAGCCTCATATCATGCCCCCTTATTCTTGTGCAGAATTTTCTCCACCCTTTCTGCTCCTTCCTTCTTCAGCCTAACTATCCCATTCCATTTATGAATACAAACAGAAGAGCACTTCCTGGATCTAGAACTTATAAAACAAGGTACTGCAACAATTCAGACAAACATCTACATTACCCCCTCCGACTGTGACATGTTACTGAGAGCAGACAGTGACCAACCAAAGGGTATGAATAATAATATTCCAGTGGGTCAGTTTTTAAATCTGTGGTGTAACTAACAAGCAGGACAAAGAAATTCATTGAGACAGAATACCCCAAACCAGTCATTAAGAGTGCTTATAGACATAAAGCAGAAATGTCATGCTCAGAATTGCTACAAAAACAAGAGGGAGCAACACAAGTGAAAGCAGCACAAATCTGTGTCATGGACTACAATCCAGCATCTAACAAATGGGCTAAAGTATAAGGCGGCACCAGCATGTACTAAAAAATGAACCAACACTTCACTAACACCATTAATTTCATACAGAAGAGGTTGTAACCTTAAGGACAGTCTGGTAAAGTCTATGTTGCCACAAAAACCACCACCAATGACTTAGCTACCACCATCGCAAAAAAGCAACTATAGGTGTGGGAAGTGCCCACACTGTTTGAATACCTGTAACACAAAAATCGTTAGGCACTCAAGAAGTGGGGTAAAAATATCCAATATGAGACTTTATAAACTGCTCTGTGGAGGGTGTAATTTATATACCTTCTTGCTTTTGTGGTCAAATTTATATTGGACAGATGAAACATATGCTGAAGCTCAGAAATGAAGGTGACGTACCTGCTGGAATTATTGATCTTTTTGTGTATCTTCACCAATCATCACTGGTGGGGTTCAAGCTGGAGGCGCAGGACCCTGTGGGAGCAAATTTTGTTTTCTAAAAGGGGAGGAGCTGGTGCCAGGGGCAGAACAGCCCTCGAGGCCGACGCATTGTGAGGCTTTCAGCGGGTGAGCCGGTAACCAACACTGACTCCTCCTCCTCCACCCCAGTTCTGCAAGCCGGAGAGTGAAAACAGAACAGAGAAAAGAAAGAGGGCAGGGCAAGGGAACCCGAGAGACATGTGAAAGTAAAAGATATAAACATTAGAAGAAATAATGCCAGCCAAGAGGACAGAAGGGTGAACCTAGGGGTCTAGGACAGGGGGGCCCCAGCCTCTGGGCAGGCAACAGAGGGATAGAGCAAGGGAGGAAGAGTGAGGGAGGACAGAATAGAACAGAAGAGATAGAGGGGAAGAGATGGAAGACCCCCCCTCCATCAGAGACCCAGAGGACTATCTGGGACCCAGGGGAGAAGGACAGTACTGTCCGGAACTACCCTTCAACCTTTGAAGGTTCCTTTTTTTTCTTTCTTTCTTTTCTTGCTCCAAGAAGGAGGAGCGAGAAATGGAATGCCCTTAGGATTGAATCAAGGCTAAAGAAGGGTCAGCTAGACTTCCGTCCAGCAAGACAGCATACAAGCCAGGGCACCAGGCTTGAAGACACCCTTTCCTCCAGTCCAGATGAGATGGAACGGGTGGCAAAGGTCTCTCACTCCTGTCCTTGAGCTACCCTAGAGTGGGGACAGGACCCACCCATTTGCCGAGTCCCCCTGCAGATGACCCATCACATGGAGGATCTTAGGAAATAGACATCACTCCCTCCGAGCCAAAAGGCAGGAGGGGAAGAGGATGTCAGAAGACTGCTCCTCTCTTCACCGACCTTTTTATGTTGTTTCAGAGGGGGACCCTGCCCAGGAAGAATTGTCAAAATGGGGACTCACAGCTCCAGGAAATAAGAATTCTAGAGGTCACCAGGGCCCTCAAACATTCACACAATCCCAATGAGGACCCCATGTGAAGAAAAGACTAAAGTTGGCAGCCTGTACCCCCAGGAGGGGACAGACAATTAGTCTAAGGAAATGGAGTCCCCCTCAGGAACATGAGAAGAGGGCCCAGGAGAGCATCTAGCACGAGAAGGCAAGCACCTCTGCTTGCCCCCCCCCAATGGTGGGTCCCTCATGCTTCAATGAAGTGGCAGGGAACCCATAGGTACCAGTGGGACTTTGCCCACAATTGGCCTCAATTGGGGGAAAACAAGCAGGGAAGAGGCACTGCCCAGAGTCTGAGACCTTAGGGGGAAGGTAGGTGGGAAGCAGTGATAAATGGTGAAGATATACAGAAAGATCAAGACTTATGGTAGGTACGTAATTTTCATATCTTATTTGTGTCAATCTTCAACATTCATCACTGGTGGGTGAGTACCAAGTCCCCCGAAGGGGACCTGGTACTTCCCTGAGAGAGAAGACTCCCTCAGCCCCCTGTGGGAGAAACACAGGAGGAGGGGACCTACACAGGTCAGGCTAAGCCTGTGGCTGGTCAGTGTGAGTCGGGGTCCCCCTATGCCTGGGAGAAGGAAGTCGCCCCTGAAGCTCCCATCTCACCCTGCTGGGGAAAAAAAGATGGGTCCCCTGGAAAGAGGAGGCAATCACCCTGTGCCGGGCTAGGAGTGACAACCAGAAGAGGAAAAGCCACCCCATCTGCCTGATGCAGATCGCTGTCCCCGCTAACCTGGATGCCATCTCAGTGGTGTCATACAATGCCCTTGCTTGGCGCCTCGCAAGTTCCAGGCCACATACGCAGAGGGCGATGGCTTGCTTGGTTTCCTCCATATCAGGCATAGATGCTAGGAGCTGTCCTAGCACATTCCATAAGTGTCTGTTGTAGGCTGCATGATGGGCCTGATGTGCTGCAACATAAAGCGAAAGGCACGCCGAGGAGAAGACTCTCCACCCCATTGGTCAAATTCCATGGAATCTGCCTCCAGAGGTCAGTCGCGGGCCTTTGGCCCATGTCGGTCGGAGGTCCAGGAGTGTCACTCCTGAAGGGCGACTGACTCCTGGAGATCCTTATGGTGCATAATATCTGTGCCGGCAGTCCATCAGGGCTGGAAAGGGGACTGATGGACACTGCCAGTTATGGAACAATGCCCCCCAAAAGGTGGTAGGCCAGGCGGGCACCACCAATTGATCCATGCGGAACTCGCTCAAAAAAGTGCAAGTTGCCCATTCTGGACTGCATCTGGCTACTGGGAGATGTGGAGCTCATCAACTAGCCTCGAAAGGAAATGCTGATAGGAAGTCTGATCAGCATCAGAGGATAGGTGGATGGAGGGATCCTCTTCCTCGAGTGAGGAAGACGAGGAGGCTGACGAGTCCGAAGAGTCAGACCTCGGCTGCTGCAGGTGAGACATGTAAAGGACACGTTCGTCCATTGCTCTAATGTATTGGAGGAAGTCAGCAGCCAAGGCCCTGAACTGCTCCAAAGTCATAGGCCCCACAGGACCTGAGTGGCCTGGGATTGGGGAGGGGAAGGCAGAGGTAAAGAGGACACACACCTCTGGGAAAGAGGGCGCTCTCTGCTAGGGCTAACAGACCACACAAGCAATCCACCACCCCAGAAGGATCCACCGGTCGACATAGCCACTGGCCGTTCAACCATACTGAAATGGATAGGGCTGAGCCCTGAGGGAGATTCCCCCTTGTGAGGTGACCAGGGCCGCAAAGATCCAGAAGGGTGGCCCTTAGCCTCTTGGAATGAGGCCTCCCTCGGAGACTCTGAGGGGGAAAAGAATGGTTCGGTGCTGCAATGCCTTCCTGAGCCCCGGAGGGCTACAAAGGAAGGGCATTGCCCCTCAGCTCGCCCTCTCACCCCTCCGAACTCCGAGAGGGACCTCTCCTTCACGACCACCTGTAGGGGTCCTACCTCACCTACCATACCACGAGGGATAGCTGGCGAAGGAACCCCCTCCCCAGCCCTGGACAACCAGATGGCTCTGAGAATGGAGCCAGCTCGGTCAACGAACTCCGGAGGCTCAATCCCTCCCAGGCCACAATCCCCACCAACACCAGACACCTCACCGGAGCCATTCCCAACTCCAGAGAGGTGCCCACAATTAGCCCTGAAGGAAGTTGGGAGGGGTGCAGAAGCACTGGGCGGGGTAGAGCACAGATACTCTGAGGAGTCGGGCAGCCAGTATGGATCTGCCTCTGAATCATCCTCCTCTGAAGAGGAGGATCCAGAGGACCCAAAGGAGCTACCCCTCACACTCCTACTCCAGTCATGAGCGCACTGCAAGTCGCCCAGCACTGCCCTCGGTGCTGCCCTGATCACTGGAGCCACAAATGGCCCCAGGATCCAGAGCGGCACCAACAGGTGGTGCAGAGGAAACCACCGGGCCAGGCCTGGGAACCACAGGCTGCAACACCAGGGGAGCCTTCGAGGAGTTGATTGCCAAGACGGTGCCCCAAGCCCAGCCCTCGGAGGGGGTGGCGTGGGGTTGGACCATGCCTCTGGTACCGCAGAAGGGACCTCCGCTGTGGCGAGGCTAGAACGAGCAGAGACCCAATCCTTTGCAGTCCATATAGAAATGACCCAGAGGAAGGGTTGAGGGACCTACACCTGGTGTCCCGAGTGTGCAGTTGCCTTCAAAAGTCGGTGGCACCCAGCCGACTTTAAACGAATGATTTTCCAGCGCTCTTCAGTCCATGGAGAAGCAAATATCACAATGGTCCATGTCATGGTTTGGGCCAAGGCAGGTCAGACAATGATCATGTCAGTCCAAAGCGAAGAAAAGCCAGCCGCAGGGACACTGACGCATAGGGGCTGGCCCAATTTAGAAGATTTTTTCTTGTCCCTTGGATAAGACATGATCGGGCGGAAAAATCAAATAAAACACAGTAAAAGATCCCAATGCCAAAAGAAAATGAAAGATCTTACTGGTGTGATGAATCGATGCCGAGATGAGGAGTCGCAGAACTAGGGCTTCGAGCAAGAGGGACGTACGGACTAGCCATGGGCGACACAGAAGGGGAATTCGGCCACCACGGCAGGTCACCGCACACACTACAGCGCGAAGCAGAACTGGGGTGAAGGAGGAGTCGGTGCTGGTTACTGGCCAACCCGCAGCACCACGCAGTGCGCCGGACCTCAAGGCGGCACCGCACCCCCCCACAGCACCAGCTCCTCCTCTTTTAGAAAAAGGAAAAAAAACATGCTCCCGCTGGGTCCTGCGTCTCTGGCTTGAACCCCACCAGCGATGAATGGTGAAGACTGACACAGATAAGCTCTACAGAGCACATAAGAGTCATCAGAAATGGCAGAGAGGAATATAGCATTGCAAAACATTTTAAACTACTACAACATGGCTCAATAGCCAACTTGAAATTCATGGGGCTGGAGAACGTTTGAATGGACCCAAGGAGTAACATTACAGAAAAACCTAAACAGAGGGAGGCTTAGTGGATTTATGAACTTGAAACATTAACACATAAAAGACTCGAGGATTTTTCACTAAGTGTATTCCTCTAACGACAGCATTAACTGTTATTTGTTCCGATACCTATATGATCTATTTTCTGGTATTGATTTGCTTTTAATGTTATACATCTATTGCACTTTCACCTACACTTTGCACCTTGTTAGGTACTGTCACTTAATAATCAGCTGCTATTTAAAACCCCAACTAAGAAAGACCCATGAAACTCTGATGGAGTTTTTCACCAAAAAGGTCTTTACTGTCTTTAGAGCCTCTATGTATGTTTATTTTTTATTTATTGAAATGTTTCACCAGGAGGGCACACTGAACAAGTTGCTCGTCTCACGGTGCGACCTTGGGTGAGGGGGATACACGAGGATACGAACACAGAGATAATACAATTAATGGATGGAATAACAGGAACAAAATTCAGTATACAGGTAAGCAGATAATGAGATTACAGACTTAAGTGCAAAGAAGTTCCAGAAGCAGGCTCAAGGAGGAACATAGGTGCTGGGAGCAGGAGTGGCTAAAAGTGCTGAGGAGGCTAGCAGCAAGGGGCAGTAGGGAACAGAAGAGAGGAGGGGGAAGGGGGAAAACAACCAACACCTGTTGCCAACTCAGTAATGTGAGGCAGCCTTGGAGAAGGAGATGGGTGCAGAAGGCAGGGGAGCCAGCAACCCCTCCCCCAGTGCCCCTTCAGGATGCTGAGAACCCTGCAAGGGGGGTAAGGAGTTAGAAGTCTGGATCTAGGAACAGAGGAAGTTAGGGAGGGTTATAACAGGAACAGATGGGAGAGAGAGGAAGTTATGAAGGGAATACGTTGAAGAGGAATGGCGAATTTGGGATGGAAGGGAATTCCAGATTTTAGGGGATCAGTGGATAAAGGCCGTCTGGCCAAAGAGGGTGGAGCGGCGAGGGACCTCCAAGGTACATGAATCTCTAGATCTCTGGGAGTGGTTGGGAGGGGGAGGTGAAGAAAGCAAGGATGAGAGGTAGGAAGGGAGTACTCCAAGCCAGAATTTGGAGCTTAGCTTGGCACAGCGGGAGAGGCGCCTGTTTGCAAGTGAAGGAAAAGAAAGGGAGCGAGGAAGTTCACGATGATGAGTACAAGAGGGAGAGTCGAGGCTGAAGCGACAGAAGAGAGTGAAAGAGAGTGTCCAGTCTGGTTAGAGAAGATTTGGGAGCAGCACCATAGACTACGTCACAGTAGTCAGAGATGGGGAGAATCATCTTCTGGACAAGCTCGCGCCTCTCAATCAGCGGGATGCAGCTATCTACACTGGAAGCCTGTCCCATGGGTTCACCACCCTCTGACAGAAGAAGTGCCTCCTGATGTTACCCCTACATTTACCACCTTTGAGCTTCAGAGAGTGTTCCCTGTCATGCTGGAGCACACCAAACCAAACACATCTGTTTGTTTGACCCCGTCAATACTTTTCAGTACGTGGAAGAGACAGTGAAGTGCAGTTATTAACGTAGCCAAGACAACCTAACAGGGAGTCAAGATATATGTACACTTAGAGGAAGCATGTCTTGAAGCAGTCTATAAGAAAAGCATTGTAGGATTCATAAAAGGATGTTAAGAGAGAGGAAATATCTAGCCTGTTGGTTTCTGCGCATTTCTTCAAACCATATGTACTCTCTAGAGCGTCAAACCCACCACAAGGCATCATGGGTATGCAAATCCATGTCTGCAATATGCTAACAAGGCTTCCTCTGCCCTCATACCTGTATGATATAACTGCACTGCACTGAGAAGTCCCAACAGGATAAAACACGTGTCTGAGGTTGGTCATTCTCGCAGTCTATACTACATCAAACATAAAAGCCTGTTTAAAAAATGACTTAGTCTGGTGAAGCCTTGTCAGCCTGCCCCGCCCACAAGGATCTGCCACTTCATCCTGGATTGATCCCCACGCACCCACCACTTTTCCCTCTATACTTCCTTGCTCAATCCTCTTTCACTGCTAGATACCTCTCTCACTGTGCTCCATTTCCAGATTCTGACTTGACTCACCCACCCCCCCCACAATTTACCTTAGTTCCCTTCTCTCCCATCCTTCCTCCCTCACATATTTTCTTTGTAACACTGAGCCCCACTCACTCTCCTTTGAGCCGATGAAATCCTCCGCAGGCCCAGTAGTTTTCTGCTTTAGATTCCCTACGTTCTGGTCTGCTATTACTCTGCTAATCACTCCTTCGATACTTCTCTGCTCACTCTTACAATTGCCTCTGACTTCTTCTAAACTTACCTTTCTGCCCAACTGTCTGCTCCTATGGCCCACACTGCCCCATGGGCCCCTCCATTCTGTGACTGCATCTTCTATTGCTTATTGTATTTGTAAGCTGCAATGACATCTTTGAAACTGTACCTATCACCATGGTGCTGTTACAGTAATTTTAGTATTTTTGGCAATTCTTTCCCCTGCACTCCTTTCATATACCCTTGATGGCATGGTAACTGAGGAGGTAGCCTCCTTCAAATACCTCAGGGTATAGTTGGACTGTTACTTCAATTCTCTGTGTATATGGATGCCATCCACTAGAAGCTCCACCCTACACTTGGGGATCTTTACAGAAAAAAGTGTACTACCCACTTCCTCCCTGTATAAAAACCACCAGCTCAGACAGATGATTTGGACAAGGAGTTAGTGGAGCGGATTAGAAGGGTATGCAGGAAAGGGAACACAGTGATCATGGGGGACTTCAATCTACCAGGAGTGGATTGGGGAACCCCAGCCACCTCAAGTGCAAGGGAGCAGGTGCTACTGGATGCATTCCAGGATAGCTTCCTGGAGCAGATGGTCAGTGGGCCAACTCAGCTGGAAAACACTCTGGACCTAGTGTTAACTAACGGGGAGGCTGTAAGGGATCTGAGGGTGGAGAACCCGCTAGCTGGGAGTGACCATCAATCAGTGTGGTTCACGCTCAGCATGAGTAGGGAGATTGTAGGTACAGGAACCAGGGTGGCTGACTTCAGGCAGGCAGACTTTATCAAGATGGTGGAAATTCTGGGAAGGCACCTGGTAGGAATTAGGCATGATTTGGATGCCAATCAGAAGTGGAATATTATCAAATTTGGGCTGACTGAGGCTACTGGGTCGTGTACCAGGAAGCTGAGCAAGACGAGTAGGGCTAAGAAGCCAAGCTGGCTGAACAAGGAGGTTCTGGAAGGGGTAAGAGCAAAAAAAGCTGCTTTTCGGATGTTCAAGAAGTCTGGGAGGGGGAAGGGCAGGGAACTGTATGTGAAGACGTCCAAGGAGGTAACCAGATTGGTCAGGGCAGTCAGGGCTTCCAGGGAGCTGAGGCTGGCACACAGCACCATGGAAGGGGAGAAATACATTTTTAGATACATAAGCATAAGGGAGAGAAGGAGCTGCAGGGACCAGACAATGAGGATTAGGAAGGACGGGGAGTGAGTGGAGAAAGGGACAGAACAGGCAGAAGCACTAAAAACAGGTTACTCACCTGTAACAGTAGTTCTAAGATTGGTATATGTTGTTCATGCACACTTCTTGGCATGTACCTTTCTCCTTTAATTCTTGCCAGAAGGTCTTCAAGCTGGCTCCTCCCACCCACCTGGGTAGTATAACCCTCGGCTCCACCTCATGACACCAGATCTTAGCCTGCTGGAAGCCAGACTTGTGCATTGCAGCTGAGGAGGTTAGGTGGGTCAGTGTGGATGAACAACATATACCACTCCTAAAACTACTGTTACCGGTGAGTAACCTGTTTTTCTAGGGATGTGGATATGTTGTTCATCTACACTTCCTGGCAGACTCCTAGAAATTCTCCGGGAGGAGGGAGGCAAGGCGCATGCCCCTACTTAGGGAACAGAGACCGGAGAACTGAGGCCCCAAAACCAGCATCCCGGAGTGACTCAAGGTCGATGTGGTAGTGGGTGATGAAGGTGTTCGCAGTCTTCCAGGTAGCAGCCCAGCAGATTTCCTGAATGGGGATGTACCTGGAAGCAGCCACCGACGCAGCGGTATGGCGGGTGGAATGAGCCCTTAGCCTTACGGGAGGCTCCCTACCTGCCAACCTATAGCAGAGATCAATGCAAGATGTAATCCATCTACCAATCATCTGCAGGTCTGCTAGAAGCGGCTTCAGCATATGTGACAAACAGCTGGCGAACCTCTCCCCAAATTTCCGCTGTTCTCTCCTTGTAATAGGAGAAAGCTCGTCTCTGGTCCAAAGTATGGAGCCTGTACTCGGCATCCGAGGTGTAGTTCGGGTAGAACACAGGCAGAGTCAATACTCAATTAAGGTGAAACTCTGACACCACCTTCGGGAGGAATTTCGGGTGGGGGCGCAGGACAACCTTATCCCTGTGGAAGACCAGGAAGGAGGAACCGCAGATGAGATGGACGGATTAGGACGTGAAAGAACACATCCTGCAGATCCAGTGAACAGAACCACATTTCATTCCAAGGATGGTATGATCTGGGACAGAGTGACCATTCAAAAAGTGCGTGACCTGAGATACTGATTCAGGTCATGGAGATCTAGAATGGGGTGCCAACCCCCTGTCCGCTTGGGCACCAAGAAGTATCTGGAGACAAAGCCTGGGTCTGCTGGAGGATCCGCCATTGGAGCTACTGCCTCCTTGAGAAGGAGCTGAGCAATGTCGTCTCGAAGAGCCAACTGGGTCCGGGCGGACACTTGTTCCTCCCGAAGGGTGCAGGCTCTACTTGGAGGGTACTGCTCGAACTCCAGAGGCAGTCCTTGGCCGACCACTTCAAGAACCCACCTGTCCATGATAACAGCGGACCGGGGGAAAGGAGGTGGCAAAGCCAGTCCCCCACAGGAGGACCCAGGGTTGGCGATACGGGAGAGGGGGAGGCAGCCCCAACCCCGTCACTGAGCAGGCTTGGAGGAGGAGGAGGAGGCGGATCCAGAGCCTAATCTTCGGCCTCCTTTACGGGCCTGGAAGGGCCCAGGCTTGGGTCAGGGGTGACAAGCTTGAGCCTGCTGCTGTTGTTGCTGCTGTCCACCCTGAAAGGAGGACTGCTGCGCCACAGGAGAAGAGTGCCTAAATGGCTTCTTCTTCTGCTGGTTCATGTCCAAGGAACCTTTGGTAGAAGTAGCATCTAAGGTGGCATTGGACTGCTCAATGAGCTGAAGATGACTGGCCACTTCTGGGCCGAACAGGTCGGTCCCTAGGAAAGGCACGTCAGCCCATTTGTGCTGAGTATCCACCAGGAAGGAGGAGAGCCTCAGCCAACCCCGGCAATGAGAGGCAACTGTGGCTGCCATCAAATGGGCACAAGAATCCCCGATATCCAGGGCTGTCTGAAGCTGTTGCTGGGTGACAGCTTGGCCCTGGTCCCGGACCTGCTTTACCGTGGTCTGCACGTCCGCGGGGAGATGTCGGAGGACTTCATCCAAAGACCCCAAGAGGGCATGGGAGAGGTGTGCCATGATGACAGCCGAACTTGCTTGATGAAGGCCCAAGGAGGAAGCCACATAGACCTTCCTGGCCGAATGGTCCATGAGCTTGGACTCTTTCTCGGGAGGTCAGTCAGTGTCGGCAGAACTGATATGCCAGTACTCCTGAACACAGAGGCAGTCACCAGGCTCTCGGCCGAAGGGTGCTCTGTGAACCCCACAAGGGACTCCATGGG
The DNA here is from genome assembly GCA_016271365.2 of Neoceratodus forsteri. NCBI lineage: Eukaryota > Metazoa > Chordata > Ceratodontiformes > Ceratodontidae > Neoceratodus > Neoceratodus forsteri. Next base: position 1,336,699,632 of record CM057450.1, on the reverse strand, counting down.
CACCACATACTTGCGGGCCATGCGGGCAGATGGTGCTGGATAGGAGGCAGGATGCTGCCACAGTTCTAGGGCTGGGCCAAGAATAGCCTTGGCCACTGGAAAGGCCTCCCTCGGGGTATCCCCTCTCTTGAGCATGTACTCTGCCTTTTTCTGGATTGGTTCCAGGGGTAACCCTGTAGACTCAGAGATGAGACAGAGAATGCCCTGAAAAGACAAAGAACCTTCCTCCATCCCTATCCCACTGGCCGAATCGTCATCCCCGGGATGGGAATGTAGGCTGGTCACATCGGAATCCGAAGAATCCGGGTATAATGATCGACCACCCAGGTCACCCTCGACCCGCTTGGGGTGGTCCAGGGTGACGGTGACCGAAAGATGCCGGGGAAGCCCAGTGTCTGGCCTATCTTCTTTAGAAGGGGCCCCTCCCACAGGCTGCTTGGGCGGCGGTTCCACTTCTATCAGCAAAGAGACCGGTTTTGGCTGAACCGGAGGTTTCACTGGCTCCGCAGGTGGTGGAACTGACTTGATTGGCTCCGAAGGAGTCAGCTTCAGTCTGGAAGGCGAGAGCCAAGTAATGGCTGGGGTGGAAGCTGGGTCGACTTGTGCCCGGACAAAATCAACTGTTGCCACATGAGGTTCTCGTAGTGCCGACAGAGCTTCCGCCGGAGCCTCACCTCGTCTGAGGAGGACGAAGATGACTGATGGCATTGCCTCTTTTTAGAGCGCTTATGGCTCTTCCTTGGCCTGTCAGTTGAGGGGGTCCTAGACCTCGATCAAGATCAAACACAGTCACTTGGGAGGTGCCGGTGGGGCCGGTGACTTCCTGGGGTCCGTGACCACTTCCTCGATGGGATTCCCAGCAGGCTGGGTCCCCTTGTCAGGGAAGATGAGGACCGGAATCCGCTCCAGAGAGTCATCGACTGGAGTCGGCAACAAAGGGTTGATAGGATCGATAACGATTTCCACATCACTGAACGAAACCTTGGTTGACTGGCCAGACGGCAAAACCAAAAAGCCAGTGGCCGAGGAAGCAATCTCGACCAAGCTTGAGACCGCCGGTTCCTGGGACCAAGATCTCTTTGATCCCAAGAGCACCTCTGTCGGGCCGAAGACAGTCCCGGGTCCTTCTCCCGCTTACGGGATTGAGAGGAGTGCTTGCCCGCAGGACTCTCTACTTTTAGTCAGGAGAGAGTGGCACAACTCTCGGAAGGAACCCGAGAAAGTAGAGCCCAGGTTGAGTGGAACGAAGAAGCTCCAAGTGGTCTCTGCAGCCCGAGCCGCTTCCTCTTCGAATGCTTGTATGTGTTCCAATTGCTCGGCGGATCCTGCAGCCGCAGAAACCGCCCACAGGGCCTCCTTGGATTTCACTGGAGGTTTCTGTTTCTGCAGCCTCCCCAGTTTCAGGCCTGCTAGACGGTCATTGAGAACGTTAGGATGGAAGGCAAGGCAAAGATCGCACTTCGAGGTGTCATGGTCGACACCAAGACAGTACACGCACATGGTGTGAGGATCGGTGCGCGACATCTTCTGGCCGCAAGGGCACCGACGAAATCCGGGGGAAGACTTGTGTTCCATAATTGAAGATAGAAAGTCGCGATCGCTAATGTGAACTAGACGAAGTTTCAGAATAACCGAAGGTTTACAAGCCAGGGCCTAACGAAATGCATGAGCATGAGAGAGGCAACCTGTATCTTCCAGCGGAAAGGAAGATCTGGCGTCATGGGGCGGAGTCGAGGATTATACCACCCAGGTGGGTGGGAGGAGCCAGCGTGAAGACTTCTGGTGATCCTTAAAGGGAAAGGGGACATGCCAATAAGTGTGGATGAACAACATATCCATGATCGTAGAAGGCGTCTGCTGTTTCTTGGAGCCAGGGGCATCCTTTTGAGCAGAAGTAGCAGAGTCCTAGGTGGAACTGGACTGCTCGATTCGCTGAAGGTGACCATCCACACCTGGACCAAAGAGATTGGTACCCAGGAAAGGAACATCAATGAGTTTGTGCTGGGTATCCACCGTAAAGGTGGAAAGCCTCAGCCAAGCCCTGCGATGTATGGCAACTGCGGCTGCCATCGAATGGGTGCAACAGTCCCAGAGGTCCAAGACCGTCTGAAGTGGGTGCTTGGCAAACGGCTCGGCCCTGGTGTCGGACCTGCTTGACTATAGTCTGAAAGTATGCAGGGAGGTGCGGGAGAACTTTGTCCAAGGAGCCCAGGAGGGCATGGGAGAAGTGCGCCATGATGACGGCTGAGCTTACCTGACAGAGGCCTAGAGAGGAGGCTACATAGACCTTCCTGGCAGAGTGGTCCAGTTTTTTGGACTCTTTGTCTGGAAGTCTATCAGTGTCAGCAGAGCTGCCTGTGCATCTGAACACAGAAGCGGTTACTAACCCCTCAGTCGAGGGATGTTCTGTGAACCCCGAGAGGGATCCAATGGGCACCGCATACTTGTGGGCCATCCGGGCAGACAGCACTGGGCAGGAGGCAGGATGCTGCTAGATCTCCAAATCCAGGTCTACAATGGCCTCAGCCACTGGGAAGGCTTCCATACGGGTATCCCCTCTTTTAAGAATATCTGTAAGAGGGTACTCAGCCCATTTCTGGACAGGTTCCAGGGGCATCCCCATGGACTTGGAAATAAGGCAGAGAATTTCCAAAAACGACGAAGGGCCCTCCTCCATCGACAGACTACCCACCGACTCATCATCCAGTGGATGAGAGTGGAGGTCAGTGTCAGAATCCAAGGTATCCAGATAAATCGGTCGGTCACCAAGGTCCCCTTCTACACGCCTGGTACAGTCAGGCGTGAGGGTGACTGCTAACCTGCGAGGAAGACCCAGAACCATCCGAGATTCCTTTGTAGGAGCCCTTCCCGAAGGCTGTTTAGGTGGTGGCGCCACCACTATTGGTGGAGAGACTGATTTCTGCTGAACAGGGGCAGGTTTTACCGGTTCCGCGGGGAAGGAACTGATTTTGCTGGTTCCAATGGAGTCGGCTTCAGCCTGGGAAGCAAAAGCCAAGTAATGGCCAGGGTGGAAACCGTAGAAGGCTTCTGCCTGGATAGAATGAGCTTTTTCCACATTAGATCTTCATGGCGTCAACGGCATTTCTGCCGAAGCCTCTCCTCATTCAAAGAGGACGAAAATGAACGGTGGCGTTGCCTCTTTGTAGAGCACTTATGCACCTTCCTCGGCCTCTCGGTCGAGGGGGTGCGAGTTCTCAACCTCGATTGGACTGGCCGAGCGGGTCGTTTGGGGGACACCGGGGAAACTGGTGATTTTCCCGGATCAGGAACTGGTTCCTCAATGGGAATGCCACCAGGCTGGGTTTCCTAATCAGCAAGAGATAGGACCAGGGTCCTGGTAAGTGAGTTGTCGGCCTCATCGGGTGACAACAGATCGACAGCGTCGAGAGTGATCTCCACCGCATTGTCAATTGAGACCTCAGCCAGCTGACCAGTCGGCAAAGCCGAGAAGCCAGTGGCCAAAGAAGCAGTCTCGACTGAAGTCAAGACTGGAGATTCCTGTGACTGAGATCGCTCTCTATCCCAAGAACGTTTCTGCCGAGATGAAGAATCTCTCGGTTCCTTGTCCTTTTTACGGGACCGGGAGGTATGCAAGCCCGAAGGTCTCTTGCTCTTGGTGGGGAGAGACAGGCACATCTCCTGAAAGGAGCCCAAGAATGTGGACCCCAGGTTGAGTGGAATGAAAACTGTCCAAGAGGAGAGCAGTGCAGCCCACGTCGCTTCTTCCTCAAAGGCCTGCATCTGTTCTAACTTCTCGGTGGACCCCGCAGCCACGGAGACCGCCCACCGGGCCTGCTTTGATTTCATCGGTGGATTCTGTTTCTCAGGCCTGCCCAACTTGAGCCGTGTGAGACAATCATCGAGGACGTTTGGGTGAAAAGCGTGACACATCTTGCATGCCTGGGTGTCATGGCCGGCACCCAAGTAGTAGACGCACGCGATATGTGGGTCTGTGCACATTTTCTGGCCACACGGGCTACGGTGAAAACCAGGGGAAGATTTATCTTCCATAATCGAATAGCAAAAGTCACAATCGCTAGCTCGAATGAGCCTACTCTTCAGAGGATCCGAAGAAATCGAAGCCAGGGCCTACAAAACGTGGTAGCGGAGAGGAGGCAACCTGAATCTTCCAGCGGAAAGGAAGATTTGGCATCACGGGGCGGAGCCGAAGGTTATACCACCTGGGTGGGTGGGAGAAGCCAGCTTGAAGACCTTCCGGCAAGTATTGTTTAAAAACTGCGGCACCTTCTCTCTTGGGTGCAAAAGAAACGAAAAGCTGATCTGTTTTCTGGATAGACTTTGTTCCGTTAGTGTAATAGTATAAGATTCTGTGTACATCTAAAGTGTGAAAAATTGCTTCTCCCCCAATTAGAATGCTCAGGGTAATACACTGAAAGTTGAATCAACTGGTTTAATGTAAACTCAGAAACCACCTTGGGTAAAAGTTTAGGGTTGGTACGAAGAGCCACCCGGTCTCTAAGAAAAATCAAATAAGGCTCCTTACAAATCAGGGCCTGAAGGTCAGAAATCCTTTGAGCTGAAGTAACTGCCACTAAGAAAAGCGCTTTCCAGGACAAGTAGCGCATATGACAGGAACCAGCCAGTTCAAAAGGGGGCAGAGTCAAGTTTTCGAAAACAAAATTAAGATCCCAAGGTGGCGCGGGATTGTGCACCAGGAGTCTGAGGTGCAGAATTCCTTTCAAGAACATCTTAGAAACTTCCAGTTGAGCTACAGTCCTACCATCTACCAATGAATGATAGGCAGAAACAGCTGAAAGATGAACCTTCAAAGAAGAGTAACTCAGGCCCAAATCATATACGTGCAAGAGACAGTCCATGAAGGATGGAACAGGGCACGAAAAAGGATCCCAACCCTTCGAGGTGGCCTAAATGGAAAAACATTTCTACTTCATAGCATAGGTCATTCTTGTAGGTTTTCTAGCCTCTACGAGGACCTGCACCACCCTGGAGGAAACGCCAAAGGGTGAAGCTGCTATGTCCTGAGGTGCCATGCATGAAGGTGAAGGTGAAGGGATCTCAATCCCGGATGGACCACCGTGCCCTCCTTCTGAGTCAGGAGATCGGTGCAGAGGGGCAGGGGAACCGGAGGTTCCACTGCTAGCTGCTAAAGAAGCAGAAAACAAACTTAGCAGGGCCAAAATGGGTCGATCAGAATCATGTGTGTCCCCTCAGCCAGAAGCTTGAGCATCACCCTCTGTAGAAGTGGAAAGGAAAGGAAGGCATACAAAAAATATCCCCGTCCAACAAAGAGATAGTGTGTCTCGCCAAAACCCACCATGCCCTGGAGCAAGCGAGCAAAACCTGGGTAGTTTTGCATTGTATGGGGGAGGCGAACAGATTCAGTTCCAGCCGATCCCACAGGTCGAAAATGTGGTCAACTACCTCTTGCCTGAACTCCCATTCATGGGCTCTTACTCTGGTGGGGCTGAGACTGTCCATTAGGATGTCTTGCACACTTGGCATGTGAACAGCTGTGAGGTGAAATTGGTGCAGAACAGCCCAGTTCCACACCTGCATCGCCTCCCTGCAAAGGGGGTATGAGCGGGTGCCTCCTTGCTTGTTGAGATACCAGACTACACACATGTTGTCTGTCTGACTGGACTAACAGTGTGCTCTGGGGAAGCAGGTGCTGAAAGACCTGAAGGGCATACAGCCACCGCCCTCATCTCCAACACATTTATGTAAAGAGAGAGCTCTGCTTGGGACCACATACATTGAGATTTGCGGTTCCCCAGGTGAGCACCCCAACCCATTTCTGACGCATCTGTTGTCAGAGTCTGGGAGGGAGGAGGGGAACGAAAGGGGCCACCTCCCATAAGATTGGACAGATCCTGCCACAAGAGATCATTCTGCATCGAATCGGAGACCATGACCATCTGGTCCAGGTCATCCAGCCTCTGATCCCACTGTGCCCTGAGTATCTACTTCGAAATTCGTATGTGAAGCCTGGCTAAAGGTTTGGTGGAGATGGTTGCCGCCAAAAGATCCAACAGTCAAGGAATCGACCTGGCTATAACCTTCCTACTGGAGGCCACCAGATGGGCCTGCCTCTGTAAGGGGCCTGCCCTGTCTAGAGGAAGGAAAGCCATACTCTTTCCAATATCCATCACTGCTCCAATAAATTGGAGACATTGTGAAGGGGCAAGCTGGGATTTTGGGAAATTCACAGTGATCCCAACTTCTGTAAAGAGATCCAGTGTAGCAGATAGGGAGAGTTCCAGCTGCTCCCTCAACGGGGCTGACAAAAGCCAGTCATCAAGGTAGGGGAGCACACAGTGGCCCCAACACTTCAGGGCCACCACCACTGCCAAGTATTTGGTGAAAACCTGAGGTGCCGAAGACAGGCCTAAAGGAAGGGCCTCAAATTGGTAATATTCCCCTTTGAAAGGTGAACCAGGGTAGCAAAGATGGGCCCGGAAAATCAGAATATGCAGGTAGGAATCCTGCATATGTAGAGTACAGAGCCACTGTCCGTTGTGCAGGAGCAGCAGCAGACTTGGGAGGGTCAGCATTCGAAACCTTTTGTACTCTATGTACAGGTTTAGAGCACTGAGGTCCCGAATCGGATGCAGATCTCCCGTCTTTTTGGGAACCAGGAAGAAATGGGAGTAATACTCCTTTCCTTCCTGGTGAAATAGAAAGGGGCTCTATTGCCTCTTTTTGTAACAGAATCCGGATTTCCTCTTGAAGAAGAGGATGTGCGCCATTGGATAGTGTGACTGCACCAGAGATCTGTGTGGGGGTTTCCCCAGAAACTCCAGAGTGTGGCCTTGCTTTATGAGCTGAAGGACCCATAGGTCAGTAGTCACTGCCCTCCACCCTGGTAGGTGACTTGCAAATCTTCCACACACCGGCTCCTCAAATGGACCCTGAGGTGGGATGGCGGATCGCGAGTCAAGCGAGGGAGGGTGTGCGTGTTTGAGCCGCACCCGAAGCTCTCTGGGCTTTTGCTGAAGGGGTGGCAGCTGCCGTCTGAGCCTGATGCTTGGGCTGACATTTGGCCATCTGCTGCTGTTTCATCTTCCTTTTACCTTGCTGACAAAATGGCTTCTTTGCCTGGAACTTGGGTTGGTACATGGTATACACCGACCTGAGAACTTGGCCCTTGTCCTGCAGGCTACTGATGATATCCTGTGTGTCTCCTCCAAACAGGATGGTGCCTCTAAGGGGGGAATCCTGGATGGCCGCTTGAACATCTTGAGCCAGACCCGACATCCTCAGCCATGAGAAGTATCGGAGGCTGACCACCGTAGCCGCCCCCTAGCCGAGACGTCCACTGCATCATATGTGGCTCTGAGGGAGTGCCTACAAGCCACTTTGGTGAATCAGATGGAGTCCACTAGGATGGACTTTGATTCCAAGTCTGGGAGAGCCTCTATAGCCGGTTCCAGCTGGGCGAACAGCGATTTTTGATAGACGAGCATATGGCTCACATAATTTAGAGCCCTCATGGCCAATGTGGAAGAAGAGTAAAATGTTCTTCCAAATTGGTCTAGCTGCCTCGACTCCTTGTCAGGAGAGGAGGTGCTCATGCGCCGCGGTTTGGAAGACCGGTCATGGGCTGCCGCAATAACCACGGAGTCTGCCTTGGGGTGGGTATTCAGGTGGTCTTTCCCCTCCGGCGTCTGGTAAGTGTGGTCCGTCTTTTTGGCCCCCGCCAGGATCGAAGAGGGCATCATCCATATAGTAGATGCCAGGTTGTCATACGGCTCCAGTTAGGGGGGAGTAAGAAGAGGAGCTGCCTCCTGAATATTCAAGTGTTCAGCCAGCCTTTGCCGTTGCAGATCCTGGAAGTCCGTCTTCAAGTAGTAGACTTCCAGTATTTTGTGGAGCAGGTCTGCAAACAAAGGGTCCTCTTGGGGGGGGAGATTCTTTTGACTGAGGCTCCCCAATGGGTGGTGTTTTCAAACCTGAGGCCTCTGATGAGAAGTCAGAGTCAGAATCCTGGTCTGAATCTGAATCCAGAGGCAGCCTCTCTAGTGGCCGGCCAGACGTTGGCTCCTTTGGAGGGGTCGACGTTGAGGAATGCTGCGCCGGTGCCGGTCTAAGCGGATGGACGCCTGGGCTCCTGGGGACCTCGGCTGTCTAGCTCCGAAATGAGGTGTGCTTTAGTTTCGGACCACCAGGACTGGAGAATGGCTTTGAAGTCTGATGGGGTCTGAGGAGGAGCAGGAGGCTGAGGATGCAGTGGGTAGGCCGGCGTATAGCCTGAGGCAAAGCTCGGAGCTGGAAAACTCGACATATGATAGTGAGACGTCAAGCACCTTGGCATATGAAACTCTGACGGGCGATAGACCGAAGGGTTATACGCTGAAAAACTGGGTGTCGGGCAACCCAACGGCAGGAACCCCAATGGAGGGCCCATCGGGGGCGGGGTAGCCCGGCAAAGGGGCTGATAGAGAGTGGCCCGATATAAGGCCTGAGAGTGGTGCTGGGGACCCTGATGGAGGACCCTGAGGAGCTCCTAAGCCTGCGCATGAGGGGCCTGGAAGAACCGGGGCTGATGTTGGGCCAGCAGGTGACAGACATGGCAGAGGCAGGGGAGGCCCTAATGGAGGAGCAGGTGTCTGAGATCCATTAGCATGTGGGCAGGACAGTAGTGTGGTGGGTAGGTAACTGGCTGGGTGGCAGGACACAGAGGGTGGTGGTAAATGGCTGTCACTCCACAGAGGGAAGAGTGACCAGTGGGCTACCACAGGGATCAGTGCTGGGACCGGTCCTATTCAACATCTTCATCAGTGACATTGCACAGGATATAGAAGGCAGAATTTCACTGTTCGCTGATGACACAAAGCTCTGTAACAGAGTAGACACACCAGAGGGTGTAGACAGAATGAGAAGGGACCTGCAGAAACTTGAAGAATGGTCAAGGGTTTGGCAGTTGAAATTCAATGCAAAGAAGTGCAAGATAATGCATATGGGTACAAAACCCTGGCACAATATATATCAGTTGGGGGTGAGGATATAGCATGCACCAAGCAGGAAAGGGATCTTGGGGTTGTCATCTCTGATGACCTCAAGGTAGGGAAACAGTGTGACAAGGCATCAGGTAAAGCAAATAGGATGCTGGGATGTATAGGCAGGGGCATACGCCAGCAGGAAAAGGGAGGTCATAATTCCGCTATACAAGACACTAGTGAGGCCCCACCTGGAGTACAGTGTACAGTTCTGGAGACCATACCTACGTAAGGACATAGACAGGGTAGAGAAGGTTCAGAGAAGGGCAACAAGATGGTGCATGGGTTGCATCACAAGTCCTATGAAGACAGGTTGAAGGAACTGAACATGTACTCCTGGAGGAGAAGAGGAGAGGGATATGATAGAGACATACAAGTATCTTACAGGGAGGAACAGGGTGCAGAAAAACACTATTTTTAAGCGAAAAAGATGTTTCAGGACTAGAGGGCATGGGATGAAGTTGGAGGAGGATCATTCAGAGGAAACATGAGAAAGAATTTCTTCACAGAGCGGGTGGTGGACAAGTGGAACACCCTGCCAGAGGAAGTGGTGGGGGCTGAAACAATCACAGGATTTAAGAATGCATGGGATAGACATAAAGGAATTCTAGAGGTCAGGGGTAAGGGGAAATAGACTTCTAGGAAAACAAACTGAACTTACAAGCTCAAATGGGCAGACTAGGTGGGCCATAGGCCCTTATCTGCCGACACTGTCTATGTATCTATGTATTTGGGTTGCCAGAAGCACCAGACCTCAGGTTCAGAGGTGAGCTCGGTGAGAAGCTGCCTGCCATAGGCCCTTCCCCTCATCCTCCATCCCCCTTGGAATAGGGGAGGGTGGAGGGACCACTTACAGTCGAGAGGGAGGGAGGCCCCGTGGGGAGAACCTTCCGGGGGCTGAGAAAGGTCTGGCAACTGGGAATGCCGGGGCCCACGCCAGACCCCGACGAGGTCAGTCGAGTGGAGGTCTGCAGAGCCAACGCCCGACTTATCGGTTATAGTGACTGTACGGACGTCAGACAAGTCGATGCCTGGCTTATCAGGCAAAGCCGGGCAGGCTCCAGAAACTCCAGATCCCAATGGAAGAGCCTAAGCTGGGTATTCGTCAGAGGGCCTGACGAGCGACTTATCAGCCCTGCTCAGCGAGATGGACCCGGAAGAAAAGACAGGTCTAAGTGCGGCAGAGATCTCGGCCAAGGTGCCCACGGTCACTAGAACTAGTGGTGGCAGGAGGCCCAAGGGCTACTCCTTAGGTAGGGCCGACTTCCCAGAGAAAGAGGACCGCCACTCGTCCGAGGGTCCCGCAGGTGGCCTCGGGCAGGAGGGAGACCTGTCCTGGTCCTGATACTTCTCCTTTTACTTTTTTTTATGTCCGTGTTCGGTGGGCAAGGATGAGACACTGCAAAATTTTTGGATCTCCATGGTAGCCATTCATTGCTTCAGGAGGTAAGCTTCGAGGGCCTGCTGGTGGTGCCTCCGTGTGGCCAGGTTAAAAGTGGCACAGGCCTCACAGTCCTCGACCTTGTGCCTAGGCAGAAGAGGCAAAGAGAATGCGAATTCTTGTGCACTTTTTGCATGCCGCATGAAGCACACTTGTTCTTGTGCTTGATGTTGGAAGGCCGATGACATGCACAAAAATATGAACTTTTACTGAACAGGTCGACGGCGGGAAAGAACTGGAAGGTGGGCATGGGGACTGCTCACTATATACGGTCATGCTGATGTCGGGTGCACGGCTGCCCGTCAGACACTGCTGGCTAAAGTTTTCCATTTGGTCCTGATGCCAGGGGGCAGAGTCCTCAAGGTTATTACCTACTGCAAGAGCCCTCTCGAAGTAAGATTAACATTTACACTGACATTTGGCAAACAGGTAATGTTTTAAAGCATGTTTAAAACTCAAAACTTTGTTTCAAGCACCAGTTAAAGAAGCAGGTAAGGAATTATAAAACAATGATAGTTTAAAAAACATTGGTTTTTGACCAGCTGAGGTTCTCATCCTGGGGACAGCAAACTGACAGGGGAAAGATGATCTAGCTGAAACACTACTAAGGTGTTTCTTTTTAAATTGAGTGGAATGTGGTAGAAACGAGGTCAAGAGCGACTTTTTTATGAGAATATCCAAATGCAGTAGATACCTTTGGTCTAGTGGCAGCCACCCAACATTGTTACAGAGTTCACAATGGTGAGTATGGTAGGGCAGTTATGCAACAAATCTGGCCACCTAATTGTAACGTGTCCTCCCCTGGGACAGCAATCCCTCTCCACTTGCGTGGTAGATTAGTATGTCATAATCAATACCTGGTAAAAGAAAGCTCTATGCCAGGAGTGCCCTTGTGGTGGGATAAGTAGTTAGTTTAGCCAATACAGTGTACCTAGTCTTTCAAGGATTACTTTTATCATGGAGTTGATATGTTGTTCAAAGGAGAGGGAGCTATCCAGGGTGAGGCCCAAATATCTGAATTTTTTTAACTGATCAATTGCCACCTCCTTCAGTGTACACAAAGAAAGGACTGAATCGACGGGAAACGTTTTTCTTGGGTTATGAAATCCCATTGTTTCATTTTTTTTTTTTTATTGCATTCAAAACCAATTTATTAGAACAAATGCTTGTAGGCTGACAAAGTCTGAAGTCAATATCAGGTCAGAGCCACTCGAGAGGATCACAGCGTTATCAACATAAAGAAACATTCTAGAACTTTTACAGATTGTTGGTAATGTGTTTAAAAATAAACTAAATAGAAGGGTTCCTAATATAGAACCCTGGGGAACACTGAGTGAAACAGTTAACACAGAAGACAACTGACCCTGAATTTCAGTACATTGTGACCCACCAGAGAGAGAGAGTGAGTTCTGGCACCAGCCAACAACATCTGTGGACATACCCAGTCTTGTAATGGATATCCATAAGCAAGATATGGTTGACAAGGATGAAGGCCTTGGTCAGGTCCACGAATATGACAGCAGCAAAATGTCCCTTGTCGCAGGCTTCAGATACTGAGTGTGTGAACCCCACCAGGGCCATCATCATGCTATGTCCACGTAAAAAACCCATACTGTGCTGGTGTCAGAACACCACACCTTATCAATCATCTGGTCAAAAAATGAAAATTAGATACCTAACGTAATTCTTGATCTTCTTGGATGAAGTCTCCACCACTCATTCACACTGATGGGACTATACCGGAGGCACTAGGACCGAGCGGGAGCCAAAAATCTTCAGGAGGGCCGGTGCTGGGGTAAGACTGTGCATGCGCGGTGCCACGAGACATGCTTGCACCGTATAGACTACCTCAGCGTCACCCTCCAACCACCTCAGTACCTTTTTTATCGAGGAGGTGCAGCGTCAACCAACCTAGTGAAACTAACTTCTGTCAGGCATAAGACAGTCTGAATGACCCATATGAGAAGGGTCAACACAACAGTCTTCACAGCCCAGCCATTGAGGGAGTGAAGACCAAAAAACAGATCAGTGAGCTTAGGGGATGGAGGGTGAGCGTGTGCATGAGTGGTGGAGACTTTGTTCAAGAAGATCAAGAATTACGGTAGGTACGTAATTTTCATATCTTCCTGGACATAAAGTCTCCACCACTCATTCATACTGATGGGAGAGTACCGAGCTAAAATAATCCCCCGAGAATGACGGCAGGAGATAGGAGCTCACTCAGGACAGAAGTTCATTAAGGACTGTCCTGCCAAAGGATGAATGCTGTCTGGCATGGACATCCAAAACATAGTGCTTCACAAAGGTGTACACAGAGCTCCAAGTAGCCGCATTGCAGATGTCTGCAATGAGCACGTCCCGAATTTCTGCCAGAGATGCCACAACTGCTCTAGTAGAATGGACGTATACCCTGCCTTCCAGCTTAACCTGTGCCATGGAATAACACTGGTGAAGACATGTCACCAGCCATGCCGAAATACACCTGATGGCAACAGGCTGTCCCAACTGGGCCATGCTGAACGAGACCAAGAGTTGCTTTGACTTGCGGATCTCTTTTGTTCTGTCAATGAAGAACCGCATAACTCTTTTAACATCCAGAGAATGTTGAGTATACGCTCTCCCTCATTCTGAAAGTTCGCGAAGTAGGTCGGAAGAAGCAAGGGCTGGTTCAGATGGAATTCCGAGACTACTTTGGGGAAAAACTTAAGGAGAGTTCTGAGAACCACCTTGTCCTTGTGAAATACTGTATACAGAGGGTCTGTAACCAGCGCACGTATTTCAGACACTCTACGAGCAGAGGTAATGGCTACGAGGAAAGCGGCCTTCCAGGTCAGGAACTTCAGCTCACATGTTGCTAGAGGCTCAAAAGGTTCACGGGTGAGCATGTCTAGCACAAGGTTAATATTCCAAGTGGCTACCAGTCTCCTGACTGGTGGCCTAATGTGGGAGTATACCTTTAAGAAACCTCTTAACCAAAGGTAACTGAGCCAGAGACATAGAGTAGATAGGCTCGTGATAAGCTGAAATCGTGCAGAGATGGACCTTCAAGGTTGATTACTGTAGCCCTGTATTTGACATGTCTAGCAGATACTCCAGGACTTTGTTAGGTGGACAAGAAAAGGGATCCAGGAAGGACTTTGCATACCAGATAGAGAAACGTTTTCCACTTTGCTGTGTAAGTTTTCCTAGCAGCCGGCTGCGTGCCACTAGAAGAATGTCTGAGCCTCTACATGAGACATTAAATCTACTCACTTCTATCTCCTCAGGAGTCATGCATGGAGAAGAAGGGATCTCAGGTTGGGATGGACCACTAGACCCTGGGTCAGCAGGTCCAATTGAAGTGGTAGTCGTCTTGGTAGAGTTTCCGACAATCTGTTGATCAATGGAAACCAAATCTGATGAGGCCAGAATGGAGCAATGAGGATCATTCTGTCCCCCTGTGCCTCCAGCTTGAGCAGCACCCTCTGAACTAAGGGAATAGGAGGAAATGCGTACAGAAGGCATCTTGTCCATCACAGTCTGAATACATCCTGACAGAAAACGCCAGGTTCTGGATTTCTGAAGCAGAATAAAGACAGTTTTGCGTTGTGTGGGGATGCAAAAAGGTCCAGGCCTGGTGTGCCCCACTCTTTGAAGAGCGACTGCACAATGTTTATGTCAAGAGACCACTCGTGAGGATTCCCTTTCATTCTGCTGAGGCAATCTGCCAGATCACTCTGGACTCCAGGCAGGTAAACTGCTTGGATTAGGGCTTCGTGCTCTAGGCACCATTCCCACATTCTCATTGCTTCCCCTGCACAGGGGGTAAGAGTGTGCCCCACCCTGCTTGTTGACGTAGTACATCACCGCTTTGTTGTTCGTCTGAAGGAGAATTGTTTAGCGACAGAGGATGTCCTTAAGGGCTCAGACAGCTCTCATTTCCGGGACATTTATGTGGAGTTGAGACTCATCCTGATTCCATGTCCCCTGGGTGTGAAGAACCTGACAGTGAGCTCCCCAGCCAACTACAGATGCATCTGTGGTGATGGTGATCTGTGTCTCCAGTGAAGCAAAGGGAAAGCATTGAAGTAGGTTGTCCTCTTGAGTCCACCAGGTGAGTCACCGCTTTAGAGGTTCCATCACTTTGATGTGAAAGGACTGTGGATGTGTGGTTGGGGACCACTAAGTACTGAGCATCCACTGAGTGGTCCTCGGGTGATGACAAGCCAAGGGCACCGTGAACACTGATGATGCCATGAGACCCAGTATCCACTTCATCAAGAGAGCTCAGACTGAGTCGTTCTCCTTGATGAAGCAAAACATCCGGAGGATATCGTTTCTCCTTGCTCTGGAGGTGTCCAGGAGAGCTCCTATGAAGAGAAGCTGTTGGGAGAGCTGAAGCTGCGATTTTTCCAGATTCAACAGAACTCCCATGAATGTGAGGAATTTGGAAGCCGTGGCCACAGCTTCCTGCGTCCCTTGTCTGGATGAACTTGCTAGAAGCCAGTCATCCAGATATGGGAACACCTGAATTCAGAGTTTCCTGAGATGCGCTGCGAGTCCCACTAAGCACTTTGTAAAGACTCAAGGTGCCGAAGACAGCCCAAAGAGCAGGACTCTGAATTGGTAGTACTGATCCAGAGCCACAAATCGGAGATACTTGTGATGGTTTAGGTGCACGGGAACATGTTGGTAGGTGTCCTACATGTCCAGGGAGACCAACCAATCATTTTGATGAATCAGAGGTAGAAGCGTACAGAGTGATATCATCTTGAATTTCTCCTTGTAAAGGAATTTGTTTAACTTCCGTAGGTCTAGAATAGGGTACATACCGCCTGTTTTCTTTGGAACTAGGAAGTAATGGGAGTAGCAACCTGTGTTCCTTTGATCCTGCAGAACTATTTCTACTGCCCTGCTGTTCAGAACGCCTTGAATATCGGAAGTGAGGAGGTCTGACTGAGTGACAGACAGCCTGGGCTGTCATTTGGGTGGATGATCCGGAGAAGTTTCCAACAAATTTAGAGAGTAACCCTCGCAAATTATTCTGAGAACCCAATTGACTGATGCGACTTACTTCCACTGGTTGTAAAGCTGAGTCAGATGCCCCCTACTGCCGAAGAAAAGTCCCCCTCAGACAGCTGAGGTGGAACTCGGGCTGGAATCTCAGAGGGTGGCACTAGGCGCCTTTGGTCCCTGTGCCTTCTGCTGCATTTTCTTTTGCGGCTGGGGGCCTTGATTCTTGTTGAAACCCCCTCTGCCTTTGCCATGAAAGGACCAACAGTTATGAAACTGCTGGTGGTTCCTGCCCCATAGAGGGGCAGCAGGGGCTGGTCTGGCAGTCTTAATGGCAGTCCTAGTTTTCTGTGTGGCCTCCAGTGCCTGCTGCACCTGTGGGACAAACAGATAAACTCTGTCAAATGGTAAATTCATGACTCTTTGTTGAGCATCATTTGTAAACCCAGAGGTCTGAAGCCATGAGTGGCATTGGGTGCAAATCCCTGCTGCTGCTGCCTTAGAGGCAATGTCAAAGGCATCCATAAGCTGCTGATTATTGGACCTCAATGCCTCTATTAATGGTCTAAAGAAGCTCTGAAGTTGCATCTGACTCTGGAAGAGCTTCGACGGAGATTCTCAGCGAATGCCAGAGGGTATACTCATATTGTGAGAAGTAGCCCTGGTAGCTAGTAGTACGCATTCCTAGGGTAGCAGCAGCTAAGACTCAATTTCCTAAAGTGTCAGTCTTGCGGGATTCTTTATTTACCAGACGAGCTGTAGATTCCTGAGGGAGAACAGCTTTGTCATTTTCTGCCAAGACCACAACGGCATCTGCAAAGGCTTGAGAGGCCAGGATTGGTCGATCCTTAGGGGAAGCATACTTCCCATCTATGGACTTGGCCACAGAAGAAATAAGCTCCGGATTATCCCACACCATCTGTGAGAGAGTCTCGAATGACGGCTGTACCCGGAGGATTCAATTCCACAGGGATTTCCGGAACATGCAGATACTGAAGGCACAATAACTTTCCTGGAACCACCTCAGAAGTCAAGAGAGAGGGTGGAATTAATGTTCTTCAGTAGAAATTTAAAGGACAGGTCCTCGACCAAAAGCTCTGCTGAAGTAGAGGGCTTCCTTTCCACTCTGAAGGAAGAGTCCTCATCGAAGTCGTCTCCTAATCATAGATTAGGATCAGGTTCAATATCATCTTCTACGAGCTCAGGAGGGATAGTATGTATATATAGGAAAGGGAGGAAAGAGAGCAGGAGTATGTGCTCCTCAAATAGGAGTCGAGAAACCCTACACCCGAGGTGGCGCCGGGGCTGGAAGCAGTGCCGAAAGCAGCACCAGATGCGGCACCACAGACGGCATTGGACGTGGCACCACCAAAACCAGAGTCGAAGGCAGCACTGCAACCGGCGCTGCACAGGTGCTCAGGGACCCCAACCCAAACTCCAGGGCACCCAAGGATGAAGATCTGAAAACCTGAGAAGGAAAAGGAGGTACCTGTGCTGGCCCCTGTGTTGCAGCCATGTGAGGGGGAAAGAACAAGAGCACGGCATCGCCGGCACCGAAGAAGGTGTCGCGCGACAAGGCTGACCCAACCATCCTTTCCGTAGGTTCAAAGCCCCTAGGCTAGAAGGTCCCAGGACCAATTCCACCGACTCGGAAAGTTGGGACAACCACCGAACCCACTGTTCCATAAGAGCAGCCCAATGATGAAACTGCTCACTGAGGGACCCCCCCAGAGGGTGGGCAGGTACTACAGAGTCAAGGATGCCGGCCACCAGGAACAGAGGCCACAGGTGACCCCGACGGAGTTGAAGTCTGCCTCTTGTCCCCTGTAATCAACGATCAACGTGCACACATACCAGAGGGCAAACTTGAGTGGTACCGTTTCTTCTTCAACCGGTGGGAGAAAGAAGAACTCGAGGTCAAGTGGTGCCGGGTTCCTGACAAAGATCGGGAATGGGCCTGCTTCTTTTTGTGCTTTCAGAAGGACTACGCCCCCCACCCCGAGCACTGGACCTCCCGTAGTCAGACTCCCCCTCTATAGAGGGTGGCAGACTGGACCCAGCCCTGCTGGAAATATTTATTTAATGCGAAGCCTCCCTACCGTCACCGGCCTCGTTCATGGTTGACTCTGATGAAGGCAGGCTGAACAAGGCTTCTCTGTTCTTTCTTGACAAAATGAAAACCCCTTTTTTTTTTAAAAACTAAATAAATAAATAATACTACAATCTAAACTGAACGACTAAGCTGCTGTCGTATAGACGTGAAGATTTTACTCCCGTCGGGCGAGTGACATTGTCACTGAAGCGCACTAGACAGCGGGAAACTGAAAAGGAACTGAGGTGGTTGGAGGGTTGACGCCGAGGTAGCCTATATGGCGTGTGCCTGTCTCGCAGTGCCATGCATGCGCGGTTCTACCCCGGCGCCAGCCTTCCTGAAGATTTGAGGCTCCCGCTCAGTCCTAGCACCTCTAGCATAGTCCCATCAGTGTGAATGAGTGGTGGAGACTTTATGTCCAGGTAGATCTATATGTTCAAGAACCTTAGATAGTGGAGCCAACAAAGCAATGGGATGGTACTTTTGAACATTAGCTACATCACCAGCTTTGTGGACGGGAACAGTGACAGCACCCTTGCAGATTTCCGGAACTGACCAGAACAAAGGGATAAGTTAAAAAAATGCTGAAAGGTGGTAACAAAGGCTGTCTGCAGTGATCCTCACAAGCCTAAAATCTACCCCAGCTGTTCCTACAAGTCCGGGGTGTAATTTCAAACAGTAGTTCAAGACCTCCCCAGGGGACCGTGCCTTCGAGTAAAACACTGGATACTTCTTCAGTGAAGAAACAATTAAATCACTATCATGAATCATAAGAGATTCTACTTCATCACTGGGTGTGTAACTGGCTAAATCAGAAAAGAAAATATTGAATTCAGTAGCTACAGCTGAAGGTTCATTTATAACCCCATCTGTTGTTTTCAGCATATGAGGGGTAAAATTACGTTTTTTGCTTGACAATTCATTAATCAAGTCCTAGGTGGCTGCTATGTTTTTCCCTGAAAACTGCCTTTGTTTGAGGATGAAAAATTGCTTTTCAATTTTGCAATCATGGATTTGCATTTATTGAGTAATTGTTTATGAGCCAGAAGGGTTGGTGCATCAGAATTGTTTTTATATAGTTTCCATTTTTTATTTCTGCCTCACATGAGTTGAAGTAACTCAGGAGTGACCCATTCTTATTTGTTAACCCTGATCCTTAACTCGTTTTTTAGGGGAGCAAATATATTACTAATGACGCTTAAGCAAAAGCAGAAAGCTTTCAGTGCAGCAGTCACATCTGTTGCTTGGTCCAACAAGAACCAATCAACAGCTGAGAGAGCTTCACGAAATTCTGTAATGTTCAATTTTTTAATATTTCAG
Organism: Neoceratodus forsteri; assembly: GCA_016271365.2. Taxonomy (NCBI): domain Eukaryota; kingdom Metazoa; phylum Chordata; order Ceratodontiformes; family Ceratodontidae; genus Neoceratodus; species Neoceratodus forsteri. The sequence continues at coordinate 1,336,680,788 of CM057450.1, read as the reverse complement.
TAATCAATATACACGGAGGAACCAATTTCTTTTCTGCACTCCAGCAGCAATAGACATGACTGTGGTCGCTGATACAATCAGGTAAAACACCTGAATGTATTATTTTGGATGTGTCGAAGACCAAGATCCAGTCAATCACTGTTGAAGTACCAGTTTTGTAATGGATTCTAGTGGGGCTATCTCTGACATGAGTGAGTCTGTGATTGACTAGATCATCTTTGTACTTTATAATATTCTTCCCCATTCAGTTTAAATTTAAGTCACCATAAATGATTAGCTCATGGTCTGGATGAATAGCTCTTCTATGAGCACAAATTATATCAAGTCCTTCATCATGAAAACCAGGAGGGGCATATAAAGACATTTATGATAGAGATTTCTGTCTGCCCAATATTAAGGTTAGAAACAATGATTCACAAGATGAAGGACCAACAGGTGATTTATCCTGAATCACAGAAAGGTGGTTTTTAACGTAAAAAAACCCCCAAAAAACAGCCTCAACCCCTACATTAATCTCTGTTACATCGTAAGATACTGTATCCTTCTAAGCTAATCATGGAATTGGGGATTTTGTTAATTAACCACGTTTCAGTAAGTGCAATTACATCAAATTGAAAAGGACAGGTCCAAGCCATAAAGTCACTCTACTTGGCAAATAAACTTTGAACATTTAAGTGGGCAAAGTTTATAGAATATCTTGGGAGGTGAACAGAAGATGTAGAAACAGAGGTGGGTCCTGGATTGGGGTGGATGGAACCTGATAAGAGTAATATAAAAAGAGAATCAGGATTCTCTTTAAAGTGGAGGGGCATTGCTCAGACTTCTAGGGAAGAGATTTAATGCTCTTAAGTAGTACCTTGGAAACCAAAATAGTGTTTGTTTGCTTTTTTAATTTGCAGAATTATGAACCTCCTGCAATGCATATTTTTACAAGGAGAGACAAAATTGATATATCTCAAGGTTTAAAAGCCCTGACATAATGGGTCCCTCGGTCCCCAATTTAACAGAGTAGAATGGCCTAAATTACAAGTGTCATCTATAACTGCCCCTATGGTTACAGAATCCACTAGGGTGAATTGGGGGTAAACAATGTATGTTGCCCTACCCAGACAAGTAAACTCAGTAAAACCGCTATATAAAACATGTTCAAAATAACTTGAGAGCAGTAGCACAATCTCAGAACAGGTCTATAAACAAACACACAGAGACACCTCACTGCTACGTCTAAATCAGATGCTCGCTTTCGTCAAGCTGCCAGCATAGAGAAAACTAAACAAATATAGAACTGTAAGTTAACAGTGGAGACTGCCACTCACCCACAAAGCTCAACTGAATCAGTCATAGTACCAAAGTAATATAAGGGCCTAGCCAGGGAGTTCTCATTGAGAATAAAGATCAGAGCCAATGGTGGGGACTGCCACTCTCCTGTTAGGCCTGATTAATTAATTAAATTCAGAGCTGCTACTACTGCCGCTAGCAGCACTGACCCCAAGCAATAAAATAACTTGAAGCAGAACTGTGGCACTGCTCAATCTAAGACTTTCATATCATGCTAAATATAAGGGAGTACGTGGTAGTACAACACTCGGGATAATTAAATAAATTAAATAATCAAAATGTAGGCTACCTCAAAGTTAACAAACTTAGGGTCATAAAACCAAGAAGTTACTTAACAGTTCCTTGGAAAACTAATAAAATATAGGCGATCATAATGTAAAAACAGAGCATAAAGCAGAATGCAGTCCAGAAATTATGACAGACTGATAAAGCTACATTGGCGTTAGGTTCTGTAAAAATGGGTAAGAATTAAATCCGAAGCAGGTGAATTGGGACTATTACTGTTGTACAAATGTCTGATGTATAAATCAAGTCCAGGAAAAGCAGACTAAAATACTCATTGTTCAAGTTGTGACAAATCATGGTGGAAAAAACAAAAGAACGTTGAATGCATTCAGGAGACAGTAGCTGGTGAGGAACTATTTGATAAAAAAATGTAACTCAGAATACCCATGTAGTGTAGAAAGACGCCAAGGCAGTGTTGAGTAGTCTGGAGAAGTACAGCTAGTCAAGGTAGCAGCTATATTACAAAACAGGAGCCAAAGCAGTAATGAAAAAGTGTGAGGAATGCAGCCAGTTTAAAGGTAGCATTTGGGCAGTTCAAAACTAATTGTTGGCAATGTTCTGAGTGGTGCTCGTGCCAGTCGCACCCAAAATTCATGCTGGAAGGTGGTGCAGGCTTTTATTTGTGCAGAGCCCTTGCACTAATCATTACTCTCTCTTTTTTTTGATTCTCTTTATCTCCTTCGGACACCTGGAACTCTCTCAGGCCACGACACATCCCCAACTCTACCACCCGCTGTGGCCCCCACCAACCTCAAAGTCATCACGGTGCACCTGTGGAGCTCCCCTGAATTAAGCCCTGCAGGAGATCGAAGGGGCGGTGGTGGAGGTCCAGCATTGGGCGTGTGGCCAGTGGACATGCAGGCCGTCGCCTACCCTGGGTCGAAGGTTTTCCCCTTATAGTAGTCCTCCTTCCCGTCCCCAATAGGTACCCCTGAGGTCATGGTGCACAGCAACCCTGCCAGCGTCAGCCATGCTGCTATGTACAGTCCGGGGTTTCTGCAGTGCCTGATCACCACGGGGCAGCTGGGCTCAGACAACTCTCGACCCTCCTTCGGAGAAGAGAAACGCAGCCAGGCGCTCGATCTACCCCTCCCCTGCCAACCCCCAGCACCCGAGCTCGGTCCCGAACTCGGGTCGCTGACATGTCGCGAGGTGTGGCGTTCATCGCCTCAACCCTCAGCAACACTGGGCCATCATTACTCTCTTGACTTCTCTCTTTCTATCCCTTCCCTTGATCCAGTCACCTCTGCCACTGTGCTTCCTTTATCTCTGTATTCTGACTTGGTTCTTCCCCCTTACCTCTCTCCTTTATTACCCCTTTGCCCCAATGTACTCCTTTCATAACACCGACCCTCGCTTACTCACCTTTCCTCCCATGAAATCTACTGCAGACAAAAGCTGCACTCTCTTTCCATTTCCCTAAGCTCTCGTCTTCCCTCCCCTGCTATCTGCTCCACCTCATCCCTCTTCTCCTTTAAATCCCTGCTTTGTGACTTCACAACTCACTCCTGCAATGACCCTTGACCACAAAGTGCACCCCTGGCTTCCGGGCCATCCCAGTAAAGACCCAACTATTGTCTGCAGCCAGCTTAACCCTGTTTTTTTCATACTATTTCTTATGCTAAATCTGTGAATCTATGCATCTGTTCCATTGGTCACTGCTACTGTACCGTATGTTTTTTTCTGTATATTGTCCTCTTTGCAAAGCAACTGTAACTTGCTCTTTATTTTATTGAGTCTTTCCATCAGAGTTGCACTGCACTCCACTTGCCCCATCCCCACAGGACACATTAGTAAACAAGCTGTTACCAGCTCAGTATGTCTTTCCTGGTACAACCTTTGAAATAATTAACTAGTTACGCCCTTGTTCCTCTGTACGGTTACTTGCTATGTTTTAAGTTATGGGTGCATCTTATCATTGTACTGCTCAGCTCCCATTTGCATACTGTGTGACCCTGAGCAAGTTATTTAACTTCCATGTGCTCCCAGGTCGCACCTGTAAACAAGCTTTCAGCTTAGTGTGCCACTCCTGGTTAAACAATTGTTCTGCACTGTTTGCTCCCTTGTCCTCTCCCCAGGACACATCTGGAAACACACAGCTACCAACTCAGCATGTCCTTCCTGGTAAAACTGCTGAAATAAATACATTTATGCAACACGTGTACTGATAAATAGCAAGATAAAAAGTGATATCTTGATCCAGCACAAAAAGCTATACGAAGTTGCTCACGGAGCATGCTTAGAAATATATTTTCACATGTGAGATCCCTGATATCTTTTGGCAGAGATCAAGCCCATTCCCTGTCCCTAATGCTGAGCCATTGAACAGAGGGGCACGGTTTACATTGTGTACTTTTTTCCTTTTATAACTTTTTACCGCTTCTATCATAAGACAACTTAAACACATGTTGTATAAAATGAATATGACATGACCTGACTGAAGATATCATATTTATCTTCATTCGAGGCTACTAATATTAAGATATCTCATTTGTGGTTTCGTCACTTGTGAGATATCTTGTTATCATTAGCGTCTTATGAAGATAAATATGACATCTTCAGTCAGGCCATGTCATATCCCATAATCATGATGCCTTGCACTGAGATTGAGGATTTAGAGTATATACATGTGGCTTGAAGAGATGCACAGACACCAACAAGTTAGATATTTCTTCTCTAATAACATCCATTTATGGTTCCCACATTGCTCTGTTACAGACTGCCACTTTGGTATGTTACTTTAAAGGAAAACTGTCTTTTTCTGAAACTCCCCACCCAAAGCCTTACCCCATTAGGCTTTTGTACGAGAAAAAAAAATACATTTCTTAAGCATCACAGCTTACTTTAGATCTGTAAGCTCTGCGAACACTGAATATGGCAAGTACTGCGTGGTGCCATCTCAGGTTACAATGCCACTCAGCATAACTACTCGAATTGAAAAGCATACAGGTGAGTGGTGCGGAGCCGGACTATAACTTGAGATGGCACCGTACTACCCACCATGTCCCTAACTGCAGTGTTTAATATTAAAGTTAGAATGCTTAAAAACATTCTTTACTTGTGAAAAGCCTAATCGGGGGCTTTGGTGAGTGGGGGAATTTCACTAAAAGACAGCTTTCCTTTAAAAATGTACTTACAGCCAATTTCCAAGCATTCCTATATGGGTATTTTTAATTTTAATTAAGATCTTTAAATTCAGTTTCTTGACAACTGTATTAAATTATTAGTGGTGTGATTTAATGGGACAAATTGTAGGTAATTACTTTCATTCTGAAATGTGGTAAGTTCAGTTTTGTTAAGTAAAGAAACAAATTACAGACAGCACCTCTGCACACACCCCTGCAACACAAAACAGCAGGGAGTGCGTGATGCATGTGGATACCATGTGTTATATACATGGGTCTTCACCAATCAGAAGGCTGGATTTTCTGATATGCTTTTATAATTCCAGCATCCTTTACATTACCCAGCTATTCCTCCCTCATCCCAATGTATTACCCTTGCTAATAATTTCTGGCTTGTTCCCACTTATGCCAGTACCCTAGACTAGTCAACTGAACACTTGTGTTATGTAAGCAATAAGATCCAGCAGGGTGTGGGGTATTGATGGATACCTGCACACCCAGGGGCATGATGAGGCCTGATGCCACAGCAGTGGGACCTTATAGCCTCTGAAGTGTGGGTTATTCCTTGATACCCCTCAAGCTGAAGGGTTTTATTACACTAAGAAAATGGGTTGGGCATTTTTTTTTTTATAAATTTTAATAAAAATCTCTGATCTCTAAAAGATAAGACACACAAAAATAACAAAATATTGATTAGAAAATGTCAAACAGTCCTTTTACAAATGATTTCTACCTGTCAGCCATCTGTCATTCTACACATTTAAAAGGTGTGTTTGTTGACCATGGAATATAATAATTCAATATTCAGCAGTATTCCTCTGGTAGAATGCTCACCACCAACACACACACAAAATGTTAACGTGGAATGAATGAATTCAAAATTCTGCCATATTCCACTACTACAGACACACACACACACACACACACACACACACACACACACACCTCATATGGAGACAGAGCCCCAATTTTATCTGCGGCAACATTAGCAGCAGAAATTTCTTTGCCAAGTTGGTTAGAATAGGAGGGGAGATTTTTCATGATCATCAAACAAATACCCAAACTGAAAACTCTGAATAGTGCTTGATTTTTTTTATTTATATATATAAGGAGGAGAAAGAACATTCAATTATTTATTTATTTTTCTAATTTAATGGAGTTTTATTTTTAGGACCGACTTGAAGGTTTTTATGTGAGTATACAGGTGGTAGTCATGTTTGTGATGGAAAGCAGTAATAAGTGAAGTAGCTCATGAATTCTGTATGTGATTTATCCAAATTCCAGATAGCACAGTTGAACTTTTTTCTTTTCTAAACAAATGCCAATGGAATGGCAACAGACAATCAGAATACAGTATTCCACTAGCCCATTTTCAAACTGTGTAATGTTCAGGTGCACATGTTCCAACTGCCTCTTGCAGAGTGTACAGTATATGTTATTTACTCCTTACATCTTAATCATATGTCTGGTTGTCTTGCCTTTTTACACATTATTTACCTTTGCACTATGAATATATGCTGTATTACCCTGAACATACTGTTTACTTTGCATATTACTGTATTGAAGCAGGAAAATGGAGGAGGTCAAGCAGGTATAAATAGGGGGGCAGAGGGGCAGGAGAAGGGTTCGGCAGACAACAGGCCAGAATCTCTCCCCTTGGGGGACAGCAGGAGGGGAACTGGGAGGGAGGCAGGGGGGACAGGTAGGCAAGTCAAGGCAGGGGAATGCAATTAGGATGAAAGGGACCAGGAGGGAGTGCCCACCAGGAACAAGATCAGATCTGTTAGCTGAGGAGGTGGAGAAAGCCACGGTATTCAGGGACTCCATAATCACGGGGATACATTGGATCAGGAGGAGGCCTACCTAAAGGCAAAGATCAGTCTTTTGTGAACTGGGGATGGAGGCAGAAAGGGTGATGCAAAAAATCAGGGAATGTGCAAGGGTGGTGGGGAAACCACACCTAGTCATTCATTTGGGGATGAATGATCTAGCGAGCAATGAAGTGGAGGATGTCCAGAGGAGGTTTAAGGCACTGACAAAGGGATATATGGAGGAGGCAAAATCCCTGGTGTTCTCAGAAGTCTTGCCAGTCCACTGCGCCAGTACTGCTAGGCAGACAAGAATTAGGGATTTCAACGAATGGCTCAGGGAATGGTGCGGTAAGGAAGGGTGCACCTGTATAGGTGGGTGGGGGACACATGAAAGGATGAGGACTTATACTGGAAGGACAGGCTGTATCTAAGTGAGAGAGGGGCAAGGGTGCTGAGGGGGGGTCTACAAGGTGATATAGATGAGGTTTTAAAGGGGGGTTTAAACTGGTAGAATGGAGTACAAGGCTAGGAAAGAGGAGAGTTTGTCAGAAAGGGAGACTGGACTAGCTAGCACTCTCCCACATAAGGGAGCAGGTATGGAAGGGAGGGTAGGCAGAGAGAAGGGGGTAACTGATGGAAAGGACTTTCCGCAAATGCCTGGAGCTTGGGGAACAAAGTGGTTGATTTTAGAGGCCATTATGGTGGATGAGGGCCTGGATATTGTACCCATAACAGAGACCTGGTGCTTGGAGCATCACCCATGGGAAGTAGGTAACCCGGGATTTAGGCTTTTCAGGAAGGACAGGGCTAGTAGAGGGCTGGGGAGTTGCCTTGTACATCAGGGAAGACACTAAGGCAATGGAAGGGCAGGAGGGGATAGAAGATGCGTAAATTTTGTGGGTAATGCTTGAAAGAAGATCAGAGGCATCGATAAGACTGGGGTTGGTATACAGACCTCCAATGCAGGAGGAGGAAATAGTAGACAAGTAGATGTTGCAGGCGATTCAGTGGATGGAACTCAGGGGGAGATTCTGCTGGTGGGAGACCTTAACCTCCCAGGTGTTGACTGGGACATCCCGTCAGCTAGGTCAGCCAGAAGCAGAGATCCTCTAATCCCTTCAGGGAGCTTTTCTGCAACAGCTGGTCAGGGAAACCACTAAGGGAAGCAGCATACTAAATGTGGTGCTCACCAATGGGGACAGTGTGGAGGGAGTTGGAGTGGGGGTCAGCCTGGGAGCAAGTGACCATAATTGGGTGAGTTTCAAGGTTAGAACAGGGAACAAAGCGAGTCAGACAAACACAGAGGTTCTGGACTTCAGGCAGGCAGATTTTGCCAAAATGAGGGAGATATTCAGGATTGAGATGGAGGGGAAGGAGGGAACAAGGGATGTGGAGAAATTATGGAATTCAGTTAAGGGGGGATTACTAAAACCCACTGAAATTTACATAAGGAAGGTGAGGAAAAAAAGGAGTAAGAGGCCACTCTGGTTCACCAGGGAAGAGAGCGAAGCAATTGAGGAAAGGAAAAGGGCGTTCAGAGCATATAAGAGGTCACAGGGGAAGGAGGACAGGGAAACTTACAGGGAGAAGCTGACGGCGGCGGGGCAGAAGATTAGGAGGGCAAAGGCAGAAATGGAGGTGAGAACTGCTAGGCAGGCAAAAAGGGGTGATAAAACTTTCTTTTGGTATATAGAAGAGAAGACAAAAGCAAAGCAGGGAATAGTTAGGGTCAAGGGGGAGGAGGGAGTACCAGTGGAGGGGGACTTCGAGAAGGCAAAGGTGCTGAATCGGTACTTCAGTTCAGTCTTCATGGTGGAAGAGGAAGGGAAGGGACCGGTGTTACAGGAGCGGGAAAGGGACAACATAAGAGTGCATCCTAGCCAAATCAGTGAGAACAGGGTAAGGGAGGAATTAGGTAGGTTGAGGATGGACAAGGCTATGGGTAAGGACGTCCTGCGTCTTAGGGTACTCCGGGAACTATGAGAGGAGCTGGCGGCACCTCTAACGAGGTTGTTTAACTTGTCCCTGGATACAGGGAGGGTGCCAAAAGACTGAATGAGGGCAGACATGATGCCACTTCACAAGAGTGGCAGCAGGGAGGAGGCGGGCAATTATCACCCGATCAGCCTCACGTCAGTGGTGAGCAAGGTGATGGAGGCGATATTAAAAGAAGGGCTGGTCAGCTATTTGGAGGGTAGTGGACTACAGGATGCCTGCCAACATGGTTTCACAAATGGGAGGTCATGCCAGACGAACCTAATTGAGTTTTTGGATTGGGTGACGAGGGTGGTAGATCAGGAAGGGGCAGTGGGCATGGCCTATCTGGACTTTGGGAAGGCCTTTGACACTGTCCCCCACAGAAGGCTGGTAAATAAGCTGGCAAATTTGGAGGTGAGTCAGAAAATAACAAAGTGGGTGGAGAACTGGTTGATGGGCAAAAGCCAAAGGGTGGTGGTTAATGGGGTACATTCCAGGGAAGAAGAGGTGATGAGCGGGGTTCCCCAGGGGTCGGTGCTGGGGCCCATCCTGTTTAATATCTATATCAGCGACATAGCGGAGGGACTACAAGGGAAGGTCTGCCTATTTGCAGATGATACGAAGATCTGTAATAGGGTGGACACCCCCAAGGGGGTGGAGGCAATGGGGGATGATCCAAGATTGCTGGAGGGGTGGTCTGAAACCTGGCAGTTGAAATTCAGTGCCAAAAAGTGCACAGTAATGCACATGAGGAGGAATAACACGCAGGCGAAGTACGCACTGGGGGAGGGAATGTAATTAAGGCAACTGAGCAAGACAGGGATCTGGGGATTATAATTTTGGATGACCTTAAGGTGGGGAACCAATGTATGTAGCAAGGCGGTGGGCAAAGCTAATAGAATGCTGGCATGCATAGGGAGAGGTATAATAAGCAGTAGAGGGGAGGTGCTGATGCCACTTTACAAATCCATGGAAAGGCCTCACCTGGAGTACGGGGTCCACTTCTGAAGACCTCACCTACATAAGGACATATATGGGATTGAAAGGGTTCAAAGAAGGGTCACTATGATGGTGTTCGGGATGAATGGGAAACCCTTGACAGAGCTGGATCTGTACCCGCTGGAGACCAGGAGAGGGGGGAACATGACAGAAACGTTTAAGTATTTGAGGGGGATCAATAAGGCAGGGAGCATATTCACAAGGAAAGAAGGAGCTAAAACTAGGGGCCATGGGCTAAGGTTAGAGGGAGGAAGGTTTAGGGGCAATCTGAGGGGGCAGTTCTTCATGGAGAGGGGTGGTGGAGCCCTGGAACAGCCTGCCGGAGGAGGTGGTGGGGGTCAAAACGGTGGAGGGATTCAAGAGGTCATGGGACAGGCACAAGGGGCTGACCAGCGAGAGGGGATATCTCGGGGGAGGGAGGACAAGTAGGAAGGGGGAAAAAAGGGGTAGACTCAATGTGCCAAAAGGGTCCTTTTCTGCCATCATAATTCTATGGTTCTGTGATACACTGTTACTTATGCCCTAGGATTATTACACTGATTGACATGGAACAAATTCACTGAGGAAACCCACCCCCTTTGCTGAAGGATCAAATATACCATACAGGGGACTGGGGACATGTTTCCTCATTAGATGTAATAGATAACACATGACAGGGTGTGAGGTTATAAGAGGTTGGAAAATGGGCCTGAAAAATACTGAATGCTGATTGACTGAGAGCCCCATCTAAGAATGCATTTATTTTTCCACAATGCCCAGTGCAAAACAAGTACCAGTTGGCAATACCACACCTCTGAACCAATAAACCAATATCCATGTGCCATTGTGATTTAAAATTACCTGCCAGCCATTTTTTTCCTCGCTAGCAAGCACTTCCACCCCATCACTTACCACTGTCACCAGGTCCTAACATGCCCTGCTACTTCCAAAAACCATGTGACAGAAATCAGAAACAGAATTTATTTTGTTTAAAATGGAACTGCCAACACAGAAGCAGCATTTCCTTGCAGCATTTGTCTCGCACTATTCCCCCATTCGCCCCAGCTGTTTTCCATGCCATGAAACAAATAAACAAAAAAACAAGCTGGAATAGTTAAAAAAAAATATCCTGTTCCTTCAGTATGTTTCATCCATAGTTTGCCACTGCACACAGATGTCCTGCCCAATCTCCATGCTGCCCTTCTCAACCACACTGTTCAGTGGTATGTCACTGCTGGGTAATGGAGTGGGGTGGGGGTGAGGAGTTAAGGTTCATAAATAAAGAGAGCATGGGGTAATAACAGAGCAGGGGATGGGGTTGTCTTTTCCAGAAAAAGGACCGGGGTGAAGTTCTAAGACAACTGCTACTACTGAGAAAAAAAAAAACACAAAACAAACACTGCAGTGTCCTCTACTGTCAGGTACACCAGTAGAGAGACTACCTGATGAGTAAATGACATAAGATGTGTTTACAGTATACTCATTTTTTATTTTTTGTAATCCTATATAAAAATGTGACATATAGCCTATTTTCTAAGTGCAATAATGCAGTGGCACCAGGCCTCAATACGCCCATTGGGCAGTCCATACAGTCCAGTACCACCCACTCTGTTGGGTGTTATTGCTACATAATGCACACCTCGGGTGGTTGTTAAGCATGAGGTACAGAGAATGCCGCAATCACCTGAGAAATGCATTATTCTCTTATGACCACACACCTTGGAGTGTTTTATCCCACTTATAAAATGGGCTTTTATTTAAAATAAAAAATAGGCAGATCAGGTGAGGTGTGCAGTTGTTAAAAGATAATCACGAGTCACGTAGCATGTTTTGTGTTTCGACCGATGAGGTTACAGGATTTTCAAGGCCCCTTTTATGTTACATGTTTACACTTTATTTAGTGAGTTTTATACCATTGGGAGGTTAGAGTTTAGACAGCAGCAATCCTTCTCCATCTTCCTCCTGAAACCAACTCAGATTTTCATTTTTACTCCAGAAACTAAGTTCCATCAAGTCCCCCCCACCACCAGGTTTCCACTTACCACGTTTCCATTCAGCTTCCCCCAAGATGCACCTATTATAGAAATGAGCTGCCCACAGCTCAGTGTGCCATCCAGGGCAAACACATTTTATGTAAATAAATTCTCCTTATAAATGGTCATCCATATTTATACCCTGGGATTGAAAGCTATTCAGTGGGAACCTTCTTCTTTAAGGGTCTGTCTTAAAAAGAGGTATCACAAGTCTCCTTTTAAACTCAGACATGGATTCCTGTTTTGGGGGTGCAGTACCATTTCCAAAGTTAAGTTTGACGACACCTTCACTATTCAGACAACTCAGTGGCAAATTCCTACTGACCTAAGCAACCATATAACCACATCTACAAACCCTGCCTACCTGCTAATGGACATGCTGAGCCCACCGCCCCCCCCTCCCCAGCTACCACAAGAAAAACACTGACCAAGCAGCTATTTGTTACAGGCTGCTCCACATTCTGAACAGCCTCCCAGCTGTCATTCAGTGCAAAAAAATAAGGTGATGCACACTGGAAAAAGGAACCCCAGAGTACCATACAAAATGGGGGAGGGGTTCTTTAAAGTACCATGGAGGAAAAGGACCTACGGCTCATGATATAAAAGTGCCTAAAATCCTTGGCACACTAATAGAGCTGTTGGAAAGCCAAACAGGATGTGAGATATATAGGGATTGGGATAAGCAGCGAAAATTGCAAGGAGATCCTCCCTTTGTACAGGTCTTTAGTGAATCCACACCGGGAGTACTGCACAAGGTACTGGAGACAACACCTGAGGACAGACTACCACAAAGTAGAAGCAAGACAACCAAGATAGTCCAGAGAGTATGAAGTAAGTCATATAAGAGGCTGCAGAACTTGGACAGGTACACCGAGAGGAGAGGAGAGGAGAGAACGAGGGGAGGTATGGGGAATGCAGAGAAGAAAGAATAAACAGGGTGGATGCCAATGAACTCTTCTTCCTGAGCTCAAATACAGGGATGAGGGGAACTTGCTTAAACTAGCAGGGGGAAGAGTCACAAAAGACTCCCACAAGCACTTTTTCATGGAAAAAGTGGCGAACAAGTGGAACAAGCTGCCAGAAGACATGGTAAAGCAGTTTCAAGCATGGATGGGACAGGCATATGCACTTAGAAGGGGGCAGCAAGTAAGGGGGGGATATCCACTAAGGTCAGTGCAGAGTAGTTAGGTAGGGTAGGCAGACTGGATGCATTGATGGGCCTTTTTCTGCTGTCAGTGTCTATACCTGATGTTATCTATCGCACCTTTTTACAGCACTCTCAGTCCTGACCACAGGGTTACTGAGTGTCTTCTGATAGGCTGTTGTACAAACAGATCTTGAATCTGACAGTCTCCACCCCTTCATGTGATTCATTCCTCAGTTCAGTTTGTGCATCAAACTAGGCTGGTCGCAATTTGGCTTGGCTCCCTGCCAATTAACCCTCATTAGGTAAGACTTAGCCTTTGTGTGACAGTTTTTTTCTGCTGTTACTCATAATATCCTGTGCATACAAAAAGTCTCTTTGGAGGACCAACAACTGGAGAATGGATATAAAAAGATGTTTCTGCTTATTGTGCTTAGCTTTCCTGCCCCGGCAGCCAGGGTGGAGGGTCCATCACTTAATCTACCTAGTTGGAGTGGTTTTGTGTTTTCTTGTATAATTACTATCACTTGCTGCTGCAATACATTACTAGGAGGCTTATAAGGGGTTTGCTACTGAACTAGCAGGACACTGCCTGCTAGCACATTATGTGTGGTTTATGGAGCCTGACATTGCAGGAAAAGTGGAATTTATGTGTACTGTGCTTGTGGGGCCTCTTGGAACACTTACGTACTTACTGTAACAGCAGATCTTCGAAAGAATCTTTTTCATCATGCCACACCTTTGGAACTATACCTGTGTCAGCACTAGGACCAAGTGGAAAGTTTTGCAAGCCAGGGGCCGCCCACGACAATGTCACGCATCACCGTCTACATAAACGTGGGTGGCCCCATCCTCTCCTCAGTTCCCACCAGAGATTATGCTCGAATGACCTTTCTATGGGGAACCAGGAGATACAGGCAGCACCCAATGTACCAGGAGACAGTGGGTGCTGGAAAAGGCAGTGATGGAATGACTCAGTGCAAGTCTGATACCATGATCCTGAAGGGGGAAAGAGGGTGGGTCAGCATGGCCTGATGAGATTCTCTCAAAAGATCTGTTATGGTAAGTACATAACTGTTCTATCTTCTTCAAGAATAACTCTTTCATTAGGCCACAACTTAAGAACGAGTCCCAAGCAGTACCAGAAATTTACAAGCTCATGAAAGCAGGCCCTATAAGACAGCCATGCCAAAGCCTGCTCGTGTGCAAGACACTGTGTCAAGGCTGTAATGTTTAGTGAAGGTATGGACATTGCTCCATGTAGCAGCTACACAAATGTCAGCAGCTAAAACACTGCGGAAACAAGCAACAGAAGTGGCCATGCCTCTTAAAGGAGTAGGACACCAAGAATTTGCAAAAACATACATTGTGCAGTGTGTTTTGATTTGTGTGTGAAGTCCTAGTGTGCCCTTCCCTCTGTCTGCTATTAGGAGTTTTTCCTAAATTAGCCTGCTAGCTTTATGGCAGTTTTATGACTCCTGGGGAGCTCCATCTCAGCCAGTTTATTGATTTTCTTGTACCTACAATGCATCCTGTCTCATGTGTCAGCGATGTAGCGGGGACCACAGATTCAGCAGCCAAAACTGCTTTAGAATCAGTTCATACCAGAGTTTATAACAGCAGAGCTGTGTAACTTTTCTTATCCAGTGAGCATAAATGGCTACATTTATAGTTTACCAGATACTTGAGAGCTAACTGAATGGGTTGTCTGTAAGAAAACAGCTAATAAACAGCTCTAATTCATTATTTGTGTTTTCTATGTGTGTCAGGTCTAGCTAGCAGAAGTGTTTTAATTTTAAAACTTTTAATTTCATCAAACTACATACAACCATAAAAAGCACAGAAATCATTCCAGATCATCAATGCTGTAATTAGCAACAGCTCTAGCTGTTTTCCTACAGAAAATCCCACTCGGTTAGCTCTCAAGTAGTTGCTAAACTGTAAATGTAGGCACCAGCATTATATTATGTAGAACTGGCAGTTAGTGCTGATTTTGCTCTGTGACATGATTTCAATTTTTTTTGTTGTACAAATGTGAAGTTATTTTTTTAAATAAAGTATTTATTTCTCATTAAAGATAAAAGTATGTACGTGTGAGTTATTAGATTGGCAAATAAAATAACAAACAAGTGTTGTTTTATCATTTGCAGTTTCTAGGCTGCAGATTCATACCATACACTTCATGATGATTTCTGTGCTTTTTATGGTTGCGTGTTGTATGATGAAATTAAAAGTTTTAAAATCAAAACACTTACCCCTGCTAGCTAGACCTGATGCACACAGAAAACAAAAATACTGAAGTAGAGCTATTTAGTAGCTGTTTTCTTAAAGAAACCCCACTCAGAGCTCAAGTATCTGCTAAACTGTAAATGTAGCCATTTGTGCACACTGGATAAGAAATGTTACACAGCTCTGCTATTGTGAACTGATTCTAAAGCAGTTCTTGTTGCCGAATCTATGGTCTCTACTACATCACTGTCACATGATACATTGTAGGTAAAAGAAAAGCAATAAACCGGCTAAGATAGAGATCCCCAGGGGTCGTAAAACTACCATAAAGCTAGCAGGCTAATTTAGGAAAATTAATAGCAGACAGAGGGAAGGACACACTAGGACTTCACACACAAAGCAAAACACTCTGCACAACATATGTTTTTTTCAAATTCTGGGTGTACTGCTCCTTTAAAGAAAGACCACAAACCACTCTAGGAAGTTCCTTACTGTACTTCCTACAACAGAAAGTAATACAATGTGCCAGTCATTTGGAGAGGCACTGTTTAGACACAGGTGTGCCCTCTTTCCCAAGGGCGAATGAAACAAAAAGCTGGGAGGACTTTCTGTAGTCCTTGGTGAAATTCTGATAATATCTGAGGATTCTATGAATACCCAAAGTATGGGGAAAGCTTCACCTGGATTGGCATACTCCAGGTAGTACATTGGAAGGTGGATGGTTTGATTCAAAGTAAATTCAGACACCACCTTTGGTAAGAACTTAGGATTTGTACATAAAGACACTCTTTATGGAAAGTCAAATAGGGAGGTTTCACACGTTAGAGTCTGTAGTTCTGAAATCCTTCACGCAGAACTGATTGCAACTAAAAATAAAGCTTTACATGAAAGAAAGCAAAAGCCACAACTCATAGCTGGCTCAAGAGGAGCCAAAGAAAGTTTTTCTAAGCCAAAACTCAGGTCCCAAGCCAGGCTGGATTCCTAATGGGAGGTTTCAAATATAATATCCCTCTCACAAATGTGTGGGTCACCTCTAGTTGGGCAACCGTACATCCATCTGCAAGTGCATGAAAAGCTGAAATAGCACCCAAATGCACCTTGAGTGAGGAATACTGAAAGTTTGATATGGACATCAAGTATTCTAACACTGCATTGACCAGACAAGTAAATGGATCCAAATGCTTAGAAGCCTACCGTAGTGTAAGCCACTTCCATTTCAAAGAATAGGCATGACTGATGGAGAGTTTACTGGCAGCCACCAGAACATCAGCCACTTTAGAGGATACTCTAAATTGTTCCATGGCTATGTCTTCAGGAGCCAAGAATGTAGATGTAGGGACTGCGTATGACTTGCATGGACCACAGACCCCCCTGTCCTGTGACAACAGGCCCCTGCACAGTGGTAGAGGTACTGGATGTTCCACTGCTAACTCTTGTAGCAGTGGACACCATATCTGCCAAGTCCGTAATGGAGCAATGAGAATGAGGGCTGCCCCCTCAATCTTCACTTTGAGTAGTACTCTTTGTATTACAGGAAAGGGAGGGAAGGCATACAGACACCTCCCTTTCTAAGAGAGGGACAACATATCCAATCAGAAAACTCCAGGCCCTGAAGCAAGCAAGCAAAAATGCAGCACTTCTGCATTGTGTGGGGATGCAATAAGGTCCAAGTCTGGGTGACCCCACCTTTTGAACAGGTCTTCCACGGCTGAGGTCAGCAGCTCCCATTTGTGTACCCTGGACTGTGACCTGCTTAACGTGTCTGCTAAGCTATTTTGGGCACCTGGCAGATATACGGCTGAAAGTTCTAAGCCATATTCCACAACACAATGCCATACCTTTATTGCTTCCCAGCACAGTGGATAGGAATGAGCCCCCATTGTTTTTTGATGTAATACATCATACTGATGCTGTCCCTCTGTATTAACAGCGGACATGGTATAAGATGCTTTTGAAAGGCCTGGAGGCTTTAAAGGACAGCTCTCATCTCCAGGACTTCTTTGTGAAATTTCTTCTCCAGCTGGGTCCAAATGTCCTGTGTTTGGAAGGGCCAACGTGGGCTCCCCAGCCACAGCCCAAGGCATCTGAGGTCAGAATACGTACTGGAGTGGGAATCAAAAACAGAACGCCCTTGAGCAAGTTGGTGCAATCCATCCATCCACCATGTCACTGCTTTCCTCAAAAGAGACATGAATAGCACTTGTTTGTCTAGGTTGTCTGTTGCTTGGTCCCACTGGACACTTAGGGACCACTTTGGGATCTGCATATAAAAGTGAGCCAGCAGCAGTGTTGCAATGGCTTCTGCCATAAGGCCTAGAGGACACAGCAGAGTCTTGGCTGGGACACACTGGCTGTGGTGCACCAGTTGTGTCTGAGCTATACAGCATTCTGCTCTGTCCAGAGGCAAGAACGCATAGCCTGAGCTGTGACTAGTAGCGCCCCTATGTACTGCAGTCTTTGACAGGGGATCTGTACTGACTGTGACAGACTGACTGTCACCTCCAGGTGGTCAAACAGCTTCCAGGTATGAGTGAGGGTGGGAAGCAAACTGTTCCCTGGAGTGGACCTTTAACAGCCAATCGTCCAGGTAATGAAGCACATCACGGCCTTCCCTGCAGAAGGCTGCTGCTGCTACTACTGCCAATCATTTGGTAAAGTCCCATGGCACAGAAACAAAGCCAAAGGGCAATACTCTGAACAGGTAATGTTCTGCTTCCAGCATAAATCTCAGATATTTTCTGCGGATTCTTCCTGATTTTTATACGAAGATAAGCATCCTTCATATCTAGAGAACGTATCCAGTCCCCTATTTGTAACAGGGGAATCAGAGTCTGTAAAGAGACCACACAGAAGAAAAAAATTACTCACCATAGTAATCTTGTTTCTTCCAAGGGAATCTTACTGTATTCTAACTTATGTAGTTTTGGTCTTACCATAGGACTGCCCCGGAGCTAAAATGGTTAATAGAACCTATGCAAATGATGGAATGCTAGGCTCGAGCTCAGTTTTCAAACCAGTGTCCCTGGTAAACAGTTCTAAACCATCAGATTCTTACGAAGCATGCACCAAAATTTATCTAACTAAGCACTACTATTATTAACAACTAAACCCCCTTTTTTTCAATAAATAAACTTATTTTTGGCCCCCTTAAAAATTTTGAACTGGCACCCCTAAGACTCAAGTCACAGATGCCCAAGAGAAAAAAACATACCCACAGGTTTGCAACACGCTAGTACAGCTGGAGTGCAGTGACCCTAGGTTCATAGAAGGGAGGGTGCTCAGAATACAGTAAGATTCCCTTGGAAGAAACAAGATTACTATGGTGAGTAATTTTTCCTTCAAACCCCAGGAAATCTTACTGTATTCTGACTTATGCAGACTACCCAAGCAGTACTTTTGGAGGTGGGCTAGAACCTACCTAGAAAATGGGCTCTGCAGGACTGCTGTGCCAAACCTGTCATCCCCTCTGGCCTGGACAGCCAAACAGTGCTTGATGAAGTTATGTACTGTTTTCCAAGTAGCTGCTTTACATATATCAGTTAGTGGAATATCTCTAGCAGCTGCTAAAGAGGCTGCTGTGCCCTTAGTTGAATGGACCTTGAGGCATGCAGGTGGCTGCTTACCCACCTTGTTGTAACAGAACTGAATGCAAGCCACAATCCATCTAGCAATGGATCTTTTTGTGGCTGAGTTCCCTTTTCCCACCTCTCCATAGGTGAGGAAGAGCTTAGTGTGATCCTGTCTATGAGTCTTTGTGTAGTCAAGATAATAGCTAATTGCCCTTTTTACATCTAGGCTATGCAATCTGTGTTCACCTGGAGTAGAGTTATCAGTGATAAAGACAGGTAATGTGATGGACTGGTTAAGGTGGAACTCTGATACCACCTTAGATAGGAATTTTCTATTAGTCCTCTCAGGACAATTTTGTTTCTATGGATGGCAATGTAACCAGGCTCTGTAGACAAGGCCTGAAGCTCACTGATCCTTCTGGAAGAAGTCATGGCTACTAAGAATACTGTCTTCCAAGTCACATACTTGAGGTCTGCTGAAGACATAGGTTCAAAGAGAGACTACATAAGCTGGGCAATGCAAATGCTGAGGTCCCACATAGGGGTTGGTTCCCTATGTGGAGGATGCAAATGCAGCAATCCCTTGAAAAATGTCCTAAATACTGGGTTAGAGGCTATGGAAAACCTCTTACCTGCAGACAAATAAGCTGAGACAGCTGCCAAATAATCTAGAACTATAGGTAAAGTGGCTTAGTTGTGATCCAGGCCCTTGCCTTGGCACCAAATGGAGAATCTTTTCCACTTGGAAGAATAAGTTTTTCTAGTGGAAGACTTTCTGGAAACCCTGAGTATTTCTATGACCCCTTCTGACAAATGCAAGTTTGCATATTATAAGTCCTCTTGAGCCTGAATGATTGCAGGTTGGGGTACATGATCCTGCCCTGAGAGGATGACAGTAGGTTGTGCCTCCTGGGGAGGCTGATTGGTTTGGTCACTGACATTGACAGAATCATGGAGTACCAGGGCTATCTGGCCCAGTCTGGGGCAATGATAATCATTGTTGCTGGCTGGGCTCCGAGTTTGTTCAGCACCCTTAGCAGCAAGGGGAAGAGAAGGAAACCATACAGAAACCTCCCAGTCCAATCCAGCAGAAGTGCGTCCAGAGGGATTGTGCCTTTGATAGGGGGTCTGCAGCAGAAGTGTGGTAGCTGATGATTGCCTGGATCTGCAAACAAGTCCACTTCTGGAGTGCCCCATCTCCTGAAGACGGCCTCTAGGACCTGCTTGTTCAGTGACCATTCTTGGTGGTTATGGTTGATTCTGCTGAGAGCATCTGCCAGTAAACTGTCCCTTCCTGGGAGATGGACAGCTGAGAGAGAGAGAGACCTCAAGGGAATATGCCAAAGTCCAAATTTTCATTACCTATGTGCACAGTGGAGTTGACCTTGTGCCCCCTTGCTTGTTTATGTAGTACATGGTGGTTGTACTGTCTGTTCTGACCTGAACCACCTTGCCCTTTACTAGATTGGCGAATGACTGGATACCCAGTAGTACTGCTCTGAGTTCCAACAAGATGATGTGAAGGAGTGATTCCTGCTTTGTCCATGTGCCATGTGCTGTGTGATCCCCCAGATGTGCCCCCCAACCCAGGAGGGATGCATCTGTGGTCAGTACCAGTGAGGGGGCTTGCTGCTAGAATGGAACCCCTTGTCTGAGGTTGGCCTTGTCTTGCCACCACTGTAGAGCTTGGAGAAATGTCACTGTGACGGGGACTAGCTTTGACAGAGAACCCTTTTTTTGAAGCCAGTGAACTCTCAGGTGGAACTGAATGTCCCTCATTTGGAACCTGGCCGCTGATACAGTTGCTGTGGATGCTGCCATGTGGCCTAGCAGTTGCAGAAAATGCCTTGCTGACCTTGGGATGTGCAGTTTGAAGGAGTTGGCTACCTGTATCAAGTTGTACACTTTTGCCTTGAGAGAGGAAAGCCCTTCCCTTTTGTGTGTCCAACTCTGCTCCTATGAATTTGAGTAGATGAACTGGTTCCAGCACGGACTTTTTTAGGTTCACCAGAAACCCCAGTGAATGCAGGGTATCCTGTGTGAGTGCCAGTGCCTCTTTCACTTGTTGATATGACTGATCTACTATCAGCCAGTCATCCAGGTAGGGGAACACTGTTACCCCATGTCTCCTTAGGTGTGCCACGACCACTGCTAGGCATTCTGTGAACACCCTTGGAGCAGAGGTTAGTCTGAAGGGCACTGCCCTGAATTGATAATGGCCTGAAGGCAGTCTGAACCTGAGGTACTTTCTGTGTGACCGCCTTACAGGGATGTGAAAGTAAGCATCCTTTAGGTCCAGGGATGCCAGCTAGTCTCCTTGCCTTAGGATTGGTAGAATAGTAGTCAGAGTCACCATCTTGAACTTTGGTTTTGACAAATGTTTGTTTAGGTGTCTGAGATCCAAATGGGTTGCCACTCCCATTTTCTTTATTGTGAGAAAGTATCTTGAGTATAGGCCTTTTCCCCTCTGGTCTGGAGGAACTGACTCTATTACCTCTTGCAACAGGAGACTTAACACTTCCTCTTCCAGCAAGATTGTTTCTGATGGGGAGGATGGTTTGAAGGCCCTCGACCTCAGCCTTGGCATGAGCTTGAAGCCGAGTACAAGACCCTGGTCCACTACCTCCAGGATCCATTTGTCTGTGGTGGTATTTTCCCACTTCTGGAGGTAGTGAGCCAGCCTGCCCCCTACTGGTACTGGGGAGGCGACCCGAGAAGGCACCTGAGGGTGTCTGCTTGGTCTGTGCTGCTGGCTGGACACTGGGGCTAATATGGCCACTGCCTCTTCTGCCCCTGCCTCTAAAGTATCCCCTCTGCTGCTGGTACAGGTGAAAAACTTGAGACTGAAAGAAAGGCCTATAATGAGCTCTGCCCCTGCTACCTCTGGTCTGATGTTTCTGGGGATAGATGCTCTTCCTTTAGCTGCAGCACTCTTATAGGTCGGCTTATATTTGTCCATTTTCTTCATACTGTATATGCCTCTGTTTTTTCGCCTTACAGAGACATAGGGTCACAAGGAAAGTCCATAGCTTTTGTTTGTGTATCCTGGGTAAGGTTGGTAGTTCTGAGCCAGGCAAACCTCCTTAGGGACACTAATGCTGCCATCTGTCTGGATGCAGTATCATTTGAATCCATTGCCATTCTGAACTGTGTTTTTGCAGCCTCAGACCCTCTCTTTGCAGCTTCCTCTAGGTCAGCTGCCATGGGAGATGGAACTGATTTAGTTATTTCCATCACTGTGGACCAAATGTTCTTCTGGTACCTGGCCACATATTGACATATAGGTAGCTTGCCTAATAGCCAGGGAAGATGCCAGGTACACTTTTTTTGCAATGGAGTTCACCCTCCTAGAATCTTTGTCTGGAGGATGAGAGGCAAGGGGGATGCCAGCTTTGTCACAAGCTGCAGCCTACACTACCCCCTCATGATTAGGGTGCCCAAAAAGGAACTCAGCACCACTTTTGGCAACCAGTATTTCTTGCCTGCCTTCTTTTTGTAGGGGGCACAAAAGTGGGTGTCTACACGACTTTAAGTGTCTATTTCTTAAGGGATTTATGGAGTGGCAGCAATAATCTCTTTGATGCTGGCACACTCATCATTTCCCTGCAATCCTCTTCCTCCTCATCCTCTGTGGAGTCCTGAGTAGGGAGGTCGAGGATCTGATCTACTTGTTTCATAAAAGAAAAATATAAAGTAAAATCTTCAGTTCCCTTATCAGGGGAATCTGGTCTATGAGGATCTGGAGAAACCTCTGGATCAATTGGTTCCCCAAAGTCCTCTTCATCATTTTCTTCTTCTTCTGCAAAGCGTTCCCCACCAAGATCTGCTAAACCAGGGGCCTGGGCTAACCCAGGAGTAAGAACCATTATCGGTTGTGGTTGCTTTCCAACCGGAACTGAGGCTTGCAGAGACTATATGATACGAATCGCGTTAGCGATGTCTTCTGCAGAAGGAGCTGATGGGTTCTTCGGTTGCGGTTCTGAATGCTTCTCTTTACATTTTTTCTTACCCACAATGGCTGGTTCAGCAGCCGTGTCTGCAGTCCTTTTCTTAGATGAAGAGCTATCACCCCTTTCAGAGGGCAGCTCCTCCGGTTCGTTCTGAGGAGGAACCGACTTTTCAACGGCTGCGTCAGCAGCCTTTTCAGACATTTTTTCCAGCAGTCTTTTCAACCATCTCTTGACCATGGACAGAGGAAATTGTCTGCAGATCTCACAATTCAGAGGAGGGCAACCAAAATGGTGCAGGGTCTGCACCAGAAGACGTACGAGGAGAGACTAAAGCAGCTTAATAGGTATACCCTTTAGGAAAGAAGGGAGAGGGGAACATGATAGAAACGTTCAAGTATCTCAAGGGAATTAAAGTACAAGAGGGTAGTATCTTTCAGAAGAAGAGATGTGCATATATGCAGTGTCAGTGGCTCAGTAGGTAGCACACTCACCTCTGAGGCTGGGATATCAGAGAGCTGTGGGTTCAGTTCCCACATCTGGCACTTGGGTTAATATCCCGGTACTGACACTGTAGTGCAGCATGGGAGGGGTGCTGCACTTCTGAGGTGCCGTCTTTCAGATGAGACGTTAAACAGAGGTCCCATCTGCCTGGACTGTTGGTAGTTCAGGCGGATGTTAAAGATCCCATGGCTCTTATTGAAAAGAGTAGGGGAATTTTATTGAAAAATAGGACTGAATTACATAAAAATCAAAAATCCAACGGACAGTAAATCATATAAACAAAAAAAAAATACAGAAAAAACATTAGGTGTACCAAGTAGCACAATTAGTCCATAGAGATGTGGCTTGAGCAGGCGAACCTAAAGCTAAATCATAAGTCATAAGTCTATGCAAAGCTGTACAAATATTGGAAAACAAAGACTCATATGAAATAGTCTTCTGCTGCATTAGCCGCATACAGCGAGATTGCCAAATAAGAAACCTTATAATAGAAAATATAACACAAATAGTGTCTCTATCATAACATACAAAGGTATTGCCCATTGGGCCAAACATTAGACAAGGGCAATCAATACTCCGAAAATCCACTTCATTCCATTGATCAGCTAGAAAAGTCCAAAATGGTTTAATATATTCACATTCCAAATATAAATGTTTTTGAGTTTCGAAAAGTGAACTACACCCAGGTCTGGGGCAGAATCGTTCTGACACTTGTTTGTGTTTACTGTTACCCTTAACTCCCAATCTCCTGTAATTACTCAGCCAAACACAATCCCAAGCATACAGGGGAAGTCTTTTATTTGTCAGATGTCTCAAAATCTGGGTTTTCCTAAAATCAGGGCAATCAGGAAACACAACTTCCACCGTTCGATCAGTGGATAGGATATAATTATAAAGCTTTTTCCTGTCCATTGTCTGCAAATGATGAGGGGTAATGCCCCATTTAATTATTTGTTTCATTATGTCAATCACAAAGGATGGCAAGTTAGGGAGTCTAGTCAATAATCTAGATTGTCTATTTTGCCAACACAACAGGCATGGTTGTAACTACTGCTCTACCAAGGTCTCCAAAACACTTGACCGTAGTACAGAACCCAAATTAAGGAGCAGAAAAATACTAAAAAAGAAAGCCACTGGGTTAAGCATATTCACTCCCCCTTCCGAAATAGGGAGATAGGTCAACTCTCTCTTGATAGGGTTTAACTGGGACCCCCAAAATGCCTGAAAATAGATACTAAGCAACAGAGTTCTAAGATGTAAAGGTGGCAGGAAAATATAACTGACGTATAAGAAAATCTGGGTAAGAATGGTCCTATTAAGTAAAACCCTTTTTTTCTTAGAAAGCTGCTGCCCCTTCCAACTTCCTACTAGTCAGTCACCCCAATGAGGACTTTTTCCCAGTTCCTGTTAGTCATATCCCCAGGTCCAAACAATACCCCCAGGATAGCAATAGGATCTCTAGATATGGGGATACCTGCTATCGTACCTGAGGGTGGCACCAGAGTAGACCCAATAACCACACCCCTACTTTTATCATAATTAATTTTAGAACCTGAGAGACGAGAATAAAAGTCAATAGTCTCTAATAAAGCTGAGGAGGAAAATTGAAGATCCAGTAGAAAAACCAAATCATCAGCATATGCTAATACTTTTTGTGGTGGTGCAGTCGGAGAGATTTCTACACCCTGCAAATCCTGATTTGACTGTAATAATCTGATAAAAATATCTATCGTGAATGTGTGAAGTATAGGACTCAAGGGGCAACCCTGCCTTACACCTCTACCTACACCAATCCGCTGCCCATACAAACCATTAACATTGGGCATACTAACAGCTTTATGATACATTGAAGTTATCCAACCTACAAATTTGTCTGGAATTCCAAAGGCTGCCAAAACAGAGAATAGAAAGGCATGTTCCACTCGATCAAAATCCTTTTCCTGATCAAGGCTAAGTGCCAATACCTGTAACAGACCCAAGTCCCCCTGCGAAAAAAGTTCTCGTATCCAAATGAGATTATCCTGCTGTCTTCTCCCAGGAACAGCACAAGTTTGAACAGTGCTAAGAATTAACGGAGTAACTGTGGAAAGCCTAGCTAGCAAAATTTTACTTAAAATCTTTAAGTCTGTATTCAAAAGACTGAGTGGACACCAATTCTTTAAATCAGTTCTATCGCCTTTTTTATATAAAAATATTAGTATGGCTTCATACATAGAGGGGGCATAGTCTCCAGTATGCAAAATATGATTAAACAATAGAACTAAAACAGGACTTAACTCAGCTAAAAAAGTTTTATAAAAACCCGCACTAATACCATCTGATCCAGGGGCTGCATGGGAGGCCAAACCTTTAATAGCCTCTTGTACTTCCTCTAAAACAATATCAGCTTCCAGAACTGTCCTATGATGCTTAGACAAGCCAGGTAAAGGTAAAGTAGCCAAACACCTGGGGATGTCCGTGTCCGATGGGATGGGTGTAGCTGTAAACATTCCCTTCACAAATTGGTTTACAACTCGCAGAAGGTGAGAGGGATCACTCACAATATTACCTGCTGAATCAGCCAGTGATGTGAGTAACCGAGAGTCAGTTCTGTCCTTGCTCTCCTTAAATGGGTCTAAGGACCTGGAATTCATTTTTGTGCTGAATCTTAATTCCTGCATTAAAGATTTACCCCTATCATATTGTAGTTTAACCATCTGTGTCTTAATATTAGAAATTAACGCGCTGTAATCCAGAGAGGTAATTTCTGCTAAAGAGATTAAATGCTGCAATTGGTGCCTAAATTGTAAATAAGCCAAATAATCCCGATTAGCTTTATGATGAGCCTGTTGCTGGAAAAGATGCTTCCAGCCGTTTTTGGTATCCTCCCACCAAGTCAGTATCGAGTCATAACACTCTGAAACTGAAAGCCTAGTGGTCCAATCCCTGATCCATAACTGTCTAATTTTAGAATCTTCCAATAAAGATTCATTCAGTCTCCATTTATTTATTTTTTTACAACGTGGAGCACCTTCCCAAGTAAGAGATGCAGTCAAAACACTATGATCGGAAAATTCAATACGATGAACAGTAATATGTAAAAGTCTAATAACCTGAGATAAAAAAATAAAGTCAATTCTGGTCTTGAGTGTACCTCGAAAATAGATAAAGCCCCCTGTAGGATAAATGACCCGCTAGGCATCTATTAAATGGGCATTCTCAACTATTTTTCTCAAGGCTAGGGAATCACAGAATAACTTCTGAGTGTGTAGACCCCTATCTGCCTGAGCCATACCACAGTTAAAATCACCTAACCAAATGACTAAACGTGAGGTATGCAATAAAGGCTGGATTTCCTGAAATAAAGTTACCCTCTGGGCTTTGGTTTGAGGAGCATAAACCGCAATCATCTGAAACGCTCTGAAAAAAGGGAAATATCTAAACAGAGAGCCCTCCCAGGGTGAACATCCACCAATCTAGAAACCTGTAATGCAGAGTTAGAAAAAAGAATACCTATTCCATCGCATGTTTCATCCCCAGTGGACCAAAAGGAGGGACCCTTCGTCCAACACCTGGTTGCATGCCTAAGGTCAATATGGGTTTTTAGACGAGTATCCTGTAAACAAATAATGTCTGAACGTAAGAACCTTAGAGCTGAAAAAGCCCCCACGCATTTCTTCATACCTTTCAGCCCATTAACATCTAAAGTGGTCACAGTTAAGGAATGCATGAAGAAAAAAAAGGAAAAGAGAACCCCAAAAAAACCAAAACCCTAAGGGGGTTTACCTAGTTGTCGTCTAGTACGTTTAGCAATAGAATCCTCATGGTTACAGTCAGTATCAGGAGCAGAAATGATGGAAGAGGTGTCAGTGTCCTCCCCAGAACCCCCCAATATCATCCTCCACGGGAGCAAAGGAATTGCCTAACTGCAACTGATCTCGCTTTGGGAGTGTTTTAGAGACAGTTTTAACCAGAGTCATCGTCTTTCCATGTCTATTATGCTTCCTGGGTTGCACAGTTGTAAAGGCAAGTTCAGTTGAGGAAGGGGGAGGAGGAGGCATGTCAGACTCAACAGGTAAACCCCCACCCTCTATTGTCTGATCCTGCTGTAATTCCACTTGGTCAGATGGAACTATTCCAGCAGGGAGATCCACAGTAGAGGTATCCAAGGGAGCAGCTGACAGTGAGTCAGGAGGAACTTCTTCAGGCAATGTCTACTGGTGAACAGGTATATCAGCTGCAACCTGTTTTGCCAGAGCATGTTGAGCTTGGTTAATAATACCTTCATGAGAGGGGCAATCCTCCCAGTTATGGGATGCCCAAGGGCAACGTCCATAGGCATGTCCAGTCTGTTCGCACAAATTACATTTAAATAAATTGAGACATGCGGAAGCTAGGTACCCATACTCCAGACAGTATGTACATCTAGAGGTATCGCAAGCCGAGCTAAGGTGCAGTCTAGACCCACATTTAAAACAGGAGCGAGGTTGACCAACATAAAAAACAGAGCCCCTATCCCTCCCTAAAAAAAAATATACTAGGTAGATGTACTGGGCCTGAATTGGTGGAAAGAAACTTTACTTTAATTTTCCAACCCCCATCCCAGATTTGCTCACTATCTATGGTAGGAGTAGGCCTCCCTAAAATTTCACATCGCTGACGTAACCAAAAAAGGATATCCTCTACATTAACACCTTCATTCTTAAACATCACAGTAACAGTTCTAATCAAAGGTTTAGTGAGGGAGACAGCTTGAAAAGGAATCCAAAGAGGGCTATTTTTTTGTGTTTGATATTGAGCCCAGAACCTATCGAGACTAGACACATTTTTAAAACTAATATCAAAGTTCCCATTCCCCAGAGAAATCAATGCAAAGATCGCTGAGGAAAAGAACTCCATAGCAGTTTTCAATAAATTTTTTGCAATAAATAATCTAGTCAGAGGATCTTCCAAGCCATCCTTGTACAATAGCCGGACTGCATTCCTCCGAGGAGCAGGTTCTCCACTGGAATGAAAAAGGTCGGCTAATTTAAACAAGGGAGCCATGGAAGC
The DNA here is from genome assembly GCA_016271365.2 of Neoceratodus forsteri. Classification (NCBI taxonomy): domain Eukaryota; kingdom Metazoa; phylum Chordata; order Ceratodontiformes; family Ceratodontidae; genus Neoceratodus; species Neoceratodus forsteri. Next base: position 1,336,652,817 of record CM057450.1, on the reverse strand, counting down.
CCCCCTCCTGATCTGGTCCCAAGGCCTTGGGACTAGGCCCTAATCTAATCTCATCAGAGAGGTTAGGCCCTTCAGCCTTCTTAAGCAATGCCTCAGTATTTTCAGTAGAAATAGAAAAAGTAAGACAGTCATTACTCCGGGGTGCGGTGGGGCCCTTCGTGGAAAGTCCGACGGTGGCCACTGCAGAAGAAGTGGTGATGCACATCTTTTGGTATGCAGGGTCATTCGGATCTGGTGACCAGCGTCCAGGTTGGTCCTTAATCCAGCCCGCTGCTTTCAGAGCAGCAGCAGGCGTCCAGTTCATGTCATGCAAAGAAGCTGAAGGACATGTATTCAAAGGAAAAGCATCCTTGACTAAATTACTCCAGGATTGTTCCTTCTCCCTCTCTCTGAAAGAAAAGAAGTTTGTAGAAACAGCGCTTATCTGCTTCGGTATCTCAGGGTGGCCCACTCCAAGTTCTCGTTCTTCCGGGTTTGTCCTGACGAGTTTCAGTAACAGCCAAAGTCTCGGTAGATGGCTTGTAGGTACACGGCATCAGTACCGCTTTCAGTGGCAGCCAACTGAGAAGTCTCTGCAGTCGATGCCATGAAAGCTGGGGGGTTGATGTGAGGGGAAACCCCCGGAGCTACTTCCTGGGACTGTTGGTGCTGTGTATCATAATGACGTGTCGGCGCAGAGCCCTTACTAAGAGCAAGCAGTTCCTTGTCAATTTTGTGAGCTGCATTCAAACAGCTATGCTTTCGGCGAAGAAGAGCTGCATACTGTTGCGCCGAAGGTCCGTGCAAAGAGCGAGAGGCAGCTGAGAGGGTAGAAATCACGGGTGAGTCAGACAGAGGCAACGCAGAAGCCGAAGAAGTAAATTCCAAATCCATATGTTTTGTATCAGAATCAAACAAATTTGCCGCAGCCAGAGCTAAATCAACAGCCTCTTGTGTAGAAAGGACAGGAGCAGAGGCCTGCGCTCCTGTCCCTAAGACGTCCTTCCCCTCCGCCTGATCCGGAGAAGTGGCCATCCTAGCCCGACAGCCAGAAAGTCCCCCAGTGGACAGTAGGGGAATTTCCCGTGTCCTGGCCAAATTTCCCTCATTCACTGAGAATACCACCAACAGCTTAATCTGGTTCAAGGTCAGTTAGCATTCATCTGTATCTCCTCCTGGTCGTGCCTGAAAATAGGCAGGATTTGTCTAGTACACTTACCGGTCAACAAAACCAAATAAAAATAAAAATAAAAAAAGAACAAGGGGCATAATTTGAAGATAGAGGGGATAGCTCAGAGGTAATGTAAGAAAGTATTTTTCACAGAGAGGGTTGTGGATGCATGGAACAGCCTTCCTGAGGAGGTTGTGGAGTCAGGAAGAGTGGGAGAATTCAAGAATGCATGGGACAGGCATAAGGCAATTCTAGTGGGGGGTAGGAGGAAGTAAGCCGTTGATTAACTAGAATCTGCAGCTTATCCATCAGGTAGGGAAATGGGCAGACTAGGTGGGCCAAGCGGTCCTTTTCTGCCATCAAATTCTATGCTTCTATGTTTCTAATCTGTCTTGAGGTGTTCAAATCCCAGACAGAAGACACAGAATAAATGTGGATCTGCCTTAACAAAAGGTTCCCTGCACTCAGTCCAGTGCTGGAAACCTATAGGTCCCGTTCTCTTCTTGGCTTTCTGTGACATAACCCAGAAGAAAACAACTCTAAGAATTTACTGTAAATTTAAACCATATTTTCTTTTTGTCAGTTACTCCGGTTAAAATAAATCAAAAACCGACTATACCTGAGTCGGAATAATACACTTTAAAACAAGTAACAAAATAAAGTAAATATGAGGGGGAAAAAAAACAAAGGAGAGTCTGATTTCCTTTTGGTTAACAACCGAAAGGAAAAACCCGGTTACTTATCCCTCCAACACTAAAATCTAAACAATTTCTACCTGAAAACCAAGGACAGAGCTCTAAATACCAAATAAAACAACTTTTTACTAGGTAAAACTAAGAAAATAAAGAATTTCAAGCAATGAAAGGACAGCTCTCCGGAGATGTCTTACTGAGGCAAGCGGAGTAAAGAATCTGACGGTTTAGAACTGTTTACCAGGAACAGTGGTTTGAAAACCGAGCTCAAGCCTAGCATTCCGTAATTTGCATAGGTTCCATTAACCATTCTGGCTCCGGGGCAGTCCTATGGTGAGACCATACTGCACAAGTCAGAATACAGTAAGATTTCTTGGGGTTTTAAAAACAGGTTACTCACCTGTAACAGTAGTTCTAGGAGTGGTATATGATGTTCATCCACACTGTCTGGCAGTTTCCTTTCCTGTTTAAGACTGGCCAAAACGTCTTCAAGCTGGCTCCTCCCACCCACCCAGGTGGTAACTTCCTCGACTCTGCCCCATGACACCAGATCTTGTCCGCTGGAAGCAGCTGTGTGCGCCAAAGCAAGGGGAGGTCAGTTGGGTCCATGTGGATGAACATCATATACCACTCCTAAAACTACTGTTAAAGGTGAGTAACCTGTTTTTCTAGGGACGTGGATATGATGTTCTATCCACACTTTCTGGCAGACTCCTAGCAGTTCTTTAGGAGGAGGAAGGCAAGGCACACACACCCTACTTCGGGAACAGAGGTTGGAGAACTGAGGCCCCAAAACCAGCATTCCGGCGTGACTTGAGGTCAATGTGGTAATGGGAAATGAAAGTGTGTGCTGACCTCCAGGTAGCAGTCCTGCAGATTTCCTGGACAGGAATGTCCCTGGAAGTAGCCACCGAGGCAGCAGTATAGAGGGTGAAATGAGCCCTTAGCCCTAAGGGAGGCTCCCTTCCTGCCAACCTATAGCAGAGATCAATGCAGGAAACAATTTGCTTGCTTGGCTGCCGGTCTGCCAGGTGCAGCTTCAGCGTAGGTGACAAACAGCTGGCAAACCTCTCCCCGAACTCCAGACATGCACTCTTTGTAATAAATGAGCACTCACCTCAGGTCCAGAGTATGGAGCCCGTGCTCAGCCTCCAAGGTGCAATTGGTGAAGTACACCAGGAGATTGATCACCTGGTTAAGGTGAAACTCTGGCACAACCTTCGGGAGGAACTCCGGGTTGGGGCGAAGGACAACCTTGTCCCTGTGGAAGACCTAATCAGAAGATTCCAACGAAAGCACCAGGAGGTCACTGATCCTTCTGGCTGATGTGATAGCCACCAGGATGGCGGTCTTTCATGACAGGTGAGACATATCACACCTGTGCATCGGTTCGAATGGCTTGCCCATGAGCTTTCCGAGTACCAGCAACAAGACCCAAGCTATTGATGGTTCACGCACCGGAGGGGAAATGTGGTCAAGGCCTTTAAAGAAGTGCCAGACCACCTTCTCATGCACCACAGACTGCTGACCGGCCCGCGCCCAGTAAGCAGAGATGGCTGCCAGGTGCACCTTGAAGGTCGTTGACCCAAGGCCCGACTGAGAGAGGGACCACAGGTAATCAAGGATGCCAGCCACTGGACAGGACAAAGGGTCCAACCCCCTGCCTGGACACCAAATGGAGAACCTCTTCCATTTGATGGCATAGCACTTCCTGGTCAACTCCTGAGATGCCTCCACAACAGTGAGGACATCTTCACAAAGACCCAAAGCCTGGAACTATAGCCGTTCAGGAACCAGGCTGTCAGGTGCAGGGATTGAAGGTCCGGATGGAGTACCTTCCCCTGAATGATGGAGAGCAGGTCAGGGCAGAGAGGAAGATGCCTTGGAAGCCTGCTGCTGAGGCTGAGGAGATTGGGGGTACCAAAACTGGTGCGGCCAGTCAGGAGCCACCAGGATCACCTGTGCCTTGTCCCTCCTGGCCTTGAGAAGCACCTTGTGGATCAAGGGAAGTGGAGGGAAGGCATAGAAGAGGTCTGGGGCCCAGGGCCTCAAAAAGGCATCCCCCTGCAGTGTTCCCTGCTGAGGGGGGGCAGGCAGAAAACAGCCTCAGCTTTGTGTTCTCCCTGGAGGCTAACAGGTCCACCTGAAGGGTACCCCAGGAGAACAGACTGTATACTACCTCTGGGTGGAGAGACCACTCATGAGACGCCTCACCCGCACGGCTGAGAGTGTCTGACAGCTGGTTGGAGACTCCTGCCACATGGATGACTACGAGATCAGCCCCCAGGCTGCACATGAGGATCCACGCACAGAGAATTTCCTTGTACAGCAGCAGAGAGTGCATCCTGTCCTGTTTGTTGAGGTAGTACATGGTCGTGGTGTTGTCCGTCTGGACCTGGACCACCTGACCCCGAATGTGAGGAGCAAAGGCAGTCAGTGCCAGCCAAACTGCTCAGAGCTCCAGCAGGTTGATGTGGCATCGGGACTCCACGGGGGACCAGAGCCCATGGACTCTCTGTTCCCCCAGGTGGGCACCTCTGCCCAAGACAGAGGCATCGGTCATTAGGATGACCATCGGCTCTGGGCAGACAAATGGGCTCCCTTCCTACAGATGTTCTGGGACTAACCACCACTGGAGAATGTCCCACATCCGCTGGGTCACAGTGACCAGCTGGTCAAAGTGACCACTGTGCTGAGACCACTGGCTGGCAAGCTTCCACTGCAGACAGTGCATTTTCCAGCAGGCCCAACAGACTACGCTGGTACAGGCCACCATGTAACCCAGCAGGCACAGGAAGACCCAGGCATGGCGCAATTGCCTAATCCAAAATGATCGAGCCAAGGAGGAGAAAGCCTTTGGCCTGTCCATCGGGAGCCAGGCTCTGGCTCTGCAAGAGTCGAGCTCCGCCCCAATGAAGTTGATCACCTGTGAAGACATGAGTTCCAGCTAGACCTCACTGACCAGGGAGACGCAGGTCTGGAGGGCCAGGTTCCTGGACCACTCGACCTCCTGCCTGGAGGGACCTGCGATTAGCCAATCGTCCAGGTAGGGGTAAAACCCAGACGCTCAGCACCTCAGGTAAGCTGCTAGTATTGCAGTGCACTTGGTGAAGACCCTGGGGGCCAAGGCCTAATGGCATGGCCTGGAACTTGTAGAGGGCTCCCTCTGCTCGGATGCAGAGAAACCTTCTGTGAGACGGACAGATCGGGACATGAAAGAACACATCCTGAAGATCCAGGCAGCAAAACCACAGGTCTTGCTCTAGAGATGGTATGATCTGAGAGAGAGAGTGACCATCCTGAAGGTGCGCAACTTGAGAAACTTGTTCAGGTCATGCAGATCTAGAATGGGATGACAGCCCCCCATACGTTTTGGCACCAGGAAGTATCTGGAGACAAACCCTGGGTGTTCCAGAGGATCCACAACAGGGACCACGACCTCCTTGTAGAGGAACTGGGTAATATTGTCCCGAAAAGCTGACAGAATGTCTGCGGATACCATATCCTCCCATGGGGTGCGGGCTCAGCAAGGAGGGTACTGCTCAAATTCCAGAGGCAGACCCTGACTGACCATCACAAAAATCCACCTGTCCATGGTGACAGCGGACCAGGTGGAAAGGAAGTGGCAGAGCCGGCCTCCCAGGGGAAGATGTAGTAGAGGTGTGACAGGCATAAGGGAGGCACTCTTCATCCCATTACTGGGCAGGCTTGAAGGATGAGGAGGAGGAGGGGGGCCTGGCTGAGGTGCCACAGGGGCCTCTCCCACCAGGCTTATGGACAATCAAGGCCACCAACTTGGGCTGAAGTGGCCAGGCCTGAGCCTGCTGCCCAGCCTAGGGCTGGACTGGTTTGACTGCAGGAGTGGAGGTGGACCGAAAGGGCTTCTTTTTCTGCTGCTTGGAGCCCTTGGGATCCCTCTAAATGGATGTTACCGAGTCCAAGGTGGTACTGGACTTTTCAATGCAGTTGAGGTAGCCTTCAACTCCGGGCCTGAACAAGTCGGTTCCCAGGAAAGGGACATCCGCCAGCTTGTGCTGGGTATCTGCCGTGAAGGTTGAGATCTGCAGTCAAGCTCTGCAGTGCATGGCCACTGCAGCCCCCACAGAGCGGGCACAGGAGTCCCCAATGTTCATGGTTGTTTGGAGCTGTTGCTTTGCTGCAGCCCAGCCCTGGTTCTGAACCTGTTTTACCGTGGTCTGGAGGTCCACAGGTAAGTGAGGAAGCACCTTATCCAGAGTGCCCAACAGGACATGGGAGAAGTATGCCATAACGAGGGCTGAGCTTATGTGGCGAAGGCCAAGCGAAGAAGCAGCATAGATCTTTTTAGCCACATGGTCCAGCTTCTTGGACTCTTTGTCAGGCGACTTGTCAATGTCCCCTACGTTGCCAGAGTACCGGAACACAGAACTGGCCACCAAACCCTCAGCCGAGAGGTTTTCTATGAATCCCAAAAGGGAGCCTGTAGGGACCGCATACTTGCGGGCCATCACGGCTAATGGTGCTGGACAGGAAAGAGGACACTGCCAAAGATTCAGAGCAGGACCAAGGACATCATCTGCCACTGGGAAGGCTTTGCCAGGGGAGTCTCCCCAGTCTAAGATCTCAGTCAGGGGATAACGGGCCTGTTTCTGGACCAGTTCCATCTTAAGACCCGTAGATTCAGAGTCAGGCAGAGGAGGCCCGTAAAGGAGGTAGGGCCTTCATCCGTCGAGATACCCCTGACCAACTCTATGTCAACCTGATGGGAGTGCAAGGAGGAACCCTCCAACTCTGAGGAGTTGTTGAAGAGGAGTCGACCACCAGAGTACCCGCTGACCCTACATGGATGGTCAGGAGTGATGGTGACCAACAGCCAATTGGGAAGCCCTGAGGCCGGCCGAGACTCCTTGGTTGGCGAGCCAGTCTTCAGCTGTTTAGGTGGTGGCTTCACGGGGATTGGTGGAGATACTAGGGTTGGCTGAGCCGGGACTGACTTGGTCGGTTCCTGAGGTGGAGAGGACATTGGCCATTGGGGCGACAGCCAGGTGATGGCCGGGATAGAGGCCAGGACTGGCTTCATACTGGAAACCACCAGCTGTTGCCATATGAGATCCTCGTAGCATCGCCGCAACTTGCACTGAAGCCTCTCCTCACCTGAGGAGGATAAGGATGAAGAATAACAGTGGCGCCGCTTCCCCAAGCGTCAAAAGTAGAAGTGCCGACATTGGCAGGAACCACTCGACCCCCGACAGTAAGATCAAGCTCTTGACCATGACCACCAGGGGAACTGGCGGCGGGGCTCGGAGGGAGTCGGCGATAGCCAGGCCACCTGTGGGTCAGTGGATTGATCCATCCCTCCAACAGTCTGGGTCAGGACTGGAGTCCTGGATAAAGAAGTGTTGGCCTCCTCAGCAGATAACTGGTCGACTGGCTCAAGGAAAATCTCGGCCAGAAGATCAACCAGCGTCTCGGCCAACTGGCCCGACGGGGTTAATGTGGAGCCAGCGGCCTGGGCAGAATATTCGACTGAAATCGGATCTGGAGAAGTGCGGTAATTGGAAGCCCTCGAGCAACAGCATTCCCAATCCCACGATCAACATCAAGATTGCTTTTTGGTCTCTTTTTTCAATTTCGATTTGTGCCCCGAAGAAGGGCCCTGACTGAGAGTCGGTAAAGCCTGGTACAAATCTTTGAATGCCCCCGTGAAGGAGGCGCCCAGCGAAAGTGGAACAAACCGAGGAGGTGTGAGCTGCAGCCTTGGCCACCACCTCCTCAAATGCCGCTAGCTATTTGGAAGACCCCACAGCCACGGACAGCACCCAATGGGCATCTTTCAATTTGACAGGAGGGCTCCGTTCACTCTGACGGTCTAATGTAAGTCAGGAACGACGGTCCTCAAGAGCGGAGTGGTGGAAGTTGGGACAAAGACTGCAGGCCTAGGGATCAAGCTCATGTACCAGGCAGTAGACGCACGCGATGTGCAGATCCATTCGGGACATCTTCTGCCTGCAAAGGCATCACTGGAACCCCGGAGTGGATTTGTCGTCATCCACTGCGGTTGCGATCAAAGAACAAGCCTGAAGACAAAGCTTTTATTTAGTTAGGAAGTAAATCCGAAGATTTAGTAGCAAAGGGCCTACTCAGCGCAAGAGCAATTAGGAGGGAATCTGCTTCTTCCAGAGGAAGGGAAGTTCTGGTGTCATGGGGCGGAGCCGAGGGAGGTATCACCCGGGTGGGTTGGAAAAGCCAGCTTGAAGACGTTCTGGCCAGTCTTAAAGGTTAACGGCAACTGCCAGAAAGTGTGGATAGAAAGTACAGTTACGTAAGAACTTACCGTAACAGTAGATCTTTGAGAACAGCTCTTGCAGCAGGTAACACCATTAGGACTGAAGCCGGCAGGCGTCCGGACCCCACGGAATTCTTCTAGCTAAATATCTTCAGCGGGGACCACCTCCAATATCGGTCCCGCCTCCGACGTCAGGCGTAGTACATAAGGGGGCGGTCCCGCCAGATTCCCCAGTTCTCCCACCAGAGACTTCCGGCCGCAGGATGACAACAGAATGGGAGACCGAGGATCCACCGTCAGAAGACAAAGAGGTATAAGTCCCGTTAAAGGCTTGAGAAGCCATGCCCTCCAAGGGGAAGGTGGGATGGAGAAGATTGCTTGCAAGAGCTGTTCTCGAAGATCTACTGTTACGGTAAGTTCTTACGTAACTGTACTATCTTACTTCGAGATACAGCTCTTGCAGCAGGTAACACCATTAGGACTGATTTCCAAGCAGTAGCACTTGCAAACACTCTGGGAGGAGGAAACTAGATGGCTCATTCCAAGTCCTGGTTCTAGGACAGGAGACCCTGAAGCACGGCCAGGCCGAAGCCGGCTCTTCGCCGTGAAGCAATGTCTAGGCTATAATGCCTGATAAAGGTATGGACAGAGCTCCAAGTGGCTGCAGCACAAATGGCTGAGGTGGAGACGTTATGAAGTGCTGCAAAGGAGCTGGCCACTCCTCTAGTGGAATGGCACCGAACTGATCCTGGAAGGGGCTTCTTTTTGATATCACAGCAGTATGATATGCACTGGACAAGCCAGCGAGAAAGGGACTGTTTCGATACTGGCTGGCCCATCATTCTTTCAGTAAAGGAAACAAAAAGCTGCTCCGACTTTTGAAGCTGCTTGGTCCTGCTTAGGCAGTACCTTAAGCTGCGGTGAACATCCAGGGTGTGGAGCAGCGCCTCTCCTCTATTAGAATAATTAGGGAAGTAGACCGGCAGGTCAATGTCCTGATTGAGAGTGAGTGTGGAGACCACCTTAGGCAGGAACTTAGGGTTCGTCCTCAGGGAAACTCTGTCCTGGTGAAAAACCAAATAGGTTCCTTACACATGAGAGCCTGAAGCTCGAACCTTTTCTTGCTTGACGAACAGCAACTAAAAATAACGCTTCCACGACAGAAAACGCAGCTCGCAATCCGCGGCAGGTTCAAAGGGGGGAAGCGTGAGCTGTTCCAGGACGAAGAGTATATCCCATGGAGGCACAGGGTCCTTAATGGGAGGCCTAAGATGCAACACCCCTCTCAGGAATTCCCGACAGGCATCTAATTGCACCACAGTGCGCTGTCCCACCGGAAGGTGATAAGTGGAGATAGCACAGAGGTGCACCTTAATAGAGGAGTGGGCAAGACCCGAACGGAAAAGGGAGAGCAGGTACTCTAGCACCGCCTTCACCGGACAACCTAGAGGGGAAAGGCCGCGTGCTTGCGACCATAAACAAAAACGGCGCCATTTCATGGTGTATGTTGCATGCGTTGCCGGCTTTCTGGCTGCGGAAAGGACTTCCGCCACCTCTTGCGAGACCCCGTGTCGCAAAATGGCTATGTCTCTAGGAGCCATGCATGCAGGTTCAGAGAGCGAAGTCCGGTGGACCAGTGAACCCTCCTCCTGAGACAAGAGATGGGAGCTGAATGGCAACGGGAGTGGAAGTTCCCGGGATAGCTGCATTAGCAAAGGGAACCAGATCTGTCTGGGCCAAAAGGGGGCCACCAGGATCACTGATGCATGCTCCCTGCGCAGTTTGAGAAGAACTCTCTGGATCAACGGGAAGGGAGGGAAAGCGTAGAGGAATCTGTCCGCCCAAGAGAGGGACAACGTGTCTTGCCAGAAAACACCAGGCCCTGGATCTAGCGAGCAAAAATTGGGCAGTTTTGCGTTGGATGGGGAAGCGAACAAGTCCAATTCTGGAGTTCCCCATCGAAGAAACAGATCCTCTGCTACCTCCTGAAGAAGTTCCCACTCGTGGACTCTGGCCTGGGAATGACTCAGGCTGTCTGCGATTGTGTTGTCCACCCCGGGAACATGTACTGTGATCAGGTTCCCGCTGTGTCGGATTACCCAATCCCACACCCTCATGGCCTCCTTGCAAAGGGGGTAAGAGTGTGCGCCTCCTTGTTTGTTGAGGTAATACATCACCGCCGTGCTGTCTGTCTGAAGCAGGAGAGTACTCGGCGGGATCTCTGACTGAAATGCCTGCAGGGTATAAAGGACCGCCCTCATCTCTAGGATGTTGATATGGAGGCGAGCCTCCTGAGGGGTCCACGTTCCCTGGGACTTCACCCCGTCCAGGTGTGCTCCCACCCTAGTCCTGAGGCATCTGTGGTGAGGATTACCTCCGGGGACGGCGCTATAAACGGACGCCCATAGAGTGTGTCCCTGGGTTCAGCCACCATTGCCAGTCTCAATCACGCCGCTCGGATTATGACCGGATGCTGCATGTGGTCTTGCCTTTGGTCCCATTGCATCTTGAGCATCCACTGAGTTACCCGCATGTGAGCCTTGCGAAGGGACGGTCGGAATGGCCGCAGCCATGTCCGAGCAGGCGGGGACTGACCTGGCTGGGACGGTCTTCGACGTAAAAGATCCCTGATGAGGGATCTGATGCGCTCCGCTCTGTCGTCTGGAAGAAATGCTCTTCCCTGAACGGTGTCCAGAACTGTGCCTATAAACTGCAGCTTCTGCGACGGTACCAGGAGAGACTTCTCGTGGTTGATTAAGATGCCCAGATATCGAAACAGGTCCTGGGTACTCTGGATCGCCAGTAACAACGCCTCTCTGGAGGCGGCCATGAGAAGCCAATCGTCCAGGTACGGGAACACATAATGGCCCTGTCTCCTTAGAGACGCTGCCACGACTGCCGTGCATTTGCTAAAGACCCTGGGTGCCGATGACAGCCCGAATGGAAGGGCTCGGAACTGAAGATGGTGGCCAAGAAACTCGAAGTGCAGGAACCTCCTGTGCGCTTGAGCTATAGGGATGTGCAGGTATGCGTCCTGCATGTCTAGAGACGCTAAGAAGACATCCTGCTTTAGCATGGGAATAAGACCCGGAAGAGTCACCATGCGAATCTTTTGTAGGCATCGGCATATTGAGGTCGCTGAGGTCCAGAATCGACGGAGGTCCCTCGTTTCTTTGGAACCAGGAAGAAGTGGAATAGTATCCGTATCCTCTGGTTCTCTGGGACGCATTTCATCGCCTCCCTTTGCAGGAGCGCAGTACTTCTTGTCTGATCAATCGACTTGTGCTGACCCGAGTAACGGACAGCAGAGGAGGCCTCGAGGGTGGCTTTTCATGACCAAAAAGTGGCCTCTTCCGATCATCTGGAGAATCCACCTGTCAGTGGTTATAGACTGCCATCCTGGCACGAAATTCGCAATGCGACCCCCGACCATGAAATCCCGTTGATCCTGAGGGACGGGGGCCAGAAAGGAGTCAGGCTGTGGCGGCTGAGGGGCCCGCTGGCTGGGCCGACTTAGGAAAGCGCTGGCCTCAACCTGCGGGTTGTTTTCCCTGGGCTCTGCGGAAACCGGAGCCCCTCTGTTGTGGAACAGGGCGGGACTGTTGTCTCTGCGTCCATCCACGAAATCGGCTTTGGTTCCTACGAAAGGAACTAAGCTTCGGTCGGTACATGGCCTGAACCGACCTCACTGCCTTCCCGGCCTCTTGGAGTTTGGTGATTACCTTCTCAGAGGGTTGACCAAATAAAACTTTTCCCTCGAATGGGGCATCCATGACATTTTTCTGGACGTCCGGGGTAAAACCGGAGACACGGAGCCAAGAGAAACATAGAAACGTAGAAACATAGAATTTGACGGCAGATAAGGATCGCTTGGCCCACCTAGTCTGCCCATTTTCCTACCTAACAGATAAGCTGCAGATCCTAGTTAATCAACAGCTTACTTCCTCTTACCCACCCCTAGGACTGCCTTATGCCTGTCCCATGCATTCTTGAAGTCCCCCACTGTTCTTGACTCCACGACCTCCTCAGGGAGGCTGTTCCATGCATCCACAACCCTCTCAGTGAAAAAATACTTCCTCACATTACCCCAAGCCGTCCCCCCTCTATCTTCAAATTGTGCCCCCTTGTTCTTGCACATCTCTTTTTCTGGAAGATGCTACCCTCTTGGACTTTGTTAATTCCTTGAGGTACTTGAAAGTTTCTATCATGTCCCTCTCTCCTTCTTTCCTCAAGAGTATACATATTAAGCTCCTTTAGTCTTTCTTCGATGTCTTCTGGTGCAGACCCTGCACCATTTTGGTTGCCCTCCTCTGACAGCCTCCACTCTGCCTATGTCTTATGGAGATGGGGTCTCCAGAACTGCACACAGTACTCCAGATGGGGTCTCACCAACTGTCTGTACAGAGGGATAACAACTTCCTGTTTTCTACTATTGATGCCTCTTCCTATGCATCCCAGTATCCCTCCAGCCTTCCTTACTGCCTTCTCACATTGCTTGCCCACCTTTAGGTCATCTGATATAATTACCCCAGGTCCCTTTCTGTTTTTACTGTTGTCAGTATCTCACCCCCCATTGTGTACGCTTCCCCTGGGTTTTTGTTTCCCATGTGCATTATCTTGCACTTCTTTGCAGAAGAGGCATCGCCTGAAGCTGCTGCTTGAGCCGCTGGAGTTGTCACGTGGCTCATAGCACTGGGTTCCCACGCCCCAACCTGCACGGAGGAGCGCAACATCTCCTCCTTCTGCTCACCTTCTGGCAATTTCTCAGCCGCATCCAGACCCTGCTCCCACAGGGCATTTTGGAACTGCACTATGTGGGTCAAATAATTCAGGGATCTGATGGCTTAGGTAGCGGAAGCATCGGCGCCTACCCATGGCGCTCCAGCTGCTTGGACTCTGGGTCCGTGGCAGGGGTGCTCAAATGTTGCGGTCTCTGGGACCGGTCATGAGAGGCTGTTATGACCAGAGAGTCGGCCTGAGGTGCTGAGCCAAGTACTGGTCTTCCTTGGAGCCTTGTACAGGCGGTCAGCTTTCTTCGCATCGCTGGGAGGAATGTGGACGCCCACGCCTGCCTTGCACGCTCACGAAGTGTTCACCAAGGTGGCACCACCCCAGGCTTGGGGTCCTTCTGCCGAAGATATTTCGCAAGGTGTAGCCTTCCGGGGTCTAACTCTTCTGCATCCCATCCCATGTTCTCTTGGATGTGTCTCATGATGTCAGAGAACGAAGGGTCATCCGGAGGAGACCTTGGAAGCTCATGTGGGTCCGGAGAAGGGATGTGAAGGGGAGATGGGGATCTAGATCCTGTTGAAAACTCTGATCCTGTGTCCTCCGTCGAAGGCGAGCGGAGGCGTCTTCTGGGTCTCTTAGGGCTGGGTGACCCAGAAGAGGATCTGGACGGAGGTCTCCTTTTATCTGGTCTCCCCCTTGAAGGGATCCTGCAGACCTGGATGGAGAAGGGGGCGCAGGAACCAGAGGAGTAACCGGCCTAGGAGGAGGAGGAGGTGGGAGAGGAGGTGCGGTGGGGACCATGTCCTTTTTGATGGTATACCACCAGTAGGTGAAAAGCTCCTTAACCTCTGAAAAAGAAAGGCCCGACGACGGACCGGGCCGGTGGTCGGGTCGCCGGGTCCCGCGCCGGCTCCACAGGGCCTCGGGTTGCGGGAGGGTTCCCTGGGAGTCTCAACAGGACCGGGTCGCCTGTCTGGTCCTCGGCTGTGTCAACTCCTCCTCAGTGATGGTCTCCTGACCGACGTCGGTCGGAGGCGTCGGGGTCCTCTTCTCGATTGGTGCAGGCATCGTTCCCCCTACCGGCGTCCGGGGATGAGTAGGCTTGGCCAGCGACGGTCTTCTGACGGACAACGGCTCTGGGGACCTGTGGCGAGAGGCAGACGTCGGGCGAACCGGCGTCGGGTCCAGTGGCCTCTTACGCGAGGTGAGCTCATTGGTCTTCTGCTGGGGAGGAGGAGGCAAGGAGGCAGACCTGGCATCGGGTTCAGAATGGCGGGAACCCAACTTGTGGTGATGGTGATGGTCTCCCGACTTAGCTAGGGCCTTGGAGGACGAGGAAGGCCTGGGAGTCTTGGCCTGAGAAGAGGAGCCTGAAGATTTTCTCACCGCAGCGGGGGGAGGCTGAGAGCTGGCCCGGGAAGGAGAGTGGTCGGACCTGGAGCCGGAGCTGCACGAGTCGGAGGCCCTGGATGGGGACCTGGAAGGGGCCTTCTCTCTATGCTTCTCAGAATGCTTATGGGCCTTCTCCGAAGAATCCCCCCTGGAAGCCATGGTCTTGAGTTGTTCCTCGAGCAGGAACGCCTGTAGGGCCTTCTGGCGATGGATCTGGGTTCTGCTGTTGAAACCCTGGCAAAAGGTGCAGGACCGGGTGTCGTGGTCTGGGCCTAGGCACCAGACACAGGCCAAGTGCGGATCCTTGAATGGGATCTGCTTCCCACAGGCGCACTTTGAGGAGTGACCGGAGGTTGGAGAGGACATCAGACAAAAAGCTGAACGAAGAGAACGAATTTCCCGTAGGAAAACACTTTACCACATGTCGCGCGCTAGAATCTGAACCGGAAGGGTCGAGACATGCAAGTCGATGGCAGGAAAGAATTGGGGAAACTGGCGGGACCGCCCCCTTATGTACTACGCCTGACGTCGGAGGCGGGACCGACGTTGGGGGCGGTCCCCGCTGAAGATAGCTAGCTAGAAGAATTCCGTGGGGTCCTGACACCTGCCGGCTTCAGTCCTAATGGTGTTACCTGCTGCAAGAGCTGTATCTCGAAGTAAGATCATCATATCCACATCTCTAGAACGTATCGAACTCTATGCAGAAGTTGTGGTCTCTCAGATGTCGAACAGGTCTCAGATCTCCTATCCACTTGGGGACTAGGAAGTATCTGAAATAGAAGGCTCTGTTCCTCTGCCTGACAGGGACCAATTCTATGGCACATTTTTTGAGTAAGGCCTGCACCTGTTCTCTCAACAGGGACATACGTCCCAGGGGATAAGTTAAGGCTGGTGGCAGATGATCTGGAGGGGTATCCAACAGCTCCAGAGCATGGCCTTTCACAATAATGTCCAGCACCCATTTGTCTGTAGTAATCTCCCTCCAGTGGCTCAAATGAAGGTAGAGATGACCCCCTACAACCACCCCGGGGGGCAGTGTTGGCAGGGGGGAGGTTGCTGCAAGTCATGCTGAACCGTTGGGGGCAACGCCACCAGTTCCAGCTCCTCTATGTGCTTTGGAATGGGCACTGGAGGGGAAGGGAGGCTGGCAAGGCTCCAGCACCCTTACCTCTGCCTTGATACCTGTAGATCTGTCGATCACCTCTGGCAGCTAGTGGAGGTAACTGACCCCCTACTCCTACCTGTTGTGTGGTATAGCGATTTGATCGACCTTAATGTCATCCTAGATGACTGAAAGCCTCTTAATGCCTCTTCCACATCATACCCAAACAGTTTATTGCCTCTAAACCGGGCATTTAAAACTGCCTTTTGCACATCATTGGCGAACTCAGCTACTCTAAGCCAGAAGTATCTCATCATGCAAATGCCAGAGGCAGCTGCCCTGGCAGAGGCATCAGAAACTTCATAGGCTGAACAGATAAAAGGCTTACCGACCTCAGCCACTGCACTTCAGGTTTTCATTAACTCAGTTTTGGCATTACCTTCGGGTAAGGCCTGTGCCACAGACTTGGCACTACTCCAAAGGGTATTCTGGTATTTGATCATGTGGGCCTGGTAATTTGCAATACACAGGCCTAATGAGGCACAGGCATAAGTACATTACCCCATGACATCTAACCTCCTGGATTCCTTTTCAGGAGGGAGGGTGCTCACGTGTTTAGGCACCCTGCATCTGTCATGGGCAGCTGTGATCAGTACTGCATCTGTTTCTGGCTGGTTGGCATAGTAAGGCTTACAAGATGGTGCAGGGTACATCTTGTCAGCCTTTCTGGGGACAGCTGGCATGGCATTAGGTCTATACCAAGCCACATAAGTGGTATCCTCCAGAGCTGGGTATAGTGGAGGAATGACCACAGATGGTGTTTATGCACTAACCTGGTTCATCCCCTATTTCTTGTAGGCAAATGTTACTTACAGCTGTTGCTGCATTTTCTGTAAATAATCCCTAAGTGTATGCTCTTGTACATTCAATATTTATTACTCAATGTTTAATTTATGATATATTGTATAAAAGTATGCCTTAATATGAGTGTACATTCACTGTAAATATTTTTATGCTGCATGGATACGTATTTCTCCCTCTCCCCTCTCCCCTAGGACGTTTCTGGAAACGAGTTGTTTACGGCTCAGTATATCTCTCCTGATGAAACGTTTGAAATAAATAAATAAATTATGGCACCTCCAAAAACTCCAACAAATTGTTCTTTGTGGAGTCTTCCCCTTCCAGACTGAAGCCCATGGCAGAATGCATTTTCTGCAAAATTGCCTGAAAAGAGGGATGCTCTGGTGGTGACCCTGGGGTACTCATCACTGATTCCTCACTGCAGGAAGATAAAGTGGAGCTAGTACTAGGTAAATAATGGTCCTCAGCATAACCCTCCTCCTCATAATCATCAGCCATTATGAGGTCTGAGTTTTATTCCACCTTGTCATCCCCCTTGAAAACAGGGATCAAGGACTGCACCAGCGATGCTAGCGGTGTCTGAGGAAGTCCCTTTTGTACAGTGCTGGGTGGCTGGTCCTGTCAACGCTGGCAGAGGCTGGTCAGGCAAGCCTAGCAGTAATCGAAATATAATTTCCGAGAATGACAATAGCACTGTTTGTGCATTGATGATGCCCTTAATAGAGGTCATGACTAATTTTTGATGGCAGGTGCAGACTCAGTGATGAAGGCATCATACCGCCTGTAAAAGGCCTGGTAGCACTAAGCCAAGCCCCAGCCTTTATATCTGGTTGACACTTGGGGGCTGTAGTCACCATAGTGGATGATGACAAGATTAAAGAGGTACCTGCTGTCCACAGCAGAGAACTACAGCACATCAGGGAGGCTCTGTCTTTGTCCTTGTCCTAGTGTTTATGCTTATGGCTTCGTGATGAAGATTTTTCTTCAGATTTCACCGACCTGGACCTGGTCAATGAGGCAAGTAACGTGGATTTGTCCTGCATCTGTTCTTCCACAGCTGCCAAAGTTTGCTTTGATAAAAACTTTTCCAGTACCCTTCTTCTGCGTTGCCTGGTAGCAGAGTTGAAGCCCAAACAGATATACATTTGAACAATGTGAGAGAGGCCCAAACAGCAGACACACACCTCGTGTGTGTCATCCTTGCAAATCTTGTCTCTGCACTCACAATATCCAAATAATTTGGCAAATTCCTTCAGCGACATACAGGACAGTCAAATATCACTGAAACAGTGAATCTTAATGCCAGCCCGGTGGCGCTGAGGGTTGAGCCGTTGGACGCCACACCTCATGCTACTGGCAACCCAGGGTTTGGGAATGAGCCCGGGCCATAGGGGGTCGGTGGGGGGGGGCTGAGAAGTTGGACTGAAGCAGCTCTCCACTCTCGAGTGGGGATCTAGTGGCTCCTGCTGCAGGGCTGCCTCCGGGTGGAGGCCCGGTAGTAGTGCATTCAGGAAGTGACTTGAGTTGGGAGAGTGCAGTGGGTCACTTTGTGTGTGTGCCTCCACATGCGTGCAGAAAACCGCAGCAAGGGCGAGGAGAAAAGCAGAAAAACCTCGGAGCTGGTAGGCTCCATGAAAGCACCCATAGCGCTCGATAGACATTCCCCGAGTCTAGATGTTGGTCTCGAGGGTGGGGGAGGCAACCTGTGGGGGATTGCCAGGTGGTTCGGGTCAGAAGAGTTGTGTCCTGAGACTGAGTCCCTCTAAGGAGGGCTGAAGCCACCTACCAGAGCAGCCATGTGCCTCCTCCATTTCAGAGGAGGGAGGTAGCAAGGTAGCAACGGAGTGAGAGCCAAAGAGTTAAATAAAAAAAAATAAAAAAATAGTGATTCTTTACTGTTGGGAAAAAATAACAGCAGCTAACAGTTGACGTTTCCGTGTGTAGGTCCAATGAGTATGTTCTATAGCAGGAAAACAACTGAGGAGAGATGGGGCTACCCACATTTATGTAGACACTGATGCATGATACTGTAGTAGGCGGCCCCGAGCTTGCAAAAGACAGTGATTACCAATGTCTGGGTCAACCACTGACAAGTGACTGAGGGCAGCCATCATAGAGGCATACAAGGCATCAAATACGGAGGTGTCAACTAATCTGAAAGCCCATTCCACTACGGCTGTATTGTGTATCCACTTCTTGGGCAGAGAGGAATTCAGCACCTGTTGCAGAGATCTGTGCTGCCTCAACATGGACTTGATTACACACATTTGCTAGGCATGACAGACATAGCACTCTGAGAAGGCTGATTTCAGCCATAAGGTTCTACAGGTGGTCAAAAAGTAGTTTCTCCTCAACCCACCATGGCAGGTATTGACCATGCTTCTTAGGTAATCCTATGGTCAGGTCTGGGAGTGCTGTAACATGTGCGACAGGTAATGGAAGTTTACTCACCTGATAGAGGGGATTATGAGAACACCTCTTTACTGCACTCCATTGCTCAGCCAGCACGGAAAAACACTACCAGACACGTTACACTTCGTTGGGGTTACACAGCACCCTCAAGTAGGCAGTGAGGAGGTTGGTTACGAAGCCAATGTTGTCTATACAGAACCCTTAGTGTTCATTTAAAGCCACTGAATCAGAGATGTGGTGTTTCCACCAAATGATTCTTTAAAGTCTGTTTTTGCAGAGATGTATTCTGTTGTTTGATGCCTTAAAGTTCTATTAGTTTACAGGTTTGTAGATTTGGAAGAATCGTACTGAGGAATGAATCACAGGAAAAAGCTGAGACAGGATCAGATTCGAAGTTCTGTTTGTGCATCAACCTACCAGAAGACACTCAATAACTTGCGATGGTCAGGACTGGAAGTGCTGTAAAAAGGTGCTCTGATAGTCACCTTTATCAGGTGAGTAAACTTCCATTACTGGCACACGTTGCATCCAAAGTTTTAAACAGAAACTGAAGTCCCACGCTGCTTATTTCCTGTCTATGTCATAAGTAAGCAGCTCATCCTAAGCTTTTTTTTTCCAAGCCACAGTCTTCCTAATACTTAGCTTGATAATTTGTTTGTTCGTGTGTACACTGTTTCAGGGTGTGTCTACTGTTTACTGCAGCCTTATGTATTGTTGTCATATCTACCCCCAACTCTCTCCCCCGACCTCCACGCTTTCCCCTAGGTTTACACTAGTACTTACTAAGCCCTTGCTTCCTTCCATTTTGGCACTTCAATGTTTACCCGCCCACTGGCCTTCAGGTCTCCGGGAGTTACCATGTAAGTTTTCCTGCCTATGGTTTTGCTTACCTCTGCCGTAGACTTGTCTTATATAGTGCTGTAAGTCTACTACAATGTTATGAACAGTATTTGCTCCTGTACTGTATTCTTTTTTATTATGTTTATTTGCTCTCCCAACCATTGTAACCCCCGGACGCTTCTGGAAATGAGCTGTTCCTCAGCTCATGTTGTCTTTCCTGGTGAAACATTTTGCAAATAAAGAAAAATATTTATGATATGAATCTACATCGTTACAGTTTTAACTAACTGCTTATCTGTATTGCCCTCCCTTACCCTGTATGCACTTTGAGTTGTTTTTTAATGTGTTATTTTATGTTAAATGTACTTGTTTGATTCAGAATCCCAATTACCACCCCAGCTGAAACTGAAAACAGGAGGGTTTTATGTATCACTGATTTGCTATCCTGGATTAAATACATAAAAAAATTAAATCTGTGTTCGAAGTGCAAACATTTCTGAATGAAATGGTCTCCCTATTAGTACTAATTGGAGGAAGCAACCCTGTCATTCCTGGGATGTAGACTGCAATCCCTATGGGCTGCAGGATAAGAGAGAGACCAGATGTTACCTGGTAGGCCTGAGTTTGTCTCTGGACTCGAGTTCCCAGGCTAGTGGCCAGCATATTACAGAGGGCAGGCGCTTGGTTTCCACGGAAAACTGCTGGGGAGTGGCAGTCAAACAAGCCTGCCAGCTGCCCATGAACCAGCACTGGCACTTGTTGTGAAGGGAGATGGTTGTCAACCCTGCAGGCTAGAGGAAAACTACACTCTCATGGGGGCCCCCAGAAAAAGCTCTTGACAAGCAAAGCACTGGGGTAGGATGTGGCAGTTCGGCTGAGGATCAGGTAAAGTCTACCCTTTTGCCAATGTTTGCACTTTAGTTCTTCATGTACCTGAGCAGTATTTATTCCTTGAAGGCACAGTACTAGGCAATACAAAGCACCTTTGACGTGATGTATTGACATTTGATGCCGTCTTGTGAATGAATTTTGTTAACTGTAAGGACTGTGTGAACGTTTGATGCAAATTACTATTGTTTTGATGATTTCTCAAACTAAAGAAAAAGCACAATAAAATATTAATGAATACTTTATGACTCTTTGCTTTTGAATAACTGTACTATGCAGTGACAAACAGAACTATTTTTATGGTGCCAGTCTACCAATCCCCAAGGGCTTTTAGCAATCTCTCTGGACACTAGAGGAAAAGTACAGCCTCCCAAGAGGGAGAGGAAAATCTGGGAAAAATACAGTCACAAAGCCTCACAAAAAAGTAAGGCAGGAAAAGAGGTTTATATGTATCAATGGCCTGATTTTCAAAGGGGATGACGTGGCCATAACCCCCGATTTTGAACTGCCACCACATCATCCAAAATGAGCCAAAACATTTCCTATTCTTAAATGGTGTTACTAATTTGGGACAGTTTCACTGCGTTACGGCAGCTTGTGTCCGAAAAAGTAACACGTGTCACATTTTTGACACAATTGGACCCAGAACGCTGCAACTCACAGCAACTGCACCCAAAAGTTGAACCCCATTTTAGGTATCTAATATTCAGGTGCATTTTGTTGAACTGCGCTAAAAAACGTGGCACTCATCTCAAGGATAGTTTTAAAAAATCCCTCCCAGATGTTTTACAGTTGGGAGACCAATCTCGGTTGCGCAGGCCAGCTGGCTCATGGAATCCTGGAACCCTAGGGTTAATTTCAATATTTAAACATAGAAACACAGATTTTGTTGGCAGAAAACGATTGCTTGGCCCACCCAGTCCGTCTGGATGTTCCCTGCCAAATCTGTCTCCGCAGACACTATCTGGTCTCTGGTGACCCTTCCCGCCTCCCTGTCTTTTTTCTAATATACCCTAATGTCTATCCCATGCATGCTTGAAGAACCCCACTGTTTTAACCTCCAACATCTCCGCTGGCAGTCTGTCCATGTGTCCACCACCCTTTCAGTGAAAAAATATTTCCTCACATCTCTCTTGATGGATTCTTAAAAAATGTATGCATTTTCTTTGAACAGCCTGCAAAATTAAAATGTTTTTTTATTTTACAATTCTGTTTATCACTCCTGCTGCCTGGGCATCCTTCGGAGGTACCCTCGCAGCTGTGCCTCTCACTCCCTGCCTGAACCCTTGCAATCCTCCCAGGCTCTCCCCCCAGGACAACTTGGCAGGTCCAGCCTCCCGGATCACCCTCTGGGGAGGGTCTGCCTTCCCTTGGCGGCTCATTCTAGGATTAGAGGGACCTACCTCATTGCCGGGTCAGCTGTGGGGATTCCTTTGTGCGAAGGGCCTGTGGTGGGATGTGGGCACGCCTCTGGGGTCCCCATCGTCTCACCAGGCAACTGGAGGGTTTTTCTTGCTGAAGTAGTCCCTGAGGAGCTTGGACATACAATGTCAGCTGCGCACTGCGTCTTGCCGACTGCCAAGCTCCTCCCTCTGCTGAGCGCAGCCCCGCAAGTCTGTGCTGCACCCAACAGCCGCCAGGTGCTGCCATAAAGCGGCGCATCCCCAAAACCCTCACCAGGGAAGGGAGAGCTGTCCTCCAGACACTCAATCCCTTCCCTCCCCTGCCGACCCCGGCTCGTTCACGAACCCGGGTCGCTGGTGTGGCACGATGTGTGGCATCTAGCGACTCAATCCTCAGCACCACTGGGCTGGCTGGAATGTTAATAAATAAACTTTTATATAAAGAATATAGTCACACTTTTGGTGCAAGGTTCCTTCTTTGTGTTCTGAATCCAACCAACACAGACTGCAGAGCAAGTTACAGTTCAAAAGACATAGAACACACATTGCTTATAAAAAAGAAAAAAAAAACATTGTGACAAATAAAAAAACAATTCTAACTGGTTTTTACTGGATGGGGTGGGAATAAATAGTATTTTATTTTTGAAAGTTGTCAACCCAGCAAATGCTGCAAGTTTGTCAAACCCAAGCTGCTAAGTATTTCCCAGACGAATTTTTATTCATCATATATAAGGTAAGGCTGGGCCAAAACTGCTGTCGATCCATATTAAAATGAGTCTGTACTGAAGGCTGCTGGCAATGCTTAAGAGTCCAGGAGGAAGCCTTGTTAAACTGCAGAGAATACTGCAGATCCTGCCAGCAGCAATTAACCTCGTCAGCTCCGGCCAGCAACTCAGCAGCATACTGCTGCTAGGAGAATAACCCACAGTTTACCGCCCCTCCAATTCTCATGCACAAACGTGCATACATACACCTCAAAACGTTGATAAAAAAGGAAGATATTCAAAGTAGACAAAGCACTGTGATACCAATCTCACGTTTCATCAGGGACTGAAAAATACTGTGGTGTCAACACACCTGTTTTCTATAAAGTCAGAATTCCAAACATAAAAAAAAAATGTGGCTTACTCATAAATTTATTTCTAAACTGTGACACTATGAAAGAAGCAAAACCAATAGGAAATGAAACTGAAACTACCTCCTCCTTGCTTTTTTATTTTTCTCTTTTTAATTTACATTTAATAGCAGTATTACCAAAAGAGCTATCAGTCAAAACAGCCTGATCAACAAAAGTATCTGAGAAAAGAATCATTAAGAGTGTCACTACATGTCTGATTTCCCAACTGTATTAATTCAGATGAATTAGAATGGTCTGAACCTGTGAGTTATTTTTCTGTGAACATGTTATTTTTCAAATGCTGGTTAACATTCTGTTATTGTTTTACAAGGCTATGCTAGAGGTTTGTTGGCGCAGCAGGCAACACCCACCATGCCCCCCTCACTGAGTGCTGCGTATGTGTGCATACCCCAAGCATCCTTCAGAGATTTGTTACTACAGCCCCGTAGCTGCCGGTTCTCCTCACCACCTTTCCCACTGGCCTCCTACCAGACGTCGTCGTGCAGCATCTACCCTGGGCATTCCTCCTTCTGTCCCAGCCCTGGCTGCTCCATGGTCATCCCTGTCATCCACTGCCGCATCTTATGACTTCTTGTTTCTTTATTCATTAGCTTAGGGGCCTGTCATTGCTGGTGACTGCTGCCGTTTTTGCTCATTCCTGCTTTAGACAGCCATTCGTCCCTGCTGCACTTGCACTCTTCTGCCGTATCTCATTCAGGGAAGTCCCAGTGCTCTCTGCTGAACTTTGTGTTGCGACCACAGCAGCACAACTGCATGGCTTGGCTATCGTCCCCCTTTGCCTTCCTCTGCTGCTCCTACCGCCAGTTGCCTTTCCTCCTTGGCTGCAGCATGGCTCCCAGCTCTTCCTCCTGCATGGCTCCTTGTTCTGTGCCATCACTGCTGCATGGGGTTGCTGGAAACTTGTCCTCACCCTGGTTGGCCCTGCTAATGCTGTCCTTCCTTACCTGCTTTAAGCCTGGCTTATAGCTGTGGCCATACTTTGCTCCTCGTGGTTTGGGCCTTTAATCCACTGCTTGTCAACAACCCAACACACTGTCCAGGCACTCATCCAGTCTTTTCCTCAGGGTTCAACTTTACTTCATATCAATACACTTCACCAAACATACCATCACTATTTTATTTATTGATTTATTCAGTGATTTGAAACATATTTAACCACGTAAATAAGCAGAGTCCTAGCAGGCTCCCTTCTAATTGCTACCTGGGCAGAGGAGGGGACACATTTTATTAGCTACTATCAAGCACGTGTCTCATCAATGGGGCACAAGCTCAAACAACAATCCAACACACACCCGAACAACAATTGGGCACATGCCCCAATGACTGTCCCTCAAGGATTCAGCAAGCCTTCACCCTCCATGGCTTTGTACTCCAAAGAACTGAGTCCCTCAAGGGCTCAGGGCCTTCTCATATCCATGAACCTTTCGTTCAGATGTGAGTATTAGGGCTGCCAGACCTGAAGCATCTGTTTCAAGTCTTCTCCTTTTCGTTAGGGTTCTTTGTAATTCTAATATTCTTTTGGCATTCTAGTTCAGCCTATGTGCACCTCAGAAGGGTGAAGCCTCTTCATTCTGGGAATCCTTGCGATAAAGAGCGGAGACCTGGGGCACCTTTCTGGGGGTGGAAATCTCAGACAGACAGAAGGAGAAGCTCACTACTTCCTAGCTTAGGAGCAGCATGTCACAGGTTCATCTTCATGCTGGGGTTTTAATAGCATTGCGCTAAGCCTGGAGGGAAGACAACCTAAAGCCACCAGATCAAGTGACCAGCAAAGGAGAGCTGAGGGAGCCACCGACAATGTGACATCAGACTATGGACGAAGTGGGTACATCCTGCCAGGACTACACCCGCAATCAGTGGACTGCTACCTCAGGGTAGCTGTAAGTAATCAAACTGCGCTCTTGGGTCCTGCAACTTAAAACACTGTGAGCAGTTCTTTAGCAGCAAGTAATTTTAAGTTTGGACTAGGCCATGCAGCCAGGATTACAAATACTGCTTTGGGAGGTTTACTGCTCTATTATTTAATTAAATGCACCAAAGCCAGCTGACCCTGAGTAACTGTAGTGGGCCTGCACCATTTCAACAGCTTCCACCTAGTGAAGCACTAGGAAATTCCCAAAGAACTATGGGTAAAATACTTATACTAGTAGGGCATGTACAGTCCCCAGTAGTACGCCTAGGCAGAGGCACTGTATGTGTGTGTTTTTTTAAGGGGGGGGGGGGAATATTTCTTGGTTGTGCTTAGATGGGCACTGGAGGTACAGCAAGGGCTACACTAATATTTTGGGCAATGCCTAACAGGGCACCAGAAGAGCAGCCAAGCCAGAGACCACTGCAAATTTTATGTGCTCTTACCCTCTTCCTTCCCTAGGACCTCGTTCCTGACCCTCAGTAAACCCCTTTTATCTGTTCACAATTCCTGACTCATAAGCATATTATATTACTGGTGTGCATATTATTTATTTATTTTTTTCTTGCATTATTTCTACTCCTTGGTCCCCAGTCGGCTACCATCCTCATTCACCCGTCCAAACCCGTACCCCGAGATCAGACCACTACCCCCTGCCCCCACAGATTATCCCCCGTGGTGGGGTGATCAGGAACCCCCGGCTCGGCTCAACTCACCTTCTCACAGGATCCAGTGTGGGAGCGCCATTCGAGGTCAGGGCCTGCGGTGGGTGGTCGGCTCATCAATGTTCGACCGGGCCCATATTTTTCTCCTCCATTTTCACTCTTGCACGAGGGGCATGCAATGGCACCCATGGAAGGAGCATTCACGCTTCCGCATATGCTCCACCCCGGTACCTGCCCCATCACGCCCCCTTCTGTAGAGCAGCGGCACTATATCCCCCAGCCTCTGCTAGTGGACACTTTTGCACCCACTACTGGAATCCCTCCCCCCGGGAGAGGGAGAGCAGTCCATTGGATGCTCAATCCTTCTCCTCCCCTGCCAACCCCCGGCGATCCATGCTCATTCTCGAACACGGGTCGCCAGCATGGCGCGAGGTGAGGCAACCAGCGCCTCAGCCGTCAGCACCACCAGGCCGGCGCTGGTGTGCATATTATTAGCAATGTTCTAATAGTTACATTTTTTTGGTTAAACTGTTGATTGCATTATGTTGGAGTTGGGTGGGTTGTGCCAGTGGGGACCAGAGTGTGGAGGTACTTTTTCCCAGGGGTTAGTACTAATTTATTACAAAGCCCACTTCATGTTTCCCTGGGTGGAGGCACCACACAAATTACCATCATAAAGTTTAACTCAAAATCTTTGGGTAACAAATCCCCACAGGAGTTATCAAGCCAGGCCCCTCAAACTTACTGAAGCCCATAAGGCAGGGGTAGTGTACTGACATCCATGGTGACTTGGTACAACAATTAGATATTTTTGTTAGTTCATTCCACCAGATGTGTTGGGACTTTGGATGGTGGTTACTCCATTCCTACATGGTTGTTCAGGTTGTCATGGCCTTCCTTCTCGCCTCAGTGGAAGACAATGTTCTGACAGGCCTATTCATGCATACAGCTCTGATTTTTGGACTTCTTCCCTAAGGTACCTTTAGCTAGCGTACCTGCTGTCACGTAGTACCTCTAGGGGTGGAACCCTCTTCAAGAGGGTTCCCATGCATTTGGTACCCTGAAAGTGTGGTAGTTCCCTTGGAAACAGACAGCATGACCAGCAATACATACATCTCACAGCCTACCAACCACCTCAGTCTTACAACATCTGTCAGCAATCACCTTACTAACAATACTGAGCTTCTGAAAGTAATCTCATCTAATTCAGTTGCACAAGGACTTTACTACGTTGCACAAGCATTCACTTCAATAATTATTCAAGCAATCAACTGCAGTAGTCACTACATAATTAGCTGCCCATTGAACCAGGGAATTGCAAGACTATGCCTGCGGTCCTGTGAGGCAATGTGTGACACTCCCCTCCCCACTGGGTACTACATAAGTACACATGCCCCAGGCATCCTTCGGATATTCATTTCCTTGCTCCCAGCATCTTGACATTCTTCTCAGACGACTCAACTCTCTTCTGGTTTTCTTTCCTAAGGTACCTTCAACCAAGGTACTAGCAGTCCTGCAACAACACAAGGGATGGAAGTGGAACCCTCCTCATGAAGATTACTATGCTTCCGATACCCCAAAAGAGGGGTAGTTCCTTTAGGAAACAGACAGCATGACAGGTCACACATACACATCACATCCTCCCAGCTACCACACTCTTCTGACTTCTGCCAGCAATTACCTTACTAGCAATACTGAGCTACTGACAGCACTCAGCAACCTCATCCAGGTTCACTTGTACAGGCACTATACTACACTGCACAACCATTCACTAGAATAGCCAAGTGATCAGCTGCAGGAGTTACTTCACACTTAGTCATCTACTGAACCAGTGAACAATCTTTACAGGTCTTTTAGTAAACTCAGTGGCTGTTTCTGGTTTATTGATGGGTGGTTAGGACCAGTTTAAGGCTGTACGATTTTGTTTATGTCCTTATTAACTCTTACAGTGTTGTCAAAATGAATCCACGTTCTGTTATTAAACTCTGTGACTGAAAGACATACAGTACATCGTAACGCCTCAACATAGTACTTACCACCTGTGTGTTAATCAGAAATACCAACTGTATGTACCAAAAGGCCACTTAAAATGGAAGAATAACAGATTTGGAATTGGTATGTTAAAAAACACGCTTTTACAGTAAAAAGTAACTTACAGGTTCAGAGTAGTTCTCCTTAGACACGACCATATTATCATACCCTGTTCCATGACATACTGCTGGTGACAAACATGCTTGAATGCCATCTGAAGTCTATCACAAGCTTTCACGAAGAGCAGAAATTGGAAGGCAGAAGGCAAAAGAATGTGACTGGCCGAAAGCAGGGTATAATACTGCTGTACAACAACCTCAGAAGACTATTTCTCTCCTGTATACAATATGCCCTCCATGACAAAGAACAGATTTAAAAGCAGTAGGAATTATACTTGTTCGTTCTACTATAGGTCAGGACTGGGAACAAGATTTAGTTTTATTTTTGCACATTACACAAATATATTTGACTAAAGCCAATCTTGTAAAGATCACATGGTCCTACTGGCTAGTCCCACCTCACTAACAGAGCAACACCGAGGATGGTGCAGGCTGAACAAGTGCTAAACACGCAGTTGGTGTTGCTGCTGTTGCTAGAGCTCTCTTTCCACCCCAAAGATTTAACGACTTGCTAATAATTTCTATGAAAAAAGCTTTTTAAGATGCACTGGGAGGTGAGGAGTTAATAGATGCACCAATGATGGGAACAGACTGGGTGTCTAGTACAAAAGTATGTTTTTAATAAAAAAAGTACAGAATTGCCAAAGCGAAGAAATAATGTACTTATAAATGTTCTGTAATTGTGTTGAAGGGTTGCCAAAACTTCCAGAATGGAAGCATTAGCAAAATGAGCATTATGTATACAATAGTTACAGTAAGCAACATGGCATGCACGTTACTAAAACTTGTGCTACTCTTTCTGTCGCCCACGTCTCTGTCATTTAATCTGCCATTATTGGTCTATACTAATGTTAGCCTGAAAATTAAACCTATCACTTTCTCAGCACTGTCAGAAATGAAAACATCTCTTAACTACAGTAACTGTTTGTGGCATGGATACAGCCCCCCAATTTACAGGCTGCAGAACCCATATGTGGTTGCTGGGCCATGATGTATCCACCACAGGAAGCATATGCTTAAGAAAAGCTTCAAACGGGAGCAGGCCATGGGTGCAGTGGGTCTGCATAACACATGAAAGGTTGCTGGGACCATCTACACAGGCACAAAAACAAGTTTTAAAGAAAACCCAAAAGTACTCTGGTTGTTTTTGCATGACAAAACATTCCTGCCCTGTTTTATAACTCTGAATAAATCTAAAGGACCTGTTGCAAAGTTAGATTGCTGATGTGGTCAACTGTTTTTTTTTTTTGTTTGTTCTTATCTTGCTGCATTATAGTGCTGTCACTGCAGTCCTTAATGTATTATGTAAGAGACATTACATCAATATGCTTACCCAGTGCAGTGGCCCGATGCAGACCTTAGCAGCTAGCAGAGGAACAGCTGGATCCGCAGGATGTAGTCTGGCACACTCTCTCAGTACTGACACACCAAATGCTGGCTGAAAGGTAAATAACAAGATGATTAATGCTATCCATTCCCAAAGCACAAGCATGCTGATTTTCATGAAAATGTGTAAACCAAATCACAATAGGAACTAGAGCTGGGAGATCATAAGTATCAGACCCTCGCCTTCATTTCACTCATCTTTACCATGCGTTATGGCACATTTTTACCAGCTGCTCCATGAAGTCTGGATACAAACATTTGGGCTCTACGATGCCAAGTCGACAACAAACTCGTCAACCAGCATCACAGCATCAGGCTCCCTGCCAATTGCGATTTGCAGTCAGCCGGGAGCGATGCATAGCAGGGTCTGTTTTTACTTCGAGGGGCTTGGCCCCCAAACCCCCCACGTGGGTGGCTCTGCCCCCCCTGCACCTAAGAATACCAACTCCAAGTCGGAGTTGGTTCAGGAAGGGGGTGCAGGATGGGGGAAAGTGTTGCTGTGTCCTGGGTGCAACTCCTACAGCAACATGTCGCTGTTGTAGGTAGCAACGTATATCGCTGTAGTGGGTTTGCTGCAGGGGATGCATACCAAACATTTGCAGCAGGAGTTCCTGATTTCACAGTGTACTTTTTATGACATCATATTGCCTGCCATTCCATCAGATTGTGTTGTTACACTGTCACGAACAGCAGTTGTGAGGTCATTTTGTGACAGCCAGGCATGCCCTTCAACTGTTTTGTAATGAGAATGTGTGACACTGACACTCAAAATGAGAAAAAAATGTAGGACACAGGACCTCCAAATATGGGATGCATCATAAAACATGAAGATGAAAACAACCCTGTGCAAACTACTGCCTTTGTGTGTGCCAAGTTAAACTTAGCATCACAAGATTCTATGGATTTCTGCTCTACGTTTACAGCACCTTCCCTGTGTGGACAGTACCCTTTCCGTGTGGGACATACTGTGAGTGGAACAGTGCAATTTTGAGGGATAAAATAAGGCAGGTCCTTCGTAATGTGGGATACTAAGGTTCATACTAAGGTGATGAAGGAGCCAGGAGGCTTGTAGGCCCATGATTGTTCCTACTGAATTAATAATAACTAATTTTATGACCAGAAAGAATACATTTATCTACGCCTCACTTAAATTCAAGTTTGGTTTTGCTGATAATAACTTCCAGGGGTTCACAATTTGTAGTGTGAAGAAATATTTACGACCAAGCTGATGACGTTTTTCACTGTGTAACTGCAGTGGGTGACCTCTTGTGTTATATGTATTGTTTTTAAATTCAAAGCCCAAAACAGAAAGTAGATATGGGTCCTGAATAATATCGTACCTCTTAGACGACGTGTGGATAGTGGCATAAGTGCAAATGATACAAAACATTAAAAAATAGAACTTAAGCACTTTGACATGTTAGTCATGACACAGACTGCGTCCAGAATAGGGATTTGCATCTGTGTCATGTGTTTTGAAACTCCAGCGCATCGTATTTAGACAATATATCACCTACAGTTCAAACATTTTCAGTATTATTCTTCTTCCCCTTGTTCTTTGTTATTAAGGAATTGACAAGATAGCTTGTCCCTTGAACTTTATAGTTCACTGACTTTTGCTATTCACTGCCCAACTGAAATAAGAATCCTCCCACTGTAACACCAGTGCTATTTTTTTTTTTTTTTTTTTTTATTTAGTTGTTTAACCAGGTATAGCACACTAAGCTGAAAGCTTTTTTACAGGAGTGACCTGGGAGCACAAGGAGGTTAAGTGACTTGCTCAGGGTCACACAGTATGCACGTGGAAGCTGTAGGATTCAAACCCAGGTCTGGCCTGCTGGATGTCACCAAATTTGCAGCTCAGAGCCTTAGACCACTGCGCTATACTGCCTCCAATTTGTCGATTCACTTTGAGGACAAGCAAAAGTGAACACTATTGTAATCAATAGGCTAGACTTCATTGGCATCCACTGCATAAGAGGAACGTGCTGGACCTTGGACTTCTACCCTAGCATGTAAAGCTATTGCCATAGATCTTTTAAAAATCCAGAAATCAGAACAAATGCTGAGATCATCTGACAAAAAAATCCTTGGTTGTCCCTACTTGTAAATCCAAAATTGGAAAAATAGCATTTTCATATACGGCAACTAAAATATGAAATAGTATTCCTTCATATGTAAGCCATCTGGGATTCACAATACTTATAAAGCCCATCTGACACAATATCTGTTTACTGTACCTTGGCTGGTTGTGAATGTTTTTTAAATACATTTCGGACCTGTTAGCAGAGGATTGCTGTATTGTGTTTTTAAATACATTTCGGACCTGTTAGTAGAGGACTACTGTATTATGTTTTTAAATACATTTCAGACCTGTGTTTAAATACATTTCGGACCTGTTAGTAGAGGATTGCTGTATTGTGTTTTTAAACAGTAACGACCGAGAAGCTGGTCATTTCCAAAGGATTAACGACCGGTTGGGGGTACAGGTGTCCCAAGGGCCACCTCTCTCCAGTCAGTCATTAATCCAAGGAAATGACCAGCTTCAAGGTTGTTATTGTGATTTTAAATCTAATTGCAGTAACAACTTTAGTTTTTGCTGATTTTATTTATGTTTTTAGCTGTGTGGCATGAGCCAAGCATGCCACACAGCATCAGTTTGCAGCCAGATTGATCATTTCCAAGATGTTAACGACTGATCCAGTAGCCAATCTGGAGACTCACTAGGCTCACGAATACTTAATTAGACTTACAATATGTGATAAACAGTTAATTTGTAAGTATGGTATTGTATGTAACCAGGGATGTGCCTGTAACCAGCCAATGTGGCCCTGTATATCTATCCAGTAACCAAATACTACAATAAATAAACAAGCATCACAATCTGCTGCCAAGGAAAATGATGTAATGTCACAAGCAGAAAAATACGATTTCAAAATAAACCGCTACTGCAGATGAAGTCTAAGGGACAAAAGTCTAGCTTACAGCCAAATATCCTTATTAAGAAACAAAAGAAACAAGAGGCACAGACACACAGAAACAATATGATATACAGCACAGAACAGTACAAACTAAGTTGTGTATAAATATTATGTTTTCAAAAGCTTTCCCAGAGGTGTCAGCTGTGCTTCAACTTTAACATACTGTAGTTTTCTAGATTTTTGGCTTCACCACATCATCAGTTGCTTAAATATTTCACATCAGCAATAATTAATTCAATAAAAAGGCAAAAGGGAACATGCAGTGCTAGGAGAGACAGGTGCTAACCTCAGGCCCATAGGCCCAAAACTCAAAATTCAAACAAACAAAAGTGATGCATAATCACTGTAACAAAAAAAGCCAAAATAATTATTTCAGTGCTAACCTGAATTTATTGGCAGCCAAAATTACCAGCCATTAATGTTGAAGGGCACACTAAGTGCAAGAAAGAACCATGGGCAGAAAGCTACCACCCCAAACGTTTCTGTGGTTTCACAAATGCTGAATCCTCAGCAGTATTGATACCCCTTGAGACACTGTTAGGTGAGACCCTGCCCCATTTGTTAAGCAGAGAGAGTTAAAGCAAGGCTCTGTTTTGTCCTTTCCTATTCTGGCACTTGTCTTTTTCTTGTGTGTTTGATTGCACAATCAAATCTTCTTGCAGTATCTCGGAACTGGCCATGCCGATGGTCCCACAATTCCCCTCGTTATCTCCCTTCCTTCACTTGTTGTTTCTATTCTTTCTTTCTCGCCTTGCTTCTCTGTGGTTAAAACATATATATATGTTAATGTTTATGTGAAACAGGGATCCCTTGGTTTGCAAAAGTAAATAATTATATTGTTGAAATGACTGCAGAAAGCTATTTGGGTTTATTAGAAAAGATAGCAACCTGGAACAGAGGGGCTGACCTTGAAACGCATTCTGACCTCCACAAGTTTGTTTACAGAATTATTTTTTTTTTTATTCTTTGGTAACCAGGTAAGGCCCACTAGACACAAGTGCCTGTTTTCAGGAGCAACCCGGGAGCACTGGGTGGTTAAGTGACTTGCTCAGAGTCACAGAGTGTGCAAGTGGAGGTTGTGGGAATCAAACCCAGGTCTGCTGGATGTACCAAGCTCATTCACAGCTCATTACTCTAACCTCTAGGCTATACTGCCAGGCCTAATTATCAACAGGAAACTAGTTCTGGGACAAAATGTATTATTTTGTTGCACCTATTAAGCCTAGATGTGCTCTTCAGACTGGCCTCAGTAAGGGAACTGACAAAGTTTTGATACATTTCATGAAAAACGGGAGATGTAACTTACAACAGGATGCAGAGTTTGAACTGCCAGGCAAAAACATCTAACATAATCAGAACAATGTTTCTCCAGAGGGAGACCCAGATGGAGGATTTTGTTTGTTTCTACTGTCTTTATTAACAATTTTTTTGTGTGTATTGCCTTTATGAAGTGCTAGCCTATACAATTTTATTTTTTTGTATTTTATTGTTATAGATAATTATAAAATGTTACTTGTGAATTTTATAACTTCTCATGGTCTGCCTACGCTTCCTTACTCATGCCACAAAAACACCCGTCTTATTAAAAATATCCACCAGTCACCAACTGACTTCACAATTACTGTGGTTTTCACACTGCAGTCGGTTTTGACATGGCAAGTTCTATAATGTCATGACACATGCACTATGAAGTCAGAAAATCCTGATGGAAGCTTTTATACAACCTTCAGGGATAAAATAGCAAAAATGAACTGTAAACTCCAGAAAAGAGAAGTGAAATTAAAAAAAGTGTTCCTTAGGAAATTGTACCCTGATGGTAATAATATAGGACTACTGAAAGACATTAGTGCAGAGTAGTATGGAATGCAAAAACAGGATACTGAGATGTACAGGATCAGTAGCCAGAGGAATGAGGTGATTCTGCCACTGTACAGGTCCATGGTTTGTCCTGCTCACTTAGAGTACTGTGTGTTGTTCTTGGGCCCGCTGTTGAAGAAAGATAAGGGCAGTGTGGAGGTGGTGCCGAAGACGGTAACCAAAATGATCCAGGGTCAGAAGGAAAAGACTTAAGGAGAGGTTGAACTACCTCAGCATGCACACACTGAAGGCAAGAAGAGAAACGGAGCACATGACTGAGACATCTCAATACCTCCATATGATAAATTCGAGGGCAGAGAGTTTTTCACACTTAAGCTGCATAACAAGAGTGGGTAGCCCCTGCTTTACTGTCTTTACAGTGAGGTTCTTTGCTTTTTCAATTGCTTTCCTATTTTGGGCTCACCATGACCCAAACCAGTAAGACCATCAGAGGGCTGAATCCCCCTCTGCCTGTACTAAAATGCGGATGGGACACACTGATTAGTCCTATTAAGGGCGAAACATGTGCCTGTGCCTTCTGTTTTCAGCCTATGAAGAGTATGTGAAAGGTCATTCAGCACCACACAGTTCTGCGTAAATTACAACCAGCCTAATTCTTTCAAGGTGATTTGCATATATTTCCCACAATGCTTTTTATTATTGGGGTGTGTGTAATTTTGTATTTCACTGTAATAGGGTAAGTCTGAGTAGCTGTAATCCAGGATAAAAATCATTTACAAAGAACTTGGAAATAAGATTAGCTGCTTTCAGAAATGGTTTAAAAAATCATCAACACATCAAAGTTTTATCATCAATGGATGTCTTTTTTGTATGCTTGCAGTGACTTTCTGTTTCATGCCAACAATCTGTAATAGGTCCTAAAGCATACAAAGCAAGAACATATTGCATATTGTGAATTACTTGTTCAATAACAGGCAGTCATTAGTAAGCATACAAATGTGAAATGCTGGCAAAATGAAAAGCTGGTGAAGTGGGGAATAAAAAACAACTTCTG
This sequence comes from Neoceratodus forsteri, assembly GCA_016271365.2. Taxonomy (NCBI): domain Eukaryota; kingdom Metazoa; phylum Chordata; order Ceratodontiformes; family Ceratodontidae; genus Neoceratodus; species Neoceratodus forsteri. The sequence goes on along the minus strand of CM057450.1, from coordinate 1,336,617,980 downwards.
GTAACAGTGACTGACTACCTTTTTTAACCTTTGAGAATACAGACTTAAATCAAGAGTTGCTGAACAGCTGAGTTGCTAGACCACTGTGAACAACTCCTGTAGCTTAGTTTAAATTTAGACTGTGGGTGGAGTGTATGGTAATTCTGAGGCCCACTGCTGTAGGCACAAGTTATTTCTTTAGACAAAACAGAGAACATGTTAATATTTTAATTAATGTTTCACATTAACACCAGAGTGTGAAATCGTCTGACTTTTGCAAGATGTTTCTGTCATGCTGCTGGCCAGATTTGAATACTTACAGTATCAAGCACAAAATGCAATGGTGTTCATGTCTTAGGATCTCAAGGGATTTGCTGTAGCAGATGGATATGGGGGCACCGAAACACGGGATTAAACCTGGTAATGCCTGGAAGGCAGCATTAAAAAAAAACAAAAAAAAACATCTGTGTTTGCAACACCACCGAACACTGTTGCCATTGGATAGAAGATAAAAATGACGCACTGTTTGGCCGACAGCCATTAAACCTACTAATCCTGCAGGAAACATCAGCCATCAAGGTACTACTAATATAAGTCAAAATGCGGAAACAAAAAAAAAACTTTTCTAAATATTCTACTGATGCAGCGCCTCTTCCTCATGTCAACAAAACAGTGACCTCCTCTAGCAGTGTTTTCCTAGAGGATGACTGCTAGAGTAGCAAATCCGATCATGTTACCTGCGATCCGCTGATTCTCATCTTCTAGTTAATTACGATGATGTACACTTTGAAGAAAACAGGAGCCCTATTCTCAGTGACAAGGGGTAGCAGTGCAAAAAGGTGGGCAAACTGTCATCCCACTGTTTTGCCACCCTTCTGCATTATTCACAGAATTATTAGTCACAGGGTGGTGAGGGTCCCCACTATGACTAGGTCACAAGGTGAATCAGATTGCCAGATGTTAGTGACATACTGCTTAGCAACTCATAAAGACCAGCAACATTACACAGCACCAGTTGTATGGCACTGTACCATGCTGTAAGTCTGTGTAGTTAGACTGCGCCAGGCCAGCTGAAGTTTTAAATTCTCTACCCCAAGGGCTGTTGCCTTGTTAGTACAGTGGCCCTTTACCCACTGCATGAGTTGATAACATCCCTCGTGTCAAACAGACCCCAACCCCAGGTTCAAGTATGACAATAATGTGGTTCAACTGACAATAGCCACCCCAAAACCCATCCCCTGCAAGGGGAAGGGGTGTCACAAAAGGTTGTAACAGAGAGAATGAGGGCACCCAATGGTTTTAACATAACTCTATAGGCCAGTTGCATGCCAGCCTGTACCTCATACATACACCGTATGATCACAAACCGCTTATTTAAAAAAAAAAAAAAATTTTTTTTAAAGAATGTAAGTACACAATTACTCATTAAGAAAGCAGATTTGTATAATCACTAGACCCTCTTCACTTCATATTCATATTCCAGTCAACAAATGATATCTAACACCATATACTAAGTGAATCAACTTTAGTGAATGAAACGGACGTTAGGTAATTTATTGCACACTATCACAAGTAGAACAGCAGTAGAATTAACTCTGAGGGCAAAGATGGTCAACTAGTATCAGTATTCTCTCATTTCTGGACTAATTTAAAGTGAAGGGCCTAAGAAATGAAGCCATCCCCATATAAAGTCAGTGCTCTCACTGACCCCATAGGCTATTGTTAACTATTCATTTATTTAGTTTTTGTTGACCAGGGAAAGGAGGACTAGACAATTCTGCCTACTTTCAGCTTTGTCCCAGGTGAGGGGGATAGAGATGGATGTCAATTGACATTAAACCAAATTAAGCTGTTGGTGGTATTTTCTTAGTGAATGGGGGAAATTTGGCCAGGATACCGGGGAAATTCCTCTACTCTTTTCAAGGAGTGCCATGGGATCTTTATCATCCACTTGAACTACCACCAGAACAGGCAGATGGGACCTTGGTTTAACATTTCATCCAAAATACAGCAACTAATTCCCTAATTCATATCCTTCCATGTAACTGGGGAGCGCCTCCCTAAGTACATATCATATGGTGTATTAATTTAAGTACAGTAAAAAGGCCTACTTTAAGACAAGGCATGGCAGATTATTTTTAAGGTGTCCTGTCCGAGAGGTTAATAGCAAAACACAAAGATACAGCAACAAAATTACAAAATGTCATAAATATAAAAAAAAAAAAAATTGGCAATAAAGACATAATAACATAAATGAATGAACACACTTAACGCCTGCTTGCTGGAACATACAGAATTTCAAAGCTCCTTTGAAGGCCTCCACTGAGCTGGCAGAGAACTAATGAAACCAGGTGTAGACACCCAAAAAGCCCTCTTCCTGGCCACCTTGAACCTAGATTGGGAAACCGATAACAAGCCAGCCTCAGTGGAGCAGAGAGGGTGGATAAAGGTATGCTCTCGGCACAAAAGAAGTCAGCAAAAATAAGAGGAAAAAGCAACCACTGTGGTTCTCAAGAGGAGTGGCTTCGAAGGTAAAGGCTAAAAGGGTGGCATGAAGGTGGTACAAGGAGATGCAGAGGAAAGAGGATAGGGAGGTGTCCCAGGAAAAACAGAGGGAAGCAGGGTAGGAGGTGAGGGATGTAAAGGTGCAAACTGAGGAAAAGGTAGCCAAAGGGGTAACTATAGGTGACAAGACCTTTCTTAGATACTTAAGTGAAAAGAGGAAGACAAGGGATGGAATTGTGAGGTAAAGAAGATGGGGATAGTACAAAGGAGGATCAGGAAAAAGCAGATATTCTTAACAGTTACTTCTGTTCGGTCTTCACAGTGGAGGGAGAGGGGGACAAACGACTGAAAAGCAGCAGAAACACTGGGGGGAGCGAGATAGACACAACTCCATTTCCATAGGAAAGAGTCTTGAGAAGACTTGCAAATCTGAAAGTGGATAAGGCTATGGGGCCAGACCGGTACACCCAAGAGAGCTGAGGGAGCTCAAGAAGATACTGGCAGCACCTCTACCAGCTCTGTGAAACAACTCACTGGAAACAGGAGTGGTTCCAGAGAATGAGGAGGGCAGATGCAGTCCTGTTTCATACAAGCAGCAGCAGGGTAGAAGCTGGCAACTATAGGCCAGTCAGTCTAATGTCAGTGGTGGGAAAGCTAATGGAGATACTTTTAAAAGAAAGGCCAGTGGAGTATCTTGAATCCAGTATGTTACAAGGGTACTGGGCATGTACGATGTTGCTCGCAACGTGCCCAGTTATTAGGTGCCAAGTCCCAATGTTACACTTCTTTTTGTGGGGTTGTGCCCCTCGCACCCCACCACCTTTCTAAATATTCCAACTCGGGGAGGGGGGGCGGACCTTGGGGAGGGAGCATCGAATTTGGTCATGTGGTGCCCTAATGATGGGCGCTGTGCCACCGGCACATACATGGCTGGAAGAGGGTTACAAGATCTGAGGTAGCACAATTCATGGGTGGGGAGGGGATCATGTCAGACAAACTTGATTGACTTCTTCAACTGGGTAACCAGTGATAAAAATCAGGGTGGGGCTGTGGACATGGCCTACTTAGCCTTCAGCAAGGCCTTCAACATCATACCACATAGGAGGCTTATAAGGAAACTGGGCATTTTGGGGGTGGAACCCAAGGAGGCAAACTGCATACTGAGCTGTTTGATGGATAAGCAACAGTCTTCCAACAATCCTTAGATAATGGACAGGTCTTGGGAGTATGGAGACAAACCACTGTCATTCCGATACATAAGAAAGGTTCCAGGCAGGAGGTTAGTAATTATAGACCTATCAGTCTGACCTCGGTCCTTGGAGAGATACTTAAAGGTACAGTTAAGGACCCAATCATGAACTATATAGATCTGTTACGGGTTGGGGATGAGACACAACATGGATTCACAAGGGGCAGGTCACGCCAAACTAACTTGTTAGTATTCTATGTTAAAATCAGCAGAGCCCTAGACAATGGTAATTCTGTGGACGTTGCGTTTCTGGACTTTGCCAAGGCCTTTGACAAAGTCCCTCATAAGGAGCTGGTCGAAGCCCTTTAAGAACTAGAAGTCCAGCCAAAAATATCTAGATGGATTGGGGCCTGGTTGATGGGAAGGAGACAAAGGGTCTGCAGTAGGGGCAAATTTTCTGGTTGGGCAGACGTGACTAGCGGGGTGCCTCAGGTATCCGTGCTGGGTCCCTACTTTTTTAATTTGTATATTTCAACAATGAAGCCTCAAGCTGACGTTTGGCTCTCTAAATTTACGGATGACACGCACCTAGGCTTCCCAGTAAATAGTCACACGGATAAAGTGATACTACAAGAAGCACTGGGGGAACTCGAAGCTTGGGCCCAAGAAAAAAAATCCCTATTCAACACCGATAAGTGCACAGTGATGCACTTGGGTAAAAACAACCCCCTGATGAATTACACATTACCTGGGCAGGTACTAAAGATGGTACAGGATGAGAGAGGTCTGGGAATAAGAGTTAGCAATGACCTCAAATTCAAATTACATTACAACCAGGCGATTAAAAAACTAGCGGTATTCAGAGCTGCATCCACAGACATATTAAGAGTAGGAGGGAAGCAGTCCTGCTTCCCCTCTATACTTCTCTGGTGTGCCCACACACAGAGTACTATGCCCAGTTTTGTGCACCTGGGAATAAGGGAGATATAAAAGCCCTTCGGAAAGTCCAAAGAAGAGCCACAGAGAGAATTAAAGAGGTCCAGGGCCAAAACTATGAACTAAGGCTGCAGTATCTGGAGCCATATTCATTAGAATATCGCAGATTAAGGGGGGCACATGTGCCTGATCTTTAGAGCACTATCAGATTTACATCTATGGGAGCATCTGGGACTTACCTTGCGAGACCAGAAATATAATACCAGAGCCCACCCCCTACAGTTAAAAGGAGAGAGATACAACACTCATACACAAAAACATTGGTTCGCTGTGAGGGTGGTTACAATTTGGAACGAACTCCCAGTAGAAGTGGTGGCAAGCAAAACCATGGAAACATTCAAGCACACCTTAGACTCCTACCTGATTAGTAATAAAATTACTGGGTACCCCTAGAATTCAAGTGAGCTGTAATGGACTTCAGTCTCTATAAAGCTCAGAAACAACCTATGTAACAGAGGGTGGTGGTAAACAATGCTGACTCTGATGAGGAGAGGCTGACCAGCGGGGTACCTCAGGGCTCATTACTGGGACCAGACTTCTTCCATGTCTTTATGACTTGTCCTCTTCAATGTCTTTATAAGCGACACTGCAGAAGAGCTGGAAGAGAAGGTATGTCTCTTTATAGATAACACCAAAATGTGCAGTGGGGCAGATACTCCAGAGGGGGTAGAGACAATGAGTAGAGATCTGAGAAAACTCAAGGAGTGGTCGAGGGTACGGCAGCTGGGTTTCAATGCAAAATAGTGCAAAATCCTGCACCTAGGGCACAGAAACCCAGAGCAGTGTATAAAATAGATGAAGAGGTACTGGTGGTCACAAAACAACTTTGGGGTTATCATATCTGATAAAATCAAGGTGACAAGGCAGTGAGTGTGATAAGGCAGTAGGCAGGGCTAATGTGATAGTGGGGTTCATAGGGAGAGGAATCACCAGCAGGAGGAGAGATTTGGTGTTACCTCTGTATTGATCGTTGCTGAGACCCCACTTCATTTTCAGTTAGTTATTTATTTAATTTGTCAACCAGGCAAGAACAATGGACCAAGGGTCCTTTTTCAGGCTCACCCCGGGAAAATAATGCAATACAAAAATATACAACATTCAACAATAACATTCATTCAAAGTTACAAAGTTACAAGTACATAAATCTAACAAATACAGTTTTAGTCTCTTTTTAAAAACTTGGAAGAGAACAGTCAATACGTAAACATTCAGGTAAACTAAATGTACTTCATGTACTGCGTCCAGTTCTGGAGACCACATCTCAGGAAGGACATAAACAGGGTAGAGGCTGCCCAAAGGAGTGCAACTAAAATGGTACAGTGGCTGCTTCAGAAGCCCTATGAGAAGAGACTGAGGGATCCCAATATGTTCTCCCTGGAAGAGAGGGGGAGAACATGATAGAGACCTACAAGTACCACATTGAGGGTGAATAAGGTACAGCAGTGGAGTATTCTTCAGAAAAGAAGGTGCATGAGAACAAGCAGGCATGCAATGAAGTTGGAGGAGGGGACTATAGGAGGGATGCTGAGGAAGAACTTCTTCAGTCAAAGAGGGCTGGACACCTGGGGCAGTCATCCAGTGGAGGTGGTGGGGGCAAATACAGTGGTGGGCTTCAAGCATTCACGGGATAGGCACAAAGAAATCTTGTTAGGAAAGTTGGGGGAGTAGCTGGTAATCAGGTAGGTTCTGCAGTGACACTATAGGAGGGACAAAATGTGCAGACTGGGTGGGCTAAGCGGTCCTTATCTGTCGACAAATTCTATGTCTCTATGTAGCCCATGAGATCTTTCGGATAATCAGCACTCGTACTGTGAAGGCCCTTGTATACCAACAAGCCAATACTGAAGCTGATGGCCCACCAAATAGGCAGTCACTGCAGAAAGCACAGCATCTTAAACCTTCTGACCAAGTGGCACAGAGAAATCATTTTAGTATTTCCCTCTGTATATATACAATGCATCACCTGGACAGAAAATTACCTTTGCTCGTTGTTGCGTTTCTGTATTTAAAGATATGAACATAAAAACAGACTGATTAGAAGAGTCATTGCCACAACACAATTTAAATCTTCTTCTTTTTTATCTAATAAGGGAGAGTGACAAAAAAATGTCTTGCCTCTAAGGTTCCAAATTGTGGGTGTTGTTGATATGCCTTTTATATATGTATTTCAATGCTGAAGTTATTATTGTTTGTATATATAATTTGTGTACTGAAAATGGTGACATAATGGAATACGTCTGCAACTATATCTTCACTATAAGTGATGCCACTGGAAATGAGCCTCGGCTCACTGGCCTTGTCTCCCATCAGTAAACATCTTTGGAAACAATGTGACAGAAATATCTCATTAAACAAACTCTGGTCAGATCCACCACGGCTGCATAATGAAGTTAGTGAAGTTGTGTGGAATTGTTAAGAAGGGATGGAGAAACAACACAATGATTTGTTAGTAAGATGTGTTTTAGTTTCTGTTCTAAGGAAGGCATACACATTATTAGGAATATATATGGAGGTGTACATTTTAATGGAAGGAATAGGAAGCTTACAAAAGAAACCCAGAGCAAATGCCACTGATGTATGTGTTATCCCGGATGATACTGGTCAGCAGAGACAGTGCTAGATAGGGCAAAAAGGGAAAAAGTTGCAGCTTGCCCAGAAATGACCCACTTTCCCCAGGACAGTGGGTCCAAAGCGGTGCACCTGTCTCTAACAATAGCTGAAAGATGGAAAACTAAACAATAGAAAAGTATTTTCACTCAACAAATTTAAGCTTCTGTACTAATGAAACTTCTACTTACGATTAGGTTTGGACCCAGTTGTTTCTCATTTTGACCCACATTTTTTACACCTATGGGTCTAATTTGACCCATGTTTTAAAACCCCTAGCGCTGTCACTGCTGGTCAGACAGCCAAATTTTAAAGAAAACACAATTGCAGGGCCGGCGCAGCGGTGGATTTCGCTATGACACTGCAACCCAGGTCTGGAACGGACCAGGGTCGCCAGAGGGTTGGCCGGGGAGAAGGATAGAGCGCCCTGAGGACTGCTCTCCTTCTCCGGGAGGGTGAGGGAAGCCATCGCGACTGAGGTCTAGCGGAGGCTGGGGACCTCAGGCAACCGACGCATGCAGTTCCGGGAGACGGGTAAACGCTATGCGCCATTGCACGCCCCCTCCCTGTAAGGAGGAAAAAAAAATGAGGCAAGGGCAACTGTACACATGACGCCTCTCGGAGGACCTCGAGACACCACCATCGCCAGTGATCCTCGACCAGTCATATGTCCTGGGTCGCCAGTGAAGGCGGCCATGGCCCCTCCGGGGGGGGGCAAGCTGGGGGTGACCGAGGGATCTCGTCAGCCATAGGCGGTGGTGGAGGTCTCCAGGGGGCCATGACTAGGGCCGAGTCAGGACAGGGCCCTGCCCGGAAAAAATAGAAAATTAAAAAAAAAAAAAGAAGAAGAAAGAAAACACAATTGCACATATCCCAATAATGCAAAGCATCAAGGGAAACATATGCAAATCCCCATGATGGTACAGAAGGTGGCAGTACATGAAAAAGTAATGGCTGGCATATGTTCAGCCTTGGGATTATTTACACCATTTTTTTGTTGCTTTTTTTTCTTAAGAGAAACAGGGTTTTTGTCCATGAGGTGATGTAAGTTATGTTTAAGCAATGTGTTGATGTCAGGAAGTCAGGTGTAATGATGATGGACTGTTAGAGAAAATGTGATATTAACTTTCAGAGGGGGGTGCTTTTGATAAGGGCAAGGTAGTTATGCTTGTGATAATGGGAATATTAGGAAAGTATGAGGTCTATGCAGAAGTGGAGTACAAATATGCAGTTTCATAAGTATGTGCTCAGTCTGCAGGCAAATGTGATATGCAGATTTGTTTTAGAAACAGGTAAAAATAGCGATACATGCAATTAATAGAAAGATAATTACGTAGACATATACAGTAGACAGAGAGAGACACACACACAGACAGACAGAATAGGAATGGCAGTGACGTACTGAAGTGACGCCAACCCCACCCCCACCCCGCAGACATGGACAGGCATTGGGGTGTGCCTTTGGGTCACTGCCCATAACGCTCACGTCATTTCACCTCACCCTACTCTGCAGACACAGACAAGAGTCGAAGTGTGCCTTGGGGTTTTCAAACTTTACACTCACCGCATTCCATAAGGAAATACGCTGAAATGGGTACAATATAAGAGAACGGAGTGAACTTTGGGGCTGAAGAGTCAAAGGCACACCTCGATACCTGTCACTGGCTGCAGGGTGGGGATGGGGGTGGAATGGCATGAGCATTACTGTTGACAATCCCAAGTCACACCCCTGATGCCTGTCAGTCTCTTCAGTGCAGGGTGTTATGGTCAGAAACCCTAATGCCCTGGGCGTTTCTTGGTATTTTCACTCCAAGTTTTCGGCATGGGCTTTTTGTGACCCCACCGCATGAACAGTAACACTATCAGTTCATTGGCCGAAAGGAGATTTTGCACAGCGACTGTGCTATTTGGCACCACAGGTGCAAAAACGCATTTTGAACAGGATGTAAAAAATGACAGCTGTACATTTCTTGCTTCAGTAACTGCTCAGCACATCTGTTGCATGACCTGCTTATTGACATTTTATATTTGCCATGCAATGTACTACTGCTATGGCTGTATGGCTGAGAGGGACCTGGGGGGGGTGGTGGTGGATGTCAAGATTAACAACTCGGAGACTTGTAGGAGGGCAGCGTCCGAGGCCAACATGATGCTAGGATGCATCGCTAGGAGGATTATTCCAGAAAGAGGGAAGTGATACTCCCTCTGTATAACTGCTTGGTGAGGCCACACCTGGAGTACTGCGTGCAGTTTTGGAGGCCACACTTAAAGAGGGACACTGAATTCCTGCAGAGGGTCCAGAGGAAGGCAACCAAAATGATCTGGGGCTTGGGGGGAAGGACCTATGGGGAGAGGCTCGAAGAGCTAAATATATAAACACTGGAAGAGACAGGACAGGGGGGACATCATAGAGGTCTTCAAGTAGATGAAGGGGGTAAATAGGGGAGGTGTAGTCATGGTGCTCCGAAGGAAAGGGGGGCAACTAGAGGGCATGGGTGGAAGCTGGAGGGGGCAGACTCAGGGGAGAAAGGGGGAGTTGCTACTTCATTGAGAGGGTGGTAGAACCATGGAATGCGCTGCCCAGGGGGCTGGTGGAGGCAGAGACTGTGGAGGGGCTCAAGGGCGGGTGGGACAGGTACAGGGGAAGGGTTGTGGAAGCAAAGTCCAATAAAGCGGGAATACCCTGGACTGGGAAGGGAGAAGGCTGAGAGGGCAAGGGGCAGCAAGGTCAGCTCCCAGGGTGGGGACTGACCAAACAAGCAGACACGAAAGCCCACTGGGCCTATTCTGCCAGCATTTTTGTATGTTAGTATGCTTACTACACCAGCATCATGAACCATAAAACAGATGACTGCCATAACTAGGGAGGCAGTATAGCACAGTGGTTTAAGGCTCTTAACTGCAAATCTGGAGATCTGGGTTTGAATCCCATATCCCCCACTTGCATACTGGGTGACCCTGAGCAAGCCATTTAACTTCCATGTGCTCCCAAGCTGCCCATGTAAACAAGCTTTCAGCTTAGTGTGCCACTCCTGGTTGAACCCCCTCCCCCAAAAAATGTGCCCTCGCATGAAACTGCATGTTTAACTGTAAAGACAATTAAAACATGTATTTCTAAATGCATTACTAACACCAATGCTTTCAAAGTTTTGAAACTACTAAAAAGACAATTATATATATATATATATATATATAGTTATTGAATATGGTAAACAAATATTGTTAATCCCAAAAGCTGATCTTTATGTTTTTAGTATATAAATGTTTAAGAAAAACCGGAGGCTCTTTCACATGAATCCAAAAAAGGTGGGGGTGGATCTTTAGGAGCTTGTGTGTGTGTGTGTGTGTGTTTTTTTTGGGGGTATGCCTAGATGCAGTTTCAGGCACTCCTTAATTACTTCTCCAGGCAGCTCTGATAGTCAGTTGTTCCAACATTCCAACATGATAGAGCCACCTCATGCCCCTCCCACGAAAATGAAAGCATAGTGCATGCAACAGACCTTACGAACATCACATTTTTTAATGTCAGCTCCGATCTGTTCAGTCTTACTTTTTTCCTGGCTCAGTCTATAATATCAGTGAAAAGAAAGGTAAAAAAAAAAAACACCCAGCCTTTTGCTTCTACAAGTAACTGTTAATTGCAGCTGGTGTATTTTAACATGTGCAAGGCAACTCCACCCACAACTTCCCTAACACAGACAAACGGCATCAGTGCTCACTGATGCATTAACATCCTGTTTCTAGTGTCCCTGATAAAATAAAATAAAAAATACAGTTGAGATTTTTTTTTTAATGTCAGCTCTGATCAGAATAGCTTTTAAAATCACCAATTGTTTTCTTGTTCAATGTTTTCTTCTCTCCTTTTACTGATAGTACAAAATGAGCCAGAGCTATTTCTTCCAACAATACATGAATGAAAACCCTATAATATATATCACTGTTTTGCAAAATGTATCCCTTACAATTTTTTATTTGCAAGACAGCATATATTTATCCTAACAAAATCGGTCCTACTGCCACATTCAAAACATTATCCTCTACCTACTTGCCACATATAAACTCAATTATATTAAAAAAAAAAATTCTAGGCACTTAACCATTGTTCATTCCTCAGTCCCGTTTACAACACTGCCACAGTTATATATAATACATACTTCTTAAACTGAAAAGAAAAAATACACTTTATCATCAAACGTCTGTGTTCATACTATTCTCTTCTGTTTGTCCCTGCCTTATTTGAATGAACCTAGTCACAGACTTTGCGTGGACCACCTCATTTGGCAATTGATTCCACTTGTCCACCACCCGTTCCATAAAGAAAAACGTCCTTGTGTCATTCCTGAACATTCCCCTCATTAATGCGCATGCATGACCTCTCATCACAGTACCCCTACTTCCTTGTGAACTGTTCACTGTAGGCCACCCTGTTGATTTCTCTTTAACAACCCTTCCTTACAGTAGGGGCAGAAGGCTGTCACTAGCCATGGCCAGTAGAAGAAAGAATGCCATGGCACCACCCTCACAGGAAAGAATGGTGTGGGAGGAGATTAGGTGGTATACTAAGGAGGGTGCCAGGTCGAAGTAAGGTGGGAGTTTCAAGGAGTGGGAGGAGATGTCCTGTCACAGGTGACCTCACTGGAATAGTGCCACAGGCACCAGCAGGGAATGGGTCATGCTGCCCTGGGCATTGCTACCCAACAAAGGGAGCCACAGGCATATTGGCAAGGCACTGGATGCCAGCTGTGTCTAGAGGAGCAGGTGCAGGTTATGCTCCATCAGGTGGCTGTCTGTAGAACTTGGTCCAAAGGCACAGGGGATCCACTTGCTGCTCCCACCTGGAGATCCTGGTGCCATGCAGATCTCACCACTGAAGGTAGCACTCGGTCAGGCACACCTCATGCTTGAAACACCAGTGGAGCCCTGAAAGTTCTCAGAATGGACACTGGGCACCTGGTATGATTCTGGACCTGCCACACTCTTTGAATGAGGCCTTGGGCATCTGCCTATAGTATGGAAGTATAGTGGGACCACTGGAAGAAGGAGGGAACCCCCAGGAGGTGTTCCCTCAAGGGACACTTAATGATGGCTTTCAGGCCTCAGAGCAAGTTCCCCTGAAGAAACATCATCATAGACATCCTGTGGAAGAGGGCATCTAGAAGGTTGAGTGCAGAAACCATGAAGCACACCCTGAAACTAATGAGGGTAGCCAAGAGACAGCAGCTATAAAGTAAGACACTGTATCTCCCAGAAAGGAAGTGAAGGAGGGAGTCCCTGAACAAGAGGAAAGTGTCTATGGCCTATCTGCCAGAATGCCATCCCGGGGGCAGGTTGCAGGGAAAATCAAGTCTGCACTGAGGCCTTCTCCAATTTAGTCTCACCTTAAAAGGTGGGCACCACCCCAGTATACCCTAACCGTGAACATGCAGAAGTACAATGTGGGATAATGGGCAGATGAGACAAAATTTTAGCAGAGGAGGGGATGGGGAAGCCACTGGCACGCACTGCCTACTTGTACTGCCAGGATAGCCATATTCTTCAACACTCAACAACAGAAAAGGACAGGATGCATTAGACTATGGTTCAGTGTGAACTACAGGGAGCGAAGAAGGATTTCTATCTTCTACGGCAGGTGGCTGCCAAAAGGGCTGGGAGGCTGCAAGATTACAAATATACAGAGAAAGTTATTTCTCAGGAAAGGGGCTATGGAATTACCATAATGAACTGTGGATGAACCAATGAATTACAGTCCTCTGTCCAGCGATTTATGCTCTGTACAAAGGAAAGTGTCCTATAAATAACGTCAAGTGCTTGAAGCTCCTAGTTTTGTGCATTTTGTCTACACCCAAAGGTGCCCATATCCACCATCTCCTACAGGGAATTAAGCAACCCAGTACTGTTGAGTGCAAAGGGTGCCCAGCAAGCATATCAATACCCCTAGACAAGGGCATACCCTGGTCCATGGCTTTACCACGTCCCCTTTCCTTTCTGACTGTCGGTGAGTATATACTGAGGTCTGCCAACCTCTCCTCATAAGATTTCTCCTTCTGCCCTGGATCATTTTTTGGCCCTCCTTTGGACAGACTCCAGGCAGACCCCGTCTGTAAACAGTACTCCAGGTGTGGCCTAACCAGGGATCTCTACAAGGACAATCTCACCTTCCTCCTTCTAATGGAAAACCTTCTTCATATGCACCCTAGCATCCAATTAGCTTTCCCAATTGCTATGGAGAGAAGATTTAAGGCAATCACTGATGATGATGTTGAGGTCTCTTTCCTCTAAGGTCTGATCCATTCTCTCCTCTCCCATCCGATACTGTTCTTTTTTTTTTCTTTTCTTTTGCTATTGTGCATAGTTTTGCACTTTCTAGTGTTAAACTGGAGTGTCCATGTTCTAGACAAATAGTTTAGCCTTTCCAGGCCCCTTGTCATGACTTTTATTTCCTCCTCACTATTCACTCTGCTACAGATAGTCTTGTCTACAAAGAGACCGATCACGCCACAGATTCCCTTCCCTATGTTGCAGATGAATATGTTAGTACTGGTCCGAGGATAGATCCTTGCAGTACCACACTTATTACATCTCTGACCACTGAGTTCTCTCTCTTCATTACCATCTTCTGAGTCCTTCCACTCAGCCAGTGTCCTGTCACCCTGGCCAGTTTGCCCTCCACACCCAAGTCACTAAGCTGTTTTATGAGCCCTCTGTAGGGTACAGAATCAAAGGCTTTACTGAAGTCTAGATATAGAATCAGAGAAACACAGACACTAATGGCAGAAAAAGACCAATGGTCCATCTAGTCTGCCTGAGCTCCCCATCTAATCTTGGAACCCAAGGTGCATCCAGGCTCCTAGCCCTCCCCCTCCTACCCCATTCTCCTTCCAGTTTCTGTCTCGCTGAGTGACCACTATGCCCTTTATTCTGACCCAACCATGCTTCAAACCATTAACTGTTTCAGTGCCCACCACTTCAGCTGTAGACTGTCCCTTGCCTCCACTACTCTTTCTGTAAAATAATATTTCCTCATGTCCCTCCTTCCCACCTGTCAGTTTACATTCATACCCTCATGACCTTGAACTAGTACTCAAACCAAATAGTTCCCCAAAGTTCACCTTAATTCCTTTTCGGAGCTTGAAGGTCTATATCATGTCATATCTCTTCTCTCCCTTCTGGTCTCTAGCAAGTACATGTTTAGTACCTTGAGGTGGTCCTCATAAGACCTGCCCTGTTGGCCCTGAATCATATTTGTTAGCCTGTGCTACACTATCATCAGCCTGTCCCTATCCTCCCTGAGGTGAGGACTCCAGAACCAGGTGCAGTACTCCAGGTGTAACCTCACTAAAGATCTTATAAAGAGGTATTATTACCTCCTTCCTCCTATCAATAACCTCTCCCAATAACACCCCAGGATCCTACTTGCCACCCCACAAGACTTGTTGCACTGGCTTGATTTTTTTTTTTGTGTGTGGTATTTCTTCTGGAGCTCCCGGCTGCAAGTCTGCCATCAGCTGTCACCCCAGCGCCACCCCCCGAAGGTCAGACCCCCTCCCTTGTGCACCCACAACTTACCCTTTGTGGTAGGGTGGTGGGGAGTGACTCCACCCACCCCAACGGATCAATGCCAGGGAGGTGCCTTCTCAGGGGCAGCGCTGCGGGGACAACTTCATTCTTCCGGGGCTATTTTCAGCTTTACTCCTTTGTGTGTGGAGGTGGGGAGTGCAATGACACCTGTGGTAAGAGCGCGCATGCTTTCGCATGCGCTCTCTCCAAGCGTCAGCCACATCTCTTCCCCTTAGCTGTAGTGTCAGCACGCTGTCCCTCAGCAGCCGCTATGGGCCAGTGGAGTGCCAACAACCAAATCCCCACCCCAGAAAAGGAGAACAGTTTCGCTGACTTCTTAATCCTTCCTCTTCCCGTTGACTCGTACAGCCCGCTTCATTCCCGGCATTAGGTCGCCGCGTTTGAGGTAAGGCGCCCAGCACCTCAGCCCTCAAACGCCACCGGGCCAGCTCTGGTTTGATTTTCTGAGGGTGTCACTGATAACTTCAAGGGCCGATTCCTCAGCTGCAGTGCTAAGTCTCACCTCACCCATCCAGTACTCTTTGCTGGGGTTCTTATTCCCTAGGTCTATTATCTTGCACTTATTGGCACTGAATTTCAACTGCCAAACCTTAGACCACCCTTTGACTTTGTAACTCACGCTGCACATCCCCAATTCCCTCATCACTATCCTCCCTTCCAAAGAGCTTAATGTCCTCTGTGAAGAGACACAACTTGCCCTGGATTTCCTCTCCAGTGTCACTGATGAACATATTGAAGAAAACCCAGCCCAGAATAGATCCCTGTGGCACGCCACTCGTGATCTCCCTCTCTTCTGATTTGATCCCACTGACCACAGCCCTCTGGTGTCTCCCCTTTAGCCAGATACCTACCCAGTTTACTATGTCCTTGGCCACACTCAGATGCTCCATATTCTTCAGAAAGTATCTGTGGGACACGGAGTCAAAAGCCTTGCTGAAGTCAAACTATAGCAAATCCACCACATGGCCCATATCCAATTCCCTCATCACCCAATCAAAGAAAACTATCAAGTTAGTCTGACAAGACCTCCATGCCATAAACCTGTGCTGTTTACTACCCTGTAAACCTTTGCTCTCCAAGTAGTCCTCAAGCTCCTCTTTGACCAGTGACTCCATGAGCTTCCCTACGATAAAGGTCAGACTGACAAGCCTGTAGTTCCCCACTTGTTTCCTGTCCCCCCTTATGGAGCAGAATGATATCCACCACTCTGCAGTCCTTTGGAACTACCACTGTCTGTAGTGAGCTATTTCATCCTACCAGGGGTTCAGCCAGTTATGCTACCAGTTCCCTAAGTATCCTTGGTAGCAATCCATCTGGTCATGAGGACTTACCAAGCTTTAGGGTTGCCAGCCATTTCTGGACCCTTTCACTTGTAAATATGAGCTGCCTCCTCTCTGGGACCCCCTTAGTGACCACTTTGATGCCACTCTCAGGCAAAAACCCATCTTCCTCCAAGGTGAAAATGGAGAAAAAATAATCATTATAATCATTATAGATGGCAGCCTTTTACCCACACTCCTCTTATCACCCTCCCCACAACACGTTTAGCCTAATGAATCCCCCTCCTTTCTTTCTTTTCTTCCAGATACATCAGAAGAAGAGCTTTTGTCCACCCTTGACCCCTTTTGCAACACGCACCTCTGTGTCTGCTTTTGCCTTTCCAGTTGCCCTCTTTGCTTCCTTATTTCTCCTGGAGGAATCTTCCTTCTCTACATCAAACCCCAGTTTAACCTGTACATGTTTAATGAATGCCTGAAATAAGGCATTCTCACATGGAGATCTTAAGAGTGTTTTTCATACGCTTTTCTGAACAGGAACAGAGAGTAGAGCTTGAACCTACTATAGCTATTAGTTCCTCTTTTTCATGCATGGTCCCCTCTTCTTCTTCCATGCATTCTGGATTATATTCCACTTCTTCATCAACATTGACCATCATCGGTAGAGAATCAGTGGGATGGGGAAATAATGGAGGAGGAACTGGGGAGATAATGAAGGAGGAACCGTCGATGGGTGTCCCATCGACAAAGGTCATTCAGGGCCTAGCACAACAGCAGCAACCAAGAACTGATGTGTTGATGGCAAAGTCATTGTCAAGAGCACTGACAGAGGCAATCACAACAGCGGTAGTGGCAGTAGTTGCTGGAAAAGCTCCCACATCATCTGACAAAGCAGCTGTGCATCGAAGGGCCCCAAAGGTGTTGACAGTGGAACCATCGACGAGACTGTGCCCAATGGCGATACAGACTGTAAATCCCCCAGCAGGGGAACAGAGCCAGTGCCGAATCCCGACCTTGGCGTCTAAAAGACAGTAGAGGGGGCAGCAGGACCCACAGCTATAGCCTGGGGCCTATCTTTGTCAGTGGACTTACCCCTGCTTAAAGGTGAACAAGAACATTCCACAGAAGTGGCCTTGTCTTTATGCAGCTTCTCAGAGTGGTGGTGTTCTTCCGCCAACTTAGAGGATTTGTCCTTTTTGTTCAATGAATCTGCAACCGTCACCACTGGTTGAACATGGTGAAGCCACCTTCGACGCAGCCTGTTTTTCCATTTCTTGTAGCCTTAGATGAACTTCTAGAACCTGCCTGAGTCTTCTCCTGGATGCCTGATTAAAGCCCCGGCACACAGAGCAGGCTTTAACGCTGTGATCTTTGCCAAGGCAATGACTACACATGCAGTGGTCATTGTCTTTATAAATCTTCACAGCACCACAGCAGCAAGAATTGACAGTACAGTTACGTAAGAACTTCCCATAAACGTCGGCCCGTCGGTGCAGTGGTTGGATTTCTGTCTGCGACTCCAGCGACCCAGGTTCGGGAACGGACTCATGTTGCTGGAGGGCCGGCCGGGGAGAAGGAAATGAGCGTCTGATGACAGCTCGCCTTCTCCGGGGGGAGGGTGGATATGCAGCTCAGCGCCTGCTAACTCCTGGTGGAGGTTGGGAGCATGGCAGGACATCGGCCCCACTACACTAGGGGAATGATGGTCGTCGGCATATGCCTTGACATCAGTGGCACATCGCTCCTCAGGGGAGCAAATGGAAAATGGCGTCTGGCCGAATGGGTGATGGCCTTCCTGAACCCTCACCACCTGGCTCCCAGACTTCCATATGCCGTCCCAGCAGCACCCCAGAACCGTTGGTTGACCTCCAGGGCCCTTCTCCTATGAAGGTAAGACACCCGCCCGGTGAAAGGGATAAACTGGGGTTACTTGGGGCTAGCTGTGATGTGGGATGGTAGGGGTCAGGAGTACCCGAGGTACGGACAACTTCATGTGGGGGTCTGAAGTAGAGACCAGCCAGGTGCAGGGGAGGAGTCAAAAAAAAAGAAAGAACTTACCACAAAAGTAGATCTTCGAGAGAGGCTCTTGCAGTAGACAATCACCTTGAGGACTGCGCCCCTTGGCGTCAGGATCACCCAGAAACTGGAGCTAGCAGTGTCTGATGAGGGACTGCTCACCTGACATCATGTGACCGTCAGCGTGACCCAATATAGTGGGCGGTCCCCATGCCCGCCTTCCAGTTCTCCCGCGGAGACCTGCAAGAAGGAGCAGCAGGAGAATGGAAGAAGAGGCTCCTGGAGCCCAAAGTAAGCTAACAGAGAAAGAGCAGCAAGAAGCTAGGGGAAGGAGGGAGGGAAAAAGGTTACCTTCTGCAAGAGCCTCTCTCAAAGATCTACTGTTGCAGTAAGTTGCTACGTAACTGTACTATCTTACTTCAAGAGGGCTCTTGCAGTAAGTAATCACCTTGAGGACCGAGTCCCAAGCAGTATGAATCAGAAGGAACTGAAACACTGGAGTCATGAAAGGTCTGCAAAAAGGCAGAGAGTTCAGGACAGAAGGCCTTGGAGGACAGCTAATCCAAAGTCAGCCCTGCGCCTAGATGCAATGTCGAGACTGTAATGTTTGGTGAAAGTGTGGACGGAGTTCCAAGTGGCTGCCACACAGATGTCTGCGGTGGACATATTCGTGAAACAAACAGTAGAATGCTCCGAGCAGAATGCTCCTTAACCTCCCCCAGGAGGGTTTTACCATACTTCTGATAACAGAAAACAATGCAGTTTGCCAACCATTTGGAGAAACACTGTTTGGAAACTGCTGCACCCTCTCTCTTGGGTGCAAAAGAAACAAAAAGTTGATTCGTTTTCTGGACAGACTTGGTTCTGTTAGTGAAATAACATAAGATTCGTGAACGTCCAAAGTATGCAGAATCGCTTCCCCCAACTGGAATGCTCAGGGTAATACACTGGTAGTTGAATAGACTGGCTCAATGTGAACTCAGAAACCACTTTTGGTAAGAACTGAGGAATGGTAGGCAGAGTCACCCAGTCTCACTGAAAAATTAAATAAAGTTCCTTACACATCTGGGCCTGAAGCTCAGAAATCCTTACAGTAGAAGTAACGGCAACTAAAAAGAGTGCCTTCCATAATAAGTAGCACATATCACAACTACCAGCTGGTTTAAAAGGAGGCAAGGTCAGTTTCTCCAAAATAAAGTTGAGATCCCAAGGTGGTGCAGGACTGCACACTGGGGTTTTTAGGTGGAGGATCCCTTTGAGGAAGGTTTTAGAAACCTCCAGCTGAGCCACAGCTTTACCCTCCACTAAGATGTGGTAGGCAGAAATAACAGACAGGTGAACCTTCAGCGAAGAGTAACTCAGCCCAAGGTCAGAGAGGTGTAGGAGATACTCCATGACCGGAAGAACGGGGCAAGAAAAGGGGTCCCCAACCCTTTGAGGTGGCCCAAATGGAGAAACACTTCTATATCACGGCATATGTCATTCTCGTAAAAGGTTTTTTAGCCTCTGTCAGGGCCTGAGCCACTCCAGAGGAGACTCCACAGTGAGAGGCAGCTATGTCATGAGGCGCCACGTGTGAAGGTGAAGGGACTTCAGCTCCGGACGGACCAGCATGCCACCCTCCTGAGTCAGGAGATCATGGCAGAGAAGCAGGGGGACTGGAGGTTCCACTGCAAGCTGCTGAAGTGGAAACCATATTTGATGAGGCCAATACATGGCAATCAGAATTATGCCAGCCTCTTCTGTTTGAAGCTTGAGCAACACCCTCTGCAGAATTGGAAAGGGAGAGAAGATGTACAAAAACCTCCCTGTCCAGCAGAGAGATAGCACATCTCGCCAGAAAGTACCATACCTGGGAGAGAGCAAGTAAAACCTGGGTAGTTTTGCTTTGTATGGGGAGGCGAACAGATCCAGGTCTGGACGACCCCATAGGTCAAAATGTGATCGACCACCTCTTGCTTGAGTTCCCATTCATGGGCTCGCACTCTGGTGCGGCTGAAACTGTCTGCTAGGATGTTTTGCATTCCCGGAACGTGAACCACTATGAGGTGAATTTGATGTAGAACTGCTCATTTCCAAACCCACACCACCTCCCTGCAGAGGGGTTACAAGTGAGTGCCCCCTTGCTTGTTGAGGTACCACACTACACACACATTGTCTGACTGGACTAATAGTGGGCCCTGGTGAAGCAAATGCTGGATTGCTTGAAGAGCACACAGCACAGCCCTCATCTCCAGCATGTTTATGTGCAGGGAGAGCTCCACTTGAGACCACAGCCCTTGGGTCCTATGGTTCTCTAAGTGGGCACCCCAGCCCATCCCCCACGCATCTATTGTTGGGTCTGGGTGGGAGGAGGGGACTGTAAGGGAACCCCCCCCGGTGAGGTTGCCGAGATCCTGCCACCAAAGAAGATCTCTCTGCATCGAACTGTAGACCACGACCATGTGGTCCAGGTCATCCAACTTCGGATCCCACTGTGTTCTGAGTGTCCACTGCGAAATTTGCATGTGAAGCCTGACCAGAGGGACAGTGGGGATGGCCACTGCCATAAGGCCACAGAGATGGAGAACCGACCTGGCAATGACCCACCTGCTGGAGGCTACTAGATAAGCCTGCTTCAGCACTGTTTGCCCCTGTCCGAAGAGAGGAAAGCCATACCCTGGTCCATATCCAGCACCACTCCAATAAACTGTAGATGCTGGGAAGGGGCAAGTTGGGACTTGGGATGGTTGATAGTAATCCCCACTTGTGCAAAGAGGGCCAGGGTAGCAGACAGGGAAAGTTCCAACTGCTCCCTCGACAGAGCTGACAGGAGCAAGTCGTTGAGGTAGGGGAACACATAGTGGCCCTGGCATCACAGGGCCGCTGCCACTACCGTAAGGCACGTGGTAAAAACCTGAGGTGCAGAGGATATGCCGAAGGGGAGGGCCTTGAATTGGTAGTGCTCCCCCTAAAAGGCGAACCTGAGGTAGCAGCGATGGGCCTGAAAAACCGGGATATGCAGATAGTCATCCTGCATATCCAGGGCACAGAGCCACTGTCCCTTGTGCAGGAGGAGCAGCAGACCTGGGAGGCTCAGCAATCAAAACCGTTTGTACTCTATGTACAGGTTCAGAGTGCTGAGGTCCAAGATGGAACGCAAATCCCCCATCTTTTTTGGAACCAGGAAGAAGTGGGAGTAATACCCCTTTCCTGAATGGTTTGACGGGATCGGCTGTATTGCCTCCTTTTGCAAAAGAGCCTCAATTTCTTCCCTTAAGAGAGGTATGTGCACCTTTGGATAACAAGACACCCCTGGAGGCTTGTCTGGGAGTTTCTTGAGAAACTCCAGAGTGTGGCCCTGTCTGATCAACTGAAGGACCCACGAGTCTGAGGTGACTGCCTCCCACTCTGACAAGTGACTGGCAAACCTTCCACCCACCAACTCTCCCAATGAAAGGGGGGAGGGTGGGCCGCAAGTCAACAGATGGAGGAAGGGATGAGGAGAGCTGCCCCTGAAGCGCTCTAGAGTTTTGGCCATGCAGTGGCTGCATCTCAGAGTGTCCGACCCTTGGTCTGACATCTTGCTGTCTGCTGTTGCTTCATCTGCCACTTGGCTTGGCCACGAAAAGGCTGTTTGACTTTGGATCTAGGGTCGTACAAGGTGTGGACTGACCTCAGGAACTTGCCTTTATCCTGGAGGCTGGTAATAATGTCCTGGGCATCCCCACAAACAGGACACACCCTGTGAAAAGGGCATCCTGAAGAGCTGCCTGGACATCAGGTGCCAAGCCTGACACTCTGAGCCAGGAAAATCGCCCAAGACAGACAGCAGTTGAAGTGCCCCTGGCCAAGGAGCCCACCGCATCGTATGTGGCCCTCAGGGAGTGGCGTCAGGTTACCTTGGCTGACCGAATGGTGTCTGCCAAGACAGTTTTGGATTTCGAGTCCGTCTGTTGGAACAATGACTTCTGATACACAGAAACATAGAATCTGATGGCAGATAAGGACCGCTTAGCCCACCCTGTCTTTCCATTTCCCTATCTAAAGGATAAGCTGCAGATCCTAGTTAACCAACAGCCTACTTCCTCCTACCCCCACCAGAATTGCCTTATGTCTGTCCCATATATTCTTGCACTCCCCCACTGTTTCTGACTCCATGACCTCCTCAGGAAAGCTGTAACATGCATCCACAACCCTCTCCGTGAAAAAAATACTTCCTCACATTACCTCTGAACCATCCCCCCCCCATCTTCAAATTGTGCCCCCTTGTTCTTGCACATCTCTTTTTCTGAAAGATGCTAACCTCTTGTACTTTGTTGATTCCCTTGAGGTACTTGAAAGTTTCTATCATGTTCCCCCTCTCCCTCCTTTCCTCAAGGGTATACATATTACAATACACCAGCATGTAAGCCACATAATTCAAGGCACGCATGGTGAGAGTGGAGAAAGGATAAAACTTCCTCCCAAACTGATCGAGCTGCCTTGACTCCTTGCCAGGAGGGGAGGTGCTCATGTGCCTGGGCTTGGTGGACCTGTTGTGGGCCACCGTGATGACGACCAAGTCAACCTTAGGGTGGATGCTGAGGTGATCCTTACCCTCAGGAGTCCTGTAAGTCCTGTCTGCCTTCTTCGCCATAGTCAGGATAGAGGAAGGCATCATCCAAATAGTTGAGGCCAAATCCTCGTGAGGTTGGAGCCACAAAGGAGTGAGGACCGGGGAAGTCTCTTGGATGCCCAAGTGCTCAACAAGCCTCTGACGCTTGGGATCCTGAGCATCAGATTTCCATCCATATGTTGCCACGATATGCTTTAAGAGATCCATGAAGGAAGGGTCCTCAAGAGGAGACTTGGGAGACTCCTTTGGTCTAGTTTCCTCTGTAGGGGGAGTCTCAAACCCAGAAGCCAGGGAAGAAGACCCAGACCCCACGTCATAGTCTAAGGAATCCGATAGGCCGATGTCCAGGTGAGAATCCTCCTGAGTTCTAGGAGGGATAGTGCCCGATGTCAGGGCCGGCAAAGGATCTTTCATCAGGCCCCATGTAGACTGGCGCGGTTCCGGAGGGGAAGCCAGCCTGGGGAGTTGATCCAGGTGAGCCGGGTGGGGAAGTACTCACTTGGCGCCAGCTGTCCAGTTCCGAGACCAGCTGAAATTTGGTCTCAGACTGCCAAGATTAGAGGATGGCCCTAAAATCTTCCTGAGGTTGTGGAAGAGGCGGTAAGGACGGGGTGGCCGGTAAGCCAGTTGGAACACCGCCTGGTACCCCATCACTGGGTACCGTAACATATGAAACCCGTGTGCTGGGTAATCGGTGAAAGGTATGGCAGTGCATACCCTGACGTCGGGAAGCATGATGTCGGGTGGCCTGGTGGGTACCCGGGGACCTGATGAAAGGGCGGGTAAGTTGTCAGAGGGTAGCCCAACAGAGGCCCCGACGGAGGAGCAGCGGGGGCCGACGTGAGACCCCGTGGCCTGAAATTCGGATTGAAAGGGTCCGATGGAGCAGAGTCAGGCATGGGGCTGGCAGGAGGGAAAGCTGGTGCCAGTGACGATGGCTCCACCAGGTGAGCTGGAGAAGGGGCCTGTGGAGGCTCCAGCATTAGGTCTGGGGTGAGCTAGGAACAACTGCACCAGGACAACCCTCATCCCCCCGGCTCTCGCAGATCGGGGGAGGGCTGAGAGGCTCCACAATGGGAGAACAGGGAGTATCCCCATGGGCAGAACCCACCTGAGAATGCTGTCCAGAGACTGGCAGCAGGCTCTCATTCAGCAGGATGTCATCAGGGCTCACAATAGAGCCTTACATGAGCGTAATGGTGTGCAGTTGTTGGAGGGCCTGACGATCGACTTATCGACTGTGGCCAGGTAGGTACCAGAGTCTCCGGAACCCAACTTATCGGCCCTGGCCGGGTGTTCTTCAGAGGGTTCGATGAGTGGCTTATCGGCCCAGAGAACCAGCTTAGACCTGGAGGTAGAGAGGAATCTAAGGGAGGAGAAAGCCTTAGACTCGGCCGAGGTGCACATGGCCACAATAACCAATGGCGGTGGGGGAACCAGGGGCCACTCCTGGAAGGGTGGGGCAGACTTGGTGGCAGCAACGGTCTTCAAGGAGGAAGAGGGCCGCTGTTCACCCGAGGGCAGCCTTGGGTGATAAGGGGACCATTCCTGGTCCTGGTGCTTCTCTTGGCCCCTCTTTTCCTTGTGCTTATAGGACTTGGTTGGTGAGAAAGAAGCGCACCTAAGCTCCTGCAGCTCTTTCTCCATAGATGCCATCTTCTTGTTTAGGAGATGGGCCTCGAGTGCCTGCTGGTTACGCCTTCATGTGACTTGGCTGAAGCTGGAACAGGCCTCACAGTCCTCAACCTTGTGCTCCAAGCCTAAGCAGAAGAGGCAGAGGGAATGAGAGTCCTTGTGCCATAATAGCGCGCCACAAGAATCGCACTTATTTTTATGCGACTCAGCGGACAATGGTGAAGACATGCACAAAAAGAAGTTTTTTGCAAAAAATAAGAAAAACGGACACTCATTCAAGAAATGGCATTCAAACTGCAGCGGCAATCTCCACGAGGTCCGACATGTTCAGGTCGACGCCGGGAAAGAACTAGAAGGTGAGCGTGGGGACCGCCTACTATATAGGGGTCGGGTAGGAGGTCCCCTGTCAGACAATGCTAGCTAAAGTTTCTGTGTGGTCCTGACACCAGAGGGCGCAGACCTCAAGGTGATTACCTACTGCAAGAGCCCTCTCAAAGTAAGATCAATGGTTCCTTGTCCATCGGTGGTAGCATTAAGTTGAAGTTTAAAATAAACATGTGAGGGCATCAACAGTGAAACTTTCTAAGTCTGATGGCATTCTTCAGCAGCAGTAAACTAATGAGCAGATGGTGGTGTGAGAAAGAATTAAAGTACGCTGGGGGTACCCACATTATTATGGTGCCGACGAGGCATGTTAACGTGGATCACCCAGCCATCAGAAGTTTCCATGAGGTCCTGATGCCGACGGCTTACAGTTCCATGATGTGGCTCAATGGGAGGAGATATCGACGAGGAGGATCCCCAAGGTCCTTTTCCTGCTTAGTGACTGTCTGTCACCCCTTCCCCCATCCTATACTCTGCTCCTGGGTTCCTGTGTTCTAGGTGCATGATTTTGCACTTTTTGGCACTGAACCCCAGCTGCCATGCTCTTGACTCCTCGAGTTTTGCAAGTTCCCTATGCATTCTCTCCATCTCCTCCTGAGCGTCCACCCTCTTTCAGATTTTGGTGACTTCTGCAAAAAGAAATACCTTCCCTTTCAGTTCTTATACAATGTCACTTACCAATGGGGTAAAGATGGGTGTTAGGCTGGGCTGCTATCTAGCTGTGCCCTAGTTAGCACAACAAACATTTCCTATTTGTTTCTCCTCATGTATTTTTTGCTTGTACTAGGAGAATCCTAACACATTTAGTTGTTTTTGCCTCTCTGAACATAGTTATAGTCCAGCAAAGCGTTACTGTACTTTATTTTAACTAAGTAGGTAATTTTAGCATTGCGGTATAGGGCGTGAGAACAGGCAGGTGGTTTTACTGAGTCAGAGTAGGAGTTAGATTTATTGTTTTTAGGGCTACTTGTTTGATTTTAGAGGACTCTGCTGTTTAAATTTTGCGCTGCTTTAGACACTCGTCCAGAAACTGCAGGGAAGAGCTTGTGCAGAAGGAACTCTGACTAAAAACCAATGCCAAAGGAATGGCTGCCAGAGGAGGTTCCATGGACTGGAACGGCATGCTGCAGTGTCTTGGCGTACCAGAGTAGGCCATGGAGCCATGGAGCTGTGAAGCAGCAAGCTGAGGGTTCAAGGGTACTAGGAAGCTTGACCAGACTTGTCTCTCCGTGGGGCTGGGTCGGCCCCGGGAAGATCGCGGAGATACTGTTAACCATTGAGTTCCAGAGTTTTGGCCTCCAGTTTGCAGCAGACCCGAGGGGACAGACTTTGTGGGGTTTTCCTGGACTACATCTGCTGATATCTCAGCCAGCTATCTGCTTCTCATGGCAAGCTTGCTGGGTGGTCTGTGTTAAGCCAAGGGAAGGATTTTCCAGCAAATATCGGTGGCTCCTGTGGTCCTGGTAACTTCGTTCCCTTATGTAAGTACTTTCCTCTTTTATCGGAGTGATATTGAGAGCTGCAGTCCATCGGGAGCACTGGTGGTCATAGTGCTACAGCCTGTTCCATAAAAAACTGTCTAAGGAAAATGGTAAGAGCAATTCCCTCATTCTGCATCATTTAGCTTCATGGTTTAAATTTAACTCTAGCAGTGGTGAGAGCGCTGCTGTGAAGAGCTTCTGTGAACTTGGACACTGGTAGTAACTGAACATTTATCAGTGACTGTTTCTGGACTTGTTCTCTGAACTTTGCAAATAAGGATTCTCCTTTTGTTTCATTTATTATGTTTTAAAGTTAATTTGGGGTTGGTGGGATTGGTTTTGGGGGTTAGGACTGAGGGTAGCGCTAGTTGCAGTATGAATGTTTAGAATGAGAGGCTTGTATGTAGAGTGTGAATGATGCATGCATGAACAGGGGTATAAATTAGGAGGATTTGTAAGTTTTGATCATATCTAAGGGTAGGAGAGGTTTTAAGTGGAGTATTTTAGTTATTAAGAATAGCTATAACGGTAATTTAGTTGGTGAGTATAGCTGCAGAATGTGTTTGGGATTCAGACCCCTTCCCATCACCTATACAGCATCTCTGCTGCATGACCTTCACTCCTTTGTAGACCCCCCTTCCAGCTGCTGCAGTAAGAAGCTATCGGGAGGTGGGAATTGGTAGGGAGTTAGTGGGCTGGCAGTGGAGTGCTGTGGGTGTGGCGGAGGTGAGCTGCATTAGAGTGGTCAGGAGAAGGAGGCGCCCTGGGGCAAATTGAGGCCTAGAGAGAGGTCAGATATGCTTAGTGCCCATCTCCAGGGCTCCCATCGGACCAAGTGGGCAGGTAGCCGGTGGGCCTGCAGCCTCCACCAGTCCCCTTTGGGCAGTGTTATGCGGTACTAGATCAATCAGGAAAAAGACTGCAATTATGGCGGACTTGATTGCCTCAGTCGATCCGGCTGGCATCACGAAGACCTAGCTGGGGGATGACACAGATCCATTTCTGGAGGCGTCGGTCCCAGCTAGGCACTCTGTGGTGCACTGCCCGAGGAGGGAATGCAAGGGTGGGGGTGTGGCCATCTGTTTAGATCCAGCTTGAACTTCTCCGTGCACCCAGTGGGTTCTACCTCGTCATTTGAATGTGTGGCTATATGTGGGGGTCTAAGTGCAGGCTGCAGGATTCTCCTTGTTTATCACCCTCATGGGCATGGGGGAGGTTTCCTGCAAGAGGTCATAGACTTCACTGACAGGAAGGTGTTGGGAGTCACCCAGATGGCTGATTCTCGGTGACTTCAACGCCTGGTTCGATGACGAATCTTTGCACTCTGGACATGACCTCCTCCAGTTAATAGCATCACTGGGCCTAGCACAGCAGTTGCTTCTGGAACTCACCACCACGGCAACACCTTGGCCTTTGTATTCTCACTGGGGCTTGAGGACTGATCGGGTCGCTTCGTCCAGTCACTCCACATGGGAGTTCTCGTTTGGGGCCCCCCAAATAGTCTCTCCTCTGTTGAGATGGTCCGCTACCACCCACTGAGGGGACTGCCCCCAAAGGGACCTATGGCAGTGGTGGATTTTTCTAGTGTGAGTGCTGCATACGCGGGTGGCATGGGCGAGGTGGTGGCAGCCTACAATAGGCCGGTCTCTGAGGTGCTCAATGCCATCATGCTGGTCCATATACGACCCAGGTCTTCTTTCTTGAGACCCTCGCTGTTTGATGGGGCTCTCAGGGAGATGAAGACCAAGAGTCGGAAGTTGGAGCATTGCTGATGGAGGACCAGGTCCAAGGAAGATAGACTGGCTTTGAAAACTGACTACGATGACTATCAAAGGGCAATCGACCATAAGAAGGCAGAGTTCCTATCCAGGGAGATTGCTGCAGGGAGGAACAGACCAGCTCAGTTCTTTCAGACTGTGAACAGGTTACTCCACCCTACCTGACTACAGCCGAAAAGAGCATTTTCAGTCGCTTTGTGCAAAGAGTTTGCTCAGTTATTTTCTGACAGGATGTCTTCTGTTCTGTCCAGGATCTCCCCAGTGGGACTAGATCAGTCACATAGTGGTGGGTCTTGCAGAAACAGAAGAACTCCTATTGTCTGGGTGGAGTTTCGGCTAGTGGAGGTGGCCGAGGTCGTTGAGGTAATCTGGAAGCTGCGGCCCACCTTTTGTGAACTGGGAACGGGCCCAATTCATCTCCTATTGGGATGCGCAGAGTCCATTCGTCCAATGTTCACCAAGATTGTCCGGTGTTTGCTCTCAGAGAGGGGTTCTTTAGTGATGCCTAGAAGGAGGCGCTGGTGAAGTCCCTTCTGAAAAATCCTCTCCTGACCCTGACTTCTTGGCGAACTATTGACCGATCTCCAACCTCCCATTCCTGGCAAAGTTGTCAAGAAAGTGGTGGCTCTGCAGCTTGAGGAACACCTCATGGCCTTTGACATCTATGAGCCATTTCAATCTGAATTTAGGGCTAGGCATAGCACCAAAACAGCGTTGGTCAGGGTGCAAAATTACCTCCTCAGGGCAAGGGACAGAGGAGACTAGTCAATTCTTGTTCTCCTAGATCTCTTTTCAGCATCTAACACACTGGACCATAATGTGCTTCTGGATCACCTTAGAGAGTATTATTGACTGGTCAGTACTGTCATCAACTGGTCTGAGTCCTATGTCTCAAGCAGGATGCAACGGGTAGTGATGGGGACTTTCTCCTCAGGGCTCGATCCTGTCCCCGATGTTGTTCGCTATCTACATGCTACCCCTGGGAAAGCTCATTAGACACTACAGTCTGGGTTTTCACCGTTACGCAGATGATACCCACCTGTATATGTCTTTTGCCCCCAAGGCGAATAAAGCCATAGAAGCACTAAATAACTGTCTGTCAGAGATCCAAGCTTGGATGTCCTCTAACTGGCTGAGACTGAACCCAGACAAGATGGAGATACTGATGCTCGAGCCTGGTCACAGGCATGATGTGGATGCTATCAGGGCGGTAACAGGGTTGTTCCTTGGTTCTACCCCATTGATGGCATCTATTAGGGTGAGAAATCTGGGCATCATCCTGGACGATGGACTGATGCTTGATGCAAAGGTGTCATCCATTGTCCAAAGTGTTTTTACCGTTTAAGGAATGTCGGCCGGATTAAACCCCTAATTCCGCCTGAGGATCTGCCTGCATTAGTACATGCCTTTGTTACAACAAGGCTGGACTACTATAATGCCCTATACTTCAGGGTCAGTGGAGGGAACTTCCGACGACTACAAATGGTGCAGAACGCAGTGGCCAGGTTGCTGATGGGCCTACCCAGGTCCGGTCATGTGACCCCGGTCCTGCAAAATCTGCACTTGCTGCCTGTCAGAGGGAGTATCCTCTTCAAGGTAGGCTTGCTCACCTATAAGGCCCTATACGAACCGGGCTCTGGGCATCTGAGTGACCTCCTTGCCCCTGCCCATCCAGTGCACTCCCTCCACTCTTCCACCGAAGGCCTCCTGGCAGTTCCAAGGTCCAGGCTGAAAACCTTGGGGGATCGTGCTTTTGAGGTGGTCAGCTCAGTCCTCTGGAACTCACTTCCCAGATCTCTAAGGGAGGCCACTTCGGTGGAAGCCTTTAAGGGGGGGTGGGGAATATGAAAGTCTATCTTTTTAAAGAAGGTTTTTCAGATTAACTGCAACCAATTGTAGTGTTATTTATTTGCTGTTACTTAAATTTTATGCGTTTATATGACTGGTGACTGTTTTTGTCTCACATTTTCCTGCCTTGTCTTACATTCTGTCCAATACCACTTGTAAGGTGCCCAGAGCCCTTGAGATTGGGCACCATAAAAATAAAGTTTTACTTACTTACTTATGAAGACACTGAAGAGGACCAGTCCCAGTACTGAGCCCTGCAGCACCCGCTGGTCACTCTCCCGTCATTAGTCTGAATGCTGTTACCTACCACCCTCCGTCGCCTATCAATTAACCAGTTACTTATCCAATCCACCACTCTGGATCCCACCTCTAAGCTGCTAAGTTTTGTTATCAGTCTCCTGTGAGGCACAGCGTCGGAGGCCAAACTGACACAAATGAATGAAGGAACGTTTACATTTCCTATGCCTTCCCTTTTCTCCAACCCCGTTTACAACTGCAGCAGTTTAGATATATTTGTGTATTTAGCACATTTTTTAACTATATTGTGTAGTCACTTTGCATCTTTAATATGTTTCTTAGAAAATTTTAAATTATATTTACTGTACTGTTATACCACTTTGTCATTTTACGAGGCGAGCCATCTTGAGCACACTGTACTACAAAAGTTAGGGAAATGCTGTTACACTGCCTCCCTGAAGAAGCACGCTTGCAGAAAACCACTGGAGCACCTGTTGAGCACCCCAGCATCATCACAATTTTGCACCAAGTATGTAAGTTGTCATCTGCATTCTTTAATTAAAGCATTTTTTGACAGTGTATCTAGTGGCAGTTAATGTGTTCTTTGTTCGGATGTAAACTTGTCTTACAAAGATCATGCCAATGGCAGAGCAGTCTCTGTCCCTGTTAACTCCACTACAATACTGCCACCTGGTGGCAGTGTGCAGTGGGTAGTAGTTAATGGGAGGAAGGACACTGGCTGGTGCCACGCAATGCATGCTTGCGTGCATGTGCACGTGCTTGTACACCCTTGCTGCCAGAATGCTGAGGGATGGAACCAGAGCATGGAAAACCACAGGCAGCCAGGACGACTCCAGCCTCCCACAGGCCCCATACCAGTGACCCAGGCCCCTTATCCTACTAGATCTGTACCACGGTGGGAGCTGTGGTGCCTCACTGCCTTTTGCCACAGGGGTAAGCCGTGGAGAATCTGGAGTAGAAGGGTGAGTTCTGGAGATGCTGGATGAAAGAGCTGGGAAGTCAGCAGAAGGGGGCTGGAGATTAGAAGAAAGAAACTATGACAAAAGGAAAAAAAAAAGGAAAATCATTGCTTTAGGAAATGTAAGTAATTAACTAAATAGGTTAGAAATAACTAGTTATACCAAGGTAGATGACTCACGTAGAAGGAGCTATCACCAGAGCACCTGTTTGACAAAGTCATCTTGTTAGCCCCGATACTATTTAAAGAATTATTACAGTACTGTACTGCTCCCAGGGCTCCCCCCTGCAATGCGTAGACAAACATTTTTTTTTAATCAGGATGCCTAGCAACAAGGCTAAGCTTTACCAAGGAAACCACCAGAAGGGACAACCTAAATCATTAAATCCATACATTATAACTGCAGTGTGATGTCACTGAAATATTTATATCTTGCACTCTAACCCTCTAGAGAACTTTAATAATACACCAGACAAGCCCATTTAGAAGGATGTACTCCACTACTTGGTCCTCGGTAACAGTGGCAATGCCTCAGTTTTCATCAACAATTCCTAGACATGGAGTGTTTCTGTTTTCCTAAGATCAAAACCTTTTAAACAGTTCGTAGTTATGAACTCCTACAGAAAAACACCACTGCTTCTATCTGGGCCAAACATGTGGTTTTGTTCCCTGTAATAAAAAACTAAATCAAAGCCTACAAAGATAGATTGACAGACAGATGGATATTAGCAATAAACTATGCAAATGTACTACCACAAAGCCATGCCGGAAGCAGTCTTTTCAATTTATTGCTGGAGCACATGTCCTATTCCTAGCTGTCAAAATATGTGGCATTATATGTCACAGCAAAAACATCAAACACTGCTGAGTTTAATCGAGGTATTGCATTACACTGCAGCGGTGTGTCACTGTAAGTAGACACACATTGTGTGTCACTACTGCACTGACACAATGCCGAGTCCAAAGGGAATGCAACTTAAATCAAGCCCAGAAACTGAAGCACTAAAGAGCACCCAAATAGGTCCGCTAAGGGACAGGATGTACAGCACAAGCTATTTTTGCAAGCATTTGTAATCCACCTGCAAGGGCAGTATCCTATGAAGAGCAGTTGGACGCAGGCATACTCATTAAATCAATCTGTTTTCAGAACCCTGGTTAATTTATGCTCTGCTGTGGTGCATTGCGTCTCCGGAATCCTTATCTAAGGTCTCCTAGCATTTCAGTGTTAGCTGCAAGAAATACCCTGAGGTGGATCTGATCACAAAAAGTACACGACACGGGGCAGTATTTTTTGAGGAACATGGCCCGCCCACTGCCTGAAGGCTTTAATTTACTGCAAACCTACACTGAAGGTCAGCTCAGTGACTCAGCTGACCCACAAGACAGGAGACATAGGTTTTGGAAGAACCTCAGCTCTCACACTTGTCGGATTTCATGCTTACAGTAGAAGACAGCAATGTAATGATATGCTATATTGTTTTTGTTTTAAAGGACATGCTGCTGCTGCAGAATGGGGTTGGGGGGATCCCTCAATTCAAGGAACTAAACCTAGTAGAGCTGGGAGGGAGGAAGGGATCAAAAAACATCAGTACATTTAATTTTTTATTTTATTGTTCAGCAGCTCTGCTGCTGCTCAGTCAGCCTCTGTGCAACCTCCCAGCCCCACCACAATCTCCGTGCAGCACCCCCCTTGCTCCATGGCTCCCCCTCCTTAACCATTCTTGGAGGAGAGCAACAGATGGCTCAGGGCACCAAAGTGCCTCACCGTCACCCTGCATACTCCTGCAGCACACTTATTTATCCCTGTTTACAAAGCAGGAAGGTTGGGGGGGGGCAAACACGATGGACCTGGAGTCCATTCTGACCTTAAAGTACTATGTTACTAAGCTCTGGGGGGTTTCCTCTTGGTTCCAACACCCACATCACAGACAGGATGCAGACTTCCAGGTGACAGGCACAAGCATACAAGATGCACCGCTGTGGTCCTTGTTGCCATCTTCCCTCCCGTTCAACATCAACCACAACACTGCCACCTGTGGTCTCCCAGATGGCAGTAAACACATGGTGCTGACAATCCTCCATTCTAGGTGGAGGAGAGCATCCTTCTCCTCCTACCCCTAGCCCTCTGACAACCCAGGTCTGTCTTTCAATCCAAGTCATCAGCATTGTCAACTATAAAGATGCCACCACCAAAGCCAGACCAACAGCACAGTGGTAGCACTACTGCTCGCGAAACCGATGACCTGAGTTTGGAAGCAAATCGGGCTATTGGAGAGTTGGCTGGGACAGGAGGACTGAGCATCTGGAAGACTGTTCTCCTCTTCAGGGAGGGTGGTGCAGAGCCCAGCATTAGCCTGGCCAGTAGCAGTGGCTGGGGGATAGGGCACACAGACTGCAAGACAGCATCGGCAGAGTGGCACGTGTCCAACGTGCCACATACAGAAGCATGTGTGGAGCCATCACTGACACCACAGCATGCAGGCTCCATGGTGCCAGTGGGGAGGGAGAAAGGAAAACTAAGGAAACTCCCCAGTCAGCAGGATGACTTCCAGCCACCTACAGGCCCTGCACTCGCTGACCAGACATTGCTGCAAAACTGGATCCATTTAGTGGAAGAGGTTGGGAAACACCATCATCCCCCACCGGTGGGGTTAAGCCCTGGAGGAACACGCAGGCAAGGGAAGTCCTGGAGACGTCAGACTGACGAGCTGGGGTGGTCGGCATGAAGGGGGCCACCCAGTGCTCAGAGGATAAAAAGAACTAAAAAAAAAAAAAGCTGCCACCACTGCCAACAGACACAATCATCATCATAGCCAAGGTCCTCTGTTCTCTGCTGCATAGCACACCCATGTTCTGCAGCACGGAGTCTGAACTTCTGCAGCACCATCAGGCCTACTTCCGCAGCAGTGGGAAAAGTCCTATGGCACATAAATAAAGTACCGATCCAGGCTTGTTCCCAAACCAAGTCATCGGCGTCGCAAGCAGTGGCACTGCCACTGTGCCAGTAAGCTGGCCTCCTGAATAGTGGAGATATTTCAAGCCACATTTTTCATGCCAACCCACTTCTCATGCAGAACATGGCCCCATCAGGCCTTGACATGCATGTCAACCACTTGTGAGGGAAGGCTCCCCAGCCCACCACAAGCTGTTGCCAGTGCAGCTGAACACTGTGCAATTCCTTCCCAGGCTAGGAACGGTGGCGTGTGACACTGCGGGCCCCATCCTCATGCTGCCCAACTGGCTCCTCGAGCTTGGCCCCAAACTCGAGTCATTGGCATGGAAACACAACAAGCTACCTGCTGGGCCAGCGGCTGGCCCTGCACACACTTCTTCATATTTTTTTTTTTTTTATTTTGACCCCAAAGTTTCAACATAGACTTCTTATGACCTCTTTGGAAGATGCCAGCTGTCATTTATAAAATACTAGCTGAAACCTCCTTTTGCATCACAAGTGCAAAAACATGTTCTGGACAGGATTTGAAAAACAACATCTGTCATATTCATGAGGTGGTGTGAAAAAATTGGCTATATTGAAAATTTGAGGTCAAAATATTGAAAATGTTCAAAGTTATAAGTGAACATTAAAAAGTATCAATATACCTTTATAACAGTTTTTTTTTTTTTTTTAAGATTTTGACCCGAATATTTCAACATAGTTTTTCTGCGACCCCACTTCATGAACCTCATAAGTGATATTTTTCAAATCCTGCCCAAAAGGTGATTTCGCAGAGTGACTGCAAAATCACCTTTTAGGCTAGATCTGAAAATATCACCTACCTTGTTCATAAGGTGGGGTCTCAAAAAGGTCATGTTGAAAATTTGGTGGAAAATATTAAAAAACAACAAAGTTATGAGGGAACATTCAAATATTTAAATGTTCACTCATAACTTGGTCATTTTACCACAATTTTCCACCAAAATGACAACACAGCCTGCCTATGACACCACTTCATGAACCCAGTAGGTGACAATTTTAAAATCCAGCCCAAAAGGTGATTTTGCAGAGCAACTGCGAAATTACCTTTAGGCCGTATTTGAAAAATGTCACATATGTTTGTTCATGAGGTGGGGTCAAAAAAGGCCATGTTAAAAATTTGGTGAAGAAATTAAAAAAAAAAAATGGCCAAGTTATGAGTAAATGGTCAAAAATACATTGAAATATATTGACCACACTTACCATGTTTCCTCAGTTTGCAGTCACGGTTCCAGGAGGAGGATGTGTTTTCATTGCACAGTGGATCTACAGCATTGAATAGGCTTAGGTAAATGAGGGGTATGGTGGGTATGGGGTGGTGGGTGCTGAATGAGATCAGGGTAAGGGGCTCGGAGCAGGCCTCAAAAGACACCGATGGACAGTTTTCTGATTTTCAGGTATTAAAAAAAAAAAAAGATCACCACAAGGGACTGTTTTTTTTTCCTTTTCATTACAACAGGTCCCAGATACAGGTCCATTGATGACACTGGGAACTGGGCACCTCAGTGTCACAGATATCTGGGGGCACCAGGGCTGGGCACCCTAGTGTCCACACATAATGGGGGGTGCACTACATGAGGAGGAAGCACACTACATTGAGGGCTCAGCACTCTGTGTTTAAATATTAATGGAAAGCAGTAGGTATTGTACCACTGTGAAAATTAGTTTTGAAATCTAAAGCCGTGAGTCCGAGAAATCTTCCTACCTTTTTTCTAATACATGGCTGAACATCTGTAAACATCAGGCACCAGCTGGAGTACACTGTGTGCAGTTCTGCCTTCCTTACTACAAAAAGGACACGAAGCTGTCCAGAGGATGCAATGCAGAGCCACCAAAATGATCGGGGGTATGGAAGACAAATGCTATGAGGAGAAATTGGTGGCCCTTAACATGTTCATGTTAGAGAAAAGGAGGCTGAGGGGATGTGATATTAGTCTTATGTATACGCAAAGGCACCAACAAGATCCAATAGACAAAGAGGATTGATCTGGTGTCCTCCGGCTGGATATGGGGACAAAAAGCCAAAGCACAGAGGTGGCTATTCGAGGGTAATATTATGAAGCACTTCTTCCCCCAGAGGGTGCTGAACCTATGAAACAGCCTATCAGCAGAGACAGTGGACACGCAGAAGTATAGGCCTTCAAGGTAAGCCTGGACACACTGCTGCTTACCAAAGGAATCACTGGATACATGGGATAATGTTTGCAGTAGAGTGGATAGGGAACCCATTCAAATGAGTTCATGTTTATATAGCATACTTACAGTACTCATACCTGCTTATCAAGCAGGGGAGTGGACTGATGGACTTAGAGCCTCTTTCCAACCTTAAATTAGTACGTGACAGTATGTAATTAAGTATCATATGTACACAAGTAACATTTGTATTGGCAGCTATCATGGAGATCACCATATGCTCAGAGATAACAGCACAAAGTTGTGCTCAAATCCAAAGAACTATGGGGCCAGCCCAGTGGCATGGAGGGCTGAGGCACTGGATGTCTCACCTCCTACCACACCGGTGACCCAGCTTTGGAAATGGACATGGTCACTTGGGGGCTGGCTGGGTGATGGAGGACTGAGCGTCCATAGGACTGCTCTCCTCCCACGGGGACTGGGGTTTGCCATGGCTCACTGCTGACTGCCACCTTGAGGTATCTGGGTAGCAGCGCAAGCGAGTCACATAATGGGAAGGAATCCCATGTACAGAGTAGCAGGGGCATCTCCACAGAGGAGGAGCATGCACAATATGCTCACTGCAAATCCATGGGCCCAGGGAGAAAACAGGAGACAAAAGAATGGAGGATGGGCTCTATGAAACCCTGCCCATCATGCTGTGGCCTGCTCTGCTGCTCTGGTCCAGGACAGATCTGGATAAGCAACGTGGGATGGAGGACACCCCTCCCCCCAGCCCAAGCACAGGGAGGAAATCCACGGTGGGGGGGGGTGGAACCCCTGACTGAGAAGAGACACGAGATGACAACAGTGTACGAGGACAGTGCTAAGAAGACACCCCTTCTGCCTAAGGAGGATAAAACCTATAAGGGGAAAAAAAATAGAATACATTTTGGGGGAAAAATGTGTTCTGCATTTCTCAAGCAAGACAGTGTATTCAATCAATCAATCAAATTCTTTATTTATCCAGGCGAACACCATTGAGCAAGCTCATTTACAAGGTGGACCTGCATTACACAAGTCAAGTAACAATGCATTTATATACAGACAAATAGATAGTAGATGCAAGAGTACAACAGTACAGGTAGGCCTGCAAGAGACAGGATAAGTAAAAATACATTTGGGTTCAGGTAAAAGACAGTCGGTAAGGGTATACATAACAATAGGGTAGCAAGTCAGTAAAAATGTATACCAGATACAACAACATACATGGTTTAGTATTCCTGTAAGGTAAAGGCATTATAGTCCAGCGAAGAGATTAGTTGAAGTGGATGCTACAAGCAAAGAGACATACATAGTCAGTTTAAAAAGACCCAGGCATATCAAGGGAGACATGTGTCGGGAGAAGTGGGCAGCCAGTGTGGGAGTCTGGAACTGGGATAATACTAGGAGCGAAGGAAAGAGATGCTGTGTGTATACAAGGAATAGGTGGGTGATGGAGTGTGAGATTTAGGGCAGTAGATAAGTAGGTGGCTCAGGGACAAGTTATGCACTGATACAAGAAGGAAGGAGGATGGGAAAAGCAGGGAGGATGGGGAAGGGGGGGTGTAAGTAAGCTAGGATCACTGGAAGCAGATGCAGGCTTATGTAATGTATTTTGAGTATAAGGTCTTAAACACAGTGGGCTGGATATTCAAACTGCGCTATTCTTAGGCGCAAGCCCTTACGCTGCGCAAAATAGTTGCGCAGGGGTGTGGCCGGGGCGATATTCAAAGGAGTTGCGCTATTGAGCAACTCCTTTGAATATCACCCCCCAGCCACAGCCACTGTGCATGGCGCAGTGGAACTTGCGCCACTGCAAGTTGTCAGAGTGGAGCATTCAACTTGCGGTGGCGCAAGTACCATTGCGCCATGCGCAAAATCCCCATATTCAAAAGGTGACATGCAAATGGGGCCATAATTCATGCAAGGCACAGGGGGGGCCATTTGCATCTGATTATGGACCCATTTGCATGCCATTAGCATGCAGGTGCGCCGATCCCCGAGGACTTGCGCCTGGCGCCCTGCCAGGCAGCAGCCATCGGGGACCGACGCCCCCTGCAGCCCGATCGCGGGCAAAACAGTGTAGAATCCCCCCACTGGCCCGATCGCGGGCATGGTTTAATTCCCCCACAGCCCGATCGCGGGCAGCAATGTAGCTCCCGAGCGTATCCCTGGTGGTCAGTGGACGAAAAGCCCGATTCGGGCAGTAGTGTAGAATCCCCTCCCGAATTCAGCCCTGGTGGTCTAGTGGCACATCCCGATCGCGGGATGTAAATGTTGAACAAACCCCCAACATAGCCCTGGTGGCTAGTGTCCCCCTCCCACCTACCCACGAAGCCCCACCACCCACTCCCCCACAGCCGGTGGCGGCAGCATCCTCCGCCTGCCGCCCGCCGCCCGCCGACTGACTGCCGGTGAGGCTGCATGCCAGTGGTGCAGAGAAAGAGCCAATGGGCATGCAGTGACAGTCAGATTTGTGAATGATTCATTTACAAATCTGGACTGTCATGTACGGTATGGGCTGCATGCCCATTGGCTCTTTCTCTGCACCAATGGGCGCAGCTCTACCGGCAGTCAGTCGGGCGGGCGGCGGGCGGCAGGCGGGAGGGATGCTGCCGCCACCGCTGCGGGGGGGCGGGTGGTGGGGCCGTGGCTGGGTGGGGAGGGGGGACACCAGCCATCAGGGCTATGTTGGGGGATTTGTTCAACATTTACATCCCGCAATCGATGTGCCACTAGACCACCAGGGCTGAATTCGGGGTTACAGCTACTCGCCCATTATCGGATTTACGGTCCACTGGACCACCAGGGATACATTGGGGAGTTATATTGCTGCCCGAGATCGGGCTGGTGGGGATAAGCTATGCCCGCGATCGGGCCAGTGGGGTGGTGGGGGATTCACAGTCGCCTGCCCTCGATCGGGCTGCGGGGGGCACAGGGACTGGGTTAGGCCAGCCACAGGTGGCAGCTGCTGTGTTGCACCTGCAATGCAGCAGCTCACCTGTGGGTGGCCCTCGACTTAAGCCTTTTTTTTGGGCTCAAAGTTGTGCAGGCGCAGGTTGGGGGTTGCGCCTGCACAACTCTGCACAGCCCGGCTGAATATCGGGCTGTGCAGTTTATGCATGGTTCCTCCCCCTCCAGTTCAGCATGCATTCATTTGCATTGCGCTGTTGCTCAGCCTGTTTTCAGTGGCGCAACTGCCTCCTGCTGAATATCGCAGAATGGAGCAAGTTCGGACTTGCGCAGGCGCAACCCTATTACGCATGGCGCAACCCTTTTGAATATCTGGGCCTGAGACACTAACAAGAGTCCTCAGTTTCAGTGTTTTCTGTAGCACATTCCAGAGTGATGGTAGAACGAATCCTATGGCAGCTCTCCCAAAACACGTTAGGGCTTTGGGCACTTTCAGAGAAATCAGTGAACAGCTTCTTAGGGAATAGGTTCCAGGCATATTGAGAGTCAGGCAATCAACAATGTACTGCGGAAGTTTGCCAGTGATAGCTCTGTATGTCCAGAGAGCTGCATTTTTATTTCGTCTGTAGTGAAGGGAGGTCTAATCTACGGCCGCATATAAAGAGCAGTGATGGGTGGAGAAGGGGAGACCAGTGATGAAGCGCAGGGCTCTGTGGTAAAATATGTCCAATTTGCTGAGGTATGAAGTAGCGCATTGGCTGTATATAAAGTCGGCGTAATCAATTAGGGAAAGGAACATAGACTGAACTAGCTGTCTCTTGGCCTCTGTAGTTAGTAGGTGGTTTAACCTGAAGAAGAGACCTAGTCTCTGCCTCAGTTTTTTTAACAAATCCTCCAGGTGGTCTGCAAAGGAGAGTTTGAAGTCTAGCCAGACCCCCAGGTATTTGAATGTTGATATAAATTCCAGGGTTTCTCCTAGGAGGGTGGTGATGGTGGGTAGAGCAGGGTAGGCTGAATGGTTAATAGGTGAAAATAGCATCGCCATTGTCTTTTTGGTGTTAAGTAGCAATTTTTTTTACTAAGGAGCTGGTAATGAAGTATGTTGAAGTCAGCTTGCAGGTCGCTACAGGCAGTTTCAGGAGTTGTACAGCTTAGGTAGATCACTGTATCATCTGCGAACAGATGAATTTTTGCCTCATTGATGCCTGAATCTATATTGTTGATGTAGACGGCAAATAGGAGTGGCCCCAGGATGGATTCCTGAGGGATGCCTCTTTTTAACAGATTTGAGGGGGAGAGTTCACCTTCAGCCTTGACCTGTTGGTGCCTATCAGAAAGGTAGTTGTGGAACCAATGCAAGGAGGTAGAATCTAGACCAATAGCTTTTAATGAAGAAAGAAGGAGGCTATGGTCGACAGTGTCGAAGGCCTTACTTAGGTCTAGAAAAATGGCGTAGACAAATTTTTTGTTCTCTAGCTCGTGCTGCCAGTCATTTGTCACCTTGGCCAGGGTCGTGACTGTACTATGTTCAGTTCTGAAACCAGATTGCATTGGGTTTAGCAGGTTAGTATCATCCATGAACGATTTCAGCTGCAAAATGCTGAGCAGTGTGATATTTGTTATAGGGGTAACAGAAATCACACATGAAATAACTGAAGAATAAAGGGATGAGTTTATTGTTCTAGTGCATTTTCTGGATAGGAAAAACTCCAAAAGGAACAGAAAACACAATCTGGCATAATAATAGGAAGCAATATAAACTCATTCATGCCGAGTTGCATATACGTCCCATGCTTTGCATTATGGGGATAAGTGTTATCTTACACAATCTGGCAGAGCTGGCTAGGGAAGGGGGGTTTCAATATTACTGAGAGATGACATATGTCTTGTTAATCTGAGGGAAACCAGGCAATCCACAATGATTCACATTGCTGGAAAGCTGGTGACAGAGATTTGAATGTGGCTGACCGCCAAAGAGGTGAGAGGTCAAAAAAAAAAGAGAGAGAACAGACAGAGAGCCCAGACTAGCAGAGCAGATTTATCAAACATTTTGTAACAAAGTTGCTCCTGGAAGCATGACTGCTTACTGTGTCCACAACTGATGCAAACCTCTTATAATAAATTCTTGGCCATTAAAAAGCAACTGTTTTTGATAGATTTGTATCTGGGTGGAAATTTCTTCAAGCAGTATGAGAAGCTTTGAGAAAAACAGAGAAATCCATGCTACAGACTTTTTTAAAGAGATCAGAGGAGTTCCTACTGTGAATGTGAGTTGGTGAAATCCACACATGTGGCTGTTAAACCTTAATGGGAAAGTGCCAGCTAGTACATGGGAAGGGACAAGAGGGGCATGGTGCCAGCCCCCCATGTGCAGTAGGTGGTGGCAACATAACAATTATACACTGGTGCATACAGATGGCATGGCAAACATTGTATATTTAAAGGCCCAGCAACAGGAAAAGCCCTGCTGGTGTGTCTGAGGCATTTGCCACACTAAGAGAAAAGTTGGCATTCTATCAGTTACAATGATAAAGTTTTTACATATACAATATACAAGTTGCGTACTTCTTACCTGAACTCAGTAACTACTTCAACAATATTCATATAACAGGCTAGCTGAGGAGCATGGCGAGCTGAGGAAGGGGCCTCGACGCCAGCCATGCTGACGACCCGGATTCAGCAATGAACTGGGCTTGGAGGCCGGCCAGGGGAAGGAGGATCCTTCGAGGAGGGGGGACAGCACGTACCACTGCTTGGTTACCACATAGTGGAGACTAGGTGTTGGAACAGCGGTCGCCTTCCTGACTGGCCGGGTGCAGGTCGCTGAGGTGTACTGCGTCTTCATGCAGTACGTGTACGCCAGAGCATGCATGCCATCCTGGGGAGAAAAGTTGTAGGGAAAACAGCTTGGGCAGGCAGGATGATGGCGGCATACCCTGCAGGCTCCACATCACACAACAAGGCACCCATCTACTAATGGAGGTTCAAGAGGTGGAAATAAGTCCTGGGTCAGGTGGTTGATGGGGCTGGGGGTAGCGCCAGATTGGGGCAGCCCAAATGTAAGGCACAGAAATAGAAGATGAAAAAAAAAGTCAGATTATTAATTTAGCTAGTAGCGTGTGGTTACATTAATCTTGCCTTGTAACTATCTACTAGTCAGGTACAAAAGAGTGGGTAACCTCATGCCTGTGTAATGCAGTGCAAACAAATACGACAGGAATTGCGTCAGGGTTAGAAATGGAGCACCGCACAGATGGGATTGTAGTGCTGGGGATGTCCCTAGTCTCCGTAAAAGGTCCACACTATTTTCAGCACTTGTA
Organism: Neoceratodus forsteri; assembly: GCA_016271365.2. Classification (NCBI taxonomy): domain Eukaryota; kingdom Metazoa; phylum Chordata; order Ceratodontiformes; family Ceratodontidae; genus Neoceratodus; species Neoceratodus forsteri. The sequence goes on along the minus strand of CM057450.1, from coordinate 1,336,575,533 downwards.
TCAAATTGCTGTATCACGTAACTTCACTACCTGTCAGCTTCAATTACTTTGATGCTTCTGATCATCATTCAGTTTCAGTTACTTAATAAAATATAATGTTGTCGACACACTTAAAAGCCTTACATTATACCTGAAAAAATTAATGCACTTTTCAGACTCTTTATGATTCAAAACAGATTATTTAGCCATGCCTAATATTTATTCTGCATTAACTATGTGTTAAATTCTGGTAACGAGTCAAACTACTTAAAGGAAAGCATGGGGTATGTACTTAATATAGCACCTTTTGGACATGAAGCATATTTAAAGCATGTTTATAACAAGCAAACCATTTGAGAGGATTGTTAAGGGAGTAGGGGAGAGAAGGTGCTAGATGTAATTGTACACCTAGTGACAAACGATCTGGCCAGTTTGGAAGAAGTAAAGCACAAATTTAGGGAGTTGGGCGGGAGGCTTAGGTTTGCAGTGCCCACGGTTACATTTTCTGAGGTCCTGCCACTATGGTTCAAGGGAGGAGCTAGGCTTCTCCTGATCACTTGCTTCAACCAATGGTTGAAAGAGCAGTGCAGGGAGAAGGGCTTTGGCTTAGTGGGGAACTGGAGACAGTTCTTGAAGGACAATAGGCTATTCTAGAGGGATGACATCCATCCTACGGCAGAAGGGACCAAGACCTTGGTCCACATGTTTGATGCTTTTTTGCTAGCCATTTATATGGACAAGGGGGGCGGCTACAGCCGAGGACAACTAGAGCAGTATACCAGCCAAGGAAGGCTGGACAGACACTCCCCATTCTAGTGGAAGTAAGCAATGCCAAATCAAGAATGAGGAGGAAGACAATAAGAGGGTTGAAGAGGGGTAAGGTCCATTAGATGAAAGTGGAGACAGGCAGGGTGTAGACACCAACACTTTTCTTGGGAAGGAGGCTAATCATTGAGTTCTATAATAAGACTGTGGACTAACACTATAAGCTCATTGGCTCAGCTGAAGCCGTGCATCTGCCATATTACCAGAGGAGTCAACTATCGGAAGTTGGATGTATTCGCAATGTCTCATGTGGCAGCTACAGAATTAGAAAACCATGCTGTCTCTAAGGAGTTGCTGCAGATCTGCATATGGTTTTGACAGCTTTGCTTGCAATGATGTGTTGCCCCCAAACCACATATAGCCCATATTCCTCCTATCCTGGTCCCACGAACTATAGTGCCACACAGCACTCATAGCACCACTGCACCTGTTCTGTGCGGCTGGAAGCCACATGTATATTCCGCTCCCTGGCCCTTTCCGGAACTGGAGATAGTGGCCAGGAGCACATGCTCTTCTTAGGCTTTGGCGCCCAGCTAGGGGGGTGGGAGGGAGTCAGCTACAGGAGTGGCTGGCCATACCTCTAAAATGGCCCTCAGAATTGCTCTGTATCTCGTGGGAAAGGTGCTGCCACTCAGAGAAGGTGCTGTGATCTCAGGTATTATTTATCTATTTATTTGAATTTTGGTAAGCGGGTGGGCCCACTGAGACAGTACAGTCCCTTTTTAAGGGGCAATCCTGGACAACCAATACATACACTAAGCAAAAACATGGTAAATATGAAACAAGTACATATACAAGTGGTATCAATGAATAATTAACGGGACAGCCTATCAAATAGAGGATCACAAGCAAGACAATCGTATATACGACAGTTAAGGCCAGCAGGCTGCCACGTAAAGTCCAGAGTTGCATCTGTTCTTAAGGTTACAATAATCCAGTTCAATGACTGTACGTAAAGACGTAGCTACCTTACACCCCTGGTGTGGTCACAGAGTTAAAACAATTGACTATGGTTACAGACTTGGCTACTGGGGAGTGGCCACAGCACTGGCACGTGCAGTCATCAGACGCAGGAGCAATGGGGTGTAACCAAGAGGTGGAGAGAGTGAGAGAGAGAGAGAGAGAGAGAGGGAGAGGGAGAGAGAGAGGACTGGAAGTGAGAGAGAGAGAAGAGCAAGACAATAGGGTGTGTGGGAGAGAGTTCCAAAGTGATATGGCCAAGAAGCCAAAAGCAGCCATTAAGCAGAACTGCATAACACTCTATGATCAAATTTAACTTGCACAAGAACAGGCACACATTTCCACAGTGTTAATAGCGTGTATCTCAAAGTCTGATGATGTGTCCCACGTTCTGAGGGCCAGTGTCCCTCATTTCCCACATTTTGAGTATTAATATCTAACATTTTAGTTACACTAGGTTGTGAGGTATGGGGTCTATGGGCAGGAAGGGTGATCTGGGGAGGGTGGTGCAGCTGCAGAGAGGGTGCTCAGCTGGGAGGGAGGGGCTGTTCCACAGGTGGGATGGGTGGTCCGGGGTGGGGTCCAGCTGCAAGGAGAGTGGGGGCAGTGTGGTGGTCTAGGGAGGGTGCACATTTTTGGGGAGGCTGGTCCGGTGGCTGGAAGGGTGGTCCAGCTGCAGAAAGGGTGGTGGTGGTAGTTCCAGCTGCAGGGATATTTACTGAAGGCTGGAAGAGTGGTCTGGCTGTAGGGAGGGTGGGATGTGGGTGCTCCAGCTGCAGGGAGATTTGTAATCAGGGGTGGGGCTGGTCCGTAGGTGGAAATGGTGATCAAGGTGGCTTCAGCTCCAGGGAGGGTGGTCATCTGTGGGGAAAGGCTGGTCTGGGGATGGGGTGGGGGTGGGTCAGCTCTCATGGGGTGCTCAGCTTGGGGTGGGAGGGGGCTGATCCATGGACGGAAAGTTTGTCCTGTGAGTGTCCAGCTGAAGAGAGAGAGTTGTCTGCTGGGGGAGGCTGGTCCAGGGCATGGAAGGGTGATCCACCAGCAGGGAGGGTGGTTGGTCAGGGGGGTGTAGGTTGGTCCAGGTGGTGGTGCCGGGAAGGGGGTTCAGCTGGAGGGAGGGTGGAGGCTGGTCCAGCTGCATGAGAGTGGTTGGTTAGTTTTGTAGATTCCTCCCAATGACAACACCAGTTGTACAGGTTTGTCCACACTGTACCCACAGAAGTAATAATACTTTATTACTTCTATGACTGGATCTGTACTGTTGAGTTCTATTAAATACAACCGCAAAACTAGGAAAAATGACTAGAATATACATAAAGTGTACCGCCTTCTTGTTGATGGCAAGATGCGCTGCCTCCTTGGGTTTACTCATAGCGTTATTAGGTATGGACAGTGTCAGAGGAAAGCTGTCTTGTCACCGAAACCAATTCCACTCATATTCTTGCTTTTCTGGCCCTCTTAAACTGCAGATTGAGGCCAGAGAGCACTCACAGCACCAAAGCATGAGTTCAGTATGGATGAAAGCCTTATGAGTATTGCACTTGATGTGTATCACACGCCATATATTCTGCTCCCCATCTGGGGACGGCTTAAGTCACCTATGCAAACCATTACCAGTGATTATTTTTAATTCTTGGATAACCGGTTTGTAAAAAATGCATTACAACTGCCTGGTTGTAATTATACATAACTGGTCAATTGTTCAGTAAGCAGTAAGACACAGCAAGGTGTGGGTTATTGCCTGCTAAGAGCATGCCCCAGGTGCTTTATAAGGCATGAGTCGCTTACGCTGAGTGCCCTTTAGCACCTTGGATGTGCTCTTTTCAGACAATAACCCACACCTTGGAGTGTCTTATTGCATTTATAAAATGGGTTCCACAAGTAAATGTTTACAAAAATAAAAAAAGGAATAAAAGGATGTTAGGAACATTTAAAAATGTTTTATTTATTGTTAAAAAATAGTTCCTATTACAATACTGAACATAGACGGACTGTACTGCAGAACTGTTAGATTTCAAGTAGAGAGCACCTGGATGTGAATTCCGTAAACTGTATCCCCCCAATAGACACTGTCTGCATTATATCAGTGAGTAAACCCTCCTCCTCCCCACTGTATTTATGTGTTTTGATCCCATTTGCAAAAGCGCTACCAATTTTATTTTTCAGTGAAATAGTTCCGTATGATTACACTGTGGAACAAGTGAACACATTCCCAAACCGTCGAGCCAGCGACTGACTTCCAGGGAACATGCAGGTAGGAGGCAGATGGCTCTGCAACTTGATGCCTGTAGCGATGGCAGAGAGGGCACGGCAGGTGAAAGAGAAGTGGCATGAGAGGCAGCAGCAGGAACTCAGGCCATGGATTACAGGCCTGCAACGACAAAGTTTAAAAAAATCTAAAAGAGGTCAATTTGAGCTTTCTTTTTTTTTATTATTATTATTAATAAAAAAAGGTAACTGTTTCTATTTAATTTAACGTGGGTCTGTATGTTGGGAAATATATTCAAATGTATTTTTTTGTGTTAGGGGAATTACTGCTGCTTTACTGCACTAACATGGCTGCAAGGAATTTTTGTAAAGCTTCTGGCAGGCATGAATCCCTCGGATGCACTGTGTCCTGGTTGGCATTAAAAGAAAACACCCCTGAGAAAGGCTGGGATAGCCGAAGCACCGGGATAGAGACCAGAACGGCTCCATTTGGGATGAACAGCTTTGTTTCATCAAGGTGCATCATCGCATTACAGCGATTTAAAACTTTTACTTTGGCTACTATGTGCTTATCTTGTACTGAACCGGCAAGCTGTTAAACTCATGTTTAACGTCTTAGGCACACATATTTGATTTACTTTTGCATTCAATTGCCTTTGTGTGCTACTCTTCTCATGAGTGCTACAAGTATTTGGATGTAGTGGCATTAAAAGAACCAGCCGCATGGTTCTTGTCCTATAAGGACATGGGTGCTGACCAATCAGGATGCAGGAATGTTTACCCATTTTATAAGGCTGCCTGTCACTCAAGCTCATGCTATGAGCAGCATGAGCACTAGACACACAACTTCCATAGTAATTAAAAATGCTTACTAGTAATTAAAAAAAAAAAAAAAAACAAGATACAGGTATGTGTGTGTAAACCAGAATTTTACACACATCCTGATGTGGGATGGTTTTATAAACCCCTTGAGCTTTCCTCTCAGGGTCTATATAGTATCCCACACCTCAGGTGTGTGTAAAGTTCTGGTTGCATGCACCACCCTTGTATTACTCTCCATTTAATTATGATTTCATTGTTACTATATTTTTAAATTACAAAATACGTGACTAATACTTGACAAATCTTACATGATCAACCACACTGACTCCCCACTAATCACTATATTCAACATTTATTTTAATAATAAACAAAAACAAAACAAATAACCAGCTCAGTGGTGTAGAGGGCTGAGGCACTGGTACCTTACCTCTTCCCATGCCAAGACCTGGGGTCGGGAGTGAACTCGGGTGTCGGTGGGTCAGCCGGGGGCAGGAGGATCGTGTGTCTGATGGACTGCCCTCCTCCTCCTCCGGGGAGGGTGGGAAGGGATGACTGTGAGCTGCTGGCTCCTGGTGGTGACTGGGGGCTGGTGCAAGCTTGGAGGGCATACGGTGGGTCAGCCAGGGGCAGGAGGATCGTGTGTCTGACGGACTTCTCTCCTCTTCCTCCAGGGAGGGTGGGAAGGGATGACCGTGAGCTACTGGCTCCTGGTGGTGGCTGGTGCAAGCCTGGAGGGCATATGGTGGGTCGGCCGGGGGCAGGAGGATCGCGTGTCTGATGGACTGCTCTCCTCCTCCTCCGGGGAGGGTGGGAAGGGATGACCATGAGCTACTGGCTCCTGGTGGTGGTTGGGGGCTGGTGCAAGCTTGGAGGGCATATGGTGGGTCGGCACGGGCAGATGTCGGACGCGCATGGCAGCATCCCTGATGTCACTGCATGCCCACGCTGTAGGTATGTGTGTGTTTTACAGGGGCCAAAAACTCAATCCTCTGGCATGCACATGAAGGCTGGTCCCAGTGGCATTACAGCAGACACACTCAAGTAAGCTCCCCCTGAAGCCTGGTGTCCAGGTCTTGCACTATGTAAGTACCCATTGTGACGTGGCCTAGGGAGTAAGGCAAAAGGGGTTAGAGCTCTGGCTGTGGCTGGTGTAAGGCTGAGGAGACTGTGCCGGATGGGGAGAACCATAGGTACAGTACCCCCCAGCCAAGGAAGTAGCAAAAAGAAATAAGTAAAAATAAAAAATAAAGTAACTTTATTCATCTCAGATTACACTGATGTTTTTCTAGTGACTCACCTAGCTCCTCTTTATCTCACTCTCACTGTCTCTCTCTCTCCTCAAACATCTGACAGCTATTTAGAGGTGATCACATAACGTGAAATGCAATCCAACCACACTGTCTCAGACAGAGAATCTGGAAATCCGACCCAAAATTGGATCTGGGATCAAATTGGATTTCTTATTATGGTTGTCCAGATCCAATCCGAATAATCCAGCATAATCTGGTCCTCTCTGGCATCCTATGGCACCCCTTCCCTCTCCCTCAGAGAATGGAATTGCAATTTTTTTTTTCCTTTGATAGCTAGGACTACAAATAACTTTGAACCGGAGGTTCTTTTACAAAGGTTCCATGTCATTCAGACAAAGACAGACAAATAATACAGGTGGTTACAATTGCATCAAGAAACAAAATTAAGGTAAAGTACAATTGGTACACATGACAAAGTGAACTTGAGATACAGAAAGGAGGAATGTGGCCCATGGAGTGGCTTTGTCAAACTGGAACAGAGGACAGGGAGAGGGGGAGCAGCAGGAGGCATAACAAGGCCTGATGTCCTCCTAGGACAAGGGGGTACAAAAAATCAGGTAGAAGTTGGCAGTGGGTAGAACTACATGGGCTGTACAGGTGCGCAGACTGAAGTGCTTGTTGAGGGAGCACAGTCACAACTACTAAGTGCAGAGAGGTGTTGGTGAATTTTAGATTTAAAGGGGCCTAGTTTTGGTTCAGCGGAGATGTCAGGAGTAACTAATAAAGTTGCTCAGATAAACCATTTTAAAAACAGATAGTTAAGATAATGGGTGAATTTTAGAAGATTAGGATTTTAGTCCTCAAAGTCCGATACCCTAAAATTCACCTTGGATGTCAAATCGGATTTTAGGATATTGGATTATCTGACATCCGATATCTTAAAATTTTAAATCGTCATCCTCTGACTTCTCCTCTTTACTGCTGGTCACACATCATCGCACCCCCTCCCTAATCATAAACTCCTTCCCCCAGCAAAAGCCACAATACTTCACCTATGCTGAAGTGGGAGAACCCCCTCATGCACTACCTCATACCTCCCTCTTCCCCCATAGCACCCAAATACCTTTAAATTAGTCGGGTGATGGCCGGCTGGATGGAAGCTGTGACACTCAAGTCCTTATCCCCCCTTGCTAAATCATAAGATCCCTCCTCCCAGCACAAGATACAATCATAACCTTACCTATGCTCAGGTGAGAACCCCCCATTCTACACATCTACAGGCCCCCTCCTCCCCCCCACAGCACCCAAATACATTTAAAAGAGCAAGTCCGTTCCCACAGAAGAGTGGCTGTCTTGCACTCATCTCCATTCCGGTATGAATGAAAAGACATCCTTGCAACAGCACTGATACCTTACCTGACAGGGAAAGCCCAACTTGCTTCCAGCAATATGGACGCTACACAGTCAGAAAACTATGACCTGGTGAAAAGTGAAATCCTGAAAAGTTATGACATCTCAGGAGAGACATATAGGCAAAGATTCCGGCCCCTGAAGTACAACTCAGTCGACAATCCCTGAGAAGCCTTCACCCATCTCAAAGAACTCCTTATTAAATGGATCCAACCAGAGGACAAAGCACTCCCACAGATCATCGAAACATTTGTAATGGAGCAGTTCATCAACATCCCACCCACAGATGTACAGCTTAGTAAAAGAACACCAACCAGAAAGTGGGCAAAAGGATGTTTCTTCAGTTGAAGACTACCAAATGGCTAGACAGATGCCATAGCAGTGAGGTGTCAGCCTTGCACCAGTAAGACACTCTTTTTCCCATTTAAACTCCAAGTATGATAAGAACTCTGGTGGTGGTAACAAATCTGCACCCAAAGACTTATTGTGTTATAGTGTAACAAGTCAGGCCATATTACAAGAAACTGACGTAATAAGGAGAGTGGCACTGGAGTAGATTTGTCCTTAGCAAACTGGGGCAAGTACTTATCCGATGTGAAGGTGGGAGATAAGACTGTGAAGGAACTTGTAGATTCAGGAAGCAGACAGACCCTAGTGCATACTGAAGTACTGGGAAAGCAATGTCCAAAAGTACCAGATACTGGTGTCATCTGCATGCACGGGGACACTCAATACTATCCCACCAGCCAAGTGGCACTGACAATTAATGGGGTGTCGCACCAAATTAAAGTGGGGATAGTACCTAAGTTACCTGTACCTGTGATTACTGGAAATTACTTTCCAGGATTTATTGAGTTAATTAAAGAGGGTGCAAATCCTGATGTTTCAGCAGCTATGGTGACAAGAGCTCAGGCAAAGAAAATCTCAGATGGTGGGGACACTTTTCCTTTTGCTGATTTTGATTCGGACTTCTTTGAGCCCAGCTGCAAGATCTGGAAGTCCAGGAAAGAAAGAGGACACCTAAAGAAACAGTGGCAACAAAAGGCTGCTGGACATGAGGGGTTAACATATGAAAATACTGAAACCAAACTGATCAGTGACTGTGATTTTCTTTCAGAACAAGCTAACAATGTTTCTCTCCAGGGTTATTTTAAGCAGCTGGGGGTGAAACCAAAACAGGGTGATCCTATGTTTAAAAAATGTAATGGGCTGCTACACACTGTTTGGGTTAAACCTCAGACACAGGACCAGATAGAACAACTGGTTATACCACAAAAGTATAGATCTGAGTTGTTACAGATAGCACATGACAGTCGTATGGCTGGTCACTCAGGAAGGGATCGCACCCTTGTCAGATTGCTGTACAGATTTTACTGGCCTGGAATTCTTGAAGATGTTGCTACCTCTTGCAGTTCTTGTGCTGAGTGTCTGAAAGTAGTCCCAGTGACTAAAAAAGACAATGTGCCCCTACCCTTGATAGATGTGCCTTTTGAGAGAACTGCAACTGATGTAGCTGGGCCCTTAGACAAAAATAACAAGCATTTGTCAATGCCAGATGTTTGCCATGGTTGTGTGCGTGTGTGTATACACTGGGAGGGTAGTCCTGGTTGTCCGTTCCTGTACTGTCAACTGTGTGACCACATGTGGATGTTCATGGACAGGGTCGAAACTGGCACCAGTCCACTAGCCAAATATTGTTAGATTTTCTTTTGGGATAGTCAAAAATATTTTTAAGTAGCCAGGAAGGCTTGTACTGGAAAATGTAATATTTCAATAAGTAGATCAGCTAGGCCAATAGAAAAGCCTTTAGGGCTTATAGATTTTGTAAGTCACTACCCTGCTGGCTAGTAGCTACAAAACTTAATCTGATCCCTGCATGGATCAGTCTGAGATGGGATTTTTTTTTATTCTATTTATTCTCCCCTAGGGAGCTACTGGTAAGGACCCAGTCTAAAAGGGAATGATTGCCAAACGTAATTATGAGCCTGGTGGGTTCAGTTATTAATTGAGATCGTGGGCTTCAGATACAGAGGTGTGAGTGGTACCAGCTCCTGATCCCAACCAACTGATATTGAAATCCCCATATAACACCAAGTCGGGATGGGGGCTTGACCAAGACGAAATAAGGGAGGGAGAGAGATGGATGAGGATTGAGGGAGTGTAGATACATTCTATGGTAAGTTTCCTTACTTGGCCCAGGGTGATTTGTAGGTAAACAAACATATGAGGAGAGGCTGAGGTAACTGAACATGTACACCCTAAAGGACAGAAGGGAGAAGGCAGATATGATCGAAAACTTTAAGTTCATTAAGGGCATAAACAGGGTTGGTATGGAGGGCAACTTTAACTTAAGAGGGTAAAGGCTAGCCTGGTGGCTCTGAGGGTTGAGGCACTGGAACGCCACACCTCATGCCATGCCGGCGACCCGAGTTCGGGAGCGAGCTCGTGTTGCCTGCGGCCGGTCGGGGAGGGTGCGGAGCTGGATCGAGCTGCCAGCTGGCAGCTCTCCTCTGTGGGGTGGCAAGTGAGGTCTCCCCGGCGCTTGGCTGCCTCCTAGTGGAGGCCAGGTGGCAGTGCCAAGCCCAAGAGAGATATGGCAATAGGCCAGGTGGGAAGAAGGGGCCGTCACCGGAGCAGAGGCATGTGTGCGTGCCTCCACACGCATGTGCAACCGCATTCTGGGGTCCCGGGCTAAAGGGAGAAAACCAGAAAAATGTATGTCTCTCCCGTTGCCAAGTAAGGTGCAGGGGCAACGGGGAAGCAAACAGTTCTGTAAAAAAAAAAAAAAAAAGGAATGGAAAACAAGGGAACATAACCTTAAATTGGTGGGAGGGGGTAGATTAAAGAAGGAAATGAGGAGGCACTTTTTCACTAAAAGGGTGGTGAAGCAGTGGAATCAGCTACGGGAGGAGCTGATGGCAAGAAAGACAGTGGCCAGTTTCAAGAGGAGGTGGGATAGGGTAATGAAGGGGATTAGGACTCAAGGGGGCTCTACTGGTAAGGGGTTAGTAGAGGGGAATGGGAAGGTGGGAGATAACTCCCGGTGGAGTTGAGGAGGGGGGCAGCTCCAAGGAAGTAACTGATTTGTACACTCAAGCATACACGATAAAGCACTACAGTCTTTTTCTGCTAGCAGTTTCATATGTTCCTATGTAAATTCGGCCAATATAGCATTCACCTCATGGCAGCATAAACATTCTAGTGCTATGTCCATGATAGCACAATGATTGCAGGAGCCCCAATATAAACAAAAAAGAGATAATGGAAAAGTAAATATGCTTTTAAAGTACACAAAGAAGCAAAACTAACAACCACAAAGAGCATATACAGTATAACGTGATGCAACAAAAGTGACGTGCATCTGTCATGTCCTTATGAAATTGCTGTTTTCACTACACTCTCACCCTAATTCCACAAGCTTCTGTTTGGTCATACCAGATGGGAGCTGGGGAAACATGACTGCCCAGATGGATGTGGGGAACCTTGGTGAACAGTGGCTGGCATGTTGGTGCCATTGTATGTTGGGGCTGTCTGGTAAGGGAGAATTAAGAAAATTAACAGGAAAAAAAAACACACACAACATCATTGTGCATACCTGTTGTACCATGTCTACAACAGGTTACAACAAAACATCAACTTGTCATACTGATTCCTGCATCACAACATGTGGTTACCATGATGATGGCACAGAAATGGACAGCACAACCAACATGACAGGAATCTGGAGTACACTGTTCTCTGTATACATATGTATACTCTCTCTACAACCTGTCATGATCCCCATAAGGGGGCCCACTGTACAGGTTACATCGGTCTCCCATCAAGTGGTGTGGAGGGCTGATGTATCTGGGGACCAGGTGGCAGAGAACTACCAGCTAGGGTAGAATAAACAGAATTAAAAAAGTGAAATCTCACCTCAAGCTGATCTGTGCAGGGGTTGAAAGTCAAGAGACAGCATATTGCCTAAAACTAATATTAGATTTTAAAAGCAACCAGCCATTACCTTTTGTACTAAAGTACTTTTTCTTTTCCCTTTGATTAATTAGGAGATTGTTTAACTGATGTTAGTACAGTAGATGTGATCTGTGGAACAGCTCTTAGCCTGGCAGCTGACATATCTAGCTCTACTGCCCCCACTACATCATCAGCACTGTTACCTCACTGACTGTGACATCACTGTTGCTTAGGAACAGCCATTCAATGACTGCCAGGTCATTCATTTTTGTGATGTCAGTTTCAGTGAGTTCACCATCCCGATGATGTAGATGGGGGTGATGCAGATAGATAAGTCAGCTGACAGGAATAAACTTTATTCCATCAACACAATATTATCACATACAAGACTTTCTAATGAAAAAAAGAAAAATGCTTCAGAAACGAAAAGTTACAAGTGACTACTTCTTAAAATTTGTATCAGTTTCCTGTCGGACTGCTTTGGCTTCACTAGCGCTAAGTTTTGCGGCCACTAGCCAGCAAGGCTAGTGACTTGAAAAATCCATTAGCCCCACAGACATTTCTGCAGGCCCAGTTGATGTACTTACTAAAATATTACTTTTTCCAGGACACGCCATCATGGCTACTTAAAAATATTTTTGACTATCCCAAAAGAAAATCTAATAGCATGATATGTTTTAAGATGAAAAAGTGCATATTGACAGTCCACGTCAAACCTTCACTGTAAAAGAAAACAAAAAAAACACGAACTTACTCCAGCACTTTTCAGAACTGGGACAGAGAGATACGAGATAATTGCAAACACAAGGCTGGCTGCTTGAAACTTAAACACTGAGTTTATAAATGCTGTTACAAATATAAATATATAGCATGGATGTTACTAAGACATGTAAAAACAGAAAGGTTGCAGGGATAATCACCTTTACCAGGTGAATAAATACTGTTTTCCAACAGTGAAAGAGAAAGATAGAAAGAAAGGCACACATATACACATTACTTTTAACAGCTGGAACAGCACAGAGCTGTGGATGCTTGAAATTCCTAAGTCAATCTGACAAGGAGAGGTCAACATGCTGGGCTGCTACATCAAAGACAACTGCAAAGCCATGACTGGGTCAGCTTTTTGTTTTGAAGTAGACGCACATTCCACCCACCAGGCTAAAACTCTTGTCATACTTAGGCTGGCTGATAATTGGTCTGCTACAGACTTGCCCATTAAACACTGCTCTGCACTGGAGGGACAGTATCACGCCCCTCAAAAGCCACTTTCATAGGAAGATGTTTGCTTGCTCTTGGCATAGCCGAATGTAAGCATACATAAAAAGGTACGATTCATTTTGGTAAACACAGAAACATAGAATTTGACGGCAGATAAGGACCGCTGGCCCACCCAGTTCGCCCATTTCCTACCTAATGGATAAGCTGCAGATCCTAGTTAACCAGCAGCCTACTTCTTTTCTACCCCACCCCTAGAATTGCCTTATGACTGTCCCATGCATGCTTGAATTCAACCACTGTTTTGACTCCACAACCTCCTCTGAAGGCCATTCCATGCATCCACAACCCTCTCTGTGAAAAATATCTTCCTTACATTACCTCTGAGCATTCCCCCCATCTTCAAATTGTGCCCCTTGTTCTGCACACTCTTTTTTGAAAGATGCTACCCTCTTGGACTTTGTTGATTCCTTGAGGCACTTGAAAGTTTCTACCATGTCCCCTCTCCCTCCTTTCCTCGAGGCTATACATATTAAGCTCCTTTAGTCTCTCTTCATATGTCTTCCGGTGCAGACCCTGCACCATTTTAGTTGCCCTCCTCTGGGCAGCTTCCATCTTGTCTATGTCCTATGGGAGATTGGGTCTCCAGAACTGCACAAAGTACTCCAGATGGGGTCTCACCAGCTGCCTGTACAGAGGGATAACAACTTCCTGTTTTCTACTGGTGATGCCTCTCCCTATGCATCCCTGTATCCCCCCAGCCCTCCTTACTGCCCTCTCACATTGCTTGTCCACCTTTAAGTCATCTGATATGACTACCCCCAGGTCCCTTTCCATTTTTGTTGTTGTTGTTATCTCACCCCCCATTGTGTACTCTTCCCCTGGGTTTTTGTTTCCCAGATGCACTGCCTTGCACTTCTTAGCATTAAATCTAAGCTGCCATACATTTGACCATTCCTCTAACCTTGCCAAGTCCCTTCTCATCCTTTCCACCCAACCGTGTGCATCAACTCTGTTGCAGATCTTTGTGTCATCTGCAAAGAGACATACTTTTCCTTCCTCTGCAATGTAGCTTACAAAGACATTGAAGAGGACCGGTCCTAATACTGAACCCTGTGGCACCCCACTAGTAACCCCCCCTTTCTTCAGAGTGGACTCCATTTACTATTACCCTCTGTGTTCTATTCTCCAGCCAATTCTTTACCCAGGCTATCATCTTGGGACCCACTCCCAGGCTGGCTAACTTGTATATTAATCTTTTGTGTGGGACTGAGTCAAATGCCTTGCTAAAGTCTAGGTAGGCCATGTCCACAGCCCTCCTGATCTACTACTTTGGTCACCCAGTCAAAGAAATCTATTAGATTCGTCTGGCATGACCTTCCCGCTGTGAATCCATGCTGCCTTGGGTCCTGTGCCCCTCTGGCCTCTAGGTACTCGACAATTCTTTCCTTCAGAAGTGATTCCATCATTTTCCCTATCACTGAGGTTAAACTAACAGGTCTGTAGTTTCCTGCTTCTGCCCTGCTCCCACTTTTGGGTAGTGTAATAAGGGCTGTGTGTATCCTGGAATGAGCACGCTTTTTCTTTAAATCAAATCTGTTGCAACAATAATTTTTTGTTTTGTACTATTCTTTCTCCCTATGTTCCCCAACTATCAGGATGGCCACCTGTAGTTGTTCTGTGTATCCCTATTTTCTTTCCTCTTTTCATTTCTTCTTGCTCTTCCACGTTTGCACTGTGCCCCTGATTACACGTTTAAATCATTTAGCTAGGACAAACCCAGTGAAAGTAGCCCTTATTTGCCTTCTTGTGTAGCTTAGGGGTTGAAACTGCAGAGTGAAATGAAAGACAAGCTGAGTGTCTTTCTGGCTGCTTCTGTCACCCTCCTAGCAAAATAAACTGCAGAGATGATTTTCTAAACAAAATAGAATGTGTCCACAAGGTAACCTGTAGTTTGGTTCTTCAGTTAATGTTACCTGCAGTTTAAAGTTCAGTGCTAAAATGAGGCTGCTTGGTGCTTGCTATTTTCTGTGTGATAGACTGAATATGAGAATGTTTGTCTCCTCAGGCTTTTGCAGCTCATTTTGATTTGTTTCTTTTTAAAACAACACATTTCTTTCTGAAAAGAGACTCTTGTATGTTAACAGACTTATGCTTTGTATACTATGTTTTAGGTAAAAGAAAACTTGTACTGCTGTGCTAGAAAATATTGCCTTACCTGTTTTAGCCTTTCTTGTAGCTAGGGCTCTCCTCCATCCCTCTGACTCTGCTATAGGGCCAGGTAGCCATTTCCTCAGTTTGTTTATAGTCAGAAGTGATGGGAGGAGCCTGACTGTTTGGAAGTGCACACATAGAAAGGATTTGCCTTATTATTATTACTACTAGCAGCTTATGTCATTGTGTTTCTAACAACCTATTATAGGTTTTCTTTAACTCTAAACTAAAAAGTAAATGTTCTGGGAGATTTTAGTCTTTAGTTATAAAAAGGGTCGGAGCCTAATTGATCACCTGATCCTACTCCTGTATAAAAGGACCAGGTCTGGGAGCATTTTTTTTAGTTGGTGATAGAGTGCTGACCCTATCAGACCCCTAGCTCTTTTCTAGGTGGGATTTTGTTTCCATTTGAAGCTATACTGAACCACTGTGCCTTTATTTGATGTCTTCTTGTTTATGATTATTTTCGTTTGATGAAATCGGTCCGCTTTTGTTTATTTCCGTTGCATGAATAAATACTTATTTTATTTGGCATCCTGACAC
The DNA here is from genome assembly GCA_016271365.2 of Neoceratodus forsteri. Taxonomy (NCBI): domain Eukaryota; kingdom Metazoa; phylum Chordata; order Ceratodontiformes; family Ceratodontidae; genus Neoceratodus; species Neoceratodus forsteri. The sequence continues at coordinate 1,336,560,153 of CM057450.1, read as the reverse complement.
TGTGTTGGACTTCCTTACTATCCACATTTACAGGTAGTATGTGACTATGCTACTCAATACCCAGAGGCAGTTCCAATGCGTACTGTCACAGCCCCAAAAGTGGCAGCAGAACTTGCCAAAATTTTCAGCAGGGTGGGCATACCTAAAGAGATCGTTACTGATCAGGGTAGTAATTTTGGTGCTGCATTACTGAAGAAGCAGTACTGAATACTAGGTATCACTGCCATAAGAACCTCCCCTTATCACCCTCAGACAGACAGTCTTGTTGAGCGTTTTAACCAATCCTTAAAATGCATTTTAAAAAGGTTTGTAAGAGGGGAAGGAAAAGACTGGGACCAGTACTTTCCTTACCTGCTTTTTGCTTACAGAGAAGTGCCACGGGCATCAACAGGTTTTTCACCATTTAAAATGCTGTATGGTAGACAACCTAGAGGGTCACTAAACGTAATAAAAGAAACATGGGAAGATAACCCCACCAGAAACAATCTATTACAACTTATATGTGTGCCCTGAGAAAGAAGCTGGCAAAATATGTTGAAATCACCCATAGTAATCAGGAAGAGGCCCAAAATAAGCAGGTGCATTATGACCATGGGGTAAAGGAAAAAGTTTTTGAGCCAGATGAAAAGGTCTTGCTACTGTTACCCACTACAGAAAATAAACTGTTAATGAAGTGGCAAGGGCCTTATAAAGTGCTTAGACATACTGGCACTGTTAACAAAAAGATTGAGAGCCCTGAGAGGAAAAATCCTGTTAAGATATACCATGCTAACCTCAAGAAATGGGTTGAAAAACACCAAAAGCTGTTTTTCTGGTTTTACCAGAAACTGATAAAGAAGATACTGATGTAGTGTATGACAGACTGGAACAAACTGTAACTGCTGATGCTGTAAAGCTGAATGTTTCCTTAACCTCCAAACAAGCCGTAGAAATCTGTAACTTGCTAAAGACATTTAACCATACTTTTACCACAGTGCCAGGCCGAGCAAAAGGGGTCCAGCACGTAATAGTGACAAGGAATGCTCACCCTATTAGAAAAAGACATACAGATTACCAGAGTGGTTAAGAGCAGATGTGGTTAAGGAAATCCAGAAAATGAAAGAACTGGGTATCATAGAAGAGTCACAAAGTGCTTGGTCATCACCAATGATGATTGTAAACAAAAAAGAAGGCGGTGTAAGAATCTGCCTTGATTTTAGGAAATGTAATCAAGTGTCAGAATTTGACAGTTATCCTATGCCCAGAATAGATGATTTGGTGGACAGACTGGGGAGTGCCATGTATATCAGTACCCTCGATCTCACCAAGGGTTACTGGTAAATCCCCCTAGCTACAGAAACCAGAGACAAAACTGCATTTGCCACTCCTATAAGATCAGTTCACTACCATTCCGTTTGGTTTACAAGGCGCACTCGCTACATTCCAGTGGTACATGGACGTAATTTCATCCCCTCACATTGGTTATTGTGCTGTGTACCTCGATGATGTTGTGGTGTTGGTGTACAGTCCAGACTTGAAAAGCCACCTGGAACCCCTACAAGCAGTTATCCAACTGATCAGAAAGGCAGGTCTGACAACTAATCCTACCAAGTGTGCATTGGGCATGCATGAAACCAGATATTTGGGCTATGTTTTGGGAAATGGAGAAGTCAAGCCAGAGGTTTCCAATATAGAAGCTGTAGTTAACAACCCTGTCCCCAAAACCAAGAAACATGTTAGGTCATTTTTAGGGCTGGCTGGTTATTATCTGTTAAGATATGGATCAGGAATTGAGAATTTCAAAGGTTGAAAAAAACAAAATGTGTGAGATTTAACTTCTGTTTGCTATACTGCATATGCACTGAATTGTAAAGGTTATAACCTAATGGTAGAAGAGAATTAATACAAAGTTTTGGAAACCTGTTTTTGTAAAACAGGTCCCCTCTTAAAGGGGGGGGTATGTGACAGGGCTGAATACGGCCCTGCCCCAGCTGTTATGTAGAAAGAGTTTAAATGCAAGAATCTGTTCTATCCTCTCCATTTCTGTCTGTTTGTCTGGTTGCGCAACCAAATTTAATTGCGAGACCTAGGAACTGATCACCCCGATGGTTTCGCAATTCTCCGCCTCTCAGTATCTCTCTGCTTTCACTTGCTATTTCTGTCTTTTCTTCCCCCTTGCATATCTGTTGGTATAAAAATAGCTGTATATGTCTTTCGTACCCGGCCAGGACGCTGCCTTGTCGGTATTTAATAACTGCCTTGCAGATATCCAAGACTGGATGAATGGGAGTTGGCTGAGGTTAAACCCGGAGAAAACTGAGGTGTTGGTTGTGGACAAAGGCCGCTGTGAGGCGGGTCTGCCGGAGGGATCACCCTCAGGCTTATGGCTTGGAGGTGTTCAACTGGCGACCTCAGATCAGTGCGGAATCTTGGCGTAATAATTGACGACCGCCTGACACTTAAATCTCAGGTGTCAGCGTGGTCAAACTTCCTTTTTCCATCTGAGGAATATTGCCAGGGTGAAGCACCTGGTTCCTCCAGAGGACCTTCCAACATTGATCCACGCCTTCGTTACCTCCCGTCTTGACTACTGTAATTCCCTATACCTAGGGCTATCGGGGGTTGAACTTCGCCGTCTGCAGCTAGTGCAGAATGCGGCAGCCAGGTTGTTGACTGGATCTTTTAGATCCAGCCATATAATGCCCGTGCTTCGCGGACTGCACTGGCTGCCAGTGAAACTTACAAGAACATTCTATGAGACGCAAGCTCTCTTAATGAGTTCCCAGACAAAAACTTATAAAAAGAGCAGCCATGAGAGAGACAAGGAGAACGAGAGACTGAGATTTGAAACTGAGAAGAAACACTCAGATGAAGGACTGTTTTCTCTGTTTGTTCTGCCTTTGTAAATAGTTATACTGAACATTTTTTTTTATTTTACTATTAGCAAAAATAAAACGCTAAATAAAAATTTTGAAACTGCTCCTGGTTTTCCTATGCTACCTGACCTGTGCCTTGACAACAATCCTACACTAGAAGTGACACCTCATTGGCTACCAGTGGGCCAGTCAGGTGTTACTATTATTGGAGGATGTCTTTTCAACGTATTGGGTACTTATGGGGGGGCAGGGAGGTGGGGGATAGTGGGTGTTGGGTGGGGGGTTCTCACTTGAGCACAGGTAACGTTATGACTGTTGCGTGTCCTGGGGGAACTTACAATTTAGCAGCAGGGGGATAAATTAAGGACTGGAGAACTGCAGCTGTCACCCAACCAGCCATCACCCAACTATTTTAAAGGTATTTGGGTGCTATGCGTGGAAGAGGAGGTGGAGGCTAGTGGGTGTGTTGGGTGGGAGGGTTCTCTCACTTGAGCATAGGTAAGAATTGTAGCTTGTGCTGTGGGAGGGAGCTGATGATTTAATGGGGGGTGTACAAATTTGTAATAAGGACTGGAAGAGCTACCACAAATAAAATTTATCGGGGTACTTTGGAGGGGTTGTGGATTACAGGGTGGCTGGAAGGGGGGTTTGCCAACTGAGGGGTCAAACAGTGTAGCACAATGAAGGGAGTCATATAAGATATGAGGATAGTCAGATGTTAGGATATCCATATCCTAATCTGATAACATCTGACCTCAGACTGGATGTCGTATTCGGATACAGATTATCCTAATATCAGACTGTCCTAACACAGATCGTATTTTAGGGCATCCAAGCAACCCTAGGCAGTGGTTCTATTGGCGGCACATGTAAAGAGGATTCAGTCACTTTTTTGTATACACATATGAAAAAATTACTCACCTTAGTAATGTTGTTTCTTCTAATGGAGTCTTGCTATATTATGATAATTGCAGTATGACCGCAGGTTAGAACTGCTCCGGAGGTGAAATAGTTAACTTTCCATGCAGGCATGGAACTTAGAGCGTGAGCTCGGTTGAAAACTCTGTCTGTTGTGCTTCAAACGCAAACTGTCAGATTCTACGAGTTGCTAGCTACTCAAGGTTCTGTGGAAGTTGTAAACCTACACTAGTCAACTGGCTACTAACATAAACACTCATTTTTTGGCCTAAAACAAAGACTCAAGTCAGGAGACCCAAAAATGCAAAAACATAACATCAATTCACCCAAAAAGGTAGGTGAAAAACAACAAGGTGGGCATCAAAAAAGTGCCAACACTGTACTGCCCACCCACATCCCCAAAACAGAGTTTCTGAGAGGGGCAGGCAGGAAGGGAGGTCATAATATAGCAAGACTCCACAAGAAGAAACAACATTACTAAGGTGAGTAATTTTTTCTTCAAACAACATTAAGTCTTGCTATATTATGACAATAGCAGACTACACAGCAGTACCCCCATGGAGGAGGGACAGAACCTACTTAGGAAATAGGCTCTGAAGCACGGCTGTGCCAAACCGAGCATCACTCCCAGCCTGGATGTCCAGGAGTAATGCTTGGTAAAGTGTGAACTGTTTTCCAGGTAGCTGCTTGACATATTTCTAGAATAGGAATGTCTCATGGCAGCCAGAGAAACAGCTGTACCTCTGGTAGAGTGAGCCCTTAGGCCTGAGGGGGGAACTTTACCCAACTTCTTATAGCAGAATTGGATACAAGAGACAATCCACCTGGCAATGGATCTTTTAGTGGCTGGCTTCCCTTTACCAACTTCGCCATAGGTGAGGAACAGTTGGAGGGAGTCAAACCTATGACCCTTGGTACGCTCTATGTAGTAACTAAGAGCTCTCTTTACATCTAGGCTGTGCAGCCTCCTCTCCCCAGAGGAGGAGTAGTCAGTGAAGTACACTGGAAGAGAAATAGATTGATTAAGGTGGAAATCTGAAACCACCTTAGGCAGGAACTTTCTGTTAGTCCGAAGGACCACCTTATCTCTGTGAAAAGAGATAAACTCCTGCTCCACTGACAACGCTTGTAATTCACTTATGCATCTGGCAGAGGTGATGGCTACCAGAAACACAGTTTTCCAAGTCAAGTACTTGAGCTCAGCTGAAGACAAGGGCTCAAAGGGGGGTTGCATAAGCTGAGCAATGCAAACATTAAGATCCCAGGCAGGGGCAGGATCCCTGAATGGAGGGTTGGTGTGAAACAACCCCTTAAAAAACTTGGAAAATACAGGATGAGCTGAAAGAGAAGAGGATTTACCTGCTGAAATAAAAGCAGACACAGCTGCCAAGTGCACCTTCAGGGTAGCTGGTCTCAGCCCCAAAGACCATATAATCCAGGACTGTGGGTAGATCAGCAGAGACTGGGGAAATATGCTTTTCCGAGCACCATATGGAAAACCTTTTCCATTTGGAATTGTAAGTAGCCCTGGTGGAAGGCTTCCTTGAGGCCTTCAATATATCCATTACACCTTGGGAAAGGTGTAAATCAGCAAACTCTAACTCTTCAAGAACCAAGGCTTGAGATTGAGAGATTTGAGATTCGGGTACCAGACCCTTCCCTGGGCACAGGTTAACAGATTGTGATTCCTGGGAAGGCACAGGGAGGATGGACTGCTAAAGACAGCAGGTGGATACCAGGCTGTCTGGCCCCAATCCGAAGCTATCAGAATGACTTTGCAGGATTGGGATCTGATTTTGACTAGCACTTTGAACAGGAGAGGGAAGGCATAGAGAAACTTCCCCTCCCAACTGAGGGCTAAGGCATCCAGGGGGAGTGAGCCCAACACTGGCGGCCTGCAGCAAAAAAGAGGACATTGGTGTTTGTCTGGGGCTGCAAAAAGATCTATCTTCGGGGTGCCCCATCTGGCAAATACTACTCCCAAGACCAGGGGATCCAGTGACCATTCGTGGTGGCCCTGGGAAATCCTGCTGAGAGCATCTGCCAGGACATTGTCCTTGCCTGGGAGGTGAACTGCCGTAAGGAGGTGTTCAGGGAGTAAGCCAGAGACCATAACTTCATCGCTCGGTGCACAAGGCTGTAGACCAAGTGCCCTTGCTTGTTGATGTACCACATTGTAGTGGTGTTGTCTGTTCTGACCTGAATACTCTTGTTCTGAACAGATTTGGAAAAAGCTTGAAGTGCTAGAAAAACTGCTCTGAGCTCCAATAGGTTGATGTGGAGCAGAGATTCCTGGGGAGACCACAGACCCTGGGTGGTGAGGTCGCCCATGTGAGCTCCCCAGCCCAAGAGGGACGCATCTGTAGTAAGAAACAGAGAATGAGACTGAGTGACAAAAGGAACCCCTTGTCTCAGGTTGCTCTGATCCCGCCACCACTGTAGGGCTTGGATCAGGGTTCGAGTTACTGGGATCAACTTGGTAAGAGGATCCTTTCTTTGATACCAAAAGCTCTCAAATGGAACTGGATGTCCCTCATCTGAAATCTTGCTCCCTGCACAACTGCTGTGGAAGCAGCCATGTGTCCTAGGAGCTGCAGAAAATGCCTTGCTGGCCAGGAGACCTGCAGGGTAAATGAGGAGGCCAGGAGACTGGGTCTTTGCCCTGTCAGGAAGGAAGGCCCTGGCTTCCTGTGTGTTCAGTTCTGCGCCTATGAAGGTAAGAAGCTGGACAGGCTCTAGAACTGACTTTGAGAGATTCAGAAGGAAACCTAGAGAAGTAAGCAGTTGCTGCGTTATCTGAAGGTGTAAAGTGACCTGGTCTGGGGACTGGCCTACTATGAGCCAATCGTCCAGGTAAGGAAAGATGGCAATTTTTTTCCTTCTTAGGTAGGCAACTGCTACTGCCAGGCATTTGGTGAATACCTTGGGGCAGAAGTGAGGCCGGGAGGGCATTGCTCTGAACTGGTAGTGGCCTGAGGGCAGCTCCTAACCTGAGGTACTTTCGATGGGAGTTTCATGGGAATATGGAAGTAGGTATCCTTGAGGTCCAGGGAAGCTAGCCAGTCCCCTGGCCTTAGAGAGGTAGAATAATTCCCAGAGTCACCATTTTAACTTTGGCTTTAAAAGGTGCTTGTTTAAATATCTGAGATCCAGGATGGGCCGCCATTCTCCTGTCTTTTTTGGGGTAAGGAAGTACCTGGAGTACAAACCTTTGCCCTGGTGTGGGGAGGGAACCCTTTCCACAGCTCTGAGAGCCAGGAGGGTAGAGACCTCTGCCTCGGGTGAGTGCCTCTGATGGAGTTGCAGGTGGAAAAGATCTGGTTCTCAGCTTTGGAAATTTTTTGAAGCTGAGAACCAGTCCCTGGCTTACTACTTACAGGACCCACTTGTCTGATGTTAAAGATTTCCAGTCCTGGACAAAGTAAGCCAGCCTGCCCCTACAGGTAGAGGAGAATCGGCCCTGGCAATCCCATCAGGGTGCCTGTTTGGCAGGGGCTTTGGGCTGAGGGTGGAAGCAGACCTGCTTGTACCCGTCCTGCCTCTCCTCTAAAGAACCCTCCTGAGCATATAGGCGGGAGGAGGAAGCTTGCTTGCAAAAGGCCTATGAAAAGGCCTGCCCTGCCCCTAGGAAGCTGCTTTTGAGGAGTGGCCTGCCTTTCCTTGGCCTGTGCACTCCTATAGGTGGTCCTATATTCATCCATTTTCTTCATGTAATTCTCTGTTTGCTCCCAAACAGAGAATTTCCCCAGGAAAATCCATGGCCTTAGACTGGGTATCCTGAGACAGGTAGTACATCTGAGCCACGCCATCCTGCGAAGTGCCACAGATGTAGCCATGACTCTTGATGAAACATCATTAGAGTCCACTGCAGCATGAAATTGCACCTTGGATGCCTCAATGCCATCCATAGCCACCTGTTCCAGCTCCCTGGCAAGCTGGTCAGGGACTTGTTTTGCTAGGGCCAGCACAGTATCCCATCTGGATTTCTGATACCTAGCAGCATAAGCCATATAATTTGCTTGTCTGAGTCCCAAAGATGCTGCCATGTACTGTTTCTTTGCCATAGCATCAATCTTCCTGGAGTCCTTCTCAGGGGGGGTGTGAAGCTAGGGGAATCATAGCCTTGTCACAAGCTGCAGCCTGCACTACCCCCACATGGCTGCATTGTTGAGTGAGGAAATCAGTGTCGGAGCCTGATAAAGTATACCTCTTGTCCATCCTTTTATCCACAGGAGGTATAGTGTGAGAGTTTTAAAACTTTTACTGTCTGTTTCAGCTTGATTTATAAAAGGAATAGACAGTCTCCTAGACTCTGGAATATCCATCATTTCTACATAGTCTGGCTCTCTTGGTCATCAACAGCTTCCTCAACAGGGAGCTGGAGAGTTTCAGCAACTTTTTTGTAAAACATGAAATGAGAAGGGGACTCAGAAAGCCTTGGAGGAAAAACCCCTAGGGGTCTATCTGGAGAGATGTCCGGATCAATGGGCACATCCAGATCTTCAAAACCATATTCACTCTCCTCATATTCCTCTTCCTCCTCCCCCGGTTCATAAAAATCCTCAAAATCATAATCTTGAACTGGTGGAGCTGGCCGAACCGGACGCAGCTTACCTGAAGGTGTCGGTTCGGTCGGAACCGGAGAAAGAGACTGGACAATTTGAATTGCTTTAGCTATTTCCTCAGCAGTTGGGGAGAGAACTTTAGGCTCTACACTAGCTGACTTTCTAGTCCTTTTTGCTGGAACCGGTTCCTCAGAACCGGCTCTTCGTTTGCCTGAGGAAGTATCGCCCTGGTCAGAGGGCACTCCCTCCAGTTCGGTTGGTACCGAACCAGGCTGGCCATCCGGGTCAGCGGACATTTTGGCCTCCCTTTCCCTGAGCCTACCAACTCTCTTATCTATGGTGGCAGCAGGGAAATTGTGACAAATCTGGCAGTCTGAATTGAGGTGGTCAAACCCCAGACAATAGACACATGTGGTGTGTGGGTCAGCCTTAGCAAAAGCTTCCCCACAAACACTACAGTGTTGAAACCCAGTGGGCTCGGTTTTTCTTTTGGGTTTCTCAGACATAATGCCAGCCTAACCAACTTGCCCGTTTATGGCAATCCACCAAGCAAGACACCCTTATCGGTTCCCAACCGTGTCACGGGTCATGGAAAAAAACGTAATGAAATCCGTTTTTTTTAGAACCGGGAACTGCACTCTAAAAAAAAAAGGACTAGTAGATTTAAATACAACCTGATCGGTTCAAACCGAACCGATAAAGAGTTACAAGTTCCACACAGAAAAAATAAATGTAAAACCTATCTATTACTTACATTACCACAGACAGAGCTTGAACCGACTGGTTGCGGTTTAATTTCGGCTAAAAACCGAAAAATAATACTTTAAACCGACAAAATGAACCGAGCAGAAGGAGAAATCTCGGGCGACTGTTCAGTGAGTGAGTAAAGAATCTGACAGTTTGCGTTTGAAGCACAACAGACAGAGTTTTCAACCAAGCTCGCGCTCTAAGTTCCATGCCTGCATGGAAAGTTAACTATTTCACCTCCGCGGAGCAGTTCTAACCTGCGGTCGTACTGCAATTGTCATAATATAGCAAGACTTCATGTTGTTTGAAGTCACTATAAGTGCACCACGCCCCAAAGCAAAGTAAACAATGCAGTAGCAAATAGTAGGATTGGTTTTATGATGAAGCCTGCTAAGTGAGGCACTGGGGTAACGAACAGTGTTTGTGTGTAAGCAAGCTCTAAAACCTACTATTTACGGCTACATCATTTCATTTTTGTTTACTGGTATATCTGGGGTTTGGATTTTCAAGGGCTGATGTTTACACTCATCTCATTTGGAGTGCTCCAGAAACTTTGTGCAGTTCTATGCTGAAGCCTGCCATTATGGATGGACTACTGAGGCCCACCGGAGAATGGAGAATCAGAGATGCAACTGGTAGGAGAAAGCAAGCTTTACTGGAGGGCTCCACCAGTTGCTGGCGGGGGAATGGAAAAGGGAGCTAGTTTTTTTTTTTTTAACACAAATTATGCAATCCAGTGCTTCATTCACATCCACTGAACATCACAACTATAGAAAAAAAGGCAGAGTGGATACAAAATTTCATGAAATTTCATGAAATGTGATTTATTTTTTTTTTGCATAGCTGTGTGAGATCATAGCGCACAGCTGACTGTACTGGGTCTGAGTGCGTCTCCTCTGGCAACATGGAGAACATCGGCATCAGGTGACAGTGCAAGTCTGCCCTCTAGTCTTATTACAGAACTCAGTGAGGCTAACTTAGACAACAGGTAACTGGAAAACGAGCACAGTGGCAGGGGGAATGAGTAAAGCAAAAAGAGAAATGGGTAAGGAAGAACGGGAAGCAAAAAGTGAGTGGAGAAGAGGACAAGTGGGAACTCAAGGAAGAGGATGTAGTTCTGGGAAGAAGGGGAGCCACAGTTACACAGAGGAGGAAGGGCTAAGATACATGGGCAAAATGGACAAAAGAGATGGGGAAAAATACACTGGAAAAGGGAGAAACAAACAGAAATGCTACACAGGAGTATGAATAAATGCCAAGAACTTGGGGAATAAAATCCGTGACATACAGGTAATGAAAACATAAATCCAAGTAGACTTGGTAGCTGTTCCCGGAATATGTGCTACACAGAACCATAACTGGGAACTATCAGTTCCTGGTTACTCACGAATGCCCGCATCTTGGGTAGTGCAAGCATTCAGGGTTGGTTTATATAGATATAACTTTACTGCATATGCTGACTGAAAAGGTAAACAAATGATAGTATGGTGGGGATTTTCAAAGGAGAGGATGAAGTACTCAAGTTCGTATTTCAGATGCTTGCAGCATATTTTCAAACATCCCTACACATTTGTGAGTTTACCTGCTTCCCAGCAAAGAATGAGGCATGTGTCAAAATTCCGACACATGCATCATTTTTGAAGCACAAGTTGCATAAATTGCTCTCAGAAGTTAGACACCTTTTAGGTGTCTATTTGGGTGGATGTCATGCAGCCATGTCCAAAAACCATACACAGCTGTTTAGAAATTACACCCCAATGTCTCAAGCAAAATTTCACTTCTCAAAATATTTATTGCATTCTAGTGCAAAAACAGTGCAAGCAAGGTGCATAGTGTCGATCATATCATGTCAGTGCCCCCCGTAGTGGTATAACTATTGCTGTGCCTACAGACACAGCATTAAGCAATTGCTAATACAGTACATACAAAAAGTAGCTACGGCAAAAAAGGAAAAATAAAACAGACTGACCCTAAGGTTGAAGTGCCTGGTGTAAGGAGGCAGCTGAACCTTGGAGTCAGGTCTGTTTTGTTTTTTGCTGTAGCCACTTTTTGTATGCACTGAATTAACAATCGCCTAATGTTATGTCTGTAGGCACAGCAATGGTTATACCACTGCTGGAGTGTTGGCATGATATGATCAGCACTACACACTTTGTCTTGCACTGTTTTTACACTGAAAAAGCAATAAATATTTTAAGAGGTGAAATTTTGCTTGAGAGATAGTGCTTGCACTACCCAAGACAAGAGCATTGTTTGTATGAAGGGGTTAGCCACCTCTGCAGCACAGTACCATCCCGGCACCAGGTGCGCATTAGAGTACTTGTTTGGTTTTGCTACTCACTATATAGGAGGGAGAGAGGGCAAGGCAATGAGTGGCCTTTTATGTGAGGTACAGCATAAAAGCCATGGAGATCAAAGATAGAGAGGGTACAGATGTGGAAACGCTGTGAGCTCAGGTAGTCACAGCACAGGGAAGGGTTTATCAGTGCTGGTATAGTGTATAGGCCACCCTCTCAGAAAGAGACAGCAGACAAAATGATGGCAGAGGAGATCAGAAGGATGGCAGAACAGGGTGGTGCTTCTAACTGGGGACTCGTAACAAGCCTGATACAGACTGGAGTGTCCCAGTAGCAATGACTGCTAAAACGCAGATGATAAAGAGGCCCTACAACAGGCTTTCTGGTTCAGAAAGCAGAGGAGCCTACATGGAAGATGGCTATTCTGGATACGGACTTCACAAACAGGACAACATTGGGGAGGTTCGGTTAGGGAGCCTCTGGGATCCAGTGATCAATATACTGTGTGCTTTGTAATAAGACTGGAGGTACTGTCGAATGTGAGCATTCACAAACACAAGTACTAGACTTCAGCATGGCTAACTGTGGTAGGATGTCGCAGCTGCTTAGGGTAAGCATGGTGAGGTGGGGATACAGTAGGGGTGGAATGCATATGGGGCTTAATTAAGCAAGGGTTATTGGAAGCTACAAGTCTCTACATCAAGACAGTAAGTAAAAACAGGAAAAGGAGACCACTGTGGTACATAAAAGAAGTAGGGAAGGCAGTAAAGCAGAAAAAGAAGGTCTTCAAAAATTATAAGGCCAGACAGATAGGAGAAAACAGGGAAACATACCTAAGCAGGATGAAGGAGGCCAACAGGAAGGTGAGATGCAGGGAGTAAGAGTGAAGAACAGTAGAGGGAGTAAAGAGAAGGATAACGTGTGTTTCAGCTACATTAGGGAACGATGCAAGTCCAAGGAGAAGATAGTTAGAATGAAGAAGGGGAAGGGGGAAAAGATGAAGGCAGACATACTCACTGAGTATTTCTGCTCAGCCTTTAGAGTAGAGGACAAGGGCCCACTACCAGAATGTGGACTCAAGGCCAACATGGAGGGGCGTAAGGATCAATATGGAACCTATCACTGAGGATAGGGTGCTGAAAGGCTTAAAGGTTGATAACTCCATGGGTCTGGACAGGCTGAATTCCAGCATGCTAAAGGAAATGGGGCAACAGCTGGCCACACTCGTGGAAGATCTCTTAAACAGCTCACTGATACAAGGGGTGATGCCAAGTAATTGGAAAACAACAAACGTAGTACTCCCTGCTAGAGTTAAAAGTAGGGATGTAGCAGGGACCTATAGACCAGTAACAACCCCACCCCCCCCCGGTTGTCTTAAGAATTTGTTCAGAGACTATATATAATTCCAAACAATAAAATTATTTCAAAATAATAAGATTAACATATAAAACTTTTAGAATGTTAGTCTTAACATATAGGGACAACCGTGCAACTGAGATACAGTGTATATATTATTTTTGTATTTTTCTTTTCAAATAACATGCATAAACTTTGAGATACATTTTGATAACACTGCTTGCAATTTAACACTGTCAGGCACTTTACACTGTTTTTCACAACCAAAATCTGTCACAGACTAATTCCAGGTCATATATACAAAGAAACTGGGGTACTTAAGGTTGCAATCAAGCTGGCTCTGGCCCCTGATGAAGCCTTCTGTGTGAGGCAATACGTAGCAGTGTGCTAGCCCAGCAACTGCTGCAGTATGTGGCTTTATCATTAATACATATAACCTTGTCAGCTGAGCTCTGAGTGTGCATTCTGTTTCACTTTACAATCGCTGTTTGTTTTACTAACTGCAACACCTTTGGGGACACGGTGTGTTCTCCTTCCTTGCTCTAAAAACTATAGACCAGTAGTCCGATATCCATGGTTTATAAGAATGCTAGAGGCCATAAGAATGGAAAGGCTAGTGAATTACCAGAAGGAAATTGGATTCCAGGATGAAAGGCATCAGGAGTTCACTAGCGGTAGGTCCTGTCAGACAAATCTGATCACACTTCTTCAACTGGGTCACACAGACAACTGACAATGCTCAGGCAATGGAAGTACTGTACCTGGACCTCAGTAAAGCTTTTGACTCAGTACCATGTGAATGAATGATTAAGAAATTGAAGGACTTGGGGATGAGGGACAGAATTACAGGGTGGGTCAGAAATGGGCTGGGAGGGAGATCACAGAGAGTCATCCTGAAAGTGGAATTCTCAGAGGCTACAGAAGTCATCTGTGGTGTTACCCAAGGGATAACTGGGATAACTAAGATGTAGTATGGCTGGAATCATAACAGAAGTTGAACTCCTATTAAAAAACAGCTTCTACTGGTAAAAGCGACTTGCAGGTTAAGCGCAGTTCTCCTTTAAGGCACTCAGCTCAGCTTCTTACCACACTACCCAAGGCGCAATAATATCCCTCAATGCCACACACCCTGTTTCGTCATGTTCCTTAAATAAAAGATAAATATCCCTCCATCCAGTCTAGAAAAATGTGATCACAGCTTACAGAGCCTGGTGTCCTCCCTACATTGCTCCTTATGCAGACGAAGCAGTCTCTTTTCGACTAGAGCATGACAGGATCCACGTAAGACCTTGTTCTCATCATAGATTAATAGTGCATCTTTTTAAAACTTTGCCAATTTTATTGATGGCAACAGTCAGGACATCCTTCACTCACTCACTTCTTTAAAAAAAAAAAAACTTTGGGGATTTATCAAATTACTTCATTAGGGTATGTAGTATTACTTTTTTTTGGGGGGGGGAGTAAAAAGCAATGCCACATACCTTGATAAAGTGATTTAAAACAGCTGTGTAACAAAAGCGAGCAAACATCTGACTATCTTTTTTTCCACTATACAGAATCCCAGGCATCTTCAAGTTATATTTGGTTGTGATATGTTCTAGTTCCATCAAAATTTGAGTATTTTATATAGGTTTTAATTTATTTCTCAACAAAAACAGGTGGTTGCCATATATCTGGCTTAGAAACATCACTGCAGACCTGGCAAGGGTTTGAATTGAAAATACTGAGAAAAAAAAACTCATGGTGGACAGCAGAGCAGGTACCTAGAAAAGTAGATCTGACAGATTATGCTAATATTTTTATTAACAGTAGCTGAAATTAGCTTTTTGGAAAAAAAATGTTTCCGTTGCACTAATGTTTTAAGAGAGATCAAGAAACTGTTTTAGGTGGCAATCAAAAGTAATAAAGTCGTCAACGAGGGAAGGCTGTCCTGACTTTTGTTATTTTGGATATTTGCATTTTGGAGGAATGGACTCTTCTTCAGAATTCCTGTACTTCTAAAAGGATCATGGGCCCCAGGGACACCCCCTTTCTTCTACAACTGATTTTATTCATTCATTCATTCACGCCCATGTTTCGAGCTTAGCAAATGTTCCATATCACATCAGTTTTCAGGTAAAAATGCAACTTGTTGTTATGCATGTAGCTGCAAACAGAGAGCATTTAAGCACCAAAAGGCACTACACAGCACCATAGTTAAACATGCAGAACAATATATAACTGCTTTCCAATCTTACCTTCCCACCTGCCACCATGGAAAGTGCTAACTGGTACCACAAGTGGAATTCATCAAATGCAAACTTCGTCGCTCGCTCTAAGCACTGGGAGACAAATATGTGCACAATGAAGGCCAGGTTCAAACATCATTTTCTCTAGTTACAAGACACAATCTTTTAATAACCCTCTGTTTACAATGTTGATTCTATAGTACCTATAGTTTCCAGTAATAGAGAACAAAAACGCAAAGGTTCTTATCACTGGGAAGTAAACATTTGTACAGTACTAAACTAGAATGAACAATGTAATGTCTTACATTGAAAAAAAAAGTTAAAATAACAGAATGAAAAGCACGTTCAGACATAATTTTCACCAGTAATACAAATCCTTTTTAATGTAAAGCTTGCTTACAATGACAATTCTAGCTATAGATTCAAGAAACAGAGAATGAAAGGGAGAGGCCCTAAAAACTGGGAAGTAAATATTTACATGGTATTGAAACAATACTGGATAGCAAATTCAAATGCAGTTTGCTTTAGTAATGATAATTCTTCTTCATGACCCTTCCTTTACAATGCTGATTTGACAATGAAGACTGAAGCAACAGAGAAGACAAAGGCAAAGAATGACACTGATCAGAGTCCACCCAGCTATGCAAACTGGCGTTAGGAGGATCTTACTAAAAATGAGATGTTGCAGTTCGGCTGGGTAAATAAACAGAAAAGCACAAAAAAAAAAAAAAAACATCTTTTCAAAACTGCTGTTCTGTTCTCAGCACGTTAACTTCGCACACTCGCTCTTCTTTGTCTGTCTGTTGCTGGATTCCCCTCTTCAGTTTTATGGTTCTCAGATACTTGGCAACTTCATTTTTTTCCCCCCAGTTTCTCTCCTTTTCCACACCGACCTGCCACTATCTGGACTAGTCGCCCAGTCCCATCACCCAACATTTCTGTGTCTTACCTTTTACTCCGGTGTCCTCATCACGGCCCTTAGTTGGAGGTGCCCTGTTGCTGGTGTGGGGCCTCAGGGGACCAGGCTGACATCCAGCCACAGTCAGAAGTTTAACTTCCACTGTCTCCCTGAGGCCACATGTGTACTATAGCCTGATCTGCAGGCTCCACATCTAGAGAAACACACCAGGCATCGGCATTTAGGATCCCTTTCCATGCTGTCCCACCACACTGCCACCCAGACACCTGCAGGTGGTAGCCAATGTGATACACACGCTCAACCCCTCCCTGAAAGAGGACAGCTGTTTAAAGGATGCTGAATCCTCCTTCCCTCAGCCAGCCCCCGAGCGACCCATGTTCATTCCAGAACCTGGGTCACTGGTGCAGCAGGGGGTAGCTCTACTACTGTGCAACGGAGTTCATTTTGCATGTTTATAATGAAATCAGGGTAGTGAGGATGAAGTTACTTTAGAACACCCCAATACAACCATAAAAGCTTTTAGGTAGGCAGTTACCAGTGCAACTATTTTCTTTATACTAGTATACTACTAGTAAGCACACCTCTCAATTGCTACTCATTTTGCATCGTGCTATGTACAGTATTTTACACTGAAATTTACCCTTGCTCTGTAATGATTTACCAATGTTTCTCATAATGTTAGAGCTATTTCTGGACTCACAAACTATTATAAAATTGAACTTTATAGAATCATATCTTAGCACTAAACATACGGGGTCCACTAATCAAATTTCTTATTTTTTACAACAAACTCTGGTCAGAGCCAACACGGCTGCTTCAGCACAGTGAGTCTGAGTCAAGCAGTACTTGGAGCTCCCACCGCAGCTGACACTAATTGCAGTACTCGCACATGCACATTAACCAATAACTGTGCATGCGCCTGAAAGAGCCTACCATGCCCAAGATGGCTGCTGTGACAACAGTGCATATGTGCAATTACTGCTGACACTTGTGCATGCACAGTGAGCTCATAGCAGCCACCTTGGGCATGGTGGGCTTTTGCGTAACTGTCGAGTGTCCAAAAAATAGTGTGCCCTCTGAGGGGAGGAACTAGTGCAGCCGTGGAGGGTAGGGATGGTGGAGAAACAACAATACAGCACTGACTGCCTGAAACCAGTCACATGCTTTTAAGTCCATTTTCTCCTTTCCTAGCAAAACGTATGCAGGGCTCCACCTATGCAGTTATAAAAAGGGAATGGTACACATCTCATCCATTTTTTCTACATCTCAAGGGTCGGTGCCATGAATTTTAATGCTGAGAGGTTGACAAACATGGTACTAAAGTCCAGCAAACTGTTCTACTTCTAAATGACTTTGTACCCATTAAGCACACAAAAAATGTAAGATCTGCTTAGTCAGACCCTCTGGACACAGTGATCACACCCTCCATCTGCTGAAAATAAGACATGGTATTAATTACCTCAGAAAGCATTACATACTGCCCTCTTCTGCCCATGGTAATGCACAAAAGGTCATACACTGCAGTGGCATTCTTCAGACTAAGAGCCCGATCATCTTTCTGGTCAGGAGCTCGGCTGATTACTGCATCTCGGTTTGCCTGTGTGTACACAAATAAACAGTGAATTAAAAAAAGACCTAAGGAAACAATCAAACACAAATGTTTCCATCAACAACTTATGCATGTGTTTCTCTGCGCAACTTTCAGCGTGTACTACTACAATGTAGGACCGCGATCGAGCTTGTGAAATCAGCAAGTAATGTGTGAGACTGGCAGCAGCAGTGTGCTCGATGATCAGGGAAAAACGGGGTGCTGGTGCTTTTCTGTGCTGTCTGAACACCCAAACCACCTGCATCACCACAATTCTCCACCCAGCACTGACCTGCACAACACTCAAATCACCAGACAGGTAAAGGGCAGCAGCAATACCACTGCCGTGTGAACGCAGCTGTCTAGCACTGCTGTAGAAATTTTCGGAACATTTAGAAAGGTGCCGCTGCGGCAAGGCGCAGTGTGAACGAGCCTTATGTTGACCTCTGTTCACTAAGCCTTGGGGTATACCTGCCCACACTCTTACAGCAGAATTAAGTCAGTCTTTATTACCTTTTTTTACTATATATTTCAAGAACCTCTTCATACTGGATTAAGATAGGGAATATGTTGTCTCATCCTCATTTACCAAAATTAGCCTATCAGGAACAATTAACATTTATAAAAATAAATAGCAACTGGAAACCAGGTGTCTGTGCATGTAGCCTCAGTGATGCACATGACAAACTGAGATCCTCTTGGAATGCTAGGAGCTAAGGTGAAACAGATTACAAAGATCTGGTCACATGGTGCATTATTAGCCTATCAGCTGGGCACAGCCGAGATGGAAATGGACAAGGACGCTATAAGTGACGCAACGTGCAATTAACACAGATAACAAGCACTTGTCAATGCTGAATATCTTGCTTGTATTTGCTGTGAAGGTGTTTGACACTGATATTGCAGAGGTGGCAATTAACGAATTAACGACACAAGTCATAACGATGAAATTGTCATGATTAGGAAATGGAAGAGGGTCACACATAATGTTGTTGTTGTTTTCTTAGATTGTGACCTGAATTTTCAAAATGGAAGGTTTTTTTTGCGTCAGCATATGAACATGCCAGGTATCATTTATGAAATGTGACACCCAATACACTCTTTTGTGGAAAAAACGTGAAAGCAGGTTTTAGAGGGGGAGTCGGTGATGACATTTGCCATGTTCATTTGATTGGGGTTAAAAAACATAAGTATGTTGAAAATGTGGTTTAACTGTCTCAGTGAGAGGAAAGGGCTTGTTAGCCTCTTGTAGCAGTGGAGTAAAAAGCTCCCAATGTGTGTGATGCTATCCAGATCCATTCAGAAATTATATATTTTACATTGGGGGGTTGCTATCTAAATTCATCAAGGTATTACACATTTTATTCTGGTGCACATATCAGACTTAACTATGTACAGTAATCATCAGCAACAGGTGCACATCCGCTCCCTTCACACTCTGTTATCCGCTTCTGACCTGCTAACCTTTCTGGGAGTGTACACAGAAACATACCTGTAAAGAAACTACTTCAGTCAGAGGAAAGGGCTTGTGAACCTATTGCAGCAGTGGAATAAAACACTTCCGGTGTGTGTGTGTGTGTGTGTGTGTGTGTGTGACACTCCAAATCCATTCAGAAATTATGTATTTTACACTTGGGGGGGGAGGGGGCTATCCAAATCTGATGAGATATTACACATCTTATTGTGGCACACATATCAGACTTAACTATGCACAGTAATAAACTACACATTTAATAAAGACACTGTTGAAGGTTTGTTTTACGTTCTTTACTTTAATCGCAATTAAATGCCTGGGACTGAACACAACAGTAACCTTATAGGCTACCTTAGAAATAAAGCTGGGGGACAGGCAATGCCATAAACCCTCCCTCAGCCCCCGGATTTCTTGCTAAAGTATAATGCTGCAATGATGATCATTGCTGCCTTCCTTGAGTCCCTATTTAAATGGCTATACTTGCTAAATGGAACTCTGTGCAAATATTGGGAATAAAAGACATATGTAACAAGTACTGGGTCGTGCCACACATTTTACTGCTCACACTGTGGCATCTGACACTGTGCGGTGTCTGGCATTGGCAGTCCAATGTACTTGAAGGGGACAGTAGAATATGGTGAGGAAGCTGCAGGGAGTGGCAACTGATTTGAATGGGGTGGCGGAACAGAGGGCCGGGGAGTCACAATGTATTGCCTTCTATAGCAGGGTGAGGAAAGAAGCCGTGAGTGGTGGAAAGAGGGCGGTTGGAGCGAAGTTGATTTGAATGCAAGGTTGGACTAAGTGGCAAGGGGCCCACCTTGTAATTGGGTTGCGGGGGTCCGGTAATGAAATGTCAACAGTGAAAAGCTGTAGCACACAAACTGTAGCTACTTACACACCACCTATTCAACAACAAAATAACAGCATTTATTCCATTAAGAAGGAAGATATTATTTTACTGATATTAGAGTTATGATGCCCATCTATTTCTGGAGGCATTAGTCCCACTGAATAAAAAAGAAAAGCAATGGTTAAGCTCAATGTCCCACCAAGGCACCTCCAGAGGTTGAGTTCTGTGCTTTCCCTCTTTCCTTTCCTTAGACTTGTCTAGAGAGAGCTGGCCCGCCAGCGCAGCAGTTGGATTTCCGCTTGCGACGCCGGCAACCCGGGTTCGGAAACAGACCCAGAGGGCCAGCCAGGGAAGAAGGATTGAGCATCCCATGGATTGCTCTCTTTCTCCAGGGGGAGGGAGGGGTAGAGTATCCGGCACCCGAGGGACCCCTGGCGGAGGCTGGGGGAACCACAGTCGACCAGTGCCAACATGCAAGAGGGACGGACACTGGATGTCACTGCACGTCCCTGCCCCTGGGGCAGCCTAGAAAAATCACTGCCAGCAGCCTTTGACGAAGCCTGCCCTTGGCTTCAATTAGCTCTCTCAGGCCAGTTCCCTGACCTATCCCTTTGGATGTGGCACATTGGGCAGGTGCCGCAACCCTGCCCTGGGGGGGTAAGCCAGGGGGGTATCAGGGAGTCGCAGCCAGTATGAGAAGAGGAAGTCAAAGGGTCCAGAATCAGGCTGAGGTACCAGGCGGCCCGTGGCAGGAAAAAACACGTAAATAATAATAAAAAAAAAAGACATGTCTAGAGAGATGCCAGGATACAAATGGAGAAAAAAGATTTGTTCTTCCGGGAAATGGCCCACAGGAGTAACTCACTGTGTAGTATTTTCTATGTCAGGATTTCTCAAAAAGTCTGCATGTGGCCACCAGTACAATACAGTTACAGTGCTCTTTGGAGCCACGTATAAAACAAGCATCTGTCAATGCTGAATGTTCACCGCTGGCATTGCGGTTGTACTGGGTCTTGCTTGTACAAAGTCAGTGAGCCCGGTCGTGCTGGGACAATACTGGACCTAGTGCTTACTAACAGGGACAGTGTTGCAGATGTCAAGGTGGGAAGCCATTTGGGGACCAGTGATCATCGTACAGTGTGGTTCAACATAAGGACAGCTGTGGAATCAAACCACACAATGGCGAGAGTCCTGGACTTCAGAAGGGCAGATTTTTAAAAGATGGGTGAATGCCTTAGGAATGACCTGGGAGGGGGAGAGGAGCCAAACAAAAAGAGGGCATAGTGAAGGCAACAAACCTCTATGTCAAGAAACTGAGCAAAAGGAAGAGGACACCACTATGATTCTCAAAACAGGTGGTGGAAAAAGTAAAGGCGAAAAGGGTTACATTCCAAAGGCATACGGAGACCCAGAGGGAGGAATATCAGCGGAAACAGAAGGAAGCAGGAAAAGCAAGAAGGAGCATAAAGGCACAAAATGAAGAAAGATGAGCTCACGCAGTAACAAAAGGGGACGAGACATTTTTTAGGTATGTAACTGAAAAAAGAAAGACAAGGGGAAGGATTGTAAGGTTGAAGGGGGACTGTACAGACGAGGTGGGGGCCAAGAAGAACAGAAGACATCTTGAACAAATACTTCTGCACAGTTTTCACAGTGGAAGGGGTAGGGGAGGGTCTGCAAAAAAGTATCAGGAGGTTTGATGAGAGGGATGTAGACATCAGTCCTTTTTCTGAGGAGACAGTCCGGAAAGCACTCGCTAACCTAAAGGTGGACAAAGCTATGGGGCTAGATGGGGTACATTCAAGGGTATTAAGGGAGTTCATGGAGGTATTAGCCGCACCCCAGACATATCTGTTTATCAGATCACTGGAGACCGGAGTGATCCCAGAGGACGAGAGAAGGGCAGCTGTACTCCCACTTCGCAAAAGTGGTAGCAGGGAAGAGGCGGGCAATTACAGGCATGTCAGCCTGACATCAGTGGTGGGCAAGTTAATGGAAACACTGCTAAAGGAAAGGATTGTGGAATACCTTGAATTCAGTGGGTTACAGGATCCAAGGCAGCATGGATTCACGGGGGAAGGTCATGCCAAATGAACCTGATAAATTTCCTTGACTGGATGACCAAGGAGTTAGAGTAGGGAGGAGCGGTGGACGTGGCTTACCTGGATTTCAGCAAGGCTTTTGACACTGTTCACCACAGAAGTGTGGTTAAGCAAGTCAAGTAAGCTAGGTATGTCGGGGATGGGCAACAAGGTGATACCCTGAGTAAGAAACTGGTTACAGGATAGGAGATAGAGGGTAATGGTAAAGAACAGGTTACTCACCTGTAACAGTAGTTCTAGGAGTGGTATATGTTGTTCATCCACACTGTTTGGCATTGTCCCCTTCCACTTTAAATCTGCCGGAAGTCTTCAAGCTGGCTCCTCCCACCCACCCAGGTGGTATATGCCTCGGCTCCGCCCCATGACGCCAGATATTAGCCCGCTGGAAGCAAGGTTGTGTGCGTCCGCAGCCGGGGAGGTTGGGTGGGTCTGTGTGGATGAACAACATATACCACTCCTAGAACTACTGTTACAGGTGAGTAACCTGTTCTTCTAGGAGCGTGGATATGTTGTTCATCCACACTGTTTGGCAGACTCCAAGCAGTTCTCCGGGAGGAGGTAGGCAAGGCACACACCCCCTACTCAGGGAACAGAGATTGGAGAACTGAAGCCCCAAAACCAGCATCCCGGTGTGACTCAAGGTCGATGTGGTAGTGGGTGATAAAGGTGTTTGCTGACTTCCAGGTAGCAGCCAGACAGATTTCCTGGATGGGGATGTCCCTGGAAGCAGCCATCGATGCAGCAGTATGGCGGGTAGAATGAGCTCTCATCCCTCTGGGAGGCTCCTTGCCCGCCAACTCATAGCACAGACCTATGCATGATGTAATCCATCTTGCAATAGTCCGCTTCACTGCAGGTCTGCCAGAAGCAGCTTCAGTGAAAGTGACAAACAGCTGGCGAACCTCTCCATGAATATCTGCCGTTCTCTCCTTATAACAGGAGAGAGCATGTCTCAGGTCCAGGGTATGGAGCCTGTACCCGGCGTTCGAGGTGTAATTAAGGTAACACATCAGCAGAGTCAACACCTGGTTAAGGTGAAACTCTGACACCACCTTTGGAAGGAATTTCGGGTGGGGACGCAGAACAACTCTGTCCCTGTGAAAGACCAGATAAGGGGAGTCCACCGAAAGCGCCTGGAGCTCCCCTGTACTTCTGGCTGATGTGATAGCCACCAGTAAGGCCGTATTCCATGACAAGTGTGACAGCTCACACCTGTGCATCGGTTCGAATGGCTTGCCCATGAGCTATGCCAGTACCAGCAGTAGATCCCATGGAGGTGGAGGTTCACGCACCAGAGGGGATATGTGATCCAGGCCTTTGAAAAAGCACCCGACCACTGCCTCCTGCGCCAATGTTGGCAGACCGGCCCGCTCCCGGTGAGCAGAAATGGCTGCCAGGTGCACCCTAAGGGTCGATGACTGCAGACCCCCTTTAGAGAGACACCAATGGTAGTCGAGAATGTTAGCTACAGAACAGGCTAAGGGGTCTGGACCCCTGCCCTGACACCAAATGGAATATCTTTTCCATTTGAAGGCATAACATTTCCTGGTCGATTCCTTTCTCGATGCCTCCACCACGGTATAGACATCTTCGGAAAGACCCAAAGCCTGGAACTCTAGCCGCTCAGGTACCAGGCTGTGAGGTGCAGGGATTAAAGGTCCAGATGGAAGACCTTCCCCTGGTTCAGAGTTATCAGGTCCGGGCTTGTACAAAGCCACTCCGGGAGCCTGCAGCTGAGGCTGAAGAGATCTGGATACCAGAACTGGTGCGGCCAGTCTGGGGCTACCAGAATCACCTTGGCCTTGTCCCTCCTCACCTTGAGTAACACCTTGTGGATCAAGGGAAATGGAGGGAAGACGTAGGGGAGGCCTGGGGTCCATGGCCTCGAGAATGCATCCCTCTGCAGCTGAGGGGGGCAGGCATGATACAGACTCAGCTTGGTCTTTTCTTTGGAGGCAAACAGATCCACCATCGGTTTGCCCCAACAGGAGAACAGGCTGTAAGCTACCTCTGGATGGAGTGACCACTCGAGGGATGTCTGGCCTATGCGGCTGTGAGCATCTGCCAGTTGGTTCAAGGTTCCTGCCACATGGATGGCTAGGAGATCCGCCTCCAACTGGCTCACAAGGGTCCAGATGCAGAGCGGCTCCTTGCACAGTAGACGGGAGTGCGTGCCGCCCTGTTTGTTGAGGTAGTACATGGTCATGGTATTGTCCGTCTGGACTTGAACCACTTGACCCCGGAGCTGAGGAGTGAAAGCTGACAGTGCCAGTCTGACTGCTCTGAGCTCCAACAGGTTGATGTGGCATTGGGACTCCTCGGGGGTCCAGAACCCGTGGGCGCTGTTGTCCCCCATGTGGGCTCCCCAGCCCATGTGGGAGGCATCGGTTATAAGGACGACCGTCGGCTCGGGGCGGACAAATGGGATCCCTTACTGCAACCGGTCTGGGGCGGTCCACCATTGGAGAGCGTCCCACATCTTCTGAGTTACATTGAGCAGCTGGTCAAAATGACCATATCGCTGAGTCCACTGGGCAGCCAGCTCCCACTGGAGGGGGCGCATGTGCCACTGGGCCCAACGGACCACTGAACTGCATGCTACTATGTAACCCAGAAGGTGCAGAAAGTCCCGGGCAGGGCTCAAGTGCCCAACCAGA
The DNA here is from genome assembly GCA_016271365.2 of Neoceratodus forsteri. Classification (NCBI taxonomy): domain Eukaryota; kingdom Metazoa; phylum Chordata; order Ceratodontiformes; family Ceratodontidae; genus Neoceratodus; species Neoceratodus forsteri. Next base: position 1,336,535,597 of record CM057450.1, on the reverse strand, counting down.
AATGACTGAGCAAAGGAGGAGAGAACCTTTGCCCTGTCCACCGGGAGCCAAGCTCTGGCTTGATAACAGGCGAGCTGTGCCACGATGAAGCCCATCACCTGGGAAGGCATGAGTTCCGACTTGGCTTCGTTGATCAGGAGGCCGAGTTGGGAGCAGGTCTGGAGGGCCAGATCCCTGGACCTCTCCACCTCCTGTTGGGTGGAACCTGCCAGAAGCCAATCGTCGAGGTAAGCATAGATTCTGACTCCTTGATGCCGAAGATGTGCCGCCACCACTGCAATGCATTTGGTGAAGACCCTTGGGGCCGATGACAGGCCGAATGGCATGGCTCGGAACTCGTACAGTGTCCCCTCGACCCTGAAGCGGAGGAACCGCTGATGGGACGGATGGATTGGGACGTGAAAGAATGCGTCCTGCAGATCCAGTGAACAGAACCACATGTTTCGCTCCAGGGATGGTATGATCTGGGACAGAGTGATCATCCAAAAGGTGCGAGACCAGACAAAGTGATTCAGGTCGTGGAGATCTAGAATGGGGTGCCAGCCCCCCATCCGCTTGGGCACCAGGAAGTACCTGGAGACAAAGCCTGGGTCTGCTGGAGGATCCGGCACAGGAGCTATTGCCTCCTTGCAGAGGAGCTGAGCTACATTGTCTTGAAGAGCTAACTGGGTGCACGCAGAAATCCGTTCCTTCCGAGGGGCGCGGGCTCGGCTGGGAGGGTACTGGTCGAATTCCAGAGGCAGTCCCTGAATGACCACTTCGAGAACCCACCTGTCCGAAGTGATAGCAGACCAGGTGGAAAGGAAGTGGCAGAACCGACCCCCCACGGGAGGACCCAGAGCTGGCGTGATGGGGATAAGGGTGGCAACCCCCATCCCATCATTGGGCAGGCTTGGAGGAGGAGGCTCCAGGACCTGAGCCTCGGCCTCCTTTGCGGGCCTGTTGGGGTCCAGACTTGGGCCGAGGGTGCCAAGCGTCAGCCTGCTCCTGATGCTGCTGTTCTCCTTGATAGGAGGGCTGCCAGACTGCAGGGGAAGAATGCCAAAAGGGCTTCTGGCACTGAACTGCTCTATGCACTGTTGGTGACCAGCCACTCTTGGACCAAACAGGTCGGTCCCCAGGAAAGGCACATCAGCTAACTTGTGCTGAGTATCCGCCGTGAAGGAGGAAAGCCTCAGCCAAGCCCTGCGGCGAGAGGCCACTGCGGCGGCCATCGAGCGGGCACAAGAATCCCCTATGTCCAGAGCCGTCTGGAGCTGCTGTTTGGCAGCAGCACGGCCCTGGATACGGACCTGTTTGACCGTGGTCTGCATGTCCACGGGGAGATGAGGGAGGACTTTGTCTAATTACCCAAGAAGGGCATGACAGAAGTGTGCCATAATGACTGCCGAGCTTGCCTGACGAAGGCCCAAGGAAGAGGCCGCATAGACCTTGCGGGCAGTGTATCCATATTTTTGGACTATTTGTCCAGAGGTCAGTCAGTGTCGGCTGAACTGCCGGTCAGTGTCAGCCGAACTGCCAGTATGCCTGAACACAGAGGCGGTCATCTGGCTCTCGGCTGAGGGGTGCTCTGTGAACCCCACAAGGGACCCATGGGCACTGCGTACTTGTGGGCCATGCAGGTAGATGGTGCTGGGCATGAGGCAGGATGCTGCCAAAGTTCAAGGGCCGGGCCAACAATGGCTTCGCCACTGGAAAGGCCTCCACTGGCTACCCCTTTCTTTAGAATGTTCAAGCAGAGGGTATCTCAGCTTTTCTGGATAGGTTCTAGGGCATTCCAGTGGAGTCAGAAATGAGACGGAGAATCCCTTGGAAGGAGGAAGGGCCTTCCTCCATCCTCGTGCCAACAGATGACTCGTAATCCCCCAAATGCGAGAGGGGCCCGGTGACATCAGAGTCCGAAGAGTCATGATACAGGTCTACGCCTAAATCACCCTCGATCCTCTGAGGGAGGTCCGGGGTGACCATAACCGATAGACGTTGGGGCAGTCCGGTATCTAGTCGGTCCACTTTCGAGGGAGCCCCTCCCTCAGGCTGCTTAGGTGGCGGTTTCACCAGAATAGGTGGAGAGACCGGAATAGGCCAAACCGGTGGATGGGCGGGCTCTACTGGCAGAGGAACCAGAGATTTTGGTTCCGAAGGGGTCGGCTTCGGCCTGGGAGGCAAAAGCCAAGTAATGGCCAGGGTGGCTGGCAGAGCCGGCTTCTGTCCGGTCAGGATCAGCCATTGTCACATAAGATCCTCATAGTGCCGATGGAGTTTCCGCTGGAGCCTCTCCTCATCTGAGGAGGATGAGGATGACTTGTGGCATCGCCTCTTCTTTGAGCACTTATGGCTCTTCCTTGGTCGTTCGGCCGAGTGGGTCCTGGAAAGTGACCGAGATCGGGGAGGCTGATTCGGTTGATCGGGAGACATCGGAGTAATCGGTAAAACCCTAGGGTCCAGAACCGGGTCCTTGACGGGGACACCAGCGGACTGGGTCTCCTCATCCGGAAATACCAGGACTGGAGTCCGTTCTAATGAGTAGTCGGCACTAGCCGGTGACAGAGGGTCAACAGGGTCAAGGATAATTTCGACCTCGTTGGCCACGTCATCAGTCTGCTGGCCAGATGGAAGATCTGTGAAGCCGGCGGCCGAGGATGCAATCTCGACCGAGGTCGAGACCACGTGTTCCTGGGACTCGGAACTTTCTCGGTCCCAAGAACATCTTTACCAGGACGAAGACAACGGGCCTTTTTCTCTCTCTTCCGAGAGCGGGAGGAGTGCGATCCAGAGGCGCCTCACCCTGGGTGGGGAGAGACTGCCACATCTCCTTAAAACATCCCGTAAAGGTGGAGCCCAGGTTCAGCAGGACAAAGAAGCTTTGATTGGCTGAAGAGCGAGCAGCTTCTTCCTCGAACGCCTTCATCTGTTCCAGCTGATCGGCGGAGCCCATGGCCATGGAAACCGCCCACCTGGCCTCCTTCAACTTCACCGGAGGGTTCCTTTTTTCGGATCTTCCCAGCTTCAGGCGTGCCTTGTGGTCATCCAGGATGTTGGGATGGAAGGCCAAGCAAAAGCTACATGACAAGGTGTCATGGCCGACACCTAGGCAGTAGACGCATGTGAGGTGGGGATCGGTATGCGACATCTTCTGGCCGCAAGGACACTGGTGAAATCCCGGGGAAGATTTCTCCTCCATGATCGATGCTGAAAAAGCACGAACGCTAACTCGAACGAGTTTGAGCTTCTATAAAACCGACAATTTGAAAGCCAGGGCCTACGAAATGCAAGAGCACGATGGAGGCAACCGGAATCTTCCAATGGAAAGGAAGATCTGGCGTCATGGGGCGGAGCCGATGTATATACCACCCGGGTGGGTGGAATGAGCCAACTTGAAGACTTCTGGCAGATTTAAAGTGGAAGGAGACAATGCCAAACAGTGTGGATGAACAACATATCCACGCTCCTAGAACAGAGTGTTCTCCATGGAAGGGAGGGTGACCAGCTGGTTACCTCCAGGTTTAGTGCTGGGACCAGTCCTCTTTAATGTCATTATAAGTGACACAGCAGAAGATCTGGAAGGGGAGAGCTGCCTCTTTGTGGATGATGCCAAGATCCACAACAGGATGGACACTCGAGGGGAGGCAGGGGAGAGGGTGGAAAAGATGGGCAGAGATCTGAAAAAAACTGGAGGTGTGGTCAAGGGTATGGCAGCTAGGTTTTAATGCAAAAAAGTGCATGATAATGCATTTAGGTCACAGAAACCTGGCGGTGGAGTACAAAATGGTTGGTGTGTAACAAAGAATAAATGAACTGAAATGAAAGTGTGCTGTTGACAACAACCAAGCAGGAAAGAGACCTGGAGGTAATCATACTGGATGACCTAAAGGTGGCCAGACAGTGTGACAAGGCAGTCGGGAGGGCCAGTCAGATGCTAGGGTGCATAGGAAAGGGTATATCACCAGCAGGATGTGGGAGGTGGTGGTGCCCCTATATAGATCACAAGTAAGACCCTGCCTTGAGTACTGTGTCCGCTTCTGGAGACCACTTCTCAGAAAGGACATAGACAGAGTGGAAGCAGTCCAGAAGAGGGCAACCAAAATGGTGCAGGATCTGCATCAACAGCCCTACGAGGAGAGACTTAAGGACTCAAATATGTACAGCCTGTAAGAGAGGAGGGAGAGGGGGGGATATGACAGAAACCTTTAAATACTTCACAGGAGTAAATAAGGTACAGGAGGGGTGTATTTTTCAGAAAAAAAGATGCTACAGAACAAGGGGACATGCTATGAAGCTGGGGGGGTAATTCAGGAGAGACGTGAGGAAGTACTTCTTTACAGAAAGAGTGGTAGATTCCTGGAACAGCCTTCCAGCGGAGGTGGGGTGGGCAAAATCAGTGGTGAAGTTCAAAAATGCCTGGGATAGGCACAAGGGAATCGTAGGAATATGGAATGGAGAAGAGGAGGAAATGCCATAGGTTAGGAAGAATCTGAAGGAAAAATGAAGGCAAAGGTAAAAATAATGGGCAGAATGGGTGGGTCAAGCAGCCCTTATCTACTGTCAGATTCTATGGGCCGGATTTTCAAACTATGGCACAGGGCTGTGCCATGACACTTAGATTCTGGTAGTTTAACGAACCCCTTTGCTGCAACTGTGCCCAATTTCATAATCTTGGGCACAGTTGAGACAGTTTCCACATTTTGCAGCAGCTTGCTCCAAGTATCTGGCGCAAGCTCTGTAAATATGGGCAATCGGGATTGCCGTGAGCTAGACCACAAAAAGCTGGTCTAACCTGGAGCAACTGGCGCACGGGCTAGAAACTCCGGATTGCCAGCCTAGAGAATGCTGCGAGCCTGGTGCACTCTATCTTCGGCGCACCGGGGACTTGCAACATTCTTGCCCTTTTGAAAATCCAACCCTGTGTATCTAAGTTACACATGTTTACTATATATTTACCCAAAATAGACCAGATAGGATGCAAAATGTCATTTGCAGTGGGGTGCTGATTTTACACAGTTTTATATTTCATTTACCTAGGATAGTAGGGGTGAGATGTGAAATCACGTTTTAGGGCTAGTCCTGCTTTTACAGTGTATTCTTCAAGAACAGATCATTTTAGATGCAGCATCTCCTTTCCAGAGGGGTTCTGATGTAGAGTCCTGTTTTCAAACAGTTTTACAATCTATTTACCCAGGATAACTCAGCTGAGATGCAGTATCTCATTTTCAGTGGGGTCCTGCTTTGACACATGTTTGTACTGTATTTACCCAAGATTGCACCGCTTAGATGCTATCTTGTTTTCAGTGGGATCCTGCATTTCACAATTTTTACTCTCTGTTTACCCAGGATAGCACAGCTGAGATGCGATATCTCGTTTTCAATGGGGCTCTGCTTTTACCCATTTTTGTATATTTAATTTCATTTATTTATTTGTTGACCGGGTTGGTGCACTCGTCCAAGGGCCGTTTTCATACACGACCTGAGCCACTGAGATGGCACAAGAATACAGCGATACAATACATCAGGGAACGAGTACATCAAACACAACAAATGCACTAGGTAAACAGAATAGCAGAGGATTTACCCGGGATAGCCAAGTTGAAAGGCAAGTTACATTTTCAGTGGGGTCCAGCTTTTACAATGTATCTTTTGCAGCACAGATGCACACTTCAGTGGGGGCTCTGCTGCACTGGGGTCCTGCTTTTACACCATTTTACTAGATACCCAGGACAGACCAGATAAGAAGCAATATCTCATTTTCGGAGGGTGTCCTGCTTTTACACATTTTTAGATTGTATTTACCCAGGACAGGCCAGCTGAGAGCCAAAAACAGGTTACTCACCTATAACAGTAGTTCTAGGAGTGGTACATGTTGTTCATCCACACTTATTGGCATGTCCCTTTCCCCTTTAAGGATCACCGGAAGTCTTCAAGCTAGCTTCTCCCACCCACCCAGGTGGTATAACCCTCAGTTCAGCCCCATGACACCAGATCTTAGCCCTCTGGAAGCCAGGTTTGTGTGTCCGCAGCCGGGGAGGTCGGGTGGGTCCGTATGGATGAACAACATATACCACTCCTAGAACTACCGTTACAGGTGAGTAACCTGTTTTTCTAGGATCGCGGATATGTTGTTCATCCACACTTATTGGCAGACTCCTAGCAGTCCTCCGGGAGGAGGGAGGCAAGGCGCACACCCCCACTGATCCTCACTTGGGAAATAGAGATTGGAGAACTGAGGTCCCAAAACCTGCATTCCCGTGTGACTCAAGGTCGATGTGGTAATAGGTAATGAAGGTGTTTGCTGACTTCCAGGTAGCAGCCCGACAGATTTCCTGGATAGGGATTTCCCTGGAAGCAGCCACCAATGCAGCGGTATGGCGGGTAGAATGAGCTCTTATCCCTCTAGAAGGCTCCATGCCCACCAACTCATAGCACAGACTTATGCAAGATGTAATCCACCTTGCAACAGTCCGTTTTGCTGCAGGTCTGCCAGCAGTGGCTTCAGCGTAGGTGACAAACAGCTGGAGAACCGCTCCCTGAATTTTCGCCGTCCTCTCCTTATAACAGGAGAGAGCTTGTCTCAGGTCCAAAGAATGGAGCCTGTACTCAGCCTCCGAGGTGTAATTAGGGTCACACACTGGCAGAGTTAACACCTGGTTAAGGTGAAACTCTGACACCACCTTCGGAAGGATTTTCGGGTGGGGGCATAGGACAATCTTGTCCCTGTGGAAGACCAGATAAGGGGAGTTCACGGAAAGCGCCTGGGACTACCCTGTCCTTCTGGCAGACGCGATAGCCACCAGGAAGGCCACCTTCCACGACAAGTGTGACAACGCACACATGTGCATTGGTTCGAATGGCTTGCCCATGAGCACTGCCAGTACCAGCAGTAGATCCCACGGAGGACGAGGTTCATGCACCGAAGGAAATATGTGATCCAGGCCTTTGAAAAGCGCCCGACCACTGTCTCCTGTGCCAACGTCGGCTGACCGGCCCGCACCCGCTAAGCAGAGGTGGTTGTCAGGTGCACCCTAAGGGTCGATGACCGAAGACCCCCTTTGGACAGATACCAAAGGCAGTCGAGAATGTTAGCCACTGGACAGGACAGAGGGTCCAGGCCCTTGCCCTGACACCAAATGGAAAACCTTTTCCATTTGAAGGCATAACATTTCCTGGTCGATTCCTTTCTGGATGCCTCCATCATGGTGAGGATATCCTCGGAAAGATCCAAAGCCTGGAACTCAGGTACCAGGCTGAGAGGTGGAGGGATTGAAGGTCCGGATGGTAAACCTTCCCCTGATTGAGAAATCAGGTCCGGGCGTGCTGGAACCCGCTCCAGGGGCCTGCAGCTGAGGCTGAGGCTGAGGAGATCTGGATACCAAAACTGGCGCAGCAAGTCTTGGGCTACCAGAATCACCTCCGCCTTGTCCCTCCTCACCTTGAGGAGCACCTTGTGGATCAAGGGAAATGGAGGGAAGGCACAGAAGAGGCCTGGAGTCTACGGCCTCGAGAAGGCATCCCCCTGCAGCGAGCCCTGCTGAGGGGAGTGGGCATGAAACAGCCTCAGCTTGGTATTTTCCCTGGAGGCAAACAGGTCCACCATTGGTTTGCTCCAGTGGGAGAACAGGCTGTAAGCTTCCTCTGGATGGAGAGACCACTCAGGGGATGTCTCGCCTAAGCGGCTGAGAGCATCCACCAGATGGTTTGAGGCTCCTGCCACATGAATGGCTAGGAGATCCGCCTCCAGACAGCTGACGAGGGTCCAGATGCGGAGCGCCTCCCTGCAAAGCAGATGGGAGTGCATGCCACCCTGTTTGTTGAGGCAGTACATGGTCATGGTATTGTCCGTCTCGACTTGAACCACTTGACCCTGGAGCTGGGGAATGAAAGCTGACAGTGCCAGTCTGACTGCTCTGAGCTCCAACAGGTTGATGTGGTATCAGGACTCCTCGGGGGTCCAGAACCCATGGGCCCTTTCGTCCCCCATGTGGGCTCTCCAGCCCATGGGAGAGGCATCTGTCATGAGGATGGCTGGCGGCTCTGGGCAGATAAACGGGAATCCTTCCTGCAACAGGTCTGGGGCAGTCCACCATTGGAGAGCGTCCCACATCTTCTGGATTACAGTGATCAATTGGTCGAAATGACCATGGTGCTGAGTCCACTGGGCAGCCAGCTCCCATTGGAGGGGGCGCATGTGCCACCGGGCCTAATGGACCATGGAGGTGCACACTGCCATGTAACCCAGAAGGAGCACAAAGTCCAGGGCAGGGCGCAATTGCGCAACCAGAAATGACTGGGTAAAGGAGGACAGAACCTCCGCCCTGTCCACCAGGAGCCGAGCTCTGGCTTGACAAGAGTCAAGCTCTGCTCCGATGAAGCACATCACCTGAGAAGGCACAAGTTCCGACTTGGCCTTGCTGATCAAGAGGCCAAATTGGGAGCAGGTCTGGAGGGCCAGGTCCCCGGATCTCTCAACCTCCTGCTGGGTGGGAACTGCTAAGAGCCAATTGTTGAGGTAGTGGTAAATACTGACCCCTCGACGCCTGAGGTGGGCTGCCACCACTGCGATGCATTTGGTGAAAACCCATGGGGCCGATGACAGGCCGAATGGCATGGCTCGGAACTCGTATAGGGTCCCTTCGGCTCTGAAGTGGAGGAACTGCCAATGAGGCAGACGAATTGGGACGTGAAAGAATGCATCCTGCAGATCCAGTGAACAGAACCACATGTTTCACTCCAAGGATGGTATGATCTGGGACAGAGTGACCATCCGAAAGGTGCGTGACCCGAGATACTGATTCAGGACACGCAGATCTAGAATGGGGCGCCAGCGCCGCCCCCCCCCCCCCGTCCGCTTGGCCACCAGGAAGTACCTGGAGACAAAGCCTGGGTCTGCTAGAGAATACACCACTGGAGCTACTGCCTCCTTGAGGAGGAGCTGAGCGATGTCGTCTCTGAAGGCCGACTGAGTATGGATGGATACTCCTTCCTCCCAAGGGGCGTGGGCTCAGCTTGGAGGATGCTGCTCGAATTCCAGAGGCAGTTCCTGACCGACCACTTCCAAAACCCACCTGTCTGTGGTGATAACGGACCAGGTGAAAAGAAAGTGGCAGAGCCGGACCCCCATGGGAGGACCAAGAGCTGGCGTGTCAGGAGAGGGGCCAAGAGCTGGCGTGTCAGGAGAGGGGGTGGTGGCCCCTGCCCCGTCACTGAGCAGGCTTGGAGAAGGATCCAGGACATGAACCTCATCCTCCTTTATGGGCCTGGGGGGGGCCCGGGCTTGGGCCGGGGGCACCAAGCTTGAGCCTGCTGCTGCTGTAGCTGCTGCCCTCCTTGAAAGGAGGGTTGCTAGGCAGCAGGGGAAGAGTGCTGAAAAGGCTTCTTCTTCTTCTTCTGCTGTTTCTTGCCTGAAGAACCTTTAGCAGAAGTAGCAGCCAAGGTGGCATTGGACTGCTCAATACGCTGAAGGTGACCAGCCACACCTAGGCCGAAAAGGTCGGTGCCCAGGAAAGGCACATCAGCTAGTTTGTGCTGAGTATCTGCCGGGGAAAGAGAAGCGTCTCAGCCAAGCCCTGCGATGAGAGGCAACTGCAGCTGCCATCAAGTGGGCACAAGAATCCCCAATGTCCAGGGCTGTCCGAAGCTGCTGTTTGGCAACAGCCCGGCCCTAATCCCGGACCTGCTTGACCGTGGTCTGCATGTCCGCAGGGAGGTGTGGGAGGACTTCATCCAAAGATCCCAAGAGGGCATGGGAGAACTGTGCCATGATGACGGCCGAACTTGCCTGACGAAGGCCTAAAGATGAGGCTGCATAGAACTTTCAAGCCAAGTGATCCAAGAGTTTGGATTATTTTTCGGGAGGTCGGTAAGTGTTGGCAGAACTGCCAGTATGCCTGAACACAGAGGCGGTCACAAGGCTCTCGGCCAAAGGGTGCTCTGTGAGCCCTGCAAGGGACCCCATGGGCACCACATACCTGCGGGCCATGTGGACAGATGGAGCTGGACAGGAGGCAGGGCGCTGCCAAAGTTCTAAGGCCAGGACAACTATGGCCTCAGCCACAGGAAAGGCCTCCATCGGGGTATCCCCTCTCTTGAGGATGTCCGTGAGACAGTACTCCGCCTTTTTCTGGATAGGTTCAAGGGGCATCCCTGTAGACTCAGAGATGAGGCGAAGAATGTCCTGAAAGGACGAAGGACCTACCTCCGTCTCTATCCCACCAGCCGATTCATCATCCTCGGGATGAGAATGTAGGCAGTCTCCATCGAATCCGAGGAACCCGGATACAATGGTCAACCGCCCAGGTCACCTTCGACCCGCCGAGGGTGGTCTGGGGGGACAGTGACCAAAAGACGCCGGGAAAGCCCAGTGCCTGGTCTATCTTCCTTAGAAGGAGCCCCTCCCACACGCTGCTTGGGTGGTGGTTCCACCACGATTGGTGGAGAGACCGGTTTAGGCCGAACCGGAGGTTTCGCTGGCTGTGCGGCAGGGGAGCCGACTTAATCGGCTCCGAAGAAGTCGGCTTCAGCCAGGGAGGTGAAAGCCAAGTAATGGCTGGGGTAGAAGCCGGGGTCGGCTTGTGCCTGGACAGAAATCAGCTGTTGCCACATGAGGTCCTCGTAGCACCGATGGAGTTTCTGCCGGAGCCTCTCCTCATACAAGGAGGACAAGGACGACCAATGGCATCGCCTCTTTTTTGAGTGCTTATGATTCTTCCTTGGCCTGTCGGTCGTGGGGGTCCTAGACCTTGATCGAGATCGGGCAGGCCAATTCGGTCACTCGGGAGACAGTGGCGGGACTGGTGATTTCCCAGGGTCGGGGATCACTTCCTCTTTTTTTTTAAATTTTTATATTTATTGCTTTCATCATATAAAAACAATATTTGATACATTCTTCTGTCAGACATCACATAAGTAGTACAGATACATCCAATGTATAGTTAGGATTGATAGCCTATACAGAACTGTTTTAGGAGTGGGGGGAACAAGAAATTAAAATATCCCTAAAGTAATAGTCCATTAAAGCTACAGTCCACCAAGGCTTTTGGGGAGACCATTCCTTAATTTAGAGAGTCCAAACATTTTTGTGGTACTCAACTAGCAAAGTTGATATGTCCCCATCTCAAAATAGGTGTTCCAAACATTTAGACCACATTAGCAACAGATAAATCTAGTATAATACTACTCAAAATAATATTTAAAACTATATTCTACAGTCCTTGCAACTTCCCTCGTTGCTCTGAACTCAGCTGACCCATAGAATCAAGAAATAACTTTAAACTAGTAAATTGGCACATTTATTTTTACTCATCCCTCAGCATCGACTGAGCTGTTCAGGTCACTTCATCCAATTCAGGCATGTCCCGACTCTCAGGCGCTTGAAATTCTCGGCTGATAGATTCCACCTTTTTGCCAGCTTCCTCAGGATCACTAAATTGGAACAGGGGACCACTTCCTCGATGGGATTCTCAGCGGGCTGGGTCTCCTCGTCAGGGAAAGAAAGGACCGGAGTCCGATTCAGAGAGTTGGCGACAATGGGTTTATCGGGTCGATGATTATTTCAACCTCGTCGATCGACACTTCAGTTGACTGGCCAGATGGCAAAGCCGAGAAGCCAACAGCCGAAGAGGCAATTTCGACCGAAGTCAAGACTGCCAGTTCTTGGGACCGAGATATCTCCCAATCCCAAGTACGTCTTTGCCGACACGAAGATGGTCCCGGGTCCTTTTACCGCTTACGGGACCAAGAGGAGTGCACGCCTGCAGAACCCTCTCCCTTAGTCAGAAGAAACTGGCACAACTCTCAGAAGGAACCCAAGAAGGTGGAGCCCAGGTTGAACAGAACAAAGAAGCACCAAGAGGAAGATTCCCCAGCACAAGCCGCTTCCTCCTCGAAGGCTAGCATGTGTTCCAATTGCTCGGCGGATCTCGTGGCCGCGGAAACTGCCCACCGAGCCTCCTTTGATTTCACTGGAGGGTTCCATTTTTCCAGCATCCCCAACTTCAGGCATGCGAGACAGTTGTCGAGGACGTTAGGGTGAAATGCAAGACAAAAATCGCACTTCGAGGTGTCATGGTTGACACCCAAGCAACAGACACATGCGGTGTGGGGATCAGTGTGCGACATTTTCTGGCCACACGAACACCGGAGAAATCCGGGGGAAGACTTGTCTTCCATAATCGAAGATAAGCAGTTGTAATCACTAGGGATGTAAGTTTGTCATGGCAGTCATACATGTCATTGATTCCATGACGTTTGATCTTTATTCAGGACTTCCATGACTTTCACTAGTGTCATCAGAATGTAACAATGAAGACAGTGCCACAACATTTACTACTGTTTACTAATGATTTCATGAAGAAACAATGAGTCATTAAAACCTCATCCATGACAAACTTACATCCCTAGCGATCACTAATGCGAACCAGACGAATTTTCAGAATAACTGAAGGTTTTGAAGCCAGGGCCTACAAAATGCGGGAGCACGAAGGAGGCAACCTGAATCTTCCAGCGGAAAGGAAGATCTGGCATCATGGGGCAGAGATGAGGGTTATACCACCCGGGTGGGTGGGAGGAGCTAGACTGAAGACTTCCGGCGATCCTTAAAGGGGAAAGGGACATGCCAATAAGTGTGGATGAACAACATATCCACAATCCTAGAATATCCAATTTCCAGTGGGTTCCCACATTTTGATTCCACGTTATAATTAAGACAGGTGGAGTTTTTAAAATCCCATCCGATAGGTGATTTTGCAGTGCAACTGTGAAAACATGTTTCGGAGGGGATTTGAAAAATGACATGAAGCCCTTATTAAACTATTATTCTTCTTGCTGATCTGCGCTGGCAATGTTGAAATCAATCCAGGACCCCCAGAAGGCTTTACCTCCCCATTAGACCTAGCCTCCATTAAAGGTTTAAGCTTCCTTCACATCAATGCATGCAGCCTCCTAAAAGATCTCATTAATCCAGGCCTGGGTCGTCCACACTTGCCAGACTTTCTGGTAATTTCTGAGACATGGCAAACCTGCTACACATGGCAGGAAATAAATCTACCTAACTACCAGCTATTCTAGATCGGACCGCCTGACAAGGAGCGGTGGAGTGGCTATCTATGTTAAATCAAATATTTCTGCATCTTGCCTTAGTGTAACATCAGTGCCCAAAGAATTTGAATGTTTATCCCTTAAATTAGCTCTCCCAATATGACAGCTTTTCATTTGTTGGCTGCCACAGGCCCCTCTGCCGCCTTCGAATTCTAACCCATTTGGGAAATATAATTAAACTGGCCCGAGGACACCATCATTTTAGGTGACCTGAACTTAAACTGGCTCTTCAATATTGCACCCCTAGTATCTTTTGTGACACATATGGATTCACTCAATTAATAAATGAACCGACAAGAATTAACTCAAAAACAAAAGTAACAGCACCGTACTTGACATTATGTTGGTAAACAAACCGCACCTGTTTTCACATGCTGGAGTGCTATTCAGTGATATAAGTGATCACTGTCTTATTGCAGGGATAAGATCATCAGTCAAAGCCATCCAACCCTAAAATTCCTCACAAGAAGGTCTAAAAAACCTTAACATGAAGGATATCTCCATGATCTATATCATTCTATGCATGGCAAAATTCTACCGCACAGCTTCTGTGGAAACAGCACTCAAGGTGTTAAATGACATTATCATAGGCGCCTCAATACTCATGCACCTTTCACTAGCGTTAGAATAAAAGCAAATCCTGCGCTGGTTTTCTGCCGATCTTAAATCTGCATTGCTTGCTAGAGATAAACTCTGGAAAAGGGCTAGAAAGGCCAAGGATCCATTTGACTGGCTTCAGTTCAGAAAAGCCAGAAACAGCTGCACCAAAAAAGTGAGAAGCCAAGGCTGCCTTCTATACAGCCGAGCTTGATGCCTCCTACCTTAACCCAGCCAGATTCTGGGGCACCATCAAGGGGATCCTAGGGCAGGATTCCAGCACTTCCTTGCCATCCCAAGTGCACCGTAACAATGTTGTTATCACTGACAAGCGTGAAATTTTAGATGCATTCAATAATCATTTCACTATGGCTGGCCTAGCTTTTGACTCCTCCCCAGCAAATCTATTACGGTCACAACTTAAATTCCAGTCTATCGATGGTCAGAAGGCTGCTCCTTCATTCTCCTTCAAGCCAATTTTATTAAAATAAGTGGAAGACCTACTGTTACACCTAGACACCAAGAAAGTGCAGGTGCAGATCTCTGACCTCACTTTCTAAAAAATTGCTCTACATGCATTGCAGTTCCCTAACTCATCTTTTAATCTGTCCTTATCCACTGGTTCTGTTCCTACATTGTGGAAGACAGCACAAGTGTTCCCCTCCTCAAATCAGGGGACCCCATGGATCTCAACAATTATAGACCTATATCCATCCTACCGTGCTGTCTAAAATGTTAGAAAACTAGTGAGTATCCAACTAAGAGACTACCTCGATGCTAATAATCTCCTTAACCCTGTTCAATCTGGGTTTAGGACCAGACACAGTACCATTTCTGCATTAGCAAAAGTAACAAATGATTGGCAAACTGAGTTAGACAAAAAAAGCAGCATCTGTGCTGTATTTCTAGACCTAAGTAAAGCCTTTGATACAGTGGATCATGAGCTGCTAATTTCCTCACTGCACTCCTTAGGCCTGGATTCAATCTCTCTCTTGGGTGGTTCAGATGTTACCTCACTGATAGAATACAGCAGGTGAAAAATGAAGGTGTCCTATCCTCCTCAAAACCACTTCTAAGGGGAGTACCGCAAGGATCCATCCTGGGCCCTATCCTTTTTGCTATCTACATCAACATTGACTCCAACCTCACTGTTGCCAATGTTCACCTTTTTGCTGATGATACTGTCTTGTATGTCAGTAATCCCTCACCATCAAAGGCCTGTGAGTTAGTACAATCAGAATTCTCCCTGCTGCAACATCAACTACTTGAAAAGAAACTACTATTAAATGCCAAGAAGACAAAGTCTATGTTCTTCTCCACCAATATATATTCTACCACTCTCTCATCAAACATTCTTCCCCAACTATCCACCATCCTTGGAGAAAATCTTGATTATGTGGATAAATTCAAATATTTAGGGGTATGGATTGATAACAGACTTGATTACACTCGACATGTTGAGGAGCTCCTGAAAAAACTCAGACAGAGGCTCGGCCTATTCTTCAGAATCAAACATTATCTAACCAGAGAGTCTAAACAGAGACTAATACAGGCATCATTTCTTTCTCTCATCGATTATGCAGATTTCCTATATGGCCACTGTACTATGTCCTATTTAAGTAAATTGGATACCTTGTACCACAGAGCTCTAGATTCATCACAGATCTTCCTTTCAACACTCATCACTGCTCTCTCTATAATGCTGTTGGCTGGACATCCTTACACCTTAGAAGGAATAAAAATGCTGCTTTATGGATTTACAAAGTTCTGTCAAACAAACTTCCACCTTATATTTCCGATTGCTTTACTCTGGCTACACCTAGATCATATGCCCTAAGAAGCAATAGCCTTATCACCTTGAAGATACCTAAAGTCTGTACCCGGCATGGGAGATCTGCAATTAGCTACTTTTTAGCATCTACCTGGAATTCTCTGCAGAAGACCCTAAAATTGAACACCTTCATCCCTATAGCATCCTTTAAAAAGCTCTTCATAAGTCTCTCTCCTGAGATATGCAACTGCTTTCACTAAGCCTAGTCCCTTCTTACCCTTTACCCCACTTTTTTTTTTTCTTCCTATCTCCTTTTATATGCTTTTCTAAACTTAGCTACAATATCCCCTACAATTCATTGCCATTCCCTTTTTTATCCCCCCATATCTATTTGCTCAAGTATCTATCTAATTACAACACACCTGACCAGTTTCACAATCCCAATACCTTACAGTCATTTGAGTCAAACCTGTCTGTCTTATTTTGTTTTGTGGTCCAAAACCATTAGCTACCTTGCTTGTATATACGTTTTTTTATTACTGTACCTGTTTATTTATATTAAAGTCTTTGTCTTTTTCTCTGTATTTGTTTATGTATGCTACTGTACTTTATTTTGATCTTGACCTATCAGGTCCATCTTGTAAATGAGCTTCGCTCAATGATGTCCGCGCCTGAATGAATAAAGATTTTGATTGATTGATTGATTGATGTTCCAAGGTAGGGTAACACAAGGGATATGATGAACATTAGTAGCCAAAATTTGCAAAACTAAAGTTATGAGGAAATGCTGGAACAAGTCAACATTTCTTCATAACTTGTTTTTTTTTTTTTCAAATTTTTATCCCAAATTTTCAACAGTCTTTTTATGACCCCTCCTTCTGACCATGACAGGTGTCATTAATAAAATACTGCCCAAGACATCATCTCGTGCCACAAGTGCAAAAACAAATTTTGGCCAGGATTTGAAAAATGGAATCTGTTACGTTCATGAAGAGGTGTGAAAAAATGGTTATGTTGAAATTTTGGGATCAAAATATTGAAAATGACCAGTTATGAGTCAGCACTGAAACTTCTCAATGTAACTTTGTTGCTTGTTAATATTCTGACCCCAAACTTTTAACACAGTCTTCTTATGATCCCACCTCATGAACCCAGCAGGTGAAAATGTTCAAATCCTACCCAAAAGGTGATTTCGCGAAGTGACTGTGAATTAAATCACTTTTTGGGCCAGATTCAAAGAACTTCACTGCCGTTGTTCATGAGGTGGGGTCCCAAAAAAGCAATGTTGAAAATTTTGGGGAAAAATATTAAAAAATGACCATGTTATGAGTACAAGTTCAAAACACATTGAAATACACTGCACCACATACCTGATTCCCTCAGATCCCGGTCCGGCATTGAAAAGTGAAGATGTGTCTCTAGTCCAGAGAGGATTACAGAGTTGGACCCTTGGTAGGTAAGTAAGGGGTGGGGTGCTGAGTGTGGGGGTCAGGTGGGGGGAGGGTAAAAGCGGTTGCAACAGACAGCAATGTACCCTTTTCTTTTTTACCATGTGTATAAAAATTAGAAAAAAAAACAATGAGGGACCGACAATGGGGCCGGGGCACCCCAGAGTTGGTTTAATCTCCACAGGGACAGGAAATGACAGGGAGGTGGGAGGAATTCTTGGCAGAGAGTGAGATTACAGGAATAAAAAAAACAAAAAAAGACTATGAGGGATGGTTTTCTTTGGGGACTGGGCACCCCAGCATCAGTGTTATGTCTGGTGTCACTGAGGGTGGACTCCCCAGTGTCACACAGTGAAAACGGGCAGGGTGGGGGTATTTTCCAGCACTGGAGACTGCGCACCCCAGTGCAGGAAGATTAAGAATGAAGGGGAGAACAATGGGAGTTGGGAGGGATACTTGGTAGAGGGTGGGAGGCATTGTTTTTACATTGAGGGGGGGACCAAAGCAGGCTGATCATTAGGCTAATCAGCTCTGCTTCCTGGGTAGCATTATGTAGATCACAGCAAAGAGCCGCCTTATGATTTGGGTGGCTCTTTTCTTTGAACTTCACAAAGTTTCCACCGCCAAGCCCAGAACAGTCTCAAGAGATCAGCCTTGCTAATAACTGGTCTGACAATCTTGAGCCCCTTGCAGACTGCCCTGTTCTGGACCAACAGTGACATGTCTGTCAAAACCCACTATCATAGCAACATGTTCACTTTGTACAAGCGCAAACATAAAATGGTGTGCGACACCAGCATCTTTGATTTTAAGCAGGTGATAAGAACATGCCTCACTCAGAGAAGTAGAGTAGCTGTAGCTCTGTGGTAAATGCACTAGAGAGACTTCACTACTGAAAGCACATTTTTTAAGAATAATATTCTATTGGTCTAATTTTAACTGTAAACGATAATGGGCTCTAACTGCTGCATGACATTTAAGAGTCATTTCTGTATGCCACTGGTTGCTCCTGTGCAGTGCGGCTTTGCACTATACAGAAAAGTCTCACTTGAACTGATTTATGCTTCTGTATATCATCTGATGTTATTTGACAGTCTTTTTAAGAAAAAAGTAAGACACAGCTATTTGCACTTACATGAAAAAATAAATTATTAAAGAAAATAAAAACATATAAATTGTTAGGAAGACTAATTTCAGTGAGAGACTGTTCTTTACATAAACACAAATAGAAATTTACACCCGACACCCAGTTTTAGAGCTACTGGATCCATATATTAGTTGGGATTAATTACTGAACCGCCAGCAGGAGAGGTGCTGATCTAGTCTCATGGGCTCAGTGATCAGATGCACTGATTGTGCAGGGCTGCCCTGTACAAATCTAGGATTGCTAGCACTACCTCTCCAGATACTGCACATCCGTCATGCTTCTGAGCTAAGAATGGGATAGAAAGTTGCCAGCTTCACTTGGACTTCAAACAGCTGTTTGGGCTTGTGACAGACATGGGAAGGAAAGAGTTAATGGTTTGGATTCTGTAGGCGCCTTATTTTTTTAGCAGTTTGAAAAAAAATACACTCAGGCTAAAATCCTCTGTCCGGCAGCATCCAGCTTGTGGAATTCCTAGCTGCTAGATAAGAGCTGGGTCATAAATCTCGAGTGGACATCTCCACACACACACAGACCTGTGGACACATACACAGGGCAGTTTGAATGAATTGGATCATTCAAATATAAACTTAAGGTGAAAAGGGAATATAATTGGTCACTGATAGGTATTCACTCTGATTGGGACAATTAAATACATACATGTTAGTTGGTTGGTGCATTCAAAGGGAGAATAGGAATGACCTATTCTCCAGAGAGTATATAACCTTCTGAAAGACAGAGAAGGCTCTCTCTTGCTTTGGAAGCTGGGAGGGGAAACATAAGTTTGGAGCCTACCCTTGTAGCTATGTCCGTGGGAGCCGGCAGTTAGGACTGGGTCCAGTGTCTCTTGTAAGGACAGGGAAGGGTAAGTTTAGTGATAGCATATTTCAGTAAAAGCCTTTTTCTTTTGCCAGCTGTTGTTTAAAAACATTTGTTTACTTTTCCTGTATGAATGTTATTCTCTTGTGTTGTAAATACATATCCTGTAAATGCTCAGTGCACTTTCTGTTAAGTAAAAAGCTATTTATTTGCTCAACAGTTGTGACTGTGATGTTATTTTTCTAAGGTAATATTTGGTTTCCACTGGCTGAGGTAAACTCTGTGTAGCATCTGCCACCCGAGAGAGACACACACTATCAGACTTTAATTTGTGCCATTGCACGTTTAATTATTCAAATTTGTGAACTTGAAGGTTGGCGCTGGACGACTCCAGCTGGTGGCAACGAGTACCCGAGGACAGACACCTCTCCAAAAGCTGTTTCAGCCCAGAGGGAGAGGTGGGTTGTCACAGGGCTTTCCTCCATTTCACTTGTGAGACAGTGTCAAAGGTGGGAGGGGTGCGCACTGAAGCAACTGGGAGGTGAGGGATCGGCAGTAATCTCCATTTCCCATGTGAGACAGTATCAATGGGTGTGTGTGTGTGTGTGTACGTGTTGAAGCGACTGGGAGGGGAGGGACTGGCGGCAAAGGGCAAGTAACTGTTGAGGGGCAGTGATGAAGTGATCGGAAGGTGGAGGATCAGTGGCAGAGGGAAGCAGAGAAATCGGGAGGTGGGGGATCAGCAGCAGAGTGTGGGTAACTACAGAGTGGGGGCAGCATTGGAGCAATTAGGAGATGGGGATTAGTGGCAGAGGGTGAAGCACTCTCACTGTCTTTCTCTCTCACACTTTTTTCTCTCACTCAGTCTGAGGTGGTGTGCACTGTGACACACTGCTAAAGAGTGTACATTTGTCCAAACATGAGCTGCCCGCAGGAGGTGGGGAGGGATCGGCGGCAAAGGAGTGAGGGGGGAGGACAGCGATGAAGCAATTGGGAGATGGGGGACTGGCACAGATGGTGGGCAATTACTGAGTGAGGAGGGGCATGTTGGAGCGATCAGGAGGTGAGGGACTGGCGGCAAAGGGTGGGTAATTGTGGAGTGGGGGCAGCGATGAAAGGAAGGGGGAAATAATCGGAGATGGGGAAATAATTGATAGAGGGTGGGAGGGATTGTTTGTACTTGGGGGGGAGGACCACAGCAGGCTTATCATGACGCTGATCAGCTCTGCTTTCTGGTCATCATTATGCAGATCAAAGAAAAGAGCCGCCCTAAGATTCAGGAGTCTCTTTTCTTTAAACCTCACAAAGTTTCTGCCCAGCAAGCCCAGAAGTGTGTCATGATCAGCCTGACTGATGACTGGTCTGACACTGTCGAGCCCCTTGCACTCTGCCCTGCACTGAACCCACAGTGATACCTCTCAAAATACACTATCACAGCAACATGTGATGAACAACAGGCAACAGGGGAGGAACTGGTGGAGGGCGTTATGTGCAAATGTCAGGAGTCTAAGCAACAAATAGCAGATTTGGAGGCCACAATGGCGGGGGAGGATCTGGACCTGGTGGCCATCACGGAGACCTGGTGGACCGAAAACCAGGAGTGAGAGATGGCCATCCTGGGCTTCAATCTGTTTAGAAGGGACAGGTCTGGTAGGAAGGGGGGGGTAGCCCTATATGTGAGGGACAGTATACAGGCTTCAGTGGTGCAGGAGGAGCATGGGGAATCAGAGGTACTATGGGTCATCCTGGAGAAGAGGTCAGGGGCCGTTATGTGTACAGATGTGATTTATAGGCCTCCAACACAGGACGAAGAAGTAGACAGAGAGCTAATGTAAGCAATACAAAGGATAGCTCGAAAGGGGGAATTGTTGCTGGTGGGGGACTGCAATCTCTGTGATGCCAACTGGAGTCTCCCAGCAGTGGCAACAACCAGGAGCAGGGACATACTGGATTCCTTGCATGGAGAGTTCCTCCAACAACGTGTACGGGAACCAACTCAAGGGAGGGCAATACTGAACCTGGTCCTAACCAATGGAGATGGTGTCACCAATGTCATGGTGGGGGACAATCTAGGGTCTAGTGACCATCACATGGTGCGGTACAAGATAAGAACTGGGGCAGAGATGACTCACACAAGGACAAGAATTATGGACTGCAGGCATGCAGATTTTAATAAAATGAAGGAAATCCTCAAGAATGCCCTAGGAGGCACTGAGAAAATGTGAGGAGTTGAGGAGCAATAATCTAAGGCAGTAATCAGAGGGGGCATTGAAAGGGACACGGAACTGTGCATAAAACAGGTCAGCAAAGGTAAGAAAGGAAAAAGGCTACATTGGTTCTCCAGGGAGGTAGTGAGAGCAGTAAGGGGAAAAAATAGCCTTCCAGAGGTACAAAAGTACACAGAAGGAGGAGGACAGAATGAAATACAAGGAGAAACAAAGGGTAGCAAGGCAGATAGTTAGGAAGACCAAGGCGGACACCAAGGAATGGATAACCAAGTCGGTAAAGAAGGGGGATAAGACATTCTTCAGATATATTATTGAGAAAAAGAAATCCACAGCAGGAACAGTGAAACTGGTAGGGGAAGGGGGGCTACAGTAGAAGGGGCTAGCTAGAAGGCAGACTTACTGAACAGTTATTTCTGTTTGGTTTTCACAAAAGAGGGGGAAGAAAATGGTCCAGTATTGCAAAAAAAGGGCACGAAGGGTCGGGAGGTGGACAATAGTCCGTTCACAGAGGAAAGTGTCCTTAAAGAACTTGCCAAGTTACGGGTAGACAAGGCAATGGGTCCAGATGCAGTTCATCCTAGGGTACTAAAGGATCTCAGGGAAGTGCTGGCAGCACCTTTAGCATTGCTGTTCAACCTGTCATTGGACATTGTGGAGGCTCCGTGGAACTGGAGGTGGGCGGATGTGTTGCCTCTCCACAAAGAGTGGTAGTAGAGAAGAGACAAGTAATTACCGACCGGTCAGCCTGACCTCGGTGGTGGGAAAGGTAATGGAGTCACTCCTTAAAGAAAGAATTAGGGAATACTTACAGCCAGTGGCCTACATGACCAGAGGCAAAATGAATTCACAGTGGGGAGGACCTGCCAGACAAACCTAATTGAGTTTTTCAATTGGGTGAAAAGGGTGGTGGACCACAGAGGGGCAGAGGACGTAGCCTTTCTGGACTTCAGCAAGGCTTTCGACACTGTCCCTCACAAACAGCTGGTGAACAAACTGAGCAGTCTGGGAGTGGGTCCTAAAACAGTGAGATAGGTGAAAAGTTAGCTTAGCAGTAGAAGCCAGAGGGTGGTAGTAGATGGGATTCACTCAGGGGAGGGCAGGGTGACAAGTGGGGTGCCACAGGGGTCAGTACTGGGCCCGGTCCTCTTTAATATCTACACTGGGGACATTATGGTAGGATTGGAATGGAAGGTGTGCCTATTTGCAGATGATACAAAAATCTGCAATAGGGTGGACACACCAGGGGGTATGGAAAGGATGAAGGAGGACCTTGGAAAGTTAGGGGACCGGTTGAGAACTTGGCAATTGAGATTCAGTGCAAAGAAGTGCAGAATCATGCACTTCGGGCATAAAAATCCACAGGCCAAGTATGAACTGGGGAGTAGTCACAGTAACAGGACAGGAAAAGGACCTGGGGGTTATCATTTCAGGTGACCTAAAGGTGGCGAAACAATGCGACAAGGCAGTGGAGAAGACAAATCATATGTTGGGCTACATTGGGAGGGGTGTAACCAGTAGGCTGAGAGAGGTGAAACTGCCCCTATATAAAGCACTGGTGAGACCCCACCTCGAGTATGGTGTGCAGTTCTGGAGGCCTCATCTACATAAGTATATAGACAGGGTGGAGAGAGTATAAAGGAGGCCAACCAAAATGGTGCAGGGCCTACATCATGAGCCCTACGAGGAAAGGCTGAGGGATCTAGATCTGTACTCCCTGGAGAGCAGGAGAGAGAGGAAAGACATGACTGAGACATTCAAATACCTAAAGGGAAGAAACAAGGTACAGGAAGGGAGTATCTTTCAAAGAAAAATATTTCCAAAAACTAGAGGCCACAATACGAAGTTGGGGGGGGGCGGATCAGAGGGAACAGGAGAAAGCATTTCCTCACGGAAAGGATAGTGGACCCCTGGAACAGCCTCCCAGTGGATGTCATAGGGGCTTACATGGTAACAGGATTAAGAAAGTGTGGGATAGACACACGAGTATCATAAAAACTGGTAGGGAAGGTAACCCGGAGCTCGAACAGGGGCTAGGGATGCCAAGAGTAGGGGGAAGGGGGCAGGTGGTTAGAGGCTGGAGACCATGCAGGCTCTTATATTAGGTAGGAAAAAATGGACAGACTGGATGGACCTGAGGTCCTTATCTGCAGTCAATCTCTATGTTCCTATGTTTGCTTTGCACAAGCGCGAACATAAAAAAGAGCATGCAGCTAGACAGGGAAGGCTGATTTCACATGAAGACTTCAGAATTTTGGCTTATTGTATACTGTGTAAAAATAAATGTTATCAGGGGGGTTGAGATGAAACAAATAAGAATGAGTCTGCCAGCAAGTTCTGGTGGCTGCATTTTGAGCCTGCAGGGATTTGGTGTTCAGGAACCAGTGTGCTATGCTGTGTTTACAGTGTACCATCCCCATCTTTCCCTATGCAGTTCCCTGTCTGTAACAGTACTTACATGTAAACATTTCTGTGGGATAAAAGTTTTTTAATGTGTCAGTGATCACATTTAAACAAAGTTATCAACTGTGTTTCTGTGTGTTGGGATTTTCTTTTTATCTAAAGAAGGACTACACCTCTCAGGATGTATAGATCAGGTAAAGTCAGTGGTGGCCTGGATGGCAAAATCTATGATATTATAGTGATTTACATATAGCACATTCGTGGTAGAAAATATATATGAATCAATGTTATGTATCGCATAATAGAAAGGCACATCAATCAATAGAAAGTACACACAGTACGCTGCTTAAAGCAGCAGTAAAAATTTAATCAGAGTTTTTTTTAGCTACAATGCATTTCTGACATACTTTGATTCATCATCAGTGTGTTTTCAATTCTCAGATTTTTTAAGACAGCTTTTATAGCTGATTTTTGTAATTAATGGCTCACGTCACTAAAGATGGCCGCCACTCACACTTTTTAAAATTCTCTTCCACTAAGGTTACCTGTTGAATTTACCTGCTGGTTTCATATTGTGGGTGAATTAGGATGGTGATGCCACATGTTTCTGATGGTAAGCAGCATAGCACTGTGCCAAGATATTCATGGCAGGCACATCACGGGAGTGGGAATGTTTAAGAACTTAAAGTCTGTGTATTTGCTCAGTAATGAAAGAAACAAAAAGAAAAATGGGTATATTGATGTTTGTCAGAAAAATATTATTGCTAAAGAAAAAATGCATAGTGACTAACAAATATTGTTGCTTTCAGCTACATCAAGAAACATATAGTCAAACAATAAAATAATAGGAATCAAAAAGGATGGAGTGAGGGATACAAAGCATTAAATTGCAAAGAAATACAAAATCACACATGCCCCCACAATGCAAAGCATCATGGGCTGTATATGCAAATCACCACAGAATACTATGCTGGTTCAACTTTAAGCAGAAATGCATGGTGGCAAAAGGCCTCTCACACAGTTTGCAAAGGATGCCAACAGAAGACACAGACATGTGTTTCGTCCTACCAGGACTCATCAGTATGCCTCGTCTGTTTGACACTCCAGTGTAATGAACCAGCTACCCTAAGA
Organism: Neoceratodus forsteri; assembly: GCA_016271365.2. Taxonomy (NCBI): domain Eukaryota; kingdom Metazoa; phylum Chordata; order Ceratodontiformes; family Ceratodontidae; genus Neoceratodus; species Neoceratodus forsteri. The sequence continues at coordinate 1,336,510,976 of CM057450.1, read as the reverse complement.
TGGTCTATCTGGGTTATATTGTGGTGAACCCAATTAAAACGAAAAACTATTTAAAAGACAAAGAACCTCTTTGTGCAAGCACTGAGGCAATGGTTACCCCAACGGGCATTTGGCCGAGAAGCCAAGTTTCAAAGAAATACAAAATTACAATTGCAAACCACTATTAACTAGGGTAACCTCTGGGGGGAGTCTGGGTTACACTGCTTAATTCATTTATCTGGGCACCATTACCCTAAATGCCAGAAGAAATTCACAAGGGGAAATAAATCAAGTCACTTGCAATACAATACACAGCAACTCTGGTGTCAGGTCAGTCCTCTTGTGTGCACCTGAGGCTTGTTGCTTCATTATACCAGGTATAGTGTATATAGGTAGTGGCCCCCTCCCCATTTTAATCTCAGTTCAGCACTCGACCCAGCATTCGGGTCCCAAGAAAATGTATTACAGAAATGCCCCCATCCCCCCCCCATACTGAGTGCAGTAAGAGAATGTGACCAGACCAGTACAACTGCTAAGTGGTAGTAAATTCAGAGGTAACATTAGGGACACTTTTTTCCCCCAGATGGTGGTAACTTATGAACACAAATCTACACAAAGGTGTTATGCTGCCAGGATACCAACATAATTCAACAGACTAAACCACAGCACTCAAAAAGAAAAGTAAGCATCGAGCAGCAAGGGCTTTAATTCAAGGACATACACGCATCCAATGTGTCAGTGCTTCGCACCTCAGTAGCATTTAGTCAGGGGTTTCGCGAGTACTCTAGTAAAACAATGAAGAAGCCTCACTGCAAAGACCATGTGAACATACACTGTAGGCCTTTAAGGTACACCTGGTTACGTTTTTGCTTACCAAGGGAATCACCGGGTATTCTGGGTTAGGGTAGTAGAGTGGGTAGGGAATTACAAACAAAATTAATACAGGGTCGTACTGCACACTCAAACAGAAGAGAGAAAGGAATACGTGCCTTAACTAGGATTTGAACCCAGGCTGTCTGGAATACGTTCAGTTGCACTACCAGCTGTGCCACCGTGAGTCTTCCATACATCTGCACGCTGCACACATGTAAACAAAAATAGAATTATCTGGGCTGCACCAGACTGTGCATTAGAGAAAGAGTAATATGCTTCTGGGAGTCCCAGGCTTCCAGTTGCCTTGGTGGCACAGCTGATAATGCAAATTTATTTTTGGATGATCGTGTATGCCTCAAAGTTCACAAGGCCAGTTTTCAGGGGTGACCTGGAAGCACAGGAAGGTTAAGTGTCTTGCTCATGGTCAGTTGCATGTTATACAAGTGGAAGCTGTCGGACTCAAACCCAGGCCTTATAGATGGACTAAGCTTTTTCATAGCTCTAAAGCACAACCACTTTCCTTAAAAAACAAAACAAATTGAAAAAAAAACCCATCTGATCAGATGCATAACATCTGTGGATGCTTTGAATTATCCTTAACATATATTTTATTTTTTGGTTGGGGAGACCATGGGAGAAAGGGCTAATTCTAACTAGGAGGCTGAACCTAGCATGCAATCAGAAATATAGAGTTTGACAGCAGATAAGCATTACTTGGCCCACCAAATCTCTCCATTTTTTTGTGACAGGATAGGATATAAGAGAAGGGCAACTTCCAAGAAATATATAACTTAATATTAAAACAATGCCTGCTGAACTGGTCATAAAAGGCAGGTATGAGGGTCGGAAAGGCTTGAGTAAAAATTAAAAACAAAAAAGCAATACAGCACAGCAGCAACGTGGGCTGGCAGCCCTGCTTACATATTTTTAACCCCCAGCTTTAGTCTGCAAAATTAAATGCTACTCAGCTCTGCTCACAGGCACCCAGTCTTGGCCTCTAGTTCCTGAATCTTAGGTCTTAAACTGTTTATATTCATGCAGACTAATTGAGCCCCTTACAACTGGCCAAGCCAGGGTCTGAGGGGGAGGCAATTCTGGCATTAGGGAGACATGGGCCTAGGTTTGTCTCAATTTCCCGCTGACAGCAAGAGGATTAACAGAGCGCTTAGTCAGCAGACTGAGGGCCAGTACAATACATTTATTAATTGAGAATACCAGGTGCCTAGACATCAAGTAACAGACACCATTTTGTGTCCCACTGTAGAGGCTCATCACACTAAGGGAACAGATAGCTGGCTGTCAGCACAGATTGAAAGCACAGGATGTCCAGCTTGCAGCCCCAGACAGACAGCGGGAAGTTTAACCATCACGTCGTCTGCAATCACCATCAGACTTCTGGAGAGTAAAGACAAGAATAAGCCTGTAGAGGTCATTGTTACAAGTTGCAGTGGTATGTAAATAGCTAGGGATGGTGAGACTTGCCCGAGGAAGGGGGTGAAGTAATATTGCTTATGCAAGGGTGAGCTGCCTTACGTCTTGTCTGAATAAGGAAGGGGGTATTTAAGCAATAATGCACGAGAGGGTGTGGGTTGTGCTGGGATAACCTCGTGCCTGGGTGGTTGGGCATAAAGTCGCAGGCCGAGTGCATCCAACATCCCAGAAGTGAGGTTATCCCAGCACAACCCACACCCTGAAGTGCATTATTGCTATTATACAATGGCTCGTAGTTATACAAAATTAAAAAAAAAAAAAAACATTTAAAAATGTTTTTAGTAGATTTTTACTGTGGCAATATATCTTTGTTTCTGAAGAGATCCTCCAACGATACAATACAGTGAGGTTGTGCTGGGATAACCTTGTAGTGCCAGGGACATACTGACCAGAGTCCAGGACATTTTCTTGCCATTGTATAATATTGCTTGTGCAAGGGGGATCCACCTTACCAAGGGTGATTCGTCTCTTGCCAGAGACAGTTAGTTGAGGCAAGAAGAGGGAGGACCCAGAAGTCGTGAGATCGAATTGACAGTACAGAGGTCAACCAGATAGGTTTTTGCTAGAAGTATGGTAAAATCCTAGGGCATAGCTGGGCCAGTAGCAGATGCCTCTTGGGAGACATAAGCCTTGCCAGAGAGTGGGTGTGCAGGGATATATACTCAGGGTTATCACAGGTTAGATTACAAGTCTTATCTAGTAGACTAACATGCAGCAGTATGGGTTAAGGAACTATTCATCAATCAAAAAATCAATCAAAATCTTTATTTAGCCAGACGAACATCGTTGAGCAAGCTCATTTACAAGATGGACCTGGTTAGCTCTGGGTCAAATGGTACAATGCATGCAGAAATATTTACAACAGAGACATACAGAGATATTTACAATAGAGCCAAATAGCACAAGTAAAAAACAATTAATGCAAGTAAGTACTCAATGTTACATCAGTCATGTCAGTTCAGAGTGCTTCTGTAATATTTAAAGAGGACATAAGATGAGGCTTAGTAGGAACTTCAGTAGGGAGACGTGATCGGCCGCTCGTGTAGGAAGCTGACGCAAGCACAGAATTTTAAAAGTAGTGTAATCACACAGTATCCCTAAATGTAACACTCTAAACAGAAGGATAAGGGTTTTAACAGTCAAGGAGAAAAGTAATTACAGCTCTTTTTTTGACAAATTTAGGCATCGAAATCAGATTTATGCTTGGTTTAGAACAGACACAGAAGCAGATTGCAGGAACTAATTAGAAGCCAACGCCGAAAAGCACTCACATTCTGACTGGATGGCTGCTAATGACATGCTTTGCTAATGGAGAGTCCGAGCTTAGGTTCTCAGGTGGCGGTAGAGGCAGTGCCGACCGCCCAGTGCCCGTGTTTCCCATGCCTATGGGCAGGGAGCCCGTGGAGAGCATATCCTTGGCAGGGGATGGAAGAAGGGGTCGGTATTAAGTACTGAGCCACGGACAGTGGAACATCTGAACCAGCGGGAGGGCCAAAACAGTAGGATAACAGAATTGGGTATTCCATGATGCCTAAAGACTAGCCCAACCACAGAAATTCAGAAAGAAGTACAATCAAACAGAGTCCCAACTCTTGACACTCTAAACAGGAAAAAATAGAGGTCATAACTGTTAGGCAGTAAGTAAGTACAGCTCTTTTTTGTGCAAGTTTTAGATAGAAAATCAGACTTTAGCTTAGTATTGAGGGAGACACAGGAGCAAACAGCAGCAGCCGATCAGACGCCAGAGCAGAAAAGCACTTGCGTTCCGATTGGGTATAGGCAATGCCACACCTCGCTAGCAAGGAGTCCGGTCTAGGTGCCTCAGGCGGCGGCTATGGAAGCGACAACCGCCCAGCATCCGCATTTCTCCCACCTGAGGGGCAGAGAGCCACTGAAGGGCTAGTCTACAGCAGGGAAAAGAGTTAGGGGACAGAGGAAAAAGATAGTAAGAGTGGAATGCAGTGGAAAAGAAATACAAGGATGAAAGAGGGCAGTTAAATGGTACAGGGTAGGGGAATAAGAGCCACAGATTAAGCAATATGTAAAAGACAGCAGGGTGAGTAAGGTGTAGCAGCCATGAAGCCATGAAGAGATAATAACCCTTCAGGGATTTCTAGAGGAAAAAAACATTTAAGGCATAAGACGCTCACAGAGTTAAGGTCACCAAAGGTTACAAGCAAACCTAAATTCAACTATGCTCAGAGGGCAGCAGCCTGATGCTTCGGAAAAAAATTAGGGGCTGGGGTAGCAACTGCATGGCTCACACAGATACCGAGCATATAGAGATTTAAAGGCATTCATACTGCGGAGGCAGCTTAATTTCAATAATTTTTGTACTTTGTTCCACAATGTTGGCAACAGGAAACTAATGGCCACTCTGCCATAGCGAGAGAAAGCCTTGGGGATACATAATGTGATGTAGGATGCGCTTCTTAGGGCATAGGTTCCTGGCTCACTTAGTGGGAGACAGTCTATTACATATTGTGGAAGCCGCTTCAAGAAGACTCTATAAGTCCAAAGGACTGCATTTCTAATACGTCTAAACATAAGAGAGGACCACCCTACGGCTTTGTACAAGGAACAATGATGGGTAGAGATGGGGAGACCAGTAATAAACCAGATGGCCCTGTGGTAAAGCACATCCAACTTTGCAAGTGCGGCTTTGGGACATTGACTATAAAGGAAATCTGCATAATTGATCAGCGAAAGAAAAGTAGTTTGGACAAGGCACACTTTTGCATCTCTAGTAAGAAACTGGTTAATTCTAAAGAACAGCCCCAGCCTCTTCCATAGCTTCTTTACAAGGTCCTCGACGTGCTTAGTGCATGATAGATTATGGTCTAACCACACACCTAGGTATTTAAACTTTGAGACAAACTCCAGTTTCTCTACAAGAATTGTGGTAATCTGAGGTAGTGCTCCAGAGCTGGCTGGATTCATCACACGGCTGTCGGGCAAGAACAACATTGTTTTTGTTTTTTTAGCATTTAGAATTTTTTTTATGGAGGAGGTGGTTCTGGAGCTGGTTAAATTCCTCCTGGAGGTCAGCACAAGTGGCCTCTGGTGTCGAACGATTTATATATACAACCATGTCATCAGCAAACAGGTGTATATTGGCCTTGTTAATATTCTCATCAATGTTATTAACATAGATAGCGAATAGTAAGGGACCAAGTATGGATCCTTGCGGTACTCCCCTCAGTAGAGGTTTGAGTGGGTATAGCTCACTCTCAGCCTTAATTTGTTGACACCGTCCTACAATGTACTCAGTAAACCAATGCAAAGAAACTGAGTCCAGGCCTATACTCTTCAGAGAAGAGAGAAGAGAGAAGCAGGCTATGACCCACTGTATCAAAAGCCTTACTAAGGTCTAGAAATACAGCACAAAGTTTCTGCTGTCCAGTTCTCGGTACCAATCATTTGTTACTTTGGCAAGGGCTGAAATAGTGCTGTGTTTAGTTCTAAAACCAGATTGCATAGGGTTTAGTAGGTTATTGGATTTGAAGTAATCCCTTAGTTGGTTGCAGACAATCTTTTCCAGAAGTTTCGACAAAATTGGGAGGAGGGAAATTGGTCTATAATTGTTAAGATCGCAGGGATCCCCTGATTTAAACAAGGGGATGACATGAGCAATTTTCCAGATCTGGGAACTAAGCCCTTGGGACAATGATAAGTTAAATAAGTGTGTGATAGGAACAGCTAGGACATGATAGGCGATTTTAAGGAAATAAGGATCCAAAGAATCAGCACCAGCACTTTTCTTAATATCCAACTGGAGCATGAGGTCTTCAACCTCTTTCAGAGAGACCAGGTGGAACGAGAAGCCAGGTACCGGGGCAGGAGAGTCTGAGCACGGGACACTTAATTGGGAGTGGACCAGGGATGCAGGGGAATTGTCAAAAGCTAGACCAGCTGTGGCAAAATGATTGTTAAATGCATCTAGGATTCCCAGTTTATCATTGATAGTAGTACTCCCAGTTGTAATCTTAGGTGGCAAGGAATTACCAGGTGTATATCCGGACATGTCCTTGATTGTCCTCCAGAATTTGGAGAAGCACTTCACCACAGAATCCAATTCAGTAAGATAAAATGCTGCCTTAGCACCCCTGACCATTTTCGTACAAGCATTGTGTGCCCTTCTGAATTGACACCAGTCTGAGTCAAGCTTAGTCCGGCAAGCTTTTTTCCACAATTTATCCCTACCAAGCAAAGCAGCTTTCAGCTTGGCAGAGAACCAATGACATGTTTTGTTTTTTATATGAATTTTCACCATAGGGGCATACATATTTAGGACCCCAAGTATATCATGGAAAATATCATATGCTGAGTTAACCGTGTTAGCTAAGTAGAAGTCTTGTCAACGTGGTGAGTGTTCCAACTCATAGACATAGGCAGCCACATCAAAGTTACAACGGGACCTTTTTGTAAGAAATTTAGCTGTAGGTCCTGTATGATGCAGTGATCTGACCACAATAATGAAGCAATGGTCACTGACATGAGCAAAGAAGGTTCCCGCGTGTGAGGTGAGATGAGGCTTATCGACTAAAATAACATCCAGTAGTGTGCTGTTGCTCATGTTCTTTTTGTTTGGACATGTGGGTTTGTGAATTAGTTGCACCAACCCACAGGAATCGGAAAGTGTTTAAGGGTGAAGCAATCTTCGATAACCAGTCGGAATTAAGGTCCCCTAGGATGATAGTTTCAAGATTCTCTTTCTCCATAATAGAGCCAAGATGTGTAAGAAGGAGTGTACAGGCAGATGGGGGTCTATAGCAACCAGTCACTCTGAGGGCAAGGGAAGTAGATAAATCCATCTTCAGGGTCAAACACTCGAATTCATTTTTGACAGAAGTAGAATCCAGGCTTGGACACTGTAAACCTTTCCTTAATGTACATCGCCACACCACCTCCCCTAGTAGGCCTGTCCGTTCTGAATAACTGGTAGGAAGGAATACTAATCTCCCTGTCCTGAGAGGCTAGCCTAAGCCAAGATTCAGAGATTACCAGAACATCTGGCTGAGTATGGCTGACCCACACCTGAATCATGGAGAACGTTTTTAGGAGGCTGCAGACATTAACATGCCAGAAACTCATGCCTTTAAGACAAGCAGCATCCGAAGGAGATGTAATGGTAGCGACAGGACCAGGGTTTAGCTCAATGTTACCCGAGCATAACAGTAATAGAAGTAATATCTTTGATAGGGTGGTGATAGTTTAAGAATTCTGGTCCTAGTACATCTATAAGGCTTGTCAGGTTGGGTAAGCCAATTAGCACCCCTGAAGGTGTACCGCCAGTGAGCCAGTGTTGAGAACGGGAACAGGCGAACATACACCACCCTATCATGGTTCTTCAGGTGTTGCCAGCCATCCCCAGAGAAGAATGGGGGAGTATAGACAAGCTCAGTTGAAAGGGTACCAGAGTGGGTGTAGATAAGGTCAATCCTGTAGCCTAGAGGAAGAGAGGGGTATCTAGCTCTAGGCAGGAAAAACAGCGATAGCAGGGAGCAAGAGAGAATGAGATGAAGAGGCAGAAGGGGCAGAGCCACAGTGCTTAGAGGATGTGTAGAGAATAACCAAGAGGGTCAATAGGGAAAGAGCCAGCCCGTGGAGGTGAAGCAAGGAGAGGGAGCGGCGGGGGGATCCCAAGTAAGTGAGCCCAATGAGGTTCAAGCAGGGTGGATACCAAGGTCGAGTGGATGGAGCCAAAGCCTACTTAATAAAGGTAGGAGGTGGGGGTGCGGGGACGGATGCAAATTTTCGGCAAAAGTCAATACAAAGCAGTGGGCACCAAGGCCCGGAGACTGAAAATCCAACAGAGAAAAGGCAGAGCCAATCAGTGGCCGAGCGGAGAGCAGCGGTCCAATTAAAGGAGGGTGGCAGCAGGTGGTGGCCTATCAGAGCCGAGTAGTGCTACCCCAGAGCAGCCAGGACTCTTAACCGGCTTTGAAGGTGTCCTGGTCATCCGGAGGATGGAAGTGCGGGTGGCTGGCAGGATTAGCCACGTCCGCTCTCTGGGAGTCCGATATGGGGTAGTGGATCTAGTTTAAGATATAAAACATAGGTTAAAATAGGGCATTTTAGCTAGGGCAAGGGGTACCAAGGCAACTTGAAGATTATTGGGGCTATGTTGAGGGTAGCAAGGGAGGAAGCTCAGGTATGGAACCGTAAAGTAGATAGCACAGCAGGCGCTAAACAAAGCTGACAGACAAGCAGATGGCTAAAATAGGAAGATGTCTTTAAATGGAGGACAGAACAAGTGATAGGCCTAATAGCTGCACTCTGTATCTTTAAGTGGAGTTGCAATAGTAGTGGGAGGGGAGGATGAAGATTGCCTAGGGGTGGTACAGAGAGGGGAGGGAGAGTATTTAATAAATGCTGGAGGGTGGGCACAAAAATTCAAGCAGGAAGGAGACAGAAGGAGAGAGAGTGAAAGAGAAACTGGATTATGTGCAGGGCAAAGTTTACAACTGTGACCCAAATGGAATCTGGTCTAAACAGAAAAAAACTGTATCACTTTAAACTTAGCTTCTGATCCAGGGTAGATTACCACTGGACCTTAAAACAAAGAGAGCAATAATACTTTAAAATCTACAAACCTGCAGCCTAAAAGAACTTGCACTTCAAACTACCGTTGGAGTGCAAAATTGCTGTAAACAGGCTTAGGTTCACGTTTAAATTAAGATTCACAGGACAATTTGGAAAGACTTAACCAGTACAACAATCAGTATCTAACATTAGCTTAAAGGAGGCAGTATAGTGCAGTGGTCTAAAGCTCTGAGCTGCAAATCTGGTGACATCCAGCAGATCAGACCTGGGTTTGAATCCCACAGCTTCCACTTGCATACTGTGTAACCCTGAGCAAGTCACTTAACCTCCTTGTGCTCCCAAGTTGCTCCTGTAAAAAAAAGCTTTCAGCTTAGTGTGCTATACTTGGTTAAACAACTAAATAATAAAAAAAAAAAAAGTCCAGAAAGAACAGCAGTAGCAAAGAATTAAAGGACTGCAGCAGGCAGAGCCGATGATTCTGGCCAGTCAAGTTTCAGCAGTGTATCTTCAGTCTGGTGATCGGTGGGCAGTACAGTGAGGAAGGCAGCCGGCAGTTGGAAGGGGCCTGCCTTGCAGCAACAGAGGCACCCGAGTCAAGGGTGAAGCTAAGTCTAACCATTTAATCAGATTATGCAGCTAAACAGTATTATGCAACTAGGTGCTAAAACGCAGGGAAGCAGATTACAAATCTTATCTAGCAGATTAGCATACAGCAGTATGGGCTAAGTAACTATCTATCACAGTTTAGCCATGTAAACAGATTAAGCAGCTAACAGTATTTTGCAACTATGTGCTATGACATTGTATGGTAGGGAGTAGGCAGTATCAACTGTAACCAGGAAAAATTGCATTATATGACTAGCAGCATTTACAGATTGTAAGATGCAGTGAATGCAGATAAGGCTCCTAAAGGATTCAGTATATGTCCTTAATTATTACAGTAAAGGGCAGAGAAGTACCTGGTGTCCTCGAGACTTATGAAGGAGGGCCAAGGCAGCAGTTATGTGGTAGGCAGAGTTTTTGGCCTTCTGCCTGGATGATTCCCGAGCAGACTTCCAGTCACTGTCCTTTAAGCTCAGTCCTTAGCATTAGGACCGCAACACAGAGTGGCCGCTTAGAATGTTAGCCTAATGATGAGGACCCTGGCCAAACTGGGATTGGCTGGGCAGGCTGAAGGAGGCAAAGTAACCACCAGCAGGGAGCTCAGAAGTCCATGGAACGTGGCGGCAATTGGCATAGGGAAGAGCTTTGAGAAACAGAGAGAAGACTGCTGGTGATCCCCTGTGGTGGTCCAAAAAGGTCCAAGGAGCAGGTGAACTGCACGGATTTTAACAGCGGCAGATGTAGTTGTTGTAAAAGTTCAAAATTTCCATGCATCTCTTCTGGCCACGCTGGGACAGGCTGGCCGGGCTGGAGGGGGCAGGGTAACAGCTGTCAGACAGCTAAGAAGTGCGGAGAATTTGGTGGTGATCGGCGGGGGGGCCTCCAAGAAATAGAGGGAGGGCTGCCGGTGATCCCCCGAGGTGTTCCAAAACAGTCCAAGAAGTAGATGAGCTGCAGGGCTTTTAAGAGCAGCACCCATAATTTTTGTAAAAGCTCAAATTTCTATGCAGTTCTTCTTGCCACACTAGGATTGGCTTGGCGGGTTAGACAGGGTGGGTAACCACATAGCAGGGAGCTCAGAGGTCCAGGGAGATTGGTAGCAATCAGTGGGGGGGGGGGGCAGAGGCCTCCAAGAAATGGAGAGTAGACTCCTGGTGATCCCCAAGGTAGTCCAAAAAAGTCCATGGTATTTACCTCAGTGACATTTTCCTCAACAGTGTCAATTTCATTTGATGACAGTTAGAGATGTCTATTCACACAAGTAGAAGTTTTTTCTTTCTTTTATGGAGGTTGTTCTGTATCACTTTGTCACCCTCTTGAAACAATTAAGAGTTGAATCATTCAACAGTTCAAACCGAGAAGCTGGTAGCTCTGCAAATTGCATCTAGCTGCAGTTTGAGAGTGTGACAATAAATGGATGCTGGCTGAAATGTCAAAATTCTGAAGCAGCTCACTGATATTCTAGATGCACTGTGCCCTGGATGGTGCAACTAGTTTTACCTGTGCGTTTTGCTCCCACAACACATAGCTCTGAGCCAATCAGGATGCAGTATTTAACCAACCCATTTCATAAATTCTAGTAATGAACACCATCCTATGTACTATTCTGTATTTGATACAGGAAATATTAAAGATATTATTTGTAATTTGCAGGCAGGTCCACAGATGGCCTACCTTAGAATCTAGAGATGGGCCATCATGTTAAGAACATACGAATACACTATAGTGCATAATTTACTTTATTTGTAATTTTTGACAAGGAAAAGCACACTAATCTGTGACAACTTGTTTCCAGGTGTGTCCAGCAAGGGGCGGCTTACATGAATCTGTCAGGGGAATGTTGGACATGACACCGGTGAAGTTTCCCTACTCTTCCTGCAGGGGGCTTTACTGCTTCCTCTTTGGAAGAACAGAGGACCCCCCAGAGTGAAGGAGTAAGACATGGTGGTGGCCTGGGAGACGCACATTGCATCTGTCCTCACTCAGCGTATTGAGAAAGCCACAATTGAACTAAGTAGTTCTTGTGTACTTGCTACCGATACTGATAGTGACAAGATCCCTGAAGTGACTGTTGTGATGGCTGTGGAACAGCCTAAAACCTGCTACACACACCTGTTTCTCCTAATGAGTTTGTAGCAAGGTCTGATATGGAAGACTTTATATCTGGTCCTGCTGCTGTGTCTTTGGTTGAGGCTGTTTCTGCATACTACACTGCCCAGCTGAGGAGCCTGTTGCAGGGGACTGCAGAGAGCCTTAAGAGGTAAAGCTGACTTCCATCCAGCTTGTTTGTGGAGAGCTGTTACCCCGTGCAGACTGCCCCACTCACCCAGGGCCAGCACTCCATTTATTGCTGCTTACTGGTCACATGACATATCACGTGACCTCTCCTAAGTGCCCACTTCCCCATTTGCAGCTTATACTCTCCAACCACCAGGGTGCACTGCATTACACCTCCAAGCACCTCTCTACCCACGCTCCCCATCTCTATACTTAATATTAAACTTCCACCCCTTAACTCTAGGAGTCACTATACTGCACTCCCTACCCGTTTCCCTACGACTCTCTTCCCCAGCTCACCCCTTACCACTAAGCCTTTATTGCTACAATCTGGCTAATTGCCTCCACACTGGTCTCAAACCCTGCACCTTTAACTCCAAAGTCAGCTGCTCAACCCCTATGCCATCGAGTCAGGCTACTTTCTATCTCTATTTGTCATGCCTTGTAGCTACTGACTACATAGGCTGCTAAAAACAAAACATTTTTGGTTTCCTACTGTCCTGTGGCAGGGCTCAAACCCTGTACCTCTGATTCCAAGGTCTGCAGCTCTGCCTCCAGGCCAATGAATCAGGCTACTTTCTGCTCAGTACCTCACAACTCTTAAAGCCCCCTAGTCACTAAACAAAAACAACTCAGTTTCCTGCTGTCTTATTACAGGATTCGAACCCTGTACTTTTGCCTCCAGGGTCTGCTGCTCTACCTTCTGGCCAACCAAGTCAGGCTACGTTCTGCTCAGTACTTCACTACTCATAAACCTACTGACACTATAGTCTGCTAAAACAAACACATCTCAGTCCCCTACTGTCTTGCTGCAAGTCCCGAACAGTGTACCTCTGGTGCCTAAAGCAGCAGCTCTGTCACTACGCCAGCAACTCAGGGTAATACCTTGCACTCTACCAAAAGTCCCTAAGCTTTGTCCCCCTCCCCCCAACCAGTCAGTGTCCTTATAACACGGCATACAATGTCTTCCATCACCATATGTCACCTGCTACTGACCATAGCACCCATCTTCCTACTAGGGGAGGCTCCACTTGGTGACTCGGAACAGTCTAGCACCAAGCTCCTAACATTAGCCACCCTACCCACCCCTACCACTGACCCATTCGTCTCTCTCCACCAATGGACCATACTTCCCCTAAGCTCCAATCACCCTACTAGTATTACCATGTTACTGCAATGGACACTACTCTGCCTGGCCTCTCCCTCCCTCCCTACAGGACCTATCTACTCCCACCTCCACACGGTGCTGTTCCCCCTCCCTAATGGTGCCTAAGCTCATGAAGAAACATTTAAAGTTGGCTGCCCTGTGCATCCTCCTACTACTACTACTCCTTCTTTCTGGAGACATTCACCCCAACCAGGACCCACCCTCCACCCCCAGGGTTACTACATCCAAGAGCCTCACTATCGCCTCCCTCAATATATGTAGCCTACTCAAGAAATTTGATTCCTTTCAGGGATGGGTTGCTCAGAATCGCCCCAATGTCATCTCAGTAGTTGAAACCTGGCTCAATAACCACACCCCCGACTCTGCGGTCTCACTTCCTGGCTTCACACTATACCGGGCAGACAGAACCTCAAAGAAAGGGGGTGGTTATGCACTGTATGTCCTGGAATCTCTACAGTGTCTCGCCCTACCCTCCACATCACTTGAACATGGGGCCCAATCTCTCACATTGAAGATCACTCTTGCCCATAACAGAGCCCCCTTGTTCCTCTCCTCTGTATACATCCTCCCCCACCGAAATCAGAAGACCACTTTCCTCTCTGTCCTCAACCATCTCCAGACTCTCCCTGACAATGCTGACATCATTGCCCTCGGAGACTTCAATACAAACTGGCTGGCTGACACTTCAGACCCTGTTAGGGATGCTGCAACTGCTCAAAACCTGACCCAGCTTGTGACTACTGCCACTAGGATAAACCAGAGGACTGGTACTGCCACTCTCCTAGATCTAGTGCTCACTAACGCCCCACATAAAGCTACACAGATCATGGTACTACCTGATGCCCTGAGTGACCACTCTCCAGTGCTATGTCACTGGTCGTACTGTATTAACAAGCCCCCCAAAACTGTCTTACAATGCGACCTCAAACCTGGCAAACTACAGTCCCTTAAACAGTAACTCCTAGCTACTGACTGGTCCCCCATAAGAAATGCTCAGAACACTGACTCTGCCCTCAACTATTTCATTCATATGTTCAGCACTGCCTGCAACCTGTTTGCACTCCTGACCAAACAAAAAATTAAAGGTGCCAACATACCGTGGCTATCTCAAGCCCTTTTGGACCAGATGCGCGAACAAGACAATCTGTGGCACATTCCACAGGATACCAGAAAACCCTCTGACAGGCAGCGCTACCAGGAAGCGCTCAATAAATGCACATGGGATATTCGAAAAACAAAGGCTGAGTACTTTAAAACCTTGCTCTCCAACACATGGGGCTCAGGTCGCAAGTTTCGGGACTCACTCAAAACGCTAAGTGGCAAACCCTCCACTGCCCCGCCTACCCATATTAGGGCCAACGGATCTATCACCTCAGACCCAGCCCTTATTGCAGACACATTAAATGATGCCTTCTCTGACCTCACTGGTGTTCTCCCCAACTTTTCTCCCCACCCACTCTACACCACACTGCCCCCTGCCCAACCCCTTTCCACTTTAAAGCAGCCTCAGCGTGAAGCTGCCCTCTACTACTCAAAGCCTCAGTAAATGTCGCTTCAGCAGTGACACACTGGACCTGAAACTGCTTAGGACTCACATTCAGTGAGGTTCTCCCCCACCACATGCTTTTGAACTGGCCCGCTATCTGGGCCAGTTCCCACCAAATGAAAATCTGCCCTCATCACTCCTATCCTTAAAAGTGGTGACCGCTCCCTGCCTGGGAACTACCGCCCAATATCAATCCTGCCTCCCCTCTCTAAAACCCTGGAGAAAATCGTGGAAACCCAACTAACAGACTACCTCACTAAATATAGCATCCTGTGTCCTGAACAACATGCCTTCCGCCAGAACCATAGCACCACCACGTCCCTCTTGGAATTTGCTAACGCCTTCCATACATCCCTGGACACCGGCTACGCTGCTGGTGCTGTCTTTATAGACCTCTCAAAGGCATTCGATACTGTGCACCACTCGCTTCTCCTGGACTCCCTCACTCAGATAGGCCTCCCCCAAGAGACCATTAACTGGTTTGCCAGCTATCTGTCTGAGAGAACCAAGACAGTCCGGATTGCCCACTACCTGTCATCCCCCCACCAAGTCAGGTCTGGGGTCCCTCAAGGCTCAATTCTTGGCCCACTTCTCTTCTCCCTATTTCTCAACACCCTACCCAACGCCTGCTCAGGAAAAATTCTATTATATGCAGACGACACAGTCCTCTACAACTCACACACTGATGCCGCAGCCCTCCACTTGGCACTCCAGAAATCCTTCTCTGAAGCTGAATCCTGGTTCATTCAGCATAGATTAGTACTAAATTACAAAAAAACTAAATCCATGATGTTTGCACCCCCCCAAAATAAGAACCTAGGACAACCCTTGATCATTCTGAACTCACTGAAAGACCCCCTTGAGCAGGTTACCACTTTCAAATATCTTGGCATCACCCTAGACACTGGTCTCACTTTCCACAACCATATCCGGATGCTCAGCACCGCAGTCAAAACACGTATTGGTCTCCTGCTCTGCTATAAGCACTGCCTCCCCCCTGAATCTCTCTGCCTCGTCATCTCTGCATCTATTCTATCTCTAATTGATTATGGAATCATCATCTATGGTGCAGCCAACACCACCCACCTACACAAGATTAGACTGGCCCTCAAAAAGGCTTGCAGACTTGCTATAGGCTGTCCTAGACTTACACACACCTGCACCCTCTACGCCTCAGCAAACTGGCTCAACTTCGATGGGAGGCTAAAGTACCAGGCCTGCCTCTTCGCTAAGAAAATCACCTCAGGATTACCCCCACCAGCCCTCTCCCCACTACTTCAGTCCCCACTGTCTACCTGCCTCATACGGCAATCAGCGACTACCCACTTTAGGGTACCTCGCTGCAAGACCACCTCAGGCCAAAGAACGTTTCGATATCTGGCCCCATCCTGGCTCAACTCACTCCCAAATTCCCCTCCTTACTGAACCCAAACTTGGTCGGTTCAAGTCCCAACTAAGGGACCTTATCACCCAGGGATCAGTATGTGACTGCCCCTAAACCTCACCTTCCATTTCTACCCCCCCCCCCCCGACCATGGACCTGACACTAGTCCGCCGCTGCTGGGCGTGCCTATACCATGACAATGGACCCCAATGTCCTGCCTTGGCCAATGCAGAACTCCTGGGCATGGCTAACGCCATCACCCTGAAATGTTATGCTTGTACTTGTAACCTTTTGCACTTTGTACCTTGTTAGCAGCTCTCTGTTACCATGTATTCCCCTGCTGCTATTTTGTACTTTCTGTATTCATTTGCAACCATTCTGTAACCATTGTCTTTAATTACTATGTTATTTGTTACTCTGTACACTGTTATCTCTTTCTTATGTATGATGTGGAACCTTTGTAAAGGAGTCTTTGATTCAAAGGTGTTATCCGATATTTATCAATAAACAATAAACATTTTTCAATTCTTGCATTTCCTGCCATGCTATCCTCTCTCAAGGAGGTAAATTACCACATTGTTGTAAATGAGATGTTTTCCCTAGTTTTTCAATATCCTGCATTACCATTCTTTCAAATGTAGAAATTGCAGTGTTATTAATGACTGGATTAAAAACAGAGTTTGGTCTAAATTTACCTATTCTACCTGTGATGAGTGTGATGTTCTCATCTTCAGTACTGAAGGACTCAACTAGGTTTCCCAACATTTCATCCAAATCTAAGCAACCGACAAACACCATCTTGATGGCTGACTATGTTAACAGAGTCATTCCCATAGGAGGTGTAAAAATCCTGAGTCCTCTGTGTTTTCAAAATCCAAGAGAGAAATAGTCAGGCACTGGACACCATACCTCACGTCACGCTGATGACCCAGGTTTGGGAGTGAGCTCAGGTCTCTGGGGGCTGGCCGGGGAGGAGAGGATTGAGTGTCTGACGACTGCTCTCCTCTCCTATCCTATCCTCTCCTGGAGTAGGGGTGGGATGCATCTCCCAGTGTCAGTGACTCCTTGAGGAGGCAGGGGCTACTGCACTCAGGGACCGCCACATAGGCAGGGGAAAGGCTGGGCAGGGCCCTGCCGACGCAGCGGAGAGCGCCCGCACTAGCTGTCATTGCAAATCCACAGTGCTGGGAGGGAAGGGGAAGTGCTCCAGAACAAGGAAACACCCAGCTCTGCAGGATAGGCGATGGCACCTGACCCCCATGCCCACCGCTGGATCCCACCCACCCAGCCTTCCAGTTCCTCCGCCCGAACCCTCACCTGCAGCAAGTCCAGACCTTCAGAGCACCAAGAGGAGTGGCAGTCCCACCCTGGAGGGGTTAAGCTTAGAGTACAAGCTGCGGGGGGGGGGGAGAGGAGGCTCGGGATGGGGGGACCTCAGGTGGGCAGGATCAGGCCAGGATGCCTGAGAGAGGCCTCACAGGCTGCGACTGGAGGGAAAAAGAATTAACAAAAAAAAAAAAAAAAAAATAGTCTGTTACAAGCCTGTTGGTGATAACTGTTCAGCTTTCATGCTCATGAGACCCATGTTAGTTGATGTTTTGAAGCAATATTTAAAGGAGCACTACTGGCTGAGGTGAAGTCCCAACCACTGCATAGACTGGGGCTTCACCTCAAAGATCCCCTATGCACCTTATGAAATAAAGCGCTTGTTTTCCTCGCTTACTGGTGAAAATCCATCTCCAGGTAGCTTAGCATTTTGAATATGCGTGTTGCTCACCCTGGGATCGCGATTAGAAAGACCATGATAGTAGACTAAGCTTGTTCTTCCTGTCATCGCCCATAGATGGAGCTTTAAAATACTGGTATTTCTCTCATGTTCAGCATTGTTTTGATAATTTGCCCAAATGCCATGTGTATGTGGACTTGGCATTTAGGCAAATCATGTCAAAACAGTGCTGGCCGTGGGAAATCACAATATTTTAAAAGCTCTGTACATATGGGCAATGAACAGGAAGGGGCAAAGCTGCGTCACAATATCACGGTCTTTCCAGCGTGATCCCGGGGGCTGAGCAGTGCCATATTTCAAAATGCTGGCTGCACCAGGGGATCAGGTTTTTTCACAAGTAATAAGGTAAACAAAGGAGGCAGTATAACGCAGTGGTTTAAGGCTCTGAGCTGCAAATCTGGAGACCTGGGTTTGAATCCCACAGTCCCCACTTGCATACTGTGTGACCCTGAGCAAGTCACTTAACTTCCTTGTGGTCCCAGGTTGCACCTGTAAACAAGCTTTCTGCTAAGTGTGTCTCTCCTGGTAAAACAAAGGTTATAAAAATAAAAGAGGCTTTATTTCATAAGGTGCATAAAGGGGAGATTTGTGAGGCGAGGCCCCGATCTGCGCAGCGGTCGAGGCTTCACCTCAGCTAGTGCACTCCTTTCAGTTTAATTTTCCTTACTAATTTGAAGATGTCCACTTTAACGTGTCAACCAGTGGGGACAGAGAAAATGAGAAGCCATGCTCCAGTAGGTAAAATTGATCTTCAGTAAGGGCAATATTAGTGACATTAATGTGTTTTTTGAGTGGTATCCCATAATTGCCTTTTGGGTCTTACCACCACCTCGTCCTCTTTGTACTTTATGAGTTCTCCCTCTTTCCCTTTTGTAGTTTCTTTTTTAAGGTTCTTTTTTTTTTCCCCTTCAATTGTTTAACCTTAATTATACAATGGCAAGAAAAAATCCTGGACTCTGATTGGTCAGTCTTGGGCTGGACCCATGATGTTATCCCAGCACAACATCACGGGTCTACTCTATCATGATGGCTGCTCTTCTTCATTGCATCTCCTCTTAAGAAACAAAAATATTTTTCCACACTAATAAAAACATCTTTAAAATTTTTTATTTTATTTTATATATAACAATGAGCCATTAGAGCATTAGTAATATCGCCTTCCAGGGTGTGTGTCGCTTAGATGATCGCCACGCCAGTTGTTGACGCACTCGCCCGCGCCTCGTGCCCAACCACCTGAGGCGTGACGTTAACCCAGCACGACACACACCCTGTTGGGCATTATTGCTTAAGTGGCACACTAAGCTAAAGCTTGTTTCCAGGTGCGACCTGGGAGCACAGGGAAGTTAAGTGACTTGCTCAGGATCACACAGTATGCAAGTGGGATTCAAACCCAGGTCTCCAGATTTGCAGCTCAGAGCCTTAAACCACGGTGCTATACTGCCTCCTATTGTGTGAGTTTCTCTTTTACCCTTAATAGGCCTGTTTTCTCTTAAAAACTTTTGCAGCTGAAGATGAGGGTTCTGGACTTGAAACGACCTCCAGATCTGAGTCTAGTACTATGGATTTTTTTCTAAATTGTCTGATTTAGATCCAGATCTTTTAGTTTTCCAATTTCTAGCTCTGGGTCAACTTCTAGAGCATCCCCTAGGAGGTGACTGCTCCAGTCTATCCCACTTAAAAATTTCACCTCTCTCAAAATCAGCACCATCTCTAAGCAGCTTAGATCTTTTTCTTTTAAATAGATCACTTTCTGTTAAACTTAGATCACTTTCTGTTTTCATAATGTTATTAATGTGTTTTTGTTAAGCTTAGTAAAGCCGAGATGATTTTTAAGGGCTCTAACAAGTTCCTGTGTTTCTTCAATTTCCCTTAACACAATTACCAGATCCCGTTCATCCTTTTTTATAAGCACCAGAATCAGTGCGTTCGTGCATATTGTCAAAGCTGCTTCCCAGTCAACCTTCAGTACTGGATCACATAATCCACAAGACAGTTGTTTTTCTAGATGTAGACCGCAGGGGGGACCGCCACTTCTCAATATACTGTTCAAGTGTGATTTTATTATAATACTTATTTAATTCAGAGATTCTAGCCTTCTCTAGTTGGGAAAACAATTCCTTTAACTCGCCAGTGACATTACCAAGACAGCTCTTGTCTTTGCAGAGGGCTTGTTTCAGACTCTCCCAGTATCTCAGTGTTGAAGCCTGATCTTCCAAACAGTCAAAGTCCTTGACTGGCTCTAGGCTGGCTCCGGCAGCAAACGTTTTCTCGGTCTTTCTGTTTGTTCGACTAATCCCCCTGAGTGTAAGGCACTTTTAAAAGGAGAGCCTATGTGCTCCGAGGAACAACTTAGCTGCTCAGAGATTAGTTGAAACTATGTTCCAACACAATGACAAAAAACGTCTGTAAGTAAAATTGTTCTTGCAGCTGTTGTGATGAAAGCAGCGATCCACTCGGTATGTTGTGTTCAGTTCGAGCATCCGGCAGCAACTGATCGGTGGCACTGATATGCCCAGAGTGATCCTCTAAAACATAAAAAAACAGATACAGTAGAAGACGCCCCCGTTACTATCAATGGAACACACAATCGCTCTCTACAAACTCTGAGTCACTAAACATCGGAGCGCAGGGTCGGCTCAGGAGTGGAGCAGAACTTCACAGGGATCAGTAACAAGGAGGAACAGGGCAGACAGCTCTTATTTATGATCATTTCCCCTTCAAGGAATAGAAGATGTAAAAATATTAAGACTGGTGCCAGTGAACTCTGGTGCAGGTAAGCTACCAGTGGGTTGCTTTGTGAAACCTTTTTGAAATGAGCACGATTGGTGCTCTCTAAATATAAGGTGCTAGTACAATGGCTTTTGAAACATCTGACCACATGGCAGTCATATGTAGTCGCACACCTGGAATTCAGCCAAAGAAACGGAAACCTTCATTCTGGAAACTGAAAAACAAATCGTTGTCAGATGACATCCTGAAATGGAATAGCCTTATGAAAGCTAGGATTTCAACACAATGTGCATATGATTCAGTTTGACACTGGCAGATAGCCACAAAACAAAACAGCAAGAGTTTTTTTCATTAAACAGGCTGTGAAGAATTCACAGCAGGATTATCTGTGCTACTTGGTTTTAAGAACCCACCTACAGAAACTCATAGCAAGGGTATAAACAGAAAAACGCAGTCTCAAACATCAAGCACAGAACATCAAAGCAGAATGGTTTAAATATCAGTATAGTCAAGCAGAATCCTTGAAGCAGGAATTACAAGTTGGCCTTAAGGGACAAAAACAAGATCAGTATCTTTAAGGGTTGTGCAGAGCAGGTGGAAAATAAACATCTTGTGGGTCTGGTAGTCAGACCAAGGTACAGTGCACACTGACCTGAAGGAAATGCTAGCCATTGCTCATAGATATATACAGTATTAAACACTTCTGGTTCTAGGTCCAAGGTGAGGTGGGATTAGGGTTTTTTTTGGAGGATACAGACTTCTGCAGTTGCCAGAGGATGTACAGGTGACCCTTATTGCCCCCATTAAAATAGAGGAGGTGAAAGCGGCTACAGGGAAGCTAAATAACAATATCACTTCAGGAGCGGACAGACTGACATCAGAATTTTATAAGAAGTTTCCTGAGTATCTCAGCCTGATATCATTACCCTCGTTTAATGAAATGCTATCACAAGGCTCAGTGCCCAAAGAAATATCTCAAGTAGTCATGTTTTTTTATTCAAAATAGGTTATAGTACTAAACTAGCTAACTGGAGACTAATTAGTCTTTTAATGTCGATTTTAAAATCATGACCCGCATACAGTACTGGTATAGAGACTGGCATCGGTGGTAAACCCCTTACTAGCCCCACTTCAGACATACGCAATACTGCAACGGTCTATGTTTGATAACTTAATCTTTCTCAGAGAACTAATATACAGTATATAGGGGAGAACAGGACTGATCTCAGGTGTCATGCTTTTGTTGTATCAGGAAGAAGCATACCTGTTTAAAAGAGTGGATTAGAGCCCTACATAGGCACGCAAGTACTATTCTGTTACTGAATGGCAGGGTATGCAAAAAATATTAGTACTTGCAAAGGTGCTCAGCAGGGTTGCCCACTGAGCTCCCTGATTTTTCTTGGATTCCCCTGATCAGGAAAAAACATGGGTGTCATACTATTCGTGGCATTCAGACGTCCCCTGAATTTCCGACTGTAAAAAGTTTAGCATATGCGGATGACATCTCCTTATGCTTAAACGATGAACATTCAGGTATTGAAAAAAATATGTATTATCCAGCAATTTATGAAAAAGTAGAGGTTCACCTATTGGTAGACAACAGAAGAACACAGTGCCTACACATATAGCTAATATACTGATCTCACTGGATCCACTCAAAATTTTAGGCATAGCATTTGGAAATGCGAATGATGCACTCCAAAACTGGGAGTTTCAAATAGCTGTGGCTATGAATAAAGTGAGTGGTTAGAAACAGAAGGTACTGTCAAAACCAAAATAATGTTTTTATTGAAAACCTTAGTGGTACCACTTGTTTGCATGTGGCAGACATTCATGCTTCTCCTTTTGCTGCGGAAACTAAATAGTACAGTGTATTTTCCAAGGGTTTGGGGTAGCTGCCTCAGTCCTAGTAATAGAGATCACACCTACACATATTATGGAAAAGGCGGAATCAGGATGATCAGGCCGATTGTATGTTTCATTGCATTTTTTATTATTTTATTTCCGTCCCATTTTATTAGATAAACCAAAACTATGGAGTCTACTGGTCTCAGCATGGTTAGTACCACGGAGGGAAAAAGGCTGTACAAGACTACTCCAAATTCATGGGCAACCTGCAGTTCTAGTTAAAATGTATTCAGTGATTATTAAACTTAAGACAGCAGAAGGTGTCAACTACACAAGTCATGTCTTGAAATAGGAAAGAACTATATGTAGACATTTTACAACAAACTTTCTCATCCCCATTTCAACTTCCGTTTTGACTTGAAAGGAAAGAGAGTGAAGCCTTTCTTCAGCTAACAGGCAAAATACTTCTACAGATGGTGTGGGATGTTAACTGGCTAGCTTGTCATGGGAAGTCGGGGTGAAAAAATTTATACAGCACAAAATGGTAGAGGAACAGATGTGCTCACAGCCCACTTGTGAGAGGGAGTTGGAGACCCAAGAGCATTTTTTTTCTGCTCTGTCCTTCAGTAACTGCATTCTGGACCATGCTCTTACAAACATGGGGCCCTATGCACGATACCAACGTACTGCATAAGCCGGGTGCATTAGCACCATTACGTATGAATGCAGTGGACGTGCAGCATTCACAACTGGGGCATGCAGCAGTTACGCACTCCATCCCCCAGCCATGTGGACAGCAATGCGCCTGGGGACGGTAGGGGTGTGCCAGCTGTATGCGGCATGCACAATCGCGGGTAGTGCAGGCCACCGGGGTGCAGAGAAAGGCACATGGTACAGCAGCTGGGACCCTGCCATTACCCAATGCGTGCCCCCTCGGACATGAACCGCTGGTTGCGGTGGACCTGGGATTCCAACCACCATGCTGCCCCAGCTCACGAGGCCGTTGGTGAGGGCTGTGGCTGCTGCAGGGGTGAGTATCCAGCCACTGAGGCGTCATATCCTGGTAGTGGCATCCCCCCCCAACATGGCATCCTTGATCCCAGAGTACCAGCCCCCCACATGTCCGCTGCAACCCTGTAGCGGTGGCAACACCCCCAAACATGGTGGCACCCATCCCGCCCCCATCTGCACTGAACCTCCCCTGCACACACAGGTGCCTCCAACACCACTAACCCGGTACCCCACCCCATCACTGATGGTCAGGGTCCTCACGCCTGCGGCACCAACAACCCCTCACCCCATACCTGAATGCCAGTGTTATGGCTCTGGACGACCAGCGGCACATCCCTCCTCACACCTCCATGCCCGCAGGCCGCCCAAGTGATGCTGGGTAAGTGCCCCTATATAAGGGCGGCGCACTCCCAGCATCACTTGGACGGTCAGCGGCCACAGTGGTGTGAGGAGGGATGTCCTGCTGACTGTCCCGGGTCGCAGCATCACCTGGCAGGTATGGGAGGGGGAGATGTTGATGCCATGGGGGGTGTGGGCTACTGGACACCAATGAAGGGCGGGGGTGCACTGGGGTTCGGGCTCTTGTGGGGGGCAGGGCAGCATACAAGAGGGGCTCATGGACCTATGGCAGAGGATCCGTCAGTGTGCTGTGCAGGCACCTTGGGCTATGGGATGGTTCAGGGGGCACAGTGGAGAATGGCTGTGTGGTTCCGGGTGCACGTGGGTGCTACTCATGCACTTGGACCTGCTCCATTCAGTGCAAGGGATCCATTCTGGGACCCAGGCCAGGCATCCCACTGGATGCCTGCCCGGGTCTGTAACTCCCCCCCCCGACCACCATGGGTAGTCCTGTGCACCGTGGGGGCAGAGCCATGGACAGATGGCCCTCGATCATGAATTCCGGCATGTGTGCACCAGTTCGCAGGTGCAGACCTACACGGGTGGGATACATGTTACTGGCGCGCATTTCCGCCCCGACAGTGCATAGGGCCCATGGAATGAAAGCAATCTATATCCTATTATTTATGAAATGTTAATTTTGGATATTTATCCAGCTAGGCTCAGTAAATACCATAATAGCACCCTGAGACGATATTTGTGATGTGCAAGTACTATATGTATAGAGGCAGACACAGCACACTGATGCCGGCTACTGAGATAGTATTGTTCATTTAAAAAGCACTAGTATGGGTTTATCATTCTGAAAAGATAGTATTGTGACCTGACAATCCAAGAAAAATACGGCAACATTGCTCATGGAGCTTGACGTGAAAGCAGCCAGTCAAGCTCCAAATGTCTCGTGGGTTCTGTAATCACTATCTGTCTTAAATGAAACCTTTAGTGTCCCTATCTAGACACAAGCAAGCTGATGTTTGAATCTGGACATGCTTTTGACAACACATGGAGTGGAAGGTATGGAAGGGAAAGGGTGGTAAAGGGTAGGGCTTTGTTGTATGTAAACTTCCGAGCTTTGTTCACATTTGTTTGTAATTTTCTTGATTACTCTGCATATGGTATTTTCACTGGATTTCGTGATTCTTGTTTGAACTGTACTTGTTCTATTCCTTTTATTTCAATAAAAAAATTGCCCCACTCATCATCAGCTAGTGTTAAGGGTTCTTTTACTTCCACCTGGAAAGTGCCCAGAGATGGGCAGAATGGATCAGTTTAACATCTCATCTGAAGGACGGCACCCTCAACAATGCTGCACTTTAGTATCAGTTATGGGTATGACACAAAGTACCTGGAGTGAGCCTGGTACCCACGACCTTGATCTTCCGGCCCCAGAGGCATGCATGCTACCTACTGAACCACTGACATTTAACTTTAGCTAGTCCAAAATTTGCTATTTCTAGGCAAAAATGTTTAGGCAAAATTCTCTCAGTGATGTATGCAACAACCCCTATGACAGCTGATAACTCATTTTTTACTTAGTACAGAGGACCATTACGTAATCAAGATAGTTGAACAGCATGTGATCACTATTTCTAGGGCTAGGGAACATTTTGGGAAATACTGCTTGTTGTATTAGCAATTTATGGTACAACTATTGATTAGGTGTGCCTTTTTGATTACTGATATTATATGTGAACGTGCATATGGGCATAACATTGTGACTAAGTAAAAATAAGAACAAGAGCAATGAGGGACATATAAGATGTGTGCTGGGTTGCTTTGGGTTGGTTTATGGCAATGGAGGGGAAATGGGGAAGGAGCGGGGGACTGCTGTGAAGCCGACGGCAAAGACGTTTTTCATTTGTCTTTTTTTTTTTTTTTTAACGAAGAGAAGGAAACTTTGTTTTGGGTGGAATCTGTAAGGGTTTGGGGTTAAAGTAGTGTAAAGCCAATCGGAAATGCGGTTTTGCCTTTTGCTGGGAGTGATGAAGCTGATGGCAGGGATCACTGTGGACTGATTTTCTTTTATTTTTACATTTAATGCAGTTATGAGTGCGCTGGGACTAGAACCGTAATGTTTTGCCAGGATAACATCACGGGTCCAGTCCAAGACTGACCAATCACATCCTAGCATTCTTTCTTGCCATTGTATAATCCCCGATAACAGCACACCCTGGAGAGGGTTATTGCGTGGAGTATGCAAGAAAACACGCAAACGCCTCTAAAAACGTGTTTTTTCCTCTTAAAACACCCAAAAACTAAAGTATCCTGCCACCTTGTAAAATAGTCCCTAACAAAAAAAAAAACACACATTCTGCTACTTATGTACCTAGAAAAGTGACAGATGCAGTACTGAGATGATCTGTCACATTTTTTTTAAACATGCTGTACAATCTTGCCCAACACAGCCTGGTGAGAATGCTCCTCCCAAAAGAAAACACACATGCTGTATGTGTGTGTGTCTCTCTCTCTCCTAGCATAAGTACAAATTTGTGTTTGCATGGCTGGAGTTGTTGTACATTGCTCTTGCAACAATTGATCGGTGGATTATTGCAGGATCTGACCATGACTGCACACCAAGTCGCCTGTTATATGCCACTCGGGAACCAGTGACAGTGTGAGCAGAGAGAGAGAGACAGTGGCCCTTGTTGTTTGTGGTGCTCAGAAAGGGAGTGAAGATGTGCGACAGTCTGTGGAAGGGTGCAAGCGGGTAAACGGGGTGCGGACAAAAAGAGAGAGGGAAGGGCACACACAGTGTAATGGAGATCGGGACTCGCAGTCACCATGCATGCTAATCCCGACTATCACAACTTTGCCTGCTGCTTGTTTCTTCTCTCTCTCTTTCTCTCTCTGTCTCCCCATGGTGCGTTCACTGCTCTGTGTGTCTGTCTGTCACCAATGCAGTTCTGTGTTGGTTCCCCGGCACCAGCGCTCTCCCCTCCCCCCCCAACATCTGCACACAAACCCGCCTGCACACCAGGTACACTGCCTACTGCCGCACCTCACCACTGGATGCTTACCGGAGGACTGAGGAGAGATACAGGAGACTGCTGAGCCACTGAGGGAGACGACCGCAGAGATTACAGACCTCCACTCTCAACCGATGACACAACATCTGTGCAGGGCTTCTCTCAGGCTCTTTTGACACTTGCTGTCACTCTCTTTCTGTGTAGCCGCTCTAGGGTCGGTCACTGAGGACGGGGACTACAGTATACACAGCAGTACTTCACAACACTGCAGTCCCTTACTGTGCATGCTGAAGGTGACTATTCAGCACCCGATGTCTGTGTCCCGTCTCAACTGTGCTGCACCCAACTGCTGCTGAACTGTGCAACTCAAGGGATACAGCTTCATGCTGCAGTTCCATGCTGCACTGTGCGGCTTCAAGAATTTACAACAAATGTTGCTACATCACAACAAATGCCACAAACAACACTGTACTCCCGATGCTGCACACCATCTGTTTCTGAACTGTGTGGCTGCAAGGATTGTCAACAACTGCCATTGGCAATACAAGTTCACGGTGCGGGTCTCTCCTCAGCCAGGGAACTGTTACTTCACACCAGTGACCACCCATAGTGACAGAGACAGAAGCATTGCTCCGGCTCTGTGTGTCTCTTATTGCACAGCTGCATGAATTATTGGACCTTGATGTGTGGAAGTCCATCAGGTGGGTGGGTAGGAAACCAGACACACTTCGGCTAGCACTTTCAACAGCGTCCCCAGAGGTCCCGTGGGGCTGGTGGGTGGGTAACTTGCCAGAGTTTAGAAGCACTGCGGAGTGGCCCTGCGGAGATCCATGAGGCAGGTGGGTGGGTGGACAGACAGCAGTGAGTGCAAAACACTCAGTGACACAGACAGGACAGTGCCACCAATGTGAATGCCATGAACTATGGCATTTACACTGTGTGTCACTGTGCAGACACTTGTAGCGGCTGTGTGCTGCAACTGAGACTGCCATGAAACATGGCATTTACAGTGGGAACCAGACACAGTTCAGCCAGCAGAACAGAATGGGTCCACGGAGTTACGTGTTGTGGGTAACTAGGCAGAGTTGGGAGGCATTGAGGACTGGGTCTGCTGACGTCATGAGGCGGGCGGGTGGGTGAGAGACAGCGGCAACTGGAAAATAGTAAGTGACACACACAGTACAGTGGTATAACTGAGAATGCCATGAATCATGGCATTTACACTGACTGTCGACTGCACAGACTTCTAGCGGCTGTGTGTCGCAACTGCGAATGCCACGAAACATGGCATTTATACTGACTGCCACTCTGGACATACTTGTAGTGGCTAGAGAGTCACACACCTGCAGAAGAATATACCTGGGGAACACTAGGGACAGACTACATAGCTGCAGCTCTCTCTCCGTGGGGAACAGTATCACTTGCTTAGCAAGACATTTTAATGGCTGCCTTTCAGGAATGCACTCACACAAGAATAAGGAGTGCAGGTCTGCCCACTGATCTGGCAAGGATGCCTGAGCACTATAAACTGTGCTGATAACAGATGTTAATGTATGGTCAGCTGATTGTTGTCTGCCAATCAGCAGACTTGAACTACAGTTCCCCATGTTATAAGGAGATTTCATATAGTATGCAGCGTGCCTCACCAGAGTATGCACTGTACACTATATAACCACATTTAGTACAGTATGCAGTGTGCCTCACCAGAGTGTGCACTGTACGCTATATAACCACATTTAGTACAGTATGCAGTGTGCCTCACCAGAGTGTGCACTGTATGCTATATAACCACATTTAGTACAGTATGCAGTGTGCCTCACCAGAGTGTGCACTGTACGCTTATATAACCACATTTAGTACAGTATGCAGTGTGCCTCACTCAGAGTGTGCACTGTACACTATATAACCACATTTAGTACAGTATGCAGTGTGCCTCACCAGAGTGTGCACTGTACGCTATATAACCACATTTAGTACAGTATGCAGTGTGCCTCACCAGAGTGTGCACTGTACACTATATAACCACATTTAGTACAGTATGCAGTGTGCCTCACCAGAGAGTGCATTGTATGCTATATAACCACATTTAGTACAGTATGCAGTGTGCCTCACCAGAGTATGCACTGTACACTATATAACCACATTTAGTACAGTAAGCAGTGTGCCACACCAGATTGCACAATGTACACTACAATACGAAACCAGATTTAGAATAGTATGTAGTGCACCCAGAGGTGTGCATAGAAGGGGGGCTGACCCTGGCCTTGGCCCCCCTGTTAAGATGTTATCAGTAGAAAAGGAAAAGATGCCCTTTGATTTTTTTTTCTGTTGTTTACGTTGCCTGACCTCAGAGTCCTGAGCTGCTGCAGTTAAAAAAAGCTTCCCTTCTCAAACAGTGTTTTCATAACCTTCAAGCTGGAATTTATTACTCTGGCAGCAGAACTCATAGATGTGACACTGAAACATCCCTTTGGGGTTGGGGGGTAACCATAACCTATACGTTGCTTCAGGTTTGGTTTCAACGTAATGCATATGTACAGTTCTAGGCTGTCTGTAAGATTATCTGCTCTTGAAAATGTAATTTCTAAGGCTTGATGTTAATTCTCTTGATAGAATCATTAAGAAGTATGGGCCAGTATTTTCTAATGATGTTCCCTATGTTCCCTAGTACCCTAATGTATTTTGTGATAAAACAGACAGATCTGTTATCAACCTGTTCCTGATTCTTTGTTTCTAACAAGAAGTTCCTTTCCATGTTTTAGCTCTCTCCAGACCATTGTCAAATGTCAGTCTATTTCGTAGCCCCTTTGTATGAATCTATTTTACAGTTCCCAAGATTCTTTTTCAAACTCATCTTCCCTAGTGCAATTCTGCCTGATTTGTATACATTTTTCTATATTCATTTTTTTTTATTTCTTGTGTTGCATTTTGTCTGTCACTGTTCGAATTCCACCACAGCCAATTAAATCTAAATCATTGATTAACATGTCTATATGTATTTAAAACAGCAGGGGGCAGACAGTATGTTGGTTCAGGAGACTGTATATAAGGGATTATTGTGGCACATTAAAACTGACCCCTTCATGAAGACTTTTGTCGAAGCGCTGGGGTTTTAGTGTGGTAGTAAGCCCACACCGTGTGCGTCTGCTAATTACCTGCAATAAAAGTGGAGAATTATTTTTACATATTTACTGACTCCTGCATTTCTTATTGTGGAAGACTGGTGAGTGCTCTGCAACCTTGAACTTTTTCTCTTTGGATTTACAGTGGCTAGCTACTATCCTCCGTAGAGCACCAGGCTCCGTTTCAAATGTACACACCTGTTCATGCTTTGGGCTGTAATGCATCTTACCTAACTGTAAAATGCAGGAAAATGCATGACTTAGAGTGATTTATTTCAAAAATTCCCCGGGAGGCATGCCCCCAAACCCCCCTAGTTTTGTTAGGATTTTGGGACCCCCTTGTTCACGGTTTCTGTGCATGCCTCTGAGTGCACCTCACTAGAGTGCACACTGTACACTAAATAACCAAATTTAGTTTAGCATGCAGTGCACAACACCAGACAATGCACCATATAACCAATAAAAAAATAGTTCCAGTTCTGACTGCATCTCCTCAGAGGGAACATGAACCATAATGATTTTGTCACACTAATAAACATGCAGCCACTGCTACCAGAATGGGACCAGACACTTAAAATACTTGCATGCACAGATTGCTTATTCCTGCAAATTTTAGAGCATTTGTTTAACAGACAAATGACTGTCTAGCATTATCAGGGACATCCTTTGCATTTAAACTTTTGTTAATTCTGACAATATCTTCAAACTTCTGGGCAGGCCCGTTTCTTTCAAAAAAAAAAAAAGAAAGTATTTTATAATTTGCTGGAGCAACCTAATTATACATGCAAACATTTTTATATATGTGGGGCATTGTCTTGAAACTCCCCGGCATTCATTTTATTTTTACTGTATTTTTTAGCTGACACTCTGGTCTTCTTCAGATATAAATTATGGAATATCCACTATTCAAATTGCAAGAGTTTAGCTTTTTCTTTTTTTATGTGAAAGTAGCATTTCATTTCTGTTAAATATAACAGCAGGTAGAAAAATGGGACTTTATACCAGGGGCCTGGGTTCAGCTCCAGGTTACTGCCATTAGTTCTTCCTCCCTATGATTTGCGTTTCAACATGTTTAACAGCGGCAAACACTGCATCAATAACATCATATTCAATATAGCAAAATCATATTAATGTCTAGAAAGCTGGTCTGTTTTTGTTTTCCACTTAGCTCCAGATTATCCGTAAACAGAAGGCAGACAGATTCGACATACGGCAAGTAACACGCTGTCAAAAAAATAAAATCTGAAACAGAAGTATTTCTGAAAGAAAAATACTTTTTTTCATTCATTTGGATAATAGATCATCTTACCATGGATTCACTGATTAAAAGAAGGAGAAGTGTCTCTTCTATACTGTCCTGCGGGCAGAATAGGCTGAAAAAAGAAAACACATTATGAATAACGTCACATATCTGCCGGGAGTCTTTCCTTTCACTGTCACATCAAGGCTAGTAACTCAACACATCTCATACATGATTTATCTGCCATGCAATACTTTCTTTCAGACAGACAGACAGACAGACACACACACACACACACACTCAACAGAAGATTTTTGGTGCACAACATAATTATCTATTTTGATTTATCTCAAAGCCAAAGACACTACACCCAGCAGGTTTATTTATTACATGTGTCAGTCTGAGGCTGTGAAAAATATTTTATTGCTGAAATCTGAAGATGCCCACAGAGGAATATACTCTGCTCTTCAAGTCAAGAGAACAAAGGTTTTTTGTTAGGACAGCGAGTTCACTTTTCTACAAGTCAATTGATCTAAGTACTACTGACTCAGGGCTTATAGCCTTTTTATTAACATAATTATAACATTGTTTAAATTTAGAATCAACTATTCCACAGTTTTCCAGTTCTGCGATACTTCCTGTAGAGAACTAAGACATCTTTTATCCACAGTACCTGAATCTCTAAGAATGTTAACTTCTGCAGGTCAGGGCTGTAAGTCCACTATTTAGCACATGGGACTGGTTCATATTTGTTGGCCATTTTTGTGCAAAATCCATTTTACTTGAATCAGCACTATAGAAGGGAAAGTTTTTATATACCATACAAATGAGCAGTCGCCTGCAGGACTCAACTAAATGCATTTTTTTCAATAGAATCCTTTTTTTTTTTTTTTAATACCAGTATTTCGTATTTTATTTAACAGACACTAATTACTTTTTGAATAACAAAAGATGCAGTCTGCAACTGCATGGCATTACGGTGCTCCCCTTTTATCCAACAACATTGGTACATCCAAAGATTTGACGGATAAAACATGGTGGCAGATAACAGAGGGTGGCAATTTCCCAACAAAAGCACACACCACAGTTGTATTTATCTGGCATGCTTTGCTACCTGTGGGTTAAATATCCTTTTATAACTTCTTTTATTCTTTTAAAGTTATCTGCACTTGCAGTCTGTTTGGTTTTATATCTTGAGGTTGTGGAGTCTCTGGAGTCTGAACTGCGGGGTAGCATTTGATTGACTGAAGTGGACCACAAGGACCAGGAACAAAAGCAGTCACTGCAGAAGAACAGAGGAGGACCCGTTAATGACTGGTTGAGGCTCTGGAGTTTCTGATGCTCAGGACAGTGACTGGACTCTGGAGCAAATGGCAGTAGCTATAGCAGATCAACTGCCCGCTCGAACTGTAACTGTTCATTTCCTTCCTAGCTGAGATTAACAGCACTGAGTATGGGCAGCCCCCCACACACTGTGGACCAATAGATAGGAGCCTTCAAGCTCTCTGAACCTACAGCCAGAGGGTGATGGGGTCCCCTAATAAGATGGAAATGTGACAGACTCTGCACTGACCACTAACTGACTACCTGGTAGCAAGGCATTGGATGGCTAGCTTGTGTGACAGCAGAAGCCACTCAACCAGCGTGGCAAGGTCCAGAAGCAATGGCAGCAGCTATGGCAGAACAGAGGAGAACCTGTGAAGGTCTGATCGAATGAGGAAGCGGGGCTGGGATGGCACACTATCTGTTAACAAAAAAAATAAAAAATAAAAGTAAACAAAGCACAATCATCGGGAAAAGCACACGAGATATTTACTGAAGGATAGTGGGCTCAGTGTTCAGGACACCAGCAGTACATCAGTCACTTACTGTGACTAGGGACTCCACGGGGTGCTTTTTCAGTGAGTCTGCCAATACTCAGGACATCACAGTGCAGCATTTGTGTGTCCACTCATCTGTTTCTCCATGGACCAGCAGCCACTAACTGCATAGTATGTGAGCTTTGTTGTTTTTATGGGGCAAATACAAAACAACACAGCTTTGTGTGTCTGTTTGTCAGAAGTGTTATCTGCCATGCAACAGTGCCGTTGATAACAAGCATCACCTACCGCCAGTCACACCCACCACTGCCAGGCTGGTGAATAAACGAATGAGACAAGTAGTGCAGCCTCAATGCCCGGTGGATGGCAGATAGTGAGGGTGGCAGTAAAATGAGGGAATTAACATTGCTGACAACTGGAAGATACAGGCTAACTGGCAGTAAGCAAGCGGGGCACGGAAAAATGAGGGAGCACTGTACTTTGATTCTAAAAAAAAAAAACTTTTCTTTGGTCCATATCATTAAGTCAAGGAATTGGCTCCCCTTTTAAATCTGGATATAAAGTATGAGTGTGTAGGCATAAAAGAAATCTCTCCACAAAGTGCCGATTGCCCACACTTCATGTGAGCTTCAGAAAGGATACAGAAGCTGTGTCACGTCTCTGTGACTCAGCACTGTTTACCTATCTGCTTGCAGCCACAAGGACGGCTGAGTTCCACCTACCCAGTTTCTAAAAAAGAAAAATTCATTCATAGCTCAGCACAGACATATGTCACAGGTGCTAGCAGACCAACTGCAAGAAATTACAATCATTACCGAACATGTTTCTTAACATTTTATGTAGATCTATGAATGACTGGTCTAGAAAACATGAATGGCTGAAAAATGTGGATGTCATTGGCATTACATTTATCTATTTATCTGAAATTTGGTGACCAGGAAAGAGGCAATGAGCCGAGGCTTGTTTCCCAGTGCATACCGAGGGAGGGGGGCTGATACATCAGAGATACTACAGACAACCATGTCTCAAAGAGAGGGTTGCAAAAGTACACACCACATTACAGTGGTCCACCCATTTGAAGGTTTGTGGACTTGAGTGTATTTATCTAGTTTTGCTTTGTTTGTTTTTGTACCATGGGTAACAATCATCAACAATTTCCTAACCAAACAAGCCAGGATTTCAAAATCATTCTCTTCTGTTCTATCCAGCGTGTCCCTCCTTGTTCATGTCTAATAACCATGAGAATAGAAACAGAAACATAAATAATGACGGTAGAAAATGACCAGCAGACCAATGTATAGATAAAACCTCACAGGGTAGACTGGACACACTGCAAAGACATCCTCTGCCAGCGCTTTCCTATGTTTCTATGATTATTACTGCAAGTGAGTAAGGGGGTTTACTGCATGCACTCCATGGTCAAAGAACTGACTGCTAGAAACAAAATGTCCATGTAATATGGGAGCATACCCAACCCTGCCCCCCTCAAAAGCCCACCAAATAGGCAGTTTATTTAAATTTGTGAAACTGAATTGTTAAAAGCAACATAGGACAGCTCAGTGAACTGTGATCACAAACTTAAATTGGAAAGGCAGTTAGTACTGGCATAGTATCCACCCTGAGACTACCTGTATGAAAAGTAAAATGACTGTATCTACCTTTCACCAGTGTACATCTGAGGCTTGCGATGGAAAGCAAAGCTGATTTCAGAGACAGCTAAATTCTCTTCTTTAGTTAGAAGTTCCGATGGAGGATTGGAGAAAGGATTCCAGTAACAGTCCTCACTCAGTGTATGAAGGAGTACTTCAGCCAGTTGCTTAGCTGCAGCCTAAATACAAACAGTCAAAGAATAAAAAATACATATTTTTCCACAGCAAATGTAAAAACAAAGTGTGGGAAACAGTCATGGCACTCACCTCAGCACAGATTTCAAACAGAGTCCAACTTATTGAAACAATATCTGTTTAATGTGCAGCCAGCAAACGACCATGCGACCCAACTCAAGGAGATATAGCAAATGCACTCCGACGTTTCACCTTCAAGAGGCTTTCTCAAAGATAGTGCCCCCTATTGCATACTACCCTTATATAGCATACAATCCAATCTTGTCACATGATCACAACACGTATATATTTATTTATTTATTCATTCAGCTTTTGTTGACCAGGTAAGTACATTAGACAAGACATTTGCCTATTTTCAGGTACGACCCGGGAGAGTACGATGAAATATAAGTTCATACAGAGGACAACATGATACAAGTTAGGTATTACACAGAAGCAGGTAGAACCAGATGAACATAACACAAGCAGTCAGTAAACACAGTTAGACTAGGAACAAAATATATACATTGAGTCACCATGGCTACGAACAGTGCGTTATACAATTCTATACAGCTCAGAGCCCCAAAAGCAGAGCCGCAGTCAAAGCATCGCCTGAAACAGACAGTACATACATTATATACAGAGCAGAACCCAAGCAGGCAGGATGCATCAGCAGGACCTGCGCAAGGGTACCAAGAGAAGGACATATGAGTCCAGTGCTGGGGACCATGGTTAGTTATGGCGGTTTAGGACAACCACACGCAGAGGAGAGCTTCAAGTAATTCCACAGGGAGCTCTGAAGGCATGGGTGAGAGGGGGAGGAGCGGACCTGGGCGGGAAAGGAGTTCCATATTCCGGGGGCACATGAAGCAAAATCCATGTCCCCCTTAAAGTGATGTAGTGCAAAAAAAGTGCAAAACATTTCAATATCTATAGTGTCCCAAAAGGATGCAACTATAGCTAAAGGGCAGAATAAAATGCCAAACTGAGAAATGTAGTAAATAAATAACATATTTACAAGACACACAATAGAAAACACAATGTGTTGTAATCATGTGACAAGATTGGGTAGCATGGTCGTTTGCTGGCTGCACATTAAACAGATATTGTTTCAATAAGTTGGACTCTGTTTGAAATCTGTGCTGAGGTGAGTGCCGTGACTGCTTTCGTTCTGTTTCACATAATGTCACAGAGCACCCCCAGCCCACTTGGTGCGGCTCTGTTCTCTCCACTGTCAAAAAAAGTACCCTCCCCATCACTACTTAATCATGCCAACTGTATTTACCAGAAAAGGGGAGAAGTCACATAATACTCCAATTTCAAAACAACACAGTGCCAGAACTAAATTCGGAAGACAAGCAGTGGAATCACACTGGAAAAGCTTACTTGAGATGAGAAAAAGCTTGAATATCTGGTTACTGCAGCCATGTACAGTAGGTAGGAAGAACAATGGGGGTTACTGTACAGATTAAGCAGTGTTACTATCAGGCAACAAGAGGTGACTCATTGGTGAGACTAGAGCTGCTACAACCCCTGAAAACCTACATCTACCATTCAGGTCACCAGATCCGCCATTTCTGAACCCCACCACTGTAATTCATTGTACCTGCAATTAACCGACCTGGTATTCCTGACCTGCTCCTCGGCCTCTATCAATACATTAAGTAGCTACTCTAATTACAGCTCCCTTCCAGCCCCACTACTTTCTTTCCCTGCTGAGATCCCTACCTGGCCATTCCTTTGGGTTATTTATAACTTCCAATATAACTATGACTTTATGTTCCTATCAATCTACTACTATCATTATATCTATAACCTTGATTCCTATTCATCTGCTCCCCTCCCAGCATCGCTACCTTTCCACCTCTGATGTTACTCCCTATCCACCCCTTTATTTCAGGTTAAGTGGTGCCATCACCACGAATTTATGGTGTTATCCTAATGTAATGCACTTGACATGTCCATTGTGACCTCTGTATACACAATTGTACTCTTCATGCTACACTTAATATGTCCTTTCTGTTATTTGCTATTCACCACTGCCACTGCTTACTCCCTCCACAACATCGACTCTTGACTTCTCTCCTTCCCCCATATGTCCTCCGCCAAAGGACAGCATGCCTTCAAGTACCGCATGCCTAAAGTGTGGAACTCCCTCCCAGCAGTGATTAGGCACTCTACCTCCACTCAGCAGCTCAACCTCCTCCTCAAGCAGCACTTCATCACTGCCTGTTCGTGCACCTAGCCCCATAGGGCTACCAAAAGTGCCTTCTTGCTACCAGTCTTCGACTAAATGTAAGTATGCTTGAGTGTCTATGGTGTGAACTAAGTTCCTATTCTGCTGCACCCAGCCTCAGTGCTATCTCTAACTCTCTCGTTAGTACTTAACTCGCTTCCCCTGACAAAAGTCAGGTGGTAACTTGTACACTGAGTATCCGCTTGTCATTGGTGTCTCCCATCATGCATGTATCTGTATATTGCTGTATGCATATTGCTGTTCTCCACTCCCCCACCCCCAGGATGCATCTGGAATCGAGCGCTGTACCGCTCAGTATGCCCTCCTGGTAAAACTTTTAAATAAATAAATAAAATATTGTTGTAATATTGTTTGCTGTGGTATGCATGTATGTATTTCCACTACCCTTTCCCTCGGTCACACCGTGAGACGTGCAACTTGTTGTTCAATGTGCCTTTCCTGGTGAAACATTGCAATCAATCAATACATAAATAAGTTCATCTGCTCCAGAGGCTACGCTTGGAATGATTCATGCCACATACAAGCAATAGACAATGAACCCAAATAGGTTTAACTCTTACTAACCATGTTTGTCTTTCACTTCTCTCCGTGATATTTGGAGGTGAATATGATATGACTGCACAATGAACTTATCTATCTGGTAGTTTTAACCCTTTTTTATTTTATTTTTTTATTTTTACAGTTTATTTACCCAGGATAACCCAGCTAAGACACAATATCTAATTTTCAGTGGGGTCCTATTTCTGCACATTTCCACAGTTAAATAGAGTGGAGCACTGAGAGGTCAAGTGATTTGCCCAAGTTCATACAGTGAGCATTTGGCTCAAATGAGGTCTGAACCTGCAATCTTCTGGTTCGCAAGCCAGTGCTCTAACCACTACAACACACTGCATCAAGCTACCAGAAACACACTTACATGCTTGTGGCTCTGTTGTGCTAGCGCTAAAAGTTCCTGCCTGTTGGTACATAACATGCTAGGTTAGAGGGCTCAACCAGTCTTGGCCCCTTTCAGTGTACTGGCTGTCTGGATGGACACTCACACAAACTGCTAGAAAGAGCACCATACTTAACAAGTGGACCTTCCACGGCAAAAGCCAGTGAAATCTGTTTGTGTTTACCAGGGAAATCAGTCACTGAGCCAAAGCTCTTTTCCAGTGGTGCCCCCACATAAATCTTCAAATACAAGTTACAATAAGCATTAAACAGAGTTGCATGTTATTAATTTAAATAACATTAATACATGAAACCAAACATCAGTGCAATTATTAATACAGTCATAATTAAGCATAAAACCACTTCAGGCTATAGTTATGCAGCAGAGTGCAATTTAAACCAAGCTTTGTGAACCTTAACAGGAAATCACATTTCATTAATAAACAACCCTCTGTATGGAATTAAGGAAGGGAGCAACCTTACAAATTACTGTAATACCAAAGCTCTCTGAAGTTGAAAAGATCCAGAAGCAAATGATTTGATACCTTTTAATGGACCAACATAGATGTAACAACAAGAACAAAGTGCTCTAGCTTTCGGACCAACCAGTCCTTCTTCAGAAGCTCATGGCAGTTGTTTAGAAAATACAATACTTATAACAGCTAGATAATGCAGAGAAAAACAGAAAAAAATCCCCATTGGTTTAAAATACTCATTTAAAAAAAACTCATTTAAAAAAAAAAAAAAAACAGAAGATGATTGTCAGAGAAGTTTAACAGTACAATACTGCCCTCAGTCCGAAAGAACCTTGGGTTCAGATGTGCTTGGTGCAACACACAAAGAATCCTACTGCACATAAATTTAATTGACATAAGATAACACTGCTGAAGCAGATAACTCCCAAATCAAGCCATGAGTGTCACAGTCAGTATAAGGATGTGATTACTGAAAGGCAACCCCCACCCAGCTTAAAGACAAACTAAGATAGTTATAGGGCTCCATGAAATTACAATGTGTGCATTAAAGACAAGAATTACCAGTAAAGTAGTCTAAAAACATCAGTGCACATTGTGTGATGTAAAACCTAGCTGGACATGCCACCCAGCTGTATTCTCAAGCTAAATAAAAGGCCCAAGAAATTACAAAACCTCAGGACTATATAAATGATAATTTAAATATAAATTGATAATATTAGTGTCAAACAAAAACTCTAGTCGAGGAACCTCAAGGAATTAAGACCATGCAGCCTGATATGTACTGATGTCAATATATACTGAGAATGTAGCAACTTGATGTACCACAAGTGTCTAGGGAATCTGAAAAGAGATAAAATGTCATTTATCTCCTCCTGTTCATACAAACAATACAACCTAACCCACCCCACATCACAATAATGTGGTTGGGGGAGATACATAGCTTAAAGGAGATGTTGTCTCTCTCTCTCCTCCTCCTTTTCTCTCTCTCTCTCCCACAGACACACACACACACACACACACACACTCACTCTCTCTCCTAGTGAACCTATATTAACTTTAGTCACTGCAGTTGTTCCCCAAAGGAATACAACTTGTCATGAAATCCTGAGTAAATTACTACAATATTAGCCTAATGTAAAAAGATCTGTGCAGGACCCCCAAGCAAATGAGATCACACATCCCAATATGTACAGAGTTACAAAAATTATATATAACAGTATAAGATAACACCTGTATGTACACTAGCAGGCTGGGTAATTTGAATATGGTGCAATGGAATCAATCCCCCAATAGGCAAAAGATAAAAGTAAGGAGAAATTCTTTATGTGTGTGAAATAAAAATAGTAACACATTATAACTCCATATAGCTAAATAGAGACTTACCTCAATGTGACAGCAAGCCCCACATCTGTTATATCACATACCTCACAACACATACTCATACACATAAATACACACACGTATCCACATCTCACACATGCTGAAGTCCTATAATATGTCAGTTTGAAGAAGAAAAGGTCTGTGGAAGTTGAAAAGAAATTCTGCCTTAAATATGCAATAACTGTTAGGCTATGCAAGCAGAAGAAAGCATCAATGGCACCTCTGAACGTGTTTTGTCATGCAAATTCAGACAAGATGCACAAAACAACAGCTTTACTTCGAGAAACATGAATGTGATCAAACCGGTCTGCTGTACTTTCACCAGAGCCACTGTCATTTTATAATCTTGGCATGAAAGGACTTCAGTCACTGTGCCCTTCAGGTACACAGCCTTTTATCTTTTTCAAAAGAACTGCTCGACAAAGGCTGTGAACATCAAAAGCTCTATGTACTGCTGAATGAATATATATTATATATTACAGGCAAAATCTCTGTTTAATTATGATGAGCTCATGTTAAATCCCTTTGATTTTGCTTATTTCCATCAATAGTGCATTAGCCGCTGGCCCCAACTCTCACCCCATGACATGTGTAAATCAGCAGAAGTATAGGAGAATGGGTGAGAGTTAGACCCACGATCCCAACGCGCACTCCCAATGCCGGTTGGGGGTGGGGGGTCCAAGGGGGTTTTCAACCCTAACAGCGAATTTCCTCACTTTTGTCGCTGTGGAACAACCCTAACTAATGCATTAAACGGAGTTTTTGCCTCTAATTTCCTTCTTTGAGAATGATAACGAAATAGTGAATGTAATGCAGCGGCGGGAGCGCTGCCCTCGCTGCATAATGCGCTGGTGGGAGGGCTCTGCCGCTCCCCGCCCACATGATGTGTTGTGGCATAGTAACAGGGACAGCAACG
The DNA here is from genome assembly GCA_016271365.2 of Neoceratodus forsteri. Lineage (NCBI taxonomy): Eukaryota > Metazoa > Chordata > Ceratodontiformes > Ceratodontidae > Neoceratodus > Neoceratodus forsteri. Next base: position 1,336,470,402 of record CM057450.1, on the reverse strand, counting down.
CAAACAGAAATGCTAACAGTGGCGCTATATGGTAACACAAGCACGAATGAGAACAGAAAGGGTAACTCTATATGGTGGCGAGACGGAATGGTCTGCCACGTGATGTGTTCACATAGTAACATGGTGCCTGCAAACAGAAATGTCAATGGGCATGGTGATGTAAAGTGAAACAGTAAGATAAACAGTACTGTAGACAGAAATGGCAAAAAATAACAGAAACGCAAGCGCAAATGAAAACGCAAAGGATAACGCACATGGTGGCGCAGACGTCAATGGTAAGTGAAACGGATACGGATCCGCAAGCGGAAAGGGCAACAGTAACAGTAATGTAAGCGCACAGGCTGGTTTTCCCCAAAACCTGCATTGAGAAAGACAGTGAGTACAAATAATGTATGCAAAATAATGAGTATCGGCGCAGAAAATGAGATCTTGGAATACTAAAATACATTATATCTCAGGAACCGTACTGACGAGAAAAAAATTTAAAAGTCATATTATTTACAACTGTCCTGGCTAATCTGAATCTTAGCCCCATTAGGAGGCTAAAAAATTTTCCGACGAAAAGTCTGTATTTCGCACCGTTTCCGAGATACGGGCCCTGAAAGGCGCGGTGAACGCCGTAATGTTATCCTATAGGAAAAAAGAACAGTTCAGAGCGCCATAACTTTGCCTCCCTGTAATGTTTTTTCACCAAACTACTGAAAGGCACATCTGTGGGCTGTTGGCTGTCTTCCCTCCAAATTTCAGGAAAAAAGACCAAACTGCTATTTTGCAGCAGGGCTCCAAATGATTTCTGTTAAGTGTCGGGCCGTAATGTTATCCTATGGGAAAACTGTCAATTTGAGTGCCATAACTTTGCCGCGTGTAATATTTTCAATACAATACTGAAAGGCACATCTGTGAGATGTCGGCATGTCCTCCAAATTTCAGGAAAAAGACCAAACCGTTATTTTGCAGCAGGGTGCCAAAGATTCCTGTAATGCTTCAGCGCCAGAATGTTATCCTATGGGAAAACTGTCAACTTTGAGTGCCATAACTTTGCCACGCGTAATATTTTTCAATACAACACTGAAAGGCACATCTGTGAGATGTCGGCCGTGCTCCTCCAAATTTCAGCCCAAAACTCCCAACGGTTATTTTGCAGTGCAGTGCCAAAGAATTGCTGTCATTTTCCCACAGACTAGAAAATTACTATGCGCAATTTGTAAGCTTTCACAAAAATTGCGACACTTTACGTGCACAAAGTAATTTTATGAAGTACTTTTTCCAGAAATTTGAAAACATATTCTGGGGTGTTTACCACAAAATAAAGACATGGCAAGCATCCTCAGGGCCCGACTAGGTGAATACAAAAAATTAGATTGCTAGAGGGTCCCAAATTTAAATGCCAGCCATTTTTCTGATCACCAACTGAAAACAAAATGGCTGATTTGCAAAAGTAACAGGCCCATTTGCGAAAGTAAAAATGCATTTGCGAAAGTGTTGAACTTTTTGTTAACTTTTCCCATTGACTTATAATGGGAAACTGTTTTTTGAATAACTTTTGAACCGTTTAATATTTTTTCACGAAATCTTCGAAAGGCACATCGGGGACCCCGGCTGCACGTTCCCTGAAGATTTCGGGCCGGTCACGCAAACCGTACGACCTGCAGGCGCGACCACAGAATTCCAGAAAAGCGTAAACGTGCGCACAGATCACGCTTAATAACTCCGCAACTGTATCTCTGATCAGTACGAAACTTGGCAGATCCCAAGGCCTATGGGTCTTGATCACACATTCCAAATTTCAGGCAAATCCATCAAACGGTTGCAAAGTTATTAAGGTGCAAAATTGTGGGTTTAACATGGAAATGGCTCCTCAACCCTAACTATGGTAGCACTACCGTGCTACCATAATACAGTGTGTATGTGTATATATATATATATATATATATTTATGCAACAGGTGTGTACAAAATATCCATGGCATAAATCCTGACATTTGAGCTTCTGTGTACATAAATTTTGTTTATGTACATAGTAGCTACGTCATCAGGATTTATGTACACAGTAGACACGTCATGATGTATTATGCACACAGTAGATAACGTCATCTTGACGTGTCTCCCCTGTCAGCACTTTTTTCTCCTTCCAATTTGCCTTGCCAGTTGTTCAAGCTCCTTCCCTAATACATTTTATTTATTTATTTTTTGTTGACCGGGTAAGTGCATTAGACAAATCCTGCCTATTTTCAGGCACGACCCAGGGAGGGGGATACAGATGAATGCCAGCTGACCTTGAACCAGATTAAGCTGTTGGTGGTATTTTTAGTGAATGAGGGAAATTTGGCTAGGACACCGGGGAAATTCCCCTACTCTTGCTTCCTGTGAGCAGGGGAGACCCTTTTTCCAGTGGGACCAAGATGGCTACCATTCCGGACCCTGGAGGAGGTGGAGGTGATGCAGCTCTCAGTTTTGTGGTTTCTGCTCCGGATCTACAGCCTGCTATGCCTGTTGTTTTGCCTAGTGACTGCAGTAATAGTCAACCTGACACTGCGCCACAACTAGTGATTCATACACCTCCTGAATCTCCTCTTGAGTTTGGAGCTACCACCCTGATTTTGGACCAGCATTTTCCTACAGTCCTTGGGACCAGTACTCATGCTATGTCTCCACCGCATTTGCGAGTGTTATATGAACAGCACCGCTCTCTCTTACGGCGCTTCGTGCAGGACGACGACGCCCTGCACTCGGCCATGCCTACTGTCTCTGACCAGGCTTCTATACACTCTGGGCCATCACATGCTATGACGACGGACTTGCTTACAGCTCCTACCTGTGCTGCTTCAGCTACTGCAGGCACGCTATCCTCTACGGACACCCACGGAGGTACTTCATATCCAGACTCTGTGTGGTCCCCTGCTTCCGCTCTACGTGCTGCGGGTTGGACTCAACCGCCTCCCGGAGCACCCTGGTCTTCTCCCTGGGCAGTAAGCACACAGGACATTATACAGGGACACACAGTCCCTGAACTGCCTGCCGAATCCACTTACTTCCCTCATTCATCCCCAGTGGCTTTGTTGCAACTACACCCTGCCACTTCGACATGACATTCTGCTGTTGGCCAACCAACTCCTGAGACACCAGGCCCTTTGCATGCTCAAGATTATGCTTCGGTACCGCATCCTTCGCTGGCAGTGCACTCCTCTTCGACAGCTGATTCCATACACCACTTGGATAACCCTCCTTTGCCTTCTCTACATACAAGTGAGGCTTCGACTGACTGTCCCTTTCGCCTCAGTGACCTGTTTCAGAACTTGGCTTTAGCCGCGATGAGAAATGCAGTCTGTCTGAAATATTTTGGTGACCTCTACTGCACCTGATAGGAAAACTGTATTGCATTCCCTGTTACGTGACTCTCTGGGTATTTCAGCAAGTGAATTGTTTGCTTTCATACATGTTAGAGGGGAATCAGTTTATGATTTAAGTTTTAAGAATGTTTCTACTCTAGAAAAATGTTGGATCAAATATGAAGTGGTAATGTCACAGCCTTTATGGACCCCCTATATGCTCATTCCTCTTACTAAACCTACGGTGAAAATAATTACTCTTCTTTTTCGTAATGAAGGAGTGAGCACAGTGGACGTCCAATACTGGCTTAAGTAGCGCTGTGACGTTCTCAAGGCTCCTCGTCCTATTTTGGATGAGGACCTTGTCTGGACAGGGGGTTGGAAGGTTAAGGTGCAATCGAAGCAGGATGACAGGGGTATAGCTCATTTGCCAGGTAGTTTTTATATAGGTAGGGATAGAGGTTTGTGTTTTTATCCCAGTCAACCCCGCACCTGCCATAAATGTGGTGCTCAAACGCATTTGAGCCATACCTACAAGCAGCCACAGTGCACTATTTGCTTAGCCTATGGTCATGTGAGCCTTGGTTGCCCTGACCCAAGGAGGTGTAATCTCTGTGATGAGACTGGCCATACTTACCATCAGTGTCCATGGGCTGACCATAATCGGTTGGACCGTCCCCCTCAGGATCAGGTAGCCCTCATCATGGACTCTCAGACTCAGGTTCATCGCCAGCGTGATGAGGACGGCCAGGATGTAGTGCCCCTTCCCTCCTGGGATGATCTTCCCTCTGCTCTTCCCGCTCTCCGAGCGGTGGATCCTGTGTTACAAGACCTGATCCCTCCCGGCACGGACCTAGCATCTGGGGTTGTTGCCCCCTCTGACCCCATGCCACCTCCTCCCCCTCCTGAATTGGACTCCTTCACGGAGGTTTCTCAGGGAAAAAAGGGTAAGTCTAAGGGTAAGCGTAAGGCTCCCAGCCCTTCCCCCAGACAGTCCATTCTGACCAGGAATCGCTACCAAGCCCTGACCAAGGGGAAGCAGTGGAGTGACAAGATGGATGAGAAAAATGACTCTGACTCTTCACAGGTCTCTTCTCTCCATTTAGACTACTCCTCTGATTCCCAACAGGATCCTTCCCCTACTAAACCAGACACCAGGCGGCAATCAGCGGTTACTTGATGCCTCTTTGCCTAATTCTTCTTTGGTTTTTTCTGCTGGCTTTTGGACTTTTTCTTTCTTCTTATGCTACTGGGTTTGGGTCTTTGCTGCTTCACACTTAATGTGTGCAACATGAAATCCCATAGAAAACTTCTTACCTCTCTGCAGTTTTCATTGGATCTCCCACATGATCTCTACTTACTTCAGGATACTAGGCTGAAGACTCGATATGAGATGACCCGGGCTGCCACTGGCTGGACTAGAGGCCCTTCCTATTGGTCCTCAGGTGAGGATAAATGTGATGGGTTGGGTATTTTGTTTTCTGGTTTTGACTGTACTGTTTCAAGAATGCATGGGACAGGCATAGAGCAGTCCTAGTGGGGGGTAGGATGAATTAAGCTGTTGGTTAACTAGGATCTGCAGCTTATCTGTTAGGTAGGAAAATGGGCAGACTAGGTGGGCCAAGCGGTCCTTATCTGCCGTCAAATTCTATGTTTCTATGTTACGAGACTGGTTGATATTGTCCCTGGCCGCGCCTTATTGCTTGATTGCACCTTCCGTTGCCTGCAGCTCAGGATTCTAAATGTTTGTGCACCTCAGGGTATTGCTGCTCGTTCAGACTTGTTTCGGTTGTTGCAGCCTTATTTACACACCTCTTGATATCTCTATATATGGGGAGACTTCAATTGTGGTCTCACCCTGGCTGGCAGAGGAGGCTCCACACAGAAGCTTTCCGGGGACTCTACTGCATTATGTACTATTCTTTAGTTAACCTCTCTTAAGGACGGTTACTGTGAGGTGCATCCTAAGGGAACAATGACCTATCATAGAGGCCTTCTGGCCACTCATATTGATGTTATCGTTCTCTCCCAGAATGTTATGGTACGACAGGCGAAGGTTATTACTTGCGAGACCTCGGATCACATGGCCATCTCATTGCTTTGTTTTCCTTCTACGGCTTCCCATCTTTTTGTTTCTTCGCGCTGAAAGTTGAATAGCTCATTACTGTCTGATGGCTGCATTGTTCGAGATTGTCGGGAATTTCTGTTGGCCCACATTTCGGTTCTGGATGCTTATACTTCCCCTTTACATTGGTGGGAAGATACCAAATCAGATCTTAATCTCAGGTATGCTAGGACTAAATCTGTTTCCTCTTATCGTAAGTATTTGCTATTGTGGCGGCATTTACAGGACGTGATTTCTAGGGCTTCTGTGACGGCACAAGATTGCTCCCCCTTATTGCTTCCTTGAAGACTTAGATGGAAGAGTGTCAATATAACAGGGTTCGCTCGTTGCGTCTTGAGGCTACTTGTGGCACCCACTCTTCTAAGGCCTCTTTTGATATTTACAAGCGCTGTTCTGACAGGGTGGCTGCCACTCACATTGATCGTCTTACTGATGTGGACTCTAATATGGTTTATGACACCATATCGTCTCTCCAGCTAAAGGTCTCTACCCATCTAGCCAGTGTTTTTGGGACTCCTTCACTGACTACATCCGCTACGGCTTCCTTTTTTGATTTCCAGACCCCTTCTCCCTCTCTTGAGCTATGCACTGAGTTGACAACCCCAATTTCTTTGTTAGAGGTGCAGGCGGCTATTAAAAAGCAAAAGCGATGTACTTCTCCGGGGCTGGACAGCCTTATGGCTGAACTTTATCAAGCTTTTTCTGACCTTTTTTCTCCCATTCTTACCTTGCTCTTTAATACTATCATTGATTCTCATTCTGTTCCTCAGAATTTTTCAGATGCTATCGTATTTGTATTGTTTAGGAAAGGAGATAGGTCTGACATAAGGAATTGGAGGCCTTTGAGTCTTTTGAACGTGGACTATAAGATTTTTACATCTGTCCTGCTTCACCGTCTTCTTTCTGTTGCATCCCAAGTCATTTCAGAGGTACAGATCTGCGCTATTCCTTATCGCACTATTCAGAGATGTCTGTGCCTTTAGTTCTTCTTCTTCTCCTTCACTTCTTTTTTCACTCGGTCAGGAAAAGGCATTTGATAGAGTAAATCATGACTACCTCTTTCATGTCCTGTCTCATTACGGTATTCCACAGCGATTTATTCAATGGATTAGATTGCTCTATTCCACTGCCTGGATCCATCCTTATGTGAATGGCGCCTCTTGCCCCCCCTTTTTGAGTCGTACTGGGGTTCGGCAGGGCTGCCCTCTCAGTCCTCTTCTTGTTTTTCATATAGATCCCTTGCTTCGTAGACTTTTATGCAACCCATTGATCCCTCAATTGTCCTTTCCTTCTGGGTGCTCTATCCCTACAGTGTTAGCTTATGCGGACAATCTCTGCATTCTCACCACCCCGCAGCTATGAGAGGTGGACTTACTCTTCCTTCTAACAGATTTCGAACGTGTGTCTGGTTCTAAGCTTAATTATAACAGGAGTTCAGCACTGTACCTCCCGATTCCACCACCCCCCCTACATTCTCTTCGTTACGTTGCAGGGGTGTCTTTACAATTTTCCCCGGTCAAAGTTTTAGGATTGACCTTTGGTGCCCCTGATGATGCCCTCTCAAACTGGACTGTTGTTTTGGACAAGGCTTTTCATTTGGTTGCATCCTGGAAGGGTCATACGATTGCAAAGAGGAAGCGGGTTTTGTTGCTGGTAACTTTAGTTCTTCCCTTATTTCTTCATGTGGCTTCGGTTTTTCCAGTCCCCTTTTCCTTGGAAGCTCGCTTGTATAATGTATTCTTTCAGGGATTCTAGGGCAGCCGTTTGAATCCGGTGAAACGTTCTTACACATATCTTGATTACTGCCACGGCAGGGTTCGGATGTTGAACCCCTTGGTGTTTTTTCACTGTTTGTTTTTTTAAGACTGCTATTCCCTACCTGTTGCATGCCCCTCTGGTCTTTTGGATTTCTCTTCTTCATCATCATCTTGCTCCATTGTGCGCCGCCTGGTGTCTCCCCCCTTTGGAAATTCCTCGTAACTTTCGTAAGTTTAAGCTCCCCCATTTTATTATCCCCACCTTTTTAAAGATTCATCAGTGGTCTTTGACCCCTACGGTGATCCTCTCTTCCTCAAGGAAGCACTTATATCGGTCTGTTTTGGAAACATCCTTTTTGGACCTTCCTGTGCTATGGGATTCCTTTGGCATTCAGTTGGACTCCTCTGGAGTTTTTCACCAACTGACTGATCCACAAATCCCCCAACGGGTTTGGGATGTTACCTGGCTATCTTGTTATGGCAGGCTAGGTGTTCGTGGTAATATGAAGCATAAGGCTCATAAGGAAAGGACTTGTCCCCGGGATACATGCCCTTTCATTCCTGAGACCATGATGCATTTCTTTATTGATTGCCCCTATTCACAACCGGTATGGACCCTTCTCCTCCATAAGTGGAAGGAAAAGGCCCTTCCCTTTCTCACATATGATATTGTGATTTACGGTATTTATCCCCCTAGTTTGGTTCATTATCATCCTAGTATTTTACGTTTAATTTTTGCATTTTGTCGCTTCTAGATGTGCATTTTTATTACAACAGAAAGTGTGTAGTCCTACCCAGATTGTCACTCAGATTTTACAGGGTTTACAGGCTGTTTATAGCTCCGAGAAAACCTCCACATCGCCTGGGGTTTTTCGGCGCTATTGGGACTTATGTTCATGGATTTCTTTTTAAAGTGGGGAGGAATGGGGGTTCTGCACATGTTTAGCTCATTTTGTTATGGATTTTATATCCATTGTTCTATTTGCTGTTTTATGCTTTTTTGCATTATGATTTGTCTTCTGTACCATGCATATGTATATTATGTTTTTAGTTTGTATACGGAATCTCCCTGTTCTTTTTGTAGGGTCAGGACTAGGTTTTTTCTACTTCTTTGGATTGCTTAGTTTAGGGTTTTATGTTGGATGTAATACTTCATTATGGTTAGGATTTCTCTTCCTATGCTTTGTATGGCTTCCTACACTGTTTGAATGATTTGTTTAGATGTTTTGCATACTAACAACCCCTATTTTTTGGGGGGGGTGTTTGGATTTGGGGTTCCTCTATGATGCAATACTTATTTATGTTCTTTTGATTTTCATTATTATAATTTTGTATGCTGTAATACTGTTCTTGTATTATTTGTTTACAATAATAAATTCCCCTACTCTTTTAGTGGGGGTGTCAGCTTTTAAGTTTTGGGACTCTAAAAATGAAATTTTATATTGTATGTCTAATGAAATAACTATTTCTGTTTACTTTTATTTTTGCATTACGATTTTGTGTGCATTAATACTGTTAAGTATGTATTTTACTTTCAAGTTTTGAATAAAAAATTCCCCTACTCTTTTCGAGAAGTGCTATGGGATCTTTAACATCCACCTGAACTACCACCAATCCAGGCAGATGGGACCTTGGTTTAACGTCTCATCCGAAAGATGGCACCTCAGAAGTGCAGCACCCCTCTCATGCTGCACTACAGTGTCAGTACTGGGATATTAACCCAAGTGCCAGATGTGGGAACTGAACCCACAGCCCTCTGACCTCCCGGCTTCAGAGGCAAGTGTGCTACCTTCTGAGCCACTGACACTGCTCAATACAACCACTCCTTAAAAAAATGGAGACAGTCAGACATTCACAACCCCTGTTTCAACATGCCTGCCTTCCAAATAAATCTACGTCACCCGGTTCCCTAACAGCCTGTCAGAATGTTTGACTTTTTTTTTTCTTTATCCCACCTGCCGTTCAATAGCACTTTTACCCAAACTCCTGCACACAGCGCCTTCCCTAACAGAAACCTCAGACTGCCACCAGACACGTGCAACACTAGCCCTCTTCGCTCCTGCAGAGAGATAGATAGCTAGATAAAATATTTATTTTTCAACAGAATAAAACCATTAGGACTTATTAAAGCCCCATTTATAAGGCTGACCTGAATGTGTTACAAAAGACTGCCTGCTGTTGATGAGAGAAGAACTGGAGGGAATTTTTTGCAGCCGTAGCCACGAGTGTGATCTTCAGCAGCCGTAGCTGCGGGAGGCGGCCATAGCTGCAGTAAATGGTGGTTTTGCGGCCATAGCCACAGTGCCAGAGGAAGGTGGCCATACCCACAAAAGCGAAAAGCTTGGTGGCCATTGCCGAAGTTGTTGTGTGGCTCCTGCAAGAGGGGGAAGCCAATGAGGTGCAGGATCAGAAGAGCGCCAGAATTTGAATGTGCAGCTGGACTTTAAAAAGCAAAGCCGAGCCACTAGTCTTCAGGACTGCCTGCTGTTGGTGGGGGAAGAACCGGAGGGGATTTTCAGCGGCCATAGCCGCTGAAGAACCAGAGAGGATTTTCAGGTCAGAGGCAAGTGTGATCTTCAGGGTAGACAGATGCTGAGGGAGTGGCTGGCCAGCCAATAAAATGGGTCAGCAGCTACAGCCACAGTGCCAGAGGTAGGCAGCCATGGCCGCAAAAGTTAAAAGCTCAGCAGCTGTTGCCGCAGTTGTTGTGTGACTCCCACAAGAGGGTGAAGCCAATCAGGGCACAAGATCAGAAGAGCACCAGAATTTGAACGTGCAGTTGGGCTTTAAAAATCAGAGCTCAGCCGCTAGTCTTCAGGAATGCCTGCTGTTTGTGGAGGAAGAACCAGAAGGGACTTTTGGTGGCCATAGCCGTGAGTGTGATCTTCAGTGGCTGCAGCTGCAGATGCTGAGGGAGGCAGCCGTAGTAAATGGGGGTCGGTTGCCGTAGCTGCAGTGCCAGAGGAAGGCAGCCATACCCACAAAAACAAAAAGCTCGGCAGCCATTGCCACAGTTGTTGCGTGGCTCCCACATGAGGGGGGGAGCCAATCAAGGTGCAGGATTAGAAGAGCACCAGAATTTGAAGTGAGGCTGGGCTTTAAAAAGCAAAGCTCAATCGCTAGTCTTCAGGACTGCTGTGTCAGGGTAGAGACTCCCACCCTCCCGCCTGCACCTCCTTCACTTATTAAACATGCTCCAAGAGCTCCTCCCAGTGGAGGATATAAATGACAGAGGAGGAGGGGAGTTCTGGTACAAAAGGAAGGGAGGTGAAATCAAGGGGTACATTCCTATGGACTCCTACATGTCTATCTGACTTTTGATATTTCTTTAGTTTTTGCTCCTATATGCATATCTGACTTTTCATATTTCTTTGATTTTATTCCAAAGGAGAATTTATTTTAATTTTTATTTAGTTTTCTTGACCGGATAAGTGCACTAGACAAATCCTGCCTATTTTCAGGCACGACCCGGGGGAGGGGGATACAGATGAATGCCAACTGACCTTGAACCAGATGACTTGTTTATGTACCTGTAAAGTACAAGGTAGTAGGCAATTTGAGTATATTTGACTTTTCATTTTTCTTTGTTTTATTCCAAAGGAGAATGACTTGATTTTTGTACCAGAAAAGAACAGGGTATTAGGCAATACGCATTTAGTATAGTTATTCCAAAGGTATACATTTTTGTACGACTTTTCATGTTAGTTGACGTCTCATATTTCTTACGTTTTATTCCAAAGGAGAATGACTTGATTATGTACCTGAAAAGTACAGGGTTGAAGGCAATACGCATTCAGTTTATTCCAAAGGAGGAAGTTTGCCATAAGCAGTGGAACTAAGGGGGCACAGTAAATGATGCGTCTATAGAGGATTCACTAGAGTTATCTGACCCCAGAGACTGTGAAGGGAACAAAGAGCCAAGGATATACATATTACAAGTAAGCTCACTGCAGGGGGTGCAAAAGGTCTCAAGCAGTAAATAGACCCTGTGGAGATTTCTGGTTTTCAGGGGATGTGAAGCAGCCAGGACAGTAGGAGGACGGGGGGAGGAGGTGGTTGGAGGGGCCATGAAAGAGGAACGATTGGAGGGGTGAGTGGGCACAAAGGTGGAGAGAGGGGAGTATGGGGATAAAACATGGAGGTGGGGCGGGTAGGGGACCTAGTAGGATAGTGAGATGTAGTGGATGTGGAGCAGCTGTGCATATGGACACACTCTGGAGTTTAGGAGCATGCCCTATATGTGTGAGGGTGTTTCACCTGGAATGTGAGATTTGGGAGTTAATGAAGGTGGTGGATCACTTAATCAAGGAAGTGGGGCATAGACGGAGAAGAGGCAGGGGTCTGGCAACTCAGAGGGGAGGTGGGGAAATTGCGGAAGGTAATAGATCAGTAAATGTACAATGCAGGAATAAACAGGAGGTGTTTAGTACGTGGAGGAGGAAGGCTCTTGCTACTCAAGGTGATCCTGGAGGAGGTTTGTCAAACAAGGGTTGGCAGGAAATGGTCAGGAGGAGAGTGAGGGAAGGAAGGGATGAAGCTAAGGGGGCTGGTTGTATACTGTTGCTACAGCGACGGTCAGACAGCAAAGACCAGTACAGCAACAGAATCGGCTGTTCGCTGTACTGGTCCGCTGTCTTACTGACGTCACTAGCTCCGGGGAGTTCGCCCCTTCCCCGAAACAACTCTGACTTGGAGTTGGTAATCTTTAGTACTAGGGGTACAGCCCCCCCCACAATAAAACACTTGTGTTCCTGGACAGCACAGTGCCGACTGTCGGCATTATGCCATCACTGTAATGGCATTTGACAGGATTCTTGTTGATGTGGCATGGTGGAACCAGGCTGGTAATGTCAGACTTGGAAGGGAAAAGGGGATAAGAAGCAGTGGCACTGCTGGAAGTGCTGTAGTGAAAAATAGGTACACCACTACAAAATGTACAGGTGAAAAGCAGGTATAAACCTATTCAAAATGTAAATGACATAGGGGAGCATGTGGAGACGGAAAAGGATGCTGCAAGGGGCGGGGAGAGAGCGGAAGAGGTAGGTCAGAGGGTTAGTAGGGCCCTGAAAAAATAGCTGAGGATGGAAGGACTGGGATTACAGTAATGAGGTAATGAGAGCAGGGTTGAGCTCAGTGGAGAAGGATGATGTTGCAAGGGGGCAGAGAGGTAGGCCAGAGGGTTAGAAGGGCCTCTGAAAAAATAGCAGAGGATGGAAGGACTGGGACTAGGAATAATGAGGTGTTGGGAGCAGGGTTGAGCTCAGCCCCAGGGGAATTAGTAGGGGGAGGGAGGGAAATTGTTAGGTCTGGGGTTGCAGTACTTACAAGAAACCCACACTCCTCAAATGGTGTGGAAAAAGCTTTATTTAAATAAGATTAAAAAGCTGCCAAGCAGCAACAAGGACAATTGCTCACTGTGAACCCCGATTGGTTTCGTGCTCTAGCATGTTATCAGGGGGATCCACTGGTAAACACTAGCACTGATGATGTGGAGGAGAACAGTGTGTAAGACGTGCAGGCCAGATATAGGGAACTGGAAAGATTATGTGTAGCTGAGAACTGTACTATCTCATTTTCTGAAATCTTGCCAGTACTGAGGGGTACTCCGGAAAGAAAACAGAAGGTTCAGGAGATTAACAGTTGGCTCAGGGAGTGGTGTCCAGCTATGGGGTATGGGTTGGTGGGCAACTGGGGGACTACATGAAAGCACAAATAACTTTTTGCTAGGGACAGGCTTCACTTGAGTAAGGAGGGAAGGAGGTCCTTAAGAACAAGCTAGGGGATTATAGATCTAGGCGGTGGGTAGGATTTAAACTAGGTGATGGGTGAGGGCTAGAGAGTACAGGGCTCTTGAGGAAGAAGGAGAGCGTAGCCTTTTCCCACAAACTGGAACAGTATATGAAGTGAGGACCAAACCTGGAGGAGTGGAGGCCAGGAGCAAAGGGGTTGGGTAGGTTTAGGGAAAATTCTGGAGGGAGCTGGAAAGTTGTTCTGATAAATGCATGGAGTCTGGGAAACAAGATGCCGGAGTTGCAGGCATTGTTGGTGGAAGGAGGGGTGGATGTGGCTGCAGTCAGAGACTTGGGCCACCCAGTACCATGACAGGGACATGAAAATTCAAGGGTATACTACTCTCAGAAAGGATAGGAGAGTGGGTGGTGGTGGTGGTGAGGGGTTACACTATTTGTTAGTGAAGTGATAGTGTGCAGCAGAGAGGAAGTAGGGGAGGATAACGTGGAGGTGGTATGGGTCTTGTTACAGGATAATAAAGGGAGGAAAGTTAATCTGGGTGTGGCCTGCAGGCCACCCATGCAGTCGGAGCACATGGATGGGGAACTAATTGACAACTTGAGGAAGAACTGCAGGAGAAGGAGGGGTGGGAATGTAATACTAGGGGACTTTAACATGGCAGGGCAGACTGGAGCTCCATGGCGTCTTCATCAGCAAAGGAGCAAAGAGTGCTCGATGCACTCCAGGACGAATACCTCACTCAGCTTATTGAAGAGCCAACTAGGGAGTGAAACAACTTGGTCCTAGCCGATGGGGAGCAGGTCAGGGATCTGGTGGTGGAAGCCCCATTGGCTGGTAGTGACTACCCCACGGTGTGTTTTACCTTGGACTTGGGGAAGGATAGGAACTAAACTAAGACCACGGTAGTGGACTTCAGGAGGGCAAACTTCAGGGAGATTGCAGATATCCTCAGGGAGCACGTAAGTAAAATCAGAACTGGGATGGACACAGAGGGGCAGTGGGAAATCCTGAAGTGGGGTATTCTGGAGGACACGAAAACCTGCACCAGGTTACAAAACAAGATGGCCAGAGCCAGGAAACCTTGCTGGTGAACAAGGGAAGTACAGGAGGAAGTGAAGAAAAAGAGATTGGCCTTTAGAAGGTACAAATGCTCCCATAGTGAGGCAGATCTTGAGGAGTATCATACGATAACCTGGGAGGTCAGCAGAAAGGTTAGCAAGGCCAAGGCTGACAAAGAGCTTAGATTAGCAAGCGGGATCAGGGAGGGGGAGAAGGAATTCTTTAGATATGTTAGGGAGCAGGGGATAGGTATGGGGCAGATAAGAAATCTGAGGAAGGGGGATGGGTAGAGGAGGGAGAGAGCAGGCTGAAGTGTTAAACGATTATTTCAGCTCGAGGTCTTCACTAGGAAAAGATAGGCCATTACCTCGGGGGCAGAAAAGGGGGGGGTATGGGGGGCTCATAGATGGGAAGACCTAGGTAGGAGGGAGGGAGGTGAGGGAGGCTCTCAAGTCCTTGATGATGGATAAAGCTCCAGGGCCAGATGGCATCCACTCGAGGGTTCTGAAGAAACTGGTGGATGTCCTGGCAGCTCCAATGAGAGAACTATTCAATTCCTCCCTCCAGTCAGGATGGGTCCTTCTAGACTGCAGGTAGGCCCATATCATGCCCCTCCACACGAGTGGACCCCGAGATGATCCGGGGACGACAGACCGGTCAGCCTGACATTCACAGTAGGGAAAATGTTGGGGGCCAACTTGAAAGAACGGATGGTGAAATTCCTGGAGGTAAATGGTTTTCAGGATGAAAACCAACATTGGTTTGTCCAGGAGAAATCGTGTCAAACTATCCTGGTCGAATTTTTCGACTGGGTAACAAGGTCCCTTGATGGAAGAAAACTGGCTGATGTCCTGTACCTGGACTTCAGCAAGGCTTTCGATTCAGTCCCGCATGAAAGGCTAATTTGAAAATTGAGGGAACTAGGGGTGGGAGATAAGTTGGTGGGGTGGGTAGCAAACTGGCTTAGAAATAGACAGCAGATGGTGGTGGTGGTAGGGGGCGAAGTCCCGACACCCAGAGGGGTTGTCAGTGGGGTCTCACAAGGTTCCATTTTGGGCCCTATCCTTTTTAATGTGTTCACTGCAGACATCAGGGAGTGGGTTGGTAGTCAAATGAGTTTGTTTGCTGAAGATACTAAACTGTGGGCGGTGGTAGATAGCGAGGAGGGAAGGAGGGCACTACAGAATAACCTGGAGAAGTTGGAAAACTGGGCGCACACATGGCAGTTGGGGTTTAAGGCACACAAATGCAGCATTCAGCACCTAGGTGTTAGGAACCCTGGGTATACCTACCACTTGGGGGGGATACAGCTGACTGTACTGACGATGGTGAAGGATCTGCGGCTGATGATTGATGCTAGAGGGAACTACTCAGAGCAGTGCAGGACAGCAGCGGCAAAGGCAAACAAAACACTTGAGTGTACAGCCAGGGGGAATAACATCCAGGAGGTTACACTTCCCCAGTACACCTCACTGGTGAGGCTGCATCTGGAGTACTGTAGGCAGTTCTGGTGCCCCTGCCTAAAAAAGAACATCACACTACTGGAGAGAGAGAGAGAGAGAGTCCAGAGAAGGGCAACGAGGATTATTAGTGGTCTGGAGGGGTTGTCATATGAAGACAGACTTAGGGAGCTGAACATGTACTCTCTGGAAGACAGAAGGGATGGAGGATATGACAGAGTCCTTCAAATGCATGAAGGGGTTCAACAGAGAGAACGAGGAGGGTCTACTCAAGTTGAGGGGGGAGGAGGGGACTACAAGAGGCCATAGTTTAAAGTTAGCAGGGGCGGCAGAACAGAGGGGAGGCAAGGGGGCATTATTTCACCGAGAGGGTGGTGGCACCCTGGAATGCACTGCTGGATGATCTGATGAAATTGGGAACTGTGGGAGGTTTCAAGAAGGCTTGGGACAAGTACAGGGGCACTGTACGGGGTGAGGGTATGGTGCTCACCAGGGGAGTACAGGGAGGGGAAGTCGGTGGTTGGGGAATAATGAGGGGAGGTAGAGCAGCTACTGTACACTACCCAGTGAGCTGGCTCAGACAGACAAGATAGACCGTTAGGCCTAATCTGCTGGCAACTATGTATGTATGCATGAGGTAAACAGACATTAATTAAAATGATACAATACCACATATTCCAAAACTTCCAATGAAAAATATAAAGCAGTTTACAGAAAAGAAAATGTAGTCATATTACAAAGTCTTGCATAGATATATATAATCACACACGGGTAGTATATTTAGTTAACAAGTACAACTATAATACAGTTTGGTAAGAACTTTCCATAACTGTAGATCTTTGAGAGGAGCTCTTGCAGCAGCAATTACCATAAAGACTGAGCCACCAGGCGCTAGGACCACACGGAAAACTTCTAGCTAGCAGTATACAGCAGGGGACCACCCTGACATCGGCACACCGACATCCGACCTATGGTATAAAAGGGGTAGTCCCCCACCCCATCCCCAGCTCTCCCGCCAGAGACCCCAGCGTGTACAGAAATAGGAGAACCGAGGAGGTTCCTCATAAATGAGGAAAGCAGAAGAGCTGCAATGGAGAAACAGCAATCAGGGGGAAGGAGGGATGGAATGCCGTGCCTGCAGCAAGAGCTCCTCTCAAAGATCTACTGTTATCATAAGTTCTTACATAACTGTACTATCTTGCTTCAAGGGGCTCCTGCAGCAGGGAATAACCATAAGGACTGAATCCAAAGCAGCAAAGGAATAAACTCAGTCAACTGGGAGGAGGACAAACAGCAGTCATAGAAACTTTAGGACAGAAAACCCTGGAGGCATGCAAGGCCAAAACCATACTGTCCAAACTGTAATGCTTGACAAAAGTGTGGCCAGAATTCCAAGTGGTGTCTGCGTAAATGTCTGCAGCAGACACATTTCTGAAGGAGGGTGTGGAGGAAGCCATGCTCCTGGTAGAATGCTCTTTGACCTGGCCTGGCAAAGGCTTGTCGTACTTGCGGTAGCAATAAACAATGTAATTAGCTAACCACTTAGATAAACACTGTTTGGAAAAAGGAGCCCCTTCTTTCCTGGGGGCAAATGGAACAAACTGGTCAGGTTTTCTGAAAGGACGGGTGCAGTCCAGATAAAAACGAAGCACCCAATGAACGTCTAGAGTATGAAGTAAAGCCTCCCCCTGGTTAGAATATTTAGGAAAATAAACAGGCAGGTGGATGGATTAATTCAAAGTAAAGTCAGACTCCACCTTTGGCAAAAACTTAGGATTTGTCCGTAAAGACACTCTGACTTTGTGGAAAATCAACTAAGGCTCTTTACACATCAGAGCCTGAAGATCTAAAATCCTCCGAGCAGAAGTAATAGACAGCTTGCAGCAGGTTCAAAGGGAGGAAGAGTGAGCATCTCCAAAATAAACAACAGATCCCAAGGCAGGACTGGATCCCTAATGGGAGGTTTCAAATGAAGGATGCCCCGCAAGAAAGTGCAGAACAGATCCAGTTGGGAAATATTTTTGCCGTCAATGGATGCATGGTACACAGAGATGGCAGACAGGTGCACCTTGATGAAGGAGTAAACCAGCCCAGAGTCAGAAAGGGAAAGGAGGTACTCCAGAATGAGATTCACCAGACAGGTGAAGGAACCCTAATGCTGGGTGGTAGCCCAAATGGAACCGCTTCCACTTCATGGCATAAGTGGCTCTGGTGGAAGGCTTCCTAGCTGCCACCAGAACATCTGCCATCCTAGAGGAAATCCCATATCGTGCGATGGTTACGTCTGAAGGAGCCAAGCATGTAGATGAAGAGACCTGAGCTCCAGGTGAATCAGAGCACTCTGGTCCTGTGAGAGCAAGTCAGAGCAAAGGGGCAGAGGAAGAGGAGGTTCCACTGCCAGCTATTGCAGATAAGGGAACCATATCTGTCGCGGCTAGTAAGGAGCTATCAGAATCACGTTCACCCTGACTGCAGCTTGAGAAGAACTCTGCAGAAGTGGGAAGGGAGGAAAGGCATACAGAAACCTCCCTGTCCAAGAGAGGGACAATGCAGCTCTCCAGAAAACACCAGGACCTGGATCTAGCGAGCAGAAATTGAGCAGTCTTGCACTGACTGGGGATGCAAAGAGGTCCAACTCGGAACAACCCCACCTGTCGAAGAGATCCTCAACCATGGAGGATAGGAGTTCCCACTCGTGTGTTTTCGACCTGGACCGACTTAGGCTATTGGACAGGACGTTTTGGACGCCTGGAACATGAACTGCCGTTAGAACCAGGTGGTGTTCTATGGCCCAATGCCAAACTCTCATGGTCTCCCTGCACAGGGGGTATGAGTGAGTCCCCCCTTGCTTATTGATATAATCGACTACCGACATGTTGTCCCTTTGCATCAAAAGAGGGCCCAGGAGGAGATGAGTCTGAAAGGCCCAAAAGGCAAGGAGAACTGCGTGCATCTCGAGCTCACTGATGTGCAGATGCTGCTCCTGCTGAGACCAGGTCTCCTGGGTCTGACAGTCTGCCAAGTGAGCACCCCACCCCAGACAGGACGAGTCTGTTGTGAGACTCTGACTTGGGGATTCCACACAGAAGGGAATCCCTTTGAGGAGGTTGGAGGGGTTCATCTACCAAGACAGCATTTGCCGCACAGGACTGGAAACTAGGACCCCTTGATCCAAGTCATCCATGCGCTGGTCCCACTGGACCCATAGGGTCCACTGAGGCACCCTCATGTACATGCGGGCATGCAGAACAGTGACTATGGCCACTGCCATGTGTCCTAGGAGTCTGAGAAATTACCTGGCCAGGACCTGGCACGATGAAGACACCAACTGGGCCTGTGCTCTCAGGTGGTCTGCTCTGTCTGGAGGTAGGAAGGCTTTTCCCTGAGTTGAATCCAAGATTGCTCATATGAACTGCAGTCTTTGACTTGGCCAGAGGGAGGGCTTCGGCAGGTTCAAGGTAATGCCCAGGGTTCGAAACAAATTGAAGGTGATCTCCATTGTTCGGAGCAGTTGCTCTCTGGAGGGGGCCGTGAGGAGCCAATCATCGAGAAAAGGGAAAGACATAAAGACCCTATTTCCTGAGGGTCGCAGCTACTACTACCAAAAACTTGGTGAAGACTCGAGGAGCCTAGGAAAGGCCGAAGGGTAGAGCCCTGAATTGGTAGTGGTTCCCCTGGAAAAAAAAAGCATAGGAACCTCCTATGGGGCCAAAAAACCTGGATGTGGAGGTAGGCATTTTGCATATCCAGGGAGCAGAGCCAATCTCCTTAATGAAGAAGGGGCAGAAGAACCAGAAGGGTAGCCATCCTGAAGCATTTGTAATCTCTAAATAGATTTAGGTGGCTGAGATCCAGAATTGGTCTCAGATTGCCGGTCTTCTTTGGGACTAGGACGAAATGGGAATAGAAACCCTTTCCCCTTTGATTTTAGGGAACAGGTTCTATAGCCTTTTTGCTCAGCAGTGCCCGGATCTCCTCCTGGATAAGGGCAATGTGATCTGGAGGACAGCGTGAGTGTAAGGGAGGGTTTGTCTGGGGGTACCTCTTGAAACTTGAGAGTATGCCCCCTTTATACTAGTTGAAGCACCCACTGATCTGAGGTAATTCTGCACCATCCATCCAGGTAAAGGGAGAAGCGACCCCCCCCCCACTGTCTCCCCCAAAGCCTCTGCCGGGGGAAGGAGGTCGGGCAAGGAGTCATGCTGAAGAACCTGGGAAGGGCAGGGAAGGCCCTAGGGGCTGAGGCTCCTGTCGCCTGGGAGGGGGCCTTATGTTTGAAGGCTCCTCTGGGCTGCTGTCCTCGGGACTGCTGATGCTGGTTCCTTCAAAAGGGATGACGCTGCTGAGGTTTTGGCTGAGAGCGGTATAAAGAATGTACCGACTTCAGGGCTTGGCTAGATTCTTGCAGGCGGGTGATAATGTTCTGGACATTCTCATCAAAGATAACCAATCCCTTAAAAGGAGCATCAAGGATTTTGGCCTGCACATCAGGGGCAAAGCCAGAAACCCTGAGCAAGG
This sequence comes from Neoceratodus forsteri, assembly GCA_016271365.2. Taxonomy (NCBI): domain Eukaryota; kingdom Metazoa; phylum Chordata; order Ceratodontiformes; family Ceratodontidae; genus Neoceratodus; species Neoceratodus forsteri. The sequence goes on along the minus strand of CM057450.1, from coordinate 1,336,450,404 downwards.
AATGCGGTGAATACAAATACCTGTCACTCCCGCCCATCTGGTCATGTCAGCAGTATCATAGGATACCCTGAGGACATGATTTCTGACGTCCGACCCTGACTTCAGAAGCTGGATCAACTGAGACTTAACAGTGTCCTCTGGAAGGGGTTTGCACCAGTTCCAGGGCTTTGTCCCACAGGGCATTCTGGTATTGGACCATGTGGGCTAGGAAGTTCAATGACTGAATGGCCAAAGTGGCTGAAGCATAGACCTTATTGCCCAAGAAGTCCACCTGCCAAGACTACATATCTGGAGGGTGTGTGCTGAGGTGTCTGAGTCTCTTAGTATGGACATCAGCAGGGTTCATGACTACAGAGTCAGCCACAGGATGCTCCCCGTAAAAAGGTTCGTCTCTGGGGGCGTGGTAAAGCCTGTTTGCCTTCGATAGGACCGGGTGGAAGATGGGTGATTCCAGGTGGCCCTGTTGACATCCTTGAAGGAGTCAATAAGGGGAGATACAACTGTAGGCAAAGTGTCCTTCTTACAGAGGAAGGTTGCCAGGCGTCCCAGCCCATGAGGGACTGAATGTGCCTCATGATGTCTAGGAAAGTTGGATTATCAGAAGAGGATCTGGGGGCATCCCTGGGTCCCTAGGTTCCTCACGTTTGAAGGGTAACCAGGAATCCTCAAAGTCTTCCTCCTCCTCTGAGGAGGAATCCCCCCGGCTGGTAAAGAGTCCTGGAACAGCATCGGTGGACACCGATCCTCTTTACGCCAGTCCTCCTTATCACCGGGAGACCGGGGAGTGGAAAGGAGAACCTGGACCGGTGAGGGGGAAGGTTCCCTCAGTGGTGGGGAAGGAGGCCTTTTCTGGGGTTCCTTACCTTACAAGAAAAAAAATCCCACCAAGCTGTGAACAAGGCTGTGTAGTCCAAAGGCAGTGGAAGGGGAGGTGGCACTGGGTGGAAAGGTATGGGGTCCCTGAGGCTTTGCAGTTTCCAGCATCGGTCCCTGAGGAACTGAGTGCTTGGATGATGGCTCTTGTGGTGGAGGGCTAGCCGGTGTTGGTCTTAAAGGACCCAACGTTGGTTCAGCAGGTGTCGGCTGCGGCTGTCCCGGAGTTGCCGGTGCCGGATGAGGCTTAACCAATGACAATGAAGGCATCGCCGTGGTTGATGCCAATGTGGCCAGCAATGGTTGAGGAGAAGGGGCTGACACCAGTCAGGCAAGCAGCCCATGCAGATGTAGCCTTCATAGAGTAATAAACCCCCATTGGAGACAGTGGCGTCGCCTGTGTGGGAGAGGCGAGCGCATGCTCCGGGCGTTGCTTAGAGGCATCGGTCCCTGAACACGGGACTGACATAGGAAACACCAGCACTGGAGGGGCGGTTGGCCGAGACCAACTGTCCGAAAAGCCAGTCAAGCCTCCTGGCTGAGAGCTCACAGGGAAAAGGAGCATGAGCTTTAGGGCCTTTGGGGGTGGGGACAACGTCTGAAGCCCAGAGGAACCTTAGCACAAAATGGTGATGAGGGCGGGAGGTGAATACACGGGCAACCCGGAAAGAGTGAGGGCTGCCGGTGAAGCTGAGACTGACGTCCCGTGGGAGGAAGATCCAGAAGCGGATGCCTACTGGGGCCAATCCTTATCCTCGTCCTGATGCTTGAGCTTATGGTTATTGCCTGATGCAAGAACCACTCAAAGTAAGATCTACTAGATTCCTATTTATTATACATTTAAACATGTTTAATGTTGAAGCTTTCCTGATCTCTGGGATTAAAGGGATACATGATGGGAATGAGTGTGATGTGGAAAATATTTTCACTCTTTTAGAGTGACCTCTAGATATTCACAAGTGGCGAAGCCAGGAGTGAGTATCTAGAGGTCACTGTGCAGGAGTTAAAATATCTTCCATATTACACAAGTGCACATCACGTATCCGTTTATACAATAGGGTCGTGATAACTGGTGAAAACTCTAGTTATCACACTCTGGTGATGTCAGCAGAGTGTGATATCTCATGGTGGTGATTTTATGCTGAAATAAAGAATGGCATATCATCTCACCCCTATTGCATAATAAAGCATTCCATTCTTTTGCACCTCACCGTTACTTGATTCTCTCATCCTGCACCATCATTTTAATGGCTCTGCATTGCTGGTTTTCTTAAAAAAACAAATACAGTTTTAAAATCACCTCCCAGACGGCAGCCGCATATTCTTCTGGTCAATCATGTGCAAACTACAAAATGATTGCTAATCCTCCCCGATGGCAGAAAGTGCAACTCCAGTTAGTTTAAGAAAAATAAATAAAGCAACTGACGATCCACTCCAATTGCAAAGCAGGACATACCAACACAGCTTTGAGGCTCTCTGTAAACAAAAACAGAGCCGCCAGGTTTTTTCCACAAAGCACTCTGCCATAGTGCTGCCTACCAAAACTGATACACCAATAGCAGGGTGTGCTCTCACCCAAAGAACATTATGTCCCTGCATGTCCATAGTAACCAACACAGCTAGTAACCTCCAATGCGGGCATGCAAGGCAGGTCATTGCCCTTTATATACATACCAGACATGTCAAACCCCCACCGCCACCCCAGACGTCTGCTGGCACTACTTCCCCTCCAGCACTACAGCACGTTTAGTGACTCCCACACAGAAGCACCACTGACAAACCACACAATTCCTTCCTGCCGCATACATTTGTTTCTATTATCTTACCTCTAATGTCTGCTTCCAAAGCTACAGCAGATTACTCAATCTTTTTAATTTTTTAAATGAACATCCTACCACATGCTAAAGCCTTTGCTCACTCCCTTCCACCTACCCGCCTGCATGCCCACCAGCGGAGGAACCTTCAGTGAGATGGATGGATCAGGATATGTAAGAACACATCCCAAAGATTCAGGGAGGAAAACCACATGTTTTGCTCTAGAGATGGTATGATCTCAGTCAGAGTTACCATCCTGAAGGTGCGCGACCAGAGGAACTTGTTCAGGTCGTACAGATCTAGAATGGGGAGCCAGCCCCCATCCGCTTTGACACCGGGAAGTACCTGGAGACAAACCCTGGGTGTTCCAGAGGATCCGCAACAGGAACCATGACCTCCATGCGGAGGAACTGGGCTATGTCGTCTCTGAGAACTGACAGTATGCCTTCAGAAACTAAGTCCTCCCATGGGCACAGGATCGGCAAGAAGGGTACTGCTCAAACTCTAGAGGCAGACTCTGACCCACCACTTCTAGAACCCACCTGCCCATGGTGACCGCGGGAAAGGCAGAAAGGAATTGGTGGAGCCAGCCTCCCCCGGGAGGACCCAGGGGAGGCGTGACGGGCATGAGGAAGGCACCCCCCCATCCTGTCACTGGGAAGGCTTGGAAGAGGATGAGGGCCTGGCTGAGGAGCCACTTGAGCCTCTCCCTCCTGGCTTACAGACAGCCGAGGCCACTGACTTGGGCCAAGGTTGCCAAGCCTGAGCTTGCTGGCCAGCCAGTTGCTGGGCTGGCTTGGCCAAAGAAGTGGAGGTGAACCGAAAGTGCTTCCGCTTCTGATACCGCTCGTAGCCCTTGGGGTCCTTCTGGGCAGAAGTCAGAGAGTCCAAGGTGGCACTGGACTTCTTGATGCATGCGAAGTGACCTTCAACCCCGAGCCCAAACGGGTCAGTGCCCAGGAAAGGGACATGTGACAGTTTATGCTGAGTGTCTACCATGAAGGCCGAGATCCTCAGCCAAGCCATTCCGCGTATGGCCACTGAGGCTGCCATGGAGCAGGCACAGGAGTCCCCAATGTCCATGGCAGTCTGGAGCTGTTGTTTGGCCACAGCTTGGCCCTGGTCTCTGATCTGTTTGACCATGGTCTGAAGGTCCATAGGCAGATGAGGAAGCACGCCATCTAAGGTGCCCAGCAGGGCATGGGAGAAGTAGGCCATGAGGGCCGAGCACGTCTGGTGGAGGCCAAGTGAGGAGGCAGTACAAACCTTCTTAGCTGCATGGTCCAACTTCTCGGTCTCCTTATCAGGTGACTTTGTCAACATCCCTGATGTTGCCGGAGTGCCGAAACACAGAGTTGGCCACCAACCCCTTGGCCGAAGGGTGCTCAGTGAATCCCAAAAGGGATCCGGTGGGCACCACATACTTGCAAGCTATTCGGGCAGAAGGCGCAGGGCAGGAAGCAGGGCACTGCCAGAGCTCCAGGGCAGGGCCAAGAATGGCTTCTGCCACCAGGAAGGCCTCCGTCGGTGAGTCTCCCCGGTCAAGGATCTCGGTTAACAGGTAACAAGTTCATTTCTGGATGGGCTCCATCTTCATACCTGTCGACTCAGAGATTAAACTGAGGAGAACCATGAAAAAGGATGGACCTTCATCCATCGAAAGATCCCCATGAACTCCACATCGACTGGATGGGAGTGCAGAGAGGAACCCTCAGACTCTGAAGAGTCATCAAAGAGCGGTCGACCGCCAGAGTCCCCATTGACCCTCTGCGGACAGTCAGGGGTGACAGTGACCGACAGCCAATGGGGAAGCCCCCTTGGCTGGTCAAGACTCCTTAGTTGGAGCACCGACCATCGGCTGTTTAGGCGGCGGCTCCACCACGATCGGCGGAGAAGCCGGAGTCGGCCGAGTCGGGACCGTCTTAATCAGTTCCGTCGGCGGAGATGGCATTTCGAGCGAAAGCCAGGTGATGGCCAGCATACAAACTGGAGTCGGTTTAGTGCCGGTAAACACCAACTGTTGCCACATCAAGTCCTCGTAGTGTCGACGCAACTTGCACCGAAGTCTCTCCTCACCCGAGGAGGATGAGAACGAAGAATAACGGCGACACCACTTCCGGTGGTCTCATGAGCAGGAGCGCCGATGACGGCGGGACAGGCTCAACCCATGGAAAGAAGACCAAGACCTCGGCTACCGGGGGAACTGGAGGCGGGGCTCGGAGGGAGTTGGCAATTGCCAAGACTCCTCCTGGTCAGGGTCAGGGACCAGAGATGGCAGGTCAGCAGACTGATTCATCCCTACAATGGTCTGTGTCAAGACTGGGGTCCCAGACAAGGAAGTATCCGCCTCTTCGGTCGACAAAATGGTCAGTTCGCTCAAGAAAACTCTCAGTTGGGACATCGACCAGCGTCTCGACCGACAGGCCCGAAGGGGTTACCGTGAAGCCAGCGGCCAAGGAACGAAGTCAAATACGGAGAAGCACGGGAATTGAGGGCCCTCGACTGAGAGCGCTCCCGATTCAACAATCAAGGACGAGTCTTTTCTTTCTTAGACTCTGTTTTAGATTTGCCAGTGGGTCCCTGACTGAAGGTCAGCAGAGACTGGCACACAATTCCTTGAAGAAGCCTGTAAAAGTCGAGCTCAGCTGAAGAGGCACAAAGGCAGAAGCTGAGGAGGAATGGGCCGTGGCCTGCGCCGCCTCCTCTTTGAAGGCCACAAGCTGCATGGCAGACCCCGCAGCTGCAGAGACCGCCCAATGGGCATCTTTGGATTTGACCGACTGGTTCCATTGTGCCGGGCAGCCCAGTTTCAGGCCGTCAAGATGCTCCTGCAGGATGATTAGGTGAAATGAGCAACAAGTCACAGGCCTGGGGATCATGGTCATGCCCCAGGCAGTAGACACATGTGGCGTACGAGTTGGTCCTGGACATCTTCTACCAGCAAGGCACCGGTGGAACCTGGGAGCAGACTAATCATCCATCGCAGCTGCGATCGAAGACAGAGTTGAAGACAAAACTCATATGAGTTGGTTTGGAAGTAATTCCAAAGAATTTAAGCGCTAGGTCCTACTCAACACGGAAGCGGTAAGGAGGGAACCTGCTTCTTCCAGCGGAAAGGAAGATCTAGCATCATGGGGTTCACATTTCAGCACAGCACTCAGTGGGAGGCAGGCAGAGTGACGAACCCCACTGAAGAGATAGCAGGTTCGACCCCAAGGAAGGGGAGAAGTACAGTTACAAACAAAATATAGCCACTGAGATGATGGGGTTACAATGAGGATGACATCAAGAGCATAAGCTGAGTGCAGTACAAACAAAACAGCAAAACATCGTATATGGAGGACAAATGAATATCATACAAAACATCTGTGCAAACTGGGCAAACTTAAAGTGCACAGTGCACGGTGCCAGAGTGAAGGGAGGTTGAGCTACTGCTGAAAGTAGGAGTCCAAACAGGTTGATAAACTTCAACAAGGTTGCTGAAACTATTATGTTAAGAGGGAGAGGGAAGTAAGAGGTGGTTAAGAGTCAAGTATTTTGAAGAACAAAGGGAAGATACTAACAAAGGATTTTTACATCCTGCATATGCCCCAGGCTAATGTTCATCACCTTCAGGAATTTAACCCCTTCAGGAATTTGTTACATTCTGGGTCTTTGAGGTACAATAACAGTTTTCTGGTCCCTGGTAGTTCACCATTTCCTGTGGGTTTCATTACTTTTCATCAATCACGTGGCACCTCTGAGAACATGGCTTTATATACTGTGCTCTGCAATATCACAGGGCAAATGCAGACCAGCAAGGCCAAGAAGACTAGATGCCCTGCAACAAAACTAATCTGCAAAATGAATAAAGCGTACCTTCTTAGGATACTACCTATGCTACTTCTGATATCTGGAAATGTTCATCCTAATCCGAGGCCTACCGGCCTAGCATCCCATGCCACAAAAAGGCAGGAGGGGCCCCTCATATTAGCCTCAATCAATGTCTGCAGCCTCATTAACAAACTTGACATCTTGCAAACCTGGGTCCAACAACATAGCCCTGATGTACTCTCTGCTGTTGAAACATGGCTTAACCCCAAGATACCAGACGCTGCAGTCACCATCCCCGGATACTCTATATTCAGGCAGGACAGGGTTTCCAAACGAGGTGGGGGCTGTGCCATCTACCTGAGGAATTCCTATCTGGGTCAAGTCTTCCCGTTCTCAAACCCTAAACCACCCTCGCAGGTTCTCGCTATTAAAGTTCTACTCGGGGCACACAACAAGGAGCTCACCATTGCCTCTGTGTACCTACCCCCTAAAGATCAGCCCAATGGATTTATGAGCATATTGGAAAGCCTACAGGGATTACACCATAACTCTGAACTCATAGTACTAGGCGACTTCAACATAAATTGGCTATCGCTGGAGGCCAGAAACTACAAGGATGCTGTCACGTTACAGAACCTCACCCAGCTTGTTACCACCCCCACCAGATGCAACTATAGGACAGGGTCGCACACACTTCTGGACTGGATCCTTACTAATCACCCTGAGACGAATCTCAAAGTCTCAGTGCTCCTGATGGGATCAGTGACCACTCACGGTCACATGTACCTGGACAAACAAATTCATTAAGCCCTCCAAATAATCCACACCAGAGTGTTAAAGTAGGGTACCTTGAGCTACTAAGACACACCTAAGCCACCTGGACTGGACACCAATCGACTCTGCCATTGATGTAAACCAAGCCTCAGACCTTTTCATCAGCCACTTCACTGTGGCCTGCAATATCTTTGCACCTCTCAAAAGCTGAAGGTCAGGGGCAGAGCTAACCTTTGGATAACGATCTAATCACTTTACTCAAACATAGGGGTCATCTCTGGCACTGTGCCCGTGCAACATCAAACCTGGGGATATTCATAAATATAAAGCTGCCAGAAATGAGTGCACGCGGGCAGTTAGGAGAGCAAAAAGCAAATACTTCAAGGAAGCTCTCCCCAACTCCTGGGGTGATGGAAAAAAATGTTCGAGTAACTTGAAAGACCTTACAGGCAAGGACCCTAAATCACCACCCACCATGCTCAACATAAATGGAACACCAACATCTGACCTGTACACAATCACCAACACCTTTAACAATGCGTTCTCCAACTTGGATAGAGTCCTCTCTTCTAATTTCTTTGATGCCCCCTCTGGTAGTAACCCTCCTGCAACTACTCTTCTCCTACACCCTGCCCCACAATTCTACTTCAAGGAGATCCCAGTGCATGAAGCCAGAACCTATATTCGGAAGGCCATTCACAATGCAGGCTACAGCGGTGACTCCCTTGACCTGAAGTTGTTAGCACTTGTCCTTGAAGAAGTCCCTGAACCCCTGACAAAGGTCCTCAACCTATCACTAAGGATGTCCCAGTTCCCATCTCACTGGAAACAGGTGACCATCACACCGGTACACAAAAGTGGAGACAAATCACTGCATTCCAACTACAGACCTATCTCCATCCTCCCTCCATTGTCTAAGGCACTGGAGCGCATCGCCTCAGACCAACTAGTCAAGTACCTGGACAAATACGACATCCAGTGTCCTGAGCAACATGGTTTCTGAAAAGGGCACAGTACCACCACTGCAATATTAGAATTCACGGGCTTCATCAATACCACGCTCAATCAAGGAAACTGTGTAGGGGCAGTATACATCGACCTTCCGAAAGCCTTTGATACTGTGAACCACCCACTCCTACTCAAGCAATTATCAAACACTGGGCTCTCCAATGAAGTGCTGCTCTGGTTTTCAAGCTACCTTGGGGAGAGGGTCCAGAGGGTTAGGATTGCTGGTCTCACCTTGAAAGAAAAGTCAGTCCTTTCAGGGGTCCCACAGGGGTCCATCCTGGGGCCACTACTCTTCAGCCTCTTCCTCAACAACCTTCCCAGTGTCTGCCACCAGAAATTACTGCTCTACATGACAGCTGAGTCATGTTCACCAACCACCAAAGCAGAGCTCCTCAAGAAACAATTACAGCTTGAATTCATGCGCATCGAAGAATGGTTCAAGTCACACAACCCAGTCATGAACTACAGCAAAACAAAGGTTATGACCTTCTACAATGCCAGGAGCAAGTACAAATCCCGTGACCACACCATCCTAAACCAAACAGGGACCTTACTAGAACACGCTCCTGATTTTAAATACCTAGATGTCACACTGGACAGCTCACTCTCCTACCATCGGCACATGGATTCTGTCGCCAAAGCCACCAACATCCGTACAAGCCTGCTCTACAGGCACAAACACTGCATGACTCCTGACACTCTCTGGTTGGCTATCAACAGCTCTGTCACCTCCATCATCGATTACGGGCTAGCAATTTATGGCTCTGCCTCCGCCTCTGCCCTCCACAGAATTACAGTTGCACTCCAACAAAGCACATGCAGGCTAACTGGGGCTGACTGACTACACACCTCTGTGACCTCCTGTACACTCGGGCAGGATGGCTTCCTCTCATCAGTCGGATACAGTATCAAACCTGCCTCTTAGCCAAAAAAAGTCCTCCTCAGAGACATGCCCCCGGGCATTGAAAAGCTCCTTATTGACCACCACAGCACCCAGTGAACTAGAAGTTCACAACAACTAACCTTCCTTGTCCCCAGATGCTGGACTACCATGGGCCAGAGGGCCTTTACCCACAGAGCACCACAGTGGTACAATACTCTCAACAAAGAAACTCTCACTGCTGCTGCTCTTGACCCTATTAAGAGACAACTCCGACTTCATCTCATTTCAACTAGTTGTTGTGAATGCCTCGCCTAAGCAGGGTCCCACCGCTCACTGCCATCCACTTCAGTCTTGACAGCTACCTCTCCCCGACTTGCCCCCTTCTACCTGTCTATCCTTGCCCCTCTCCCTTTCCCCCGGCATTTCCTGACTTTATCCTCCCTCCCTCCCTTTAGAGCTCTTACCCTCACCCTCTACGCTCTGACAATGGCCTTCCTGCCTGCATACCCCCTTCCCTCTCACATTGCAGCACTTATTTCTAAGATTGCCCTTGGCTGGTATGTCATGCTACCTAACATTTGGCACATTTTGAATTACTGGAATTTCCTAAGCCTCAGTCTCTTACTTCTTTTTATTGTGTAACTATGTATTATTATGTTGACCTTTGTATGTATGTATACCCCCCATTCCTTCGACGTGGAACCTTTGTAAATGAGCAGTTCCTGCTCAAAGGTATTTGTAATCCTAGATTTCAATAAATCAAAAAAATAAAAAAAAAGTAAGGGTAAGGAAAAGTTCAGAAAGAGGGTTGGCAGCAACAGGGAGGAAGGGGAAAGACTGAATTTAAGCTGGCATCTAATGAAGGGAATGGGGGGGGGATGGATGGAGGAGGGTAGTTGGTTCCATGGGGAGGGAAGGCTGTATGTGAAGTCGATTTCCCAGCCGAGGAGTGTCGGCAGGGAAGGGAAAATGTGCAAGAGTCTCTTGAGTGCAGGGAACAGGAGGAGAAGGGGATGCAGGAGAGGAGATGGGATAGGTATGAGAGGAGTGACCCAAACCAGTATATAAAGATGAGAGAAGCACAGTGGAACTGGGTACAAGAGAGCAGAGGGAGGATGGATAGGGAGCAGTGGTGAGTATGAGAGGGTGAGCTGGTAGCAATGCGGTAGAAGGCACTGAAGAGGGTGTCCAGTCTGGCAAGGAAGGTGGAGGGGGCAGTGTCACAAACCACATCTGCATAGTCAAAAACTGGGAGAACCATTTTGGTGACCAGCTCCCGGAAGACCTAGGGAGAAAGGCAGTCCTTACTGCGGTACAGGTCAGCGAGTCTGGGGTAGAGTTTGGCATGGATGGCATCAGTTTGGGCAGAGAAGTCAAGTCTGCTATCCAGCCACACACTGAATTACTTAAAAGCTGGGACTACTTCAAGCGGAGTGCCATCCAGCGTGGAGAAGATGGGGAGAAGTGCGAGCTGGGCCTGCTTCTGCCTGGTACCAAAGGTCAAAGACACAATTTTTTTTGTGCTGATCCGAAGTTGGTTGGACTGGAATTCATTTAGTAAGGATTTCTCTTTGAACAGGAAGCAGAATGCTTCTCTTATTTCTGCAAAGTGCTCCAAGTTTGGGGTAGAGCTTCTTGTGGATTGCATCTACATGAACATAAAAATCAAGGTGGCAAGCCAACCAGACCCCAAGATACTTGACAGAAGAGACATCTTCAATAGTCGCACAAACAAGGGTATGAAAGGAAGGAAGGAAGAGAGGAGACTCTAGCAAGACTCTGCCTGGTGCTAAAGGTCATACAGACCATTTCCTTTGCACTGAGGGATAACAGATTTTCTCAGAACCAGTGCTAGATGTTAAGATCCAGTTTGCACTGGTTCATGAGGTTAGAGGCAGAGGAAACAGAGAAATTTACGGCAGATAAGGACCGCTTGGTCCATCTAGTCTGCCTATTTCCCCTACATGATGGATAAGCTGCAGATTCTAGTTAATCAACAGTTTACTTCCTCCTACCCCCGACTAGAATTGCCTTATGCCTGTCCCATGCATTCTTGAATTCTCCCACTGTTCCTGACTCCACAACCTCCTCAGGAAGGCTGTTCCATGCATCCACAACCCTCTCTGTGAAAAAATACTTTCTAACATTACTTCTGAGCCGTCACCCCTCTATCTTCAAATTGTGCCCCCTTGTTCTTACATCTCTTCTTCTGAAAGATGCTACCCTCTTGTACTTTGTTAATTCCCTTGAGATACTTGAAAGTTTCTATCGTGTCCCCTCTCTCCCTCCTTTCCTCAAGGATATACATATTAAGCTGCTTTAGTCTCTCCTCGTATGTCTTCTGGTGCAGACCCTGCACCATTTTGGTTACCCTCCTCTGAACAGTCTCCACTCTGTCTCTGTGGAGACGGGGTCCAAGAATTGCATGCAGTACTCCAGATTGGGTCTCACGAACTGTCTGTACAGAGGGATAACAACTTTCTGTTTTCTACTGCTGATGCCTCTTCCTATGCATCCCAGTATCCCCCCAGCCCTCCTTACTGCCTTTTCACATTGCCTGCCAACCTTTAGGTCATCCGATATAATTACTCCTCAGTCCCTTTCGATTTTTGTTGTTATTAACTCACCCCCACTGTGTACTCTTCCCCTGGGTTTTTGACTCCCAGATGCACTACCTTGTACTTCTTTGCACTGAATCTGAGCTGCCATACATTTGACCATTCCTCCAACCTTGCCAAGTCCCTTTTCATCCTTTCCACCCCACCTTGTGTATCAACTCTGTTGCAGATCTTTGTGTCATCAGCAAAGAGACATACTTTTCCTTCCAAGTGCTCTCCGATGTCCCTTATAAAGACATTAAAGAGGACCGGTCCCAGTACCAAACCCTGCAGGACCCCGCTAGTTACCCTCCATTCTTCACTGTGGACTCCGTTTACTATTACCCTTTGCATCTTGTTGTCCAGCCAGTTTTTTTATTGAGGCTACCACCTTGGGACCCACTCCAAGGCTGGCTAACTTGTATATTAATCTTTTGTGTGAGACTGTGTCAAATGACTTGCTAAAACCTAGGTAGGCCATATCCACAGCCCCTCCCTGATCTACTACTTTGGTCACCCAGTCGAAGAAATATATTAGGTTTGTCTGACATGACCTTTCTGCTGTGAAACCATGCTGCCTTGGGTCCTGTGCCCCACTTGCCTCTAGGTACTCAAGAAGTCTTTCCTTCAGGAGTGACTCCATCATTTTCCCTACCACTGAGGTCAAACTAACTGGTCTGAAGTTTCCTGCCTCTGCCCTGGTCCCACTTTTGTGAAGGGGAATCACATTTGCTTTCCTACAGTCCTCAGGTACCACACCATCCTCCCATATTTTGTTAAAGAGAGTAGTCAGTGGCGTTACTAGTTCTACCCTTAGTTCTTTTAGCATTCTTGGGTGAATCCCATCAGGCCCCATTGCTTTGTCCACCCCCAGTTTCAAGAGTTCTTTCTAAACCCTTTCTTCTCTGAATGGACTGGTATCGACCCCCCCCCCCCCCATTCAGAGTGTTTGTCTTGTTTGACTTAGGTACCTCTCCCTCCTCTTCCATTGTGAATACTGAGCAGGAATATTCATTCAGTATCCCTGCTTTTCCATTATCACCCTCTGCCCACATTCCCTCCCCTTTGTTAAGTCTCTGTATCCCTCCCTTGGTCTTTCTTCGCTCCCTAATGTACCTATAAAATGTTTTATCCCCCTTCTTAACAGAGTTGGCTACCTTTTCCTCAGTTTGTGCTGTTCTGACTGCCTTCCCTGCCTCCTTCTGCTTTAACTGATAAAGTTCTCTGTCCTGCTCCTTCTGTGTTTCCTTATATTTCCTGAATGCTATCCTTTTCTCCTTAACCTTCCCTTCCACCTCTTCTATGAACCATAGTGTTTTTTTCCTTTGTTTTATTTTGTCGATTTGCTTCACACAAAGGCTTGTTGCCTCTGCGATGGCTGTTTTGATTATTCCCCATTGTTCCTCCACCCCTCCTTCTTGCCCGTTTGCTAGAGCTTTGCTGAGGCACTCTCTCATTTTGCCAAAGTCAGCCCTCCTAAAGTCCAATACTCTTGTTTTTGATTGGCTTGACTCTATGGCTGTGTTTATTGTGAACCACACTGTTTGGTGGTCACTTGTACCCAGATGGCTACCCACTTCTAAATCTGAGATCCTTTCTCCGTCCCCATTTGAGAGTACCAGGTCTAAGATTGCTCCCTCCCAAGTGGGTTCCAACACTAGCTGTCTGAGGCATGCCCCCTGTAGGGTATCAAGAATGACCCTGCTCTTGGATGTGCCTACAGCAAAGGTACTCCAGTTAACATCTAGCATATTCAGATCCCCGTCACAACAATATCTCCCCTTTTTCTGCCATTTTAAGGATGCCTTCTATCATTTCCTTGTCCATTTCCTCCCCCTGAGATGGGGGTTTGTACACAACCCCCATGCGGATTGTGGTGCCATTTCCTGTCTCCAGGGTGACCCATAGCGACTCATCAACTTCCTGTTTACTCTTTAGTTCTGTTGCTTTAATCCCTTCCCTTATATAGACAGCTACTCTTCCTCCTCTTTTACCCACCCTGTCCCTCCTGTAGATTGTGTATCCTGGTATGCTGACATCCCAGTCATGGTTCTCTGTGTACCATGTTTCACTAACTGCCACAATATCCAGGCATCCCTCTTCCTTCAAGGCCACTAGTTCAGGGAGCTTGTTACACAGACTGCAAGCATTAGCCCCATCCCTGTCCTTACTGCCTTTTTATGCATTTACCCTGTCCTGCTCCCTACTGACTTCTCTACCTTGGTGTTTACCTCTCTAACTACTGTGTTTTGTGGGGGGAGGCTTGGATTTCCCTGTTCCTTTTCAGTGCCTCCCCCCTTGGCTAGTTTAAATGCTTGCTAATGAAGCAGGGTTTTATTTAACTCTAAAAATTGATTAGCGTTTTGCTCATAAAAGTGCTAAAACATCATGAAAATGCATAGCACTTGCCTCACTGTGTTTAACAAACATAACACACCTAGAAAACTTATATAAATACTTTCTGTACAGTTAGTATTGTCCCAAGGAAAAAACTGCTAATCAATTATTTAAAACCCTGATGAAGCATTTAAACCTATCACCTAGGATCCTGCCCCAGGACAGATGCAGACCATCGCGCCAGTATAGGCCTGCATCCCTCCAAGTGGCTCCCCAGTCCCCAATGAAGCCAAAACCCTGAGCGTCACACCAGTTTTTTAACCATTCACTGAATCCCATGGTGCGAAATACCCTAGCATCATCCTTGCCATAGACAGCCAGCACCTCTGAGATGGTTACTGTACATGCTACTTGTCTAAGGCCCCTCTCCAACTCTACAAACTCCTCTAGCACCGCTCTGATGCCATTCACAGCCAGGTCATTTGTCCCTAGGTGGACAATGACATCCAGCTCCCTCCCTCGTGCAGCTGCTCCTGTGATCCTGAGGATTTGCTTCCTGTTCTTCTGAGCCAAGGTGCCAGGCAGGCACCTTACCTCCCTATCCTCTTCCTCCCCCACTTCTACCCCCAATGATCGAGTCCCCCACCAGGAGTTGTTTCCTTCCCTTGTGGGGTCTCGTGCCACCCTCCTGTGGGTCTCCTCTGTGGAACTTTCCAGCATCCTCCTTGGTCTCTACTGCAGGTGCCTCCATAGAGGAACCACTCTTCCCCAGAACAGTATAGGAATTGTGGAGAGGTACAACTGGAGGGATGCACCTCTGTTCCACCACCCTCTCCCTCCCTGAGCCCACCTTGGTGCAACCGCTCCTCTTTCTTGGCAACTTCTGAGGTAGCGGTGGTGGCCCTGGTGGTCCCTGGGTGGGGGAAGAGGTTTCACGAATCCTAACCAGGTCAGTCTGGAGACGGGAAATCTCCTCCCTCAGACCACAGAGATGCCTGCAAACAGGGCAGCATCGCAGCCTCCAGAATGTCTCCCGGAACACTGCTGCCCCACAGCCATTGCACTGCACCACTCCCATCTTGACTTATTTTGTGTCCCCTCTCCTGTTGCTTTGTATGCTTACTGTCTCCTCCCTCTATGTACTTTTATACTTACTTTCCTACTGCCTATGTGCCCTTATAACTCTCGCCCTTTCTGTTCTGGGATAGGAACTTCCTGACTTCCTGTAGTCTTCAGTAGTCTCTTTCATCCGTGCTTGTATTCAGACCTCCAGCAGCCGGGGGGGGGGGGCTATTTTTGTTTTAGGTTCCTTCAAGGTTGCTGAAACTAATGTGTCTCAGTGATCCTTCCCTTCCTACTGCCAAACAGGAAGTTCCTGTTGTCAGTCAAATCCAGTGGCTATAAAAGTAGAACTGGCTTGGGTGGGAAGGAGGGCAATTGGTAAAAAAGCTGTAGTTCTAGACTGCTGTTACTTGCTCTGAAAGCAAAATTCTCCTCTGTCAAAAACAGCAGGAAGCTGTAATTGGAGACACCTGCTTTTGTACTCCTAAACTCCTAAGTCACACCCCAAATCAGCTTCACCCTCTGCTCTTGACTCAGTAAATTAAGCTGATACAGCTCCCTTCCTCAGAGAAACACACAGTGACATTTTTTTACTTAAATGAGACCCCATTCTTCTAATAAAGTATCTGTTTGCTTAATCCAAACAGGCACCGACTCCTGCTGAGATAGAAGTGATTAATCAGTAAAAAAGCTGTAGTTCTAGACTGCTGTTACTTGCTGTAAAAGCAAAATTCTCCTGTGTCAAAAACAGCAGGAAGCTGTAATTGGAGACACCTGCTTTTATACTCCTAAGCTCCTAAGCCACAACCCCAATCAGCTTCACCCTCTGCTCCTGACTCAGTAAATTAAGCTGATACAGCCCCCCTTCCTCAGAGAAACACACAGTGGCTTTCTTTTTTTACTTAAATGAGACCCCTTCTTCTAATAAAGTATCTGTTTGCTTAATCCAAACAGGCACTGACTCCTGCTGAGATAGAAGTGATTTATCAGTAAAAAAAGATGTAGTTCCAAGAGAACTGTACCATCTGCATACATATGAATGGCCACAAATAAGCAGGCAGAGGGGAGGTCATTTAGAAAAATAGAGACAACAACAGGACCAAGGACAGATCCTTGGGGAACACCTGAGCTAATTGGGATTGGAGGGAAGAGGAAATCACCAAAACAGACAGCTTGAAACTTGCCCTCAAAGTAGGAGAGTAACCACTCAACTGATGTGGCAGAAGAGTCCAGCAGCCTGATGCTTTTCCAGGAGAATGGGATGGGCAACAGTGTCAAAAGCTTTGTCTACATCAACAAAAATGGCAGAGGTGACAAGGCTTGATCCACACCAAAGAGGATAGTATCAGTGAGCTGGAGGAGAGAGGTGGAGGTGACATGGGACTTTCTAAAGTCAGAATGGTAAGGAGTGAAAAAGGAGGCTGAGTCAAGTAAAGGGAAGAGTTGGGAGAGAAAGAACAGTTATGCAAGAACTTACCATAACAGTGGATCTTCGAGAGAATCTCCTCCAATAGACCACCCCTTTGCAACTATAAGCAGTTGGTGTCAGGACCACTCAGAAACTTTTTGCTAGCTGGGGGCCATCCACAATGACATGCAGCACTGGCATGTACCTGTATATAACATGGGCCCCATCACCCTTCAGTTCACTGCTGGAGATTAGCCTCAAACAGCCTCCAACCATGAGAAACCAGGAGACTGGACCGGCACCATGCATACAGAGAGAGGCATAGTGCTGGAGACAGGATGTATGGAGTAAGGTTTTAGGCATAAAATCTAATATAACCCTCAGGAAAGCAAACGGAGAAGGAGGGAGGGTGCAGCTTGGCCTAACAGAGGACAGTCTCTCGCTAAGTTCTTGTGTGACTGTTCTATCTTCATCAAGGACATCTCCTTCATTAGGCCACACTTTTGGAAAACCTCTCAAGCAGTACAAAGCAACAAGGAGGACAGTAACAGTCTGATACTTAATCAGTACAGAAGGCCTTGCAGTAAAGCAAGCCCCAAACCAGCACGTCTATAAGAGATGATGTCCAGACTGCAATATTTAGTGAAAGCGTGAATAGTACTCCATGTGACTGCAGTACATATGTCAGCAGCAGGGGCATTTTTGAAATAAGCAACAGAAGTGGTCAAACCCTTTGTGGAGAGACCACAAAAAACACCAGGAAGTTCCTTACGATATTTCCTATAACAGAACATAATACAATGTGCCAGCCATTAGGACAGGCATTGTTTAGACACGGAAGCGCTCTCTTTCTCACAGCAAAGGAAACAAAAAGCTAAGTGGGCTTTCTGCAGTCCTAGGTGCCATCAGTACAGTATCTCAGTATCCTATGTACATCTAAAGTATGGTGCAGTGCCTCAGCCTGGTTGGCATACTTGGGATAATAAACAGTCAGGAAGGTGTATTATTTGAGTCAGTGTAAATTCTGATACCACCTTCGGTAGAAACTTAGGATTTGTACGCAAAGAGACTGCCTTTGTGAAAAATCTAGTAAGGAGTCTCACATATTAAACCCTGAAGCTGAGAAATCCTGCAAGCAGAGGTCTCCACATCTACAAACATTTTCCATGGCAGGAAACATAAGCCACAACTTGTGGCAGGCTCAAAAGGAGCCAACATCAATTTCCAAAGAATGAAATTCAAGTCACAAAGCACCGAAGTGAGACTGGATTGCAGACAGGAGGTTTCACATGAAGAATATCTCTCAGAAACATATGGGATTCCTCTCAGTTTGGGACACCTATGCCCTACTCAGACGGATCCATGTGCGGGGCTCCCACCTGCCTTGGATCACCGCTGACCTCATGGCTTGCCTGCGGGCTAGGGATCAGGCATGGAAGACTCACAAAGTCACTGGCTCCAAGCTGGATTACAAGTATTACCATACTCTTCAGAACACCTATACAAGAGCAATCCGTCTGACCAAGGCGAACTACTTTAAATTCATCTTCCATACTAACTTAAATCACCCCTCCAAATTCTGGAAGGTGGTACAATACCTCTTTGCCCCCCCCCATACCAGCCCCCTACCCCTGCCATTAAAGCTGGCTGCATCACGATAACCGACCCACTTGCAATGGGAACCAAATTTAGTTCCGTCTTCACCTCTTGTACTGCCTCACTCCTATCCTCTCTCTCCCCCCAACCTCATACGGCCATGCCCCAAAGTGGCCCATCGCATCCAGCCTCCCAGATTCCTTATCAGGAGGAAAAGTACTCATAAGTCTAGGAGCTCTAGACCCATTATGAGCAGTCAAGTTGACCACAGAGTCAGTTTTAGGCTGATTAGCATAATAAGGCTTAGCAGATAGGACAGGATACTGCTTATCAGCCTTTCTACAGACTGGGGGCATTGAGTTAGGTCTGTACCATGCAGCAAAAGCAGCATCCTCTAATGCAGGATATACAGGTGAAATGATAATGGAGGGGAAGCATGGCACCTCTAAAAACTCCATGCGATTCAGTTTAGTGGCATCTTCCTGTTTCACATCAAAGTGCATGGCAGACTGCATTTGCTGCATCATGGCTTGAAAAGATGGATCCTCAGGATGAGATCTCAGGGTATAAACCACTGAACCCTTACTACAGGATGAGAGGGTAGAACTACAGTGAGGGGGCCCTCCACATATTGTTCTTCACTCTTATATTCCTCCTCTAAAGCTGCCTCTAAGCCCATGAGGTCAGGATTATATTCCATTTAATTGTCATCAGCATGAGCAACGATGGGAGTCGCAGAATGGATCAGCAATGCCGGCGGTGGCTGAGAGGCATTCTAGTGGAATCCACTGATGGGGGCTGAGCACCAAAAGGCCCCATCGGAGGAACAACTGCCTGTAATGGCAGTCCTGACAAAATGCATTGAATCATTTCAGAGAACAACGGCAACATAGCCTGGGAGTCATTTTTGCTGGGTGCTACCACACCCATGGTGGTAATAAGTGTTTTAATACTAAAATACTTTTTGAGCGTACTTCAGCAGTGGTGTTCTCTTAAGTCGCTTGGATGTAGGGCCAATCCCTCTCTTGTTTCTACCTGTGCTACTGCAGGGGTCACCCTTAAGCTTTTTTTGCACTAGCCAGCAGGACAAATTGATTCAAGGACCATGGATTCAAGTACAAGGACCATGAGCTCATAATTAACAACCACGAAGGTGTCACTCTTGAGCAGGTGGATATGTTTAAATATCTGGGCCTGACCCTTGACTGCTCCCTCTCGTGTACCAAACACATTGACAATATCGCTAAAACTGTGAACTCCCGTATAGGGCTACTATACAAGCATAAACATTGCCTAACGGCTGAAGCCTTGAACCTCGCTATCCAGAGCTCTGTTATCTCAACTATTGACTATGGGCTCGTTATCTATGGATCTGCTACTGATACTGCACTCCGGCACATAGCTGTAGCCCTTAATAAGGCATGTAGACTACTTATTTCAGCTGCCAGCCTTTCTCACACGTGTGACATTTACGAGCAGGCTAACTGGCTCCAGCTATCCAGCAGGCTAAAGTACCAGACCTGCATCCTAGCTAAGAAGACATCACTGGGCCTTATGCCCCCTGGAGTCCAATCAATACTGACCCCGGAGCGTGTCCGCCGCCTAACTAGAAGATCGGACAGTCTAACCTTTACATAATACCTCGCTGTCGGACCTCTCAAGCTCAGCTTTCTTACCTTGTCAGAGCCTCCACCTGGTTCAACTTGCTACCTACAGAAATCTCCAACATTGCCACGATTGGTGTATGTAACCGCGCCAACACCTCGTGGCTAGTGCCTTTGTGATTGCTTCTTATAATCCCTCCAGGCAGACTACCCTCAAGCATCCCTCCTCACTGCCTCAGCCTCTTCCTCCTCTCCTACCCCCCATTACTGGGTATAGGATGAATCTGTCTCCTTTTCATCCCCCTTCCTCCTCCCTTGCTGTTTCCCATCTACCACATACCCAACGCAATGCCCTCCCCATTTCTCCTCCTGCCTCTCTCTCTCCCATACCACCCACTCACCACCACTCTTCTTTCTCTTTTTCCACTAACCCACTCCTAACAAAGCTTCACTAAGCTGCCTATGACTTGTACTGTATAATTAACTCACAACACAATTCCTTGACAAAGCCTTTGGCTGCTATTATTGTAACCTTATCTGTCTTTTTTTTGTAAGTTCCATTGTAATGATCATGTTATGTTTTCTACCTTATTGTCTTGACGTGGAACCTTTGTAAAAGAGCCCTCGGCTCAAAGGTGTCATCCGAAATACAAATAAATAAATAAATAAATAAATTCAAAACAGCACTAGCCTGCAGATAGTTACACTAGCCCACAATTATAATAGTAAATTTTATTCACTTATACAGGACAAAATGCAAGACAATAAACACTCTGATTATTGCATATTTATCATGCTCCCACACTGCTTCCTGCCCCAGATAAACAATAGAAAAAAAGAGACTGCAATGCAGTCTTATGCAGTGTGCACACCCGTTGTTTTGTACCAGGGCCCCCTTGCTTCCACTTTCTGCACCCCCTTTCCACCAAACCAGAGGATACCATAAAAGCAAATGTTCAATCTAAAAGTCCTATCTCTACACACACAATAGCAGACATCATCATGCATCTTACACAGTCTCACCTCCACTTGCAGGGCAATGGACAGAATCAGGCACAGAAAGACACTTTTATTGTTTCAAATTATAGTGTGATCTGCAGTGGTGTCCAAGGAAAGTATAGAGCTGAGAGATTGGGTTGTGGAAGACAGCAGCTTTGGTGAGGCTGTAATAAAACCCACCACCCACAGGCAAACCCAGTCTACAGTACCGCTTAGCATTTTGTCACTAAAATGTTGGATACAGGCACTCAAAATGATGGAAAATGAGGCACACTGGTCTAGAACAAATAGTCAAAGACAAGCTGATGCCTCTCTATAAAACCATGGTGAGGCCTCACCAGGAGTATGGGATCCAGTTCTGGAGACCTCACTTATGCAAAGACATAGATGGGATTGAAAGAGTTCAGAGAAGGCAACCAAGATGGTGCATGGTATGAATAGGAAACCCTGTGAGGTAAGGTGGAGGGAAATGGATCTGTACCCATGGGAGACTAGAAGGGAGCAGGGGGAAATGATAGAAACATTTAAGTACATGAAGGGGATTAATAAGGTGAGGGAGGGAAGCTTATTCACAAGGAAAGAAGGAGCTAGAAATAGAGGTCATAGTCTAAGCTAGAAGGAGGAAGACTTAAGGGCAATGTGAGGGACTGTTACTTCACGGAGAGAGTGGTGGAGTCCTGGAACAAACTACCTGAATAGGTGGTGGGGCCGTAACTGTGGAAGGATTCAAGAGGGCATGGGACAGAAATAAGGGGTTGGACAGTGGGCGGAGTGGGATGTCCCTTGACAAAGGTGACAATGTGTGTATGTGGAGGTGGGGGGTAAGGAGCAGACTCAATGGGCCAGAGAGGTCCTTTTCTTCCACCACATTTCTATGACTCTATGAAGTTCAAGAAACTGGAAGCTAGTGACTAAACAGCACTCTTCTCCTGCTCACAGCCTGCACATTAGCTGAATGTCCTAACAACTGAGTGATATTAAGTGGTACAACCTTGGAGTGGGTCCCAGGGTGGTAGCCTGGGTAAAACACTGGCTGAACAACAGGACACAGAAGGTAATCGTAAATGGGGTCCACTCTGAAGAAAGAGGGGTTACTAGTAGGGTACCGCAGGGTTCAGTACTGCATCCAGTCCTTTTTAATGTCTTTATAAGTGACATTGCAGAGGGACTGGAAGGAAAAGTATGCCTCTTTGCAGATGACACAAAGATCTGCAATGGGGTTGATACACAAGGAAGCGTGGAAAGGATGAGAAGGGCTTGGCAAGGTTGGAGGAATGGTCAGAAGTATGGCAGCTTGGATTCAATGCAAAGACGTGCAAAGTAATGCACCTAGGAAACAAAAACCCAGGGGAAGATTACACAATGAGGGGGAGGTAGTAACAACAACAAAAATGGAAAGGGACCTGGGGGTAATCATATCAGATGACCTTGGTTGGCAAGCAATGTGAGAAGGTGGTAGGGAGGGCTGGGGGGATACTGGGATGTACAGGGAGAGGCATCACCAGCAGAAAACAGGAAGTTATTATCCCCCTGTACAGACAGTTGGTGAGACCCCATCTGGAGTACTGTGTCCAGTTCTGGAGACCCCATCTCCGTAAGGACATAGACAGGATAGAGGCAGTTCAGAGGAGGCAACTAAAATGGTGCAGGATCGGAAGAGAAGCCATCGAGGAGAGGCTAAAGGAACTTAATATGTATACCCTTGAGCAAAGGAGGGAGAGAGGGGACATGATAGAAATGTTTAAGTACCTCAGTGGAATCAACAAAGTCCAAGAGGGTAGCATCTTTCAGAAAAAGAGATGTGCAAGAACAAGGGGACACAATTTGAAGATAGAGGGGGGACGGCTCAGGGGCAATGTGAGGAAGTATTTTTTTCACAGAGAGGGTGGTGGACGCATGGAACAGCCTTCCTGAGGAGGTTGTGGGGTCTAAACCTTAGGAGAATTCAAGAATGCATGGGACAAACATAAGGCAATTTTTGTGGGGGATACGAAGAAATAGGCTGTTGGTTAAATAGGATCTGCGCTTATCCTCTAGGTAGGGAAATGGGCAGACTAGGTGGGCCAAGCGGTTCTTATCTGCCGTAAAAGTCTATGTTTCTATGTTTCTATGATAACGACTCACACGGAGTCTTTAGTTGGATACCCCTCTTGAACTGCCAGATACCTGCAGCTGTTAATGACCTGTTAATCACACCAGGCCACCTGGAATACTGAGGGAGAGTAGCATGAGGACTACACAGCCTGCTAAAGTAGGGACTTTTTAACTTCATTAACAGCCATGGAAAACCTACACTAGTCAAGACAGACAAGTAAAGGGTTACCTGCAGTAGCCCTGGTTAATTTGCTCTAGGACCTGGGCTAGCAAAACAATGTTAAAATTGACCCCTGCTGTTGTAATACTTCGCACCATCCCTCGTGTCTTGCAGCTGCCACTTTTTCTAAATATTTCCAGTTGTCTCTCTTTTTGGTTTGGCTCAGACAAATTAGACTACTTTGAGTTCAGCTATGGCAGCCTCATCCATGGAAGCCATGGGTAGTGTAAGCAGCACCCCATGTTTTCCAAAAAGAAAACGAACCCCCGAATGCATCTAGAGAAAAATCTATTTTTTTGCCAAATAATCTGTTCTTTAAAGATGGAGATAAAAATGTGTTATTGAGAGAGTTCAATAGAAACATAACCAACGACGAGAGTAATGAACAAGAAATAAGCGCAACATTTGACATCAAACGAGCCTATGTAAAATCAGAAAGAACAATATTAAAAGCAAGGTGCGTATACGGGCAACATGTGACATTACAAGCATACTTACAAGTCAGTAGATTACTGAGAGGATTACACTTTACAAAGCAACCCATATTCAGTTTTGAAAGAACCCATTTTTTAAAAGACTGGCAGGTGCACCTGCTCGAACCAGGAGCAGATCTAATTAAGATAATTTTAAAAGATGGTGCCCTAAGAGAAGAAGAGCTTAAAAAGTAACTAAATATCAATGAAGAACAGTTTCACTCTTTCCAAACACATTTGGATTTTTATATACAAACAGAACCTAGAAGAAGCAATTAAGAGACAAGATGATAGAATTAAATGGATGAAAATGAATAAGTTTGAACGGGATCATAGGGACAACGAACAAGGTACTGTTTCTGAATGGGGAAAAAACAAGACAAAGCCATGCTTCATTCTTAAAAAATTGAAACAACATACAGATGTTTACACAAGTGCATCTGGGTCAGAATCTGATGTTAATGGGGAAATATGTGAAAGTAACAACCAAGGTTATTTTTTATCATGGGTTCCGGAAACAACAACGGGGGGGGGACCAATATCCAGTGTGAGCACAGTACCATCAGTGAGAACCTCCTCTCCACATGAAGCATGACGCTGCCTCCAAATCAGGAAATGATTGCACTACAAACCATAACATGCACGGAAACACACATGACTGCAGAACACAGAATGAACTTTCCGAACTTGCCAACAGTACCTCAGAATATACCTTGACGCAGTCCTCGTCTCACATGTTTTGCAGACAAGGTACAAGGAGGGGCGAGGGGAAAAGGGAGAGGCAAGCCAAGACCAAGAAGACAGGTGGAACCAATACAGGTACAGAGGGAATTTCCAACACAGGGGCAGAACCAGAGGTGGTGGATACAAAGACGGAGGAGGGGGAGGTCATAGGATGGGAGTCAGAAAAACAGGTTACTCACCTGTAACAGTAGTTCTATGAGTGGTATATGTTGTTCATCCACACTTATTGACTAGTCCCTTTCCCTTTAAATCAGCTGGAAAGTCTTCAAGCTGGCTCCTCCCACCCACCCGGGTGGTATAACCCTCGGCTCCGCCCCATGATGCCAGATCTTAGCCCGCTGGAAGCCAGGTTTGTGCGTCCGCAGCCAGGGAGGTCGGATGGGTCCGTGTGGATGAACAACATATACCACTCCTAGAACTACTGTTACAGATGAGCAACCTGTTTTTCTAGTATCATGGATACGTTGTTCATCCACACTTATTGGCAGACTCCTAGCCGTTCTCCAGGAGGAGGGAGGCAAGGTGCACACCCCCTTCTTGGGAAACAGAGATTGGAGAACTGAGGCCCCAAAGCCAGCACCCGGGCGTGACTCAAGGTCGATGTGGTAATGGGCGATGAAGGTGTTTGCTGACTTCCAGGTAACAGTCCAACAGATTTCCTTTATGGGGATGTCCCTGGAAGCAGCCACTGATGCAGCAGTATGGCGGGTATAATGAGCTCATCCTTTTAGGAGGCTCCTTGTCCGCCAACTCGTAGCACAGACTAATGCAAGATGTAAACCATCGAGCAATTGTCTGCTTTGCTGCAGGTCTGCCAGAAGCGGCTTCAGCGCAGGTGACAAACAGCTGGCGAACCTCTCCCCGAATCTCTGCCGTTCTCGCCTTATAACAGGAGAGAGCTCTCGTCTCAGGTCCAAAGTATGGATCCTATATTCAGCCTCCGAGGTGTAACTGGGGTAGTACACCAGCAGAGTCAACACCTGATTAAGGTGAAACTCTGACACCACCTTCGGAAGGAATTTCGGTTGGGGGAGCAGGACAACCTTGTCCCTGTGGAAGACCAGATAAGGGGAGTCCACCGAGAGCACCTGGAGCTCCCCTGTCCTTCTGGCAGATGTGATAGCCACCAGGAAGGCCGTCTTCCATGACAAGTGTGACAACTCACACTTGTGCATTGGTTCGAATGGCTTGCCCATGAGCTTTGCCAGTACCAGCAGTAGATCCCATGAAGGTGGAGGTTCACGCACCAGAGGGAATATGTGATCCAAGCCTTTGAAAAAGTGCCTGACCACTGTCTCCTGCGCCAACATCGGCTGACCAGCCCATGCCCGGTAAGCAGACAGGGCTGCCAGGTGCATCCTAAGGGTCTGAAAACTCCCTTTGGACAGGGACCAAAGGTAGTCGAGAATGTTAGCCACTGGACAGAACAGAGGGTCCAGGCCCTTGCCCCAATACCAAATGGAAAACCTTTTCCATTTGAAGGCATAACACTTCCTGGTCGACTCCTTCCTGGATGCTTCCACTACTGTGAGGACATCCTTGGAAAGACCCAAAGCCTGGAACTCTAGCCACTCAGGTACCAGGCTGTCAGGTGCATGGATTGTAAGTCCAGATGGAATACCTTCCCCTGATTGAGTGAGATCAGATCTGGGTGTGCTGGAAGCCACTCCGGGGGCCTATTGCTGAGGCTGAGGAGATCTGGGTACCAGAACTGGCACGGCCAGTCTGGGGCTACCAGAATCACCTGCGCCTTGTCCCTCCTCACTTTGAGGAGCACCTTGTGAATCAAGGGAAATGGAGGGAAGGTGTAGAATAAGTCTGGGGTCCACGGTCTCAAGAAGGCATCCCCCTGCAGCAAGCCCTGCTGAGGGGGGGGCAGGCATGAAACAGCCTCAGCTTGGTGTTTTCCCAGGAGGCAAACAGGTCCACCAACGGATTGCCCCAGTGGGAGAACAGACTGTACACTACCTTTGGATAGAGAGACCACTCGTGGGATGTCTCGCCTGTGCAGCTGAGAGCATCCACCAGTTGGTTTGAGGCTCCTGCCACGTGGATGGCTAGGAGATCTGCCTCCAGATGGCTCATAAGTGTCCAGATGCAGAGCGCTTCCCTGCACAGCAGATGGGAATGTGTGCCACCCTGTTTGTTGAGGTAGTACATGCTCACGGTATTGCCTGTCTGGACTTGAACCACCTGACCCTGGAGCTGAGAAGCGAAAGCTGACAGTGCCAGTCTGACTGCTCTGAACTCCAACAGGTTGATGTGATAATGGGACTCCTCGGGGGCCCAGAACCCATGCGCTCTGTTGTCCCCCATGTGAGCTCCCCAGCCCATAAGAGAGACATCGGCTGTAAGGGCAACCAGTGGCTTGGGGCGGATAAACATCAGGATCCCTTCCTGCAACCGGTCTGGGACAGTCCACCACTGGAGAGCGTCCCACATCTTCTGGGTCACAGTGATTAGCTGGTCGAAATGACCATGGCGCTGAGACCACTTGGCGGCCAGCTCCCACTGGAGGGGGCACATGTGCCACCGGGCTCAACGGACCAGAGGTGCATGCCACCATGTAACCCAGAAGGTGCAGAAAGTCCCAGGCAGGGTGCAACTGCCCAACCAGAAATGACTGGGCAAAGGAGGAGAGAACCACTGCCCTGTCTGCTGGGAGCCGAGCTCTGGCTTGATGAGAGTCAAGCTCTGCCCCGATGAAGCACACCACCTGAGAAGGCACGAGCTCCGACTTGGCCTCGTTGATCAGGAGACCGAGTTGGGAGCAGGTCTAGAGGGCCAGGTCCCTAGACCTCTCCACCTCCTGCTGGTTGGAACCTGTTAAGAGCCAATCGTCGAGGTACGGGTCAATTCTGACCCCCGACGTCTGAGATGGGCTGCCACCACCGCAATGCATTTGGTGAAGACCCGTAGGGCCAAAGACAGGCTGAATAGCATGGCTCGGAACTCGTATAGGGTTCCCTTGGCTCTGAAATGGAGGAACCGCTGGTGGGACAGATGGATTGGCACATGAAAGAACGCGTTCTGGAGATCCAGTGAACAGTACCACAAGTTTCGCTCCAGGGATGGTATGATCTGAGACAGAGTGACTATCTGGAAGGTGCATGACCTGAGATACTGATTCAGGTCATGCAGATCTTGAATGGGGCGCCAGCCCCCATCCGCTTGGGAACCAGTAAGTACCTGGAAATGAAGCCTGGATGCTGGAGGGTCCGCCACTGGAGTCACTGCCTTCTTGAGGAGGAGCTGATCAATGTCTTCTCGGAGAGCCAACTGGGTGTGGGTGGATACCCTCTCCTCCCGTGGAGCATGGGCTCAGCTTGGAGGATACTGCTAGAATTCCAGAGGCAGTCCCTGGCCGACCACTTCTAAGACCCACCTGTCCATGATAAAAGTAGACCGGGGGAAAGAAAGTGGTGGAGTCAGCCCCCCACGGGAGGACCCAGAGCTGGCATGACAGGAGTAGGGGTGGCAGCCCCAACCCCGTTACTGGGCAGGCTTCGAGGCAGAGGGTCCAGGGCCTGAACCCCGGCCTCCCTTACGGGCCTGGAAAGGTCCAGGCTTGGGCCAGGGGTGCCAAGCTTGAGCCTGCTGCTGCTGATGCTGACCCCCTTGAAAGGAGGACTGCTGGACCACAGGGGAAGAGTGACAAAAACGCTTCTTCTTCTTCTTCTGCTGTTTCTTGGGACCAAAAGAACCCTTAGCAGAAATGGCATCCAAGGTGGCACTGGACTGCTCAATGCGTTGAAGGTGACCAGCCACACCTGGGCCGAAGAGATTGGTGCCCAGGAAAGGCACATCAGCTAGTCTGTGCTGAGTATCCACCGGAAAGGAGGAGAGCCTCAGCCAAACCCTACGGCGAGAGGCAACTGCAGTTGCCAATGAACAGGCACATGAGTCTCTGATGTCCAGAGCCGTCTGGAGCTGTTTGGCAACAGCATGGCCTTGGTCCCAGACCTCCTTGACTGTGGTCTGCAAGGCCACGGGGAGATGTGGGAGGACTTCGTCCAAGGACCCCAAAAGCGCATGGGAGAAGTGTGCCATGATGATGGTTGAGCTTAGGAGGAGATGGAGGCCTAAAGACGAGGCCACATAGACCTTCTGGGCAGAGTGGTCCAAATATTTGGATTCTTTCTCAGGAGGTCTGTCGGTATCAGTAGAACTACCAGTACGCCTGAACACAGAGGCAGTCACAAGGCTCTCAGCTGAATGGTGCTCTATGAACCCGCAAGGGACCCCATGGGCACCGCATACTTGCGGGCCATACGGCAGACGGAACTGGACAGGAGGCAGGGTGCTGCCAAATTTGTAAGGCCGGACCAACAATGGCCTCGGCCAAAGGAGAGGCTTCCGTCGGGGTATCCCATCTCTTGAGGATGTCAGTGAGAGGGTACTCCACCTTTTTCTGGATAGGTTCCGGGGCATCCCTGTGGACTCAGAGATGAGGAGAAGAATGCCGTGAAAGCACAAAGGACCTTCCTCCATCTCTATCCCACCAGCCGATTCATCAGCCCCTGGATGAGAATGGAGACCAGTTTCATCCGAATCTGAGGTATCCGGATATAGCGGTCGACTGACCACATCACCCTTGACTCGCCGGGGGCGGTCAGTGGTGACGGTGACCGAGAGACACTGGGAGAAGCCCGGTGTCTGGTCTAGCTTCTTTAGAAGGAGCCCCTCCCACAGGCTGCTTGGGTGGCGGTTCCACCAAAATCGGTGGAGAGACCGGTTTAGGCCGAACCAGAGTTTCACTGGCTCCGCGGGTGGAGGAACAGACTTATTCGTCTCCACAGGAGTCGCTTCGGCTGGGGAATTGAAAGCCAAGTAATGGCCGGGGTAGAAGCTGGGGTAGGTTTATGCCCAGATAAAATCAGCTGTTGCTATATGAGGTCCTCGTAGCACTGCCAGAGCTTCCACCGGAGCCTCTCCTCATCTGAGGAGGACGAGGACGATCGATGGCATTGCCTCTTTTTAGAGAGCTTATGGCCCTTCCTCGGCCTTTTGGTTGAGGGGGTCCAAGACCTCGATCGAGATCGGACGGCCCGACTCGGTAGCTCAGGAGACATCAGTGGGACCAGTGACTTCCCGGGGTCAGTGACCACTTCCTCAATGGGATTCCCAGCAGGCTGGGTCTCCTTGTCAAGGAAATCAAGGACCGGAGTCCGAGAAAGGGAGTCGGCGACAAGGGGTAGATTGGGTTGAGAATTATCTCAATGTCATTGATTGACACTTCTGTCGACTGGCCAGATTGCAAGGCTGAGAAGCCAGCTGCTGAAGAGGTGATTTTGACCAAGATCTCTCCTGATCCCAAGAGAGTCCCGGGTCCTTCTCTCGTTTACGGGACTGAGAGGAGTGCATGCCCAAAGGACTCCCACCCTTAGTCGGGAGAGAGTGGCACAACTCTCGGAAGGAACCTGAGAAGGTGGAGCCCAGGTTGAGCAGAACGAAAAAGCTCCAAGAGGAAGATTCCACGGCACGAGCCGCTTCCTCCTCGAAGGCTTGCATGTGCTCTAATTGCTCGGCAGATCTTGTGGCCACAGAAACCGCCCACTGGGCCTCCTTGGATTTCACCGGCGGGTTCCATTTTGGGCCTCACCAGCTTAAGGCGTCCGAGATGGTCATCAAGGACATTAGGGTTGGGCAGCGAGGCAAAACTCACGTCATGGTGTCAGCGGTGACACCAACAATAAACGCATGGTCAGTGCATGACATCTTCTGGCTGCATCTAACATCAATGAAATCCGGGGCAAGACCTGTCTTCCATAATCGAGGAAAAACGATCACAATCGCTAATGCGAACAAGGCAAATTTTCGGAATAACCGAAGGTTTGGAAGCCAGGGCCTACAAAATGCGAGAGCACGAAGGAGGCAACCTGAATCTTCCAGCGGAAAGGAAGATCTGGGGTCATGGGGTGTAGTCGAGGGTTATACCACCCGGGTGGGTGGGAGGAGCCAGCTTGAAGACTTTCTGGCTGATTAATAGGGAAAGGGACTCTGCCAGTAAGTGTGGATGAACAACATATCCACGATCCTAGAACATCAAAATCACTGTGAAACAGAAACAAATGAAACAATGGAAACCCTGGTTGTCAATATTTCCCCTTATATCTTAACAAAGCATGAAATAAATATTTTAAACAAAGGATTAACGTTTGTCCCTAAAAATGCCCTAAGAGAATTTGACACTACTGTGGACTTAAACTGTTTAACACGTAAGTTGAACTTACATGTCCTATATGCTAAAGAGAATGTTACTGAGGATACAGGGGGAGTTGCAAACAACAATGATTAAGGAAGACAGAAATGAAAGAGAAAACACTGATGTGCAGGCTAGCTTCCCTTGGAAAAAGAAATCAACATTCATCCCTGCAATGAATCCAACTGTACAAGTCTTCCTAAAGGCATGTGAGAGAGATATTGCGGAAACTGGAAAAAATTCCCTGAACTGAAACCGACAAAACTGCATTAACATACTAACATACTAATTGCCAGCTGATTAGGCCTTACGGTCTATCGAGTCTGCTCGAACCTCAGATCCCTAGTTGGGTGCCAAGGCCCTCCCCCTCCTTGTTTTCCAGAAACCCCTATCATCCATCCCCACCCCCCTGGGCCAGGCCATCATCTGATACATTCGCTTTCTGTGTCTGTCCTACCCTCTCTTGAAGCCCTCCACTGTGGATCTCTGAACCAGCTCACCAGGCAGCGCATTCCAAGGGTCCACCACCCTCTCAGTGAAAAACCTCCTCCTCTTCTTCCCCCCTCACCCTTCCACCTTCCAACTTCAAACCATGCCCTCTGATGATACCTCCCTGCTTTAGTCTAAAGATCCCTCCATGTTTACCCTATTTATTCCTTGAGGTGCCTAGGAGCCTCAATCATGTCCCCATCTCCTCTCCTCCAATGAAAACAGGCAGAGCTCTCAATCTGTCCTCATCGCCAAATCTCTAGTCCTCGTATCATCTTAGTTGCCCTCCTCTGTACCCTCTCCAGGAGCTGTATGTCCCTCTTCAAGTGTGGTTTCCAGTACTGTACACAGTACTCAAGATGTGGTCTAACCAGTCCATTGTACAGTGGCAGAATCACTTCCCTGCTCCTAGAGGTGATTCCCCTTACGATGCATCCCAACATCCTGTTTGCCTTGCTAGCTGCTCTCCTCCACTACTCAGAGTTATTCACACATGCATCCACCATGACCCCTAGGTCTTTTTCCCCTGTTGAGGCCTCCAGTGCCTCCCCTCCCAGGGTGTACCTGTGTTTAGGGTTTCCCCGCCCAAGATGTAACACCTTGCACTTGGTGATATTGAAATTTCATTTCCATGTGTGAGCCCAGCTTTCCAGGGTGTCCAGGTCCCCTTGCAGGGCCAACCTCCCCTCTTCCCACTCAACTACTGCTCCCATCTTGGAGTCATCAGCGAAGAGACTCATTTCACACCCTATACCCTCCCTGATGTCCGATATGTATGCATTAAACAGGATCGGACCCAGGACTGAGCCCTGTGGTACCCCACTACAGACCTTTCTAGGGTTCGAGAGCTCCCCACCGACCACTACTCTCAGGGTGCATCCAGCTAGCCAGCTTTCAATCCATCTGACCATCAAGAAGACCAGAAGAAGCCAGAAGGGGAAGGAAGGAAACATATTCAATTCAGTGCTTTAGAGTAACTGGTAATTGCTATTTTCCTTTTAAACTTAGATTGTGGGCTTTTAGTGACACTGTACTTTCTTTGTTGTCTTTACTTAGAATTGTTTTTGGGCTGTTGAAAATTTAAAATGTAGTAGTGGTGTAATTCTGTGCTGTCTTTAATTGCTGCAAATTTTATCTTGGCTTGTCTGACTGCCCTGTAGTTGGGTGAGGGGTGTTAATTGTCTGGCCTCTGACCTCAGCTATGTGATAACTAGAGGTGGGGCTTAGTCAGAGTTGAGGTAGCAAGTGAGTTTTATTTTCTCAGAAGAAGCCAGAAGGGGAAGGAAGGAAACATATTCAATTCAGTGCTTTAGAGTAACTGGTAATTGCTATTTTTCTTTTAAACTTAGATTGTGGAGTCAAAAACAGTGGTGAAATTCAAGCATGCATGGGACAGTCATAAGGCAATTCTAGGGGTTGGGGGCAGAAAGAAGTAGGCTGCTGGTTAACTAGGATCTGCAGCTTATTCATTAGGTAGGGAAATGGGCAGACTAGGTGGGCCAAGCGGTCCTTATCTGCCGTCAAATTCTATGTTTCTATGTTTCTATTGTGGGCTTTTAGTGACACTGTACTTTCTTTGTTGTCTTTACTTAGAATTGTTTTTGGGCTGTTGAAAATTTAAAACGTAGTGGTGGTGTAATTCTGTCCTGTCTTTCATTGCTTCAAATTTTCGCCCCCCCTCCCCTTCCCCCAATTCTTAATTATATGCCCTGTTAAATCTGATTGACAGGAGCTAAACACAGGGTATAGTAAGGGTGTAAGTAGGAGGGCATAGGGGAAGAAGCCCACCCTCAGCACGACAAGTGTTTTGACTCATTTATTTATTTATTGGTTTCTTTTCTTTTTTTTCTAAAGAAAATTATCTGAGGATCAGTGGCAGGATTTTTAGGACAGTAAATTAATAAAAAGGGAACTAGGAGAGCTTCAGTAGCAGACAAGTAGTGGAATAGCAGTATAACTGCAGTATAATGTGGGGAGTGGTGCAATGCAGTGGCTATGGGGCAGCCATATTCAGGCAGACCTTCTGGACACTGAGGTGCTGCCCTATCTGCATGCATCTCTCTGGACTGCAGGATGAGGTAGCCAGACTCAGAGCAGAAGTAAACTGGGTCAGGAGTACCATCACCCCTATCCAGAGACCACCCAGTCCAATGCAACTGCCTCAAAGGATGCCGAGAACGAGGAGCACTTGGATGACAGTGGGCTCAGGAGGGTTAGAGCGGTCAGGCAGAGGCACATCCCAGATCCTATTCCACTCAAGAACTCATATGCCACACTGGCAAACGAGGACAACCAAATAGAGGTACCCAGAGAAGTGGAAGGAAAGGATGTGGAGGTTAGCCAAGGAGGTGACCTCAGCGGGGAAAGCAGTGGACCCCAGAGGAGGAGGAAGCGAATCCTGGTGGGGGACTCCATCATAAGAGGGATCCAGCTAGGAACATAGGAGGGGGAGGACAGGGAGGTGAGGTGCCTACCAGGTGCCACGGCATGGAGGGATGGAAGGAAGATCCTGGGGATCACTGGGAAGGCAAGACGGGAGGGTGAGCTGGATGTCATTATCCACCTAGGTACTAATGACCTGGCAAATGGGGAGCCAAAGGAAGTTCAGGAAGAGTTTAGGAAATTGGGGAGGGGTCTCAAGCAAGTAGCTACTTCTGTCACTTTCTCAGAAGTACTTCCTGCGAGAGGCAAGGGAGAGCATAGGAGTGCATGCACCAGGAACTTTAACTCATGGTTGAAGAACTGGTGCTGTGAGGAAGGGTTTGGATTCATTGGTGACTGGGGACCCACCTGGAGGGATGGAGGTTTGTTCAAGCCTGACGGCCTACATCCATCCTGGAGGGGAATCCAAGCACTCAATGATAAGTTTAAATGCTACAGTGACAAGCATTTAAACTAGCAAAGGGGGGTGGCAGGCCAGCAAGGAGGGTACCTACTTGCTCACCCCCCACAGCTAGCAGTGGAACCAGTGAACCAGAGGAGTGGCTATCTCTGCAAAGCAGTGTGCAAAAGATGGAGATTAGTGCCCAAGAGGTAGATAGGCAGAAAAGGGGCAAAATTCAGCAGAAGGGCAGACAGCAAGGAGAACCAGGGATAAAGGACAACCAAGGAAGGGGCTGGAGCAGAACAGCGAAACAGTTTAGGGAGGTCAAATCATGGAAAGCCATGTGTGCAAATGCCAGGAGCCTTAGCAACAAGATGGAAGATCTGGAGGCTGTCATGCTGCAGTCAGACCTGGACATTGTGGCCATCACTGAAACCTGGTGTAATGATAACCACGACTGGGAGATGGCCATACCTGGCTACAACATATTCAGAAGAGACAGAGCAGGCAGGAAGGGAGGAGGAGTGGCACTGTATGTGAAAAATAACATAAGGGCCACAGAGATCCAGGAGGAACAAAATGGGGGAAGAGATACTGTGGGTTAAGCTGGAAAGGAAAATGGGGACAGCCATCCGCACAGGTGTGGTCTATAGACCACCAACCCAGGAAGAAGAAACAGATAGGGAGCTGATGCTAGTCATCCAAAGGATGGCAGACAAGGGTGAGGTAGTACTGGTTGGAGACTTCAATATTCCAGACGTGGACTGGAGCATCCCAGCAGCAGCATCAACTAGGAGCAGATTTATCCTGGACTCCCTTCAGGGTGCCTTCCTCATGCAACTGGTCATGGAACCAACTCGGCAGAAGGCAATACTGGACCTTGTGCTCACAAACAGGGACAGTGTGAAGGGGTAACAGTGGGGAGCACCTGGGGAACAGTGACCACCAGTCATTGTGGTTTGAAATCACAGAAAGAGCAGAACCAAACCACAACAAAACACGTATCCTGGATTTTAGTGGGGCAGACTTTGGGAAACTGGGAGATACTTGAAAGAAGGCATTAAGGAATGGGACAGGAATCAGGGGTTGAGGAATAGTGGGCAGTATTTAAAATGGGGATTACAAGAACAACAGAATTATGTATTAAGCAGGTTAGCAAGAGGAAAAGGAAGGAGGAGACCATTATGGTTTTCCAAAGAGGTAGCAAAGAAAGTGAAAGCCAAAAGATTGCATTCAGGCAATACAAAAACACACAGGCAGAAGGGATAGGAGAAGTAACAGGAGAAGCAAGGGAGGCAGGAGGTCAGTAAGGAAGCCAAAGCTCAGACAGAAGAACACATTGCAAAATCAGTGGGTAGAGGGACAAAACCTTTACAGGTACATAGTGAAAAAGAAAGACAAAGGGAGAGATAGTGAGACTGAAAGGGAGGATGGGGGGCGTGGAGGATGACAACAGTAAAGCTGACATATTGAACAGGTATTTCTGCTCAGTCTTTACTGAGGAAGAGGAGGATAATGGGTCTGAAGGGAGTACAAGGGGTGAGAATGGTGCAGAAATGGACACAAGTCCCTTTACACGAGAAAGGGTCCTGAAGGAACTGGAAGTAATAAGAGTTGATAAAGCAATGGGGCCAGATGAGGTGCACCCCAGGGTCCTTAAAGAACTAAGAGAGGTGGTGGCTGAACCTCTGGCTATCCTGTTTAGCCAATCACTGGAAACAGGGAGGTACCCAAAGACTGGAGGACAGCAGATGTAGTCCCCTTATACAAAAGTGGGAACAAAGAGGAAGCAGAGAACTACAGACCAGTCAGCCTCACCTCGGTAGTGGGAAGATCATGGAAGCACTACTGAAGGAGAGATTGGTGGAACATCTGGTTGTCAATGGACTACAGGACCCAAGGCAGCATGGTTTCCTGGGGAGGTCATGTCAGACCAACCCCGTTGAATTTTTGACTGGGTGACTAGGGAGGTGGATCGGGAGGGCAGTGGACATGGCCTATCTGGACTTCAGCAAGGCCTTTGACACTGTGCCACATAGAAGACTATTACACAAACTGGGGAATATGGGTGTGGGCAGGACAGTAGTGTGGTGGGTAGGTAACTGGCTGGGTGGCTGGACACAGAGGGTGGTGGTAAATGGCTGTCACTCCACAGAGGGAAGAGTGACCAGTAGGGTACCACAGGGATCAGTGCTGGGACCGGTCCTATTCAACATCTTCATCAGTGACATTGCGAGGACCTAGAAGGCAGAATTTCACTGTTTGCTGATGACACAAAGCTCTGTAACAGAGTAGACACACCAGAGGGTGTAGACAGAATGAGAGGTACCTGCAGAAACTTGAAGAATGGTCAGGGTTTGGCAGTTGAAATTCAATGCAAGGAAGTGCAAGATAATGCATATGGGGCACAAAAACCCTGGCACAATATATCAGTTGGGGGTGAGGATATAGCATGCACCAAGCAGGAAGGGATCTTGGGTTATCATCTCTGATGACCTCAAGGTAGGGAAACAGTGTGACAAGGCAGCAGGTAAAGCAAATAGGATGCTGGGATGTATAGGCAGGGGCATCACCAGCAGGAAAAGGGAGGTAATAATTCCGCTATACAAGATGCTAGTGAGGCCCCACCTGGAGTACAGTGTACAGTTCTGGAGACCATACCTACGTAAGGACATAGACAGGGTAGAGAAGGTTCAGAGGTGGGCAACAAAGATGGTGCATGGATTGCATCACAAGTCCTATGAAGACAGGTTGAAGGAACTGAACATGTACTCCCTGGAGGAGAGGAGGGAGAGAGGGGATATGATAGAGACATACAAGTATCTTACAGGGAGGAACAGGGTGCAGGAATACACTATTTTTAAGTGAAAAAGATGTTCCAGGACTAGAGGGCATGGGATGAAGTTGGAGGGAGGACGATTCAGAGGAAACATGAGGAAGAACTTCTTCACAGAACGGGTGGTGGACAAATGGAACACCCTGCCAGAGGAAGTGGTGGGGGCTGAAACAATCACGGGATTTAAGAATGCATGGGATAGACATAAAGGAATTCTGGAGGTCAGGGGTAAGGGGCAACAGACTTCTAGGAAAACAAAAACTGAACTTACAAGTTCAAATGGGCAGACTGGGTGGGCCATAGGCCCTTATCTGCCGACACTGTCTATGTATCTATGTATCAAAGGCCTACTCCCAACCCTGTCAGTTTCTCCACCAGACCATTGTGGGGGACAGAGTCAAACGCCTTGCTGAAGTCCAAGAATAATACATCCACAGGCTTTCTCCTGTCCAGTTCTGATGTTACCCATTCATAGAACTCCAGAAGATTGGTTTGACATGATCTACCTGGCACAAACCCATGTTGCCAACTATCCAGACCTCCCATCTCCTCCAAGTACACCCCAATTGTTCCTTTAGTATACTCTCCATTAATTTTCCCACCACCGAGGTCAAACTGATGGGTCTATAGTTACCCGTACTCCAGACCCCCTTTATGGATTGGCACCATAGTGCCTCTCGCCAATCCCTAGGTCACCTCCCTGTCTCAAGCGACCTGTTGAAGAGCTTTGCCAGGGTGCAGCCAGTATGTCCGCCAATTCCATAGTACTCTCAGATGAATGCCATCCGGCCCAGGAGATTTATCCTTCTTTTGGGCCTTGAGGGCTAACCACACCTTTTTGGTGGAGATAGCATCATCCGTCCCCTCCACCTTACTGGCCTTTTTATCCTTATGTTGATGTGACACCCCTGGGGTACCTCTCCCTCCCTCTTGCTCCATTTCTGTTGCTCCCCTGATCCCACTCACTACCGCTTCTATCCCCATTGTGCCTTGCTTTGTAGATATCCCATCCCCTCCTAGTGAACACAGAGGCGGCTAGTGCCTAATACCTCTGCCTGGTCCCTCGCCTCTTCCACCCACCCTCCTTCTGATCTCAATCTGCCGAGATGGCCCTTAGTTTTTCTCCACTCCCCAATGTACCGGAAGAACCCCTTTTCCCCTCCATGTATCCCCTGTGCCAGCCGCTGCTCTTTACTGGACTTTGCCCCCTCACCATCCGGGTGACTTTTCTAGATGCAAGATGGTACATTTCCTTTTCCCTATCCCCTCTTGTTGTTTTACATTTTTTGTAGGCCACCTTCTATTCTCCGACTGCTATCTGAACCTCACTGGACCACCAGCATGGTTTATGTGACCTTGCTCCCTTACATTTCACCTTAGCACAGGTCCTGACTGCCTCATGAAGTCCCCATTGTATGACCTCCCATCTCTTTTCCACATTTGTCACTGATGTAATCCCCTTAAGGAAGAACGTGCAGCTCCATAAAAGCTACAAGCAAATGAATCCATCACCATTAAGCCTACAGACAAAGGCGGTGCAATAGTGGTGATAGAAAAAGTTAAGCAAGTCTACACTATGCTGCAGCATTTATCAGACACTGATTTTTATGAAACTATGTCATATGGTCCCACCTTACTTTTTAAACAGCAAACTTGATATTTTTTTAAATGAAGCCACTTTGAATGATATCATTAATGAGCAGGTATGTCAGTTCCTTACTATGCAGTGTCATTCCTGTCAGAGCAGCAATATACAGTCTCCAGAAAATACACAAAGATTTAATAAATCCCACCATGAGACCAATTGTGTCTGGTATCGGCTGCCTGACTGAGCCACTAGCACAGTTTGTGGACACAGATGTAAAAGAGATTGTGAAACATACCAGAGTGTATGTAAGAGATACTACTCAGAGTCTTGTTGAAACTGAATTGGATTGGATGCTAGTCACCTTAGATATTCAGTTGTTATACACAAATATCTCACAAGCAGGAGGCTTAAGTACCTTAAGACAAGCACTATGTGATCATACAAATAACAGTAATGCTTTTATTGGGTTTCTGGTAAATCTAACTCAACTAATACTTACAAAAAACATCTTTCTGTTCATGGACATGTAACCCCCTTGCAAATGGGGTTCCTAAAAGCTTCCCAGAAGCTCGTTTAAATGCTCCCTGCCAGGCTGGCGTCCTGCATTTTAGCAGTTTAAGTGTGATCGCCAGGAGCGCTATCAAAGCCTCCATGCCTGTCTTTTTAAGGGCTGCCTAACTCGCAGTCTTGATTAATCTGGGAAGGGGTTGAGTGTTACCCGCTCGAGCCCCACCCGGCTACCGATAATTGTCTGCTTCTGCCATCGTTAATTGTGCAGAGGAGCTTCCCTGGGAGATGTAACTGCCTGCTGGGAATAACTTAGGGTGATAAATAAAAATGTAGTTGTTCTGACCTGTTTTCCTTTGCAGCAAAGACTGTTCTGATTCTCCCCTTCATTTTGGTCCAGGACTGCTGAATTGGACCAATCAGTACCTCGGGACCCTACAGAGTCGGCTGACCAATAGAGGAGCTGCTTGTATTTTGGGAAAGGTATTCTGGGCTATGGCGCTCTTCTGCACCACTGAGAGCAGGAGCAGTTGATTGGCAGGTGCCGCTAGCCAATGGAAGCAGGTAGCGCCCGAACTGAAGGGAGAGCCCCTTGCTGTTGAGGGCAGATGCGTAGTGGCTGGGGAGAAGGAAGGAGCTGTGTGCTTCTGTGCTGGTAGAGTGTTCGCGCGGGAAGCGCGTGAAGGCCCGAAGTGGCCGTTGTTGCCGTTGAGTGAGTCGGACTAAATCCGCTGCATGCGGTCGGAGGAGGCTGGTGCCCGCCCAGCTACCCACCAGGCTCAACCTGTTGGAGGATTGGAGAATCTGCTGAATCGCACTCGGTCCTCGGGAAAGTCGAAACTGCCGTCGCAGCACCTTAGCTGGCTGAGAGTTCGTGTGAGCCTTGGAAGCTACGGCCTGGTGTGGTACCCCTCTGGAGTTGCCATATAAATGTGTGAGGAGGCTGGTGAAACTCAGGCTCAGCCCTGCCCATGGTGCAGAAACCGTCACTTGCTAGAGTCGTGAGTACAGCACCAGGGTAGCTCCTTGCTAAGTTGCAGCAGGGTCTCAAGTTGTTTTATTATACTGCTGGCTGCCTTGCAGAATCTTCATTCCATTCTGACTTTCTCAGTATTGTAAAGGCTATCTGTGTCAGGGCCCCAACCAGCTGCCACGGTGGACTAGCCATTAGGGCTTGGGTACCCAGGGACAGTAAATATTAGGTTCAGGCCTGTGCACAGAGCCCTAGGTAGACAGGTATAGTGATAAGCAAATTAACCTGATTTCCCCCCTGTCCTGGTTACTCCCCTTTGAATAAAGCCGATTGTTTGTTCTGCAACTACACCCTGGCTACTGTGTGCATTACTGGTGAACTGCTGTATAGTGACTGTGATAAAACTGTACCTTATTTTACAGGGGGCCCCCGGAGTGAGTTGAGGGTACT
The DNA here is from genome assembly GCA_016271365.2 of Neoceratodus forsteri. Taxonomy (NCBI): domain Eukaryota; kingdom Metazoa; phylum Chordata; order Ceratodontiformes; family Ceratodontidae; genus Neoceratodus; species Neoceratodus forsteri. The sequence continues at coordinate 1,336,410,235 of CM057450.1, read as the reverse complement.
AGCTGGGGGGCAAGTGAACTGAGGAAAAGCATTGTGGGTACCCCGAGTGAGCCACTAGCAGGACAAAAGGGGGGTTGCAGTAACCCAGAGGGCTGTGACCGAGGCAATCTCAACAGTACTAACCCTGACCTCTGGGTGGAGGCACCCGTCAACGGATCTGGGCCCCTTACCCTGTCTCAGAGGAGGCAGGCAGGGGTAGTAACTCTAAGGATAGCACCCTTGGGGGGCTACAAACTGGAGGCACCGCTGGGATCAGCGCCCCAGTGGCCAAGTGGGGAAGTACATAAGAGATGGAAAAGTGGAAGGGATATGTTGGGAAAATTAAGTTGGGACCTATTAAGACAATGGTACACAGACTGATGGGGTGGGGTGAAGCCGAAGAGCTGGACTCCAGAAAATTGTGTTACTGTTAGATGTGCCTTTGGGAACCCCAACTGCTGACATCATTTCCGCAGCAGAGCGAGTAAAATGTTTAGGCAAAGTGGAGGTAAAAGGGTGTATGGCTGACCTGCTCGACCAGACGCTGCAGGTGCTACTCCTGTGCAGTGTGGCCATCGACCCCGAGAAGGTACCTCCCATGATTTACCTGGAGGGTGCCTCACAGGGATGAAGGCTAATTCATATTGGAAGTGGGTCAGTTACCCTTGGGGGGTCCCCCCAAATGAATAGTTTTAAAGACAAACTGCTTAAATTGCTGGCTGTGGAGGGGAGAACTACCCAGGAACTGCTGCAAGCATTAGATTTGTCCAGTGATGCTACTCCTCAGGGCTCCCCCGGCACCTCCCCCTGTCCCCCCAAGAGTTCTGTGCTGGCTTCACTGCCCCTAGTGGTCCCACCTATACAGCTCGATTCTTACTGTAAGTTAAAACTTTTTTCTGGCACAGTGCCAGTGCCCCCAGGGGAGGATGACCTGGAGGCTTGGATGGACTATGCCACCCCCTTAGTCCAGGAGTGGCAATGCTCTGAGGGGGAGAAAAGGAAGAGGCTGATGGAGAGCTTGCGGGGTCCCGCTTTAGAAGCCATTATGTTTTTCCGGGCCACCAGTCCGGAAGCCATCACTGCAGAGTATCTCTCTGCTTTAGAAGGGGTTTTTGGGAGTGCAGAGAATGGTGACGACTTATTATGGAAATTCAGGTCCGCTAAGCAATGGAGGAATGAGAAACTGTCCGCCTTCGTCACTAGGGTGGAGCGGGCCTTGCAGAAGGCCTATAGAAAGGGGGGAATCACTGCCACAGCCCTGAATCAGGTCAGGTTAGAACATGTTTTAAAATCTGCCAGATTCTCTAGTGTAATACTGTTGAAACTTAAGTTACATGATCGACGGGCCACCCTGCCTGAATATTGTCAATTAATGAGGGAAATTAGAGAGGTGGAGACTGATGAAGAGGGGTGGGAGCCATGTGTGGGGGCGGTAAACCCTAGTGGGACCCCTGAGCCTAGCACCTCTGAGGAGGTCAGCCTGTCCAGAGGGTCTGAGGGATCCCCAGATTTTCCTGGTGCTGTGGGAATGTGAGTTGTCTCCTCTGACCCCCATGTAGACAGTGAGTTGAGGGCCGAGGTCAGGAATTTACGGGAACTTGTGAGGGACTTAAAGCAATCTGCTATGTACCATGTTAGGTCTGGGGCCCCTGAGATAAACCGAAACCAGACCCCCGGCCCAAGGGAGCCCCCTCACCCCTCTTAGGGCCCCCCACAAATACGGGCCCCCCCGCCAAACAGTGACCTCCGGGACCCCAAGTTCTGGTACCATTGTGGAGAAGATGAGCATTTTCAACCTGAGTGTCAGAGGCCGGAGAACTTAAGGAAAGTTAACAGTAGATTGATCACGTGGCATCGCCAGACCCAGTCTCGACCCCTTAGGAAAAGTTTTGCGACTCGGGCCCAGGCTCACTCGACTCTCGACGCCGTGGCCCCCGACTGGTCTGATGTGGTCGGGCCTTCGATGGAGACCCCAGTGCAAGTAAATGGGATTCCCACTCGGGCTGTATTAGACAGCAGCTCTCAGGTAACCATCATGTTTCAGGACTGGTATCAGGCACATTTATCTGAGGTGCCCCTGCAACCCTTGAATGGTCTACATGTGTGGGGGTTGAGCGACAAGGCATATCCGTATTTGGGGTATATCCGAGTTTGGTTATCATTCTCGACATCTGTGGCTGGAATGGATGAGCAGGTGGAAACTTTAGTTTTAGTTTGCCCACCCACTGGACTGTATGACGGGGTGTCTTTGTTGATTGGGACGGATGCTCATATGTTTGGACGATTGGCCCAGTTGTGCTCAGAAAAACAGACATTCAAAACTGGGCGAGCTCTAAAAATACCCGCTGTGCTCCAAAAAGCAGTTGCCACCCAGAGGAAGGTTAGTCAGGAGGAACCTGAGGGCCTGGTGGGGGTGGTGTGGAAAAAGGATCCGGCTCCAGTGATACTCGCCCCAAATGCCCAGCGTGTCTTGCATGGAGAAGTACGATTAAGGACGGATGTCAAGAATAAGTTGTTGATGTTGGATGCACCTGGGGAGGGAAGATTGCCTGAGGGACTGTTGATAAAGCCCAGTATCTTGCCGGCTGGAGCTCATGCTTATGTCAAGAGAGTGATGGTTCAAGTGCATAATGTGTCTGACAAAGAGATTCGAATAAGAAGAGGGTGCACCCTGGCAAGTGTCCATTGTGCAGATACCGCAGTACTGCCAAGTAGCAAGGGTCCCGAGGCAGATGATCGAGTTACTCCTGATTTGTTTGATTTCGGTGACTCTCCGTTGCCAGCTGAATGGAAAAAGAGGATCAGTGAGAGGCTTGCCCAAAAGGACCAGGTATTCTCCCTAAAAGAATGGGATGTGGGATGTGTGCCAGGGGCTGAGCATCACATTCGGCTGCATGACGAAAGACCTTTCCGAGAGAGATCCCGGCGCCTGGCCCCGGCTGACATCGATGATGTATGGCGGCATCTGCAAGAGATGTTGGCTGCTGGTGTGATACACGAGTCCAGGAGCCCCTATGCTTCTCCCATTGTGGTGGTAAGGAAGAAGAATGGGACGGTTCGGATGTGTGTAGACTATAGCACTCTGAATTGGCAGACCATCCCCGACCAGTACACTATGCCCCAAATACAGGACACCTTGGACTGTTTAAATGGCATCAAGTGGTTTTCTGTGTTGGATCTCCGCAGCGGGTACTACCAGATCCCGATGGCCCCAGGGGACCAAGAGAAGACTGCATTCATTTGCCCCCTAGGTTTCTATGAGTTCATTCGGATGCCTTAAGAGATTTCAGGCGCCCCAGCCACCTTTCAGCGCCTGATGGAGAGAGCCGTGGGGGAAATGAATTTGCTCGTGTGTCTGGTCTATTTAGATGACGTCATAGTGTTTGGACGCTCGTTAGAAGAACATGAGCAGCGACTATTTAAGGTCTTGGATCGGCTGGAGGAGTTCGGCCTCAAGCTGTCTATGGATAAGTGTCAATTCTTCCAGACTTCCGTAAAATACGTGGGCCACATAGTGTCTACTGAGGGCATAGAGACTGACCCTAGCAAAGTGGAGGCGTTGACTACTTGGCCCCAACCCAGGAACTTGAAAGAGTTGCAACAGTTTCTGGGGTTTTGCGGATATTATATGCGGTCTGTCGAGGACTATTCTCGAGTGATTCGTCCCCTTCTCAACCTCACTCAGGGGTACCCTCCTACACACAAAAAGTATAAGAAAGTTGTGCGATCCGAGACCGAGAAGAGGTATTTCCAGCTGAATGAACTGTTTGGGGATCGTTGGACTGTTGAGTGTGAGGACGCTTTCTATGACATCATATATCAACTCACCCATGCCCCCGTGTTGACCTATGCTGACCCGGCCAAACCCTACGTTCTCCATACCGACGCTAATCTTCAAGGATTGGGGGCTGTGTTATATCAGGAGCACTCAAATGGCCTGAGACCTGTAGCTTTTGCCAGCAGAAGTCTAGCTCCGTCAGAGAAGAACTATCCCGTGCACAAGCTAGAGTTCCTGGCTCTGAAGTGGGCCATTGTTGACCAGTTCCATGACTATTTGTACGGTGCCAAGATATTAGTGAAGACTGATAACAACCCTCTGACCTATGTACAAACCTCAGCCAAGTTGGACACCACTGGCCACAGGTGGCTCTCTGCCTTAGCCACCTACGACTATGCTGCTGAATACAGGGCTGGTTTAAACCATGTAGATGCGGATGCCATCTCTCGGAGGCCTATGCCCCAAACTGATTGGATCAGGTTGTCTGAGCCTGCCATAAGAGCCCTCTGCCAGAAGTTTAACAAGGAAGAACAAGTGTCCCCAGATGCTGTGAACTGTATGGTGGATTTCTTGGGGCCATCGGAGAGCTGTATACCTGCTGCCTACTGTCACTTTTCCACACTGGACACTAGTTCACTGCCCCAGTTTGACAATACTAGTCTTCAACAGGCCCAATCCTGAGATTCTCTGACAAAACTGGTGGTGGAAGCCTTGCAGGCCGGGCAAGATGTGTCCAAATTGCGCTCCACCGACTTAAGAGCCACCTTGTTATACAAAGAAGGGCCCAAATTAAGGCTGATTAACCAACTACTATACCGAAAGACTGTACATAAAGAGGACCAGATTGTCAAACAACAGCTGGTGCTGCCTTCAGAATTAAAGGAACTGGTTTTAAGGTCTTTGCATAATCAGATGGGGCATCTTGGCATCGACCGAACCCTCGATTTGGTACGAGCCCGGTTTTACTGGCCAAAAATGAGCGCAGATGTAGAGCGGTATGTCAAGACCTGTAGTCAGTGTTTGCAGAGGAAAGCCTTGCCCCAGAGAGCGGCTCCCATGGTCAACATTACTACTAGCACCCCTATGGAACTAGTCTGCATTGATTTCTTGAGTCTGGAACCCGATCTGAAAAATATCAGTAATACATTGGTGGTTACCAATCATTTCACCTGATACGCATAGGCATTCCCTACTAAGGATCAGAAAGCAACCACGGTGGCTAAGATACTTGTTGAAAACTTTTTGTCCACTACGGGGCCCCCCAGCGGATCCATTCCGACCAGGGAAGGACTTCAGAGCCGCTTGATTAAAGAGATGCTGTCTTTGTGGGGGGTGCGAAAGTCAAGAACCACCCCCTACCATCCTCAGGGAGATTCCCAGCCTGAAAGGTTTAACCGCACATTGCTTGACATGTTGGGCACATTGCAACCCAAAGACAAACCGAGATGGAGCCAGCAGATTAGTACCCTGGTTTACGCTTATAACTGCACCAAGAGTGATGCCACGGGATTTTCCCCATACAGACTGATGTTTGGGAGAGAGAGGCTAGATTGTCCGTGGATGTGTGCTTCGGGGTTTCCCCTGATGGGGTGCAAGCAGAAAATCATCTACAATACGTACAGAAGCTGAAGGCCCAGTTAACCCATGCTTATCAGTTGGCCCAGACCATGGCTGCTAAAAGAAACCTGGCCAATAAGGAGAGGTATGACAAGAAAGTGAAGACATTGGAGCTAAGAGAAGGGGATAGGGTGTTGCTGCGAAATCTGGGACTGCATGGAAAACATAAGATTGCTGACCAATGGCATCACCTCCCTCACATTGTTGTGGGGCAATTGGCCGATTTGCCTGTATATAAAGTGCGACCTGAAAACAATTCCAAAGATGTGAAAACCATTCACCGAAATCATCTGCTACCAATCGGGCAAATCCTGATTGAAGCCAAACCTTCAATTGCCACCCCTCCCGGCCTATAACTAGATCTGCTGCTAAAAAAAGAACCCAACTCGTGGATTCTTCAGCAAGCCAACCAAGAGAGCCCTGTCCAAACCCTGAAGAAGGAGATAATCCACAATCGGTGTCGGAGGACGATGAAGATGATGTTGAATACTACCCCTCTTATGAACTGAGCCAGTTGTTTCGGGGCAATCCCCTTGTTAACTCTGGAGATGAGGTTAGGCCTTCTGGACTGTTCGAGCCCCCTACCTTGTCTCCAGGACCAATGCCTCCAGAGGATGAGCTGAGTAGCAGTAAAGCCCAAGGGATGGGGTCCTTGAGCCTGGCCTGGCTGAATTATCTGACTTTTCAGCAGAAGAGAGTGATACGGGGGTAAGAATATTAAACATGGCAAGGGGATCCTTGCAAAAACTGTTCAGGGGAGAGCAACAAAAGGTAGAGAGATCATGTCTGATGGACATACAGAAAACTGCACTAGATCACAACGTCTGACTTAGGAAGCTAGTATGGAACACAGTAGGGCTATTATGCAGTATCTTAGTAAGGCTATTAGGCAGTATCTTTTTCTCTTTCTGATAGAGAGACGGGCAGCCTATATCCTGTACTTAGTGGTCTGTCTTATGTATTATAAGCTGAGAGGGGACACAGTGTACTGACAGTATTAATGATATGAACTGTGTATAATATTTAAGCAATAAGGCATGGCCAGAGGTTATTTTATTGGTCTATTAATCACCCGCTTGAGGTGTAATGTGGCCCAAGGAATAGCAGAGTGCACCATGCCCCTAAAGGGTGGCTAACAGACCAGTAACATAACCACAGGGAGTGCCTTATAATAAAACAATGGGAATTTTAAAATAGTGTTGTACTGTACCTTGTTCAGCATGTGATTATGCTCTACACGTAGGTTAAATGTGACAGGAAACCGTTTTTTGTTTTGTTTTTACACCTATAGATGCTCTCCTGTTTTCTTTTTAGTGTCTAACCAATATTCTGTTAAGTCCTGATCTTTATACTTAAAATAATACTCCAACTGTTTGGCCTTTGTTACTACACTGAATGCCTCTCTTCTCCTCTGTTGCTGTTCTCTCTTTTCATACTGCCTGAACGCTCGATGACATCTGTAACACCATTCCAGATAAGGTTCTCCCTATCTCACTTACTGTCCCCTTTATCCTCTTTATCTATAGGTTTATCTTCTTCTTTTGTGCACCCACTACCGGCAGTCTTTTATACCTTAAGCATCCTAAACTTGTGTATGTATAAATTATATTTAAATACTTATTTCACTGTATATTACGTAAATATCCACTGCTCAATACATGTTACCTGTTTGTTGTGCGCAATGTTTTATTGTTTGCTGCTCATTGTACCCCATCCCCCCGGGTCGCACCTGCAAATGAGCCTTGGCTCATGGTGCCTTTCCCAGTTATCAAATTTTAAATAAAATAAAATAATAAAATAAATTCCAGGTCATTTAGATCAGTACCACAGAATGATGTAACTTGATGTTGTGGAATGGCTTAGAACAGCCGCTGTAGCAGAGAGTGGAACTCTCTGCAGATCAGGGGGCATCCCAAAGCTAGAATATTCATTTACCAAAAACTGATCAAAGCATGTAAGAATACATAACTGGCATAGAAAGGAAAATGAGAGGGTCAGTCAAGTCATTTCCTATCACCTTTAACAAAAGATTAACATAAGGTTGACAGCAGTGGCGGAGCCAGGTTTGGGAGCATTTGGGAGCCAGGGGGGGCCATTCAGTCAATCACGGGCTCCACAATGGGCACTAAACAGTGAATAAAGATGGTGGCAGGGTACCACTACTAACACTTGGGCAGCCAGGAGGGGCGACCGCCCCCCAGCCCCCCCCCTCTAGCTCCGCCACTGGTTGACAGAAAGTTTACAATCAATCAGGGAGCTCTATCTCTCAGAACTTTTTTATGATAATATTTTAATAAAAATATCCCCTACTCCAATGATAAGTGCCACGGAATCCTTAACTTACACCAAGATAGCTACCAGAGATGGGCAGAAGGGACTTTAGCTTAATGTCTCAGCCAAAGGATGGCACCTCAATAGTGCAGCAACCATATAGTCATTGCCAAAAAAACTCCATTAATGCATCAGTTAGGGTTGTCATTACAGTGACAAAAGTTTGGACATTCGATGTTAGTGTTACCAACCACATCCCCCACCCTCCACACATCAACAGGCACTGGGGTGTGCCTTGGGGTCATCAGGCCTAACTCTCTCCCCCTTCTATCTGTAAGGAAGCTGAGTTGGTGCAATATAGGAGAATAGGGTGAGAGTTAGGCCCAATGACCCCAAGGCACACCCAGATGCCTGTTGGTGTGTGGAGGGTGGGGCGTAGGGTTGGTAACCCTAAAATCAAATTTCCAAACTTTTGTCGCTGTAATAACAACCATAACTGATGCATTAACTGAGTTTTTTGCAATGAATTTCCCTTCTTTTTGAGAAACTTTAATGTTACTTGTATGTGGTTGTGGGAGCGCAGGGCCCCATCATGCATACATTTTGTAACTGTCTCTGATTTTCATGTGGGAGCACAGGGCCCTCTGAACCCTGCACTCCCATCTATACATAAGAGTACAGATATTTTAATGATATTGCATCTCCGTGTGGGAGCACAGGGCCCGGCCAGTACTGCATAATGTAGGGCCCTGCACTCCCATTATTGCATAATGGGATCCATATGGTGTACTAAGCTGTGCTTAGTGAAAAATCTGTATCTTGAACCGTTTTCAAGATACAGCCGCCGAAAGGCACTGCATCCGCCACACTGTTATCCTATGGGAAAATTCGCAACGTCAGAGTGCTGTAACTATGGAACTGTTGTAAAATTTTTTTCTCCAACCCAGCAAAAGGCACATCTGTGGGGCAAGGGCTTGCCACCCTGCAAATTTCAGCCCAAACGTCCTAACGTTATAAAGTGGCAAAGAAACTGGATTTTTGGGGCTGTTTACCTGCAGAACTATCGCGCAAGTTCCGCACACTTTCGCAAAACAATTGCACTTTCCCACAAGTATCGCTGGTTTACATGCGGGACTTTCATGCAAGTTCCCACTCTTGGGTGAAAGTCCCGCATGTAAATCAGTGGTACTTGTGCAATGTGCACAGCACGGTATCGAAGCAAAAAAGTGCCGCCGGCACAGGTTGTGGGTGCCAAAACCCTAAATAGCTTAAAACATGGCAAGGACAGTCAAGGGAATATTAGGTTCTCAGTGGGAAAAGGTAGTCAGAAACATGGATAACAAAAGGGGGGACAGTGTAAGCAAAGACCCCACACAGACAATAGATCCTGAGGTATGATAAGGTAATATGCGCAGACTGGATGGACAATCATTATTTTTCTGCTGTCCTTGTCTATGCTTCTATATCTGATCTCTATGCTGCTGCTGGGCAGAAAGGAAAAAGGGACTTAATCCAGCAAATGGTTTCAGATCCTCTACACTTCCACTCCCTCTACAGTAAATGAACTGAAACGAACTTTCAATAATGATGTAATGCAAGGACATGGTGTATTGAAACACACTCTGAATACAAAAATAAGTGATCTACTCAAAGAAAACTTAGCATCTGACCCAAATTTTATCTAGTTCTCAAGAGTGACTCCTCATCCTTCTGCAACTTAGTTGGAATGTAATGAAAAGTTAAAATCAAGGTGTTCAAACATTGCTGTCTTGGAAAACACATGGTTATGTACCACATGTACATACACAGAAGACAAAAAGATATATACTGTAGGTACATACTGTACCTATTACAGATGGAAAAGGGTCAAACAACCTGTCAAGTCCATCCGTCACTGATCAGTGATTATACACCAGTAGACCCTTTTCAAGTCTTGTCAAAAGGATACACTCTATTCAGTTTCTCTCTCCACAGATGCCTCCTCAGTGGCAATGCTGCTGTAAATGGAGATGAACATCACACATTTGTCAGCTGCTCAAACTAAGGTGTGGTTGCCAGGCAACAGGAGCCATGTTACAGCTGCACTGCGGCATTAAGTTTATTCACAAGTAACTTTGTACTCTCTTATGGCATGGTGATACAGATTGGGCCTGGGGCAGCAGGAAACTCCCTGGCCAGCGGATAAATGTCCATCCCTAGAACATAGTACTCAAATAAAATGTTTTCCTTACCATCCTGAAGCTCTGCATAGCTTTTGTTTCCACAGCTCTCAAAGTCTTCCTCAGCTTTTTCATGCCTTTAATAATATTCCTAAATGAAAAATAAAGCTTATTTAAAAAAAAAAAAAATTAGAATGTCAACATCATCCTACTAATGGACAGGTCATTTTTGCTTGTTTTATGCTGGAAAGGAAAAAAATCAAGTGGTTCAAGGTCCACATTATACAGTACTTCTCAGCCTCTTACCTCACAAGGCAGGGATGAGACATACAAAATCAGGGACAATGACCAGAATCGGGAACACGTCTTAAGAAACAGAAATGTTATCAGCTCATGAAACTGCTAAAATATGTGACCTAGCAGGAAAGGCACTCTGCAAAGGAGAACCAGACTGTAATATTAATGTGTGACATTACTGTATGTCTCAAATCCCCACACATCAGTGGCAGAATAACTGAATTTAGGAGGGGCCAAGGAAACATTTGAGGCACAATCAGGGATGTCCTTGAAAATCTGGGACACTTGAGATCTATGGTCTACACTGACTTACAGCTTTAGGTGCAGCACCTTTAAACCCAAAAGGCTGTGAACATTTGAAGCAGTGGATCAACCCACCGTCACCAGGAGTCATAGGAGTAGTGCTCCAATGTACGTAGGTTCGCCCTCTATATTGGGTCTGAGAAACTGATGGTTCCTTAGTAGACAACCATAAGAACCACATTAAAAACAGAATGTGCTTCTTTTTACATCAGATAATCTGAACAAAAATAAATCTTGTTCCACTCCTCTCCTCTTTACTGCTGCAGTCCCTGTAACAGTAAGCAGTGGAGGCAGTGTGACCTGAAGGTTAGAGTACCAAGCTGTGAACCTGGCGACCAGGCAGACCTGGGTTTGAACCCATCCTACAACCCTCCATTTGCATTCTATGTGACCCTGAGCAAATCACTTAACCTCCCCATGCTCCAGGGTCACACCTGGTAATGAGCTTCAGCTCAGTGTGCTTTTCCCAGCAAAAAACTCTAAAATAAACTAAAGTAAGCAACTGAAAGCCTTCATAGCCAACATCAGTGGTCTCCTGTAGCCCGCTGGCAGGGTTTAACATTTTGTATTGTAACTGCGTATCCCCATCTCCCCACAAGGCTCAATAGGTTACCATGGTATTACTCTTAGCCTCTACTATCCTAGAAGAACAAGCCAGCTTTTGAACCCAGAATGTCCAGTCTGAAACACAATATACTACAGCTGCATCACTAAGCCACCACTATCAGCTAATGTTATCATTAAGATAAATCGACAGAAAATCAATGGAATGTTTTCATTTCAGTTCATTTTTTTCCAGTGGGGATTTGCTGTAGACCACGGATAAAAAAAAATTATTTCAACCACTGCTTGACCAACATGATGGAAAATTATTTATATGACTCAGCTTTTAAACACACTACTTTTTGGCAGAAATTCCAAACAATAACATTTTATCAAAAACTGCATTTCAGCGTGTGCCATTATAGATGGGAATTTGAAACCTACTGTATAATCTTTATGCAATTTAATTTAACAATCACATGGCAACACAAAAATCATCGTAAGGGTGCAGAAGCAAAAAAATGAGGATGAGGCTTCTGTACTTTAAGAGGACAGGAGTTAAAGTAATGGGAAACTGCCTTAGGAACAAACTAGCAGCGGTGGATTGCCAGAGTGGAATAGAGGAACAGTGGAGAAAAATGAGGGAAGGCATAGTGAAGGCAACCAACCTCGGTGTGAAGGAGAGTAAAACCAGCAAGAAAAAAGGCCATTATGGTTCTCTATGGAGGTGGCCATGAAAGGTAAGGAAAAGGATGGCATGCAAGAGGTACAAAGAAACACAGATGGGGTAGGATAAAGGGAAATACTAGTTAAAATGGAGTGTAGCAGGGAGGGCAGTGAGGCAAGTAAGAGTGAAAACAGAGGAAAGGATTGTCAAAGGGGTGGCAGAAGGGGACAAGACTTTCTTCAGGTACATACTGCACGAGAGAAGAGGAAAGCAAGGGGAGGTGCAGTGAAAAGGAGGGTGGCAGAGGGTGACTGTGCAGAACAGGACCAGGAAAAAGCAAACAGCCTGAACAGGTACTTCTGTTCAGTCTTCACAGTGGTGTGGGGGGCAGACCACCCGTGATCGACAGGAACAAAGGAGTAGAGAAGGCGGACTCAAGTCCATTTTCAGAGGAAAGAGTCCTGAAGATGCCTGCAGCTCTGAAAGCGGACAAGGCTAGACAGGATACACCCAAGGATACTGAAAGAATTCAGAGAGGTGCTGAGGCGCTGGCACCTTACCTCGGGCTGCCGGGGTGCTGGCTCGGGGGGGGGGAGAGGCTTGGAACGGGATCAAGCTATGGCCCTCCCTTCCATAGGGATGGATACCCGCCCGGTGGGTAGCAAAGGTGGCTAGGAGCTGCGACGCAAGTCTGGGGAGGGGCAGAAGGGGCCACCGGATCCTGGCATATGAATGCACCTCCACGCACATACACACATGTGTACACCATGGCCCCGGGGGTTGGGGGGGAGTAAATTAGAAAAATGAAAAAATGTATGTATGGAAGCGAGGTGCTGGCTGCCCTGCTGACGGACATATTTAAAGCTCACTGTAATCAGGCATGGTTCTCAGAACTGAAGGAGAGCAGATGTGGCCCCTCTACATAAGGGCAGCAGCAGAGAAGAGGCTACTAACCATAGGCTGGTGAGGGGTGGCAGAAGGGGACAACACTTTCTTCAGCTATGTAAGTGATACGAGGAAGGCAAGGGGAGGGACAGTGAGGATAAGGAGGTCATCAGATGCTGACTGCGCAAAGAAGGATCAGGAAAGAACAGTTACATACTTACCATTACAACAGATCTTCGAGACAATCTCCTCCATTTTGCTACACCTTTGGAACTATAGCTGTAAGGCAGTAGGACCACATGGAAACTTTTGCTAGCCAGGAGCCACCCACAATGACATCCCACATCTGTGTCTACATAAATGTGGGTGGCCCATCACTCTGCAGTTACCCGCTAGACAGTAGATTTGGACGACCTCCAAATGTGAGGAACCAGGACATGGGGGGAAGGGGCAGACCACCCATGATCAACAGGAACAAAGAAGGAGAGAAGGCGGACTCAAGTCCATTTTCAAAGGAAACAGTCCTTAAGATGCTTACAGCTGCTGGATGTAAGAGCCAGGGATTAGGCTCAGACACAATTATCTGATGTAACCTCACTGACATAGAACAGGGAGGGAGGGAGGGACGGCATGGCCTAATGGAGGAGATTCTCATGAAGATCTGCTGTTATGGTACATATGCAACTGCTCTGTCTTCTATGAGATATCTCCTCCATTAGGCCACACCTTTGGAATTATTCCCAAGCAGTCCCAAATACAACTGGGAGGGTGGGACACTATATAAAGATTATGTATATACATACATATATATATACACATATACATATACAGTACATATATATATATGTATGTATGTATATATATGTGTGTGTGTGTGTATATATATATTTTTTCATTTATTTATTTTATTTTTTCCAAGACAGCAGGCCTTGCAGCACAGCAAGCCCAAATCCAGCATGTCTACAAGTGACTATGTCCAGACAGTAATGTTTAGTGAAGGTGTGGTCAGTGCTCCACTGGCTGCAGAACAAATGTCAGCAGCTGAAACATTTCTGAAACAAGCAACAGAAGTAGCCATTCCCGTGTGGAGTGACCACGCACCGCACCAGGAAATTCCTTACCATACTTCCTATAACAGGACGTAATACAGTGTGCTAGCCATTTAGATAGGCACTGTTTAGACACAGAAGTGCCTTCTGATGGACCAGAGATCACTTGTCCTGTGACAACAGGCCCTGACACAGCAGTAGAGGTACAGGAGGTTCCACTGCCATCTGTTGCAGAAGTGGAAACCATACCTAGCGAGGCCATACTGGAGCAATAAAGATGAGAGTGGCACTCTGCGCCCTCAGCTTGAGCAGAAACTTCTATATTAGAGGAATGGGGGAATGCATATAGGAATTTCCCTTTCCGAGAGAGGGAAAATGTGTCTCAACAAAAAACTTCAGGTCCAGGATTGAGTAAGCAGAAATGCGACAGTTTTGCATTGTGAAGTAGACCGTAAGGAGAACCGAGGCGATAGGAATCCCCCAGGGTGCAAATTAATAAAAGAAGCAGGGTGGTAGAGGCAAAGGGGGAAGGAAACAGGAGCATTAAAAAGAGGAGAAAGGAGCTATGGCAAAAAGGGGTGAATCACAAGCAGAGTGGAAACAAACTCTTGAAGGCCAAGTGAGTGAATGCTAAAGTTTAGAAAATAAGTTTCCAAAATCCCTACATGTGCATGCATGGCTCTGGAAAACATAGCCATTATACAGTTTGGGGGTATCCCCCAAGGTTGCAGATGTTCTGGTTGTGGCCAGAAAACCTTCCACCAGACATATTTATTCCTAGAAATGGAAGCGGTTCACTTTGTGGGCTGCTTCCAGGAATCTGGGCCCATTTAAATGTCTAGAAATGCTGTGTTGGAATAGTTACTGTCCTTATCGGATTCTGGCCTATAGTAGTCCTCATTTAAGGTGCATTTGGCAGCTATATAAGCTTTCCATGCCCCTGTTGAGGGCCATAAATATGGCTGCCCAGTTAGAAGTGTCCCATACATTTCTGAGAGGTAGTCTTCCTGTGAAACCTCCTATCCGCAATAAAGTCCCGCCTTGGGACTTGAATTTTGTGCTTGAGAAACTGATGTTGGCACCTTTTGAGTTAGCCACGAATTGCTTCCTGTGATGGAAAACATTGTTTTCAGTTGCAGTCGCTTTTGCTCTAAGAATTTTAGAGCTTCAGGTTCTAATGTGTGAGCCTTCTTTGATTTTCCAGAAAGACAGGACTTCTTTGCATACAAACAAGTTTTTACCGAAGGTGGTATCTGAATTTACACTGAATCAAACAGTGCACCTGCCAGTCATGGTGAGACACTGCTCCATACTTTGGATGTACACAGAATATTCCAATATTATGTTACCTGCATCCAGGAATACAGAAAGTAATCTCATCTTTAAGCAAAATTGCATGGTGCCAAAAGACCTCATAGTGCAATCAGCAAAGGCTAAGACCAGCAGACGCAGACACATACACGTGTTCCGTCCTCATTTGGACTCATCAGTGTGCCATATCTGTGTCTCTGCCCACTTAGACACTGATAAGTCCAAATGAGGACAAAACACACGTATGTGTCTGCTGTTCTTAGCCTTTGCTGATTGCACTGTGAACACCATGCAATTTTGCTTAAAGCTGAGCCAGTCCAAATTCTCTCATGGGGATTTGCATATGCTTCCCATAATGTTTTGCATTATGGGGTATGTGCAATTGTGTTTCCTTTAAAACTTGGCTATAAGGCCAATATCCTCTAGGATAACCCATGCCTTGGAGTATTTGCTCTGGGATTCTTTTGTAGTTCTTTTCTTTCTCTATTTTAGGGTCCCCATGACCCAAACAAATAACATCCCCTTAAGGGTGGCTGACTCCCTCTTGCTGGGCTAAAACACAGATATGGCACACTGATGAGTCCAAATGAGAATGAAACACATGTATGTTTCTGCTGTTCTTAGCCTTTGCTGATTGCACTGTGAAGCCTTTTGGCACCATGCAATGTTGCTTAAAGCGGAGCCATCCAAATTCTCTCATGGGGATTTGCATGTTTCCCATGATGCTTTGCATTATGGGGTATGTGCAATTGTGTTTCCTTTAAAACTTGGCTATATAAGGCCATTATCCTCCAGGATAACGCATGCCTTGGAGCATTTGCTCAGGGGTTCTTTTGTAACACATTTTTTAGGTATGTAAGTGAAAAGAGGAAGGCCAGGGGTGGGATTGTAAGGTTAAAAAGGGAAGGTGGGGCCGGCCAGGTGGCACTGAGGGTTGAGGTGCTGGACGCCACACCTCACATCATGCCAGCAACCCGGGTTCGGGAACAATCCTGAATCATCAGGGGTTGGCTGGGGAGGACTAGGATCGAGTGTCCACAGACTGCTCTCCAAGTCCTGGGGTGGGATGGGGAGGAACCACCACACTGTGGCGACCACTGGGGATGCCCAGGGGTACTGCTAGCGTCGGTGTATGTAGGGGAGCGCAGCGGACGTCAGCACATTGTGCCTAGATGTCATTGCACGTCCGCGCTCCTGTGGAGCTTAACAGGAGGAAAAATAGCTGAGTGCAACCATGCAGCTTGATGGCCGTGCTCTGAGATGCCCAGAGGACTGGTGTGAAGTCCTGTCGGGGAGGGTTCGGGGCTGTCCTGGCTGGCAAAGCATAGGGGGCCCACCAGCAGGATGGCAAGATGGCTGTCCCAGACCCTCCTGGGTGCAGTACAAGCTGCCCAGCTCTCCGGGCAGGCAGAGCCGGTGTCTGGATACCTCAGCTGAAGAACACTGCAGCAGCGAGCAAAAATAGCAGCTGTGATTTAAAAAAAAAAAAAAAAAAAGGAAGGGAAGGGGTCTGTGCAGAGGGAGAAGACAGACATCCTCAACAAATGCTTTTGTTCAGTGTTCAGAGAGGAAGGAAAGGGAACACAAAAAGTAACAGAAGCTTTGGAGGGAAGGAGGTAGACACTAGTCCTTTTTCGGAGGACAGTCCTAAAGGGACTTGGTAATCTGAAGGTGGACAAAGCAATGGGGCCAGATGGGGTGCATTTAAGGGTAGTAAGGGAGCTCAGGGACGTACTGGCTACACCTCTGACAGTCCTATTTAAGAGGTCACTGGAAACAGGAGAGGTTCTGGAAGACTGGAGGAAGGCAGATGTAGTCCTACTTCACAAAAATGGCAGCAAGGAGGAGAGGCTGGCAATAATAGGCCTGTCAGCCTGACATCGGTGGTAGGAAAGTTAATGGAATCACTGCTGAAGGAAAGAACTGTGGAATATCTTAATCCAGTGGTTACAAGACCCAAGGCTGCATGGGTTCAAAGGACAGAGGTCATGTCAAAGATACCTGCTAGATTTCTTTGACTGGGTGACAAATGAATTAGATCAGGGTGGAGTGGTGGATGTGGCCTACCCTAGATTTCAATAAGGCTTCTGACACTGTTACACACTGCAGACTAGTAAGCCAGCTGGGTAGCTTAGGAGTGGGTCCAGAGGTGGTACACAAATAAAAAATTGGTTGGGGTAGGCAACAGAGGGTAGTGGTAAATGGAGTTAACTCTGAGGAAGGAAGGATGACCAACAAAGTGCCTCAGAAATCACTGCTGGGACCAGTCCTCTTTAATGTCTTTATAAGTGACATTGCAGAAGAGCTGGAAGGGAAGGTCTGCCTGTTTGTGGATGATACCAAAATCTGTAATAGGATAGACACTTCGGTGGGGGGGGTGCAGAAGATGAACAGAGATCTGAGCAAACTAGAGGAGTGGCCAAGGGTATGGCATCTGGGATTCAGTGTGAAAGAGTGCTAAATAATGCACTCAGGGCACAGAAACACAGAGGTGAAGTACAAAATGGGTGGAGTGGTACTGACGACTGCCGAGCAGGAAAGAGACCTGGGGTAATCATATCTGATAACCTAAAGGTGGCCAGGCAGTGCAACAAGGCAGTCAGGAGGGCTAGTGGGATGTTGGGAGTGCACAGGGTGGGGTATTACCAGCAGAGAGAGGAAGGTGGCCCCTGTATAGATCACTGGCAAGACCCCACCTAGAGTACTGTGTCCAGTTCTGGACACCACATCTCCGGAAGGACACAGACAGAGTGGAGGTGGTCCAGAGGAGGGCAACTAAAATGTTGCAGGGTCTGCATCAAACACTCTACAAGGAGTGACTAAAGTACCTCAATATGCACACCCTGAAAAACCAGAGGGAGAAGGGAGATATGATAGAGACCTTTAAATACCTCCTGGGGGTAAATAAAGTACAGGAGGGAAGTATTTTTCAGAAAAAAGGTGTTCAAGAAAAGGGACATGCAAAGAAGCTGGAGTGGGCTAGATTCAGGAGAGATGTGAGGAAGTATTTCTTCACATAAAGAGTGGTGGATTCCTGGAATAGCCTTCCAGTGTAGGTGGTGGGGCGAAAACAGTGGTGGTGCTCAAGAATACATGGGGTAGGCACAAGGGAACCAAAGTGGACAGCAAGGGGGAAGGGAGAAAGAGCTACAGATCAAGTAGAATCTGCGTTGGTAATGTAGTTTGGGAAAAACGGACAGACAGGGTGGGCCAAGCAGTCCTTATGTGCCATCAAAGTCTATGTTTCTGTGTCTAGGGACACAAAAAGGTCAAACTGTGGACAACCCCATCTTGAAAAGAGAGGTCAGCACTTTCTATCCATTAATCTTGGACTGTGACCTGTTTAGCTTGTCTACCAAGATGTTTTGGAGACTTGAGAGATGCATGGCTGACAGGAGTAGGGCCGTGAGTCACAGCCCAGTACTACACTCTCACTGCTTCCTGCACAAGGGACAGAAATGAGTGCCTCCTTGTTTGCTGATGTAATACATCACACTGGTGTTGTCTGTCTGTATTAACAGAGGACCAAGGCACAGATGCTCCTGAAATGCCTGCAGACTATACAAGATAGATACAATCTCCAAGACATTTATAAGTAACCTTGCCTCCATCCTGAATCATGACCACTGTGTCTCGTAAGGGCCAAGATGAGTACCCCAACTGGAGTGCAAGGCATCCATGGTGAGGATCAGTACAGCAGCTTGTACAATGAATGGAATGCTCTTTGACAGGGTTTTGCAATCCCTCCACCATAGTGCTCTGCAAAGCTGGGATGTGACGAGCAACATTTGTTTCAGCTCATCTCTCAGCTGATCCCACGGGACTCTGAGTGTCCACTAAGGGATTCTCATATGCAAGCGTGCCAGTGGAACAATTACTTTGGTTGCAACCATGAGACCCAAGAGACATAACATTGTTCTCGCAAAGACATAGTGACTTCTGTACACCAACTGTGCTTGGGCATTCAAATTGTCTGCTCTGCCCTGCGGAAAGAAAGCATAACCCTTCTCTATGTCCAAGACTGTCCCTATGTACTGCAGACTTTGGTAGGGAGTCAGTACAGATTCTGACACATTCACTGTGACCCCCCCCCCCCAGGTTCTCGAACAAGTGCACTGTATCAGATACGGTAAGTAATACAGCTTCCCTGGAACTGGCCTTCATAAGGCAGTCATCCAGATAGGGGAACGCATACAGGCCTTTCCTGCAAAGAGCTGCTGCCACCACTGCCAAGCATTTGCTAAAGACCTATGGCACAGAAGACAAGACAAAGAGCAATACACTGAACTGGTAATGTCTCCTCTACGTCACAAAGTGGAGGTACTGTCTGAGGGATATTCTGATTCAGACATGAAAGTACAGCATGCATCCTTCACGTCCAGTGAAAAAAGCCAGTCCCCTGTTTGCAGAAGAGTAATCCAAACTCGCAGGGAGTAATGTAGAGCCTTCATGTTCAGTGAGAAAAAAAACAATCCAATTTGCAGACGAGGAATCCGAACTTGCAGGGATCAATGTATTGGGTGAGATCCCGGAGATCTAACACAGGATGGAGATCCCCTGTCCATTTTGGGACCAGGAATTATCTAGAATAGAACCCTTGTATCTCTGCCAAGTAGGAACTGGTTCTATAGCACATTTTTGTAATAGTGACTGTACTTCTTCCTTTACAACGGACAAGTGGCTGAGAAGATAAGGAGGAGGAGGAGGTGGCAGATGATCTGGAGAGGTTTCTAGAAACTCCAGATCATGCCCTTGCAATTATCTCCAGGACCCACTCATCATTAGTAATCTCCCTCCCTCCACTGTTTCAGATGCAGAGAGAGTCTGCCCCCATGACAACACCTGGAGGCAACAATGGAGGTGGGGGTGTATCCAGAAGAGAGTCATGCAGAACCAGGGGGGGCAGTGCCATAGGAACCAAGTGCTTTGGGTGCCTTTGAATAGGTACCTTGGGGGAGGGGGCCACGAGGTTCAGAACCGGGACCGGTCTGCACACCTACTGAACCTGCTTGGTGACATCTGGCGCAAAAATTACGTTTCAGTGAATGAGTTTGTAGTTTGTGTGAAAAAAGCATTCACTGCATGTCCTGCACTCAAAGCAAGGTTCAAGCAGTTCCTGATAGCAAAATGTGTATCTTCTGCATTACCGCTGATGCCAGTACTTACACAATGGAACTCCTGGTTCCATGCCCTTTTTTATCATTCCGAGCACATAAATGAGTATATTGAGTTTTTTAAAGACAAAAGCACTGCTTGTTCACAAGTAATTAATTTAGCATCAACTCAGTTGGTGGTATTTGAAATTAGTGAAGTAGCTGTCAATGCCCCCCCTTTGGTGCAGATGCTGCAGAAATACAAAGGTGACGAGATCAAATCTCACATAGTTTTTGATGATTTGCTGGACTTTGCTACATTTTTAGAAGTTAAAGCTGAAAGCAGTACATATCCTGCAACAAAAAATACAATGTCTGCATGTGCCCTAAAAATTCAAAACTACATGTCGGGGAAGGGCAGGTTTCATCAGTCTGCTGCTAAATTCTTTGCTGCTGTCCGCATATTAGACCCCACCTGCCTTTCGACCATGGCAGCGTCCGAGGAAGAGATATGCACCAGTATCCCGACGTTCGAGGAGAATCTGCGAGCAAGAGCTGAACTTCGATCGTACATAACGGATATTCAGTGCAATCAACTCTGCAAAGGGGAAAAAGATATTGTACAGTTCTGGATTTCGAATCAGGACAGATTCCCGAATTTAAGTAATACTGCCCTGAGTTGCCTGTCCGTCCCAGTACACAGTGCTAGTGTGGAGCGTTCGTTCTCCCGATATGGGTCCATGCTTACTGTTAACAGATGCAGAATCAAAGCGGAGAACTTGAAAGCGTATTCACTGCTGCAGCAGAATTGATTTAGCTGATTTTGCACATATGAAAACATGCTGTTTCACTGTCTAAATTATTTTTTCAATATCCAAAACTACTTGAAGGAATTAAAATGTTTTTTTTTTTTTTTACATTTTCAACTACTCGTTTCTGCATTCATTCATTTCTGTGAAATATTGAATTTTCACCGTGCAGGCACCGTGAAATGTTGTGAAAAAAATCGTGAAAATAATACTGCCTTAATAATGTATACCCTTCTGCAGATGACTCCAATATCTGTAATAGCGTGGATACGCAGGAGGAGATGGAGAAAATGAGTAGGGACATTAGGAAACTTGAGGAGTGGTCAAGGGTATGGCAGCTGGGATTCGGTGCCAAAAAGTGTAAAATCATGCATCTAGGGCATAGGAACACAGCAGCCGAGTATAAAGTGGGAGGGGGGGGGGAGTACTGTCAGTCACTAAGCAGGAAAAGGACCTTGGGGTTAAAATATCTGATGACCTCAAAGTCACACAGCAGTGTGACAAGAGAGTGAGTAGGGTCAGTGGGATACTGGGGTGCATAAGGAGAGGTCCCACCAGCAGAAGGAAGGATTTAGTATTACCATTGTATGGATAATTGTTAAGACTACACCTGGAATATTATGTCCAGTTCTGCAGGCTGCATCTCAGAAAAGACATAGACAGGTAGAGACAGTCCAGAGGAGGGCAACTAAAATGGTGCAGGGGTTACACGAGAAATCAGACGAGGAGAGACTGAGGGATCTCAGTATGTACACCCTGGAGGAGAGGAGGGAGAGCGGGACATGACAGAGACCAACATGTGCCTCACAGGGGTGAACAGGCTACAAGTGGGGTGCCTGTTTCAAATGAGGACGTGCAAAAGAAAAAGAGGGCATACAACAAAGTTAGAATGGGGGAAGTTTAGGAGGGACATGAGGAAATACTACTTCACTGAAAAAGTGGTGGGTGCCTGAAATGGCTTGCCACCAGAGGTGGTGGGGGCAAAAACCAGTGGGGGTTTCAAACATGCATAGGAGTGAAACCACTGGGGGGGGGGTTCAAACATGCACAGGGGCGAAACCAGTGGGGGGTTTCAAACGTGCATGGGATAGGTATAGAGGAATACTGGTAAATAAGCAGGAAGGGGGTCACCGGAGACAAGTTAGGGTCTATGGAAACAGAAGAGGTGAGGAACATATTGACAGAATGGCTGGGCCAAGCAGTCCTTTTCTGCCACACTGAAAATATTCATAAAATGTGTGTGTCATCACTGAAAAGAAGCATGTGCAAGGCAAAACGACCAGTAGTAGATTCGGTGATGTATTCAGCTAAACAGCTGCTGCAGTGACACACTGACACAAGGCTCTAGAAGAATCCTGAGGAAAATTCCCTACAGCTGAAATACCTGCACTATAGGATGTTCCACCATTAACTAAAGGTACACTATGCCCTCTTGTGGTGCCACAGCAGAAAGCATCATGACATATCAAAAACAGTGTACTTCCCAAGAGTCCAAATGCTCTTCATTCCACGTGGTTCTGATATTATTTACAACCTACAAACACACAAAAAAGCCAGCAGAAGACCTCACAGTTTATCAAGTCTGCTCATTTACGAGGTAGCCAGCACAGAAGCCCGGACTCTATTGCACAGTCTGGACCAGATATGAAACGTGACTGGTCCTGAACATGGGGCGGTGATCAGGAGGCACTGCTATGCAAACAAAGAGTCTTACTGGACATTCAGTATGCAAGCATCTGTTTATCCTGGTCTAAATGACACATTAAAAAAAGCTGTGTTGTTTCTTTAAATTTATCTGTATGTTTTTTCCTCTTGCTTGCAGAGCTTGAAATATTGTGTTAATCCCCAGCCACAGAATGACAGATTATCTCTTTTTACAGTGACTGTGACACAAGCTTAACTGCCTGATGAACAAGGGACACTTCATGAATACTGCCATCTAAGCACACCTCTGTGTGCAGGCTGGACAATCTTTTGTTCCCCAGTGCCAAGAGAATACATTTCATGTTCAATTCAGATTGCATGGGTTTTGCAGACCTTTCTAAGACATCCCTGTGCAACAGTTTTACCAGCGGGATAGCTTTAAAGCCTTTTTTGACCCCTGACGATACTGCATAACCATCTGTAAATGCCGCTTGTGTTATGTCTTTAAGTGGTTCTGCATTCTTTATATTAATTGCACTATCACTGCTATGATTAATTTTTTTGCACTATGCTGCAAATTACACTTTTCCAAGTACTGCCTTTTGGTGTCTGTACCTTTAACTGTTTTACTTAAAAAGACACCAAGGGCGGTGCACGTCAGTCTCTCAAAAACACACATGCGTGCAAAACCTTGAGACTGCAGACCTGCACGCCTCTCCTACTGTTTTTTTATTCTGTTGCTGAACAAAGAAGTCTTGAATCTGGAAACAAGCATTGGATTTTTTTTTTTTTTTTGTAACACTGGTGAGTGGCTCAGTTTTTCTCTCTGCACCAATTTTTAAGCCCCGATCCAGCAATTATTGTAGGCCCTGCTCCCCCTCCCCACCAACCCTCACCCCCTTCACCCAGTCCCACTCCCTCTTAGACCCCCCCCCACTGTCTTTGGAGTGACAACCTCAGATTTGAGTTCATTCTACCCCATCACCACTTGCTCTGTAAAGAAGCGTCTCCCAACCTCCTTCCAATTTGGTCATGAGCTGACTGGGGATCGTGGCTGAAGTGGATACGTTTTCACCTGCAACACATTTCACTGTGTTAACATGTAGCTGTCTGACCTGGTGCAGGATGTAGCTCTATGGACCGTGAGTGTGCATGGTGCATTATTTTACCCACAGCACTTACATGCTTGGCTGAATTACTGTACATTGCAAGTTGATCCATGAGCAAACTGCGAGATCAAGGCCAAAGTGGGCAGGACCAAGGGCTCTCTTACTTTGAAAGTCTTCCATCTGATGAAACACAGCGAAGAACAGTAAAGGTAAGGTATGCTGATTACAGGAGCTGAACCTACATGGCAGACTGAAAGTTCAAGGTAAACTGGGGGCTTGCAGAAAGTTAAAAAAAAAAAGGCAAGCATATGAAAAAAGACATGGCAAGAAACAGAGCAGAGCTTGTGAATAGCACAACCCTTTTCCTCTTGCTGCAACTATTAACACACATTTAGCTGGCATGTTGAAGATTAGCAGCTTTTGAGGCAGTTAGCAGCTCATTTGGTAAGGGCCATCACTGTTAAAACAACTCACCAGAGCACCCGCTGTATATGGACTGCAACATCCGTTCTACCTAGCATACTTAGTATTGCCAGCATTGAATTTGACTTTTGGCAACAGGGTTTTTGTTCGTTCTAAATGAATGTCTGGTATAAGGGTGCCTGGTATAAGACTGTCCAGCTTAAGTGGGTTCGACTGTATCTGAAACATCATTTAGTCACGCGCAGGCACCCCCTCACCCCACTCTATGCCAATAAGCCATCTTCTTAACTGCTGGACTTGTCTGTATTGCTAATTATAGCTAAACATATAACCTTTTTGATCTTATCAGTATGTTTGTAACCTCGATTTGAGCTTGTCATTGCGTTTTACTGTTGTTTTAATGCCCTATACTCTGCACTGTGTCTTCCAATCATTATTGTATTTTTGTTCCACTGGATTTTTCTATGCTTACTAATATTCAATTATATATATGTCATCCTTTATCCTGTATAATGTTTCTGATTACCACCTGTTTTGTGATTCTCCCAGGTTGTGCCTGAAAACAGACAAATACCTTGTCTAGTCTGCCTACCTGGTAAATAAAAACTAAATAAATAAGTGTCCTGTGTCAGCCCCTCACTCCATACCATTCTATGTCAATAAGTCCCTAGCCTCAAGTGAGCCATTCCGTGAGCTGGGGGTCTGTGAGCCAGTTATGCACAGAGTGGATTTACTGTCAGGGAGGGATTCCCTGTGCTGAACTGTGCCTTGCTGTACCCCACTTGCTCCTGCAATCAGGATGAGCGCTTTATAACTGGGTGGGACTTTGTGAGCAGCTGAACATAGCTTTTGAAAAACCTCTCGCTCCTTGCAACAAGTGATCACCAGCATTCTAAGACTGCGCCCTGCTGTATCTCACTTGCTCTTGCAATCAGGAAGGGTGCTTGATAACAGGGCAGGACTTTGTGAGCAGCTGAATGTAGCTTTTTGAAACACCGCTTGCTCCAAGTAACAGTTAATCGCCAGTATTCTAAGTTCCATGAGCTGGAGGTCTGAGAGTCAGTCGGGCTCGGAGTGGATCTACCATCAGGGAGGGATTCCCTGTGCTGGATTGTGCCCTGCTGTGTCCCACCTGTTCCTGCAATCAAGAGGGGTGCTTGACAACTGGATGGGACTTATCTGTCCTACTTCTCTGGCTTTGGCCTAACGGTCATCTGCTGTGGTCCACAGCCAAAGAGCCACAGCACAAGGGCATCACACTGTGGGCATCTAGCTATGGAGTTAGCCATCGGCCAGACACTTTACATGTCAGTGTATGCCTGCTGCTGCTCTCAGTAAGTAAGTACAGGGTTTGATTCTACTACTGCTGCCTTGTTTGTTTATACTGCTGCTGTGAGAGTCCTCATTTAATTTCCTGTTTGGGGCTGTTTTGTAGCTTCTATCTAGGGTAGTTCATATCCCCTGCTTTTGTTAAATGTAGCCCCTTCCCCATTGGGGGAGGCCCAATTTCCCCTACCGTCTCATTTTTAAATATATGGCCTTTTCTCTATCTGATTGTGCCCAAATTTCCTTTTTGTTTTTATTTCCACAGTACCACTGTGAAGCCAATTAGTTCCTTCTAAATTCTAATTAATTTATTTTTCTAGGTAAGCCCTTATTTCTCTCTTTGCATTATACTATTGTTCCCCTATCAGGGTTTAGCTTATATATTCCACCTTCTAAATCTTAAATCCTAGCCCTTCTCCCTATCTGGGCGAAGCCTATATTTGCCTTTTTGTTTTACCAATTCTCTCCGCTCAATCAATCAATCAAAAATCTTTATTTATCCAGGCGAACACCATTGAGCAATGATCATTTTCAAGGTGGACCTGGGATATTCAAGTACAAAAGAAAATGAATATACAACAGTTACAATGAGCAAGAAAATAAACAGCAGATGAGGCATAGTTAATACAGATATAAATGTATAATGCAGGTCAATGATAAAACAATTGTATATAATCAAACTGTATATACAGGACAAACAGTAATTCAAGGATAAGGTCAGTAATACAAAGTGGGCCCAAAAGAAATCCTACAAGGGAAGAGATTCAAGTAAGTTAGGGGTAGCGAAACCAACAAGGTGGGGAGAAGGACGGAGCTATGGAAGGAATAAGGGATAAGGCTCAAAAAGGCCACACAGTTCTAAGGTTGTATAGTTCAATCTATCGAGAGGAAACAGTACGGCTCGGGCAGGAAGTGGTAGGAAGGATGAGTACAATACCAGATCCAAGGTCCAAGGGTTGAAGTAGTAAGGGGTTGCAATGATATTGTGAGGGGGGAGTGAAGGAGCCGATTAATAGATAGGACCACACCAGGAGGGGTCAGAAACATGAGAGTGCTCAGGGTACCCTAAGGTATTAGGAGATTTGAGAATCGGGGGTAGCAAGTATAAGATTCCTTGTTGTATTGCAGGTAAAGTGTTTTGAATGCTGCTAAACTAATAGGTTGATTTAGTTTCAGGGTTTTTTGCAGCTTGTTCCACATTAGAGGCAGCACATAGCTTATGGACGCCCTGCTAAAACATGATCTGGCCTTATATACCTTCAAGGAAATATAGGAGGTACTTCTCAGAGCATACTTGCCTAGTGTGCATAGCGGTACACAAGCAGAGATATAATGAGGTAGTTTATTTATGATGGCTTTGTAGGTCCAAGACGCTGCATTTCTCTGGCGTCTGTTACTAACAGATGACTAACCTACTGTGGTATACAAGGAACAGTGATGGACAGTGTAGGGAAGGCCAGTGATGAACCTTAGGGCTCTATGGTAGAGCGTGTCAAGTTTAGCAAGTGCCCCAGCAGGCCCCTGGCTATAGAGAAAATCTGCATAATCTACTAAGGAAAGAAAGGTGGCTTGAACCAATCTCCAGTGCTGAGCTGATTTATTTGCCTCCTAGTTTTATTTCCAGCCTCCTAGTAATTAATTTTAATTTTGGTCTCCCACATCTGGTTAAGACCATATTTCACCTTACTCAGCTTTTGCTCCATCTGAATGTAATTTATCCTCCCAGACTATCTGTGTTACACTGCATGGTGTGTTCTTGCTTTGTTACCCTTCCACTATGATGCTCCTAACACTTTTTCTCCTCCCCTTCTTGTTTAACCTCACCTTCCTCACCCCTTCCACATATCCTTACCTTTCCTTGTTGACCACCCTCCCATTCTTCACCCTCACCTCCTACAGTCTCCTTGCTTTACCTCACTCTCCCTGGCACCCTGGCTGCAGTCTCCTCTCATCTCCTTGCCTTCATTTCGAAATCCTCAGGTTCCTCCTACCTTCGTAACTGTTATCCATCCTACTCCCCTCTTCCTTCCTCTTCCCATAAGTGTCTTAAGCTCTATGATGCCGGTTCGACAACAACTTCGTCGACCGGCATCACAGCGACAGAATTTATGTCAACCGCAAACTGCGATCGACATTAATCCTGAAGGACTCCCGGTCCCTTTTTCTAGCAGGGGACTTCCTCTCCAGAACCCCCCATACAGGGGGCACTGCCCCCCATTGTAAATATAATCAACTCTGAATTTGGGTTGATTCAGGGAGGGGGTGCAGGGCCGGAAGACAGTGTGCCCAGGTCCCAGGCACACCATTACAGTGAACTGTCGATGTTGTCGGCATTGATGTAGTTTGCTGTAATGGTGTCGCTGTCGGGGGGGGGGGTATACCAGTGTCTTATAGGTTCTCTTAGCTCCTCATTTTCTTGCTGCTTTTACTTGCTAGAGATACTGAGCTTAACCCTGGCCCTCCCCTTTCATCACCTCTCCCAAAAGGTTTGAAAATGGCCCATGTCAACATCCACAGACTTCTCCCTAAGATCGACCTGCTGCAACCACTCATGGTTAACCTCAAACTTCATGTGTTGGTGATCTCAGAATCTTGGATCTCCCCCAGGATCCCTAATTCCCATGCTGCCTTCCCCGGTTTTACAATATTCTGCAAGATCAAGCTAAGAGGGGTGGTGGAATAGCCATATCCCTCACCTCAAACATCCAGTTTGAGTCTGTGTTCTATCCCCTCTGCCTATGAAATGCTCCTACTCAAACTCACCCTCCCCTTCTCTGTCCCCATATTTAGTGCCAGTGTCTACTGCTGCCCTGGCATGTCGCCACCTCCAGTAACTGTGTTATCACCACCATCTCCCTGCAGGCCTCCTCTGAAGTGTTACTCAAACAGGTGATTTCAATTTAAATTGTCTTTCCTCCTCTCTTCATAAATTTTGCCTAAACATGAAGTCCTTCCTTTTAACCCAGTTCATCTCTGTCTTTCTCCTTATCCTGTGCCCCTCATTCTTGGAAGATGGCTACTGTCATCCACTTTCCTAAAGGGGGTGACCTCTGTTCCCCTAGTAACTTCCATCCTATTTCTCTCCTCTCTACACTGCCTAAACTCCAGGAATACCTTGTTCTCGCCTAACTCTCATCTCTTCTTGGCTCAACCTCCTCCTTCATTCCTTTCCATTCTGGCTCCCACTCCACCTCCACCTCTCTCCTCTAGCTCATTGATACTATCCTCTCTGGTATGGATCAAGGCCTTGTCACCTCCGCCATTTTTGTCAACTTAACCAAAGCCTTCTGCACTATTGCCCACCCCATTCTCCTGGACAAGCTTAAGGTAGCTGGACTCTCCACCTCCTCAGTTAAGTGGTTCCACTCTTACCTTGAGGGCAGGTCGCAGGCTCTCTGTATTGGAGACTTTCTCTCATTCCACTTCTAATCAGTTCAGGCGTTCCCCAAGGCTCTGTGCTTGGCTCAGTTCTGTTCTCCGTTTTTCTAAATGACCTCTCCACTACCTGCTCCTCTGTGTCCATGCATATGTTCGTGGATGATACGGTTCTCTTTTCCTCTGGCTCTTCTGTCTCTGACCTCACAAACCAGCTCAAACTGGATTTTAACAACATTCAGAACTGGTTCTAAGAAAATCCGTTATCCCTCAATGCTAAGAAAACAGTCTCTATGACTTCTGGTATCAGGCAGAGACTTGCTAGAGTCTCCACTCTTCCTTTCTTCTATACCCTTGATGGTGCATCTTTTGAAGATGTCGCCTCCTTCCAAGTACCTTGGGGTCTGGCTGGTTGATTTTTCTGTTCATGTGGCTGCTATCCACAAGAAGTTCCACCCCAAACTTGGAGCACTTTACCAAAATAAGAGAAGCACCCCCCCTTCTTGTTTGGAAAGAAATTCTCACAATAATGATTCTCCCAATTTTTGACTACAGAGATATTGTTTACAGTATGGCTCCAAAGTCTACTTTAGCAGACTGGACCCCTCTTCACTCCTGCTGTTGGATTGCCCTTGAAAAACTCTGCGTACTCTCCACTGTTCTTTGCATCCCTTCCCCCCTCTGTTTATGCCAGGCACCTTTCCTCCTGTGCCTCCTTTATCTCCAAACTTTGGTTTGGCTTCCTCTGGTTCTCTCCCGTCTACCCCCTTCTACCTCTTACTCTCTCTGCAATGCTTGCATTCACTCGCTTACTCTCGAACAAATGAAATCTACTGCTGGGTAAGCTTTCTTCTCATTCCACTTCCCTAAAATGTGGAACTCTCTTCCCCCTTCCATTCACTCTGCTCCTTCCCTTCCTGCTCTGAAATCTCTCTGCTGTGATTTCTCCATTCACTCCTGCAGTTGTTACTGATATTGGGGAGGATTTCTGTCACCTGCCTTCCACACTGCCCTGATACTAGTTTAGCCCCTCTCTCCTTGTTCATCATTCACTACTCTATGTTCCTCATATTATTGTTTTGTTGCTCACTGTTTAATGTTCTTTTGCCTGTGTTAAAATTTTATTGTATGATAATTAATTGTATGGCAATTTTATTCTTGAATCATTTTCTTGTAATTTGTATAATCTGTATATCTTGATATACTCCATATTATTGTATTACTTTTGTACATTGCACTTTGAATCTGTTCAGCTATCATCCCCCCCCCCCCGGACGCATCTAGAAACAAGCTGATACCAGCTCAGTACTACTTTCCTGGTAAAACTTTTGAAATAAGTGGTACCCCTTATCTCTCTCTCTCCATCTCTGTAAGTAAGTCCCTGATGTCTTGTTGCTCCTTCCTCACACCATCCCATAACAAATCAGTCCCTGGAATCCAGTAGTACCTCCTCCTTCAACCCATTCCATCCCAGTAAATCCCTGGGATCCAGTGGTACCCCCCTCGCTTACACCACTCCATGCCAATGAGCCCCTGGCATTCAGTGAAGCCCTCACCCCATCTCATAATAATAAATCCCTGACATTGTGGCACCCCCCTCTCTCAGTCCATTCCATGCCAATAAGTCCTTGGAATCCAGAGTTACCCCCCCAACACCATCCTATGCCAATAAGTCTCTAGCATGCAGGAGTGCCTCCCTAAGTCCCCCATCCCAGGCCAATAAGTTCCTGTAATCCAGCACTACACCCTCCCTCATCCCATTCTATGCCAATAAATCTCTGGCCTACAGTGGCATCCTATCTATGGCAAAAACTTCCCTGGTATCTAGTTACACCCCATCCTATGCCAAAAGTCTCTGGTGGCCAGTGGCACATCTGCCACAATGGTGATCAACACAGCCTTCCTGTCACTCCTCGGCTGTCCACTATCCAAACCATTTGTCACAAACAATGATTTATGGAACACAAGCTCATCGATCTCTGTTTGTGATAAAGGGTTTAGACGTCAGTCAGCTGAGAAGGTGAGAAGAAGGTTGTGTCAGTCCCTTTTGAGGTGGGGAGGTTGCCACTAGTTACCGGGGACTTTTGGCATGGCGTGGGGTGAGGTGCTGGAGCAACTATGCACTGGGGACTTATCTGCATGGGTTAGGATGAGGTGAGGGAAGGGGTGCCATAGGATGCCAGGGACTTACTGGCATGCAAAGGAGAGAGACAAGGGCATTACTGGGCAAAGTGACATACTGGCACAGTATAGCATGAGGGAACGGGGTGACTAAACAGCAGGAACCTAGTGGTATGGGACGAGGTGAGGGAGTGAACTACAACTGGATGCCAGTGACTGTCTTTGTTAATGCGATTACACTAATTCTTTCTTTCTAAAAGGAAAAACCTCAAGGGGAAAATGTTGTCTAATTTTTTGTTTTTTTTCTTCCGTAAGCTGGCCAGTCAATGATCAATATCCACAAGAAAGAACAGTTGCAAATAATCATACAGGAAGAAAAAGCAATAATATTTTTCTCCTTGATTTCAAGTAGTTCCAGCAGAGCAGTTGGCTACCAACCAGGAGTTTTCCTGCATATGGTGAGCTTTGCCTTCTCATGGACACAGTTTGGATGCGATGCACTTCAC
This sequence comes from Neoceratodus forsteri, assembly GCA_016271365.2. Lineage (NCBI taxonomy): Eukaryota > Metazoa > Chordata > Ceratodontiformes > Ceratodontidae > Neoceratodus > Neoceratodus forsteri. The sequence goes on along the minus strand of CM057450.1, from coordinate 1,336,378,970 downwards.
CTACTCCCAAAAATATAATGGCCATAAAACGGACATGAAAAAAATCAGAGGCAGCAGACACATTCAGACTGCAGATCTGTTGGCTGACTGAATTATGCACAACAGAGGAGGGGGTGCTAACTGCCACATGCCAATCATGTTCTGTCTCCTGCCTGTGGTGTCACACCAACTGTATGATTCAGAATAAAACACTGGGGTCAGGGAATACAGAAGCAACTGAAGATGCAGGATGCATCTGATGGTGCACGTGCACCACTCTGAACCCCTGACACTACGGCCATGCCTCTGCAGATTTCTGGTGAGGCCACACCTGAAATACTGCATGCAGTGCTGGAGTATGCAAAACCAGGGGCTAGGCCAGCTCTGTGCCACCGAGCGATGGGTATTCGCTCAGCATGCTGGGGACCTGGGTTCGCGACCTGAGTCCAGCTATCAGGAGCGGAGTCTGGCAGGGAGAGAGTTATAAGCGTCCTATGGATGCTTCCCTCCCAGAGGGGGGTGGTCCCAGACCACTTGCTGGGCAGCCTCTGGTGGTGGCTTGTGGCTGGCATTCATGGCATCATGCAGCCTCAACATGTCACCAAACAACCTCCCCCCCAGCCACTGTGGCTGGACCAATAAATGGGAGGGAGGGGTAGGTTAGGGAGAAAATGGGAAAATGCAGCCATTCAGCTGACCAGATGATGGAGGATGGTCCTCATTTGCCATGAAGCCCAGAAGTGTCCACACTGATCCCTTGCCATGTGCTTGGCATAGAATGAAACCAAAAGGGCAAGTCTCCTCTCCCAGTTCCCCTGCCACTGGAAGGGGGCCCCCTGGCGAAGGGATATGTTGGGTCAACTGACCCGCGACAGTAATGAGGGCCACATGATAGTGACAGGGACTGACTGAGGGGCCCTAGCCCGCCCGAAGGAGTGGTCGACCGGGGGCTTGGGAGAGCACAAAGAAATTACACACACAAAAAACAAAACAAAAAAACAACAGGAGCTGATGACATATCGGTCAAAGGAGGGCTAAAATATGATCCAAGGGCAACAGGAGAAGGGGGACATGATAGAGACTTACAAGCTTCTGTAGGGAATGAAATGGGGGGACTGCAGGAAACAGTTTACTAAGGCTCCTTGACTAAAGGGCATGGGTAAAGGTTGGTGGGGGGGGGTTCTAGAGGGATGTGACAAGTTCTTTCTCACAGTACAGGTGGTGGATGGGTGGAATAAATTACCCAATGAAGTGGTCTGGGCAAAATATGGGACCAGGTTCAAACACAGATGGGACAGACACAAGGGAAAAGTGCGGCCCATAAGAAGGAGGGAAGGTGAGCAACCTAGGGAAGGGGGTGTCAGGACACTACTAGGACTATCAGCTGAATAAACAACTCAGGTCTGGCATTAGATCGGGCATGGATTTAGGCAGGTAAATGGGCAAACTGGATGGACCTGTAAATTGTCTTTTTCTGCCATCAGATTCTCTGTTTTTGTGCTTCTATTATTATTTACTGTATCTGGTATTCCAGAATTCAACCCCAAACCCAAACCACCTGGCAGATTTCCAGAAGCTAATAAAAGCATTCTGGTGACTAACCTATTCTGATTTTCAGGACATACACAGGTAACCCAATCATAAGCCATATGAATGTTCCCAAAATGTTCAAGCACTCTTTACTGGTCATTCTTTTAGGTCAATCTACACTCATTATCAGTGTCTTTTTATTTATTTAAAAATTTGGTAACAGGTGAGGCATACTGATCCCAGGCTCGTTTCCAGATGTGACCCGGGGGGAAAAAGGAAGAGGAGAAGCACAATTACAAACAAAATACAGCCGTCTGGTGATGTGGTTACAATGAGGATGACATAAAGAACATAAGCTGAGTGCATTACAGACCAAATGGCAAAACACTGTATATGGAGGACACATAAATTAGAACACATGGAGGTTATTAAATTCAAATCAAAGGATTTTACATTTTGGTGTCCTGTCCATAAAACAGGTTCACGTACTGATCAGATCTTTATTCCCAAAACAACTATTCCTTATTTATGTGAAGCACTAATTAACCCAACTGCAAATTCTTGTCAATGTGAAAAAGAGGGCAATGTAGTCTAGTGGTTAGAGTGCAGAGTTGCTAACCTGAAAACCCAAATTTTAATCCTGCCCCCAACACGTACAGACTAGGAGACATTCAGTATCTCACTTACTGTTACACACGTGCTCTCTCATTCACTCTCTAATCTCCCTAAACTTTCCTTAGCCTCTCCCAATCTCACTTAATGTCTGTCTCTCTTTCTCTCATTCTCTTTCGCTTACTCATCTCTCTAAACTTTTAGGAATGATTTAAAAAGCGAAAAGAAAGCATGGTTACTGAAGAGGGTACGGAGAAAACTGGGATGCACAGTCTATTAGGGGAAGGCAGATACTGTAAGTTTATTAGGAAATGAAAACGGTCAAATTGTTTACCATAAATTATTGCAAAGCAATAAGGAAAGCTTAAGGAACTATGGATGGCCTCATGGATAACTTTGAAAAAATGGGTCCCTATATGAGAAATTGCATTTTTGGAATCATATATCCTTAATCTGTTGCATTTCTGCTGGGATTCATTAAGGAGTCTAAGGAGGAGATGCAGAAGTATGACACGTGGATGGGCCCAGCAGCACGGTAGTGGCAGTCAAGCTACCAAATGCGAGACTAGGATCTGCGTGCCATCCCTGGAATCCCACCGCGGAGTTGGCTGGATGTTGGTTGTGTTGCAAAGGTGAGGTGCTCACCTCCATAGGCGGGCAGTCGTGGCACTGGCACACACACCCAACAGACCCTCTATGGAGTGACACTGGTGTCACCTATGAAGGCAGCTGCCCGCCTGCCTGTCCACCAAGCCGGATGGGTGCTGTCATGGTGACTCCCAACACCGGAATGAGGGAAACCGGGTTAAAAAAATGAATACAAAAAAATTTATAGAAAACAAAATGAAACCTGCAGTTTTGCTTACCCCCTTTTAAAGTGAGCAACGTAGGCACTCTGCAGAGCTGCCTCCAGGAAGAAGCCAAGTTCATACTCCTGAGCCACCACCACGTTACTTTTAGGATTCCTGGAGTGTGAATGGGAATGGGTGGTGTTGAAAGCCTACAATAGTAAACACACAGAGGTTATGATCTTGTACTATAGTGACAACAATAACAACAATATAAGCTGTAACAGTCAGAATACCAGAACCTTGTACTATAGTGACAACAATAACAACAATATAAGCTGTAACAGTCAGAATACCAGAACCTTGTACTATAATGACAACAATAACAACAATATAAGCTGTAACAGTCAGAATACCAGAACCCTGGAGCTGGCCTGGTGGAGTGGAGGACTGAGGTGCTGAACGTCTTTTCTCCAGCCATGCTGGCTACCCATGTTCGCGAATGAGCACAGGTTGCCAGGGGTGAGTAGGGTGGGAGAGGATTGAGTGTCCCAAGGATAACTACCCTCTCCCAGGAAGGGGTGGTCAGCACTTTAGGCCTCTGAGGAGGTGGAGGCCTGGTGGTGGTGCAGGTCAGTGAGCAGCTTGAAGGTAAGGGCCTTGGTTCAGCAGTGTGTGCACGCATCTCCATCCACATGTCCTGACGTGTCGCTGCAGCAGGGGACAGGGACCAGAAAATAGACAATGGGTACAGGCAGGCTTCATGAAGCCCTGGCCGCCCTCTCTCGGCCCACATCACCACTGGAGGACATCTGGATTTGAGCGGGGGACGACAGTCCTCCCTCTCCTGACTCGACCATGAGTAGCAATCCCTGGGTGGATGTAGCCTCTACTGGTGCGAGGGAGGCAGCCGCCAGTCGGGAGCGGTGGGGACAGGGCTGAGAGCCTGTCCACCTGCCCCCAGGTAAAAGGCACTGTGGAAAAAGAGCACCAGATCCCTGACATCCACTCATAAACAGCATAGCTCAGATATAAGCGCTCTGGTATTGTGCTTTCACTGGAAGACAGACTTCTGAAATTTAAAGCTACAATCCATATTTCACCCAACACATCTTCAGGTTGTAAAAAAATTACCTCTAGAAGCCAGTGCTTTACGTTGTAAAAAATATCCTGTTCATTAATTTATTTATAATACATAATGTGTGATAACTGTATAAAGTACAGTATTCTGCAGCTTACTATTGCTCAGTGCTCATGTCAGCACCGAACAATACTGAGGTATGAAGTAGGAAATTCCTGTTAATGATCTGTGAATCTTTAGTTCCAGCATTACACACCGAGTATTGCTGTCTTCTTATAACTTAAACCATTTAATGTGCATTCTTGTAAAACATGCAATATAACAGATAAACTACACCCACATGTGCATAAATAAGGGTGTAAAGCCATCTCTGGGTTCTGCAGGCAAATATAAACTCACTTGGTCTTGGGCCTTGTGGTTTATGTAAACAGAATCTCTCAATAGCTTTACACCCTTATTATACATATCTGGCCATAGATCATCATAGCTGTTAAAAATTATGCATGCTATGTTAGACCCTTATGTAAGCAATAAGACAGGACAGGGTGTGCATTATGGTGATATAATCGCAAACCTCAAGTGCGCGGTTAGGCACTAGGCATAGCAGAGTGCCACTAAATGCACCTGAGAAGTGCAATTATATTACCATAATAGTACACTCTGAAGGGTCTTATTGTACTTATAAAATGGCATTTAAAAATTTGACAAATTAATTTGAGTAAGAAATTATTTTAAAAAGATACAAAAATAGGACCCGTCATTGAACTATGCTTCCATTTTAAGTTTGAAGGCAAAAAATTCCGGTAAAACGGTAGTAGCTAAAAATATCAAAATGACAATGAAAACATGTAGGAAATGTGTTCAAAACAGCTGAACCTGCCATGTTGTTTGGGGGGGTGATTTCTCCTGAAAACACCCACGTATTTCAAATGTATGGGCTTTTATGAACTTCAGGAATCTATTCAAGCAGTTTAGGTCTACAGCTGCCTATGTATGTGCCCCCCTTCCTCTTTTGGTTTATATTATTTCCTCTTTTCATCACCCTCTTCCTTTTTTCTCTGTTGTTTCCCACACTCAACATCTGGACCGTTTACCATAAAATACAGGGATTTAACATTTTGCACAATTCCACTGGTAGAATGTTCCTTTCCCAACATACTGTACTCACACACAACACACAACAAAGGCCTCATGAGCCAGGTGGAGCCAGAGCTTCAATTTTAAAAAAAGCAGAGAAAGCGGCAGAGATTTCCCAGGTAAGCAGGTAAAGACAGGAGGAGGACTTTTTATTGTCCGCAAAGGAACAAAAGTAACGAAAACGATGAACAGTACATCATTTTTTGTTTATGTGTGTAAGGAGAGTGTCATAATCAGAAAAACAGCATTTCATTAATTTATTTTGTTTTTTTATGTAAGGTACTTTTGTTTTTAGGGCCTAGCTGAAGGTTTTTAGTGAGTAAAGGTGGCAGCATGTTTGTGATGGAAGGTCGGTCCTGGGTATAGGGGGATTAATTTCAACACTGTGTGATGTGTCTACTAAAAAATCAGGTCGGGTTTAGGACCAGGATGGCCATGCATTATTTAAGTAATAAGTCACGAGAGGGCGTGCATTACACAGGGGATAATGGATGGGTATCAGTTAATAACCATGCTGTATTCACTTCGAGAGGTTGCCAGGACAACACTGTAAACCTCGAGAGCGAAGCTTGAAAGGTTTACAGTTATCATGGCAACCTCGAGAAGTGAACTCAGTGAGGTTATTAACTGATGTCCATTTATTAGCTTTTATAGTGTACGGGTACCACTTACAAGAAAAGAGTCCTTACCTGTCAGTATTTTTAGTTTGCGCCACTCTCCTTCAGTGTCGCTCTCCAAGCCTCGGCCGTTTGTCGGAATGCAGAATTCCGTAAACTACAGGAGGCATGCATGCACAAATACGACGAGATTGTTACGGTATCGATGTGACGTAGTCAAGAGGGGTTAACAACCTCTTGATGTCACAACGATACTGTAACAAAGCTGTTAACTGTTTGATTTTAGGTAATAATAAGGGCTCCCCATACATTATAGGACTTTAATGCATGCCCTAGGGCAGTAGTAAGGCATAAGGCTTAAGGCTGAGCGTCTTTACACCCCTGGGAAGTGCATTAAAATCCTATGATGCATACCCTAGAGGGTCTTATTACACTTATAAAATGGCTCTAAGTAAGTTTTTGGGGAGGAAAATGAGATTTGGCACCTGACTGTGCATTCATAGACATTTAATGCACCGTGAGGTGACGTCCCTCAGTCAATGAAATATCAAGATGTTTTCTTGCCATTTTATAAGCTGTAATAATGCAAGGTCACCTGACTGGTTTTACCCAATTAAGCTTCTTTGATTTTAGACCCATTTTATAAAGGCGAAATCACCTTGTATACCAAGGGCCAGAAGAAGCCAAGCTGTTCATATATTCATGTTGAGACACTCACTACATCTATAAACTATTATACATCTTATACAATACTATTTAAAAGCATTTACATGGCTAAGCCTTCTACGCTCGTTTAGTGTTAGAAGCAAGGTATCTGAACATCTTTGACCTGAAAGATTTCTTAGGTCTTGGTACTTTAATGTATGAACATACGTAAAGTACCAGAAGAATAAGGCCTTCAGGTTCAGTCTGCTCATACTGCAGAGTCCTCCGTCCCCCAACTGACACAACCTCATTCCCGGCCAGTCCCCCTTTGGCCCTGACTATGCCTTTTACCCTGTCCCATCCCCTTTTGAAGCCTTACACTGTTTCAAGTGATACCACTTCCTCAGAGAGCCCACTCTACCTTGCCACCGCCCTCTCCATGAAGAAATGCCTCTTAATCTCCCTCCTAAACTCCCCCCCCCAGCTTAAGGCAATGCCACCTCGTGTTTTTATTTCCACGTAGCCTGAAGAGGCACTCCTTATCCACCCTGTTTATGCCCTTCAAATACTTAAAGGTCTTAATCATGTCCCCACTCTCCCTCTTCTCCTCCAGAAAGTACATGTTTAGAACTTTTAGCCTCTCCTCATATGTCCTGCCCTGCCCTGCTGACCTTTAACCATCTTTGTCACACTTCTTTGGACTGCCTCCAGCAGGTTAATATCCTGCTTTAGGTGAGGACACCAGTACTGCACATGGCACTCTTGGTGCGGCTGCATCAGTGACCTGTATGATGGCAGTATGACTTCCTCCCATCTGCTGCCGATCCCCTTGACAATACAGCTTAATATTCTCTTGGATTTTGCCACTACATTCCTGCACTGTGAAGAGTGCTTCAGGTCACTAGTGATCAACACACCCAGGTCTTTTTCTTCCCCAGATTTGGTTACCAGGACCCCTCCCAAGCTGCACTTCGTCTTTGGATTTTTGGCTTCGATGTGCATAACCTTACACCTTTTTGCATTAAAGCCAAGTTGGCAAATTCTAGACCACCTCTTGAACTTGGCCAAATCTTCCTTTAGTTACTGTACCCCTTCCACAGTACCCACCCTCCCCCAGAGCTTGGTGTCATCCGTGAACAAGCAAATCTTGCCCTTTTTTTCTTCCCCAATGTTACTGATGAAGACATTAAAGACCACCAGCCGAATTACCAAGCCTTATGGGACCCTGCTGGTGACATCTCTAGCGTCAAAGGGCTCCCCTACCACCAGTGTCCCCTGGGTCCTACCTTTCAGCCTGCTAACTACCCATCTAGTTTCTCTCCTAGCCTCAGATTCTCCAACTTTTTGATCAATTGATTATGGGGCACAGAAACAAAGGCTTTCCTGAAGCCCACTGCCTGGTCCTTGTCCACTCTTTTAGTGTCCCAATCAAATAAATTGATCAGGTTTGTCTGGCATTAATTCCAATCCATGAACCCATGTTGCTGCTTGTCCTGGAGGCTGCTTTCTTCCAGATATCCACCAGTCTCTCTAAGTAAGGTCTCCATGACCTTGCATGCGACTGAGGTCAGGCTGAACAGTCTGTAGTTGCTTAGGTCATCCCTGGGTCTGCTCTTATGATGCAGCACCACATATGCCATTCTCCAGTCCAAAGGTACCACCCCCCAACTCAAATGAACAGGTTAGTCACGGGGCCTGCAAGTTCCTCTGCCAGTTCCTTCAGCACTCTTGGATGGATGCTGCCTGGACCCAGGTACTGTCTACCCTCAGGGCTAAGAAACCTTTCTTCACCATGTTCCCCCCATTCTTCCATATGTGCCCCCCTCCACTCCTACCCCCCTGCGGCATCAGGCCATCAATCTTTTTTGTGAATACCGAACAGAAGTACTCATTCAGTACCTCTGCTTTTTCCCTAGCTATCTTCCACCCACCCCTCCCCTTCATGAGCAGTACTATTCCTTCTTTCTTCTCTTCTCTTGCTGATGTATGTTAAAAAGGCTTTTTCTCCTTTTTTAGTCATTTCAGTTTATATATGGAAAAAATACTGAGAAAACTCATTTAAAATGGTGTCCAAGAGCATCACAAAAATTACAGTCTATTATAAAAGTTACAATATAAAAACATTTATTTTATTGATTCATTGAAAATTGGCAACTGGGAAGGGCACACTGAGCCAAGGTTCCTGTCTTGGTGTGACTCAATGGTAGGGCACAGGAAACAATACATACAGTGGTGAAGTGCAGTCAATATAAACAATAACATTGCACTGGCAGTATGATCTAACAAATGTCAATCAATATACACAGAGGGTAGGTACAGACATGGGCAGTAAAATATTTAAGAAGGCAATAAGTACAATCCATGGCAAAAAAAATGCAGTGGGACATTTTCAGCCAAGGTATGCAGTGGCATACAGTTTTTGCAATAATATACACAGCAGGTATGGTACAGTAAGGAAAGGGTGAAGTGAGAGCAACGTAAAATTACCTGTGCAAATATGCATAAAACTAGCAATGCACAAAAGATAAAACAATCCAAATGAAATCGGTAACACAACAATCATTAACATGAGGAAGGGAGATAAAGAGAACAAAGAAGTCACATGCTTCCAGTATACAGCAGCAGTGATGTCAGGTAGTCAGTCAGGAGCTTGTCCAAGAGGACAGTTCAAAACAATTTGTTAAAAGTGTTTCCATTATTCTTCTGTTAGTTACTAGGAATGATGGGGCATGACTTTTATTACAAAACAGTGCCATCTTGTGACGCTTTGCGAGAAGACCACAAAGCAAAGCTGAGCAGGTCTTTCTCTGCAAAATGAACAAGATGGTACTAATACTGTAAGAAACATTCCTCACAAGTCCTATTTATATATTACTAATCATGTGTTTGTTAAACAGTTACGTACCAGTGTTTTGTGAGGGAAAAATTAGAATTTTATATTTTTATTTAATACATCATTTCTGTACTCTTTTTTTTCCTTTTCTGACGGTGGTGCGTTCCAACATAACTTAACACTGATATTGGCGAGCATCTGACAGAAAGATGATTTTGAGTCTTGAAAACAAGTCAGTATTTTAATAAAAATGCATGAAGTCAAATTTTTTTTCTTTGCATGGAGAAAGCTAGCTGCAGTAGAAGCGGACAGCCAATTGTGGTAGTGGAACCAATCTCAGTTCAGAGAATGGCTGTTTACTTACGAGTACGAGATGACACTGTACGAGAAATAAGATATAAGCAGCAGTTGACAACTCTTGTTTGCTGATTGGCTGTGGATGCTATCATCATTTATAATAATGGGAACAGTTCAATCTTTGAGTCCATGCTGGGTGTATCTGAGCAAACAGACTAGTGATGAGAGCACTTCCTCAACAAGCAAAGAGGCCCAGGTTAAAGGCCCAACAAGAGGGTTAACATGGTCCCAAGGGCATGCACAATGTCTCTAGGGAAGGATGGCAGATTCTGTCTCTGCATATCTGCTCCTCAGTAAACCAAGTTGAAGGGAGACTTGTAAAGCAGATCTCCTGACAGATACATGCAGCCACCGAACCTGACATACAGTAAGATGCCTGACTCAGAGTGCGGAGTTAAACTGTGTCTAGGTAAGAGCCAATGTTAGCATGGAGGTTCCAGATTAACCCCTACTATGGTCAGCAACTGGGCTTAGGCCTCCCTTTGACTACTCCATCCCCAAGTTTAGGGGCCTCATCACAATGAGGTAAGCTGTGGGCAGCACTTCATTTTCAGACAGCATTATTGAGCCAGTTTCACTAGTTGTTCTAGGTGGGCTATATACCCACACAATGCAACAGAGATAAACATGGAAGAACATACGAAAACTGTTTGTTCTACCAGGTATGGTGGTCTGAGAAGGCCATTAGGGGAACTGCTATATTTATAATAAAAAAAAACAAAAAAAGCACTCTCTTGCATTCTCTATCTGCCATCATTTTCTAGGCTTTTATGAGAAGACTGACCAGATGAGGGAATTAGTCAGGGATATAGTGTAGTGGAGGTTGGAAAAAATCACTAGGGTGGGGAGTAATTAAAGGGGTGATTCTTGAAGCAACTATGTCAGGCTTTAGAATGGGTATCAAGAGTAACAGGCACAAGAGAACAATCTGGTTGTGGAAGAAAGTTAGAGAGGCAGAGAAGGCAAAAAGAAAGGTCTTCATTACATGCAAGGAAAATGGGGAGAAGGGGAGTGAAGTGAATACCAGTTAAAGATGAAAGAGGTCAAAAAGGCAGTCAGAGATGCAAAAGCAGACACGAAACTGTGTATTAAGGAAGAGGCATGAGTAGAAAAACAGTTCTTTAGATACATTAGAGAAAAAAGGAAGACAAGAGGGGGACCCAGTTAGGCAGAGGGGAGGCAGGGAAATAGAGAAAGGGTTTTATGTGATAAGGCGAAACTTGAAGAGCAAACCCAGAATTGCAAGGCACAGAGGGCAAAACCAGAACACCGACTTTTGGTTTTTTTGCGAGGGGCTTTGCCCACCACAGTGCCCTTGCTAATATAACTAACTCCAAGGTCATAGCACCTCAGGGAAGGGGTAAAACCTTTTTCGTTTTCGCCACCATCACTGACAACCTAGAGAAAGCCAAGCAGAAGCAAACATTCTTAATGACTACTTCTGCTCCATGTTCATAGTGGAGGATAGTGAGCCTTAGCCTGGAAGTGGCATAAAGGCTGCTACAAGGGGGTCCCAAAAATGTGGCAGGTGGTAATTACTTGAGAATGGCCAAAAAAGAACTGGCAGCACTTAAAATAGATAAGGCTTCAGGGCTGGATTGGATGCACCCAAGAGTGCTCAGGGAGCTGGCATCAGAACTAGTAGAACCCCTGTCAGGGTTATTCAATACCTCACTACAGTCAGGAGTGGTTCCAAAAGAGTGGAGAGTAGTGGCTATAGTTCTGATCACAAGGGAGGAGACTAGGAGCAACCAGGAGACTACGGGCCCATCAATCTTAGCGCCACCTAAACTGATGCAGACACTAGTCAAAGAGGAAGCACTGAACTACTTGAAGAGAAATGGACTTCATGACAGTATGCAACATGGGTCTGGGGTAGGGCGGTCTTGTCAGACCAAACTGATAGTGTTCTTTGAGTGAGTAACCAGGGCAGTGGATAAAAGACAAGCAGTGGCTCTACTCTACTTTGACTTCAGTGGGGCATTCGACCTGCTGTCACACAGAAGGCTGCTGAAACGGTTAGAGTTCTGGGTGCATCGAAGGACCTAGTTAAATGAGGGGCAACTGGCTGTGCGGTATAGCAGACAACGGTGGTAAACAGGGTTATGTCAGGGGAGTAGGAGGTCATGAGTGGAGTGCCACAAGGTTTAGTCCTGTGTGCAGATCTTTTCAATACTTTCATCAGCAACATAGAAGGAATGCAGGACAAGATGTGTCACTTGGTAGATGACAGTAAGCTCTGTGACTTCTGAAAACAATCTAGCCAATGCAACAAGGCCTACAGCTAGACAACCAGAATGTAGGGGTATACTAGGAGGGGGTTCAACAGCAGGAAGAAGGAGGTAATATTACCTCTCTATAGATCACTAGTGAGGACACATCTGGGACACTGTGCCCATTTCTGGAGTTTCCACCTAAGGAAAGATAAAAACAGGCTGGAGACAGTGCAGTGTAGGGTAACAAAAATGATTCAGGGTCAACAGGGAAGATCCTATGAGATTTAGCTTAAGGCTCGGAACATGTACTCACTGGAGATCAGAAGGGATAGGGGTGATATAATAGTCACCTTCAAGTTCCTGAAAGGAATAAACAAGGTAGACTGAGGAAATATTTAGTAGAAATGCCTTAACTTTCTGGTTTTCAGCCAGCCCGGTGGTGCTGAGGGTTGACATGCTGGACGCCACACCTTGCGCCATGCCGGCAACCCGGGTTCGGGAGCGAGCTTGGGTCGTCGGCAGGGGATGGAGAGGATTAAGCGTCCAGAGGACAGCTCTCGTCTCCCGGGAGGGTGGGTGGATGATTATTTCCGCTGTGAGCGGCTCTCCTAGCAGAGGCTGGGAGTGCCGTAGTCCGGGGATCATGCTAGGTGCAGGAGAGGAGCCTCGGCAGCCGTCTGTGAGCTGGGTGCGGGAGCGTGCCCAGCAGCACTGGATGGCGTCGCTCGTCCAGGCTCCTAGGGGGAGCTCTAGAACAAGAAAAACCACCCACTGAGTTGGGGGGTAGACATCGCCTACCCTCACCTCCACTGCCGGATTCTGCCCACTGTAACCTGGTCCCAACATCGCCTACGTAATACCGGACGAAAGCGCTGTGGAGCAGAAGCCGGCCCCACCCCAGGGGGTGTATTCCAGGGGAACTGGCTCCATCAGATGTGTCTCGGGCGAGTCGGGAATCCAGGCACAGATGGGAGGATCTTAGACTGGAGGGGATAAGGTAGGTCGACCGAAAAAGCCCCAGTCGGTGATGACCGGAAGGAAAGAAATTTGAAAAGAAAAAAAAACCTTCCTGGTTTTCCTGCTCTGTGCTGGCTTTCTGAGCCCCTGGCACCCATACTTAACTTATGATGGACCCTTGCTTTGCTGCTTTCATCTCTACTGCTCCTAACCACTATTTCTGAGGGAGTCCTAGCTAGATTACCCTTCTGCTTTCCTTCCCCTGTGGTTCCACAAGCCTCAGTCTCTGCTCTTCTCAGTTTAAATATCCATTTGCATAGACATCATCTTTCTGTCAAAGTGCACTGCTCCTCAGTCTTAGTGTTGTATTGTATCCCACAATTTTTTGCCTTGTATTGCTATTTTGTAACCTTTGGGGTCGTGCTTGAAAATAGGCATTTCTATGTCTAGCACATCCACACGGTTACCAAAAACAAAATAAATAATATATCTTTCCAAGCTGCTACTAGCTGTCCCTGGAGTTCCACTAATCTCCTACATATGGGTCACTGTCCCATCCTACAGAGTGTAGCCAGAGAGATTAGCACCCCATAGTCCCTGCAGCTATCTACCCTCTGATCCTGTGGTATGTACTGGCTGTTACCCCTCCTTCACTATCTAATATCTCATTTTTAAAATGCAATATACTCTGCCCTGCACCTGCCTAAATCTCTTTCAGCTATTCCCTTTAATACCGTACCCTAGACAGGGTGCTGGCCAACTTACTGTGTTTTCTCTTTTACAGGACTTAACCCTCTCCTTCCTTAATGCAGAGTCCCCTATGGAACTGATAACTACCCGTGAATGCCCTACAGGTGTCCTCAGGCAGACTCCACACTCCTGCTCAGTGACACTGACATGATGGGATGCTGATATTATTGGACACTTCGGTGGGGAGAATTTATACTAGAGTCTCCTCTTTCTGCCTGCACCGAACTGGCTCATGGATATTGGCTTCTCCTTCCCAAGATGTCCACTCAGAACCAATTTACAGTGCCACATACTCAATTTAGTCTTAACAAACCCCAAATCATTGCAAAATTGCTCTGCAGCCTGCTCCTAATCAGCATTTACCACCACAACCCTGCATATTATTCTCTTTGTATCTCCCTGTGAACCTACCCAATGGCAGCAACGTTCAAGCCCCTCCTCAGGACCCAAATGCACTTTGGCATACAGTCTCAGGGCTTGCGTTAGCCCTCCCTACTAAAGTCCCCAAATGGGATTTTTGAGGATTCTGAAGCACAAAAATAAAAGTCGTGCTTCAGTACTGACTCTGTATATTGAAAAGTTTGCACAGATATCCTTAGCAGAAAAAGTATCAGATCATGTTGTACAAAGCCACTCTAGAAGTTTCTGTCCCCAAGATTTTCTGGTCTGACCCCCAACATTTGAAGCAGAGGGTCAAACTGACTCACACTTTACTAGTGCAAATAAAAGCCCTGCAGTCTGTATGAAAAGTACTATATAAATCCTAACTACAGTGGCGTCCCCCAGGATGAACTCAACTTTTAAAGCACTCTGTAGTAGTTGCAGTAGATCTATTGACAGTATCGTAATTTCAATGGCAATTAGTCCCTTTTGTTATGCAGGAAACTGTGGCATTCACTTCATCCTGGCATTGTCATATTTTCCTGAATGACAAAAGGGATTAATTGCCATTGAAATTACATTGCTTTATTCAGTAGGTCTGCTGTAGCATTCTGCAGAGTGCTGCAAAATGCTGCAGAATTGGGTTACATCCTGGGGGACTCATATACTGTATATTCTATCCGACAGTCCCTGAACTACCAGTATCTAACTCATTGCTTTGCAAAGCACTGTGGGATACAGTGTTAATAAAAGATGCTTTAAACCCAAATTACTTTGCTTTTTTTCTTAGGGTGCTGAGGGAACTGTGTCAGGTGGGAGGGTGGAATGACAGAAGGCCAGATATATTACAGTAGGGTCTGGCAGAAACCTCTAACAGGAGGCTTTTGTCCCATAAAGGTTGGGGGCTTGGTTAGCGCTGGTGAGGGAAGAGTGCTCTATAAAATGGTGTTGGGGGCGTACTGGCTTGAATCAAAAACCAGAACACAATCTGGTGGGAATTTGGCAAAACCAGAACCTCCCCAGTTTTACACACCTCTAAACAGAAGTCCAAGGCCCAGCCAGCTCAGTCAATCCCCCATAATGCAGCACGCAACAGTCTGATTCACAGGCTGAGAAAGTGTGTGCCGAGAAGGAGGGAGGATGAGGGTGGAACTGCCAGTGAAACACTAACCAATCAGTCTGCCTAGCATCATCAGTGATGCCAAAAGCTCTGTCCAGTTTGTCTTTCCTCACTCCTTATTTATTTATTTATTCTTTTTTAAATCGGCAAGGCCCACTAGATGCAAGTGGCTGTTTTCAGGTGCCACCCAGGAGCTTTGGGGTGGTTAACAGACTTGCTCAGAGTCACACAGTATGCAAGTGGAGGTTGTGAGAATCAAATCCAGGTCTGCTGGATGTACTAAGCTCATTCAGGGCTCAATACTCTAACCTCTAGGCTATACTGCCAGCCCTGCCTGGGCATGAGCTTACTCAGTCTTTGAAATGGACTGGCATGTACTGCAGTTTTGGCTCGGGAACAACCAAGCTAGCCTTGCACTGGACTTCTATTGGCCCCTCAGCAAAATCAGAGATCATGGAAGGGGCTCTACTAAGCAAAGATATTTTAGGATGGGGTGTTGGGCTACAGAGGAGAGATTAAGTATTAAGACAGAGCCATCTCTGGGCATCATGCTAGGAGCCAGAAAGTTTAGTAAACAACGAATGTTTCAATGTTAACAGCTGGTGTAATTATAATTCACTTAATTATTTCAGCCAATCAGTGCTCAGAACTCCAGGATCTCTTATGCTGCATACCTCTGTCATCTTGCGTGGGAACATTAAAGAGGGGCGTTCCTCTTCAGATGTGGGGGAGGAATATCACACTTTTTGAAAATTTAAAAAATAAAATCTGAAACATTACAAATCACTCCAGCTAACTCAAGTGATTTATAATTCATTTGTATGTGCTGTGAGAGATGCCTCTTACTGTATAAGAGAATCATCCTGCACGTGTTTCTGTGACAGACGTCTCTTACTATACAAGAGTACCATCTTGCGTGTGGTTTTGTGATAGGTCTCTTACTATTAAGAGCATCATCCTGCATGCGGTTCTGTGAGAGAAGTCTCTTACTATATAAGAGTACCATCTCGTGCAGTTCTGTGAGAGACGTCTCTTACTATATAGGAGTGTCATCTTGCATGTGGTTCTGTGAGAGATGCCTCTTACTATACAGGAGTAACATCCTGCACGTGGTTCTGTGAGAGATGTCTCTTACTATATAAGAGTACCATCTCGTGCAGTTCTGTGAGAGACGTCTCTTACTATATAGGAGTGTCATCTTGCATGTGGTTCTGTGAGAGATGCCTCTTACTATACAGGAGTAACATCCTGCACGTGGTTCTGTGAGAGATGTCTCTTACTGTATAAGAGTACCATATTGCATGCAGTTCTGTGAGAGATGTTTCTTACTATATAAGAGCACCATCTTGCATGTGGTTCTGTGAGAGATGTCTCTTATTATATAAGAGTACCATTTGCGCACAGTTCTGTGAGAGAGGCCTTTTTTCTATATAAGTGCATCATCTTTTTTTTTTTATTCACAGTTTATGCCGTCTTCCTCACCGCCATCCACTCCTATTCTTCCAGAACTCCCATGGCATCCTTGTGGTTATGCCAACCTTACAGGGAAACCTCAGTGGACCAACACCCATCCAGCCTCGGTTTATCCCCCCCCCAGGTGGGGAGGAGGGAGAGCCCGGATCCTCCCCCTCCAACTCACTGCAGTACGTTGGGTGGTCAGCACAGAGCTCCCATCACAGCCTGGTCCGATGGCTTAGGCACCAGGGCCCGTCACCAGGTACAGGGATTTTTTTCCTTTTTTTTTTGGTTGCGGTCCCCCAGCCCTAGAGGATGATGGCACACCGGGAGGTCCAAGGAGGCGGGCGCATGCCGAGATGTGCCACCACTCCAGACCTCAGTCAACGTCCTCCCCTTCCACTACATGCTGTGTGGTCACCCAGGTGGCAGTATAGCAGCGGGACCTGCAGCCCACCCTCCCCAGAGGAGAAGGACAGTGGCCCCTTGGACACTCAATCCTTCTTCCCCCGGCCAGCCTTCGACAACCCAGCCTCGCTCCCGAACCCGGGTGGCCAGCGTTGCAAGCAGTAGTACTACTGCTGGGCCGGCTTATAAATGTATCATCTTGCTCACGGTTCTGTGAGAGATGTCTCTCACTATATCGGAGTACCATCCTGCACACAGTTCTGTGAGAGATGGCTCTCACTATATCGGAGTACAATCTTGCACGCAGGTCTGTGAAAGCTGTCTCTCACTATATCAGAGTACCATCTTGCATGTGGGTCTGTGAGAGATGTCTCTCACTATATTGGAGTACCATCCTGCACACAGTTCTGCGAGGGATGGCTCTCACTATATCGGAGTACCATCTTGCACGCAGGTCTGTGAAATCTGTCTCTCACTATATCAGAGTACCATCTTGCATGTGGGTCTGTGAGAGATGTCTCTCACTACATCAGAGTAACATCTTGCACACAGTCCTGTGAGAGATGTCTCTCATTATATCGGAGTACCATCTTGCACGTGGGTCTGAGACAGATGTCTCTCACTATATCGCAGTACCATCTTGCATGCAGGTCTGTGAGAGATGTCTCTTACTACATAAGAGGACCATCTTGCACATGGTTCTGCCTGTCCAAACTATGCAAGATTGTGCTCTTAGATCAAGTTTCAAGAATAGAGCAGTTAAAAACAGGCACTAGTTTTTTATTATTTCTTTATTAAAATATTATAGGGCTACAGCATTATTCAAAAATTATATTACAAGCCAGCCCGGTGGCGCTGAGGGTTGAGGCGCTGGATGCCACACCTCACGCTACACCGGTGGGTTCAGGAACTAGCCTGAGCTGCTGGGGGTCGGCAGGGGGGGAGAGAGGATTGAGCATCTGGAGGACTGCTCTCCTCTCTCTGGGGAAGGGGACTAGTTGTCCCCTGCTGACTGCCCTCTAGCGTGGTTGGAGGGGCAGTATGGGTCGAGAGGCCCAGAAGCCGCCCAGGCTTGTTTCAGAGGGGAGGGAGGGAGGGAGAAAACAGGAAAAAGGCTGGGGCTCCACGTGACCTGTGATGGCCCAACGGCTCCAGCAAAGTCTTCCCCCACCACCAGATTTGCCGTACCGGTGGTGGGGTGGCACAGGTGCCCCTCCACCTGTCCCTGCCGCGGAGGGGCAATCTTGGGGAACCTCATGGCAGACCAGCTGGGGTCAGGCCGGAGATGTACCCCTCCGAGGGAGGGGATCATAGCCCCGTGGAGCCCATGGGAAGGAGATACAAAAAAAAATTGTATTACAGTGACATCAGTGACATACAACGAGTGTTCCTTATACAGATCTGCTAGAGGTCTTATTACAAAAATACACTGGTGAGGTAACAAAGAACTTATAGCAAATCCCATGTCTCAGTTTATTTGCAATACCGAAAAAACAGCAGAGAGGAGGAGAAAAAAAAAAACAGGTTACTCACCTGTAACAGTAGTCCTAGGAGTGCTATATGATGTTCATCCATACTTTCTGATCCCTAAGCCCTCTGGGAGCATCCCTACCAGCCAATTTAAAGAAAAGGTTAATGCAGGATGTTACTCACCTGCCAGTCGTTCACTTTGCTGCTAGCCTGCTAGGTGCGGCTTCCGTATATGTTACAAACAGCTGGCGAGCCTCACCCCAAACTCCAGCCATGCGCTCCTTATAGTAAGTAAGCGTTCTATACAGGTCCAAAGTATGAAGCCTGTGGTCAGCTCTCCAAAGATGGGCTGTTAAAATATAACGGAAGGTTAATCACCTGGTTAAGGTGAAACTCAGATGCAACCTTTAAAAGGAACTTCGGGTGGGAGCAAAAAAATGACCTTGTCCTTGTGGAAGACCATGTAAGGAGACTCCATCGAGGGCACCTAGAGCTTACTGATCATTCTGGCTGACAGGTTAGCCACCAAGAAGGCCACATTCCACGACACATGTGACATCTCACAGCTGTGCATAGGCTCCAGTGATTGGCCCATGAGCATTGCCAGCACTAGCAGTAGGTACCAAGGTGGCGATGGCTCACATGTCTGAGGGGACAACTGGTCCAGGCCTTTAAAAAAGTGCTCAACCACCTTGCAATGGCCACCATCAGCTTACCAGCCCGCACTCAGAGAGATGGCTGCCAAGTGCACCTTAAGGGTCATTGCTCGCAAACTTAACTGAGAGAGGGGTTAGAGGCACTCAAAGATGTTTGCCAAAGGGCAGGCAAGGGGATCAAGCTCCTTGCCCTGGCACAGATCAAGAACCTCTTCCACTTAAATGCATAGCACTTGGAAGACGACTCCTTCTGGAAGGCCTCCACAATGTGGAGCACATCTTCCAGGAGACCCAAGGCATGGAACTCTAGCTGCTCAGGAACCAAGCTGTGACTTACAGAGATTGAAGGTCTGGGTGCAGGACCTTCCCCTGTTGTCTGATCAGCAGGTCCAGATGAAGAGGTAACCGCCATGGAGGCCTGCTGCTGAGGCTCAGGAGAACTGGGTACCAGAACTGTCTGGGCCAGTCTGGAGCTACTGGGATAATCTGTGCCTTGTCCTTCCGGGCCTTAACCACCATCTTGAGGATCAAGAGGAAGGGAGGAAAGGCGTACACGAGGCCTGGGGTTCAGGGTCTCGTGAAGGCATCTCCCAACAGCGTCCCAGACTGTGGGAAGCAGGCACAAAACAGCCTCACTCTTCTGTTTTCCAAAGAGGTGAAGAGGTCCACCAGATGGGTGCCCCACTAGGAGAACAGGTGGCTTACCATCTTCTGATGGACCACTCATGTGACATCTCTCCCACCCAGTTAAGAGAGTCTGCCAGCTGACTGTAAACTCATGCAACATGAATCACCAGGAGATCTGCACCCAGGCTGCGCACAAGTGTCCCAGTGTGGACGGCCTCCCAACACAGGGGAAGGGAGTGAGTTCTGCCCTGCCTGTTCGGGTAAAACATGGTCATGATATTGTCCGTTTGGTCCTGCATGCACAACCCGACCCCTGGTCAGAGCAGCACATTTGACAGCCAGTTGCACTGCATGGAGCTCCAGCAGGTTAATGTATTAAAGGGACTCCTGGAGGGACCAGAACCCATAGGCTCTGCGGTCTCCGAAGTGTGCTCCCCACCCACCAGAGACATATCTGTCACGAGCATGATGGTCATTTCTGGGCAGACAAATGGGATTCCTTTCTTCCAGATGTTGAGGGACCAGCCGCCACTGGATGGCTTCTCACATTGGTTGGGTGACAAAGTCCAGCTGGTCTACATAACCTAGGCACTGGTACCACTGACGGACCAGCTCCCACTGCAGGTGGCACATCCGCCAGTGCGCCCAGTGGATCATGCTGATGGTGGATGTCATGTACCCCAGCAGCCCCGGGAAATCCCGGGCAGGGCACAAGTGCCCAACCAGAAATGATCAGGCAAAGGAGGTAAGGCCCTGAGCCCGGTCCACAGGGAGACGGGACTTGGCCTGCAAAGAGTTTAGTTCTGCCCCAATTAACTTGACTGCCTGCAAGGGAATCAGTTCCAACTTGTCTAGATTGACCAACAGGTCCATGTCTTGGCAGGTCTGGAGGGCCAGATCTCTGTACCACTCTACAGCCTCCCTGCACAGCCCTGGTATCAGCAAGTCATCCAGGTAGAGATATAACCTGATGTCCCTGCCCCGCAGGAAGGCCACCACCACTGCCATGCACTTGATGAAGATCCTGGACATGGACAACAGGCTGAAAAGCATGACCTGGACGCTGATACAGAACCCCTTCTGGGCAGAACTGAAGGTACTGCTGCTGGGACAGGAAGACTGGGATTTGGAAGAACGCATCCTGAAGATCCAGGGAGTAGAACCACATGCCCTGCTCCAGGGATGGTATAATCTGACTCAGAATGACCATCTGGAACTTGCGCTTCTGCCGATTCAGGTAGTGCAGATCCAGTAGTGGATGCCAGCCCCATCAGTTTCAGGACCAGGAAGTACTTGGGCACATACCCCTGACCTGCCAGGGCATCTGGGACACGGATAACTGCCCCTTTCACAAGGAGCTGAGCAACGTCCTCCCTGACAGTGGACAGCATGTCCTGTGACACTGAGGACTCCCAAAGACTGTAGAGTCGGTAAGGCAGGACAACTTTGAAATCTAGACGCAACCCTTTGCCTACCACCTGCAAAACCCACTTTTCCATAGTATTGACAGACCAGTGTGGCCAGAAGTGGCATATTTGGCCCCTCCCACTGGAAGCCAGGTCAGAGACTGAACAGACAAGAGGATGACACCCCTGACCCATCACTGGCAGCTTTGGAGGGGGCACCAGCAGCTTGGGCCGAAGTGGTTGGATGATAAACTAAAGTGGAATATCCATATGGATAAAACTCGGAGCAACATTTTCTTTTTTCATCTAGTTGTTTGCTCCTCCATTGCCACCTACACTTGCCATCGGGCCCCCCTTTCAGCTCCCAACTCTGTCAATCTCTTCCCCCATCGTCTTACCAGTGGGGATCCACAAGGAGCAGGGCCTGAGATCATGGGGAGCCATCACACATGGCAATGGAGAGATAAAGACTTTTTCTGTGTTTTCTCCCACGTCGACCCGGAGCTGTGGCTGACACGGCAGGCGCATGCACGTGGAGGCACGCATGCACTCCCGGAACCACATTGTCCCTCCACCCTCCTGACATAACATCAGTCCTCAAGACGTCTGCTCTAACACCCAGCCTCCACTGGGTGTCAGCCAACAGCGAGGAAACTCTGTTCCCCAATCCAGGAGATGAGAGCAGTCCAGTGGCCGCTACTATCATCTCCCAAACCCCCCCCCCAATCCCCAGCTACCCGAGCTTGCTCCCAAACCCGGGTCGTCAGCTTGGCACGAGGTGTGGCTTCCAGCACCTCAACCCTCAGCACCACCAGGTCGGATAACTCTGAGTAATATTAGCAAGCATCTGGGTATGCTGTATCATACCAGGTCTTGCATGTCATGCAAGATTCACAGGCATGTTGCGAATACCATGCTGATTCCATTATTAGATTATGGTGATGTCCTCTATGCTGGGGCGTAGAGGAGGCAGCTGGTGAGACTGGATGTTTCTTACAACAGATTGGCCCACTTCATCCTTGACACCCCCCAGAGGATGCACCATTGCACTCTTTACACCAAATTGGGCTGGCTGGGACTTAATGAATGAAGGAATTTGCACTTGCTTCCTTTTATATGTAACTGTTACAAGGGCAATTATATACTGTATATTTTGGACAATATACAGAGGAGACCAGTTATAGAGGGGTTAAGGTCAGCCTCAAGCCTCGAATATAAGGTTCCATCTTGAGGCCTGGAGGTAGGCAGAATTTCATTATATTATTTGAGTACTGTGTTATGGAGTTCTACTCCTTCTTCCTTGAGATTAGTGGACATGAAAATCAGCTTGACCTCTGTTAATAAATGGTTTGTGAACCAGGCAAAGCCTTTCATTATCCTGCTGCCATAGATTAGGCATAGGCTAATAATAAAGTGCAATTATGTTTATATGGCTTACTGGTGGTACTCTCATTTTCAAGGGCTCTTAGGTTACTATAGGTCCCTTACTACATCTAATTATATGTTTTTATGTATTTTTTGTACTCTATACATCTTTGTGTTCATATAATGGTTTGTAACTATGTAATCCTTGCTGAAAGTATGTCTCTTGTAACTTGAAATGTTTTGGGACCTCACTGAAAATGAACCTTTGGTTCAACTAAGTTTTATTCCAGTTCATATGTTTGATATAAATACAAGTTTTACTACTACTACTACTACCACTTCATCTGCCCCTATCTCTTTCAACCCCTGGCTGCCAACTACACCTGCAGGGCTGCTTTTGAGACTGCTATGGCTGAAAGGACCAGTATAAGAAGGTCTTCTTTTTAGACTTCTGAGCACTAGGGGCCTTCTGGGATAATGCCACCGAATCAAGGGTGGCGCCTATATTCTGATTAGATGTTCCTCCACTCCAAGGCTGAAGAAGTCAGTGCCCAGAAATGGGACACTGGCCAGTCTGTACTGGGGTATCCACCATGAAGGTAAAGAGCCACAGCCAGGCCCTACGACACATCATGATGGCTAATGCCATGGCAAAGGCACAAGAGTCACCCATATCAAAGTCATCTGAAGCTGGTGCTTAGCCAGTGCTTGACTCTGGTCCCTGACCAACTTCACCTCAAGCTGCTGCTCAGCAGGAAAGGGAGGACAATGTCAGCACACCCAACAGGGAGTGAACAAAGTTGGACATCATCACAGCATAACTCGCCTGGCGCAGACCAAAAGAAGAAATGGCATACACCTTCTTGGCCGCGTGGGCAAGCTTCTCAGACTCCATGTCAGAGGAACTTGTCCATGTCCCCTTAGTCACCTGACTTCCGGAAGGCTGCGTCTGAGACCAAGCCTACAGCCGAAGGTGGTCTGTGAACCCGGAAAGGGACCCTGTAGGGACAATGTGCTTGAGGACCATATGGGTTGAGGGTGCAAGGCAAGACACTGGATGCTGTCAAAGCTCCATGGCCAGTCCCAAGATGGCCTTAGCCACAGGAAAAGCAATGTCCAGGGATTCATCCCTGTCCAAGATTTAAGTGAAGGGATCCTTAGCCTCCCTCTGTACTGGCTGCAAGGGTATACCTACGAACTCCAACATAAGGTAGAAGAGAGCACCAAGTGATACTGGCCCATAGTCACTGTTCATTTCATCGACTGAGCCATGATCGAATGTGTGAGTCCTCGACAAAATGGACGGCCCTCAGAGTCATCAGGGGACTCCTCAAAAACATCCCTCGACTATTTGCTGCTATGTGCCACCCCAGTGTTCTTCGACTGGGTGATCTCCACCGACAGCTGGCCTGGCAAGCCAGCTGCAGCATGGGAGTCCTTAGTTGGGACTCCCAACAAGGGTTATGATGGTTGGAGCTCCACCCTCAGAGGTGGGGAAGCAGAAGCTAGGACCTCTGTCTTGGATGGACCAGTGAATGTATGACTGGTGGCTCCCAGTTGACCAAGAGTACCCTTTCTGACCAATCTTTGTTCTCTACCGGGGGGGGGGTCTGTCTGCCCCCCCTCCCCTGGAAACCCTGGGTGCTGCAACCCTTGCTGCCCCCTGTTCAGTTTAAATTTAAGCCCTTGTTTACACGTTCCCACACCGTTTCCTAGCAGCCTGATTCCCCTCTTAGCTAGATGCAACCTATCAGGTATGTAAGGGTTTTATCATCCCAGTTCCCTACGTTTCCAAATCCCTCCTCCATACACCATTTCCTCAGCCAGCCATAATACTCCTCTATTCTTTGTTTCCTAACTGTGCTTTGCTCTAGGTAACGGCAGCACTTTCGAAAAAGCTGCCAACCAAGCCTCCCTCCCAATAGACCTGCCCCACTACTCTAAACCTCTCCTGCACCATCCCCACTTCGCATCCAGCTAGGCCATTGGTACTTAGGTGAACTACCACATGTGGCTCTCCCTTATCCCCTGTATGAGTAGCCCTACCATCGGGCCCATGCGTTCTGCTGTCATTCCCAGGAAGTACACCACGCTCTTATCTTGCTGTCCTCCCTCCACCCATCTAATCCCTTTCACTTTTGAATCCCCTATTATTACAACTCTATCTTTACCCTTCCCATCCCCCACCCATCCTCATTCTGGATCCTCCTATACCTGTTCCACCCATCCTACTACCCCCTTCCTACTACTTTCTGTTCCCTCCTTCCCCTCAACAGCTGTCTGCATATCGTCCCCGCCCCTCTTTTCATCTACTCCCCTTTCCTCAACACCTCCAGTGGAATTCTATCCTGTCTCTACCCTTCTATTTTTCTACTCCCCAAAGGGTACCCCCTTCTACTCCTGTTGTACTTACCTCACCCCCATTCCCCTCTTGTCCCACTGCAGCCTCTCCCAAACCCCTACTACAGACCAGCTGTCCCTCAGTCATGTGTCCCACTGAGACCACCCCCCCCCCTGCAATACTTAAGCAATACACCACAACAGGTGTGGGTTATGCTGGGTTAACCCACACCTGGTGAGGTTTGGTCACTTGGCATGTGGGTAAATCCGAGCATAACAAACACCCTGGAGTGGTTTATTACAATTATACAATGTCCCCCTTTTTTTGTGACACACGCAAAAAAAAAATAAAATCAAGAAAAAGTTTTCCCCCCATTTTATATGATTTTTAGTGCCTTTATTGCTGCGCCAGAAAAAGGCAGTGCTGTGTTGTTAGGGTGTTGCTAAGGGGCTGGTAGTATAGCTTAGAGGTTAGAGTAACAAGCTCTACACAAGCTTCATCCAACAGACCTGGGTTTGATGGTTTGATTCCCAGAACCAAGTTCACTGTGTCCCAGCCCGGTTTTTGTTTTTAGGAGCCGGGACAGGTTTTGAAGTTTGTTCAATGACTCATTTCAAGCACGGAGCACTGGCACCGTTTTTGCTCACTCTGCACATGCGCGGCAGCCTGCCAAGTGAGAAGTGAACTATACTCAGTCTAGGAGCTGTCTCTTTCATGTTTTTTTTTTTTTTTATTTCATTTGTGCATAATGATGCACTTACTGGCATACTTAAACAGGCGATGTAACGGCAGCGCTACGAAAGCAGGACAGCTGTTGCAGGATGCAGAAGTGTGGAGTGACCACTATGGAGGCTGGAGAGAGGGAGCCAGTGTCACAGAAGCCAGAGGCGGGAAGGAGCAACCGTTGTAAGTACTGTGTTTAATACTTTTTTCAGCTCCATGTTTCAGGAGGCAGTTTACTTTTTGTTTACCGTGGTGCCATGCTTACAGTTCAGGGGCTGCGATCGGATCGGGGTTTACCGGCACTTCAAAATGGCAATTTTCTGTTTGTTTTTGGGATCAGAGTATTTTTAAAATGGGATGATTCAATGTGTGGCTGGCCGGCACCTCTTCCATGGGTAATGTCAAAATTTACCATGGATGGGAGGTGCCAGTTAGCCAATCAGACTTTCAGATTTTGAGAGCCCATTGTATAATCAGTGGTTGGACGTTGGGTTGCTCGGGATCTGCCAGACATAATCAGATTCATCAGCTTTTGATCTGATTTTTGGAGTTAGGATTTTCAAAGTTACAGTCTGAAAATCCTAAAGCCTATTTTCACATAGGCATTGAGGAATTAGGATTTCAAATCAGAATCCTAAATCTGATTTTCACGCCTTTTTAGGATTTCAAACAGAATTGGATTAGGATTCGGAAGTTCACAAAATCTAAATATCAGATCGGAATTGGCTGATTCCAAGCATCCCTAGCTGGAAACAATTCCTTACTGCCACCACCTTGGGTGCACCCCATCCCTTCCCCCACTGAGCCCATCCTATCCTTCCCATGGTAGTCCCAAGGCTTCCTTTCCCATTGGGGCAGTGGATCTCAGTGGAGTGAACCAGGATCCTCGGTGAAGGTTTAAATGTTTCATTGGCAAGGCGAAAGAAAGCAGGGAGAATCAATGTACCCCCCCTCCCCCACAGGAGGAAGCATTCAGTAGAGAGGACCCTAAGGATGGGAAACCGCCAAAGGTACCTAGAACTGTAAAAGGAAGAATGGCAGAGAAAAGGAGAAATGGGAGTAAAGACAAGAGGAGTAAAGAGGGAAGGTATAAGTATAAGAGGGGAACTGTCAGAAGGGAAGGTAACATAACTTGGAAGGCCATATGCACGAATGCTCACAGCCTGGGAAATAAAATCTTGGACCTAGTGGCCTTGATGGCAAAGGCTGACCTGGACATTGTCATTGTTACCAAGACATGGTACAATGGGTACAATGGGAACAATGACTGGGACACAGTCGTACCAGGTTATACTCTATTTGGGAAAGACAGGGTGGGTAAAAAGGGAGGAGTATTGGCTCTTTACGTCAGGGAGGGTATAAAAGCAACTGAGGTATAGGGAATGCAGGGAGAGACGGAGGTACTATGGGTCACCCTAGAGATGGTTAATGGCACCGCTATTCGCACTGGAGTTACCTACAGACCTCCAGCATAAGGGAAAGAGTTGGACAGGGTTCTAGTGGAAGCCATCCATAAGATGGCAACTAAAAGTGAGGTACTGCTAGTGGGAGACTTCAATTTGCCAGATGTTGATTGGTGCATCCCAGCTGCAGCCTCAGCCAGGAGCAGGGACATCCTGAAGGGGGCATGCCTCAGGCAGCTAGTGGCAGAGCCCATAAGAGAGGGAGCAATACTGGATCTAGTACTCACGAACGGGAACAGAGTTGCAGAGATCATGATGGGTAGCCACCTGGGGTCCAGTGATCACTGTACGGTGTGATTCAATGTGAAAACAGTGGTGCAGTCAAACCACATGAAAGTGAGGGTCCTGGACTTCAGAAGCACCAACTTTGCAAAGACAGGGAAATGTCTCAGGCAAGCCCTGGCAGGGGGTGGAGGACAGGGGGGTATAGAGGAACACTGGGCAAATCAAAAAGGAGCCATAGAGGAGGCAACAAACTTCTGAGTTAGGCAACTAAGTAAAAGCAAGAGGAAACAAAAACAAAACAAAAAACACTATGGTTCTCAAAGGAAGTGGCCGGGAAGGTAAAAATGAAAAGGCTGGCATTCAGGAGGTACAAGGAAAACACAGAGGAATGAGGACAGGTAAGTATATCTAAAAAGCTGAGGAAGGCAGGGAAAGCAGTCAAGAGCACAAAGGCACAAACAGAGGAAAAATAGCCCAGGCAATAACTAAAGGGGACAAGACAGTCTTCATATATGTTAGTAAAAGAAGAAAGACCAGGGGTGGGATTATTAGGCTAAAAGGGGAAGGAGGGGAGTGTGCGGAAGGAGACCTAGATAAAGTAGTAATCCTGAACAAATATTTTTGTTTAGTATTCACAGAAGAAGGGGAAGGTGCTGGACCTCAGTTAAGCGACAGGAGCACTGTTGGAAGGGAGGCAGATACCAGTCCAATTATGGAGGAGAAAGTCCTAAAGGAACTCGCAAAACTGAGAGTGGACAAGGTAATGGGGCCGGATGGGATACATCCAAGAACATTAAAGGAGCTTGGAGAGGTGCTCGCAGCGCCACTGACAGCCTTGTTCAACAAATTGTTGGAACGGGAGTGGTTCTGGAGGACTGGAGAATGGCAGATGTAGTCCCTCTCCACAAAAGTGAGAGCAGGGAGGAGGCAGACAATTACCCTCCAGTCAGCCTGACTTCAGTGGTGGGGAAATTAATAGAATCACTGCTAAAGGAAAGGATTGTGGTATGTCTTGAATCCATCAGATCACAGGATCCTAGGCAGCATGGATTCACAGCGGGAAGGTCATATTAAACAAATCTGATGGATTTCTTTGACTGGGTGACCAGGGAATTAGATCAGGGAGGGGCAGGGAATGTGGCCGACCTGGATTTCAGCAAAGCCTTCAACACTGTTTCATATAGGAGGCTTGTAAACAAGCTGGGTAGCCTGGGAGTGGGTCCCAAGGTGGTAAACTGGGTCAGAAATTGGTTAAGGGATAGAACACAGAGAGTGGTGGTAATGGTAAACAGAGTTCATTCCAAAGAGAGGAAGGTGACCAGCAGGGTGCCACAAGGATCAGTCCTGGGGCCAGTCCTCTTTAGTGCCTTTATAAGAGTCATTGCAGAGGGGCTGGAAGGGAAGGTATGCCTCTTTGCAAACAACACTAAGACCTGAAACAGGGTTACACTCAAGGGGGGGTGGCGGATGGAAAAAATGAGAAGGGACCTAAGTAGGCTTGAGGAGTGGTCAAGAGTGTGGCAGCTAAGATTAAATGCAAAGAAGTATAAAATCATGCATTTGGGGCACAGAAACCCAAGGGAGGAGTACATGATGGGGGGAAGGTATTGATGACCACCAAACAGGAAAGGGGCCTGGGGGTAATCATATCTGATGACCTAAAGGTAACCAAGCATTGTGAAAAGGTTGTGGAGAGAGCCAGTGGGATGCTGGGGTGCACAGGGAGAGGTATCACACGCAGAAAAAAGGAAGTGGTGATACCACTGTACAGATCATCGGTGAGACCCCATCTGGAGTACTGTTTCCAGTTCTGGAGGCCGCATCTCCGGAAGGACATAGACAGAGTAGAGGCAGTTCAGAAAAGGGCAACAAAAAATGGTGCAGGGTCTGCACCAACAGTCACATAAAGAAAGACTAGAGGACCTCAATATGTATACCCTGGAAGAGAGAGGGGGGTATGATAGAGACCTTCAAATACCTCAAGGGCATAAATAAGGTACAAGAAGGTAGCACCTTTCAGAAAAAAAGACGCTCAAGAACAAGGGGTCATGATATGAGGCTGGGGGGTAGACTCAGGGGTAACATGAGAAGTCTTTTTTCACAGCAGAGGTGGTGGGGGCAAAAACAGTATGGGAATTCAAGACTGCATGGGATAGGCAAAAAGGAACCCTAGTGGTAGGAAAGAGAGGATAAAAGCTGGAGATCAAGTAGGATCTGTGGTATTGTGGGAGGTAGGAAAAATGGGCAGACTAGGTAGGCCAAGCGGTCCTTATCGGCTGTCAGTTTCTATGTTTCAGTGCAAATGGACCCATTACCCCCCTCCCACCCCCTAGTTCTCCCTTTACTCCTTGATCCTACCCCTGGTCCGTCCCAGCTCTCTTGCCTCCTTGCCAATACTACCACTGTGAACCATAATTTCAGGACCAGTCAATATGTTCTGATCTTTGCCTTTTGCTCTTTTTTTTTCCTGCTCCCCCTCCTTTTTCCTGACCCTTCCCCTTCTTCCCTTTGTTTGCCTTGGTATGTGGGCCCAGGTTTCTAATTTTTATATATAAGATTTTTTTAGGTTTGCTTTTGTGATATTAACACACAATGCAATTCACTGGTCACCAATTAAGTAATTGAATGCTGTGTGTTGCACTGTATAGCTGCTGATATTAGATTTTACTTGTTGAAGATACTGAATAAACAACAACTGCATGAGAAATAACTTCACTGATTCTGAGTGAGACTCCACATCTCCGACTGTTGGGCAAGTGCATTTCTTACTAACTGTTGACAGCAGTATGATCTGGTTGAGGGTAACCATACAGAACTTCCATCTGTGCACAAACTTGTTCAGGATGCACGGATCCAGAATTGGGGCACTAGCCCTATCTTTTTCAGTACTAAAAAGTAGAGACATGAATCTTGGTGATGGCAGAATTCTGGGACAGACTCGATGGCAATGCACTTTAACAGTTGAGTGACCTCGCTCTGCAGTGCAACCAGAGTGTCCCCAGGCACTGCTGACTCCAACGGTGCTCAGGGCCAACTGGGAAGGACAGCTTTGAATTCCAGAGATGAAACCAACCCCAGAACATCCACAACTGGTAGAAGATGCTTGCAGCACAACATATATCACTGCTAGATTAGTTGCTGCACAACTATGAAAACTGAAAGAGGCATAATCCCAAATGGCAAGGACTAAATGGTTTGCACCTAAGGGAATGAGGAGCTAAAAAGATGTAATAACTGGTACTCAGACAGTGATTTTCCTGAAGTCAATGGAAACTTGTGAGGATTCTGAAGATTTGAGGAGGGCAAGTGTAACTTCTCTGTTTAAATAATTAAGCAGGAGTAACCCATATAACTATAGAATAAACCAGTGAGTCAGACACTTTTTGTGGTAAGAATACTGACGAGGATCATGGAACAACTGGACAGATTCCAACTGCTAAAGCAGAGTCAATATGGGATTACCCAGGGAAAATCATGGAAATCTAACTTACGGGTCCTTTCTGAATAAGTAACAAAGGTCTTCGACGAAGAAAGGTAGCTTATATACTTAGATTTTTGTACTGCATTCAACACAGTTCCTTATGAAAAGATGCTTCTGAAGTTACGGAAATCTGGATTTACAGGAAATATAGCTCAATGATATATAGCTGGCTTTGAAATAGGGCACAGTGGTAGTGGTGCATGGAATGTCAGACTGAAAGGAAATCTTCAGTGGGAATCCCCATGGTCAGTGGCGCAACACCTAGAGTTCACTAATTTTATTGATGGAGTCTGTAGTCTCAAGTAAGGAAATTAGATTTACAGAGGACACACAGATAATGTGTGGGTGGTAGATTCTAGCGAAGAGGAAGATGGCCTACACTGAGACTTTAATGTCCTATAGGAGTGGGTCAACAGATGGCAAATGAAATACAGTGCAACGTGGATCAGTTAGCTTAGGCTCACAAATTGAGCTCGGAAGTACTATTTAACTAAAAAACAAACAGCTGCAACAGACCATGAAAAAGACCTGATGGTCATTATTTATGGGAAACTAAAGATCTCACAACAATGTGCAGCAGCAGTTAGTAAGGCAACTTGAAAACTGGACTGCATTAAAAACAGCATAACATGCTGTATAAATATATTTACTTTCCTCTAACTGTAGTCATACTAAGGATATTCAGTTCACATCCATACTCTGGTAGTTGCTGGGCTATGCTTAGTTCATTGGAAGGCTTCAAGCTGGACTCCTCCCACCATCAAAGTTGTCCTCCAGCTCCATCCCCCTCCAACGTCAGACCTCTGCATGCTGGAAGCATGGATTCGTGCATCACCTGCCAGGGGAGGTCATGTGGGTTGTGTGGATGTGAACTGAATATTCTTGGCAGAACTACGGTTACAGGTGAATAGCCAATATTTCTACCAACAGGAATTCAGTTCACTGTCAACACTGTGGCACACCCCTTGTAGTCCTCTGGGAGGAGGGGGCAAGATGCGCAACCCCAACTACTTGACGAATATAGGCTGGATGACTGAGGTCCCAAATGTAGCACTGCATCATCTGAGCACATCTATGTGATAAAAGGAGACAAAAGTGTGAGCCTCTGACCAGGTAGAGGCCCCGCAGATCTTCTTGAGCAGGACATACCTGGCACAGGGGTAGCAGTATGCCTGGTAGAGTTGAACCTTCAACCCCTTCGGTTGCTCCCTACTGGTCAACCTGTAGCACAAATCAAAAGAGGATGCTATCCACCTGCCAATCATCTGCTTAGTTGCCGATCTTCCAGATGCAGCTTCACCACTGGTGACAAACAGCTGGCGAGCCTCAATGGGAATCTCTGCCAGCCTCTCCTTGTAATAGAAGACTGCCCTTTGTAGGCCCATGGTATGAAACCTACACTCCACAGCTGAGATTCGGTTGTTTATTTATTTATTTAAAATTTAGTAACCGGGAAAGGTACGCTGAGCCAAGGATCATTTCCAGGTGTAACCCGGGGAAGGGGGAGACAGAGCAAAACAGCAGTAAACAATATCAAAACAACATCTGAACCGACAGATAAACAAGTGTTAGAAAAACAGAACAAATAAAAGAGCTATTTGCATGTACAATTAAACAAAGTGCAGTAAACTTTAGCAGTGCTTAGAATCATGTCCAAAAACTTGTATGGGTCAAGACTTCAAGGGTAACCAGAAACAAGTTAGCAGGAGCAAGTGGGGGGTGGGGGGTTTTGAAGTTTCAGCAGGTGTTTGAAGGATTTAAAGGATGGGGACAGATGGAGGGAAGAGAGGAGTTTTCTCCAGAGAGAGGGAAGGCTATAGTTTTCTCCAGAGAGAGGGAAGCCTATAGGAGAATGCAGACTGTCCAGCAGAGGAGCGTGGGTGAGGAATGGCAAGAGTGCGATGGTCCCTAGAGCAGAGGAGCAGGAGGCAGGGGGAATTCGAGATATGAGTGCGGAGAGGTTGGAGGGAACGGTGTTCAATCAATATTTGAAAAAGAACAAAGCGCAATGGGCCTGACGACAAGATGGCAGAGGGAGGATGGAAAGAGAGGAATGAAGCAAGCAATGATGTGTGCATGGAGAAGAGTTTGATGCAAAATGGCAGAAGCAGTTGAGGGGGCAGGGTATCAAGTCTGGCAAGGGAAGTGGAGGGGGCAGAGCCAGAGAATACTTCTGCCAAAGTCAAAGACAGGGCACACCATTTTGGTAATCAGCCCCCTGTAGACATGCAGAGATAATCTTTGTAATGATAGAGGGCACAAAGCTTGGGTTTATCACCTGGTTAAGGGGAAACTCCAAGACTACCTTGGGTAGGAACTTCACATGGGGGCAAAGGATGAACTTGTCATTGTAAAAAAACAGGTATGGAGACTCCACTGAGAGTTCCTGGAGCTCACTTACCCTTCTGGCTGAAGTGATGACAATGAAGAAAGTTGTGCTCCAGGACAAGTGTGACATCTCACACTTGTGCACTGGATCGAATGATTTACTCATCTGCATCACAAGTACCAGCAGCCGGTCTCACAGAGTCACTGGTTCGTGCACTGGAGGGGACAAGTGGTCCAGGCCTTTGTAAAAGGGCCTGACCACCTTTTCCTGTGCCACAGTTGGCATACCAACAACGCCTGGTATGCAGAGATGGTCGCCGGGTGCACATTAAGAATTGTGGCTTGCAATCTTGGTTGAGACAGAAACCAAGGGTTGTTAAGGACTGTAGCCACAGGGCAGGCAAGGGGGATCATTATCCTTGCCTTGACACCAGCGTGAGGACCTCTTCCGCTGAAATGCATACGTTTTAACAGTCGACTCCTTACAGGACGCCCCCACTAGAGGGAGAACGTCTCCTGAAAGGCTCAAGGCCTGCAATTCTAGTCGCTCAGAAACCAGCCTGAGAAGTGCAGAGGCTGAAGATCTGGGTGCAGGACTACTCCTCATTGTCTTATTGGCAGACCTGGGCAGAGCCGGGAGCCACCACAGAGATCAGCTGCTGAGGCTGAGGAGATCCTAGTGCCTGAAATGCCTGGGACAGCCTGCAGCCATCAGGATCAAAGCTGACTTGTCCTGATGTCCCTTGAGCACTACCTTGTGGATCAAGGGAAGGAAGGAAAGGTGTACATAAGGCCCAGGGCCGACTGAAGGTATCCCCCCCCCCATCAGTGTTCCTGTCTGAGGAGAGCAGGCACAGTGCAGCTGCAGCTTGCTGTTCTCCCATGAAGCAAACAGATCCACCAGAGGTGTGCCCCACCAGGAAAACAGCTGTGTCACCACATCCTGGTGCAGGGATCACTCATATGACATCTTGCCCACCCAGCTGAGAGCAACTGCCAACTGATTGTCATCTCCTGAAATGTGCACCACCAGAAGATCCAAATCCAGGCTGTGCACCAGTGACCAGGTGCGAAGGACCTCCTGACACACAGGAAAAGACTGCAACCGCCCTGCCTGTTCATGTAGAAAATAAGTCTTGTTGTCGGTCAGGACTTGCACGCCCTGACCATGACTCAGCAGAGCAAATTCTGTCAGCATTCTCATTGGAATTCCAGCTGCTTGATATGATATTGGATTTTGTGGGCTGACCAGAACCTGTGGGTTCCGCGGTTGAAACCTTTATTGAAAAGTCAAAAATTCACCACAGTATTAGTGCTTCAAAACTGTAATCCTTCTACCACTGCAGCAGCTGCCTTGAAGGATTAAGACCTGTCCCATCCAGCAGAAATGAAGATCTGATGTCAGAATGGATGGAGCCAGAAGACAACACCACAGGTGGTACGAGGAGTCTAGCTTGAAGACGTCAGGTGAACTGAACATAGCCCAGCAATTGCCAGAGTGTGGATGGGAACTGAATTCCTGCTGGTACTGTATATGTGATGGGATTCTGCCCCTTTAGTTGGCACTGATAAGGCCACCCCTTGTTAGCACTATGTGCAGTTCTGGGCCCCCGAGTATACAAAGACTATTAGAGCAATTGAGAGGCCACAGCAGGCAGCATCTAAAATGTTTAAGGGGATGGGGAGGTTAAGCTATGGACATGTTTAGACAGCCTAGTTATAGTATGTTTTCCCTCTAAAAACAGAAGACTGAGAGGTGACGATTTCTATTTAAAAAAATTTTAAGTATTGGTGAGGGTGAATCAAGTGAAATTTTTCCAGCTTGTTCAGGGAAATGGAACTAGACAGCATAAACCATGCTTAAGAGCACATAGTTCAGAAAATGTGAGGAAGCATTCTTTCAGCCAAAAAGAGCTGTAAACCAACAGAACAAACTCCTAAAGGAAGTGGTACAAGTGAGGGGGCTGCTGAATCTTTTAAGCTCATGTTGGATCAATTCCTCATGATTGGGTATGGAATTCCATTAACTGAAATGGAAAGAGTATCCTGAGGTTTCCAACTGTTTGCCTAATGCAGATTACTGCAGCTGCCTGGAGGGGAACACGTTGGACCCTTAGTATTTTTCATCTAGTGTTTCCTGTTGTATGAATTATATGTCTTGTTCTCTAACAGCATTATATCTATCTATACTTGCTGCAACTGATGCTTTATTTCCAACCCCCTTAGTACGTGTTCCCCTTCCTGTGGTGTGATATTAAGAGCTCAGTCCCTATCCCATCATTCCCTAACAACATCCAAGTGCCATTTCTTGTGAACTCACAAACTAGAAACACTTTACTACCACAGTTTATGTCACCAGAATTCCTTGATAGAACTACAGCCAACAAAGCAGCCCATCTATTGATCTTTTCATTTATATGAAGGAATATCGTTCAAGTTAAGACTTCCTTCTAAGTGAATGTACTTCAGACAAATTGAGGGCCTCGACAATATTATTGTTAGAAACTTAGGGCCACGGTCTGGTATAGCAGTAGGGCATTACACTACCATGTAGAAGTCCTGGGTTCACTCCTTGAGCCTGGATCACTTCATGCTGGTGGACAGGAATGGTGGGCTTGCCAGAGGCATTGCTGTCTCTATCATGGAGAGGCGTGTTTGTCACACCTGTGGCTGGGTACTGAGAAATCAGCCATTTTATATACCAACATCTCCAACTACAGGGGGCTTCAGCTGTGGACACAGTTGGTGGAAGAGAGAAAGCCCTAGAAAGTTACTCCAGTGACTGGGGCAGAAGCACTTTGGTGTCAGGGAACCAATGGGAAAAAAAGACTAACGGTACCTGCTTGGGGAGGTACTGCCCTCAATGCCACTCCTCCCAAGTCATAGGCCTTGTCTGGCAGCTCAAGTCACTCCTACTGTCCACTAGGACAGACCTGCAATGGGGGGGGGGGGGCATGCAGTACCTAGCCAGTTCGGCATGGGGTAATAGGGGGAACAATGGTGTGCGGGAGCAGTACTGCAGGAATGTAATCAGCAGGAGAAACACAGAGGGATAATCATATTGTTGCTAACGGCCCAGGACAACGTTAAACTCTGAACTTTTTTGGCAAAGCAGTGACTTGACATACTTGATTCTGGCAGATTTCCTGTATTCTAAAACAAACAGTACAGAATTTATCCTTGGTGCAAAGAGCAGGGAAACCAGCTCTTGTTACAGTTCTATTCAAATCTGCTTCATCTGATAAAGTT
This sequence comes from Neoceratodus forsteri, assembly GCA_016271365.2. NCBI lineage: Eukaryota > Metazoa > Chordata > Ceratodontiformes > Ceratodontidae > Neoceratodus > Neoceratodus forsteri. The sequence continues at coordinate 1,336,342,770 of CM057450.1, read as the reverse complement.
CATATAAAATGTTCTGCAGTGTTCCCCATGGTGTTCAAAGCACTGTAGTTCCTTACCTTCTCCAGTTCCTGTAAGTAAACTAATGAAACATAGCAGGCTTTTTCAAAACACACAAGGACTTCTTCATCCCTTTCTGATAAACGTACACGGGAGGCAACTGATGTGGGCTGGCGCTCCAGAGAAAGGCCTGTAGAATAACAAGCGCATTAATAAGATTTAGCTTTCAATAATGCTACAGTAAAAAGTTTATGCTACAGCTTTTTGTTCCCACTAAATAAAGTGCACCATTTTTCCTTTTAGACCAGTGTCAATATGTAATATCAAGGGCTGTATACACTATTGGATTTCAGCACTACACGTCATGACATGCATCGGGTAAGGCCATGTTTCGTGCATCCACGGGTGTCCACTGGACACCCACAGATGCACTAGCAGTTCTCTGCCATCATGTTGACCTTCTGAGCCCCTACTGTGTTTGAACATGCATAGCTGTGCTGCCTGGAATGACTGGGGGCAGGGAGGGGACATGTCAGGGAGTGGGTTGGCAGAACGTGGCTGTAACCAGTGTGCTCCCTCCCACTGACAGCAGTCAAAAGGTTTAGTTTTTGCCCCACTGCCATGAACTCCAGCCCTCCTCTTTGACATAGAGGGCTGAAGTGAGGACGATAGATGCAGGGCACAGTTTTATTAACAAAAAAAAAAAAAAATCTGTATCTATTCCTATGGGGAACCAGCAGTCCTTGTGTGTACTGTTGTATCCCATGATCCTCCAGAGCAGGGGCTCTACTGTAATGCTGGAGAGATATATATATGGGGAAGTACTACAATCAGTGTTGGTGCGCCAATTTTAAAAGCAAGCAGGGTGAGCCTCAATCGGATTCCAAAATGGCATTTCAGCAGGAAAGCAGATGGGTTGAATCTGTCCCATCCTGTCCTCAGTTCAAAGAACCCCTTGCTAGTGCCACCAGCCAATGACCTGCTGTATTAAGTGCTTAATGTGTATAAGTGAAAATTTTATATATTGTGATATGCAGACAAAGCAAAATTTGCAAAAAAATGCCAGTTTTTCAGTCTAAATATATACTTACAAAGATTATACTGTATTAATTGTGTTGTATTTAATAAACAACAAAGAACCTCTGTACACAAGCACTGAGGCAAAGGTTACCCCAAAGGATATTGGTCAGGAAGCCAAGTTTCAAAGAGATACAAAATCACACATACCCCCATAATGCAAAGCATCATGGGATGTATATATAAATCACCACAGAATATTATGCTGGTTCAACTTTAAGCAGAAATGCATGGTGCCAAAAGGCCTCTCACACAGTTTGCAAAGGGTGCCAACAGAAAGACACAGACACGTGTTTCGTCCTACCAGGACTCATCAGTGTGCCTCGTCTGTATGACACCAAATAGAATGAAACAGCTACCCTAAGATAGTCTATCTGGTTATGTTGTGGTGAACCAAATAAAAATAAAAACAAACTAAAAAACAAAGAAGCCAAGTCCTGGTAGGATGAAACACGTGCCTGTGTCTTTCTGCTGGAACCCTTTGCAGACTCTGTGAGAGGCTTTTCGGCACCATGCATTTCTGCTTAAAGTTGAACCAGCATAATATTCTGTGGTGATTTGTATATATAGCCCATGATGTTTTGCATTATGGGGGTATGTGTGATTTTGTATTTCTTTGAAACTTGGCTTCCCGGCCAATGCCCTTTGGGGTAACCATTGCCTCAGTGCTTGTGTACTAAGGTTCTTTGCTTTTCAGTTTGTTTTTGGTTTTTATTGGGTTCACCACAACATAACCCAGATAGACCATCTTAGGGTAGCTGGTTCATTCTACTGGGGTGTCATACAGATGAGGCACACTGATGAGTCCTGGTAGGACGAAACATGTGCCTGTGTCTTTCTGTTGGCACCCTTTGCAGACTGTGTGAGAAGCCTTTCGGCACCATGCATTTCTGCTTAAAGTTGAACCATCATGATATCCTGTGGTGATCTGCATATACAGCCCATGATGCTTTGCATTATGGGGGTATGTATGATTTTGTATTTAATAGTTTTAAATACAGAATATGTCAATAGTGTCCACCTGGTTCCTACAGTATCTTTTTATTTTAGGACTACTGGGCTAAAAATAGGTCCACTGCACTACACAGTCCGATGCAAGCAATCCCTAATCAAACAAGTTTCTTACCACCCTCCAATCTCCAAACACTACCAGCATTCACACCAAATGAAAAGGGGACATGCCTTAGCTTCTAGAGCCCAGGAATGGCCAGCGCTTACAGTTCAGAAGCAGTGCTGCAGTGCAGGAGGGTTCACTCCCAAGAATCGTAACTTTCAGCAGAGAACCACTGCGCTCCAGAGGAGAAATAATAAGGCTCCAGGCAAGTCCATTATGACAACAAAGTGTTCATTTTACTAAGATACCAAAAATCCAAAGTCCATAACATACAGGATCTGCCATCCAAACAGTGTGGTAGTGAAAATACTAGTAAAGTCTGTCTGGATAGTACAGAATGCCAAAGTACAAAAGCAAATTACCACAAACAGGTGAATCACCTGCCAGCTACCTCTCACCTAGGATATTAAATGCCAAATGTTAAAAAATTTCCAAGACACAGTCTACTAGCAATAAATGAAGATAAGATAACATACTATGAAAATAAAAATAAAGGATTTTATACTTAAGAATCACAAACAGAAGTAAAAGACTAAGCCGAACTAAGTCTAGAGTCTGTCTTACCTCACAGGTTTGCTAGAAACAAGAATTTCTATACAGAAGTCATTCCCAAAAAGATCACTAAGCACAGATACATAGACAATGAGAGCAGAAAAAAACTTTATCAACCCATCAAGCTGCCCACCCAAAGTACTCTGCATTGTCCCTAGATGTTGTCCCACCCTTTTATTTATGCTAGCCCTTTCTCAAACTAATTCCTTATGCCTGTCCCATCCTTGTTTAAAGCTCTTCACTGATTTGGCCTATACCACTGTCATCAGTAGCAAGTTCCACTTATCCACCACTTTTTCTGTAAAAAAACAAAAAAGGCTTGCGGATCTCCCTCTTGAACCCTCCTCCATGACTTTCCAAGTGATTTCCCCCGTCCCAGTATTTGAGCTGCCACCCTATTTATCCTATGCAGGTACACGTAAGTTTCGATCATATCACCCCTTTTCCTCTTTTTCTTAACAGTGTACATGTTCAAGTCCTATATATCCTCTCCTCATATGTCTTGCCCCTAGTCCTTGCACCATCTTAGTTGCCCTGTGCTGTACTGCCCCCACTTTGTTGCAGTCTCTTCTCAGGTGTGGACTCCAGTGCCTTGCACAGTATTTCTTCTGTGGTCACACCAGTGACCAGCATAATGGGAGGATTCCCTCCTGGCATCTGCTGTTTGCTTTGCCCACAGCTCTGTTACAGTGCACTGTTTTTAGGTTTGCTGGTATCATGACCCCTAAGTCCTTTTCCTCTGTGGTGCTTTCCAGAGGTGGAAGACTAGGTTTACTGGCCAAGGCACCTAGCTTCACCTGAGCTTTTTTCTTCTAGGTTGCTTGAAAGGCAGAGCAAATAACCTTACCAGAGCAAGGAAAAGGATTAAGGCTTCTTTTGGCTAGGCAGATTTACTGTGTGCTGTTATTTTTATTTTGTACTCACAGGGATTGTTACTGTTTGCTGCTAACATTTTATTGCTTTATTTTTCTCTGATTCAAATTGTTCTTGCTGGGTATACCTTCTGCTGCATTATTACAAGGTGTGCCTACAGGTGTGTGCTTACAGATCACTGCTGTAATCTTCTGATTCAAATTGTCTTTTGCAAGGAATATCTTCTGTTACTGCTTTGTTTTTCTCTGTAGCAAAGTGTTTCTTACAGGGCATATTTTATGTGAAATTATTACAGGTGGTGCTTTACAGGTTTTAAAGATTTATCTATCATTAGGATAAGCTTTCAGGGCTACTGCATTTGTTGCTGGCTGATTGTTTCTGTCCTCACCTCCTTGTTTCTTTCGTCCATGGTTGTTCTTTTTCGGCAGGGGAAGGGCCCAGCCACCCATCCCCATCCCCAACCACCCCACACTACACTCCTTTTATAGAATAGCACAGTCGTGACATTTCCTGTAGCAAAGCAGAAAGGGGCGGATCAGAGGGGTATCCACACAGTGACCTCATTTACAGGGCCACTAGTAATTTAACTTGTTATAACAAGTTAAACAAAAACAAACAAACAAAACACAAAATCAAATTTTTGCTTTCATTTTCTTCCTTCTAATTACTCTGACCAGGTTACAAACCCAGCAACTTATCTGTAATGGATATCATTAACTGCAGGTACTGCAGAACACTTTTCAGAAGGTCAGTTTTACAGGATTTAGGACACTGTCCTACATGCTAGGCCACTGGAGATCTAAAGGCTCAGCTCCAGGCAGCATGGGCAGAGACTGCGCGCCTCAAATTGCATATTCAAGAGGAAATATATTATAAGAACCGCCCACCATTTCCCCAACATCCAACAGAAGCTCCTCGACCGCAGAGGGTAGCTGGTCTGGGAGGTAGGAGGGGCAAATCAGGTGCCCCATCACTCGGTGCTCTCCAACATATCACCTCCACAAACCATATATGGGAGAAGAAGCCAGAAGGGGAAGGAAGGGAGAAGAAGCCAGAAGGGGAAGGAAGGAAACATATTCAATTCAGTGCTTTAGAGTAACTGGTAATTGCTATTTTTCTTTTAAACTTAGATTGTGGGCCTTTAGTGACACTATACTTTCTTTGTTGTCTTTACTTGTAATTGTTTTTGGGCTGTTGAAAATTTAAAACATAGTGGTGGTGTAATTCTGTGCTGTCTTTAATTGCTGAAAATTTTGCCCCCCTTCCCCCAACTCTTAATTATATGCCCTGTTAAATCTGATTGACAGGAGCTATACACAGGGTATAGTAAGGGGTGTGAAGTAGGAGAGGCATAAGGGGGAAGAAGCCCACCCTCAGCACAAGTGTTTTGACTCATTTATTTATTTATTGGTTTCTTTTTCTTTAAAAAAAATTATCTGAGGATCAGTGGCAGGATTTTTAGTACAGTAAATTAATAAAAAGAGAACTAGGAGAGCTTCAGTAGCAGACAAGTAGTGGAATTGCAGTATAATGTGGGGAGTGGTGCAATGCAGTGGCTGTGGGGAAGCCATATTCAGGCAGACCTTCTGGACACTGAGGTGCTGCCCTATCTGCATGCATCTCTCTGGACTGCGGGATGAGGTAGCCAGACTCAGAGCAGAAGTAAACTGGGTCAGGAGTACCATCACCCCTATCCTGGGACCACCCAGTCCAATGCAACTGCCTCAAAGGATGCTGAGAACGAGTAGCACTTGGATGACAGTGGGCTCAGGGAGGGTTAGAGCAGTCAGGCAGAAGCACATCCCAGATCCTATTCCACTCAAGAACTCATATGCCACACTGGCAAATGAGGACAACCAAATAGAGGTACCCAGAGAAGTGGAAGGAAAGGATGTGGAGGTTAGCCAAGGAGGTGACCTCAGCGGGGAAAGCAGTGGACCCCAGAGGAGGAGGAGAATCCTGGTGGGGACTCCATCATAAGAGGGATCCAGCTAGGAACACAGGAGGGGAGGACAGGAGGTGAGGTGCCTACCAGGTGCCACGGCATGGAGGGATGGAAGGAAGATCCTGGGGATCACTGGGAAGGCAAGACAGGAGGGTGAGCTGGATGTCATTATCCACCTAGGTACTAATGACCTGGAAAATGGGGAGCCAAAGGAAGTTCAGGAAGAGTTTAGGAAACTGGGGAGGGGTCTCAAGCAAGTAGCTACTTCTGTCACTTTCTCAGAAGTACTACCTGTGAGAGGCAAGGGAGAGCATAGGAGTGCATGCACCAGGAACTTTAACTCATGGTTGAAGAACTTGTGCTGTGAGGAAGGGTCTGGATTCATTGGTGACTGGGGACCCACCTGGAGGGATGGAGGTTTGTTCAAGCCTGACGGCCTGCATCCATCCTGGAGGGGAATCCAAGCACTCAATGATAAGTTTAAATGCTACATTGACAAGCATTTAAACTAGCAAAGGGGTGGCAGGCCAGCAAGGAGGGTACCTACTTGCTCACCCCACAGCTAGCAGTGGAACCAGTGAACCAGAGGAGCTATCTCTGCAAAGCAGTGTGCAAAAGATGGAGATTAGTGCCCAAGAGGTGGATAAGCAGAAAAGGGCAAAATTCAGCAGAAGGGCAGACAGCAAGGAGAACCAGGGATAAATGACAACCAAGGAAGGGCTGAGTAGAACAGTGAAACAGTCTAGGGAGGTCAAATCATGGAAAGCCATGTGTCAAATGCCAGGAGCCTTAGCAACAAGATGGAAGATCTGGAGCTGTCATGGTACAGTCAGACCTGGACATTGTGGCCATCACTGAAACCTGGTGTAATGATAACCACGACTGGGAGATGGCCATACCTGGCTACAACATATTCAGAAGAGACAGAGCAGGCAGGAAGGAGGAGGAGTGGCACTGTATGTGAAAAATGACATAAGGGCCACAGAGATCCAGGAGGAACAAAATGGGGGAGAGATACTGTGGGTTAAGCTGAAAAGGAAAATGGGGACAGCCATCCACACAGGTGTGGTCTATGAACCACCAGCCCAGAGGAGGAAGAAACAGATAGGAGCTGATGCTAGCCATCCAAGGATGGCAGACAAGGAAGTGAGTAGTACTGGTTGGAACTTCAATATTCCAGGCGTGGACTGGAGCATCCCAGCAGCAGCATCAACTAGGAGCAGATTTATCCTGGACTCCTTCAGGGTGCCTTCCTCAAGCAACTGGTCATGGAACCAACTCGGCAGAAGGCAATACTGGACCTTGTGCTCACAAACAGGACAGTGTGATGGGGGTAACAGTGGGGGAGCACCTGGGAAACAGTGACCACCAGTCATTGTGGTTTGAAATCACAGAAAGAGCAGAACCAAACCACACAAAAACACGTATCCTGGATTTTAGGGGGGCAGACTTTGGGAAAATGGGGAGATACTTGAAAGAGGCATTAAGGGGACTGGGACAGGAATCAGGGGTTGAGGAACAGTGGGCAGTATTTAAAATGGGGATTACAAGAGCAACAGAATTATGCATTAAGCAGGTTAGCAAGAGGAAAAGGAAGAGGAGACCATTATGGTTTTCCAAAGAGGTAGCAAAGAAAGTGAAAGCCAAAAAGATTGCATTCAGGCAATACAAGAAGACACAGGCAAAAGGGGATAGGGAGAAGTACCAGGAGAAGCAAAGGGAGGCAGGGAGGTCAGTAAGGGAAGCCAAAGCTCAGACAGAAGAACACATTGCAAAATCAGTGGGTAGAGGGGACAAAACCTTTTACAGGTACATAAGTAAAAAAGAAAGACAAAGGGAGGGATAGTGAGACTGAAGGGGGAGGATGGGGCCGTGTGGAGGATGACAACAGTAAAGCTGACATATTGAACAGGTATTTCTGCTCAGTCTTTACTGAGGAAGAGGAGGTAATGGGTCTGAAGGGAGTACAAGGGGTGAGAATGTTGCAGAAATGGACACAAGTCCCTTTACACGAGAAAGGGTCCTGAAGGAACTGGAAGTAATAAGAGTTGATAAAGCAATGGGGCCAGATGGGGTGCACCCCAGGGTCCTTAAAGAACTAAAAGAGGTGGTGGCTGAACCTCTGGCTATCCTGTTTAGCCAATCACTGGAAACAAGGGAGGTACCCAAAGACTGGAGGACAGCAGATGTAGTCCCCTTATACAAAAGTGGGAACAAAGAGGAAGCAGGGAACTACAGACCAGTCAGCCTCACCTCGGTAGTGGGGAAGATCATGGAAGCACTACTGAAGGAGAGATTGGTGGAACATCTGGTTGTCAATGGACTACAGGACCCAAGACAACATGGTTTCACCAGGGAGGTCATGTCAGACCAACCTCATTGAATTTTTGACTGGGTGACTAGGGAGGTGGATCAGGGGACAGCACTGGACATGGCCTATCTGGACTTCAGCAAGGCCTTTGACACTGTGCCACATAGAAGACTATTACACAAACTGGGGAATATGGGTGTGGGCAGGACAGTAGTGTGGTGGGTAGGTAACTGGCTGGGTGGCAGGACACAGAGGGTGGTGGTAAACGGCTGTCACTCCACAGAGGGAAGAGTGACCAGTGGGGTACCACAGGGATCAGTGCTGGGACCGGTCCTATTCAACATCTTCATCAGTGACATTGCTGGGACCTAGAAGGCAGAATTTCACTGTTCGCTGATGACACAAAGCTCTGTAACAGAGTAGACACACCAGAGGGTGTAGACAGAATGAGAAGCGACCTGCAGAAACTTGAAGAATGGTCAGGAGTTTGGCAGTTGAAATTCAATGCAAGAAGTGCAAGATAATGCATATGGGGCACAAAAACCCTGGCACAATATATCAGTTGGGGGTGAGGATATAGCATGCACCAAGCAGGAAAGGGATCTTGGGGTTGTCATCTCTGATGACCTCAAGGTGAGGAAACAGTGTGACAAGGCAGCAGGTAAAGCAAATAGGATGCTGGGATGTATAGGCAGGGGCATCACCAGCAGGAAAAGGAGGTCATAATTCCGCTATACAAGACACTAGTGAGGCCCCACCTGGAGTACAGTGTACAGTTCTGGAGACCATACCTATGTAAGGACATAGACAGGGTAGAGAAGGTTCAGAGGAGGCAACAAAGATGGTGCATGGATTGCATCACAAGTCCTATGAAGACAGGTTGAAGGAACTGAACATGTACTCCCTGGAGGAGAGGAGGGAGAGAGGGGATATGATAGAGACATACAAGTATCTTACAGGGAGGAACAGGGTGCAGGAAAACACTATTTTTAAGCGAAAAAGATGTTCCAGGACCAGTGGGCATGGGATGAAGTTGGAGGGAGGACGATTCAGAGGAAACATGAGAAAGAATTTCTTCACAGAACGGGTGGTGGACAAGTGGAACACCCTGCCAGAGGAAGTGGTGGGGGCTGAAACAATCACGGGATTTAAGAATGCATGGGATAGACATAAAGGAATTCTGGAGGGCAGGGGTAAGGGGCAACAGACTTCTAGGAAAACAAACTGAACTTACAAGCTCAAATGGGCAGACTGGGTGGGCCATAGGCCCTTATCTACTGACACTGTCTATGTATCTATGTATCTATGAACATACGAAATTTGCCAGCAGATAAAGGCCTAGAGGTCTATCAAGTCTGCTCAAATGTGCAGCTAGCACCCCTTATTCTGCAGCTGCCCCTCCCTTCCACTCTTCCCCTTCATTGACCCTCCCCCTTGTCCTGTCCCATCCCCTTTTGAAGCAGTCCACTGTTCTACTGGATACCACTTCTGCAGGTAACGCATTCCACCCAGCCACCACCCTCTCTGTAAAAAAGTGTCTCCTCATCTCCCTCCTGAACCTTCTCCCTCCAGTCTCATATCATGGCCCCTGGTGTCCCTCCCCTCCCTTACTTTGAACAGCCCCTCTGTACCTGTCTTGTTTATTCCTTTCATGTACTTAAAGGTTTCAATCATGTCCCCCCGTCGCTCCTCTCCTCCAGTGAGTACACGTTCAACTCCCTCAGCCTCCTCTCGTATGATAAGTCCCCCAGCCCCTTGATCATCTTTGTCGCCCTGCACTGCACCACATCCAGTAATTTAATGTCAATCTTCAGATACAGGTCGCCAGTACTGCACGCAGTACTCCAGGTGTGGTCTAACTAATGACCTATACAGTGGCAGAATCACCTCCTCCCTCCTCGAGGATATACCCCTTGCAGTACAACTCAGCATTTTGTTGGCCTCTGCAGCTGCCTTCTTACACTGTGCCGAGTTGTTCATTGACCCTGTAATGAGCACCCCCAGATCCTTCTCCTTCTCCTCCTCCTCTGTCTGGGCTAGCTGCACTCTCCCCAGCTGGTAACGGCTCCTTGGGTTATTCATCCCAAAATGCAGCACCTTGCACTTTTTGGCATTAAACCCCAGTTGCCAGGTGTCTGACCAGGTTTCAAGCTTTGCCAGATCATCCTGCAACCCCTACCATCCCCCTAGGTCATCCACCACTGCTCCTACCTTGGTATCATTAGCAAACAGCCTGATCTTGATGTCCAATGATATGTCTGCAATGAATATCCCAAACAACACTGGTCCCAAAACCGAGCCCTGTGGAACACCGCTCGTCACTACCCTTGGGTGTGAGAGCTCCCCACCCACCACCACCCTCTGTTGCCTTCCCTGAAGCCAGTTCCCTACCCATCTCACCAGCTTTGCACCTGCCCCTGTGACTACTAACTTACTTCCCAGCCTTCCATGCGGCACTGAGTCAAATGCCTTACTGAAGTCCAGATACAGGACATCCACTGCATGGCCCCTGTCCAGTTGCCTAGTTACCCAGTCATAGAACTCCACCAGGTTGGTTTGGCAGGATCTGCCCCGTATAAAGCCATGCTGTCTGCTGTCCTGTAGTCCTTTGGCCTCTAGGAGGGACACCAGACTTTCCTTCAGTATAGTCTCCATTAGCTTACCCACGATGGATGTGAGGCCCACTGGTCTGTAGTTTCCCAGTTCATCCTTTGGGCCACTCTTGTGGAGGGGCACCACATGAGCCATCCTCCAGTCCTGAGGTACACACCCCGAATATCGTGAGGCATTAAATAGGTCTGCCAAAGGTCCTGCAAGGACCTCTGCCAACTCTTTCAGTACCCTGGGGTGGATGCCATCTGGGCCTGACGCCTTATCCACCCTCAGTGCCTTCAAACCCTCCAACTCTGCCCTCCATGAGTTTCCCCATCTGTCTCCCCTCCCCATTTCTTCCCCTTGGGTGTCACCCCTCTTCTCTTTAGTAAATACTGAGCAGAAGTACTCATTTGATGCTTCTGCCTTATTCTCACCCACCTACTTCCACCCAACTCCCATCCTTCCTAATCCTTACTATGTGGTCCTTACAGCTCTTTTTTTTTTAATTTTTTAATTTTTTTTTTTATTTCATTGTTTGACCAGGTATAGCACACTAAGCTGAAAGCTTTTTTACAGGAGCGACCTGGGAGCACAAGGAGGTTAAGAGACTTGCTCAGGGTCACACAGTATTCAAGTGGAAGCTGTAGGATTCAAACCCAGGTCTGGTCTGCTGGATGTCACCAGATTTGCAGCTCAGAGCCTTAGACCACTGCACTATACTGCCTCCTACTGCCTTTTCTCCCTGATATACCTAAAGAAGTCCTTCTCCCCCTTCTTAATGCCTTGTGCCAGCCTGAGTTCCGTAGATGCCTTGGCTCCCCTTACTGCCCTTGTCACCTCCTTCAATTCCGTCAAGTACTCCTCCCTGTCCTCCCTCTCCCTGTTTTCTTGTACTTCCTAAAGGCAGTTCTTTTCCTCCTTACCTTTTCCATGACCTCCTTGCTCAACCAGCTCGGTTTCTTAGCCCTAGCCTTCTTGCTCTGGGCCTTGCAGCAGGTTTTGGTTGCCTCCACTATCCCCAGCTTTATGAGCTCCCACCTCTGGTTAGTGTCCATACTAGATTGAATTCTGGCCAGGTACCCTTTTACCACTTCCCCCATCCTCCCAAAGTCGGCCCTCCTGAAGTCCAGCACTCTTGTGCCAGATTCCACTCCTTCCTTGCCCATATCCAATGTGAGCCATACTGAGTGGTGGTCACTCCCTGACAGCGGTTCCTCCACTGTAAGTTCTCTCACAAAGTCCCCATTTGCCAGCACAAGGTCAAGGGTATTCCCTAACCTGGTTGGTTCACTGACCATTTGCAGCAGGAAGCTGTCCTGGAAGGCATCCAGCAGTACCTGCTCCCTTCTGTTCCTGGTTGTTGGGGTGCTCCAGTCCACTCCTGGCATGTTGAAGTCCCCACAATCACCACACTACCCTTCTCGCAGGTCCTCCTGATCTGACCTGCTAGTTCCCTGTCTAACTCCTCCGTCTGGGATGGTGGCCTGTACACCACTCCCATTCTAAGAATCCTATTCTTGGAATCCTGGATTTGTATCCAAAGTGACTCCATACTACCCTCCTCCCCTTCCTCCCTTACACACTTCAGTCCTTCCTTCACATATAGTGCCCCCCCTCCTTTCCCAATCACCCTGTCCCTACGAAATAACCTGTACCCTGGTACAGACAGGTCCCAATCATTGTATTGAGTGCCATGTTTCTGTGATGGCTGCAATGTCCACCTCTCCCTCTGCCATGAGCACCTGTAACTCTGCAGTTTTCCTCCCAAGGCTCCTAGCATTAAGGGTAACCACCTTCCACCCTTCCTCCCCATCCTGCCCTCCTTTACTAGCATCACCAATAGTACTTGCCATTTGTCCTTTGTCACTGTTATGGGGGGTAAGCTCATATGGTTTCCCAACCTGTGGTCTCTGCATGTCTCTTGCCCAATTGCCACCCCCGCTCCTAGTTTAAATTCCCTAACTTCCTCTATGTACTCCTCCATCCTCTGTTTCAACACTTTCTTTCCCTCCTCACTCAAGTGTAGTCTGTCCTTGGCATAGAGACTACTGTCCTCCCAGGTCCCTCCCACCCCCAACAGCCCATACCCTTTAGCACAACACCAGGTTCTTAGCCATCCGTTAAATTCCTCTATTCTCAGCTTTCTTGTTGTGCTTGCCTTGGGCACTGGAGTATCTCTGAAAAAGTTACTGATCTTCCTGCCTCCTCACATAATTGTGCTAGTTCCTCAAACCTCCTCTGGACTATATCTACTGTCTTGTCAGCCAGGTCGTTTGTCCCAAGATGTATAATTAAATGAGCTTGTCCCTACCCTTCTAGCATATTTCAGAACAGACTGTCCCACCCTTTCCGCTGTCATTCCTGGCATGGCCTCCACCCAAATGCGACTATGCCTCTCCACCTTGCTACTCCACCTGACTCCTCTTAGTATTGAGTCCCCCAGCACTAAGATTCCACCACTCTTACTCCCTGCTTGTTTCCATTCATCTTCCTCTCTCATTTCTGGCTCCTCTTCTTCCTCCTGCACATTATTTCCCCTTTTGCCCTGTTGCAATTCTCCCAGCAGAACTTCCCCCCGCTCTAGTTTGGTCCAGGCATTTATCAATTACTCCTCTAATTTCATCATTTCCCTCCTCCACCTTCTTCCTCTCTAGCAGTGCAAAACTATTTTCTGAAGACCCTTCACAAATGCCCGCTCCCTCTCTCTTCATAGTAACCTGTTCTCTCCTTTCCACTCCATGACTTTTGCCACTTCTTCGCCTCCCCTCACAAGTCCCTATCTCCTCCTTCCATTTGTCTTTTGTCTCCTGACCTGGTTTCCCCGGCAATCATTCTCCTGGCCTGGGCCCCTTGTCCTCTTACCTTCTTCTGACCCTCTCCTCACCACTGTTGGCTTAAATCGCCTTCCCTCATCTCCCATTCTTCCTCCCCTCCAGTATTGGGCTAAACCCACCCCAGTCTGCCTTGCCTTCTTAGTTCCTCCTGCAGACCCTCAATCTCCTTTCTAAGTTTCTTTATGTGGTTGCACACTAAACATCCTCCACACTCCAGGCAATTTTTAGAAAGATTGGTGCACCAAGTTGTTGCAGCCTACCACCCTACCCATTGCTGTCGGCTGCCAGCAGACCCCCCACCCTTCCAGATGCAGGATACCAAACACTCCCCCAAGTCTCCCCTCTCCCTCCCCATCAGTGCAAAACATTCTTTTCTTAATTTCCCTTACCCCCTTTGTTGTATATGTTTAGACAGATTGAGCAACTGCTTTTTATATTCCTAACCTTCCTATCCAAACTCAAAAAGAGACTGGATAAAAACTACAATCAGGTATCTGCCTCTATCTCTGAAATCAAACAAAGGGGCAGAGGACACTGCAGAGCAGGACACTGCAGCACAGGAGCTAGCGCAACAAAACTCTCCCAAAACAGGAACCAAAACAAAAAAAGCAAAAAGGAAATCCAAAAAACTTCTGATCATAGGAGACTCCATGATTCGGGGAGTTGATACCGATCTCCAGCCAGGGGTAATGGTCAGATGTCTCCCAGGTACATCAGCATGGATAGACACTGACCACATTGCTAAAACTGTTCAGGAAGCAGGAGAAAACATTGACATCCTGGTACACATAGGGACTAATGATCTCACCAGCTGGTCAGTTGTGGAGACCAAGGAACACCTGACCAGGCTGGGTGACAAACTATCATCCATTTCGTCCGACATCTCCTTCTCTGAGATCCTCCCAGTCTGGGAGAGTGGGGCAGATGGACGGAAGGTCAGAGAAGGGGAGATAGGGGAGCTAAACATGTGGCTCAAGGGCTGGTGCCAGAAAAAAGGACACAAATTTGTAGGGAACTGGCAACAGTTTAGGGAGCAAAAGTTCTTTAAATTTGATGGACTGCATCTGACTAAGGAGGGAGTCAGTGCATTGGGGCAGAAGTTTGACATCTTTGCAGAATATTTAAACTAGCAAATGGGGAGAGGGTGCAGCACCCCATGTCGAATGGGAAGAACACCCTCCCCTCAGCTAGTGGTCAAACAAGAGTTCAGCATGTTTGTAGTTCATTTGCATCACCAGGTAAGGAAAAGGTCCGGCTCCCCATATAGGCACTGGGAAATGCCAGACCTCACCCAACAACTAACACAAAATCTGGCAATGGAAAATCACGTACACAAGTGCTCTTGAGTCTGGAAACAAGATCCCAGACCTGCAGGCAATAATGACAGAGGCTAAACTGGACATAGTAGCCATTAGCGAGACATGGTTACCAGTAACCACACTTGGGAGACTTCAGTACCTGGCTATGTACTGTTCAGAAGAGACAAAATTCAAAAAGGGGGAGTGGCCCTTTATGTCAATGAAAATATCAAAGCTACGAAATTCAGAATATACATAAGGAGCCAGAAGAACTGTGGGTCACCCTGGAAACAGGAAATGGGACAGCCATATGAACTGGGGTTGTGTACAGGCCTCCAGACCAGGGGGAGGACATAGACACTTAGCTGTTAGAAGATATACAAAACATGACAGCTAAAGGGAAGGTTCTGATAATGGGAGACTTCAACATGCCAGATACAGACTGGTCAATACCAGCAGGAACAACTGCCAGAACTAGACACGTGGTAGATTCCCTGCAGGGGAAGGGCCTCAAACAACTGGAACAACCCACGAGAGATAGGGCTATCCGAGATCAAGTACTGACTAACAGGGAAAGGATCACAGATCTCCAGGTAGAAGGTCAACTGGGGGCCAGTGACCATCACATGGTATGGTTCAATTTGGCCACTAGAACTAAATCATCCCATTCCAAGGCTAAAATATGCAACTTCAGAGGAGCTAACTTTGATAAGATGGCCAACAGAGTTAAGCTAGCCCTGGCAAAAAGAAATACAGGTGATGGGGTACAGGTAAAGTGGGCAAGCATTAAGGATGCAATACTTGAAGCAACATCCCACTGTGTTAGCGAGAAAAGGAAGTGCAAAAGAAGAAGGAAACCACTTTTGTTCTCAAAAACCGTAGCAGAAAAGGTCAAAGCCAAAAGGCTGACCTTCAGGAAATATAAGGAAACGCATCAGCATGAAGAAGGGAGGCATACAAAACTTCCTTAAGGGAAGCAGGGAAGGCAGTAAGGCAGGCAAAGGCCCAAACGAGGAAACACTAGCACAAACAGTAAAGAAGGTGAC
The DNA here is from genome assembly GCA_016271365.2 of Neoceratodus forsteri. NCBI lineage: Eukaryota > Metazoa > Chordata > Ceratodontiformes > Ceratodontidae > Neoceratodus > Neoceratodus forsteri. The sequence continues at coordinate 1,336,327,128 of CM057450.1, read as the reverse complement.
AAGACTTTCTATAGATACATTAGTGAAAGGAGAAAGTCCGAGAGGGTACTGCTAAGATCAAAGGGGATAAGGAGGCATGTGAGGAGGAGGACCATGTAAAAGCATCTATCCTAAATAGATTCTTCTGCTCAGTATTTACTGAAGAGAAGACAGGGCCCATAGCTCAGCACCATGGACACGGGGTACATTAGTCCTTCACAAAAGAAAAGGGTTCTACAAGAGCTCGATAAGCTCAGGGTGGACAAGGCAATGAGACCTGATGGCATACATCCCAGGGTACTAAAGAGCTAGGAACTTGAGCCATTATCAGAACTGTTTGGTGAGTCTCTGAGCACAGGAGAGGTCCCAGAGGACTGGAGAAGGGCTCATGTGATCCTGCTCCACAAGAGTGGTAGCAGAGAACTGAACAGACCAGTCAGTCTTACCTCAGTAGTGGGCAAGATTATGGAGGCACTCCTTAAGGAAAGGATAGTGCAACACCTGGAATCCATAGAGCACAGGATCCAAGACAGCATGGGTTTACAAAAGGAAGGTCCTGTCAAACTAATCTCATAGACTTCTTTGACTGGGTAACCAGAGTGGTGGACCAAGGGCGAGCAGCTGATGTCACCTACCTTGACTTCAGCAAAGCTTTCGATACTGTTCCACACAGAAGATTGATTAATAAGCTGGGTAGGATCGGGGTGGGTCAGACGGTCAACTGGGCGGCAAACTGGTTGATGGGCATTAAACAGAGAGTGGTGGTAAACAGTATACAGTCAGAAGAGATGCAAGTCACAAGTGGGGTACCTCAGGAATCAGTCCTGGGGCCAGTCCTCTTCAATATCTTCATCAGTGACACTGCAGATTGACTGGACAGTAAGGTTTGTCTGTTTGCAGATGACACCAAGATCTGCAACAGAGTAGATGATCCAGACGCGGTGGGCAGAATGAGAAGAGATCTGGATGAACTAGCAAAATGGTCGGAAGAGTGGCAACTGGGGTTTAATGCAAAGAAGTGCAAGAACATGCACACAGGGAAGAGAAACCCTGAAGCCACCTAAAGGCTGGGAGGGGAGTTGCTGGCAGTCACAAGGGAAGAAAGAGACTTGGGCATCATCATCACTGATGACCTGAAATCATCCAAGCAGACCACTAAAGCAGTAGGTAAGGCTAGGGGGATGTTGGGGTGTATAAATACAGGTTACTCACCTGTAACAGGAGTTCTAGGAATGGTATATGTTGTTCATCCACACTCATTGGCAGGTATCCTTGCCGCTTTAAATCTTGCCGGAAGGTCTTCAAGCTTGCTCCTCCCACCCACCCGGGTGGTATAACTCTCGGCTCCGCCCCATGACGCCAGATCTGGCCCGCTGGAAGCTCAGGTTGTGCGTCGAAGCCGGGGAGGTCGGGTGGGTCGTGTGGATGAACAACATATACCATTCCTAGAACTCCTGTTACAGGTGAGTAACCTGTATTTCTAGGGACATGGATATGTTGTTCATCCACACTCATTGGCAGACTCCTAGCAGTTCTCCGGGAGGAGGGAGGCAAGACGCACACCCCAATACTTACTTGGGAAAGAGAGACTGGAGAACCGAGGCCCCAAAACCAGCATCCCGGCGTGACTCAAGGTCGATGTGGTAATGGGTAATGAAGGTGTTTGCTGACTTCAGGTAGCAGCCCTGCAGATTTCCTGGATAGGGGCGTCCTGGAAGCAGCCACCGTTGCAGCAGTATGGCGGGTAGAATGAGCTCTTATCCTCTGGGAGGCTCCATGCCGCCAACTTATAGCAGAGATCTATGCAGGAGGTTACCCACCTGCTTATCGTCCGCTTAGCTGCAGGTCTGCCAGATCTTGACTTCAGCGTGGGTGACAAACAGCTGGCGAACCTCTCCCCGAATTTCAGCCGTGCGCTCCTTATAATAAGCGAGCGCCCTTCTAGGGTCCAGAGTATGGAGCCTATATTCGGCCTCCGAGGTGTGATTGGGGTAGAACACCGGCAGAGTCAACAACTGGTTAAGGTGAAACTCCGACACCACCTTCGGAAGGAATTTCGGGTGGGGGCGCAGGACAACCTTGTCCCTGTGGAAGACCAGGTAAGGAGACTCGATGGAAAGCGCCTGGAGCTCTCCCATCCTTCTGGCTGGCGTGATAGCCACCAGAAAGCGGTCTTCCACGACAGGTGAGAGAGAGCACACCTGTGCATAGGTTCGAATAGCTTGCCCATGAGCTTTGCCAGTACCAGCAGTAGATCCCGCGAGGTGGGGTTCCCGCACTGGAGGAAATGTGATCAAGGCCTTTGGCGCCAGACCACCTTCTCCTGCGCCACCGACTGCTTCGCCGCGCCCGGTAAGCAGAGATGGCTGCCAGGTGCACCCTTAGGGTCGTCGACCTAAGCCCTTGACTAGAAAGGGACCATAAATAGTCCAAGATGCTTGCCAAGGAACAGGAGGAAGGGTCCAAGCCCTTGCCCTGACACCAAATGGAAAACCTTTTCCATTTGAAGGCATAACATTTTCTGGTCAACTCATACGGGCGCCTCAACTACATTGAGGACCTCGTCGGAAAGACCCAAGGCCTGGAACTCTGCAGCTCAGGAACCAGGCCGTCAGGTGCAGGGATTGAAGGTCGGATGGAACACCTTCCCTGATTGACTGAGAGCAGGTCGGGCGAGCTGGAAGCTGCCGCGAGTCCTGGAGCTGAGACTGAGAGATCTGGGTACCAGAACTGGCGAGGCCAGTCTGGGGCTATCAGAATCACCTGCGCCTTGTCCCTCCTCGCCTTGAGAGCACCTTGTGGATCAAGGGAAATGGGGAAAGGCGTAAAAGGGCCGGGGTCCACTGCCTCGAAGGCATCCCCTGCAGCGAGCCCTGCTGAGGCGGGCATGGAACAGACTCAGCCCGCGTTCTCCTGGAGGCAAACAGGTCCACCTGAGGTGTGCCCCAATGGGAGAACAGATGCTGTACTACCTCCGGCAGGAGAGACCACTCGTGGGATGCAGCCCCTATCCGGCTCAGGGCATTGGCCAGGGTGTTGGAGGCTCCTGCCACGTGAATGGCTAGGAGATCCGCCTCCAGGCTGCGCACGAGTGACCAAATGCGGAGAGCTTCCTAGCATAGAAGGATAGAGCGCGTCCCGCCCTGGCGGTTTAGATAGTACATGGTCGTGGTATTGTCCGTCTGGACTCGGACCACTTGACCCCGGAGGAACGGAGCAAAGGCGGTGAGAGCTAGGCGGACCGCTCAGAGCTCCAGCAGGTTGATGTGGCATCGGGACTCCCTCGGGGACCAGAGGCCATGAGCCCGGTGTTCCCCCAGATGGGCACCCCAACCCATCAGAGAGGCATCGGTCGATAGAGAGACCGTCGGCTCGGGGCGGACGAACGGGATGCCCTCCTGCAAATGATCTGGAGCGGTCCACCACTGGAGGCGTTCCACATCCCTTGTCATCGACACAAGCTGGTCAAGGGATCGCAGCGTTGTGACCACTGGCTGGCCAGTCCCCACTGAAGGGGACGCATGTTCCAGAGGGCCCAACGGACCACGCTGGTGCAGGCCGCCATGAGACCCAGGAGGCGCAGGAAGTCCCGGGCAGGGCGCAATTGCCCAACCAGAAATGATCGGGCAAAGGAGGAAAGAACCTCGGCCCTGTCCGCCGGGAGCCGCGCTCTGGCTCGAAGAGAGTCGAGCTGCGCCCCGATGAATAGAATCACCTGCTTCGGCTCGAGTTCCGACTTGGCCTCGTTGATAAGGAGGCCCAGTTGAGAGCAGACCTGGAGGGCCAGATCTCTGGACCACTCCGCCTCCTTCCTGGAGGGAGCTGCTATCAGCCAGTCGTCCAGGTAAGGGTACACCCGGACCCCTCGGCGCCGCAGGAATGCTGTCACCACTGCCATGCATTTGGTGAAGACCCTGGGAGCTGGAGACAAGCCGAAGGGCATGGCTTGGAACTCGAAGAGGGATCCTTCCGCTCGGAAGCGAAGGAATCTCTGGTGAGACGGACGGATAGGGACATGAAAAAACGCGTCCTGCAAGTCCAGAGAGCAGAACCACACGCCGCGTTCCAAGGATGGTATTATCTGAGCCAGAGTGACCATCCTGAAGGTTCGAGACCTTAGGAACTTGTTTAGGTCGTGTGGGTGCGAGAATGGGCGCCAGCCCCGTCCGCTCGGAACCAGGAAGTACCTGGACACAAACCCTGGGTCTGAAGGAGGGTCCACCACCTCTCTTATCACCTCCTTCTGGAGGAGGAGGTGATGTCGGCTCGATGAGCCGCCAGTGAGCTGGGGATCCGAAGCCCCGAGGACGGCTCTGAAGGTGGTGCCTGCTCGAATTCCAGAGGCAGGCCTCTTCCCACCACCTCAAGACCCACCTGTCCGTGGTAACAGCGGACCAGGCGGAGCAGAGTGCGGGCCGTCCCCAGGGGACCCAGGGAGTAGGTGGCGGGAGATGGGGCGACACCCCTCAGCCCGTCACTGGGCAGGCTTGGAGGAGGGACCGGCCGAGGGACCTCCTGGGCTTTCCTCCTGCCTCCTGTTAGAGGAAGCGGCGGCTTGGGTTTGGGATGCCAGGCCAAGCCTGCTGGCCTGGCGTTGCTGGGCGGGCGCGCCGGGGGCACAGAAGGACGAAAGGGCTTAGGCTGTGGCTTGCGGCCTTTGTCCTTCTGAGCGGAAGAGACCGAGTCCAAGGTAGCATTGGACTTCTCGATCCTCTGCAGGTGACCTTCCACCCCAGGGCCGAAGAGGTCAGTCCCCAAAAAGGGAACATCCGCCAACTTGTGCTGGGTATCCAAAGTAAAGGTGGATATCCTCAGCCAAGCCCGCCGACGCATAGCCACTGCGGCCGCCACCGATCTGGCACATGAGTCCCCTATATCCAAAGCAGTCTGGAGCTGCTGTTTGGCCACTGCCCTGCCCTGGTCCCGCACCTGCTTAACCGTAGTCTGCAGATCAGCGGGAAGATGAGGGATGACCTCATCCAGGGAGCCCAACAGGGCATGAGAAAAATGTGCCATGAGGACGGCCGAACTGGCCTGACGAAGGCCGAGAGAGGACGCAGCGTAGACTTTTCGCCCGACATAGTCAATTTCTTGGACTCCTTGTCAGGAAGGTTTGTCCACATCCCTGGCGTTGCGGCTGAGCGCTGTCGGTAACCAACCCCTCAGCAGAGGGGTGTTCAAAACCGGACAAGGAACCGGTAGGGACCGATACTTCCTGGCCATCCTGGCCGGGCGAGGGCAGGAAGCAGGGCTGCTAAAGCTCCAGTGCGGACCCACTATGGCCTCGGCCACCGGAAAGGCCTCCGTCGGAGAATCCCCTCGGTCCAGAATCTCCGTGAGGGGATACCTGGCCCGTTTGGAAACGGGTTCGAGCTCCATCCCGGTGGACTCCGAGATGAGCCGAAGCAGTCCTAGGAAGGACGACGGGCTATCGTCCATTGACTGACCTCCTGAAGACTCCAAGTCCAGTCGCTTGGAGAAAAAGGAGGAATCATCTTCGGACTCGGAAGAGTCCTCGAAGAGCTGCCTCTGGCCTGAGCCACCCTTCACCTGCCGAGGTCGGTCGGGAGTGAGGGTAACTGACAGCCGATGGGGTAGACCCTTAGCCGACCGAGAATCCTTGGTCGGAGCCCCAAATGGTGGCTGTGGAGGCGGAGGTTCCACCGGAATCGGTGGAGCAGCTGGTTTTGGCCGAACAACCGGCCTGGGTATAGGCTCCTCGGATAAGTCGAGGGGTTGTGTCGGCCGCTCCGGTGACAGCCACTTAATGGCCGGGGAAGGCGACGGGGTCGGCTTACTCCCGGCCAGGAGGAGCTGTTGCAACATAAGGTCCTCGTGCCGTCGGCGTAATTTCGCGAGCCTCCCTCATCCGAGGAGGGCGAGAGAGCGGCGACGCCCGCTTACAGTGCGAGACCGAGACCGCCTATGGCGGTGGGATCGGCTGGACCCGAGAGGTCCGAGACCGAGACGAGTCCCGGAATTTCGAGGTCGGTGCGGGAGGTGTCGGCGGAACGGCACTCCCGCCGGCTCGGATGGTCCATCCGAGGGCTCCGGAACCGGAGGCACAGGCGAGCCACAGGATCTCAACTCCTCCCGGGGAACCGGAGAGGGGAATCTCGGCTGCTAAAGGCGACAGCCCGTCAATGGGCAGAAAATCTCGACTTCATCGGTGGGAGTCTCGGTCAACTGGCCCTGGCGGGGACACCGTGAGGCCAGTGACCGAAACTTGGCCCGGTCGACGAAGCCGGCGGTCGACGGCCTGGGGAGAGGGACCTTTCCGCCTCCCAAGAGCGCCGACGGAGGGACTTACCCCTGTCCCTCTTTTGGACCGAGAATAAGGTCCCGCAGGCATGGGCCCTTCTCCTTTAGTGGAGAGGACAGACAAAGCTCCTTAAAGGAAGCCGTGTAAGAAGAGCCCAGAGAGGCGGGATAAATGCCTGGCCGAGAAGAATCACAGCCCGCGCCGCCTCCTCTTGAGGCGACCATCCGCTCGAGCTGATCCGCCGAGCCCGCCGCCTCGGACACCGCCAACCGGGCTTCCTTGGACTTCACCGGAGGGAAACGCTTCTCAGGACGGCCCAGTTGCAATCGGGCAGCACGGTCTTCGAGGACGTAGGCCGAGAAAGATGAGCACAGGTCGCAAGCCTGCGGGTCGTGCTCAAGGCCTAAGCAGTAGACACACGTGGAGTGTGGATCCGTCCGAGACATCTTCTGCCCGCATGGGCATCTCCGAAATCCGGGAGTCGATTTGTCCATCGCAGCCGCGAGGGATCGAAGACTGAAGTCTTTTCGCAAAATTTATTTTTAAATCCGCAAACGGAGAAATAGGAACCAGTCTCAAACGCAGAGCGTTAAGGAGGGAACCTGAGCTTCCAAGCGGTAAGGAAGATCAGATCTGGCGTCATGGGGCGGAGCCGAGAGTTATACCACCCGGGTGGGTGGGAGGAGCAAGCTTGAAGACCTTCCGGCAAGATTTAAAGCAGCAAGGATACCTGCCAATGAGTGTGGATGAACAACATATCCATGTCCCTAGAAGTAGGGGTATCACAAGTCGGAAGAGGGAGGTAATAATCCCTCTTTACAAGACACTGGTTAGGCCCCATCTGGAGTACTGTGTGCAGTACTGGAGGCCACACCTTCACAAGGACATTAACCAAATTGAGGTAGTCCAGAGAAGGGCAACCAAAATGGTGCAGGGACTGAATCAGAAAACATATGAGGACAGATTAATGGAGCTCAATATGTATACCCTAGAGCAAAGGAGGGAGACAGGTGATATGATCGAAACATTCAAACACCTTAAGGGCATTAACAAGGTGAAAGAGTTTAACATGTTTCAATATAAGAAAAAATAGCAGGACAAGAGGACACAGCATGAGATTAGAGGGAGGCCAATTAAGGGGTAATGTGAGAACGTTCTTTTTCACAGAAAGGGTGGTGGATGCATGGAACGGCCTACCTCAGGAAGTGGTGGATATGAATACAGTGCAGAGCTTCAAACAGGCATCGGATAGGTATAAGGGAGCAAGACAGATGAGTATGAATAGATAGGCCATTGACAAAGCAAAGGCCGATGGCAAATTCATAAGGTAGAAAATGAAAAGGGCAGACTGGATGGGGCTTGCGGTCCTTATCTGCCGTCAGCTTCTGTGTTTCTATGTTTCACCCCCACAATTCCATACTGCACTCTTGAATTCCTTTTCCCAATGTGTATCACCTTGTATTTTTTAGTGTTGAAGACCAGCTGCCAGATCTTTGACCAGCTCTCCAACCTGCCTGAACTCTCCTTGGGTTCCGTTATCCCTTTCTCTGTGTCCACCCTTATGCAGATCTTTATGTCGTCTGCAAGGAGGCAGATGCTGCCCATGATGCCTTCCCGTATGTTGCAAATGAACACATTAAAAAGGACTGCGCTCAGCACTGACCCGTGGTACTCCGCTTGTTACTTCCATTATTTCTGAAAACTTCACATTGACTGCTATGCTTTATGTTCTTTCGCTCAGCCAGTTTCCCCCATGTCGACAATTTTTCTTCCACCCCTAAGTCCCTTAGCTTCTTGACCAGCCTTCCTGTGAGGGGCTGAGTCAGAATCCTTGCTAAAATCCAAGTATACTGTATCAACTTCTGGTTGTCTGGCAAGGGCTTTCCCTCGTGAATCCATGTTGTCTGAGGCCCTGTAGCTTATTTCTCTCCAGGAAGCCCACTAGTTCATCTCATAGTATAAGCTCCATAATCTTTCTACTATAGACATCAAGCCGACTGGTCTATAATTCCTTGGCTCACCATTCCTTCCTCTCTTGTGTAAAGGGACCATGTCCACTGTCATCCAGTCCCTAGCCACCCCGAGGCCTGTGAGCAGTTGGATATGTCTGCAAGTAGCCCTGCTATCACCTTTGCTGCGTCCTTAGGCATCCTTGGTGTAAGCTGGCCAGGTCCCATTTTTTATCTACTTTCAGCCCTTTAAGCTTTTCCAGCACCCTTGCCCCCATTATTCTGCCCTTGCTACTTGAGCACTTGTCCCCCCCCCACTCTCTTTACCCCACATTCAGATAGTGGCACATATTTCTCCCTAGTAAATTCTAAGCAAAAGTGTTTGTTCAGTGTCTCTGCTTTTCCTTTGTCCCTCTCCTTCTGTCCTTCCTCATTTTTTCAGACTCACTATACTATTTTTAACCTTATGTTTTCCTGGATGAACCCAAATAAAGCCCTTTCCCCTTGCTTCGCTCCCATTACAAGCGAGAATTATGTCTCTGCCTCTTTTACTTTACTGCTGTCTCTACTTCAGCCATGAACCATACTGGACACCTTGTCCTTTTTGCCTTCCATACCCTCCCAACTGAGCTGCTACCTCGAGCACTGCTTTTTTAAATTGTTCCCATTTTTCCTCTTCCCCTTCTACCTGTCCTATTTACCTTGTTCCTTTCCAACAGTCCCCTCATCATGTTGAAATCCATCTTTTTAAAATCACACAACCTTACTGCATTTGCCTCTTTGGTGGCTCCTATCTGGACCTCCAAGGCCACTTTTCTGTGGTTGCTGGAACCAGGATGTTCCTGAACTACATACCACATTTTGGATCTTCTCACTGTTGGCACCGGATCCAGCAGAGTCCCTTCCCTTGTAAAGGGTGATCTCTGATGCACATACAGTAGGTTTCTCTGTGGGGATTCCTGACTTTCCAAATGCAGTGAAGGGAAAAGGAGATGTCCCTTCTTTGAAAACCTAGTTAAAGTGTGCACTGAGCTCCCACTTTGCTACAGGGCCGTGACATGACATTGCCATTGGCAACTAGGTTGTTTTTTTTAGTGACATTCTATCAGCTCAATTAAAACCCCAGCCAGTTTTGACCAACTCTTGAACTGCTCTACCATGAGATAAACCAGTTATTCTGCACAGTTATATGCAAACAGAAGATATGCTGACCTGCACGGTCTTTTATCTAAGAAGTAGAGCTTAATGACCCTCCCCCCACCTGACATTAACACCCTTATTCAGCATGGATGAAGCTATCTCCCCACCCCACATACATGACCACTTTATAACCTAACTAATCTGCACGTAATAGTTTGACAGACACTAGCAAATACTTAAGGAATTCATGACTAAAATAATTCTATGTACATCTGAGGGGAAGATGCCACAGAAAGTGTCAGCAGACAAAGGCCTTCTGGCCCATCCACTCTGCCCAACATATCTAACTACACTGCTTAGGCTCTAGTAATCAACCCATCTCCTTGCCACTGCACCTACCTTCTTACTAAGGCCAAGTTCCTGTTCCAACCCATTGGGAAACTGCCCACTGATTTGGTCTTTACCACCTTGTCAGGCAGTTTGTTCCACTTGTTCACCACTCCTTCTGTGAAAAATTGCTTCTGGACCCCCTTCCTCAGTCTCCCACCAGACAGTTTAACTGAGCTTCCCCCTCATACCTGTGTTCATGCTCCAGGCAAATATGGCCTTGCAATCCCTTCGATTTATCCTATGCAGGTACCTGTAAGTTTCTATCATGTCCTCCTGTCGCTCCTCATCTCACTGGTGTACATGCTGAGGTCCTGCAACCTTTCCTCATGAGTCCTTCCTCCATCTCTGGATCATTTCAGTCAGTCTATGCTGTACTGCCTCCACCTACCTGGAGTCCATTCCCAGGTATGAGCTTTAGAACCTTGCACAATATTCCAAGTGTGGCCTCACACGTGATCTGTACAGTTGAAGGATCACCTCCCAGCTTCTGCTGTGGACTTCCCTTCCTATGCATCCTAGCATCCTATTCACCTTCTTTATGGCCCTGTTGTAATGTGCCATGGTTTTTAGGTTTTCTGACATTATGATCCTTCGGTCCTTCTCCTCCGCTGTGCTTTCTTGTACCATCCTCCCCACTGTGTACAGTGCCCTCGGGTTCTTTTCCTCAATATGCATTACTCTGCTTTTTTTTTTTTTTTTTTGCATTACAGCTCAACTGCCGGATTTCAGACTATTTTTCCAGCCCGTCCTGGTCCTCCTTTAGTTCTATAATTTCCTCCTGCTCCACATCCAAACTTGTGCACATCTTAGTGTTGCCTGCAAAGAGGTACAGTTTACCCTGTATGCTTTTTCCTATGTCACATATGAATATGTTACAGAGGACAGGGTCCAGGACTGATCCCTGTGGCACTCTGCTTGTAACCTCTTTAACCTCAGGTATGCACCATTTAGCACTACCCATGAAGTCCTCCCCCTCAGTCTGCTCTCCCCCCAAGTTGCTATTTCTTCCTCTACCCCAGGGTCCCTTAGTTGTTTGACCAGCCTCCTGTGGGGCACTGAGTTAAAAGCCTTGCTGAACTCCAGGTACAGTATACTGGAGTTCTGGACGACAGCTGTCTTAGAGGTGACGGTATTTTTTCTGTGCATGTTGTACTCCGTTTTAAAATCTGTCACCATTCAAGCACTTTAACAATCTTTAAATTGTACTTCATGTTTTTTGTTTTATGGAACTGGAATATGGGCACGAATTTCATGCTGCCAGTACTTCCCTTATGAAATCCAGCATTTTCCCCACTATAGACTTCAGGCTGACTGGTCTATATTTACTTAGTTCGTCTTTACTTCCGCTTTTATGCAGTGGGACCATGCCAGTCATCCTCCAGTCTCTGGGAACTACTCCTGTTCAATGAGTAGTTAAAAATACCTGCAAGTGGAACTGCTATTGCCTCCACTGCCTTCTTAGGTACGCTATAATGCACACTGTCAGGCCCATTGACTCATCTACCTTTAGCCCCTCTATCAGTCTTTCCTCCATGATATGGGCCATACTGTTTGAGCTCTCCTCTACTGCCCGTTATACCATATTTTGGTAATGGCACCTCCTCCTACCTGGTGAATAACACATTCACTTCAAAGGGCCAGTGCAAGGGAGGGAACATTATAGCTCTCTGAGCTTCTGTGGAATCGAGGGGCCTATACACAGTTGCAAGGGACTGTACATAAGTGGTTACAGTGACCACTTAATGCCAGTACTTCAAGAACCAGACTGCTATGCTACACTATGCACAACTGGGCCACAAGCCATTCCCAATGCGGCCCCTAGTGACACTGCGACCATGTGGGGAAACAGATCAGGGACCACCATACGTAAAGCATGGTGGCCCTTGTGCAGGCAGCTGCAGTGTTCTGCAACACTGGAACTACAGGTGGTAGGGGCTGTCACAATGCGGAGGCCAGCGAGGGATCATGATCATCAAGATACTTAACACAATAATGGCAGCCTTAGAGAATGGGGCTAGGGAGTGGGTTCCACTGGATGCCAGGTAGGTATAGGAGTTTGGGAAACGGATGAGGGGGCACTGGATCACCAGGAAAGAATTATGGAGCTGGGAGAGTTCAAAGTAACACTGGCCCAAAAGCAGGTCTAAACTTGAGGGTAATGCAGGTGGGGAGATGTCTACAGTGGTAGCACCATTACTCATGTTTTCTGGCCATGGCATAGCATTATGCAACTGGTGCTATGCCATGTCCGGACAGCTGTGGGTTGTAGCAAGCCAGTATGTTAGAGGGTGAAAAGCCAGTTTGCAACCACTAACATCTGGGCAAGAGATTTGCACTGAAACTTAGTTGTGGGGAAGACTCCTTCCCCCGTCAACTAAGTCAGCCTTTTGAGTAAAGCAGTTTTGGGTGGTGATGTAATGGGAAGCTTCTTTGCAGCACAAATTTGCACAACCTCCAGCTACTCTGAGACTCCATCATCAGGGATGTTGCGGCAGCACAGTTGGATTGCCTCTTTTTCATGCTTGTGCAGGTAACAGGGAACACCTCCCCCGTCTCCTGTGCAAATGGGGCTATTTATAGATTTAAGTGGCCTGTGTCACAGCAGAAGCATGGGAGCAGCTCTGATCTGCTTTTTAAATATTGGAACCAAAACTGTAACATCTGGGATGCATACACTAAGGGTACTCCACTCAGTTCAAGTTTTTTGTATTGTAACGCACTTGCACAATATATATTAGGCAAAAACTTTGGTAAGAATGTACAAGGAAAAAAAAAACACCTCACAATTAAAAAAACATTTCCCCTTTTAACAAATGTTGCAAACGAAACTACAGTACTGCGCAATACCCTTTGCTGACAAACATGACTAATCAAGATCTCAGCACCAGAGACTGATCCCTCTTTAAGGGTTGTGTACTGGAGAAGTGATGTGTAAAACCAGGCTCTATCACAGTCCTTGTCTCCAATTTCAGGCTAAGCAGTGTTGCAGAGTGTGTAGAGTAGTTTTATGATGAGGGGGCCCTATCCATCAGGTGCCATGATAAAACATCTCAACTCATTTTCCTAGTTCCAGAACTATACAAGCACTGAATAGCAAAGCTCTTTAAAAAGCCTTAAAGATGCTCAGTTGAACCCCCCCCTTCAAAAAAAGCCACAAGTCACCTTGCCTGTCACAAATGCAGACAGGATAATCCATTTAATTTTTCAGAATGGCAGTTCCATTTATTGATTGATTTAAATAATGTTGATCAGGAAAGGAGGACCAGACAAAGACTTTCATTTCTTTATTTTATAGATTTAGTTTTTGTTTGTTGACCGAAAAAGGGAACTAGTCAATTCTGCCTATTTTCAGCCTTGTCAGGGTGGGGGATACAGATGCAAACTAACATACTGAACCAGACTGAGCTATTGGGGCATTTTAGTGAATGTGGGAAATTTGGCCAGGGTTCCGGGGAAACTCCCCTACTCTTTGGCAGGGGGCACTATCTGCTTCCTGTTGAAGAGAGAGGTGGTGGTTGGAGTGGACAGTGACATGGCTGCCTGGGTGGAGGAAACTGCTTTCTTTCCCATCCACAGTACTAAGGAAACCTGTGGTGCTGGGAGCATTGAGGGGCCATCATTGCCTGCCACCTCACCTGTACAGCTGATTACTACAACTGTACATGAGTCTAGTGTGGGGGTGTCTGCGAGGATACCCTAGAAATGAAAATTACGTACCTACTGTAATTGTTGCTCTTTCTGTGTATCTTCACCATTCATCACTAGTGGGTATAGCACCGGAGCTAGGACCCCGCGGGAGACTTTTTTTCCCCTTATGGGCTGAGTCGGCGGGGCCGGCGCCGCCTTTGACGCCGACGTTCCACATGGCGCTCGAGGGTTGGCCGTTAGCTGCCATCGACTCCGCCCGAGCCCCAGTTCTGACACACCGGAGAGTGTAAGGAAGGGAGGGCGGGTTGAGGCAAGAGAGCCTAAGGGATAGACAAAAGGAAAGGAATAATAAACTAAAAGGAGAAATAGATGACAGAGGAGACAGAAGAAGAGATTAAAAAAAGGAATTGGGGAGAAAGGGGCCCCAATCTCTGGAAGGAGAAGGAGAAGGAGAGGGAAGGAGAGATAAGGGAAGGGGGAGGGAAAGAGTGGCACACCCCCAGGAGCGATTCTGCACCTGTGATTTTTAGAGGATGATAGTCCAGCCCTGGACTATCAAGGTTCAGCTGCAGGAGGCCAAGCCAGAACTTTAAAGCAGCCTAGGTCTAGTAGACCAACCAACAAGAGAGTGCAGGCTGAGGGTGTGTCTCAAACTCTCCCCCCTCCTTCCCAAAAGAAAGGGATTTTAAACAGCCAATATGGCATAAGGGGAGAAAATCTGAACTCAATTCTGAGTCCAAAATTAAAATACACTGAGAGAAAAAAGGGGAAGGGGGGAGGAGGGAGGAGTCCCCAACACTCCAAGACTCCCTAAAATAAGGGAGAAGAGAAAAGGGGACTGCCCCCCCAATATCTCCATAAAAAAAACAAGAGATTCATCCTTGTGTGTCTCCACAGTCCCCTCCCGCTTAAACGCAAGGGAGAGGAGAGCGAGGAAAGAGAAGACACACAAAGGGGAGGAGGGAGTCCAGAGACTGAGGCCCCCAGGGAGAAGGAGGGTGGAATTTAGTGATGAATGGTGAAGATACACAGAAAGATCAACAATTATGGTAGGTATGTAATTTTCATATCTTATCTGTGTCAATCTTCACCATTCATCACTAGTGGATGAGTACCGAGTCCCCCGAAGGGGGCCCTGAACTACCCCAAGGGACTAGGTCCCTTAGCCTCCAGTGGGTGAGACACTGAAGGGAAGAACCCTTACAGGCCTGGGGAGGCCTGTAACTGGTCTGGGTGAGACTGGGATCCCTCAGTAGGGAAGGAGGGCATCCCGAAAGCCGCCATCTCACCCTTCGGGAGAAAAGATGGGTTCTCCGGTATGCGGAGTAAATCACCCTACGCCGGCCCAGGGGTGATAACCAGGATAGACGAAGCCATGCCATCCGCCGAAGGCAGATCGCTGTCCCTACCACTCTGGATGCCACCTCACTGGCATCATAAGATGTCCTTGCTTGGTGCCTTGCTAGCTCCAGGCCCTGCGCAGAGAGGGCAATGGCTTGCCTGGTTTCCTCCAAATCAGGCACTGAGGCTAGGACCTGTCCTAGCCTGGACCACAAGAACCTGTTGTAGGCTGCAAAGTGGGCCTCATGTGCTGCAATTGAAAGAGAGATCCATGCCAAGCAGAATACTCGTCTTCCCCAGAAATCGAAATCCGCAAAGTCCAAATCTGGAGGGCGGTCATGGTAAGGGGTGCGAGGCCCAGAGGGGGTGTCCAGGGACGTCAAATCCAAAGAAGGATGAGGCAGAGAACCTGGAGACGGGGGGGGGGGCACAATACTGCTGGCGTAGGTCCCTTAGGGCTGATACGGTGGAAAAGGGACGTAGCCAGAGCTGATGTGACACTTCCTGAAAAGGAATGGGCCAGGCAGGAGACACCAGGTGAGCCGCACTGTATTCGCCTAAAAAGGCGCGCGTCACATGCTCGGGATTGCTAATTGGAACTGGGGCAAGGAGGAGCTCGTCCAACATCCTCGCAAGGAAGCGCTGATAAGAAGACAGATCAGATGCTGGGGAGATGTGGACCGAGGGTTCCTCTCCCTTCACAGAGGGAGAAAAGGATGAGGATGAGCTCCCAGGCTCAGGGTCCGGCTGCACGGAGGCATGGTGAAACACCTGTTGGTCCAGAACATGGCGGTAGGTGGGGAAATGTGTTGCGGAACCTCTGAACTGCTCCCAGGTGAGAGGCCCCTGAGGACCGGGAATACCTGGGTCAACCAGGGATGGAGACAGAGGCTCAGGGGACAGGCTCCTAGCAACAGGAGAACGGTCTCTGTCAGGGTAGGGGGGCCAACAGGAAACCCTTCGCAGTGAGGGGGATCCAAAGGCCGCCACTAACAGCCGTTCAACTGGATCAGAACGGTCAGAGCTGTGTCCAAAGGAAGAAATCCCCCCGTGAGGTAACCAGGACTGTAAGAGTCCAGAAGGACGGCCTCTGACCTCTGAAGTTAAAGTCCCTCTCGGGGACTCCTCCAAGGAAAGTTGAGGGTCTGTGCTGCAACTCCTCCCAGAACCCGGCTGAGCTCTGGGGAGGGCGTGCCACGTCACACCCCTACCTCTCAACCCTTCGGAATCAGAGAGGGACCTCATCCTCGCAGCCACCTGCCAAGGCAGCTGGCAACTACGGGGGGCCTCCGAGGAGTCCACCTAGGGAACCGTACCTTCCCCTTCCAGGTGTACCCCGGGCTGCTGCAAACTTGGGCTGTCCAAACACACCAAGAAAGGGGGTACCCCAACTGGAGGAACAGAAACACCAGTGACCCCAGGTTGCACAGTAGTGGACATGGGGACCACAGCTGGCTGGTCAGACCCACTGACCCTAAGATCCACTGGTGACAACTGACCCCCAGAGGGTGGCTGAGTGGGGGCCGAGGTGCTGGAAACGGAAGGGTCCGATGATTCCGAAGACCCTGGAAGCCAGTCCGGATCAGACTCAGAGCCCGCCTCCGAAGAGGCAGGTTCCGAAGTCCGGTGCCAGACAACTCCCCAAGCCCCTCCAGTTCCTGGACCGCAAATCAGAGCATCCCAAGACTCGGCACCGCAAACGGCACTGGAGCGGAGCACAGCTCCACGCCCGGCGCCGACACCCACCCCAGCGCCACGAACAGCACCGGAGTCGGGCACAGCCCTGAGTGCGACACTGACCCCATCCCTGGCGACGCCGACAGCCAAATCCAGCACGGCACTGCGCCCAACGCTGACACCCACCGCGGCGCCGCAAGCGGTACCAAGGTCAGGCATGGCTCAGAACACGGCGCCATGCAGTGCCAGAGCCAGGGCTGACTTTGACCACGGCGTCGACCCCATCCCCAGCGCCACGAGCGGCACCGAGGCCAGGGTCAGCGCTGGCTCCTTCCCCGGTGCCAAAACACCACCCCTGGCACTGCCGAAAGCCCCGACGCTGCAAACAGCATCAGAGTCAACGGTGGCACCGAGAGAAGGCCCGACGCCGAGCACGGCGCCGCGCTCAAAGCCCACGGCACCACGAACGGTGCCGGGACCAAGAGCGGCACCAACAGATGGCGCCGAGGACTGTGCTGGTCCAGACCTGAAGGGCCCGGAACACGACACCAAGGGAGCCTTCGCCACCGAGGAGGCAACTGCCACTGCGGTGCCTTTCGCATGACTCCCAAAAGGGCCAGCCTGGGCCTCCTGCACCGTGGAAGAAACCCCCGCTGCAGCAGGGCTAAAAGAGGCAGGGACTCCCTCCTCCATGGGCCGTATAGGACCGGGAGGGAACCCAGAGGAAGGGTCGAGGATCCTGGCCTTGGCCCGTCAACTGCGGATTCGTCCTCCGAAAGTCATCGGCACACGTCTGACTTTCCATGCGCGGTTCTCAATTACACGGTGGTCCATCGAAAAGTAAATGTCGCAGTTGTCCATATCGTGGTTGGGGCCGAGGCAGGAAACACAACGGTCATGCCGGTCCATCACGGAATAGGTACCACAGGGGCACCGACGCATAGGGGGCCGCCCCGCTTTCGACATCTTCTTGCCCCCTGGATGAGACATGACCGAACGGAAAATAAAACAGAAAACAGTACTCGACACTGCTTGAAATAAAAGGAAAGGTCTTACTGGTCAGAAGTGATGTCGAGCAGGCGAGTAGAACTGAGGCAACTAGCAACTCTAGGCAAGTAACGCTACATTAGGCCGACGGACTAGGCCACAAACCAACAGTCTCCCCACAAGGTACCACACTCGACGGCGGAAGAGAAAGAACTGGGGCTAGGGCGGAGTCGATGGCAGCTAACGGCCAACCCTTGAGCGCCACGTGGAACATCGGCCTCGAGTGCGGCACCGGCCCTGCGTCGACTCCGCCCATAGAAAAAAAAAGTCTCCTGTGGGGTTCTAGCTCCGGCGCTATACCCACTAGTGATGAATGGTGAAGACTGACACAGATAAGATGAAGCATATCAGAGAAAGTAGACTTACCTGCTGGCCTTGTCGGCAAAAGAGGAGAACAGAATGAAATTTCTAAAGCTGGTCTAAAGCATCTCCCTAGCTGTTTTTACTTAGGGAGAGACAGAGGCTTTATCTACTTTGCAGGACAGCCTAAATCGTGTTTCAGATGTGGTTTACGATCTCTTCTTAATAGTGCATGTGACCACATAAAATGTTCAAAGTGCTCTGGTATAGGGCATATAAGTATGCACTGTAAGAATCCTGTATGCTGCAGTCCATGAAATGAGCAAGGACACTCCTTTAAGAATTGCCCTTGTGCATCCCATAATAAGAATGGCCCAATGAAGAAAGTGGAACAGGAATACTACATGAATGAGGCTCAAAAACAACAGCAGAAAGCCACTCAGCTGGATCCTAAGATGGTACGATCACTCCTGATGAAGAAAGTAACAGTAAGGTGCCAGCACTGTGGCCACTGTAAGTTCTGAACCTTTACAGCCTTCTGCAGCTGCCTCACAGGTTGCAGACTAGTCACTACCCTTTGTGGAACATGCCCCTACCCCACCTGAGGAGGTTGAAATGATGCCCAGTACATCTACGCAGGATGACATAGACACAGATGATCCACCGATTGGGCAGGAAATGCCTCCACCATCTATTCCGGTGACGGAGTTAACTCCAAGTGGTCACTTGTAGGAGAAGTGGTAGAGATCAGCCTAAGGCCACATTTTTGCGAACTGATGGGGCACCAGTGGAAAATCACTTTGCTGCTTTTGCGATGCAGAATGCCTGGGGGTACACGGAAGAGGATTCTGATATCTCTTCAGAGGCCTCCTCACAACCTGATCCATCGACTGAAAATGAGGAGGTCTCTACTGATTCTCGCTCTTCAAGAAGAAGAAATGGGGTGGACAGTTAGAAAAAAAAAAATGACAATGCTGAGTGGTTTCTGGCAGTCTCTTTTTCTTGTTACTGTCCACATTTCAAATTAAACGTGCTTCTCTGACTGTGAATAATGTCAAGAATAATTACAGGAGTACAACAAATGACAACCAGCACTGATCTTTTATTAAGTATGTGCCTACTCAAAGGAGTGTGTGTTTTAATATTTAATGTTGATTAAAGAGCTGTTTTTTTAGAACACTGTATGTTAGCACTGCATTTTTAAATGCTGAGATTGCAAACAGTCGTGAGCACAGATACGGAACGCTTAAAAGTAGACTGTTTCCCCACTTTCTGCATTCCTTGATAAAGCCAGGAGGGTGAAACCGGTCGGGAGTTTCGTTTGCCCACCACCACTGTATTTGTTTTACATTTTGTAATGTGAACTTTTAATTTAGTAAAGTTCTTTGCTATAATCCCTTTGCCTGGTGCAGTTGTCATTTGTTGTACTGCTGTCCAATTCTTTTACCTGGCACAGGCATTTGAGTGTGGAGCGGCGTTTCTTGCTGTCTCAATAATTACAGGAGGGTACCTACTTTTTCCATTCTAAGGGACCTACTGTATGATGCTCATTTTATTCAGGAAACTATTCATTCATTCTTTATTTATATAAGGCGCTTTTCTTATAACCAAAGCGCCTGTACAAATACATAAAACAATAAATAATTAAACAGCATTAAAACTATCATAAATCATTAAAAGCTTTGTTAAAAAAGATACGTTTTCAAAGCTCTATTAAAACTTTGGACAGTCGGGCAATTTCGCACCTGACGAGGTAGAGAATTCCACAGGATCGGGGCCATAAAACTAAACAATCTTGCTCCTGAAGTTTTTAAATGGACCCTGGGAATCTCTAGCAATCCCTCATCAATGGATCGGAGAGAGCGGGGAGGACAGTAGGGACGAAGGAGCTCTTTCAGGTAAGTAGGTCCCTGATTGTGCAGGGCTTTATAGGTCAGCAAACCGACCTTGAAGGTGATTTGCCAGAAAACTGGCAGCCAGTGCAGTCCGCGGAGCACAGGTGTTATATGACTAGACCTAGAAGATCCAGTCAACAGCCTGGCTGCCGCATTCTGCACTAGCTGCAGACAGCCCCCGATAGCCCCAGGTAAAGGGCATTGCAATAGTCAAGGCGGAGGTAACGAAGGCGTGGACCAACGTTGGAAGATCCTGTGGAGGAACCAGGTGCTTCAACCGGGCAATGTTCCTCAGGTGGTAAAAGGAGGTTTTGACCACCGCTGACACCTGAGATTTAAAAGTCAGACAGTCGTCAAATACAACGCCCAGATTCTGCACCTGGTCTGAGGTCGTCAGCTGGACACCCCCAAGCCATAAGCTCGAGGGCGATCCGGCTAACAAACCCGCCTCACAGCGACCCTTGTCCACAACCAACATCTCAGTTTTTTCAGGGTTCAACCGCAGCCAACTCCCATTCATCCAGTCTTGGATCTCAGCAAGACAGTTGTTAAATACCGAAATGGCAGCATCCTGGCCGGGCACAAAAGACATATACACCTGGGTATCATCTGCATAGCAATGAAAACCCAAACCATATCGTCTAACAATCACTCCTAATGGCAGCATATACACTGCAAACAACATGGGCACCAAAATGGAACCCTGCGGTACCCCGCAGGATAGGTAGACTGATGGCGAAGAAAAAACTCCCGACACCACTCTCTGAGTCCTACCCTCGAGGTAAGATCGAAACCACCTGAGGACTGTATCAGACAGTCCACAGATTGACCACAAATGCTCCAATAGCACACCATGGTCAACAGTGTCAAATGCTGCAGAGAGATCAAGAAGTACCAAGATGGAGCAGGTCCTACGATCTCTCGCTATTAGAAGGTCATTTAGTACCCGAACAAGTGCTGTCTCAGTACTATGCCTTTTCCTAAATCCAGACTGGAAAGAATCATAGACATTGTTGTTGGTCAGATGATCATCCAGCTGAGCTGCAACCGCCTTCTCAATAACTGTACCCACAAAGGGTAAGTTAGAGAGACAGGCCTGTAATTTGTTAGACAATCCGGGTCCAAGGAGGGCTTCTTCAGAAGAGGCTTAACTACAGCCTCCTTAAGAGGATCTGGGAAGATCCCCCTCTCCAAGGACCTCCAGACTATCACAGCCAGAACTGGGCCGATTTTATCCACACAGTCCACTAAAAGACGCGTGGGGCCAGGGTCCAAATTACAGTTGGTCGGACGCAATGATTGGATGATCATCACAATGTCATTGATTGTGGGGAGGCTGAAGCCAGACCATGCAAACTGGGTGTCTGACATCTCCTGCCGACCATTACAACTCCCATTGGGGAGGGTCAAGCAGACGTCCGATCTGATTTTGGCAACCTTATCTGCAAAGAAGAGAGCAAACTGCTCACACCGTTCTTGAGAAAAGGCTCTTCCGGGCTGAAGACAGGCTGGATTGCACAGTCTGTCCACGGTCCGAAAGAGCTCAGCCGGTCTATTCTGTGCAGCCGCAATCTCTCTGGACAGGAATTCTGCCTTCTTACGAGAGACTGCGGATTGATAGACCACATAGTGGTTCATCAAACTAAGTTTGTCATCATCCAGACCGGACCTCCACCAGCGCCTCTCCAACCTTCGTCCAACTCTCCTCAACTCCCTCACAGTCTCATCGAACCAAGGAGCTCTGGGACGAAGAGTGAGAGGACGAACATGAACAGGAGCAATGGAATCCAGGGCCCCTGCCACCGCCTTATTATAGGCACGCACCAGGTCTCCCGGATCCAAGCAATCTATCGGTAGGCCCGATAGGTCCAGCACCGCCATCAGGTCATCCGGGGAAACACCCCTTAATGGGCGGTACCGGACCATTTCCGTAGGGGCTGACCTATTAGGGGTGGCCTCAAAACTGATCCCAATGGAGTGATGGTCCGACCATCCGACCGGTTCCACCACCAAGTCGGATATCCCCATCCCCAGAAGGAACACCAAGTCCAGTGAATGCCCACCAATATGGGTCGAGAAGGAAATAACCTGTGTGAAGCCCAGTGAAATCATCAACTGGAGGAAGTCTTGACCAAAATGTGAGAGTTCATCATCGACCCACGCATTGAAGTCCCCCAGAACCAACCATCTGGGGGACCCCAATGTCAGGTCGACAATGAAGTCTGCAACTTCCCGCAGGAAAACATTCTCGTCACCTGGTGGACGGTAAACAAGAAGTATCCTGCACCCCACACCCTCGCCTAAGATGCATTCAAAGGACCTGGTGACTCTCACTGGTACCTTCACTAGGCCCAGTTCTATTCTAAAACAGATGGCAACTATGTTGCCTACTAATACGGAAATTTGACCATGCATCAAAGGAACAGTTTGGAGGCCTTTCCTTTCGGTCTTTGGGGGAAGAACCTTACTCAGAATTGGGTTTTCTATTCCAAGCTGTTAACCTTCACATAACAAAACTGATAGATCTAGTCCCAAGGAGGGTCTTAAGCCTAGATGTCACTACAGATATTCAGAATGTGAGATTAATTAATATTTACACCCCACAGACAAAACCTACCAGAGTAAACATCTTAAAACAAATTTAGCCATACTTACATACAACCACAGCAGTTATTCTAGAGGGTGACTTTAATTGTATTTTACCCGTCGGATAACAGTGGTAAAACTGGGAAGTTGTATAATGATCCTAATTTCCTGAACACTTTGTACAAGACAGCTAACCTTAAGGATAGCTTATCTGCTATTTGCAGGCCTCCAGCCCATACCTTTCTTGAAGGCAACCTATCATCTCATATAGATTATTTTTTTCATTTCTAACTTCTTATCATGTGCTGGACAGTCTACAGTACCTATTGAAACTAATGACCACTGTCTTATAGGCCTTCAGATAGGGACACCGGATAATCCACCTAGTGGTGCAGGGTGTGAAGACTGAGCACATCGTAGCTTAAAAGGAACACTGTCAGCTTTGGCTTATTATTTTACACACTAAAACCTGGTGCCTCTAGCCATCTAAGTATACACTGATGGCATATGTGGTGAATGAATGACTTAATTATAACAGCAAAGCAGTATTTTGTTATTACAAAAAAATGAATATTGAGCATCCCGACCTTAACTCAAGCGATCTACTCCTCCTGCACGCCCCCAAGCGTAACAACACCAGTACAACAACAACAGTAAACTCTCTCATTAGCCAGTTCGACTTTTTTCAAGACATGCCATTTTAATGCCAAAAAAGAAACTATGATGTGCGCTAAGCTGATCTAACTTACTTATTTTTTTTTAAAGCCAGCGTTATATGATAGGAAAACTTGGTTTTGGTAAGTAAAGCCGTTACTCCAGACATGCACATCAGCCCCTGACACCATTAGAAACGTTTGAAACAAAAATGTGAGATTTAGATCAAATTCAGTTTGTATGTCATATTTTCTATAATTCTTTCCCTTTTTTCTTCATTACTGACAACAACTGTATAAAAAGTGGATTACTGTCCCTCAGACTATCTGCTCTTTCTGCTTCCCTGCACCTGACATCATAATCCCCAGTTTATGGCATCATAATCATCTCCACAGCTACACACTGTGATGTCATAAACAGAACTGTGATGTCAGGTGTAAGCAAACAGCCAGAACAGATGAGGCAGCAAGCCTGTTTACAGCAAATGTCTGTAAGCAATAATACCAGACAGGGTGGGCGGTATTGGGCAATACTGGACCGCCCAGGGACGTAATGAGGCCCGACGCAGCAGGCGGAGGGCCTTATAGCCCCTGGAAGGTCCGGTATTGCCCA
Organism: Neoceratodus forsteri; assembly: GCA_016271365.2. Lineage (NCBI taxonomy): Eukaryota > Metazoa > Chordata > Ceratodontiformes > Ceratodontidae > Neoceratodus > Neoceratodus forsteri. The sequence continues at coordinate 1,336,303,648 of CM057450.1, read as the reverse complement.
ATACCGCCCACCCTGGAGGGTATTATTGCACTAAGAAAATGAGCATTGTATCATGTCTGTTTTTTTTTTTTTAAATCATGTTAAATTATTAAAATGGTTAAGTATTTCATTTATTTTGTTAAAAAATAGTTCTTCCGCCTGTTTGACAATGCTTTTTTGAGCTAAGGACATTTGATTTAGTTGAGCTTCTGTAGTTTTGCCTTTTGGAGTTGCTTGTCATGCCCCCGCCCCCTCCGCGATGGGGAAGATTCGGCAGACCGCTATTTTTTATTTTACTACTGAAGATCAGTCTTGCCGTTTATCTTCCTGTGTTTGTTGGTGACCAGGAGATTAGCAGCGCTGCCAAGCGGGACACCAGCAGCGGTACCAAGCAGGACATCAGGAGCAGCGCCGAGTGGGATATTATCAGCAGTGTAAGCAGTCCACTGCATGGAAAGAGAGTTCTAAGGCACAACTTAATTTTATTACAGTTACCTGAATGGGACTGTGGGATTCTTAAACTGCAGTCGAGCTGAGGCTGAATCTGGGGATTCAAGGGAGAGACTGTCGGTCTAATGAAAGGTGAGGACACCAGGAGTGAATTCTTTGAAGCTGACAGGCTTTACAAGCATGGAGTCTGTGGAGGGCTGGGCGGTGTAATACTTTTAAAAGCTAATCTAACGGTTTGACAAAACAAACAATATAAACAATATAAAGGTGGCATTTGGGGTATTTAGCGACTGCAGTTGAGAGGGATGTGTGTGCGCGATGTGAGAGATCAACGTGCGAGAGAGAGATGAAGAATGGATGCACAATCAGAAAAAAACGACACTACAAAAAGAAATGTGTAGCAATAATTTAGCTTAGTGGAGATTGTGTGAGGTTTTATCAGGCAGTTGGCACTGAACTATGGAGTTATGAGGGCCACTTTCTTTTGCTAAGGGAGAGAAAAAAATGGTGGTGATTTGAAACTCAATTAGGTGCTTTCGGCCAATCCGAAAGCAGGATGGGCACAGAGATATCACTGTGGGTAAAGGGGCACTGGGGCTGGCACTTTTAATTCCCTGGTCGTCTGTTGAAAGTTAATGTACCCCTCTGGCAGGGGTACCAGCCAATCAGAGATCAGAAAATTAAAAGACCATTTTCTAATTAGTAATAAAGAAGCAAAGGAGAGACTTGTGGAAAAAGTATTAAATACACACTGAATTCTATCTAAATATTACAGTTTTTCAAAGTTGTCACAACAGCGATAGGGGCTCTTTAAAGGACGACAGTACTTCCATACAGAACAATGTGTCAAACTACACTCAAGATCTGCTTGGTTATTAACCTTTAGGTTTACGATTTTCTGAATCATTTTTTCATGGATAAAAGCTCCCACAACTTTCTGTTTTAGAATTGGAAAGATTGTGTGTTCCTGTAACTAAGGAAGAAGCTCTTCATACTGCACAATCACTTCATATGGGAGTGGCACCCTGTCCTAATGGGTTGTTATGTGAATTAAATACAATTGTTGAGTTCCTGATTGATGAAATAGTGGACATGTATAATTATGTTTTAAATCAGGAAGAACTACCACATGAAGTCTTAGAAAGCTTTCTTAAATACTTACGTAAGAAAGGTTCTAAAACTGATTTCAAAAACTGGCATCCGATTTGTTTAATAAACACTGATTGGAAGATACTGACCAAAATCTTAGGAGCTCATTTGACTTAGCCAAAATCTTTTGGGCTAATTTGGCTGACATTGCTAAATCTTTAATATCTACCTCCCAACTTGTATAGTGCCAGGTCATTTCATACTGGATAATGTGTTATTACTTAAGGAGTTTTTTTTTTTAAGGAAACAGACACAAGGTTGTCTCCTGAGTTTGGACCTGGAGAAAGCATTTGATAGTGTACCCCATAAATATTTATTTCTTGTTTTAATAAAATATGGTATCCCTGACTCCTTTATTGCATGTATCAGGCTGTTGTACAATTCAGCAATTTCAACGTCCACAGTGAACTGGGTGGTAGGTAAAAAGACTGCAGTACAGAAAGGAGTGTGGCAGGGCTGCCCACTTAGTTGGATACTCTATATTTTTGTCTAGAGCCTGTTTTAAGGAAGCTGGAACAAGATGGGCGTATACAGTGTGTTCAGGGGTTTGGGGAAATTCTTCCCATGTACATCTGCTTACACAGATAAATTATGCATTACTGTACATGATGTGCAATCCAGGGGCTCCACTTTGCAGTGTATGCAGGAATTTTCCTTGATATATGAGTACAAGATTAACCTGAACAAGGGGGGGGGGCGCTGTGGAGCTCGAGCTTGTGCAGACGCAGGTCGTTATAGCTCTGTCGCTTAACTCCCTTAAATCAGTAAAATCTATACTTTAGAGTGGTTCCAGTCAATTTTGGATAACTTCATCTGATTCCTGCCCTAGAAATACAAAGTATGGGGAATCCGAAGCGAGACAGAGCAACGGGCGGCTCTGATAGAGGGAAGGGAGCCGGAACTGTGCAGCCCTCACGATCAGGATCCAAGGCCCAGGTGGCAGAAAATGTGACGGAAGAAACCCTCTCTACTCTCGGTTTAAAAATTCAGACCTTAATCCAATCAGTTGCTGGATTGTCGGAGAAGGTAGAGGGGTTCAATTCCAGAGTCAATGTTTTAGAAACAACGGTCGAGGGACTGAAAACAAAGCTCCATGAGGTGAGCAAACAGGCCGATTCTGCCACTGCAGCTACCTCTCTTATGGCCAAGGAATTGCAACACCTCCATACCAGAATGGAATCTATGGAGAACTAGGTCTGTAGCAGTAATATCAGACTCTTGGGTGTTCTGGAGGGCAGTGAGGGGGATCATCCAAGAATGTTCGTTCGGGACTTTTTAATAGAGAAAATCTTACCTCCTGGAGTGCAACCATTCTCGGATATTCGGAAAGTGTACCGAGTTACCCCTCGTGGCCGGCAGCAAGATCCCAAGGAGTCCCGAACTCTGATGGCAGTATTGTCAGGTGTTGGGGAAAGAGATCGGATTCTACAGCTGGCACGCCAGGCAGGCCCTATTATGATGGAGAATCACCAAATCTATTTGTTCCCAGACATTAGCTACGCGACTTGACAACATCACAAAAAATTCGATGGAGTGAGACGTGTGTTGAAGGAAGATGAAATACCCCACACAATGATATACCCTGCGTGCCTCCAAATTGTCTGGGAAGGGAAAATATATATTTTTGCAGACCCTATTGATGCCGGTAAATGGGCCACTAAATTCGCGGCTATCTCCAGGAAAACATCAACGGCTAAAGATCGTCTTATTGAGGAGGAGGATGAAACTTGAGCAAGGTCCCTGGGATCTGAGTAAGGCCTGCTAGAGCACGTAATGACTGTAAACTCTGAATAGTTATCCGCTGTTTGGATTTGGTATAAAATTCTAATTAAAACTCAGTCGCTGTTAAATACTGAGTTATTCATTTGTTGTATGGAAGAAAGTGACAGGCTGGAGATAGGGGGAGTTAAAAATAATAGTTTTGTAGCAAAACCTGCTCTCAGTTTGAAAATTGCATTATTTCTTTAGATAAATTGCATGGCGTCAAAGGCCTCATAGGAGACCACATTGGCTTCGAAGGACTAATGCTGGACATTCGCTTACTTTAAGGGGAAAAACCATGCTGCTCTTGGACTTATTAAACACAGCATAATTTAGGATTCTTTTTTCAGATTTTTAACATGATGACCCCTGACATGGTATCTCAATATGGTGAATACACACATCCTGTTAATAAGGGATTGTTATCCTATATGGTTTATTGTATTAGGATGGTTCACTGTATGTAAATCTCAATGTTATTGCATTGATAAACTAATAAAAAATAAAGTATAAAAAAACAGATTAACCTGAACAAAAGTGTGAGTGTACAACTAGGTGGTGTTTCTGCCTTGCATACCTGGAATATTGGGGTATTCAGATTTCTGGCCATCCCATCAGTGCAGTGGCAGGGTTTCTGTTTTCGACGCCGATGCCCCAGGTTTGGGAAAGGACCTAAGAATTTGGAGGGCCAGCCGGGGGGAGGAGGAGGAGGAGGATTCAGCACCCCATGGAGTGCTCTCTTCCTCCTCCAGGGTGTGGGTGGATCAGCATTCTGCGCGTGACTAACCTCTGGAGGATGCCAGGGGGAGCAGCTGCCACAGACGAGTTGTAGGGAACATGTGCTGGACATCAGTACTTCAGTGCCCTACGTCACCATATACCATGCCTCCCGGGGGGGGGAAAAGTACGCAAAAATGTCGGCCCCATGGATGCGACCCACTTCTCTGGTCCCACTCTGCCCCCGCAGCACTCGGCTGGGACGAGCTTACAATCCATGATCGGGAATGACCGGGAACTGAGTACAGGCTCCATCGGGGTGCGCCTACTCGGCAGCCCCACCCTGGGGACAAACCTGGGAGGATCATCACTTGAGGAATATCCGGGGGGGGGAGGTGAGTGGGGCTCGAGGTATCGGGGCTGAGATACCGGGGATCCAGGCGAAAAAAAAAAAAACAATTTATTGTGAGTATTCAGATTTATAAGGATCTAGTTAGGATACTGGGGGTAATGTCTGGGGGTGCAGGACCTTGCATATTATAAATGGCAAGAGAAATTGGACCAACCTGAACAAAAGGTGGATAAATGGAAGTCCAGCCTTATGAACAAGAGAGAGAGGGTTTCCACATTAAAAACATTCTTTGTCCCCATTTTTACAGCTGCATAGTGAGAGCTATGCATAACATAGTGCTATTACATTGAGACGAAGGCTCTGGAAGCATGGGACTGTGAATGCACCACAGCTATCTCCTTCCACCGAGTGGAGTTGAAGCATATCTGTCCACATCCTCTCCATTCAGTACAGTGTGTTTCCTTCCTCCCTCCCACCGCCACACTATTTTCTTGCTCCAGACCCTGCTGGCAATACCTCTGTAGTGGCCACTGGTATCGCTGGCCCATGAAAATAGCAGCCGTAATAAGGCAGAAGGCTAACAGTTCACAGCAGAAAGAAGAATGGCTAGATGGAAACCAGCACGCGTTGTTAACAAGATATGCATGGTATCCTAAAAGAAGGGGTTGTTGTGGCTACTTCTCCAGAAAAATAAAGTGGAGTAGCGCTGGAAAAATTCCCATGGAAAGCTGGAAGATGCAACAAGATCTCACAGTCCCACACAATCCACCTTCCAAAAGAAAACTTGGGTGGGGGGGAGGCTGCATTTGCATTCAGGCATGATGAAAGCTTAAGCTGCACATTATCCCAGGCACAGTGGGATGGCATCAAAAAATCCAAAAATCCAGTTCCAGCAAAGGATTACCATTCTGCAGGCTCTTTCTCACAAGTCATTCAAGTCATGCTGCTCCCAGCATGTGCTAGTCCAAAAGATCCAAAGCCAGGTGCAAGGGCTGTAGCAGCTATAGCCTGCACAGCACAGCAGCAGAGGCACGGACTCCACCACAACAACAGTAACAGCAGCGGGCTAACCGTATTACCAATCCACAAACAGGACAACGGCAGCGACAACGAGCAGCTCCCAACAGCAACAGGCAGCCGCCACTATCCCCATCTCTAGCAACATGCAGCCCATTCCCTCTTCCTCCAGTAAACCAGCCTCACATGAGCAGCTGCCAGTGCCACCATGGTCCTCCTCATCAGTTGAGGCCGTGATGAGGTGCTGGTTCGTGGTGTTTTATAGTTGATTGCCAAACTTATTTCCCATCCCCACACAGAAACACAGGGGTAGTCATTAGTCAGTGGTAGTATACTATTATAGTATGCTTGATGAATGAAGCAGGGAAAGGAAGGGATGGACAGCAGTCTCTTAGATGTGCAATCCTTCCTCCCCTGGCCAACCTCTGCTGACAGAGTCTGCTCCCAGGCCTTGATCAATGGCATGTCACGCAGTTAACACTACTGCCCAGCCAGTGGGCTGACTTAAGGCAATATATGGATAAGTTGAGATCATCCATTAAGTTGGAGGGGGGGTTAAAGAAGGACCCCACCACCTCCTGCATCCTTATAAAATAAATGAAGCAACTAGCCAGCATTTTACTTGCTGCAGTGGATCCCTGGTAAAGTCCTAGGGCAGGAGTTTGAAAAAGTATGACACAGGTGTAGTTCCTGATTTTGGACGCAGCCTGTATTGTGCCAAATTGGTCAAACATTTGGATGCCATCTTTAAATATTCATTGCATTTGCAACAACTTCCTCAGTTCACAGCAAAAAAAAAAAGTGTTGTATAAGTCATTATTTTGATGCGGGCACCATTATGGCTGCATAGCTAGAGCTATGCTGACATCTTGCCTACATATACAGAAAGGGGGCTCTGGGGACGTGGCCATGGCCAGATACCGAATGCATCACAGCTGACTCCTTACACCAATTGGAGCTGAAGCAGATCATTCTGCGAATCTCTCCATGTCCTCTCCATTCACTAAAGTGAGCTACCTTCCTCTCTCTCCTGCACTATTTCCTTGCTCCCAACAATGAATCAGACTACTGCAGTCAGATCCACTAGCAGACCATTTCTATTGTTTCTTTTTGTTTTAGATTAAAAAAGAACTCCTGTAATTATTCAACCAAAATGAAGTGAGTTCAGCAAGGCAGTGGGATACCACAGCATTTTTATCTTGCAGTAATGTGTTTTTGAAGCTGGGGAGCACTGGCGTACAGGCACAATCCCAGGGACTCTGTTTCTCACAGATTACCCCACACACACACACACACACACACACACACACACACACACACACTCTTCCAAGTTGTAGTTAGTTGTGTAGTCAGACAGCTATGATTAGGGCAAGTTAGCAATATTGTGTAGCTGGGGAGATGTGCGTTAGCAAACACTGCACAAAGTATTTCTTGTAGGTATTATCCTATTTCAGCTTTGTCACCGGGCGTGGGTGTAGGATAACACAATTTCAGGCAGACCACAAATCAGGTGCATAAAAAATGCATGATTGCATTTATCATTTTATTTTCATCAAGTAAAATATACAGAAAGCAAAATGGTAAGTTAGACAACTGCTTACCTTCAACAGTTTCTAAGGCTTTTCTACAGCCTAGCATGCATCAAACAGTGTGAAAGCACACACTACCAGGAGGTCTTTCACCTTCCTCAATCAGTATTCAACTGACCTCCCTATTTATCCTTTCAGCACTGAGGTAGGGCTTTTTATAAGCTCACTTGAAGCTGGGAAAACAATTTCTCGTCTTTTGATTAACAACAGACATAACATAAAACTAGCCACTGCTGCACCATAGAGAACACATTAGATAACTTGTTTGCAACATTGTTAAAGGTCAGAGCCGAGGTCAGAACATTCTGTGCTCCCTTGAACTCTCCTGCAGGCCAAATTACCTCATGCTGTTTTAGGTTAATATGCACAGAAAGCATTATACTTCAGCATTTAATTTATAACCAGCAAACCAGAATGTTGGACATAATATAAAACATATAAACTGCTTGGGGAAGGGGTTTCAACTTATCCCAGGGGTGTCCACTATGACAGGGGTCACCCTGTCACATATCCCCCCGCATAAGAGGGCAACCATCCTACGGTTGTCCATATCTCAGCAAACACCCGGGAAGGGTGTGGAGCTTCAGCTCACCCTCACCATGAAGCTCCATGTCAAGGTCCCTTTCAAAAGAAATTTGTAAAGTATCCTATTTTACACATTTACTACATTAGTAAACTACAAAACAATACATACACCAGGAGAAAACACTATCAACAGTAGTTTTATACCATCTTCTGACTTTCCCTGACCAGATACATTTAAACATTTGAACGGCTGGACCATCCAACACCCAGTATAACTGCCTTCGGGGGGAGAACTACCTTGCTCTGTTCCCACTTAAACATTTAAAGGTAGGCTAGTAACACACCACACTGTATGCCTAACAGCCCGTCCCTAACCTGTGGGTTTATGTATCAAATCTTATACACTTCTAGTGGTGTTGGCCACCACCTTGCTATTCTGTTCAGTGGTGTTGTCCACCACCTTGCCCTTCTGTTTCACGTGGGAGTCTTCCCCTCCTCCAAGGGTGCCACCTCTTGTTTTACGCCCTCTGGGTTACTCCACAAACGTTGGTCGCAAATGCTCCATCAAGGGGTCTTCCTCCTCCAGAACCCTTGGATCCTGCTCCACCGATTCTTCCTTGACATCCTCCGAGTGAGACCTCTCAAGTAGCTCCTGGCATCTGCGCTCCGCCTCTCTCCAGCATCAATCATCCTCCAGCCATCTCCCACTCATCCAGTGAAGAAGCCATATCAGGGTCTCCATTTGGCCATCGGGTCCATTTTGTCCCATCCATGGTACCTTGCCCAGGTCACCATCTCCATCAGGCGCTGTCCTCATCTCGCCTGGCACCATGCACCTCTGCTGTGCATCCTAGGTACCAGGTCTGGCACCAGCTGACTGAATTCCCCCTTGTTACTGCGGACATTCAGTCATATCCCACTTCATCCACCATATGTCACCAGGAGTGAGTATAGTATAACACAATTTCAGGCAGACCACAAATCAGGTACATAAAAAACACATAGTTGCGTTTATCATTTTATTTTCATCAAGTAAAATATACAGAAAGCAAAATGGTAAGTCAGACAACTGCTTAGCTTCAACAGTTTCTAAGGCTTTTCTTCAGCCTAGCATGAATCAAACAGTGTGAAAGCACACACTAACAGGAGGTTTTCACCTTCCTCAGTCAGTATTCAACTGACCTCCCTATCTATCCTTTCGGCACTGAGGTAGGGCTTTTAATAAGCTCACTAGAGGTTGGAAAAACAATTTCCCATGTCTTTTTATTAACAACAGACATAACATAACACTGGCCACTAGGGGCCACTGTTGCACCATAGAGAAGAGTTATTTGGCAGCCAGCTGGAGCACATTACATAACTTGTTTACAATACTGTTAAAAGTCAGAGCCAAGGTCAGAACATTCTGTGCTCCCTTGAACTCTCCTGCAGGGTCAAATTACCTCATGCTGTCTGCTGCAAACTAAATCTTAGAAGCGTAGCTAACATCTTAAAAAAAAACAGACATAAGCTTTTGTTATTCTTATATCAAAACAGATTTGTTTTAGGTTAATAAGCACAGAAAGAAATTTAAGCACTTCAGCACTTAATTTATAACCAGCCAACCAGCATGTTGGACATGATATAAAAGCTATAAACTGCTTGGGGAAGGGGTTTCAACTTATCCCAGAGGTGTCCACTATGACAGGGGTCACCCTGTCTTAGGCTTGTGTTCTGCACTCATCGTGCTTCCCTCCATCTTCCAGCATGTAGTCGTAGTCAGTGGGATTGGCTGCTGGTGTCATTATCCTTTCTTCAGTGCTTACAAGTTTGCCATTCTGTGAGATGTTGCTTTGATCGTGCTTCCCTGCTTTCTGTGGTGCCTATCAGTTTAGTATTCTGTGGGATCGTGGAAGCCCACATGCAAGAGTTCTTTAGTTTGAGGTGTATGGTATCTATAAAAACAAAGTGCTTGTTCAGTTATAATGCTGCAAAGACCGCAGTGATACTGTAAAAGTAAATATTTTCAGCACTGGCATCTCATCTACAGAGACTGATTTCCAGGAAATACATTTTTTTTCAGGGCAATACATCGATCTCTGTAGATAGACCTGTTAGCATGAGATACCATTTCTCCGGTGCCTATCAATTTGGCATTCTGTGATATGTTGCTTCGATCCTGCTTTCCCCCTTTCGGCAGTGCCTATCAGCTCGGCATCCAGTAAATACATTTTCCTGTACAACTGATTGATCTCTGTACACAGATCTGACAGTGTGACATGCCATTTCTCCAGTGTTTATGAGTTTGGCATTCTGTGAGATATTACTTCGATCATGCTTCCTCCCTTTCTGAACATTCTGTGAGATCTTAGAAGCACACATACAAGAGTTCTTTAGTTTGAGGTGTACAGTATATATGAAAACAATGAGCCTGTTTGGTTATCATGCTACAAAGAATGCAGTGATACTAAAAAAAAGTAAATATTTTAAAAAAGTAAATATTTTCAGGACTGGCATCTCACGCTTTCAGGTCTATCTACAGAGATCAGTAATCCTCCATAAATAATTCCAACTCAACAATATGTTACAATAAACCACACCAATCCTTAATCCATCCATCCATCATTCATCTTCTGCTACTTTCTTACACACCTTTCATCACCATCAATATCATAACACTGCAGCCGTACTGGCTCTAACTGGAGATTGTTCTTTTTATCAGTTACATGTTTCTGTTACCTTAGCGTTTAGAGGTTAGAGGTTAGACTGTACAACTTTTTTTTTAAATTATTATGGGGTAGAAGACTCAATCCAGTAAAATGAAATGTTACATATAGATCTGTGAAGGAAGAAAGATTAGCTAAAATAAACCCTGTGTTTTTTTTTCTTTGTTTTTTTTTTACTATTTTTCTATTTAGCAACATATTCCCAGCCTTCTCAAAATGTTTTAGGCCATAGCTGCCATTGTTTTACAAGATAATGTGAATACTTTCTTGCAAAATGTGATATAGGCACCCTGGGAGTTTTTTGGGACAATTTACCAGAAGGGACATCACTGCAGTTAATATATCACTTCCGGAAGATAAAGCAATGGAAATTGAAACTGAATGTTACCTATAATACCAGAAAACAGATGTATCACCTTCATTTGGATGGACATTTTAGTGCAGACCCATGTTTTACCTGCCCCCCCCCCCCAGTACACGGTGTAATGCATTCTGGATCAGCGTCTGGAACCTTAGTTACCACAGACAATGTGGGATACTTTATAGTTGCATTTCCACAACAGACAATGTGTGTGATAATCACATACAAGAACAGTTTTGCTGGGCTGAGTGTACCATGTCTTTTCAGACTATGGAACATTTGTTTTTGACTGTGTGTGTGTGTATATATATATATATATATATATATATATATATATATATATTAAAACGTTTTTTCCTTTCTGGCTACAAAATGGAATGAACAACTTTACTCTCTGATGTCTTATGATGTTTTGATCTATGGTGATTTCAGAGGGGGTGGACTAAATTCCACCCAGGTACTTTACATATTTTCCTTTCCATTTTAAATGTTCTATTTGGCAGGTTAGATGTCAATTTCTTTTACAACAGAAACAAATCCCCCTGAGAGGCCTTTTGGAGAAAACTGTGCAAGAGATATTGGCTACCTATAATAAGGAAAAGGCATGCCTTTTAGGTCCCGTTTTGGATACTCTTCGGAAACACACCCCCTAGAATCACCTACGGTGACTGCCTAGCATTCTTTATTCACAGTATCATTGTAATGTGTCAGCAGAAAAGGACCATCCTGGTCCATCTACTCTACCCATTTCCCACCCACCCCTACTTGTCTCCAATTCCCAGGGATATTTTCCTCTGCCCACCATCCAACCCCTTGTGTCTGTCCCATGCCCTCCTGAATTCCTCCACTGTTTCTGCACACACCACCACATTAGGTAATCTGTTCCACGGTTCCACCACCCTCTCAGTGAAATGACATCTCCTTACATTGCTCTTAAATCTTCCCCCTTCTAATCTTAAATTATGACCCCTTTTTTAACTTTTACTTTCCTTCTGAATAATCTACCTTCATTCACTTTATGTATTCCCTTCATATACTTAAAAGTCTCTATCATGTCATCTCTATCTCTCCTAACCTCCAGCATGTATAGATTTAATTCTATCTAGGCTTCTCTTACATACCTTGCACTATCTTTGTTGCCCTTCTCTGAACCCTCTTCAACTCATCTATATCCTTTATTAAATGAGGCCTCCAGAACTGTACCCCGTACGCCAGATGCGGTCTGACCATGGTCTTACATAAAGGCATCAACACCTCCCTCTTCCTACTTGTTATACCCCTATCTATATTCATCATCATTCTATTAGCTTTACCTACTGCCTTACTACATTGGTTTCCTACCTTATATACAACAGTGGATGTGTGACCATCCACAACAGGGCTGTGTTTCCATCGAGGGAGTTGATGACATCATACCGACCTCAAGAGCGATGCTCAAGAGGTCTGTATGATGTCATCAACTGCCAAGAAGGAAACATAGCCTTCGTTGTGGATGGTTACCCATCTACTATTTTACATAGTATATGGTTGCCCACCCGGAGATAGAGGAGATCCATTCTTTTTTTTTTTTTATTATTTGTTGGTTACCGTCAGCGTTTCTGGTAACTCTCTCACTTATGTGCACTCCAGCTTCTCTAATCTGTCCGGCTCGGTACAGCTTGCAGAGACGCCAACCGTGTCAGAGAGAAGAATTATTGTGCAGCGCTTACGAATGCCTGTGGCCACTCTGTTCATTTTTTTAAATGACAAAAAAAAAAAAAGGTTTCATTTGTTTTTGTGACAGGGTCCCTGTCCATGTCTGAACTACAGTGGTGCACTGCTCAGCACTCCCTAAATCGCGCTGCCATGTTTTTTTTTTTACTTTTCCCCTAAGAGCGTGAAGTGAACCAGTCAGATGGCAGGACATATCTTAGAAGTTGTTATACTATCGATGTGACGTCAGAACGATAGTACAACTGTTTTTACTTTTGAACTGTCCTACAACAAGATTCAGAAAGTCACTGTATTTCAACTACAATAAGCCTTAACCATATACTATAAGGTTGTCTGAGATTATAATCCCTAGGTCCCTTTCTTGTTCTGCTTGCTTCATCAGTTCTTCCACCAGTGAGTACTCAGCCAGCAGATTTTTATGTCTCCCATGCATCACTGCACACTTCTTAGCATTGAACTTCAGCTGCTAAATGTCCGACCACTTCTCTAGGGTGCTCAGATCTCTCTCTCTCTCTCCTCATGGCCTCAACCCCTCTTGCTATGTAAACCCTATTATATAATGTTGCATCATCTGCAAAAAGACACACTTTCCCTTCAAGTCCCACTGATATATCTCTCTCTTTTTTGATTTGGACGTTTAAGTTTTAGGGAGTGTGTTTTTGCTTTAGTTTTCTGCGTGATTTTGTATTTAAGATTATTATCATGTTTTGTTGTGTGTATGTTTTTGTGTAATACTTTATTTTGTTAATAAAATTCCCCTACTCTTTTCGATAACTGACACAGGATCTTTAACATCCACCTGAAAAACCACCAGAACAGGCACAAAGGATCTCAGTTTAAAGACTCATCCAAACGACACTTCAGGATTGCAGCACCCCTCTCACTCTTCTCAACAGTGTTAGTATGGGACTTACCCCAAGTTCCTGGTGTGGGGCTAGTACCCACAACCTTCCAATCTTCCAGCCTCAGAGGCAAGTGTGCAACCTGCTGAGCCATATACACTGACTTTGGAAGTGAAATGATCATATTTTTGCTCTATGCAGCCCAAAGCCAAATCTTTTCTACTTTCTCAGACTAACACCACACCCCATTTTGTCAATGTTGAGTAACAAATTAATTTACCTCACCTGCCTTGTTTGTCTTTTTCCTACATTCATTAATGTTGTTTAATATTACGTCATCCCTGGTTGATACTGCAAAAGGGACTCTGTTCCAATTAGCTCACTAATCAAAAAAATTAAATAAATTAATAAAAATGCATAAATTAGATAAATACATTTTGTCAGCACTCTTTACTTAAGTAAATTTAAACTCACAGCTTTTGGCCTAAAACCAAAAAGTCACCTTAAGGTTACTTGTGAAGCTCAACTGCCATGGCATCAGGTTAGGTGGTAAATTTCTATATGCTAGATTTGTTTACTGGAAGATACAGTCATAGAAACATAGAATATGCTGGCAGAAAAGGACCAGTAGGCCCATCCAGTCTGCCCAATTTTCACTGCCCATTACTACACCCTGGACCCTATCTGGTCACAGCTGTCCCTCCATCTTCCCTTTCCTCTACCTATTATGCCTATGTACCTATCCTATGCTTAAAGCTTCCCACCATCGTCGCCCCCACCACTTCTTCTAGCAGGCTGTTCCAGGCATCCACCACCCTTTCTGTGACGCAGTATTTTCTAACATCCCTCTTAAACTTCCTCTCCCAAGCTTCTTAACATGCCCCTGACTTCTGGTGCTCCTCCTCCTTTGAAAGAGACTCCCCTCCTGAACCCTGTTTACTCCCTATAAGGTATGTATAGGTCACAGTCATGTCTCCTCTAGCTCTCCTCTCCTCTAGGGAGTACATGTTGCGCTCCTGTAGCCTCTTCTCGTATGGTTTCTCATGCAACCCCCTCACTATTTTGGTAGCCCTCCTCTGGACCACTTCCACCCTGTCAATATCCTTGTGGAGGTGCAACCTCCAGAACTGGACACATTACTCCAGGTGGGTCTGGGTGCAACACCACCTCCCTTCTCCTGCTAAAAATCCCCCTCCCTGTGCACCCCATCATCCAGCTAGTCTTATCTAATGCCTACTTACACTGCCCTGCCACCTTGAGATCGTCATATATAATTACCCCAATGTTCCTCTCTTGCTTAATTACTGTAAGTACCTTCCCCCCCATCTTATACACAGCATGAGTTTGCACTTTTTGGCATTGAAATCCAGCTGCCACACCCTCAACCACACCTCTAATTTCCCCAGATCCCTTTGCATTTTTCTCCACTCCCTCCTGGGTGTCCACCTCATTGTAGATTTCTGTGTCATCTGCAAAGAGACACACCTTCCCCCTCTAGTTCCTCAACAATGTCACTTATGAAGACACTAAAGAAGACAAGACCCAGTACTGATCCCTGTGGTACTCCACTGGTCACTCTCCCATCCCCCAAGTGACTTCCATTTACCATCACTCTCTGCCTCCTATCTTTCAACCAGTTAGATACCCAGCTTACCACCTTGTCCCCCACCCCCAGGTTACTAAGTTTCTCAATCAGTCGCCTTGTGTGGTATAGTGTCAAAAGTTTTACTGAAGTCCAGACAGGCCACATCCACTGCTGTCACCTCCCCAGATCCACCTCTCTAGTTAACCAATCAAAGAAATTTATGATGACGCTATCCTAGCAAAACCGGTTGAGGTCTGTGTTGGATACACCCCTAACATACTTTATTAGGGCACTATTATTTTGCACTTTAACAATTTTTGCACAGTAAAAGCCTGCCGTGCAATACTCTTTTTGTGTGATGCTGTTTTTTTTGTTTTCTGGTATGTAATTGCTAGCCTACTCTTCCATGCTGCTGCTCTTGTGCAGAGGGACCACATCACCTCTCCCCCATCTCCAATGAGGTGCTGGATAGTGCTGACAGAAGGGTGGCTAGCACTGTGCTCAGTTCTTTCAGCACCCTTGGTTGGATCCCGTGTGGCACCATCACCTTGTTTTTCCTTTAGGGCTTCCAATCCCTGGCAGTCTCTCTCTTCTGAAAATTGACTTGTATCTACCTCCCTCCCTCCCTCCCTCCAGTGCCTGCTGATGCATGATGATCAATCTCCCCTCCACTGTGAAGACTGACCAGAAGTACTGCATAGTCCCCTCTGCTTACCTGATCCACACTATGCCACCCTTTGCCTTCCTCTCTTTATTCACCTACCTAAAGAAAGTCTTGTTCCCTTTTTTGACCTCCTGGATGATCCTCTCCTCTATTGGGAGTCTTTGCTGGTCTTACCCTCCTTTCTGCCTCCCTTTGTTTATCTAGATACACCTCCCTTATCCCTAGCAATTTGGGTCTCTTTCCACCTCCTAAAAGCTGTGTTTTTTCTCCCTTAACACCTAAGCCACCTTCTTTGAGAACCATGGTAGCCTCCTCTTATCCTGGCTTATTTCTTTCAAACAGCTTGCCATTGCCTTAGTTATTCCCTCCTTGATCTTTCTCCAGCAGGCAGCAATAATCTGCTTAATACAGAGCTAATTTCCAAAGGCTTTGGGTGTTGGTCTGCTTTGCAGAACAGATGTTTTTCAAATAACCATCATGAGTTAGACAATAGAAGGAAAGGGAGAGGAAAGGAGTTGGAGACTCAGACAGAGTTTACAGCAACATGGAATGAAAAGCTGGCAACATGTACTGAAATGTGCTGGAGAATGGAGCTGTATTCAGAATGGTGCAATCTCTGGACCAGAAGCTATGCATTAGAGATGAAAAACAGATTTAAGAGAATGAGAGCAAAGACTGCCAGCAAATCTAAAATTAGGTGCTATAGACATATCAGAGACCGTGTGTTGCTGCAGTGCTGACCATTCCGGGAAGCAGAGGAAGTTAGTCCATAAATCCCATTATAATACCAGCACCAGTTCAGTACCACCAATCAAGTCTGGCCACAGACTAACCAGCCATATCTTACCATATTCATATTACCAGTTAATTCAAACAAGAACTGGATATTTTCACTATTTCTTGAGGCAAAGGTGCAACAGAGTCACAAAAGAAGACAGCCACACCTGACAAAAGTACAACCTATGGTAACAAGAAACTGACCACAGTGCAGGACTACTGGCCAAAAGAGGTAACACAGAAACATAGAAGTTGACGGCAGATAAGGACCGCAAGGCCCATCCAGTCTGCCCATTTCTTTTTCTAGCTTATAAATGTGCCATCGGCCTTTGCTCTGTCAGTGGCCTATCTATTCATACTCATTTGTATTGCTCCCTTATGCCTATCCCATGCCTGATTGAAGTCCTGCACTGTATTCATAGCCACCACTTCTTGAGGTAGGCCATTCCATGCATCCACCACCCTTTCTGTGAAAAAGAATTCCTCATTCCCCTTAATCGGCCCCTCTAATCTCATGCTGTGTCCTCTTGTCCTGCTATTTTTCTTATATTTAAACATGTTAGACTCTTTCACCTTGTTAATGCCCTTAAGGTGTTTGAATGCCTCGATTGTATCACCTCTCTTCCTCCTTTGCTCAAGGGTATACAGATTGAGCTCTGTTAACCTGTCCTCATATGTCTTCTGATGCAGTCCCTGCACCATTTTGGTTGCCCTTCTCTGGACTGCCTCAATTTGGTTAATGTCCTTGTGAAGGTGTGGCCTCCAATACTGCACACAGTACTCCAGATGGGGCCTAACCAGTGTCTTGTAAGAGGGATTATTACCTCCTCTTACGACTTGTGATACCCTACTAATACACTCTAACACCCCTAGCCTTACCTACTGCTTTAGAGGTCTGCTTGGATGATTTCAGGTCATCAGTGATGATGATGCCCAAGTCTCTTTCTTCCTTTGTGACTGCTAGCAACTCCCCTCCCAGCCTATAGGTGGCTTCAGGGTTTCTCTTCCCTATGTGCATGATCTTGC
Source organism: Neoceratodus forsteri (assembly GCA_016271365.2). Classification (NCBI taxonomy): domain Eukaryota; kingdom Metazoa; phylum Chordata; order Ceratodontiformes; family Ceratodontidae; genus Neoceratodus; species Neoceratodus forsteri. The sequence goes on along the minus strand of CM057450.1, from coordinate 1,336,286,436 downwards.
ACTTCTTTGCATTAAATCCCAGTTGCCACTCTTCTGACCATTTTGCTAGTTTATCCAGATCTCTTCTCAGTCTGCCCACCCCATCTGGATCATCTACTCTGTTGCAGATCTTGGTGTCATCTGCAAACAGACAAGCCTTACCCTCTAGTCCATCTGCAAGGTCACTAATGAAGATGTTGAAGAGGACTGGCCCCAGGACTGATCCCTGAGCTACCCCACTTGTGACTTGCATCTCTTCTGACTGTATACCATTTACCACCACTCTCTGTTTTCTGCCCGTCAACCAGTTTGCCACCCAGTTGACCAACTTCGACCCACCCAAGCCTACCCAGCTTATTTATCAATCTTCTATGTGGAACAGTGTCAAAAGCTTTGCTGAAGTCAAGGTAGGCGACATCAACTGCTCCCCCTTGGTCCACCACTCTGGTTACCCAGTCAAAGAAATCTATGAGATTAGTTTGACAGGACCTTCCTTTTGTAAACCCATGCTGTCTTGGATCCTATGCCCCTATGGATTCCAGGTGTTGCACTATCCTTTCCTTAAGGAGTGCCTCCATAATCTTGCCCACTACTGAGGTAAGACTGACTGGTCTGTAGTTCCCTGCCTCCTCCCTGCTACCACTCTTGTGGAGCGGGATCACATGAGCCCTTCTCCAGTCTTCTGGGACCTCTCCTGTGCTCAGAGACTCACTAAACAGTTCTGCTAATGGCTCTGCTAGTTCCACCCTTAGCTCCTTAAGTACCCTGGGATGTATGCCATCAGGTCCCATTGCCTTATCCACCCTGAGCTTAGCAAGCTCTTGTAGGACCCTTTCTTTTGTGAAGGGAGTAGTGCTCACCTCCCTCCCCCCTGTGTCCATGGTGCTGAGCTGTGGGCCCTGCCCTACCTTCTCTTCAGTAAATACTGAGCAAAAGTATCTATTTAGGATAGATGCTTTTACAGGGTCCTCCTCCTCCTCACATGCTCCCTTTTCTCCATTAAACAGCAATACCCCTCTGGACTTTCTCCTTTCACTAATGTATCTATAGAAAGTCTTGTCACCTTCTTTACTGTTCGTGCTAGTGTTTCCTCAGTTTGGGACTTTGCCTGCCTTACTGCCTTCCCTGCTTCCCTTAGGGCAGTTTGGTATGCCTCCCTATCTTCATCCCGCTGTGTTCCCTTATATTTCCTGAAGGCCAGCCTTTTGGCTCTGACCTTTTCTGCTACTGTAACAGAGAGGACTACTATGGGCTATGCTTTGATGAGAGTGCAGATGCTTCATGGAGTTTTAAAACACACTGATCTACTCAATAACCAGAACCATGAAGTCAGTGGAGTATTTTAAGCTACTAACCCTGACTGAGATAAACTCAATTCCTGTCTGAAATAAGCTGGACACTAGACTCTGAAAGGGTTTTCTGTTTAATCATTGCTCATCTGGAGGGAGGTTTATGTACTTTTTTAAATGTTTTGAATTAAACTGCTTCATTCTTAATAGTAATCATAGTCATATTAACAGTGCAAGTGCCTGACATGACACTTCAAGTCATGACACTGTAAATATGTTCATTCAGTTATTTCACAGTATAAGCTGTTACTGTATGTTTTTTATTTAATTAGATATGTTATTTAATAAAGCAAAAATGCTTGTTAGAATGTAATTTTTGTTTAGACATTTTTCCTGGCATCTTCTAGCTGTGGTCCAGAAATTAATTTATGCAATTGGTAACTAAATATCATTTTATTTTATGCATTTTACTCATAAATATGATTACGGGGTAAGAACTGGAAGAAAGGTCCTTTTTCAGGTTCAACCTGGGCCAATATACATCAGCAGTATATTAAAAAGATAATGTACGGAATAAATAACATATGACATTCATTCACATTGCCCCCTTGTAGCTCAGAACTAGATCAGAATTAATAATACCAAAAAAGTCTAAAGTCTAAAATACCCTGGTCAGGAGATTTTTTTTTTTTAAACAGAAAACGCAACAAGTAGTGAAGATAATGGTTCATCCTTAAATCATCTTTGTGCATTACAAAATGTATTAATCGCATGCATTACAGAATACTGGCATCATAGAGACTGTACATATAAAAACTGGAAGGGGCCATCATGTGATCCTTCCACTTATTTGCATATTATCCCCCTAAACATACAGTGGTATAGGCCACTTGCATATGGTGGCATGAAAGTCCTTAGTATTACATGTGATATCCTCTAGTTTTAATATAAAGGATCTCTATGGCTGGCATGCTGTAATGAGGTTGATGGTTCGTCCTGAAATCATCTGGGGGACGGGGCGCAAACAAAATTATTATTCTGGCAGCGCCACAACTCGACCATTATAGGGCACGTATGTTTAAAGTATTATTTAATGTATCTACGGGGTTTATAAACATGTAGTGACTCTGCTGCGTAATATTTATACTGTAAATGTTACATTTATGATACGTTACTTGTCATTTTTTTTAGAATACCACTGAAAATGAGCATTGGCCCAGTTGGTTTGTCATCATCCTGGTCCACTCACACTGAAACAAAAATCTGAATTAAAAAATTGAAATAAAAATGTTAAAAAGAGGGTGCGTGGCTTGTAAGTAAATATAAATGCACGTGCCTAGAGCTCTGCATTCCAATTTGGATTAACCTTTTTTTTTTTTTACTTTTCACTTATCCAAACACGGTAGAAAAGAAAGAACTGAACTCTTGTTCTTATCCATTCGAATGATAGGTCACACAAAGGGATCTACCACAGGCAGCAATACTCCAAAGCAAAAAGAGACAGCAGGTAAAAAAAGGCCTTCAGTCCACAAGAATGGAGGGAGGCTCGATCGATGAAGGGGATTTGAGTTTGTCCAGGCAGGGGCAAAAGATCGAGATGCTCTGTAAATCGGTGGCAGCTATGGACAGAAAGTTATATATTTCTACTGGGAGGCTTAACACAGAGGAGTAAAAAGTGGAAGCCATGCAAACAGCTGTGCAAAACTCAAATGCTGCTGCCAGTCATGCACGGAAGGCCCCAACTCAACTAATGAAAGAGAACTCACTGCTCCAAGGGTGCCTGGAAGTCTTGGAAAACCAGGCATGAGTGGTGAACGTCCATGTGGTGGGTCTCACTGAAGGGGTAGAGGGAGACTCTATGTATCGTTTATGTTGGACTGGTTAACTGACAGCCTGGAGGTGGACCTGCAAGGAGAACCTTTACAAACTGATAAAGCACACTTAGTGATGCCTCAACAAATGTGGCTGAAGCAACACGCCCAAGGACTGTTCTGCTGATTAGGTTGGGCACCTGAATAAAAGACTGGGTGCTGCAGTTGGCTAGGCAGTGGAAGGAAATTTTATGGAGGGAACCTGAGTCTCACTCTACCCAGATCTCAGCAACGTTACAAGACAGAAGTTGTGAGCAGTATGATGTAGTTTGAGTAGCATTGTGAAAGAAAAATGTGACCCATACAATGCTTTTCCCAGCGAAGCTCTGCACTGTTCACCAGAATCAAGTGTTCCAATTTACAGACACCAAGGTTGCAGACCATTGGGTGAAACATCTTGAAGACACACTGGATTTCCAATCAGCAGAGGTGAGTTGGGACAAGAAAAATGAACGGGAGGATAGACAGTGAGTTTGTTCCGTTTCAGGGTAGGACACTGAAGGCACACAAGTAAGGTCTGCAAGAACAATGTTGTTACTGCGGGGGAGGGGGGGACCGTTCAGCAGGGCTCAAGTTGGGTTTGGGGGTTGCCAGGTGGATATATACCCCAAACAGGGATCTGACTTTCCTATTTCCAATAAACATGGCACCTCCCTGGCTTGTTTACTTCTGCCCACTGCCTGAGAAGTTGCCACTGAATGCACAGTAGCAGATCTGGAACTCTTACTGAACTTTATTATCAGGGACTTTATTTTCTGCTCACACCTCCTTGTTTATCTGTCTGTTAATGTTGTCCTTGATTTGGGTTTTAATATGGCAGTTTAGAATATTATAGCTTGTAACTGTAGGTACATATCATTACATCCTGCAAATTTCAAAGTGTAAAACCAGGACCCTGCTAGATACTGTTTCTAGCTTTCTCACAAAGATGTATAAGATCTTGTAATTAGGTCATTGCCATTAGGAACACTAAGCCACAAAACATTATTCACAGTACTTATGCTTCTGTTAGCATAGGGTACCTTTTATATAGGAACCCATATGAAGTATTAAATAGGTTGGATAAGGATGCTATCATGGATTAATTTAGATCTGTAACACTAATGGCTTATTCTGTCACATATCAACCCAGGAAAAGTATAATGCATATATATATTGATGATGTCTGTATTGTGTATATTGTAGTAGTATGAACATTCAGTAAAACAAACAAAATGTTAAAAAGATGTGCCAGTTTATTCCTACTTACTTGTCACACAACACCGATGCTTAGGGGCACCTTTAGTCAAAGAAAGAAGAAGGGATTGGGTTTCCGGCTCCATGGAGCAAAACTGCAATCCCTTCACTTCCAAAAGTGTCAACCTGAAAATGTAAATGGATGATCCGGTCTGCATTAGTCACAGAAGCTCCCTGTAGAAAACTATCTAACATGATCTTTTACATGAAACTAGATAAAGGAGGATTGAGTAAGCAATAATACCCAACATGGTGGGCAGTACTGGGCAATACCAGACCGCCCAGGGGAGTATTGCGGCATCGGGCCTTATAGCCCCGGAAGGTCTGGTATTGCCCCAAACCACCACCCTTGGAGGGTATTATTGCGCTTAGAAAATGGGCTACATGTGGCACTTTTATGTGGGATTTTGAAAAAATTAAAGCAAAATTAAAAAACAGAGCAAGAATGAAGTTTCAGTCTTTGTCCTGTAAAGAAGTCCCTCTGTTTCTGTGCTATTCTATCAGCTGTTGCCACCCCCACAGAGCCATTCTCTTGTAGTTATCCACTCCTTCAGCCGCAGCACCTACTCCAGAACAAGATATTTTCTGTAAAGTCCCCCCCAGCAGTCTCTTGCCATCCTTGTTTTCTGCCTTACATGCATGACTCTTCCCCCCCCCCTTGAAACTTGCGGTTCTTAGGTGTGCAACCTTACCTGACCCAGCAACTTAAAAGGAGGAAATGCACAGCATGAGGTACGATGTGGCACTATAGCGCTTTAAAAGGTTTTTTTTTTCATTTTTAAAGGATTAGGGCTGAGTCTGTTACATTTTAAATTTGTGATGCTGACAAGGTAACACATGAGACAGCTGTTTTCGGTAACTTGTGTAGTGTTTCTCTGTATGCCGCAGTGGATCGGCATCAGGGATTTGTCTGCTCGAGATGGAGTTGGGCTATGAAACAGTTGAGGAAGGAAATGTCAGGTGAATTAACATTTTTTCAACTGCAGCAGTACGTTATTTATTTTTTCAGTTTATATAAGTGAGACAGAGTCATGGGGCTGGGGCAGGGGGGTCCTGACACAAATATTGTAAACTCTCCATCTTGACGGCTGACAGCTCGCCCACTAAGAAGCTGACTGGAGTAACTGCTTCTTTGTGGTTTCTTCCCCCCCAAAATGTTTACTATGGCAAGAGTGAGGAAGCATGTGATGATATGGGAAACTATGTAGGGAGCCGAGAGTGCAGTAGGAACTCAGGACAGCAACTTTTTTAGGTTTTTCTTTTTTTAGTATGTTTAATAAGGCAAGAGTGGGAAGTATGTGATGACTGGTGAAACAAGGGAGCTGAGAGTGTGCGAAGACTATTTCAGTGCTGAGGTAAGCACGCAACCCACCGCACTGCTGCTGATAGTTTATTTTCAGTTTAGATAAACATACAACTGCCACAAAGTCTGCCAAGCCACAATTTTTTCCTGAGCAGTTATGTGTTTTTTTTTTTTTCCTTTCATGTACGAAACGAATTTAAAAGAACTCCGGCAGCGCTACCACCCGCATTTGAGTCGCTCAGCAATGGCACCATCAGTTGTAAAGGAAGTTACTGTTTTGTTAATAAAAGCTGTTAATCATTCATTAAAAAAATGGTTATTGTTGCTATAGTGGGGGAAGGTTTTTTCTGATTGGGGATTTATGTCTAGCTAAGCTGGTAGCTTGGTCAGCTCTTCCATGTCTTGGATAGGGGTGATGTCTCTCAGAAGTGGCAGTTCCAACGTAAACGGCTGCTTTCAAAACAGTAGGCAGTTTTTTATGTTATTTGTATGGAATTTGTTAATCTTAAACAGATTGGGGGGGGGGGGCTTGGCCGGCTGACAACTTGCCCGCTAAGTGAGAAGAAAAATGGTGGCAGGTCAATTTTTCAAATTCTAACTGCCACCTTGCTTTCAGTAATCAGGTCGGTTGGGACTGGCACTTTTAATACCCGGGCTCTGTTGTCTGATAGACGCCCACCTTGCCAGGGCTTTCAGTCAGCCAGAGCCCGGGTTTTCTCAAGCCCATTTTCGTAGCCACTGATATATCAATCAAAGTACAGCTGGATACCATCTTACCAAGGACACTGTCGTCCTGCCATTACTGGTAAAAACAGCCACAGTGGTCATCTCAGCAGCATCAGCAGTAGTGTGTGTAGGGTATGCAGGCTGATATGGCTAGCCAACACTGGCTTTAAGCTGGTGAAGCTCTCAAGGTGCTGCAGAAGAAATACTTTCAGAGTCCAGGGAGGGGATGATAGGACACCTGCTCATAAATTATCTTCCATGTCATCTTCTGAAATGACTCTGGAAGTATGAGGAAACTCACATCACCGAACATCACAAAGTGCCCCAAGGGTGGTTATGGCATGGTGACAGCAACATTAGGAAGGAGAGAGCAGTGAGAAAGAACATAAACAGAGTTAAGGCAGAAGCCATGGCTGCTTGTCACGTAATCAAATAGGCTACACCAGTCTACTGCCCTGCCCCATGGAGTAAAAAGAGCTTCCACCCATAGGTCCGCAGCAATCACTGAGGTTTAATTCTCCCGGGGAACGGGGGATGCACCTCCATGAAACTAACCTAGTCCAGCAGCTGAGTTGGCAAAAAAGGGAGTATAAGTGAAGGAGGGAAAGGAAGTCCACCCAGGTAAGGTGTCAGCTGATTAGGCACCCTAATAGAGCTGTTATGTAGGCAAACATAGACCTGTGGTCCACTGAAGGAGGCCCTAGACCCAACTGCAGGGGAGAAAAGCTGGGGAAAAAAAGAAAATGAAATAGTAGAAACCCAATTGGCTGTAAACACCCAGAACCACTAGGTCTTTGTAAACTGAAATGATAGAAAGCCTGGCCAAGTTTAGAAACTGGCATTCTTTCCCTAGAATCCTTCTATTCATTTCTGGGCTTCCACTCATTTATGTCTCAGGCCCCTCCTAAGGCTAACCCCTACATCTTGCCCACCACAGTAGGGCCCTTCCAGATGGGGACACCATGATCATGTTCCTGAAAGTCAGTACCCTTGAGGTTGTCTGGGGGAACAAAGAGTCTACTTGGAGCCTCTTGAAGGCCTCTCTAATTTTTTTCTTGTTTTCTATGTTGTGCAAACATGTACTAATTTAAACGGGTTCACTACCCAGTCTATTACCTAGGGCATGCAGTGATTCCATTGGTAAGCACACACTTGTCTAGGCTTACCTTGAATGCCTGTACTGATTTCATGTCATTGTTTCCATGGTTTCCATGTTCCATATATTCGTCATCCTCTGTGAGAAGTGCTTCCTAATGTTGCTACAAAATTCACCACATTTCAGCTCCAGAACGTCTCCCTTTCTCTACTGGAGGACACCACCTCAAATATCTCTGTTCAATTTTTGTTGATAACTCTTGAGTATGCAGAAAACCAAGATCTTGTTACCTCAGCCTCCTTTTCTCCAACATGAACATGTTAAGGGCCACTAGCCTCTCCTCATAGCTTCCGACTTCCATACCTCCATACCCTTGATTATTTTGGAGGCCCTGAATTGCTCCATCCCTATTGCCTCAATGTCTTTCTCGTACCGAGGAGCCTTGAACTGCAAACAGTACTCCAGGTGGGAGCTGATTAAGGACTTGCAAAAAGGCAGTATAACTTCCCCTACCTTGGCTGGTTGCTGATACACCCCACCATTCTGTTGGCCCACTTGACAAGTGTCAGAATTGCATTTTATACACTTTGGGGGCCCATAATGGCCCTATCTTTAAATTAAGCCTCCTTCCCATTATAAGTCAAGGGCAGTGATACATGAGCTACCGGGGCTCACTTCAGGGCGAGGGGAGGCTGAGCCCTCACAAGCCCCCCGCCCCGTAATTCCACTATTATTCTTGACAGCATCTACACACTGCTTGTCAAGCTTCATCCCCGTCTATTACGACCCTCGGCCACAGGCCCTTTTCCTCCTCAACTGAAGCCAGAGGAGCCCCACTCAGTGTGTACTGTACATCCCATTTCTGTTCTTCCTCCCCCAGTTGTAGCACCTTGCATTTGGCCACACTGAATCTGAGACTCCAGGAGTCCAACTAATCACTCCGCTTGTTCAGCCTGAAGTCTGTTCCCATCCTCAAAATACTACAAATACAGCTAACACACAGAATACATCCTCTTGCACTGCTTCTCTCTTCAGTGTGTTTGCTTCAAACTTAGTATTATTTTTACTCCTAATGAAACAAAAAAGGGTTTAAAGTATTTTGTGATTTGATGCAGATGTAAGGCATATTTGCAAATGAAATAACATCTGAATCTGAAAAAGAATTAAAGAGTTACTATTATAACTATATAAGTCAGGTTGATAGTGTCCCTATCAGTCAAACGTACGGAAACACCATTTAAGAAATAAACAAGCAGTATAAAGTATGACATTTCCTCTAAAAAAAAAAACTGTACCTCCCCTGGTTCCCCCAACAGTGACAGATGCAAACTAAAAGCGCAGACACTTGCTCAGTCCCCACTTATGATGTGTCAGGGTGAAGGAGAAGTGCTGATTAGCAGAGAGTAAACAGGGGCCTGTTAAAGCGGGCCTTCTAATGCCATTCACGGCAGTTTATAGAAATAATAAATATATGCACTATGAGACAGGGCAGCACTTGCATTTCTGCTTCCATTTTGAGTCCATCAGTTTCTGGGAAAGCCCAGAGGAACAGTAAGTTTTCTCAGAAGAAATTTCAGACTTTGTACTGTAAAGAACTGTTTCTTACCATATTGGTCCTTGTACAAAAAAGATGAACAAAGTGGGTGATTAGCTACCTGTTACTGGACCAACAAGAGATTTACAGAATTTTAAGCTTTCGAACTACACAGAGCTCTTCATCAGAAAATGGCAGGATATACAAAGAGCTCAGTTTAAGTACACAGTGTAGAACTGGTTAAAAAACTTTTACACATGGATATGACAGTTCTATTAATACAGAAGAAGGATAATTGGATATTATATAGAAACAAAAACTGTCTTTGAAATCCTAGTTGGGTATAAATCATATCCTCCTTATAGATGGAATGTGACAGCAAACGGCCTATAAACTGTCAATAGCTTAATCACCGCCCTGAAAATGGACAACAGTTGTGTGAGAGTGTGTGTGTGTGTGTGTATATATGTGCTCAGAAGCACGTAAGTGTGTATGAATCAAGAAATATATAACCAGCAGACGCAACCTATGACCAAACATATCATTCTGCCCACAGAAAGGAGTGTGACAAAATACAGTTCTGTGGTGAACTACAAGAATACTTCCATTGACTAAGACTAAATGAATTTTTGCCAGAAAAGAAAAAGAAGTCATCTAATTTTAACCCGAGTGGATGAAACACCAAACTGGACACATATTCAGAGTTTTCGTCATAAAGTCAATTGCCAGATCCTTAGCAAGCAAAAACAAGTAATCTATAACCTCTCCCCACTAGAAAGGAGAGCAAGACAGTCACTGAAATCTAGTCATAACATTGTTAAAAATAAAGCCGACAAACTCCGAGGTGGCAGAACACACTGGTTCTGCACTGGGTTTCCCATCCTGTATTTTGTATAGTGTATGGTGCCCTCTGTATCCTATTTTAGGTTTTCTAACTGTTTTCATTGAAAAATGAACTGTAGTCTACAGTATTTCGTATTTTGGGAGCTATGGCTTGTTCTTGCCAAGTTTTGTGGTTGCTAGGGACTGGGCGTCCCTATGTTAGCAGCGCACACTCCAATTGGTTGCCGCTGTAGTGTGAGTGAGTTTTCAAAGAAAAAAAACATGGTGGGCAGATGTCTCGCTTAGCGAGCTTATCCACAAACTGGGGGCAGACACTTCTTTTTTTATGCTGGTTCTCATCACGGAGAATAAACTGCTTCGGAGCGGTGAGTGTTTTAAAAAAAACATCGCGCACAGCTTCTATGTTTGAAGCAGATTACACTACTGTCAATGTGCAACATTTTTTTATGGTGGCTTTCACACAGGGCTTGAGCTTTTCACTCTGAATAAATGGAATGCTGTTCTGCACGTACGTTAGTACAGCATTCCATTCACTGTTGAGCGTGTGGCTGAACAGCATTTCAGTATGGTAGAATTTCCAGTTACAATAGCATTCCACCATACACTATAACTGATTTCATCCCTGGTAAACCTAGGCCAGGTACATCATACTTGCTGCTCAAGCTCCCTAAACCTGGAGAACCAGGGAGAACTATAATATCTGGGAATGGTACCGGACAGAGAGGATCCCTGGTTTTATGGAAACCATTTTAAAACCACTTGTCATAGAAACAGGCAGCTATATTCAGGACACTACACACTTCTTGTGTAAATTTTCAGCTTTTAGTGATATACTGCCTAATATCACGAGAACTCCCTCTTCACTAATATCCCACATACAAATGGCATTTTGGCCTGTCTTAAATCCCCACAAGAAAAAGAACAGAACCTCAGCATCCACTCTAAATGAATTGCAAGACTTTATTGAATTTATTCTAACCCACAACAATGTCAGTTTCAATAGTAAACATTATTTTTAAACTATGGAAACAGCAATGGGCAACAGGATGGCATTACGGTATACCAACCTTTTCATGGTGAATTTGGAGGGAGATTTCCTGAAACAATGTACACATAAACCACTTGCTTATTTCCGATACACTGATGATTTATTTATCATTTGGACAGAAGGTACTCGAAGAATGTTGTCAGGAACGTAACATCCTCCACCCATCCATTAAGCTTCCCATGAAGTACTCTTACATCAGTGACAACATCCTGGACACCATAGTTACCATCAAAAATGGAACGTTGCAGACTTGTAGCTATAGGAAACCAACAGACAGACAGAGATACCAACATGAAAACAACAATCTCCCAAAGCACACAAAAAAATCTGTAATGTACAATTAAGCACTTTGGTACCACCAAATCTGTTCAAAAGAAGGACAGAAATAAACACCTGGTCACGCTGAAAAAAAAAAACATTTACTCAACAGGGACATTCCTCTAGAGAAATTGACAGAGCTGTGGAATGTGCCGCACTTGTGCCAAGAGAACAACTACTACAATATAAAGAAAAGACCACTACCAGGGGGATACCCTTGGTTGATACTTACATAAAAACATAGAATGTGACAGCAGATAAGGGCCACTGGGCCTACCCAGCACTCTGCCTTTTTTTTTTTTTTTTTTTCAATAACCTTCAGTTTTTGCTACATACCTACCTGATCTACAGTGCAATCTCTTCCCCCCTTTCCTTTCCCTTATGATTCCCTTTTGCCTGTCCCAGCATTTTTGAACCCCATCACTGTTTTTGTACCCACTACCTCCCTTGGCTGGCTGTGCCAGGTATTTACCACCCTTTCTCTGAAGAAGTACTTTCTCACATCCCTCCAGAATTTACCCTCCCTCCAGCTTCACAGAATGCCCCCTAGCTCTAGAGCACCTTTTTCCTCTGAAAAATACCCCCTCCTGTTCCTTATTAAACCCCATGAGGTATTTAAAGGTCTCTGTCGTATCCCCACCCTCCTCTTTTCCAGGATGTACATATTTAGCTCCTTTAGCCTCTCCTCGTAGGAGTTTTGATGCAGACCCTGCACCATTTTGGTAGCCCTCCTATGGACCACTTCCAATCTGTCTATCTCCTTCCTGAGAAGTGGTCTCCAGAACTGGACAGGTGTAGTCTTACCAGCTATCTATATAGGGGCAGCAACACCTCCCTCTTCCTGCTGGGGATACCCCTTCCTGTGCACCCCAGCATCCCAAAAACACTTCCAACTGCCTTGTCACACTGCCTGGCTACCTTTAGGTTATACAATATGATTACCCTAAGTCTCTTTCCTGCTTGGTCTTTGTCAGTATCACTCCACCAATTTTGTATTCTGCTCCCGAGTTTCTATGGCTGAAGTGCACTATTTTGCACTTTTTTGCATTAAAACCCAGCTGCCATACCCTTGACCACTCTTCTAGTCTTTTGAGATCCCTGTCCACCCATTCCGCCCCCGCCGAATGTCCGCTAAGTTGCAGATCTTGGTGCTGTCTGCAAAAAGACAGACCTTCCTTTCCAGTTCCTCTGCCATGTTACTTATAAAGACATTGAGGAGGATAGATCCCAGCACTTATCCCTGAAGTACCACGCTGGTTACCCTCCCTTCCTCACAGAGAAAAATAGTTCCATAAGAACTTACTGTAACAGTAGATCTTCGAGGGGATCTCAGTCATCAGGTCACACCTTGGGAACTTCACTGTCGGAGAAGCAGGATCCACAAGGAAGATTTTCAGCAGTACCACTGGGGCCACTCACACCGACATCAGCTGCTGACATCACCAACCCTATAAAGGCATGAGCGGCCCTGCTCCCTCCTCAGTTCTTTCCCCAGAGACTAAGAGAGCACATCCATGCCATGGGGGACAGAGGAAAGAGAGGGGTGCCCAGGCCAAAATAAAAGGCTAGATACACAAGAAAGTCAGTTCTGAGAAGAGAACCCGACAAAGGAGGATGGTGGGATGGAAGACAGAGCTGATGACTGAGATTCCTTCGAACATCTATTGTTATGGTAAGTTCTTATGTAACTGTTCTATCTTCTTCGGGGGTATATCAGTCATCAGGTCGCACTGCAGGAACGAGTCCCAAGCAAAGCTTAGGAGAGAAGGCCCTGCACTGGCTCTAGAAGCAATGTCCAAACTGTAGTGCTTGGTAAAAGCAGGGACGGTACTCCAGGTGGCAGTAGCTCAAATGTCAGTGGCGGAGACCCTCTTGAAACAGGCTACCGAGGTAGCTAAGCCACTTGTGGAGTGGGCTTTCATAGCCCCTGGCATCTCCTTCCCATGCTTGTTGTAGCAGAACACAATACAATGTGCCAACCATCTGGATAAACATTGTTTAGAAACCTGAACACCATCTCTTTCTGGGGTGAAAGAAACAAAAAGCTACTTTGTCTTTTTGCTATCCTTAGTTCAGAGCAGATATTTTAAAATTCTATGCACATCTAATGCATGGAGCAGTGCTTCCCCTAAACTGGCACACTCCGGGAAATAAACAGGTAAGTGGATAGATTGGTTCAGGGTAAACTCATACTCCACCTTAGGTAGAAACTTAAGATTCGTGTGCAAAGTCTTTGTAAAAGATCCAATAAGGCTCTTCACACCAGAGAGCCTGAAGCTTGGAAATCCTTCAAGCAGGAGTAATAGCAACCAAAACTTAAAGCCTTCCAAGGAAGAAAGCGGAGCTCACAATTTCTCCAAAACAAAATTTAAATCCCAGGCAGGGACAGGGGTGCACATGGGAGGTTTTAGGTGCAGAATGCCCCTGAGAAAAGTATGGGACACATCAAACTGAGCCACAGTTTGGTTGCCCATGGGCTTGTGAAAGGCAGATATAGCCAAAAGGTGTACCTTGAGGGAGGAGTACTGGAGGCCTGAATCCGACAACGATATTAGGTATTCCAGAATCTCGCTCACCGAACAAGTAAAAGGGTCCAGGTGATGTTTGGCAGCCTAGATGACAAACCTCTTCCACTTTATGGCATATGTGGCCCTAGTGGAGGGGGTCCGAGCTGCCACGAGGACGCCCCCCACTCTCTGGGACACTCCAAACCAGGCAATGGCTATGTCTTTATGAGCCAGGCATATATATGAAAGGACTTCAGACTGAGATGGACCAGAGTCCTCTGAGCCTGCATCAGGTCCCTGCAGAGGGGCAGAGGAACCAGAGGCTCCTCCACCAACTGTTGCAGTAATGGAAACCATATCTGACATGGACAGAATGGTGTTACCAAGATCATACTGGCCCTCTCAATTTGCAGCGTGTTTAGCACTGTCTGAATCAGAGGAAAGGGAGGTAAGGTGTAAAGGAACCTCCTCCTCCAGGAGAGAGACAATGCATCTTGCCAGAAAACTCCAGGCCTTGGATCTAGCAAGCAGAAACTGGGTAGTTTTGCATTGTGTGGGGAAGCAAAAATGTCCAACTTTAGATGACCCCATCTGGTGAACAGATCTTCTGTGACAGATGAGAGAAGTTCCTACTTATGTATGCTGGACTGTGTCCTGCGGAGGCTATCAGCCAGGGAGTTTAGCACACCTGGGACGTGGACTGCTGAGAAAACCAAACTGTGGTCCAATGCCCAGTACCATACTCTCATGGCCTCCTTACACAGGGGGTAAGAATGCATCCCCCTCTCCCCTGCTTGTTGATGTAGTAGATAACACAGCGGTTGTCAGACTGAATCAACAGCTGACTCGGGAGGAGATGGTTCTGAAAAGCCTACATGGCATACAGGACCATCCTCATCTCCAGCACGTTGATATGTAGGGAGGTTTCGATTGGGGACCACGTTCCCCCGAATCTGAAAGGGACCCAGGTGTGCTGTTCAGCCTGAACCAGACACATCCGTGGTGAGGATCTGCTAGGGGGGAGGAGATCTGGAACGGGACCCCTTATAACAGATTGTGTGGGTCCATTTCCCAATGGAGCACTCTGTGGACCAGGGAGGAGACCATCACTAACTGATCTAATTCGTCCGTGCGTTGTTCCCACTGCAATCTGTTAGTCCACTGAAGGACCCGCATCTGCAACCTGGCTAAGGGAACCATGGGAATGGCCGTGGCCATCAGACCCAAAAGCCTTAGATATACATTGACCAAGACCTAGAGGCTCTGTGCTACCTCCTGAGCTTGGGCAATGAGGCTCTCTGCCCTGTTTTGAGGTAGGAAGGCCTTGCCCTGTGCAGAGTCCAGAACCACCCCAATATATTGCAACCTCTCGGATGGGGTCAAGATGGACTTGGGCAGGTTGACAGTGATGCCAAGGGAAGAGAACAGCTGAAGGGCTCTTTCCAGAGTTTGAAGGAGCTGGTCCTTGGACAGGGCCTTTAGGAGACAGTTATCCAGGTAGAGGAAAATGTACAGTCCGTCCCTTCTTAGAGCTGCAGCTGCTGCTGCTAAGCACTTTGTAAAGACCTGCGGCACAGAGGATAAGCCAAAGGGCAATACCTTGAATTGGTAGTGCTCATCCTGAAAGAAAAAATGGAGGAATCTCCTGTGTGGTGGAAACACCGAGATATGCAAGTAAGCATCCTTCATTTCTAGGGAGCACAGCCAGTCACCCTGCTTGAGTAGAGGCATCAGGCCAGACAGAGTGACCATGCAAAATTTGTTTGTACTGGACCTACAAACGGAGGTCCTTGAGGTCTAGAATGGGCTTCAGATCTCTGGTTCTTCTGGGGACCAGGAAGATCCTGGAATAAAATCCTCTGTTCTGTTGGCACCCGGGCACTGGTTCGATGGACTTTTTCTGCAGTAGGGACTGCACTTCCTCCCAGAAGATGGACAGATGGGCTGGGGTATAAGTGGAGGGTACTGGAGGTTCTCTGGGGGCATCTCTATGAGTTCCAGAGTGTGTCCCCTTTCTATGATCTGAAGGATACAGGTATCTGTATCAGTGTCCGAGGCTCAGTAGGTAGCACACTCGCCTCTGAGGCCGGGAGGTCAGAGGGCTGTGGGTTCAGTTCCCACATCTGGCACTTGGGTTAATATCCCAGTACTGATACTGTAGTGCAGCATGAGAGGGTGCTGCACTCTGAGGTGCCATCTTTCGGATGAGATGTTAAACCGAGGTCCCATCTGCCTGGATTGGTGGTAGTTCAGGTGGATGTTAAAGATCCCATGGCACTTATCGAAAAGAGTAGGGGAATTCCCCGGTGTCCTGGCCAAATATCCCTCATTCACTAAAAATACCACCAACAGCTTAATCTGGTTCAAGGTAAGTTGGCATTCATCTGTATCCCCCTCCCCCAGGTCGTGCCTGAAAATAGGCAGAATTTGTCTAGTGCACTTATCCGGTCAACAAAAAATAAATAAATAAATAAATCTGAAGTGATGGTTCTCCACTGATTGAGACAGAGGGAGAACCGACCTCTGACCTCTGACCACCACCTCTTGGTCGGGGACCGGAAGAGGGGGGTCTGGCAAGGAGTTAAGCAGAGGCAGATCCAGCCATTGGGGCTGATCTGTCACCCCTGGGGTGCGTAGCTGCAGCACCAGAGAAGGAGGGGCTAGGCAAGGCGAAGGAACACCTTCTCTTGCCCTGGGTACGGGAGGCAGTTCTGGACTTGTGGGACACCTTGTGAAAGGGAGCGCACTGTCTGCTCAGAGACCGCATATTTATTTGTTTATTTATAGGGGGTTCAGAAAGTACATGAGTCAGAGACTCCTTTACAAAGGTTCCATGTCACAGAAATTACATACAAAAAAGACAAACAATTACAGAGTGGTTCAGCAGGACACAATCAGGTTGTTACAAGGGCCATTGAAAGGCTAACAGGCATATAATAGAGTGAGTGGACAGACTTAACAGCCCTGACAGATGCCTGAAGATCACTGATGATGTCCTGAACATCTAGCCCAAACAGTTTACAGCCATTGAAAGGGCATTAAGCACCTTTTGTTGGACATCAGCCGCAAAGCCTGAGACCCTCAGCCAGGAGTGCCTGCAAAGGCAAATGCCTGTGGCAGCAGCCCTGGCACCCATATCCAAGCTATCGTAGAGGGCGCCAAGAGGTGCTTGCTGACATCCTCTGCACTCTGCAATCATTTGAGAACCTCCTGTTTCTGGGTACAGTCTGGAAGGGCCTGGGCAGCGGCCTTGCCATTCTTCCAGATGGTATTCTGGTATTTGACCATGTGTGAGAGAGGCAAATGGCAATTCACAGCCCCAGGGAAGAGGAGGCATAGACCCTTTTACTCCAAAGGTCAATCTTGCAGGATTCCCCATTTGAGGGGAGGGAGCCGAGGTGCTCAGGCACCTTTTACCTGTTATGGGCTGCCTTAATGACCACAGAGTTGGTCTTGGACTGGGCAGCGTAGTAAGGAAGGCTCTGGGGGCATAATATAACTTAGCCGCCCTGCGGGGCATGGCTGGAACCATATCAGGTTGGTGCAAAGCAGCAGTAGTGGCATTCCTCAAGGCCAGGAGGATAGGAGGAATAATCTTAGGAGGAGATTTTGGGATTTCCAGAAAGTCTACCAGAATCCATCTGGTGGCATCCTCTTCTTCCATATGGAAGCCTATAGTTGAGGACAACTGCTTTATAACACTGAAAAAAGTAGGGTCCTCTGGAGGAGACCTGAGTGTATGCTTGACAGAGTCCTCACTCACTGAGGAGGCAGTGGACCTGTCGGAGGAAGAAGATTCTTCCTCCTCCTCTTCCACAGGAAAGATGAGGTCAGGATGGTACTCTTCCTCGAAGTCGACCTGCTCCTCCTCGAGGTCCAACAAACAAGAGAATGACAATGGCCCATAGGCAACAACCAGAGGAAGCCGACGTAGCATTGACGAGGACGGGGCCATCGACAATGCAGGGGACCCAGGCCTATTAGCACCCATCTGATGGACCAATACCATAGTAAACGTAGGATATCATTGAAGTTGACGAGAGTAGACTGCTGCATCAACGGAGATGGGGTCAATGGCACAGGGCGCTACAACCCTTCCGTCGGGCCTTGGGAGCCCAAAGAGTCAATGCCTGAGGGCCTGGAGAAGCATCAGACCTTGACAGGAGGGTTGTCATCAACGAGCAAAGCGTCGACAAACTGGGGTCGACGACCGGCCGCCCAGAGAGGCGGATGGTGGCGCTGTCATTACTGGCCTAGTTGGAACACAGACCTGGACAGTGACAGGCGTCGGTGCAGCCACAGTTAATGGAGTACCCCCAGAGGAAGAAGAAGAAGCTGTCGAGGAGCTGGACCGCCGCCGGGGGGAGTGATCCCAATCTCTGTCTTTTTTATGACTTTTCCTGAGGACTACTCTCAGGCCTTAGTGGCCTGGGAGCACAAACGCACCAGTGACTGGGAAGGAGGGACCCCAGAGGACTCCTGCCCAGAACTGGCTACCTGTTATTCCATCAGAAAGTTTTTGAGAGCCTTTCTACTTCACCTGAGGGTGGTTTGGTTGAATTCATGGCAGAACTCACAGTCTGAGATGTTAATGTTCATCTGAAGAGGCAATCTTCTTTCCGCGGTAGCAGAGATAGAAGAAAGAGGTGGAAGGGATAACTCGTGACATAAACAAGGTTGGGGAATCTCTTGTAAAAAAGAGATTCTGAGAAACTAAATAAAATAAAGTCATAGGCAAAAATGGCTTGAAACTGCATCAGAGCTTCCGCGGAAACCCATACAAACAGAGTCGATGGTGGGAAAGAAGCAGGGTTGCTTACACCTTTATAGGGTTGGCAATGTTGGCTGACGACGTCGGCATGGGTGGCCCCAATGGTACTGCTGAAAATCTTCTGTGTGGATCTGCTTCGTTGACAGTGAAGTTCCTACAATGTGACCTGATGACTGAGATACTCCTGAAGAAGATCTCCGTTTACCACTACCCTCTGTGTCCTATCCCCTAACCCTGATCTGGAGCCCCTACATACAAATACTAGGGACCTACAACCAATATTCAGTGATGATGATGATGCCTTGAAATGCATCTTCCAAGGACTACCTTTACTGTCTTTCAAACACTGTCAGGAGAAAACTTATACTTGACAAGAACAACAGAACACTGGGAGGCACTAAATACTGCAATATTCCTAAATGTAACTCATGTGAGCACATTTCCACTTCACACTTTATCAACACCCTCAAAACAAACAATTCAAGATAAAGAGGAATTATACATGTGCAATCCAGAATGTTGTTTATTACATCCAGTGCAAGAAGTGTATAAATACAGGCTATGTAGGGGATCCCTTCGAACCCCAATTAACTTACACAGGCACAATATTAAAATGAAAAGTACCGTAAAACCAGTGGGTCAACATTTCTCTCAAGCTGATCAATCTATCTCTGATCTCTCTGCCATGGTTCTCAAAGGACACTTCAGAAATACACAAGAAAGGTGGGCTCATGAGGTCAGGCTTATTTTTCTTCTCAGTTCATGTAATGCTGTAATGAATACGAACCTTAGTTTCATGACTTATTACAGAATTTAAACAGACTGCCTTTTTCTTGTCTCAGGTATAGCACATTTGCATTTCCTGTGCATATTATTATTTTGTATATATAGAATAAAGGAGGGGAAAGTGAGTGATATGAGAATTTAATGCACACCCAAGGTGTGGGATGCTCTGATAAACCCCTCAGGTCATATGACACTTACTCATATTACACTTACTCACACACACACTCTCTCTCTCTCTCTCTCTCACTCTGTCTCCCATTCCCTCCCTCTCTCTCGCACACACTCTCTCTCTCTCTCCCCATCCTTTGCAATACCCCCACCCCCTCTCATGGCACCTTCAGTGTAGTTATTTGGGGCATACTCCAACAGCCCTCACATAGCAGTCAAATGTTGCAGCAGCTTCCAGCTCCCCTAAGTCCCATTCCAGATTCCCCAGCAGTGCTGCAGTCCCCAGTCCCTCTCCTTCTCCATTGTCCCACAGCAGCCTGATCACAGCACAGCAGCCTTCAGCTCCCCCTGCTCACACTTTAATTCATTTATTTAGTTATTGATTTATGTGTTTTTAAAAAGTTACAGTTGAAATCGCAATCACAAGCTTGCACTTACCTCCACATGTAGACAGTCAGCCACAGATCCGTTCCTGCTGACAGTGTACATCACCTGAAGCTGGCAAACCACAGGATCAACCATTTACTTTTTTTTAATTTAAAGACAGGATTAATGGTAGGATCAACCAGACAGATAAAATAAATGTTTTTGGGAAGGTGAGGGTCTTGTTGTGGCGGCTCCTCGCTAACAAAGATAGAGAGTTAAAAAACTCAGGATAAAGGGGGCTCACACACATCTGTTTGTGCACAACCTCAGAAGTATGTACAACTTCAAGGCAAAAAAACAAACCCACAAAATATGGGGAGATTAGCACTGTCAGGACAGCAAAGCTGCAAACTCTAAGTCTTGCTTAAAACTTTTAAAGATAAAGTGTTTAGCCCCGCCCACACACAGAATGGAAGCCAATGAGAGAGCGCTCGCTTTTGACAGACAGAGCGCGTGAATGCCATAATAACCAATTGGTTATGACGGCAAATAACAACTGGTTGGGCCCTAAGAAAAAAATGCTTGCCAGTAATTATATACATATCATGACTTATATTTGTTATATATCTATATCTATGTATTTGGTGTGCCTAACATGGTTCTATTTATATGTTTGATCATAGGTTGTGTCTGCTGGTTTCATACTTTTTGATTTATACACACTTAAGCGCTTCTGAGCTTATACTCGCGCACAGGTGTGCACACACACACACAGTCTGTTGTCCATTTTAAAGGAGGTAATTAAGCTATTGACAATTTTTAGGCTTTTTGCTGTCACATTCCACCACAGGGAGGATATGATTTATACCCAACTAGGATTTCAAATACTTTTTTTTTCTCTGAAGAATTTCCAATTATCCTTCTTCTGTATCAATAGAATTGTCACATCCGCATGTACTGTAGAAGTTTGGGGGTTTATTAAACTGTGACAGTTCCCTTAGTTAGGCTGATAGGCACTGACTCATATCTGTCATACAAACTTGTACAATCAAAACACTTGCTCATAAAGCTTCATATTTTTAGAATTCCACAGTGATCAAGCCATAAGGTCAGTTCAAAAATGACACTGCTTTACTAGAGGATACAACAGTGAATCTGCTTTCTGAAGTCTATTTTGCTGCTTTTCTGGGACACTGCACCAGCAACCAATGCCTACTTTAAACTATCACTTTTACTGTAAGAAATGTTTACACGTGAACTGTTGACTGCCACAGGGAAAACACATGTCATAACTGTGCTGGCTGTATGCCCAAGGAGTTATCCTGCATATATGTTCTTAATAGTTAAGTAAACAAACAGACTATGGGAATCAGTTTGACATTTTCTACTGGTGGTTAAAGTGACTCCTGGGTGTTCTCTCTTTATATTATACATGTGCTTAGTTCAATGGCTCTTATGTTAAGCCTCATCATACTGAATGTTAACATGCTGCCCAAGGAAACAGTTACGAAAGGTTAGGGTAGGTTCAGCAACAGTGTTTGTAGGAACAAACACACCACTTCTGCAATTTATTAACTGCCATCTTCATGCACCAAGGCAAAGGCAAGTTATGTTATACAACTGCAGATAAGATACCACAAACACTGCATACAAGTAAGTAGTATTCTGCGAGTCATGTATTCATTTGTCAGACAGTGTGGTCTAGTGGTTAGAGCACCAGCTTGGAAACCAGGGGATCACAGGTTCAAACCTCACTAGAGCGGAATACTCACTGTGTGACTCTGAGCAAGTCACTTAACCTCCCAGTGCTCCTGTCCACCCAGCTGTGGAGAGGAAAGAAGCAGGATCCCACTAAAAACAAGGTGATACATCTCAGCTGAGCTGTCCTGGGTAAATAAATAAATCAGTTGTAAAAAAAAAAAAAAAAAAAATTACAGGCCATGCCATTTGCTCAATCCATGTTAATCAAAAGTAGCAGACTTCCAGATGTGGGAGGAAGGTATTTTATTTCCAAGCCATGTTATCTACACATTATCAAAACAGTTACATGTACAATAGTTCAAATAATTAGTAGTCATAGTTCAAATCAGCTTACTAGCACATTCAATTAGTGACCTAAAAAATTTACTTTTCATACATGTTTGGACTCGCACCTACACTGCCATAAATAATAATGCCAGAATCAAGTTAATTTTTATCTGTCAGAACATGCTAAATAATTGACAGACTCACAAACACACACACAAAGCACAAAAGATCAAAGCAAGCAAAAGGAGAACAGATGCATGCAATGAAAGAACTGTGACCACAGAACATGCAGACCACCTAAGATTATCTCACATTCAGGCTACAATGAAAGGTTCTTCTTCAATTTACATACCAGTTCAGGACCTCAGCTCACCGTAGAGTTCCCATTGCTAACATGCTGGCAGACATGCTGAAAAGAGCAGAGGGCAGTAGACAGACAGCAAGATTAAAGCAGCATTTACAGCAGTGTGATCAATCTTTACCACGGAAACAGATCCACAGTTGATTCGTCACTAAAATCTATACATGCATTTTCAAATTTTATGAGCATATTTTTTTAAAGTAATGCCTGCAAGACCTGTATAATTAACATCTGCAAGAAAGACTTGAATAATTAACATTTGGAAATTACATTTGCCGTTTATACTGTACAGGACATCCAGGGAGACATTTTCAAAGGAGATGCGCTGGCACAGTCCAAGAAATGCACCACAGCACAATGTTCAAATGGTAGAGATGCACTGCGCATCCCTGGTTGCGCTCAAGCCCAGCCATAATGTATGCAGCGAATCCCCAGAGGGCATGCCCATGAATATGTGGCACATCCTCATATTCAGCTGATATGGGCGGCGCAGCTGCCAGCACATCTCGGAGATGCGCCGCACAAAGTTAAGCATGTTAGAAACATGCCTAACCCGTAGCCATCCATGGCCGGGCTGCTGTACTGCACACAGCAGCACAGCAGCCGGCTGCCCCTGCAGCCCGGTGGCTAGCCCCCCCCCAGTCCCCGATCCATAGGAAAATAGACAGTAGCCTCCCCGCTTACCGTAGTGTAGTGCCCCCCAAACCCCGCCTCTGTCCCTGATCCCGAACTCCAATCGCATCGACAAATACAGGCACCGCTGGGCCAGGATCCTGGTTTGATGTACATTCCATAATCGAACCAGGACCAGGATCCCTGTGCAGTGTATAGTACGTAGCCGTACATGTTTCCCAAAGTGTAGTGGTCCCACCCACCCTGTCTCTGATCCAGTACAAAATAAGTCTGTCCCCATCCCAGTTTCCATAGTGTAGTGGTCCCCCAACCCCGTCCCGATCCCTGATCGCATACAGAAACAGATCCCAAATGCACTTTTCCATAGAGTAGCGGCCCCAACCCCACCTCCCACTCAGGCACACATATCCCACCCACTCCCCCCCCCGTCTCAGCATGGACAGATAGCCGGCAAGCAGCACAGCCCTCTGCACACCTCCATGGCTGCCCAACTACTGAACTGTCAATGACTGACAGCTTACTGTAAACACTACAAGCCCACTGGCTGACACTGTCAACCAATGGGCTTGCAGTGTGTGTACTGTAAACTGTCAGTCATTGACAGTTCAGTTGGCAGACAGCCGTGAAGGTGTGAGGAGGACTATGCTGCTCGCCAGCTAACTGTCCATGCTGGGACAGGGGTGGGGGAGGAGCGGGTTGGGAAGTGTGTGCCTGAGTGGGTGGTCGGTCACTACACTATGGAAAAGGGCATTTGGGATCTGTTTCTGTATATGATCGGGGATCAGGACAGAGTGAGGGGACCATTACACTATGGAAACTGGGATGGGGCAGACTTATTTTGTATTGGATTGGGGACAGGGTGGGGGGACCACTACACTTTGGGAAACATGTACGGCTAAGTACTATACATGGAAGAGGGATCCTGATCCTGGTTCGATTATGGAATGTACATCGAACCAGGATCCTGGACCAGCGGTGCCTGTATATTTCAATACGACTGGGGTTTGGGGATCGGGGATCAGGGACAGGGCAAGATATCGGGGGGGGGGTACTATGCTATAGAAAACAGGGGGTTCCTGTCAGTTCTTCTTCAGATTGGGGAACGGGATGAGGGGGCAGGCTGCATGGTGCATCCTGCCAGGTGCATCCCTGCAGACAGCATGTAAATGAGGCCATAATGACATGCAAATAGCCCATTTGCGCCTTGCAGCCTAATGGCCTCATTTGCATTATCCTGGCTGAATATCTGGAATTTGGGACTGGCGTATCTGCAGTTGCGCCACGCATCCCCATTCCAGGTATTCAGGTCATCCAGGGGGATGCACTGGCACATTGTTGGCGGAACCCATTTGCACCATGTGCAACCATTGCTATAGTCAGATGGGATGCGTGATTGCAATTCTCGTTTGAATACAGCAGTGTTTTGCGCAGGCTGATTTATTTTGGCAGCACATCTAGGTGTGCCAGAAAGCCCTCGGCCTTTGAATATGGGGGCCCCAATACTTTACCACATTTACTTGCACTGTTAGATTGGTGACGGAGGTTCAAAAGCATAAACTGCATAATTCAGTGTGCAGTTTTAAACTCAACAGGGCCACATTATTTAAAGGAGAACTGTGCTGAATATGGAAGTATTTTTTCCCCAGTAGAAGCTATTTTTTAAATACTGGTCCCAATGCTGTTATTGTTCCATCTATAAAGGCCTTGTAGAAACCACAAGGAGTGTTTTTGATTAACACTCTGGTGGAAGTGCAGTACCAGTTTAGAACTACAGTATATGATGTAGTTTATGTTCCATACAACCACAGAGTTCTGTAGTAGAACACGCATGTATTGTGACAACAGTTGAAATGCAGAGCAAGGACATAAGCCACATCCATTCTGAAGTGTTACTTCTTACCTTTGTGTAAATCAGAACCACCCACTGGGATAACTAAAAAGTCGGTAGAGATATAACAATAACAGAACTGGAAACAGTATTTAAAAATAAAACTTCTATTAGGAAACTGGGACTATTGACCTGGCTAGAAGGCACTTGGGGGAAGGGGGTGAAGGAATGCTTCAGGCAGCTAGAATGAAGGTTCAAGCTGGCAGCAACCTCAGTACTCTTATAGGTCCTATCACTCTGGACTAGAGGACAGGGGAGGCTTCTCCTGATTGAATGGTGGAGGGAAGAAGGCTTTAGATAAATGTAAGACGGGGCACTCCTGGAGGAATAAAACGCTACATAAACGGGATGGTCAATATCCCTCATAAGAAGGGATCAGGATGCTAGGGAACAACTTTACAGAGCACATTGGGTCGCTTTTAAAACCTAGCAGAAGGCATATCTTTCAACTGTCCTTGATTTTCAGGGACATACTTGCCTCATACATTTCCTCTGTTCCTCTTAAAATTGGTGTTTCCATGACTGAACAGTGGAGACTGTATGTATAAAATAAATGTCAAACATCAGTTATAGATTTGCTCTTCTTCATAAAATGCATTTTGTAATAATTCCCTTATTCTAGCAGATTCCTGAATGGATATCATCGGTATTTAATATGTGTTCCTGATGTAGGCCCTTTGTACCTGATCTTTTAAGACTTGCCACTGATTTATGAGGCAGGACATTGAGAGGTATGGCAGAAGGGGGAGAGGCAGGTCAGTTAGTGATTGGGGCATCTACTCAAACAAGGTAGGCCATGATGCCCTCCACCCACTGCTAGTAGATGGGCCGGGAACAAAGAAGGAAGCAGAGTGGTGACAAAGGGGTAATGGAACAAGTTATGGTGCAGGAGCTACGGGATATCCATGGGAAAGGGCCTGTGTGAGATGGGCCAAGGAAGGAGGCAGGGGGAATGACGGTGGAAAAGGAGTTGGGGGAGCAAGTGAAATGGAAGGTTATATGTGTAAATGCCAGGACCCTGGGGAACAAAACCAGTGACCTGCAGGCAGTGGTTACAGAAGCATGGTTGGGAAACAGAGAAGCTTCTACTCCAGTTTAGTCCAATTTATAAGTTGTTTATGAGAGTCCACCAAAACAAGTGAGGTTAATGTTTCATGGCTGACCTGTCACATCAACAGAACAGTAGGTGGTTACTGTATATCATAATCAATTTACATAAGCTTTTCTTTCATGCAATAAATCCTATGCTGGATAGTATATATCCTTGAAGTACAAAAGCAGTTCAAGACCCTCTCAATACCACTTCTTATTGTGATTATGTTTGTGCTTGTAAGGGTGAATTTAGCAGCATGTGAGAGCAGCTGGCCTTCGAGCTCATCTGCCATGAAATGTTAACCTTACATTTTTTGGTGAACACTAATAAACAGATTATAAATTGAACAAAACAAGATTAAAACCTGAGTAGAACCTTCTTTGTTTCACTAGCATTAATCTAAACTACCTTGGAGGGATCCTCCAGAAGCACTTCACTTTATTTATGTGGGCAAGGGCATACTGGGACTTGTAATGTAAGCATTAGAATCACACTTGGACCTGGTGACAATTACAGACATGGGCCATGCAGGACCATGACTGGAACCTGACCATTCTAGGGTTTGCAATGTCTAGGAGCGATAGAGACTGGAGGAATGGAGAGGGGTGGCACTTTACATAAGGGAAGGCATAAAGCCATGGAGGTCAGGGATAGTGGGAAAGGCAAATCTAGGGACAGTGTGAGTTCAGGCACTCACATCAAGGGGGGTGGGGAGGAACATCAGGATAGGAAAGGTACACAGGCCACCATCTCAGAACAAGGTTGCTGACAAAGAACTAGGAGATGAAACCTGATGGGCAAAAATGCAGGGGGAGATCCTGTGAATGGGTGGTTTCAACATGCACATGTAGACTAGAGGGTCCCAGCAGCAGCAAGTGGCAGGAATCAGCTGCTGGCAGAGATGTTCCAGGAAGCACTCCTGACGAGAATCCTAAAAGAGAGGGGACCATCCTTGACTTAGTTCTCATGAACAGGGACAGTATACAGGACGATTATAGTGCAAGACCTGTTGGGAACCAGCAGCCATCAATCTGCGTGGCATACTATCATTTTAGAAGCAGAGAGGAAGAAGACACGGACAAAAGTCCTGGACTTCAGGAGGGCAGACTTTGGCAGCATGAGGGAGTTGCTGGACGGGAAGCTAGAAGGGGTAAAACATTAAAGGTGGCAGAAAATAAATTGGAACTGACAATGGACACAATACTGGAAGTCACAAGTCACCGAGTCAGGGTAGTAGATAAAAAACAGAGGAGTAGGAAACCACTACAGTTTACATGATAGGTGGGAGAGGCTGCGAGAGGGACAATGAAGGCCTTACCGAAAATAAAAAAATAAAAAACCAGGAGGAGGGAGATAGGGTGGACTATCTCAGCAAGATGATGGAAGTGAGCAAGACTATGAATGGGGTCAAAGTCTGACAAGGGATTGAGAACAGCGGAAGAGATGAAGAACAGGGATCTTAAAAAGACTCCCTTTAACAATCTAGCCAGTGTAACAAGGCCTACAGTAAGGCAAACAGGATGCTGGGGTATACTGGGAGGGATTCTGATGACAAAAGGAAAGCGGTATCCTCTCGCCCAGTGTCCAGATCCAGTTCTGCATCTGCAAGAGTCCCAGGGCAATAGTGCCAGGAACCCATACCAAGTAATGTACAAGGCCACCCTCATAGAAACGTAGAATGTGTCAGCAGATGGGGACCGCATGATCCATCTAGTCTGCCCGTGGCATCAAGCCCTCCCCTCTGATGTTGATGCAGTCTTGAGGATTCCCTTATGCCTGTCCCATGCTATTTTATATTCCCTTACCATATTTGCTCTCACTACTTCCCTTAGCAGTTTGTTCCACGGTTCCATCACCCACTCTGTGAAGAAATACTTCCTCAGAGCATGTGGTGGAACCATGGAACAAACTGCCAAGGGAAGTAGTGGGAGTAAAAACGGTAAGGGAATTTAAAATAGCATTTGGACAGGCATAAGGGAATTAGTTATTCCAACACCAAGAGACCATCTCCAGTGTTAATAACTCCCATACCAACACCTTCCTGACACCAGGATCCTAACTGCAGTATCAGCAACTCCAAACTGCCCAGTCTACCCCCCACCTTCTATCGACACACACGCCCACCAAGGAGCCCATTCCAGGGAAACAGAGAAAACTCTACACTCCCAACCCACCCACTACCAAAACCGACATACGCAGCTACCCAGCACTGCTTTACTGTCCTGAACCTCCTATACACAAATGCACATGTGTGTATGTGTGCACGCGAGACACACGCACCACACACACTAGCACTGACCTGAGATGCAGACCCACCCCATCTCCAGATGCCTTCCAGTGGGTACCTAGAGCCCAGTCCCAGTGCCGCCAAATGACTCCATGCCCAAACTATTCAGGCCCAAGGCAGTGACCAGCACAAACCCTCCACTTACCTCCTTGGCCAGCTACTAAATGAACTTATTACTGCAAATCTCTTACCCATTTCTGTATTCCTACTGTGTCTGTGTGCCTCCTTGTCTCCTGTTAATTCTATTTAGGACTACTGACTTGTTAACTGAATAATTTTTGCAACAATTGTATGACTGCTCTAACCTGTAGTATTCTTGCTGTTATTTTTATGCTGTTTTTTTTTAATGCTGTTTGAGAAGATTGTCCTGACAGTTATCTTTGCCTCTGTACCTCATTGTTGTCTTTACTGCATTACTGTAACTGTACTGTCCTGGGTCATGCCTGAAAATAGGCAGGTTTTTTACCTAGCGCACTTAACTGATCATCAAAAGCTAATAAATAAATAAAGTGCAATATAAAAAACAGAGGTACACTGCATGCATTTTCTAAATCACCTGCAAAACTGTTTTTTTCCTGTGAGTTGGGAAATTCAGTTAACATCTATTTCCTATATCACACATTTTTAATACTGCATTTGGACATTGGCCTCAGTCTAGAAGACGAGTGGACGTGTGTGCTAGCTGCTGTCTTCCGGGGAGGGCAGGGAGGATGCCACTGGATGCCATGGGCTTCTAGGCTTGAAGAAGGGTGAGGTGATGGTACAGCAGGATGCAAGAGACTACTTAGGATGGAATGGAGTGGGAGGGGGTGCCAATGAAGGCCTGGGGATGTTTGCCTAGGAACAGGATGAGTGAGGGTGATGCCAAAGGACACTAGGGACTACTTGGCAGAAAAAGCAATTGCAATGCTGGCTGACTCTCTCTCTCTCTCTCTCTCTACATCTACATCTACATATATATATATATATATATATATATATATATATACACATACATACATATATATATATATATACACACACACACACACACACACACATACACATACACACACATGCATACACACATCATGGCAAAAAAAAATCTGTTTAATGCATCAGTTAGGGTTGTTCCACAGTGACAAAAGCGAGGAAATTGATGTTAGGGGTTGAAACCCCCTCGGACCCACCTCACCCGTCTCCCCCCATGGCGGCAGCCAGGGGTGTGCGTTGGGGTTGATAGTGCCTAATCTCACCCATCACATGTGTAAACAAGCTGAGGTGGTGAACTATAGGAGAATGGGTGAGGACCAACGACACCAACGACACTTCAATGCCGACTGGGGGCAGGGTGGGGTGTGTCCAAGGAGGGGGGTTTCAACCCCATCATCAAATTTCCTCGCTTTTGTAGCTGTGGAACAACCCTAACTGATGCATTAAACTGAGTTTTTTTGCCATGAATTTCCCTTCTTTTTGAGAATGAGGACTATAAATAGTGAATGAAATGTGGTGGTGGGTAACCGCAATGGAAATGCAAGTGTAAACGGTAATGCACATGGTGATGGAAACGTAAATGGTAACGCAAACAGTAACAGAAACGCAAGCGTAAAGTGATGCCAAAGCGAACAGTAATGCAAGCGGAGACGCAAACGCAATTGTGTATGGAACGCAACAGGTAATGCGCAGGAGCATGGTATCGCAATAGGAAACACAAATGGTAATGGTAAAAGCAAGAATAATGCCAAAGAGATCAGAAACAGAAACAAAAACACAAGCACGTACAGAAACGTAAACCATAACGCACACGGCGACAGTACTGCAATCCGAAGCACAAATGGTAAAGGTAACATCAACAATAATGCCAAAGGAAACAAACGCAAATGCAAGCATACGAAAGAAACCAGACGCTGCGACGTGGGCACGGTAACGCAATTGAAATGCAAATGGTAATGGTAACAGCAACGATGATGCAAAACGAAGGAAAAACGCAAATGCAAACGGAGGGGTGGCCGCAAATGGTAATGTACATGGTGACGCAAACTGAAATGGAAACAGAAACAGTAGTGAAGACGCAAATGCTAACAGCGACGCAAACGCAAGCACAAATGAAAACAAAAAGGGTAACGCACAAGGTGGCGTACATGGGAATGCTAATGCAAAAGGGTATGGAAATAAAAGTGGAAATGCTAACTGTAACAGTAATTCTGACAAAAAGTCCGTATCGCGCACCGTTTCCGAGATACGGGCCCGAAAGGCGCGGCAGGCAACGCAATGTTAGTCAATGGAAAAAAGTGTCAACTTCGGAGTACTGTAACTTTGTGTCCCTGCAATATTTTTTCACCAAACCATCAAAAGGCACATCTATGGGATGTTGGCTTTCTTCCTCCAAATTTCATTCCAAAAGATCAAACCATTGTTTTGCAGCAGGGTGGCAAACAATTCCTGTTATTTTGGCCACAGTGTTGCAAAGTAGTGCTGTGATTTGCAACACTTTTTGCAAAAAAAAAAAAAATCATGAAAGTGTCGCAGGTGCGACACTACTCTGCCCAAAAATTTCAAAAACATATTTCTGGGGCGTTTAACCCCAAAATAAAGACATGCCTAGCATCCTCAGGGCTAGACTAGGTAAACACAAAAATAATTGTGTCCCTAGAGGGTCCCAATTTTAAATGCCAAGCATTTCTGTGATCAGTAACTGAAAAAAAAAAATGGCTGACTCACGACACTACTGGGGTCATTTGCAACACTGTCGAACTTTTTGTTAACTTTTTCCACTGACTATAATGGGAAAATTATTTTTGAATAACTTTTGAACCGTTTATTATTTTTCACTGAAATCTTCAAAAGGCACATGCGTGACCTGTCACATTCCTGAAATTTATGGACCGGTCCACACAAACCGTCACAACCTGTAGGGCGCAAACAAAGAATGCGCAAAAAAGCGTAAATGCGCTCCGAGATGTTGCTTAATAACTTCGCAACCGTATAGCCTACCAGTCCGAAACGTGGCAGACCCCAAGATCTATGCTAACGTTCCGTATCTAGCAAATTTCAGTTAAATCTGATGTATGGTGGAAAAGTTATTAAGGTGCAAAATTTCATAATTTAACCTTAAATGGGGTACTCAACCCTAACTATAGTGGCACTACCGTGCCACTAGAATATATATACAGTATATATACATGTATACATTATACATCTGTTACTCAACAGCATTTAATGAAAGGGTGGACATTTACTGCAAAAAAAAAAAAAAAAGTTTAGGGGAATCAATTAGGGGTGGAGAACAAAACCCCAAAAGAAGGGAAATGCCATGTTAGAGTGAAAAGAGTCCCTGAATCTTGGTGAATGTGAGGTGTGGTGTTCCCCTGGGACTGAACAATTGTTCCAATCAGCGTTGGTGTTACCCTAACTTCAGCACACCCTCTCTCAAAGCACTGCCATGTGAGCAAATGTTGATACTTTAAAAGAAAGTGCTGAAGTTATGGTAACACCAACAATGTTTTGAGCAATCATTAAAACTTAGTAATTTACTGTCAGAAGGAATCTAGTTCCTCTGTCAGCCTCCACCCAACCACTTCATAAGCACAGATGACAAAATATGCTGTGCAAACAAGTACTAATTTATAGAGCCTTCCCTACTCAATCTGCTAGCTAGGGCACCCTGGAATTCCCTAGCTAAGCAGAAGTATATCTATTCACACCTTCAAAGACCTGTACTGTCTTACTACCCACTGTATCCACTTGTAGGCTCTTCCACAAGTTCGCTATCTTCTGGAAGAAGTGCTTTTCACCATTATCCCTGAATTTACCAACTCTAAGTTTCAGGATGTGCCTCAATGTCCTGCTGGAGGAAACCACATTAAACATCTCTGTCTTCAATACTGTCAACACCCCCGAGACTGCAAAAAAATGAGATCATGTTCCCTCCATTTCTCCAATGTTAAGGGCCACCAGCCTCTCCTCGTAGCTCTTGTGGTAGCACCTCAAATCCCAAAGAACACCATCCTACACATTCACCAAGACTCTTGACCTTCTTAGCCTAATTTTGCATCTCAATACTTTTCCTTTTTTTTTTAAAACTTGGTCTTTATATTAGTTTACTCAGGCAGTGCAGTTACATTTCTGAGGTACTTTGCATACAGTGAGTGACAAGATATTGGTGTGCTACAGTTTATAATAGCTGTTTTCACTGTGTTACATTTCTGTTGCTTACTGACTAGCTTAAACCAGGTTGTCCCTCTGGAATAGGTGGTCCCACTCTGGGAGGCTCGGGGGGGGGTGGATGGGGAGAGGACTGGAACATAGCGCAGTTATAATTTAATATATCTATGTATGTCATCTCATCATCTTAGCAGCTAGCTTGATGTGTTGCAAGGAGACCTCTCCAATCCTTCTTCTGGGACATGACCTGTTTCAACAGTTCCCAGGGGAGTATCTACACAGGAACATATGAACATGTCAGAAAATAAAGGCCTTACGGTCTATTTAGTCTTCTTGGCTGTGCAGTTTCCATGTATTTACGAAGTGAACTGCCCTCATCCCGGTTTCCCTTCTGACCTCCATCAATCTTCCCCTCTCTCCCCCACTTGCCATCCCTACCACCCGCAACTTTTCCCCATGCCCTGCTCCACCCTCTCTTGAAGCTGTTCATCATTTTTAGGGATATCATCTCCTCTGGTAGCTCATTCCACTTAGCCACCACCTTCTTGGTGAAAAAGTGCCACCTCATCTCCATCAATGGTCTTGTTCCTGCAAAGGCTGAAGAGGCCCTCAGTGCTTACCCTGTTATATCTTTAAGGTACTTGAAGATCTCAATCATGCCTCCTCTCTCCATTCTTTCCTCAAGAGAGTACATATTTAGCTCCCTGATCCTCTCCTCTTGGGTGTTTCCCTGCAGGCCCTGGATCATCCTGGTTGCCCTTTTCTGGACCATCTCCAGCAAGTTGACATCCTTCTTAAGATATGGGCACCAATACTGCACGCTGTACTCCAGGTGTGGTCTTACCAGTGACCTGTACAGCGGCAGAATGACTGCTGCCTTCCTGGTGGTAACCCCCAGCTATGCAGCCCAGCATCTGATTCGCTTTGGCTGATGCTCTCTTGCTGTGCATAGAGTGCTTCAGGTCACTTATGATTATTACTTCCAGGTCCTTTCCTTCCTCTGACCTGGTTATCTACCGCCGCTCAACCAGTATTTGGTACCCGGATTCTTCGTCCACAAGTGCTTTACCTTTACACTTTATAGTGTTGAACCCCAGTTGCCAAATGCCAGATCACTTTTCTAGCCTAGCCAAGTCCTCCCTGAGTTCCTGTCTTCCCTCCTCTGTATCTACCCTTCCACAGAGCCTAGTGTCATCCATGAACAGGCAGATTTTACCCTTGATCCCATCCATGATGTCACTTACACCAGACCGAGCACCGAACCCTGCAAGACCCCGCTGGTCACAGGCCTCACTTCTGAGAACTCCCCCCTAACTACCATCCTTTGGCTTCTATCCTGCAGCCAGCATCTGACCCCTCTTTCGAGCTTCGTCCCCACCCTCAAGTCCACCAGCTTCCTGATCAGTCTCCTATGAGGCACTGAACTGAAGGCCTTGCTGACATTCAGATACAGGCCATCAACCATCTGACCCTTGTCCATTATCCTAGTGCCCCAACTGAAGAAGTCAATTGGAGCAGTTTGGCAGGATCTCCCCAATACAAACCCATGCTGCCTCTCGTGCTAGAGCCCTTTTTACTCCAAAAAGCCAATCATTCTCTTTTTCAGGATGACCTCTATCCACTTTCCCATGACTGAGGTCAGGCTGACTGGTCTACAGTTCCTGGAATGTCCCTCAGCCCACTTTTATGGAGAGGTACCACATGCTCTGTTCTCCAGTCCTGGGGTATGTTTATGAACTCCAGAGAGGTGTAAAACAGGTCTGCTAGGGGACCCACCAGAACCTCCGCCAGTTCTCTAAGGACCCTTGGATACATACCATCTGGTCCTGGTGATCTGTTCACCTTTAGGAACCTTAGGCCCTTGCGTATCCTATCAGCTTGAACTGCTCTGTCTGTGACTTCCCCCCTCCCAGTCTCCACCCCCCTACTCACATGTGATACTGGTCCATTATTCTGAGTGAAAACTGAACAGAAGTACCCATTAAGCACCTTTGTCTAATCTGCACTATCCCCTGCCCATCCCCCCTACTTTTTAAGCCTGACAATCTCATCCTTCACATTTTTGGTCTTCTTTATATACTAGAAAAAGGCCTTCTCAACGGCTTTTACCCCCTAGGCTACTTGTACCTATCTCGTGGCCTCTGCCTCCCTTACCGCCTTGCTTGCCTCTCTTGACTTATCGGTGTAGTCCACCCTATCCTCCTCCTCCTCCTTCAGAGTATGCTTGTACCTTCTAAAGGCTGCCCTCTTGTCCTCCACCACTTTTGCCATCTCCCTGCTGAAGCAGCTGGGCTTTTTGGCCTTAGCTTTTTTACTTTTGATTCTGGCACACTCATTAGTGTCCTCCAACAGTCTCTTGTTTATTATGGTCCATTTCTGTTCCACATCAGTCCACACTCTGATCCCAGCAAGGTGTCCTCTCAGAACTTCTCTCATCCTACCAAAGTCAGCCCTCTGAAAGTCCAAGACCCTCATCTTGGTATTGACATCCTTCTGTCCATGTCCAGGTGGAACCACACCATGTGATAATCACTTCCTGCAAGCGGCGCATCCACCTTCACATCCTGAAGATGTGTACAGTTGGACAGGACTAGATCCAGGATGGCCCTTTCCCCAGTGGGCTTCATTCATCTTGAGTCAGGAAAGCACCCTAGGAAGCATCCAGATGTACTTGTTCCCTAGTGCAGAAGGTACCAGGGATTTTCCAGTCCACCTCAGGTAGACAGAAATCCCCCCATTATTACTATACCCGCTCCGTCAGACATATTCATAATCTGGACCCAAATACCATGTCCAATTCATCATCCTGGGAAGGCGGTCAGTAGACCACCCACATCCTTAGTTTCCTTCCTTTAGTGGACTGGACCTATATCCATGAAGCTTCAGGCATGCCCTCCACCTCTTTCTCTCTGGGACAAGTTATCCCCAACTTCAAGTACAGCGCCACTCCCCCTTCCCGTTCCCATATCCTTTCTGCACATTTTTTACCCAGGAACTGCTAGGTCCCAGTCGTGGTTTTGTGTGGCTCAAATCTCCGTGATGGCCACCATATCCACCTGTTCCTCAGCCAAGAATTACTGCAGTTCTCCCATTTTGTTCCCCAGACTTCCAGTGTTTAGAGACACCAACCTCCACCGTGATTCTGGACCCCTCTTACTCCTGACCTGCCCCCTTCCAGGCCCCCTCCCCTTCAATTGGCCCATTCCTTCTTTCCTCACCCGTCTCATTCCTCCCCTCTTCCTGCTCTCCTTATTGGGAGGGGGGGCCCAACCACCTCCTCCTCCAGGTGACTAAGGGTGCCATACACCCTGTTGCCCCACACACTCCATCAGTTTAAATTTAGATTTTTAATCATGAAGTCCTTCACCTTTCCTTTCAGGACCCTTGTGCCATTTCTACTTAACTGAACTCTGTCACATGCATACAGGTCCTTGTTATCCAATGTAACCCCCAAGCACTAATTCTCCTGTACCCATCTGCATCACACCACCCTCTAAGCCATTCGTTAAATTCAGTGATCCTTACTCTCCTTGCCATACTAGCCCTCAGAACCAGAAGCACCTCTGAGAAGGCTACTGACTTCCCTTCCACCCTACAGATTCTCCCCACCTCCTTGAACCTCTCTTGCACTATCCCCATTTCACATACTGCAAAGTCATTTGTACCCAGCTGCACTACAATGTGAGGTTTCCCTCCTCCCTGTCCCATGCACTGTGCTATTACAGGCCTCCCCAGTCATCCCTGGTATGCATTCTACCCTGTTATGGTTTAGCCTTTCCTCCCATCTCACCCCTTCACAACCGAATCCCCCAAGATCCCTCCTCCCCCATCTGTCCATACTGCTGTGCATTCCCACCTGCCTCCTCCTTTCCCTCCTATCTTTCTTGTACTCCCTACCAACCCTCTAAACCCACGATCCCCCTCCCCTCCTCCTGAACCTCTCCCCCCACTGACATGCCCCCATCTTTCCCTACTGTCCCCCCCTGGCCTGACTATCTACCCTTCCTTGTACCCCCTCCTACCTACCTATCCCTCATTCCTCCCATGTCTACCACCCCTTACCTGCACATCTGCCTCCCTCTCACCCACACTCACTTCCTCTGGACCCTTCTCCTACTTACCTTGATGTCCCCCATCTCCTCCAACCCCCCGCTGTCCCTTTCCTTATCATCACTTCCCACTTCTCCCCTCAGTCCAGTGGAAGGAATCTGTCTTGCATCAGCAATCTGGAGATACACCCACCGGACCTCCTCCTATTCCTGCCTTACCTTTCCCTCTTACTGTTATCCACTTGCCTCCCTGGGCTTCCTCTCCTGTTAGGGAAGGGGGATCTAGAGGACCTGCCTAATCTCTTGTTCCCTCCTATCCCCCTGCTTGGCCCCCCTCCCCACTTTGGCTCCACTTCTGCTCACACACCCTCACCTGCCTCCAAGCCCTATGGCCCCTCTGCCCCTCCCAGTGTTACTCTACGAATACCCCCACCAGTGCACCTATCTCATGCCTCAGTTCCCAAACCTCCACCCTCAGCTGCCTAATATGACAACAAATCAGGCATCTCCCCACTCCCCCAAAGAGTTCCTAGAAACACCACTGCCCTACACCCCTTGCACTCATACCAGCGTCACCCTGCCCCCATTGCATGCCCTCTCTCTACATATTAACATTACAGCTATTCTTTATTACTGTACTTAGCTATCCCCCTCACCTTTCTGAAGCTTTTGCCAGGAGTTAGCTACTGATTTATCAGTATAACTGCCTAAATGCCTAGTCTGTCCAAGGCATACATTAAAAGCCTACCATCTAATTACCTGCTAACCGCGCGTGCTGCCCTTGCAAGAGGGATGCTTCTCCCCTCTTTGTGTTATGGGCTCCTGCTATTTGCTAGCACCACTAAGGCCCATCTCTCCAGGTGGTCGACGGCTTATAACAATATCTGTCGCTTCGCCCTATCGGCCCCCCAGCTTACTCATCACTGTGAGCTCTACAACAAGCTACACTGGCTCTCGCCTACAAAGTACATTGACTTTGTCCTGGTTGCTTCACTGGTAAGGTCCTCAACACAGGTACCTCTCCAGGGGTGGCAGGTGCTTGCTGGGCCCAAACTGCCTCACATACACCTTAGGTCCTGTGGGTCCCACACTCAAGGTACCTGTGACTAGGACCAAGATGGGTGAAAGGGACTTTGCAGCATGTGCCCCTAAACTCTGGAATACCTTCCCAACCCAGGTCCATGCTGCCCCCTCGCAGGGCAGCCTGCGCTCTTCCCTATGGAGCCATCTTAAAAGTGCATCGGCCTGCGGATGTCAAAAACCCCCATGACATATGTTTAGCACTTGCACCCATACAAAACTGACAGCCCTTAAAATGTAGTATTCCTGTACTGCCCCAAACTTGATGCAAGATGTGTAATCTTACCTGTAGTTTCTTGACGTGTAACCTGTTCCTAATCATGGGATGTGTAATCTTACCTTGTAGTCTCATGATGTGTGACCTGTTCTTAATTATGTACCATGTTGTCCCAAGTGTGTAAGTATGTAATTTCCTGTTCTCTCCCGGGTCGTACCTGAAAATAGGCAAATTGCTTGTCTAGTGTACTTACCTGGTTAACAAAAGCTAAATAAATAAATAAAAAACTTCCCTGTAGGCTGACCCTAAACAGGAAGTAACAGAGACCAACTAATAAAACTGCTAATCTCTGGTCTTTTACCCATTATATGGAGTAGCAAACTGTTCCACTTGTTTTGCATGGAAGTGGTTTCGTTATAGAGCTGGGCTGTCATCTCTTCCATCTGGTATAGATCCCTGACTGTATCCTCCCACTGCGTAATCGGTGGTGGTGGTGGTGGCAGTGGAGGGGGTCAGGTTTTGGGCACAGTTTTGAGACTGTTTTCTTGGCAGCTGCAACAATATACCTAAAAGGTATATTTAGTCCGCAGTGGTACAACTCTCTGTCTCCTGACATGACCAATGCTACTTTGCTGGGCTCCTTTAAGAAAAGACTCCGGCAGCATCTACTCTCACTGGCAACCTGTGACTGCTACCACTGATTTGCCTGTATCTTGCTCCTACCATTTGCAACCCTGTGATCTCTATGATTAATAAAATGGTAAACTTCCTGTCCATTTCTTGGGCCCCCGGTCAAGTTAACCCTTTCATGGGCTTTCTACCCCTGCCTAAATTTTTTATTTTCCCTCCTACCTCCCTCCACCTCCTCTTCCCTTTTTGCCCCTCTGGCATTCCATACCTCTTTTCCTCCACACCACCTTAATACATCTTCATCATCAACACACTACCTACATCACCTCATCCTCCCTACTCTCCTCCACCCCTCCTTCCCCCACCCTCCTCCCCCTTTATTCCACTTTGACTACATAGCTATTTGTCCCCTTTCCCTCCTAGCTATCCCCTTCCTACCCCCACCTCTGCTTGCCTTCTCCCCCCCACACTTTCCACCTCCTTCCCCTGTCCCTCTCTACTGGTACCAGACCTTCCTGCTTTCTTTGAATCAGGCACAATCCAATTATCTGCCTATGTTGTTCGTTGTACAATTCTCCTTTTAAACAAGAGTCCTCATGTTATGTTACCGTTACCTAGTGAAACGTTAGCCTTTGTTTTGACTCTTCACCATGTACGTGCTTAGATTGTGTAACTATAGTTAGAATTTATGCCTGGAGACAGTTTACAATTGTTTCATGCTGTATCTGCATCTGTGGAACATATCTGTATTCTTGTTTGTGTCAAACTTGAGGTGGAACCTATGAAAGAGCTTTCTGCTCAAAGGTGTCAATCCAAGATCTCAATAAACAAACAATAAATAAATAAAAATCCTTAATTTGGTGGTGGGAAGGGCGGGCGTAGCTAGCTGCCGAGCTGTAAGCAGCAATTCTTGAGAGCTCTGATAGAGAAACAGCAATTGCTACTATCAACTAGGTTTTTCTGGGGCTGAACTGAGGTTTCTACTACAGGAGTGGTAGCTCTTTCGATGCTGAGTAAAACTATACCAAAATGTACGACCAGATTTCACCTTTTAAAAAAATGGTCCATGGACAAAAGTCTGCCGCAGGAGGTGATAGAGGGAGGCCTAAGGAGCCGTGGCAGAGGATGAGCAAAGACTCTGCGGTCCCCCAAGCAGCAGCGGACATACACCAACCATCCAACGCGGCCCTTCTGCAGACAATTCAGTAAATCGATAAAAAACTAGACGACTATGTCTCTAAAGTGTAGATTCTCGATGGTCGTGTGACCACTACTGAAACAGAGACTAAGGGGGCAAGCAACATAGCAGACCAAGCCCTGTTAGTTTCGGCAGGCTTATCTAAGGAAAACTCCCTGCTTAAGAAGCGCCAAGAACAACTTAAAAACGGGGTGCCAGAGTTTCACATCCAAATATTGGGGATAGTGGAAGACATGGAGGGGTCGGAGCCACGATTAAGGGTGAGGCAATGGTTACTTGAGAACATGCAGCTGAATGATTACCCCACATGGAGCACGGCAGTGGGAGCCTACTGGAGACCCATCGCCGAGGGCACTGCTGGTTGTACTAAGTTCATCATCGGAAAGGGATGCAGTACTTCAAGTGGTGAAACAAAAAGGGTCATTTGCTTGGCAGGAAGGATCTGTTCATATTTTTACTGATCTCAGTTTTGAAACCCGCATGAAGCTCAAAAGTTTCAATGGTATCCATGCTCCCTTCAGGCAACTAAGAGTGCATCATTTCATGCTGTTTCCCGCTAGCTTGAAATTCATATATGGTGGGAGAGTTTATCAGTTTGCTGAGCCAGTGGAGGCAACTAAACTGACTGATAAAATCCAATGAGATTTCTCGATGGCAGAGCATGCTGAGTCGGGTTCCGATGAAGAGGCGGACTGAGGTAATACCCGTTACTAATATGCCTAGGAAGGGGAATATGGGTCAAGGGAAGGACTAGGATATGGAGATAAAAGTGCTTTGGATGTTGGACATTAATTTCTGTTACAGTCACTTTTGGTTGGTGTTGGCCTGTTTCAATATGCTGGTTAATGCATGCGCCACACGAGATTTAAAATGGCATGGTGGCGATGTTTGGTGGGTCTGTATGAATCTAATTTGCACAGGGTCTACTAACTGTGGGAAAAGATGATGTAGCCTATATGCTATTACACTGGTGAATAATTTATCATCTGCACTGAGTACGAATGGGGGTGGTAGGATTCACAAATAACCAGGACTTTTGCTGGTTTAGGTGTAGCTGAGACTGTCACATATTGCCAGGTGTCTGAACAGTTGGTTGTTGTAAGACTGGCACTAAGAGTGTGTAACATTGTTGGATGCAGGAATTCCCTAGTTGCCTTGTAAAATTACACCCAACATCCATCAGGGAATGGATCTTTTCCATTTTTTAGGGCTTCTACAGTTAAAGTTAGTTATTTGAAAGTGATCCATCATAATTATGTCTCTTGCTGTTCCTGATTTAGTGTGGGGAGGGTTAAGGTGTTAAAAGAACTCTGACAGGCTTAGGGGGCTCTTCCTTAGCACAAAGGGTGATGTACAATTATATAAGTGCTTCCAAAATATCAGTTGTTTTTTTTTGGGCAGGTCTGTCTGATGTGGGGGTGTTTTAACTTTGTGATGGTATAAGCTATGCGTTTGTGCCCTCAGGCGGTGTGCGAGCAGCTTCGTAGCCCAAATCCCACCCTCACAGTAGGTTTGCCGAAACCAGAGGGGGTTCTGTTCTATCTGGTAGTTCAGAATATTCTGTACTGAGGTGTTTGTTTGTTTAAGTAGGGGTAGTTTTAAATGGTCACCCTGCATGTCTGCCATTTGAAGAAACTGCAATTTCTCCTGGCGAAGGCGCAACTGCTCCCCACGTTCTTTTTTTACAGTTTGAGGCAAATGCAATTATTTCCCCTCTCAATACCCATTTTTATGGTATCCCAAAGGACTGCTGGGGTTATGCATGGTGTGTTCTTTTCTGTAGTAATGTTTGGGATGGAGGTTTGGGTAACTTTTGGAAGTCAAGATCGCAAAGCAGAGATGGGTTAAACCTCCATAAAGTGATTTTATGTACATTTCCCTACTTTTGACATATCATGCTTTGACCATAACTGACGCCTAAACTACTTTTTTGTAATATATTCCATAAGTGTGGTAACATCCCTGTTATTGGGGGGGAAGTTAGCACCAAGAGCCTCACACCCAGGTGTGAGGCTGGTCCTAATTTGCATGCTAAAACATTTTTTTACTTACTGTTTATGGCAGTATAGTAG
Source organism: Neoceratodus forsteri (assembly GCA_016271365.2). Taxonomy (NCBI): domain Eukaryota; kingdom Metazoa; phylum Chordata; order Ceratodontiformes; family Ceratodontidae; genus Neoceratodus; species Neoceratodus forsteri. Next base: position 1,336,244,916 of record CM057450.1, on the reverse strand, counting down.
ATTGCATGAGATTAATTTTGCTGACTGCAAGATGACACTTTATGTAACTACAAATCCCAGAATCCTTTGCATCTCACATAAGAGAAGGGCTGCAGCAGTGGGAGATTCAATAGCCTGCAGTGCATCTTACACTTGTGGGTAGGACTCTGCATGCTGATTGTTACCCTGTAAGGCTGAGAAAGCACTTCTATATTAAACCTGAATTTTGCATCTTAATACCACTGTCATCCCTGGATGAATAGCTTGAAATTTGGCATGCATATTCTTGGGCAGACTAGGTAGGAATTGGGCATAGGCAGCAGGAAGCCAGGTGTTTGGATTTAAAACTGCCTTAGATAGCTTTTGGCAGAGAACAGCAGGAGGAAGGAGGTGCTGTTAGAACTTACTACTCTAGTGGGACTTAAGAACTAGAACTCTACTACTGGGACCTTCAATGTAGGGTAAAAACAAACAAAAAAAAAACAAGAGTTAGGGTGTCTGTCTGAGTTGGGTGAAAGGAACTGTTATCTGTGCAGTTAGCTAGGTGAAGAAGGCAACTGTGAATTAGGGGGAGTGGCTTAGGCAGCAGGAAGCCAAGTGTTTGGATTTAAAACTGCCCTAGACAGCTTCAGGCAGAGAACAGCAAGAGAAAGGAGGTGCTATTAGAACTTTACTACTCTACTGGGACTATATAGTCCTCCCTCCCCTCCATCCTTAGCCAGTTCTACTTTTATGGGCACAGGATTTGACTGACAACAGGAACTTCCTGTTTGGGAGCAGGAAGGGAGTGATCACAGAGGCACAAAAGACTCACCATCCTAGAAGGAAAAGAGTAGCTCTCCATCCCCACAGCTGCTGGAGGTCAGACTCTGAGCAAGTAAGAAGGAGACTATTGAGGAATACAGGAACTTCTGGTCACAGAACAGGAAGAACAGGAGCTTTAAGGGCATGGAGGCAGTAGGAAAGTAGGGAGAAAAAATACATATATATATATATATATATATATATATAAACAAAAAATAAATAAATAAACAAACACAGAGAGGAAAGAGTAAGAATACAAAACAAAAATCGAGGGGCCACAAATAAAACATGATGGGAGTGGTGCAGTTAAGTGGCTGTACAGTGGCAGTTTTCCTGGAGTCGTTATGGGGGATGCGGTGTTGTCCCATCTGCAGGCATTTCTCTGGGCTGAGGGAGGAGGTTGCTCGTCTCCCGGCTGAGTTGGCAAGAATTTGGGGGGACCTCCTCTCCCACCCAAGGACCACCAGGGCCACTGCCGCTGCCTCAGAGGTTGCCAAGAAAGAGGAGCGGTTGGACCACAGTGGGCTCAGGGAGGGTTAGGGTGGTGGAACGGAGGTGCATCCCTCCAGTTGTACCGCTCCACACTTCGTATGCTGTTCTGGCAGAGTGTGGTTCCTCTATGGAGGCAATCGCAGTGGAGACCAAGGAGGATGCTGGGAACCTCCAAAAAGGAGACCCACAGGAGGGTGGCATGGGACCCCACAGGGGAAGGAAATAACTCCTGGTGGGGGACTCCATTGTTAGAAGGGTAGAACTGGGGGAGAGGGGGAAGAGGGTGTTAAGGTGCCTGCCTGGCGCCAAGGCTTGGAGGGACAGGGAGCGAATCCTCAGGATTGCGGGTGCAGCTGCACAGGGGAGCTGGATATCATTGTCCACCTTGGGCAAATGACCTAGCTAGGAAAGGGATCAGAGCAGTGCAGGAGAAGTCTGTGGAGTTGGGGAGGGGCCTTAGACAAGTAGCATGCACGGTAACCTTCTCAGAGGTGCTGCCTGCCTATGGCATGGGTGAGGCTAGGGTGCTCCGCACCATGGAACTCAATCAATGGTTGAAAAACTGGTGCAGAGCTCAAGATTATGGCTTCATTGGGGATTGGGGGTCCACTTGGAGGGATGCAGGCCCATACTGGCACAATGGTCTGCATCTGTCGAGGAAGGAACCCAGGATCCTAGGTGATAGGTTTAAATGCTTTATTGGCAAGCATGTAAACTAGCCAAGGGGGAGGCACTGAAAAGGAGCTGGGAAATCCTAGCCCCCCCCCCATAAAAAAATCAGAGTAGTTAGTGAGGTAAACACCAAGATAGAGAAGTCGATAGTGAGAAGGCCAGGGGTAAATGAAGAAAAAGGCACAGACAGTAAGGACAGGGATGTGGCAAAAAGGGGTAAGGCCATCAAAAAAGTGGAGGGTAATGAGTACCAATGCCCGTAGTCTTAGTAACAAGCTCCCTGAACTGGTGGCCTTGATGGAAGAGGGACACTTGGATATCGTGGCAGTCACAGAAACATGGTACACACAGAACCATGACTGGGATGTCAGCATACCAGGGTACACAATCTACAACAGGGACAGGGAGGGTAGAAGAGGAGGATTAGCTCTCTGCATAAGGGAAGGGATCAAAGGAATGGAACTAAAGGGTAAACAGGGAGAAGCGGAGGCACTGTGGGTCACCCTAGAGACTGGAAATGGCACCATAATCCGAGCGGGGGTTGTATACAGACCCCCGTCTTAGGGGGAGGAAATGGACAAGGAAATGACAGAAGGCATCCTTAGGATGGCAGAAAAAGGGGAGATATTGTTGATGGGGGACCTGAATATGCCAGATGTTAACTGCAGCACCTTTGCTGCAGCCACATCCAAGAGCAGGGCCATTCTCGATGCCCTACGGAGGCATGCCTCACACAGCTAGTGTTGGAACCAACTCGGGAGGGAGCAATCTTAGATCTGGTACTCTCAAACAGGGACGGAGAGAGAATCTCAGATCTATAAGTGGGTAGCCATCTGGGAACAAGTGACCACCAAACAGTGTTGCTCACAATAAACACAGCTGCAGAGTCAAGCCATACAAAAGTGAGGGTACTGGACTTTAGGAGGGCTGACTTTGTCAAAATGGGAGAGTGCCTCAAAAGCACTAGCAAACAGGCAAGAAGGAGGGGTGGAGGAACAATGGGGAAACATCAAAACTGCCATCACATAGGCAACAAGCCGTTATGTGAAACAAATAAATCAAAACAAAAGAAAAAAACACAATGGTTCTCAAATGAGGTGGCGGGAAGGGTAAGGGAGAAAAAGACAGCATTCATGAAGAATAAGGAAACACAGAAGGAACAGGACAGAGAACTGTACCAGTTAAAGCAGAAGGAGGCGGGGAAGGCTGTCAGACTAGCAAAGGCCCAAACCAAGGAAAAGACAGCCAACTCGGTTAAGAAGGGGGATAATACCTTTTATAGGTACATTAGGGAGCGAAGAAAGACCAAGTGAGGGATAATGAGGCTTAATAAAGGGGAGGGTCGGTGGGCAGGGAGGGACAGTGAACAAGCAGGGATACTGACGAATACTTCTGCTCAGTATTCACAAAAGAAGAGGAGGGGGAGGTACCTAATCCAATCAACAGATGCACTCTTGATAGGGTGGTCGAAACCAGTCCTTTCACAGAAAAAATTGTTATGAAAGAACTCCTAAAACTGAAGGTGGACAAAGCAATGGGGCCTGATGGGATTCACCCCAGAATTCTAAAAGAACTAAGGGGAGAACTAGTGACACCACTGACTACTCTTTTTAACAAATCATGGGAGGATGGTGTGGTATCTAAGGACTGGAGGAGGGCGGATGTGATTCCCCTTCACTAAAGGAGGAGTAAAGCAGAGGAAGGAAACTACAGACCTGTTAGTTTGACCTCAGTGGTAGGGAAAATGATGGAATCACTTATGTAAGAAAGGACTGTTGAGTATCTAGTGGCCAACGGGCACAGGACACAAGGCAGCATGGATTCACAGCAGGAAGGTCATGTCAGACGAATGTAATAGATTTCTTTGACTGGGTGACCAAAGTAGTAGACCAGGGAGGGTCTGTGGACATGGCCTACCTATACTTTAGCAAGGCATCTGACACAGTCCTACACAAAAGATTAATAAACAAATTAGCCAGCCTGGGAGTGAGTCTCAGGGTGGTAGCCTGGGTAAAACATTGGCTGGACAACAGGAGACCGAGGGTAGTAGTAAACGGAATCCACTACGAAGAAAGGGAGGTTACTAGCGGAGTACTGCAGGGTTCAGTACTGGGCCTGGTCCTTTTTAATGTCTTTATAAGTGACATTGCACAGGGACTGGAAGGAAAAGTATGCCTCTTTGCAGACGACACAAAGATCTGCAACAGGGTTGACACACAAGGGGGGGTGGAAAGGATGAGAAGAGGCTTGTCAAGGCTGGAGGAATGGTCAAAGGTATGGCAGCTTAGATTCAATGCAAAGAAGTGCAACGTAATGCACCTGGGAAACAAAAACCCAGGGGAAGAGTACACAATGGGAGGGAAGGGGAGGTACTAGCAACAACAAAAATGGAAAGGGACCTGGGAATAGTCATATCAGATGACCTAAAGGTAAGCAAGCAATGCAAGAAGGCAGCAAGGAGGGCTGGGAGGATACTGGGATGTATAGGAACAGGCATCACCAGTAGAAAACGGAAAGTTATTATCCCTCTGTACAGACAGTTGGTGAGACCCAATCTGGAGTACTACGTGCAGTTCTGGGGACCTAATCTCCGCAAGGATATAGACAGGATGGAGGCAGTTCACAAGCGGGCAACAAAATGGTGTAGGGTCTGTACCAGAAGCCATATGAAGAGAGACTAAAGGAGTCTAATATGTATACCCTCAAGGAAAGGAGGGAGAGGGGGGGACATGATAGAAACTTTAAAGTACCTCAAGGGAACCAACAAAGTCGAAGAGGACAGCATCTTTCATAAAAAGAGATGTGCAAGAACAAGGGGACACAATTTGAAGATAGAGTGGGGACAGCTTAAGGGCAACGTGAGGAAGTATTTTTAAACAGAGAGGGTGGTGGACACATGGAATGGCCTTCCTGGGGAGGTCGTGGGGTCAAAAACAGTGGGGAAATTCAAGACTGCATGGGACAGACATAAAGCAATTCTGGTGGGGGGTAGGAAGAAGTAGGCTATTGGTTAACTAGGATCTGCAGCTTATCCAATAGGTAAGGAAATGGGCAGACTGGGTGGGCCAAGCGGTCCTTATCTGTCATCAAAGTCTATGTTCCTCTGTTTCAATGTCCATGTGAGCTCCCCATCCAAGAAGAGAAGCATCTGTAGTGATGGTTTTTGAGGGGAAGGGAACCCCTACTGACAGGTTGGTAGAGTCCTTCCACCAGTCCAGAAACTATAGCAAGTTTTTTGTAACTGGAATCAATTTGGACAGGGAATCGTAGCTTTGAAACCAGCAAAACATTAGGTAGTGCTGAATGTCCCTCATTCTGAACCTGACTCCTGGGACCAAGCTGACATAGATGCCAAGTGGCCCAGTAGCTGCAGGAAATGTCTGGCTGGTCTGGGCTGACCCAGGACAAAAGAGTTTGCCACTGACAGGAAATTTTGAATCCTTTCCACAGGAAGAGAGGCTCTGCTGTGTAAAGCGTCCAGCTGTGCTCCTATAAAAGTGAGGAGCTGAGCTGGTACCAACTGGGATTTCTTTAAATTTATAATGAACCCCTAGGATTGCAGAGTGTCCTTTGTTAAGGAAAGGGCCTGCTCCAGAAGAGGAGGAGGCTTTGCTACTATGAGCCATTCGTCCAAGTAAGGGTAGACTGATATCCCCTTTTTTCTTAAATGAGCCGCCACTACTGCTAGGCATTTTGTAAACACCCTTGGAACGGATGTCAGGCCGAAGGGCATGGCTGTAAACTGGTAGTGCCCTGAAGGGAGTGTGGACCTTAAAAACTTCCTGTGGGCCAACCTGATGGGGATATGAGCGTCTTTGAGATCTAGGGAGGCTAGCCAGTCTACCTGCTGTAATGACTGAATCACCAAATTCAGAGTGAACATCTTGAATTTGGGCTTCAAAAGGTGTCTGTTTAGGAACCTGAGGTTTAAAATAGGCCACCACTCCCAGTTTTTCTTTTGAGTCAGGAAGTACCTGAAGTAGAGCGTTTTGTCCCTTTGACGGACAGGCACTCTCTCCACTACTTTTGCTTCCAAAAGATGCTTTACTTCCAATTCCAACAGAACCTTCTCTGTTGCAGTTAAGAGGTTCGGAAAGCTGAGTTCTCTTTAGGGCTGGCATCTTTTTCAAGTGCAGAGACAGGCCCTTTTCCACTATCTCCAGGACCCACCTGTCTGTCGTAATAAGGGTCCAGGACTGGAGGTAGTGGGAGAGCCTACCACTACAGGCAGAGGGGAGGCGACCTGGGCTGAGGAGTCAGGGCTTTTGCTGAGAGGCAGGAGCAGGGATAGAGGTAGATCTCTTCTGGCCCCTCCTGCCTCTTTTTCTGTAGTAACTCCTTAACTGTGAGAGGTCAAACTAAGAAGGAAGGAAGTAGAAAGGTTTGGGAAAGTAGCCCCTGTCTCTGGTACCCTTGTGTTGAGGTTTGTGGGCCCCCTGAGGCCTAGTCTTGGTTGTGTTACTCTGATAGGTTGCCTTCTACTCATCAACCTTTTTCATATACTCCTCAGTCCTGGAATCAAAGAAAAGATTTATATCGCAAGGAAAGTCCATGAACAAAGGAAAAGTGCAGGCTGCCCTACGGGTATTAACGTAATTAAGTCTGGGTCATCCTATTTTAGGATGAACTCCACTGGAGACAGTGAGACAGTTCTTTTTAGAAAATGTTGCTTTTCTTTTTATTCAACACGTTCAAAACTAGGGGTGACAGTTCCGTGGCCCCGCCACTTCCTCAGGCCCCAACTGTGTTTCTAAAACAAAATACAAATAATATTTCTACCCTACAAAAATCCCTAAAACTGTCCAATATTATACCAACTGCATCCTTTAAACAGCGTTGTACAGTTTTCTTCACAGAGAAATGCAGTTGCTACCGCTAGAGCTAGCTTTGTCATCTCACAATCTCCCTCCCAAAAAGTCACCATATATGGCATAATCTTTGTTCTTCAGTTCTCCCTCCCAGGCAGACACCCCATCTTATGGCACCCAGTAATACCTTCCACCATCCTAGTATTACATTATGCTGTGTGTTTGCTATGGCCCTCCACTGGGATATGTATACTGTATATACTGTAAATATTAAACTTTCCTATAACCCATTTTATCATGAATTTTGCTGTACATCACTGTGTTTATGAATGTTTTTTTTTCCCCTGTATGTATAACTGTTTATATAAGTGTATTGATGTATCTGTTGTGTATCAACTGTTGAACCTCGACCTTATCAGGTCCATCTTGTAAACGAGCCTTGCTCAATGATGCTCGCCTGAATAAATAAAGATATGATTGATTGATTTCATTTAGATTGTTCATATAATTCATCGCTCATTATATTCAACCATAGATTCAGCATAATGCAATCGACCAAAACAAAACCCTCCTTATAACTTTAAATTAACCATTATATGTTTATATTGATTTCTTTTCTGCATTTAGCTGTAACAAGTGCTTATTCAACATGGAATTCAAAAAAACAGCTTTTACAAAAAATATACTTAATTTTGTGTAATACATATTTTAAGTCAATCATGTTTTTTTGTTTTAAAGGACTTTCAAAGTACGTCAGTCTGTGCTCACCCCAATATTCTCTGTAATGTTTACTCCATGAAATACATCATTCTGTATCCAGTTAATCCTTATGCCTAATAGTCATTAGGGATATTACAGTACTAATTTTCCATCTAGTCCCTTAACATGACTACAGATTCGTTGCTGGGAGAAATTACGATTTGCTCACCCTTAGTTTCTTGTTAATTCTTTGGCTTGCTCCCTTAAATTAACTTTTCTTCATTTTTAATTCACCTTAAAGTGTGAGAAAATGCATCACTGTAAACAGTTTTTGTCCAGTTCAAACCCATCTAAACTTAAAACAAAGTTCCAATTGAGTAAATTACCCATACTACTAGGCTTTTTAACTTCCAGCATATATCTTGCTAACTGGCATGTGAACAGTTCTTTAAGAGCCTTTGCAGTCACTGTTTTCTGGTCTCCTGTGAAACATAGCCAATTTTAAGTCCTTTATGTTGTACTAACTTCTGTTTTCTCAAAGAATATTGCATCTTTACTTTAAAAATTCTTACCAGCAACAAAGCAATGCCAACCTAGCCCTTAGGGAGAGGTTGCTGGTCACAAGTCACGGTTTAAATCCTGCGGGAGGTGGGGGAAGCAACTGACGTCATGAATGACGTCACACTGGCTCTGCTCCCCAGTGGTGCTGAATACTGCCAAACCTGGCAGTTCAGTGTGGTCCCTAGTAGCTCAGTCAGTAGGACATTAACACTGAGGATCTGAACCAGGGGTCAACACTGCAGCGGTTCGCCCCGCACCCTGGATTGTTGAGTCCAAAACATATTTTCATTTTTTCAATAAAAAATACCACATCTTTTTTAGAAGATCCTTTTTCAGCATTATTAATTATATCAAAAGTTACATTAAAATGTAAAAAATATCAAGGGAAAAAGAGGGCATCAGCACGGGGTGAGGGGTAGAAACTGCATTAACAAGACATCCATCTTATTTACAGGATTTTTTTGGCAATTGCTTAACCAGGATTTTAAATCTCCAGTGCCTTCTTTTGTGCCCAAAATGATACAATTATTTACAGAAACAAAGAAATATGGTCTCTCCACAACACACTGTATGAGCATTATGGAATATTTATTTATTTGGTTTTTGTTTACCGGGTAAGTACACTAGACAACAATGTTGCCTATATTCAGGCACGACCCGGGACAGTACAGACAGGGGAGACCAGAGTCAACATTAAAGAGTATTTCATGATGCAGCATGAGGTGAGAACAAACATTTGAACAGTATACAGCCAGGCACAGTCATTATCAGTGATGACAAAGAGAAACAGATAAAATTACATTAACTATTTTCATCTGATGATACATCAATGACTAAACTGAAACGACAAACAGCAAACAAAACTTAAATGAAGTAGAATTATAACAACAGGATTTCTGCTGGATGTGGGAAACTTTCAGATTTTGGAGGCCAGCAGGAAATCAGTAAGTGCCATAGGGAGGAGAAAATGCTAGGAGAGAGGCTTAAGTTACAGCACACGAGCAGCAGTCAGATTCTAATAGGTGTGCCCGAAGCCCCAGTTTAAAGGCCTTGTGGGATTTGGAGAGTTTGATGTGGGAGGGAATGGAGTTCCATGAGTGGGGGGGGGCAGATATGGCGAAGGATCGTTTTCCTTTTTTGTGAGATATCTGGGAATTTCAAGTTGGGTTTGAGCAGATGCCCTGAGGAGGGTAATGCTTGGGAGGGCTGAGTTAATAATTCGGCAAGGTATTTAGGGGACCCCGTTCTGATCATATTATCAATTGTACAGCCCGCAGAATAGTATCTGAGCGAGTCTGGGGAGAGCCAATTTAGTTTCGAGTAGAGCAAGCAATGATGGGTAAGTCTGTGAGCGGAGAGAGCAAATCTGCCTATACTGTTATAGCAGGTGCTCCATTTCTGGAGTGCTCCTTTGCTAGCTTTAAGGTAAACCTGAGAGCAATATGTCAGAGTAGGGAGAAGAAATCCTTGTGCAATAGCAAGCTGGGCAGCGTCATTGAAGGAGGACCTAATTTTAAAGGCAAGACCAAGTTTTGAGTAAACTGTCTTACATGTAGCCGCAATGTGGAGGTTAAAGTCAAGAGATGGGTTGACAGTGACTCCGAGATACCTGAAGAAGGTAACGAATTCAAGAGGGGAGTCATCTAGAGAATGTATCAATAAGTCTGGAGTAAGAGAGCTGATTCTTGACGGGGGCCAAAAAGCATAGTTACGGTTTTCTTAGCATTCATTAGGCGCCTGTTCTGTAGTAACCATTCCTGCAAGCAGTTGAAGTCTGCTTGAAGATGTACTCTTACTGATACGGGATCTTTACCACTGGAGAGAAGCACATGTCATCATCATAAAGGATTAACGAGGAGGAGCAGGGAAGGGGAGGGCAAGTTGTTAATGAAAAGGGAGAAAAGTAGTGGGCCAAGAATACATCCTTGGGGCCCTCCAACAGAGGCAGGGGAAAGATCTGAGATGGCGGATTCAATTTGGACAGATTGCAACCTCCCTGAGAGGTAGCTATTGAACCAGGAGATGGTCGACAGGTCAAAGCAAAGGCGGGACAGTTTGGAAAGTAGCACAGAGTTATTCACAAGGTCAAATGCCTTTGTGAGATTGATAAATACGGCCCCAGTGAGCAGACTCTAATCCATCGCTGTAAGGACTGCATTTGTCAGCTGAAGTAGAGCAGTTGTGGTGCTGTGTCCTGTTCGGAATCCATGCTGGGTAGGGGATATAAGGTTGTGAAGGTGCAGGTAATTTGTGACCTGAGTAGCGATGGCCTTCTCGAGAAGTTCATTTAGGGTAGAGAGAATGGCAATCGGTCTATAGTTTGACATATTTTTGGTATCCCCTTTTTTGTGAACAGGGACAACGCGAGCAGTTTTCCACAATGTTGGTACTGTTTGGGTTATTATGGAAAGATTAAAGATTCTTGCAATAGGAACAGCAAGGGCAGGGGCTGCCTGCTTCAAGAAGGTTGGCAGTAGCCCATCCGGGCCAGCAGATCCATAGGTGGATACTGATTTGAGGAGATGCAGCACTTCGGTGGAGGAGACTAATGTGAGACGAAAAGGGTTTCATGTGAAAGTTGCACCTCAGGAGGAGGTGAAAGAGGTTGGTTGAATTTCTCAGTGTATTGGAGAGATCCGAGAATTGTGCATTAAGAGCATTAGCAATAGTAGGTAACTTATTACAGTTTGCGTCATTCAGTGTCATGTCAGTAATGGCCGTCTTGGGCCTTTGCCCAATGAAAGTTTTGATGTGATTCCAAAACCCTGATATCACCCGCTGAAGATTGGAGAAGCTTAAGGCAGTAGCTCCTTTTAGCCTTCCGAATATCTTTTTTGCAGGCATTTCTCAGTAGTCTATAGTTAACCCAGTCTTTTGATTGTTGGGACTTCTTTGCAAAGGTCCAGGCCTTGTCTCTTTTTATCATGGCTTGAAGGAGGTCTTTTTTTAGCCATTTATTAGGGGAGCCCCGAGGCGCCTTTTTTTCAGAGGGATGTGCAGATCCTGAAGGGCCAGAAGCTGATACATCAGGTATTCAAGTGCTGTGTTTACATCATCAGTGTGACAGATGGGAGACCAGTCTATATTATTTATATCCTCGAGAAGTGCAGTTCGGTTTAGTTTGGCAAAATCCCGAAATTAAATGTTTCTTGGGGGGGTTTAAGGCAGTGGCCATTCCAGATACAGAACGTAGGCAGGTGATCACTAATAGAATCCGAAAAGGTCCCTGCAGCAATTATTTTATTTGCTCTATTTGTAGCCATCTATTCCAGGAGAGATTGGCGCTCCGAGATGGAAGAGATGCGTGTAGGGCTAGAGACAAGTTGAGCGAGATTAAGTCGGGCAAGAGCTTCAGTATATGTACCGGCGTGACTCCCTGATAGGTCTAGGTTGAAGCCTCCCATTAGTATGACTTCAGATCTACCCTTTAGAGTGGCCAGATAATCCAAGAGCCCATTTAAGCCAGGGAGAGCCCCCTTTGGAGGATTGTAGGCACAGATCAGATTTAGCCTTTTATCACCCGCTAGTTGTAGAACTATATGCAGAGCTTCACAGTGATTTGTTATCCAAGACTGGAGTACAGAGAGATTGAGATGCTCTTTATAATAAAGGGCAACTCCTCCACCCTTTTGTTTGGTGGGGCGATTGGATCCGGACAAGCTGTAGCCAGGAATTTTGTACATGGAATCAGGCATCTCTGGCCTGAGCCATGTTTCATATATTCTCAAATGTCCTCAATAATAAAAATCCCAGTCATATTCTTCATTTAGTCCAATCTCTGGATTTAAACAATTCATGGTGAATATCCAGAAAACTTCTCGCTTCCTTAACATATTGTCCCAATGAGCCTTTCCACTCTGTGGCATGGGGACTTGTTCCAGTCCCCAAAACTGGAGCGATTTAGCGGAGTGTCCCATAGTGTTATAATGTCTTGACACTGATGAGTTTTCATCTCCCAAATGAATATTGCTCTTATGTACACTTATTTGTTTCTAAAGCTCCTATTTAGTTTTTCAAAAATTTAATTTGTCACCGGGGCAGTGCAGAATGTACACAACATGGTCCCTCTTACAATCAATATGTTGTTTTATTGTGAACTTCCTGTTGGTGTATGGATCTTCAAATTGTTGTTTTTTTACTCGTATTTCCATACTGAAAGCAGTGACCACAAGGTACACTTATCTTTCTCTCCAACTAGATCAGTTTACCCTTTCTGTTTACAAAAATTCTATCGGAAAATTAGGTTAGCAGACTGGTTCAGTGAGAAACCTGTAGGACCAGTAACCAAGAAATAAGATACTGAAAAATCATTGGGTATTAAACCAACATTTAACCCACCCAAAGGAAAAGACATAGTGAAGACATACATATATCAAAATAGTAGACAAACAGATAAAAGAGATCTGTAATAAAGAAAGTTTAACACCAGAATGGAATAACCTAACGAAAAAAGAAGGAGACACTTTGCATTGATTAGAAGAGGACAAACCTATCATAATCAAACCTGCTGATAAAGGGGGTAGTATAGTCCTTTTGGACTACACCAAATATAGGGATGAATGTTTCAGGCAGTTATAGGACACTGATAGATATCTAAGGATTGATAGGGATCCTACAGAAAAAAATTAGACAGGATATTAAGGATTTACTAGACCAAGCAGTAGATATGGGTTGGTGCACTGGGGGAAAGGGAGAAATGTTACAAAAACAGACCCCTAGGATTCCACTATTTTATATTTTGCTGAAGGTGCACAAAGTCCCAGTCACTCCACCTGGAAGGCCTATAGCATCAGGCACAGACTACATATTAGAGCCATTATCTAAATGTGTGAACTTCCACATTAACGCTGAAGTGAGTCATGTTTTTACTAAAGCAATAAAAAGTACAAAAAAAAATCACTGAAGTGAGCAAAATGGAAACTTTTGTCAGTGATTCTGATCATGTCACAGATATCATCTCAGATTTAAATAAACATGTAGAAGATTGGGAGAATAAAATGTTAGTCACTTTCGACATTAAGGATCTATACACCGGTACTGACCATGAAGAAGGTCTAGATTCACTTTTACAAGCTTTAAGGACAAGAAAGGATCTCCATCATCCATGTGAATTTCTCTGCGGTTCAGCAGAAATAGTTTTGAAACAAAATTATTGTAGATGTGAGGAAAGTTTTTTCATCCAAGTAAAGGGGATGGCTATGGGGAGCACAATGGCTACCACATATGCCAACCTCTTTATGTGGAGCTTTGAGAAGGTGCACATATTGGATCATGCAGTTAACATTTTTCTGGACAAGATAGTACTTTGGAAGAGGTATGTAGATGATATTATCATGATTTGGCAGGGTAGCGAGGCAGAGCTGAGTGACTTTCACAATTATTTGCACAGTCGCAAAAGCAATCTTTCTTATACTATGACAGCTGACAAAGAAATAATCCCATTTCTAGATCTATGTACAGTATATATAAGGATTCTAATGGCCTGGAGACCAGTTTATTCCATAAGTAAATGTCTAAGAATAATCTGCTGCACTATAGCAGCTAGAAATATAGAAACATAGAATTTGATGGCAGATAAGGACCGCTTGGCCCACCTAGTCTGCCGATTTCCCCTACCTAATGGATAAGCTGCAGATCCTAGTTAACCAACAGCCTACTTCCTCCAACCCCCCCACTAGAATTGCCTTATGTCTGTCCCATGCATTCTTGAATTCCCCCACTGTTTTTGACTCAGTGACCTCCTCAGGAAGGCTGTTCCATGCATCTACAACCCCCTCTGTGAAGAAATACTTCCTCACATTATCTCTGAGCTGTCCCCCCTCTATCTTCAAATTGTGCCCCCTTGTTCTTGCACATCTCTATTTCTGAAAGATGCTACCCTCTTGGACTTTGTTGATTCCCTTGAGGTATTTGAGAGTTTATATCATGTCTCCCCTCTCCCTCCTTTCCTCGAGGCTATACATGTTAAGCTCCTTTAGTCTTTCTTTGTATGTCTTCTGGTGCAGACCCTGCACCATTTTGGTTGCCCTCCTCTGGACAGTCTCCACTCTGTCTATGTCTTTGCGGAGATGGGGTCTCCAGAACTGTACACAGTACTCCAGATGTGGTCTTACCAACTGTCTGTACAGCGGGCCAACAACTTCCTGTTTTCTACTGGTGATGCCTCTCCCTATGCATCCCAGTATCCCACCAGCCCTCCTTACTGCCTTCTCACATTGCTGGCCCACCTTTAGGTCGTCTGATATGACTACCTCCAGGTCCCTTTCCATTTTTGTTGCTGTCAGTATCTTACCCCCCATTGTGTACTCTTCCCTTGGGTTTTTGTTTCCCAAGCACATTACTTTGCACTTCTTTGTGTTGAATCTAAGCTGCCATATATTTGACCATTCCTCCAACTTGCCAAGTCCCTTTGCATCCTTTCCACCCCATCTTGCTTATCAACCCTGTTGCAGATCTTTGTGTCATCTGCAAAGATACATACTTTCCCTTCCAGTCCCTCTGCAATGTCACTTATAAAGACATTAAAAAGGACTGGCCCCAGTACTGAACCCTGCGGTAACCCACTAGTAACCCTCCTTTCTTCACTGTGGACTCCCTTTACTATTACCTGCTGTGTCCTGTTGTCCAGCCAGTGTTTTACCCAGGCTATCACCCTGGGACCCACTCCCAGGCTGGCTAATTTGTTTATTAATCTTTTGTGCAGGACTGTGTCAAATGCCTTGCTAAAGTCTAGGTAGGCCATGTCCACAGCCCTTCCCTGGTCTACTACTTTGGTCACCCAGTCTAAGAAATCAATTAGATTTGTCTGACATGACCTTCCAGCTGTGAATCAATGCTGCCTTGGGTCCTGTGCCCCACTGGCCTCTAAGTACTCAACAATTCTTTCCTTCAGAAGTGGCAGGGAAGGTAAGGGAGAAAAAGACAGCATTCAGGAAATATAAGGAAACACAGAAAGAGCAGGACAGAGAATTGTACCAGTTAAAGCCCCACTGGCCTCTAGGTACTCAACAATTCTTTCCTTCCGAAGTGAACCCATCATTTTCCCTACCACTGAGGTCAAACCGACAGGACTGTAGTTTCCTGTCTCTGTCTTGCTCCTACTTTTGTGAAGGGGAATCACATCCACCCTCCTCCAGTCCTCAGGTACCACACCATCCTCCCATGATTTATTAAAAAGGGTAGTCAGTGGTGTTACTAGTTCTTCCCTTAGTTCTTTTAGAATTCTGGGGTGAATCCCATCAGGCCCAACTGCTTTATCCACTTTCAGTTTTAAGAGTTCTTTCAGAACCCTTTCTTCTGTGAAAGGACTAATATCAACCCCCCTATCCAGAGTGCTTCTATTGACTGGATTAGGTATCCCCCCCGCTTTTCCATTGTGAATACTGAGCAGAAGTATTCGTTCAGTAACCCTGCTTTTTCACTGTCGCTCTCTGCCCAACCACCTTCCTCTTTATTCAGCCTCAGTATCCCTGCCTTAGTCTTTCTTTGCTCCCTAATGTGCCTATAAAATATTTTATCCCCCTTCTTAACCGAGTTGGCTATCTTTTCCTCGGTTTAAGCCTTTGCTATTCTGACTGCCCTCCTCGCTTCCTTCTGCTTTAACTGGTACAGTTCTCTGTCCTGCTCCTTCTGTGTTTCCTTATACTTCCTGAATGCTGTCTTTTTTCTCCCTTACCTTCCCCGCCACTTCTTTTGAGAACCATAGTGTTTTTTTCTTTCATTTTGATTTGTTTATTTGCTTCACACAAAGGCTTGTTGCCTCTGTGGTGGCGGTTTTAATGTTTCCCCATTGTTGCTCCACCCCACCTTCTTGTCTGTTTGCTAGTGCTTTTCTGAGGCACTCTCCCATTTTGACAAAATTGGCCGTCCTGAAGTCCAGCACTTTCACTTTTGTGTGTCTTGACTCTACAGCTAAGTTTATTTGTGAACCACACTGTTTGGTGGTCGCTAGTTCCCAGATGGCAACCCACTTCAAGATCAGAGATCCTCTCTCCGTCCCCATTTGAGAGTACCAGGTCTAAGATTGCTCCCTCCGGAGTGGGTTCCAAAACTAGCTGTCTGAGGCATGTCCCCTGTAGGGCATTGAGAATGGCCCTGCTCTTGGATATGGCAGCAGCAAAAGTGCTCCAGTTAACATCTGGCATATTCAGGTCCCCCAACAGCAATATCTCCCCTTTCTCTGCCATCCCAAGGACGCCTTTTATCATTTCCTTGTCTATTTCCTCCCCCTGAGACGGGGGTCTGTATACAACCCCTGTGCGGATTGTGGAGCCATTCCCAGTCTCCAGAGTGACCCACAGTGCCTCCTCTCCTCCCTGTTCACCCTTTAGTTCTGTTGCTTTGATCTCTTCCCTTACACAGAGACTCCTCCTCCTCTTCTTCCCACCCTGTCCCTCCTGTAGATTTATACACTCTGGTGTGGTGACATCCCAGTCATGGTTCTCTGTGTACCATGTTTCTGTGACTGCCATGATATCCAGGCATCCCTCTTCCATCAAGGCCACCATTTTGGGGAGCTTTTTACCTAGACTATGGGCACTGGTACTCATTACCCTCCATTTTTTATGGCTTTATTTTTTTTTGCCCCATCCCTGTCTTTACTGCCTTTGTCTTTTTCTCCATTTACCCCGTCCTTCTCCCTACTGACTGCTCTATCTTGGTGTTTACCTCACTAGCTACCCTGATTTGGGGAGGGGGGGGATTCAGAAACAATCAACTACAACTCTGACCCTCCACCCCGGGGAGTGCCTTCCTTCCTTTCAGACACCTATTTCACAGAGGTTAAGTAACTGGTCTAGTCACAAATGACTGCAAATATCTCCCAGCTACAGTTCCTCCCTATCAAATTAAAGTTAAAACTAAGAAAAGTCAACTCCCAAAACAGAATCAATACTAGTTACTTACACATGTCCAAAAAGTAATAATTCAGTTCAGTGTAGTCTACTCTAGAAAATAACCTCCTTGTTTCAAGGAAGCTGTGGCTGCTTTCTCGCTCTCTCTGTCTCAGCAGACAGAGACCACAAACAACTCCTGTTATAAATCCACAGTTCAACTAGGCCCCTTTCAGCTCCTCCCCTTAACAGACGCCTATTTCACAGAGGTTAAGTAACAGGTCTAGTCACAAATGACTGCAAATATCTCTCAGCTACCATGACACCCGACTCAAAAAAAGTACACCTAAATCCCAGTTCATAAGGGCAAGTCACAACTGTAGCAAACCACAAGAGTATAAAAGAATAGGGGAAGAAATGACTGAATGGTTCACAGACAGGGGCTACAACTATGCCCTGGTCAGGGGGACAGAACAACAGATCACTAGACATCCCAGTGAAACATACTTCACACAGACACCAAAATGAGAAATAGGGGAATGAAGAGTGTTTTCCACCCCCTACAGTCATTTAAATGGTAAAATTAAAAATGTTATTCTAAGAAATTGGCATATTCTTCAGACGGAAGCAGGGAGAAACAACAGATTCAGGAACACACCTCTCATCACCTCTTGAAAAACAAATCTATTAAAGGTTGTCTAGGATACACCCAACATTACATCCCACGTACCCAGGATAAGCAATTATTGTTGGGTCCATAGGCACCAGGCAGTGCACCTTGTGGCCACTGCTTTTAGTGTGGAAATACGAGTAAAAAACAACAATTTGAAGAGCCATACACCAACAGGAAGTTCACAATAAAACTACATATTGATTGTATGAGTGACCATGTTGTGTACATTCTACACTGCCGGTGACAAATTATATGTTGGAAAAACTAAAAAGGAGCTTAGGAAACGAATACATGAACATAAGAGTCATATTCGTTTGGGAGATGAAAACTCATCAGTAGCAAGACATTATAACACTATGGGACAGTCCGCTAAATTGCTCCATTTTTGGGGACCGGAACAAGTCCCCATGCCACAGAGTGGAGAGGCTCATTGGGACAATATGTTAAGGAAGCGAGAAGTTTTCTGGATATTCACCATGAACTGTTTAAATCCAGAGGTTGGCCTAAATGAAGAATGCGACTGGGATTAATATTATTGAGGACATTTGAGAATATATTCCATAATGGTCATACAGTGTGTTGTGGAGAGACCATATTTCTTTGTTTCTGTAAATAATTGTATCATTTTGGGTACAAAAGAAGGAACTGGAGATTTAAAATCCTATAAATAAGATGGATGCCTTGTTAATGCAATTTCTACCCCTCACCCCCACCCCCGTTTTGATGCCCTCTTTTCCCCCTTGATATTCTTCACATTTGTAATGTAACTTTTGATATTGTTAATAATGCTGAAGAAGGATCTTCTAAAAAATATGCTGTATTTTTTATTAAAAAAATGAAAATATGTTTTGGACTCAACAGTCCAGATTTGGGGCGGGGGGACCACTGCAGTGTTGACCTCTGGATCAGATCCTCCCTCCGTGTTAACATCCTACTGACTGAGCTACTAGGGACCACACTGAACTGCCAGGTTTGGCAGTATTCAGCACCACTGGGGAGCGGAGCCAGTGTGACGTCATTCATGACGTCAGTTGCTTCCCCCACCTCCCGGAGGATTTAAACCGTGACTTGTGACCAGCAACCCCTCTCTAAGGGCTGGGTTGGCGTTGCTGTGTCACGGGTAAGAATTTTTAAAGTAAAGATGCAATATTCTTTGAGAAAACAGAAGTTAGTACAACATAAAGGACTTAAAATGGGTTATGTTTTACAGGAGACCAGTAAACCGTGACTGCAAAGGCTCTTAAAGAGCCATTCACACACCAGTCAGCAAGATATATGCTGGAAGTTAAAAAGCCTAGTAGTAAGGCATGTTACTCAAGTGAAACTTTGTTTTAAGTTTAGACAGGTTTGAATTGGACAAGAACAGTTTATAAGGATATATTTTTTCACACTTTAAGGTGGATTAAAAATGAAGAAAGGTTAATTTAAGGGAGCAAGCCACAAAATTAATAAGAAACTAAGGGTGAACAAATTATAATTTTTCCCAACAACGAATATGTAGCCATATTAAGGGACTAGAAGGAAAATTAATACTGTATTATCCCCAATTATTATTACGCATAAGGATTAACTGGATACTGAATGATGTATTTCATGGAGTAAACATTACAGAGAATATTGGAGTTAGCATAGAAAGACATACTTTGAAAGTCCTTTTTTCAAAAAACAGATGACTGACTTAAAATATGTATTACATACAATTAAGTATGGTTTTTATAAAAGCTTTTGGTTTTTGGAATTCCATGTTGAATAAGCACTTGTTACATCTAAATGTAGAAAATAAATCAATATAAACATATAACAACTGGCCAACAATTTTTTCCATAGGCTGAGCCAGTTATAATTTGCAAAATGCACACCACCTCAATTAAGAACAGACACTCCCTGATTGGCTGTTGAGGTCCTGCTGGGCAGGCTAATCAATCTGGGAAACATGGTGGCTCCATATCCTCTGTAGCGAGGAGCCGCCACACCAGGAGTGCTCGTCTGCACCGAGAGAAAAAAAAGCTGCATTTGTGCCAAGAGTCCTCATTTTTTCTTTTCTGCCAGCTTAAAAATAGAAACAAAAAAGCTATCAGGTTTCTCATGCCATTCGGATATCACACTGGACTACAACTGCCAACAGGAAGGGCTCCAACCCTATGTGCCTCGCTAAGGTAATCCCAAATCATAATTTACAAATCACCAAACTAAATGAAAAATTAAAAACTAAAACAAGCTAAAAGAGAGTGTGTATGTGTGTGTGTGTGTGTGTGTGTGTGCCTGCATGACAAACAGCACCACAAAAATCAATGTGGCAAAAAATTGCTAACCAGCAATTATAACAAATAAAAGATGAGGAAGTGTGCTTTTAACTCAAATTGAATGATTGCCCTTGGTGTGGGATGCTTTAATAAACCCCTCAGGCTTCACCCTCAGGGTTTATGTAGCACCCCACACCTCGGGCAACCATTAAATTCTCATTAAGCACACTTCCCCATCCATTATTGTATATATATATAATGGTTAATTTAAAGTTATAAGGCGTGGTATTGTTTTGGTTGATTGCATTATGATGACTCTATGGTTGAATACAATGAGTGATGAATTATATGAAGAATCTAAATGAAATATTATTTGTATTTTGTTTCAGAAACACAGTTGGGGCCTGAGGAAGAGGTGGGGGCCACAAAACTGTCACCCCTATTTTTGAATGTGCTGAATAAAAAGAAAAGCAACATTTTCCAAAAGGAACTGTCTCCAGTGGAGTTCATCCTAAAATATATAAATATTTTTTTGCACTTTCCTTTTTTTTTTTTTTAATCCCCTCCTTACTGCCCACTCGGTCCACTCCTTCGGACCGATCAATCCCTCCCATGGTGTCTGCCCCTAGAGTGCCAGGCTTACTCCGTTGGTTCCCTACCTTCCTCCCCCTTCCTCCAGAGAGCCTGTACAGCAGGGTCTGCCCATGGGTAGGAGATCGGGGCTGGGATCGGTCATCATCCTGGCCCGAGAGGGTGTTTTTCTGCTTTTCTTCCCTTAGTCCCTCCTCCCCGAGGGCATCGGCACAGAGTACTGATGTCCAGACAGATGGCATGCTGATGCACACCATTGTCAAATGCCCACAGCGTCCTCCCCACCCCTAGCGAAGAGCTGCCTGGTGCCCGGTGCCCGTGCTTCCGCCGGCGCCCGGTGTATCAAGTGCTCAACTTTACCAGGAGGAGGAGAGCATCCATTGGGATGCTCTGATCCTCCTCCCTCCCTCCCCCGACGACCCGAGTCCATTTCCGAACCCGGGTAGCCGGCGTAGTGCGAGGTGTGGCGTCCAGTACCTCAACCCTCAGCGCCACCGGGCCAGCGTAAAATATTTTTTGATTGATTGCAAGGAAAGTCCATGACTTTGGACTGAGTATCTTGTGACAGGTCTGTTGTTCTGAGCCAAGCAAAATGCCTCAGAGAAATAGCCTGGGCATTTACCCTTGAGGCTGCATCATTGCTGTCATCTGCCATGTGGAACTGGTACTTAATGGACTCCAGAGCTGTTTTAGCTGTTTACACTAAATCCTTAGCCATGGACTCTGAACCTCATTTGACAATGGCTAATACTTGAGGTCCGTAAAGCATTCTGATATTTGGCTGTATAAGCCATGTAAGAAGCCAGGCGAAGAAGGAGAGAGACTGAAGTATACATTTTCCTTGCCATAAAATCCAGCATCTTAGAATCTTTTTCTGGGGGATGGGAAGAAAGGGAAACCCCAGCCTTACCACATGCTGCTTGTTGCACCACTCCTTCATGACTTGGGTGCACAAACAAAAATTCTGTACCAGTTTTTGAAAACAGATATTTATTGTCAGCCCTTTTTTCAACCCCTTGTACAGAAGAGGGGGTTTGAAGACTTTTCATAGTGTTCTTCCTGAAGGGTTTATAAATAGGGAGAACCAGTTTCTTAGGGTGGGGGAAGACCTTTCATCTCTCTATAGTCCTGATCTTCCTCCTCATCCTGGCTGGACTCTTGAGAGGCGAGATCAAGCGTGTCTGCCATGTGTTATAGGAAAGAAAACAGGGAGGAATTGTCCTCCTGGTCAGGAGAAGTCCCAAAATTTGGATCAGGAGACACACTGGGTTCCAGGACCTTACCCTCCGAAGTGTCATCAGGGGGCTCATAAAAATCATCATTATCATACCCTTCATCAGCCCCTACAGCCAAGGGAGCGTTAGAAGGGTTTTGCCTAGGAAAATCAGAGGCACCAAAAATAGAGCCCATGCCCTCAATAGTTTGGTAAAGGTGCCAGGCTTTTGCCATATCCACCATAGAGGGAAGGTCCCCTGAAAAATCTTGAGGGTTACCCTCCTGCAGTTCAATATTTTTTGTCTCATCTTTATGCTTCTTTCCCATTGCAGTCCCACCTTTGGCACCACCTGGAGGAGCAACAGGATTTTTATCTTTACATATCTTTTTTGATGCCACCTCATCAGTGACTTGTTCAGGTTTTCTTTTAGAACTAGGCACTTCGTCAGAACCCCTTGAATTTTTAGATTTAGGAACTTCATCAGCCCCTTTAGCCTTATTTTCAGAAGACACTTCATCAGTGCCAGGCTTAGTGTTCTTTGTTTTCAAAGGCACTTTATCAGCACCTGTACCAGGCTTAGATTTCAAAGATGCCTCATCAGCACCTGCATTATTTATATTTTTTATAGGCCCCTCATCAGTAGCCTTGGGTCTGTGTTTGGGACCAGATGAAGACCCTTCTTCTGCCATTTCTCTTAGCCTTTTTGCTCTATTTCTTAAAGTTCTGGAACAGAATTTGGAGCAAAGAACACATTAATGATCTGGACCAAAGCACTTTAAACACAGGTCATGAGAATCAGCTTTAGCTAAAATTCTATAACAGTTCAAGCAATTTTTAAAACCTGTGGGTCCAGTCATTTTCTTTGGGGTTTCTGACATGCCCAGTTAACAGAAAACCCCTAAACAGAATGCTGAACCGTTCAAAAGCAAGATTCAAGGGTCAGTTCCCTCGCTGTAAGAACCATGACTTTTCTGAGGCAAAAGAAGTGTAAAAATCATTGGTTCATGCTAGAAAAAGGGAACCGCGATAGAAGTAAGTAAAATTGAATAAAAGGAACCATGAAAACACTATACGAGGTAACTAAATCTTTATAAAAATAAAGGAAAAAGGAACCACGCGGAACCGAGGGAAAAATGCAGTTCCCAGGAACCAGAGGGGAACCACAAAACTAACAAAAAATACTCAGCACACTGAAAATTGAAAGAAAACGAGACAAATAGCTACCAGTCTTGAAGAAAAACAACTTTTTCTTAACAGGAGTGAGAGCACCTTGGAGATAGTGTTGCTCAGTCCAGTGGAGAAAAAAATTCTAAAGCCTCCTTCCCTCTCTCTGCTCAGCACATTCCATAGTTGCAATCTGATTAGCTAATTCATAAATCTCATTACCATACATTCCACCTCTGGGGCAGTGCTAGCTATCCAGCTGACTGCAATAGTTACTGATGCTAAAGGACACCTTGGGGAAGAAAATGTACAATTACAAACAAAATACAGACAGTCAGGTGATGTGGTTACAATGAGGATGACATAAAGAGCATAGGCCGAGTGCAAATTCCCCCTTAAAGAAGCAAATGCTGCTGTGGATTTTTAAATAATATTTGCTGCTTTCCAATAATCAGACTTGGGTCTTTGTTTAACCCAGCTAATATTAGCGATCTCCCCTGCAGCTGAGCTCTCTTTGGTCTCCTGGGAAGTATATATTTTTTTGCCACTTGTCAGTACACACAAAGATGTTCTCCCCTGTCCTCTACTGTTCATGCCCCCTAAAAGGCCTGTTACTTGTCACTGATTTCTGTGCCATCATCCTTGCCTCAGACCAGGCTGAACTACAATTCTTCACTGAAGCACCATCATTCAACAACCCCCACCCAAACCTAAAGCACACCAGCTCTCTCCCATGGGCCCTGCAATCTTGGCCCTCCGACTAATCATGATCATCATCTCCTTGCTCTCTTTCTGCACTCCCTCACTATACTGTCCTCTTGCTGGCACCCCTCTACCTTCCACCTCCTCTTACTTATCCTGCTAGCAGGGGATGTAGAAACCAGCCCTGGTCCTTCGAACGTCCATCTTGACCACAGCAATGTGGTCTGGACAGGGTGCTGTAGCCTAAGGGTTGCACACTTGAACATGTGCAGCCTTCCAGCAAAGTTCTCTGAGCTCGAAGCATGGGTATGCCTACACAAACCACATGTCCTGGGACTATATGAAACATGACTCAAGCCATACCACAGTGATGCCTCCTACCAACTCTCTGGCTACTCCCTTCTGTAGCTTGATAGACCAGGCAGAAAGAGGTGTGGTGGTGTTGCACTATACATGCAGGACCATATTAATGCTACCATTATTGCCCACTCTGCCCCCTATGAGGTTAGTGAGTGGCTCGTTGCCAAAATTGTCCTGGGAGCATCTAAAAAATGGTATATAGGCTGCTGCTATAACTCTCCCTCAGGAGGAACACCGGGACTATCTAGTTTCCTGAACGGCCTTGCCTCTACCCCCTCCACTAGGGACACCATTTTAGTTGGGGATTTTAACCTCCATTGGACCAAATCCCCTGCCTCTGAATATGTACACCTCCTAAAGTCGCATCACCTTGAGCAAGTCATCTCCTCTCCAACCAGATACAATCCTCGCTCAACCAACCACTCCATCATAGATTGGATTGCCACCAACTGTCCGAGCCAAGTCCTCCAAGCAGGCATTATGGCAGACGCAATCAGTGACCACACCCCCACGTATAGTGCATTAACCACCAAATCAATACGTCTAGCATACAAATTACTATCTTTTAGGCAATTTAAAACCTCCAACTTGAACCTAGTGCTAAGGGATATCTGGGACATAAATTGGTCTTCACTCTACAACTTAAAGATGTCTTGGTGGCAGTGGCAGCCTTCTCAGAGGCTCTTCACACACTACAGGACAGATATTTCCCAATCACCACCAGGAGGATTAAAGGAGGTAACACCCACTGGCTATCACATGAACTGCTGGCCCAAATGAAAGCAAGGGACAAAGCATGGAGAGCTTTCAATGCATCCCCTTTCCCTCCTTTTTGGAATGCTTACAGGTCACTTCGTAACTCCTGTAAGCAGGCAGTGAAAACACTTAAACTTAAATACTTTACCAATCTGCAAAATGAGTTTCTTAGTAACTCTCGTAACTTCTGGGTCTCCATAAACACCCTCCTGAGCCCAAAGCCATATAAACCAATAACTGAACTCGCCTCTCCTGATTGTTCCACAAATGATCTAGGTATCATTGCTGACACCTTCAACAAAATGTTCACTGACCTCACCTCCTACACCACCAAAATCCCTCCTCAGCCCTCCTCTGACCAAAATAACCACCAAAGACATCCTTATCCACCTTGCCCTGCATTCTACCTAAGAGCCATTGATCACAGGGTCACTGGCAAACTCCTAAGAGGGCTACCTGCTAAGGGCAGCCCAGGCAGTGATGGCCTGTATCCCTCCTTTTTGAAAGTCATCTTCCCAGCCCTCGTTAGGCCACTTACCCACATTTTCAATCTCGCTCTCTCAAACTCCATGATGCCTGACTCATGGAAACATGCACATGTGGTACTTATTTTCAAAGCTGGTGACCCGACTGCACCAGAAAACTACTGTGCCATCTCCCTCCTCCCGCACCTAAGCAAACTATTAGAAAAAATCATACACCACCAACTTTCCGAATATCTGGAAAACTACAACCTTCTGACCCCACTGCAACATGGTTTCTGCAAACACCACAGCACCTCATCAGCCCTGGCCCTTTTCCACAACCATGTCCTTAGAAACATGGACATTGGTTTGGCCACAGGTGCAGTGTTTGTGGACCTTTCAAAAGCTTTCAACCTTGTGGACCATCTACTACTTTTTTTTTTCCCAATTGTTTAACCAGGTGAGACACACTAAGCTGAAAGCTTTTTTACAGGTGCAACTTGGAAGCACAGGGAAGTTAAGTGACTTGCTCAGGGTCACACAGTATATGCAAGTGGGGGCTGTGGGGTTCAAACCCAGGTCTCCAGATTTGCAGCTCAGAGCCTTAAACCACTAAGCTATACTGCCTCCCTAAACTTGACACCTTGCTCAACCTAGGCTGCTCCATAGATGCAGCTGCTTGGTTCCGCAGCTACCTGGCAGACAGAACCCAGTCTGTCACGATAGAGAAGGTTATTTCTGTCACTCTGCCAGTCCACACTGGTGTACCCCAGAACTCCATACTGGGGTCTCTGTTGTTCTCTCTTTTCATAAAAAATCTTCCTGCAGAGACATAAAATGCAACGCCCTACTCTATGCTGATGACCTCGTCATCTACCATAGTGCCAGATCCCTCAAAACCATATCCTCTACCCTCACCAATAACTATGGAGCAGCACAAAACTGGTTCCTGTCCAAAACAAACTCCTGGTAAATGAGAAAAAAACAAAGGCCGTGCTCTTTGGCTCAAAGCCATTCCTCACAATGGTTGCCAATACAAATGACACACTTCTGACAGAAACCCCTGCTGGATCTCCTCTAGATATAGTATCCTCCTTCAAATACCTAGGAGTGACTCTCGATCCTTAATTACTTTTAATGCCCACATTGATAATATTGTAAAGAGGGTCCATCAGAAGCTGGGAACAGCCTACCGGGTCAGCCACCTCCTGACTCAGGAAGCTTGCCTTGCTATCACCCAGGGACATCTCCTGCCTTTCCTTGACTATTGCTCTCCCGTTTTCTCCACCTCTTCTGCCTCACGTCTCTCCCAGCTAAGTATCACATATAACCCCATCTGTCGCTTCATCTTCCAGGGTCCTTACTCCACTCATCACTGCTCTCTTTACTAGTCACTTGGCTGGCCATCCCTTCATGGCCGCTATGAATATGCCTTGGGCAATCTAGTCAACACCTCTCTCAGAAACTCTCCGAAGTCACCTTTCTCACCGATTCTCTCTGCCCGTGTGGTTACTCATTCTCTCAGAGACTCTTCCATTCCCCCCTTGTAGTCCCCCGTGTATCTATTGTTATGGGGAGTAAGGCTGTCTCTATCTCTGCCCCTTCTCTCTGGAACAAACTTTCACCTGTCATCAGAAACGCACCCTCTCATCAGTCCTTCAAATTGCAACTGAAAGAGTGGTTAAAGTCCTGGGCTACCTGTATGTGCTTCCCTAGGCAACCCTCTCACCAAACAGCCACCACAGAAGCCATACTGTATCTCTTGATGTACCACCTGGATGCTGACCACTAGTTTGTACCTCTTAGCACTGCTTGCCCCTTCCTGGGTTGACATGGATCACTGTAAGGTATTTCCACCATGCTTTATCACATATCCCGACTGATCAAGTGATGTGGGGATCTATGATGTCACCGCTCCACGTGTGACCAACCATGTATCTGAGACCCAGGCATGCAGTC
This sequence comes from Neoceratodus forsteri, assembly GCA_016271365.2. Classification (NCBI taxonomy): domain Eukaryota; kingdom Metazoa; phylum Chordata; order Ceratodontiformes; family Ceratodontidae; genus Neoceratodus; species Neoceratodus forsteri. The sequence goes on along the minus strand of CM057450.1, from coordinate 1,336,217,942 downwards.
TTGTATTTGTTATGAAACTTGTGTGTTAGATTTGATATTTAATGTTTCATTGCTGTTGATTTCATGTTACTCAGTGTATATTGCTTCTTTCTGTAATGTTACCTGTGCCTATTGCTTCAACCTTGTATTGTCCGCCACTGTATGGCTGGGGTTGCAACTGAAAATCGTCCTTTTCTATCAGCTTGCCTACCCGGTCACCAAAAACATAAATAAAATAAATAAAAAAGTACAGACAAAATGGCAAAACATTTCATAAGGAGGACAACTAAGTTAGCATACAAATCATCTGTGCAAATTGGGCAAACTCAAAAAGTGCACAGTGCCAGAGTGAAGGGAGGCTCAGCTGGTACTGAAAGTGGGAGTCAAAACAGTTGATAAACTTCAATGAGGTTGCTGGAACTATGAAGTTGGGGAGGTAAGGGGTGGTCAAAAGCCAGGCAAGGGTAAGGAAGTGTTCAGGAAGAGGGTGGTCAGGAGCAGGGAGGAGGGGGAGGAGTTTTAGCTGGCGTTTAACGGAGGGAACAGAGGGCGGGAGAGAGATGGATGGATGGAGGAGGGTAGTTGGTTCCAGAAGGAGGGGAGGTGATATAAGAAAGCAGATTTCCCAGCTGAGGAGTGTGGCTGGGGAAGGGAGAATGTGTGTTACTCAGTGTATATTGCTTCTTTCTGTAATGTTCTGTAGCAGTCACAAAGGAAGAAAGAGACTTGGGCATCATCATCACTGATGACCTAAAATCATCCAAGCAGACCTCTAAAGCAGTAGGTAAGGCTAGGGGGGTGTTAAGGTGTATTAGTAGGGGTATCACAAGTCGTAAGAGGGAGGTAATAATCCCTCTGTACAAGACATTGGTTAGGCCCCATCTGGAGTACTGCGTGCAGTATTGGAGGCCACACCTTCACAAGGACATTAACAAATTGAGGCAGTCCAGAGAAGGGCAACCAAAATGGTGCAGGGACTGCAATCAGAAGACATATGAGGACAGATTAATGGAGCTCATATGTATACCCTTGAGCAAAGGAGGGAGAGAGGTGATATGATCGAGACATTTAAACACCTTAAGGGCATAAACAAGGTGAAAGAGTCTAACATGTTTAAATATAAGAAAATAGCAGGACAAGAGGACACAGCATGAGATTAGAGGGAGGCCGATTAAGGGGAATGTGAGGAAATTTTTTCACAGAAAGGGTGGTAGATGCATGGAATGGCTTACCACAAGAAGTGGTGGCTATGAATACAGTGCAGGGCTTCAAACAGGCATGGGATAGGCATAAGGGAGCAATACAAATGACTATGAATAGATAGGTCACTGACAGAGCAAAGGCCGATGGCACATTTATAAGGTAGAAAAAGAAATGGGCAGACTGGATGGGCCTTGCGGTCCTTATCTGCCATCAACTTCTATGTTTCTATGTTTCTATGTTGGTCCCAGCTGGATTTAAATTGCCCTGCATGCCCAGACATAAGCCCTTAGTACCCTGCCTGTGCCCTGGTCATTATTAATTTCTTAATTAACTGAATTCCTGAAGCCACCACTGCAGTCCTATAAACTGTGTTATTCAACATTTTCATCTCTGACACAGGCAAGGGTATCTAGAACAAGACCCATCTCTTTGCAAAAGGCTCTAATATCTGTGGTACAGTGAACAAAGAGGAGGGAAGGAGGGAAATGAAAAGGCTTTAGAAAACTGTATAGGCGGTCCAAAGTGTGGAAGCTTAATTTTCATGCAGTGTACAGTTCTGCATACTGGTGGTAATAACCCTAAAACAGACAACTAGCTGGTGGGGGCAAAGGACGCTCAATGCTCATAGGAAAGGGACCTTGGAGTCATTATCAATGACAACCTCAAGTCTGCATCCCATTGCAATGAGGGATATGGGAAGACAAATAGGATGCTGGCATTTATAGGCAGGGCATCACTAACAGAAGGAAAGAGGTGATACTGCCTCTGTATAGGTTCCTGGTGAAGCCAGACCCCAAGTAGTGCATGTAGTTCTGGAGCCCCCTCCCAAAGAAATACAGAGACCATGTGGATAGAATCCGGAAGAGGGCTACAACAATGATCCAGGGGCAGCAAGGGAAGACATACGAAGAGAGGGTGGAGTTTCTCAAAATGTACTCTGTAGAGGCTGGGGGGGGGGGACATGATTGAGACTTACAACTTCTTGAGGAGAATAAACCGGGTAGACTGTAATGATCTATTCACAAGGTACGAAAGCAAGGTAACCAGGAGGCATGGATGAAAGTGGAGGGGGGGGGAGTCAAAAATTATGCAAGGTAGTTCTTTTTTTACAGATCGGAAGGTGGATAAATGGTCCTAATATCTGTCTGTGTAACTCCACATGGCAACAAGTGATTTAGGTTGGTGGCTGCTAGAGTGGCCAGCCATACAGATACATGTGCTATAACCCTGATCCTTGTACCTGTTCTCATGTCGTGTGCAATGTTAAAGTGTAATTAACCCTGGACTTCCACACTTGTGTGATACTGTGATTTCTAATCGGTTTTCTCTGCATTTTGATCCCGTATGTATTCTTTTCTGCTGCTGTTTGTAGTTAATTCCACATTGCCCTCGATAAAGGGACACTTGTCACAGTGGGCCTACCCGGTCAACACATTTCAGTAAATAAATAAATAAGCAGGTGGTTGAAACGAAGTCAGTGACCGAGTTTAAGCATGGATGGGACGCACACAAGAGGCTAGTAAGATCTATGGGAAGCAGGCATATAGACAGCCTAGGCAGGAGGTACAGAGTAGCCACTAAGGTATTCAGCTCAGTAAATCTGGCCCTGGCATTAGATTAGATGTGGAGGCAGGCAGGTAATGAGCAGACTGGATGGACCACTGGGTGTTTTTCTGCCGACAAATTATATGCATCTATGTAAAATTGATATACTAGTAACACTGGGATCAGACAGAAGGGGGACCACAAGACTACCAGAGAACTACAATCTATTACTGGGATCGCGTGGAAGGGGGACCAGTTTACTGATTTAACCTCCTTTTTTGTGACTTTATAAACTAATGAAAATTGAGGTTTTGAGTGGTGAAACCTAGCAAGTGTCAAAAGAGGAATCTCAGTATTAAAAAAAAAAAAACACCTCATGAAAAATCTGAGACAAAATGGAACTGTACATCCATACAAATGTGATCTTGTATTGTTAAAGAGCAACTCTACACTTCGGCATATACTTTCATAAATAAGATGTTCTGGCTATGACAATTCACTAGAGACTACATTTTTTTTTCAGTGTTCTTTTCCAAGGTTTACAGTTCATCTTGTTAGTCTATCTAAAAAAGCAGTATAAAAAAATGTGCCTCTCCCGTTAACCTCATTATACCTTTGTTTATGACATCATAGTGTTCACCGTGGCAACAGGCTGTGATGTCACAAAACAGCTACTGTGTGGTTAGCATGTGAGACTCAGATACATTTTGAAAGAATCAGTGAAATAAGTGCTATATTACCTACAATATTCAACAGACAAACAGCAGGGTAAAGTACAAAAAAAACTACAAACCAATAAAGTTAAAACCTAATTGATGTCAATCTAGTATTTTAAGTGGTTTTATTACAGTAGAGAGTTACTCTTTAATAATTCAAATTCTACACATTTTCTAATAAAACCACATAGAAAAGTGGCACCCTAGACTATAACTCTGACAAACTTACATGTTTCAGGTTCCAACTCTAAGACATTTTATAGTTATTTGGCAGCCAAAAAAAGTGTCTTAATAAACGTATTTTTAATGTTTTCAACCTTCCAGAACTTTACAACCACTGAAGCAAACATTACCAAATTTCCAGGATCCAGAGCTTTGGCCCAAGAGAACACATGCCAAATTTCAGGTTATTCTGTCCAAGGACAACTGCAGAATCAAGGAACAAAAGTCAGGGTTTAACACAGAAATGCCTTTTTAGTCTAAACTATAATGGCTCTACTGGGGTCCAGCGACCATAAACTCATCTGGTTTGGTCTGGCCTTCGGGACCAAATGCCCCTATCAAAAACTAAAGTCCAAGATTTCAGAAGAGCAGACTTCAACCAGATGAGGGAGCTGGTCGAGACACACTGGCCAGGGTGAACAGCATCAGAGGTGTAAAGGAAAGATGGATGGGCAATTAACGGGAACATTCTCGAAGCAACAAAGTCATTCACAAGAACTGGTACAAAACAAAACAGGTACGGGAGACCAATATGGTTCTCAGAAAGGGTCAGATAAGCAGTGAGGGCCAAGAAAAAGGCTTTCACCGGGTACAAGGAAAAGCAGGGGGAGGAGGAGTGGGGGTGGGGGAAGAGTACCAAATAAAAACTAGGGAAAAGAGGATATGGAATTGCATATTGTGGATGGGGTCAAGGGTGGGGGAAAACAATTCTTCAGCTAAACTAAAGAAAAAAAAGAAGGGAGGGGGTATTGTTAGACTAAAAGGGAGGGGAGGGTACTAGAGGAAGATGAAACAAAAAGCAGCCTTCCTTAACAATTACTTCTGCTCTGTCTTCACAGGGGAAGACAGCAGGTCCCTACCTGAAAGTGGCACCAAGGCGCCTGTCAGGATCATTCCAGAAATGAGGCAGCCAGTATTTACCAGAGAAAAGGTCCAGAAGGAGATGTATCCCTAAAGGTAGAGAAAGCCCCAGGGCTGATGGGATGTATCCAAGGTGCTCAAGGAAACGGCTGAAGAACTGGATGAACTGCTAGTAGTGTTTATTCAATAGCTCAGTTCAGACAAGGGTAGTTCCGAAAGACTAGAGGGTAGCAGACATAGTCCCACTACACAAAGGCGGGGGGTACAAGGCCCCAACTGAGGAATTACAGACCTGTCAGCCTTACTTGTGTAGTAGGTAACCTGATGGAGTCACTCGTGAAAGAGGACCTTCTGGACTACCTAGTGAGTGTCGGTCCACAGGATAGTAAACAACATGGGTTTGTGGAAGTTTTGTGGAAGGCAGGTCCTGTCAGACGAAACTGGTAGTTTTTTTTGACTGGGTAACAAAAGTAGCCAACAAGGGCCATGCTGCAGATTTAGTCTACCTCACTTTCAGCAAGGCTGTTGATTTGGTGCCACACAGCAGATTGCTGAAGAAGCTGGAGGACCTGGGTGTGGCTGAGGACATAGATGGATAGGAAACTAGTTGAAGGAGAGACTGCAGAGGGTGTTGGTAGACGGGGTCAAATTGTTAGCGAGGGAGGTCACAAGTGGGGTGTTGCAGGAATCTAACATGGGTCCTGTCCGCTTCAATATGTTCATCAGAAACACTGGAGAGGGCATCAGGGCAAGCTGTATCTCTTCACAGATGACACAAAGCTCTACAGTAGGTAGATAGTGACAAAGGGATTAGGGAGATGCAGAGGGATCTACAAAGGCTAGAGAGGTGGTCTAAGGTTCGACACTAGAAATTCAACACCAAAAAAATGCAAGAGGAAAAAAAAAGGATGGAGTACTGGATGGGAAAGGTTAAACTGAGCACTGCGGTAGAGAAATGGGACCAGGGAGTCATCATTAGTGACTCCCTCAAACTATCAAGCCAGTGAAGCAAACCCTGCAATAAAGCTAATAGGATGCTGGGGTGTATCAAAAGGGGTATCTGACAGCAGGAAAAAGGAGGTACTACTACCTCTATGTCACTGGTGAAGCTGCACCTGAAATACTGTGCTCGGTTCTGGAGTCCTAACCTAAGGAAGGACAGGGACAGGCTGGAGACAGTGCACTGCAAGGTGACCATGATAATTCAGGGCCAACAGGGCAGATCTTATGAAGATCGTCTTGAAGCACTGAACGTGTACTCGGTTGAGGCCAGATGAAAGAGGGGGGATATAACAGAGACCTTCAAATTCCTGAAGGGAATAAAAGAGGGTGAACTGCAGAGAACTATTTAGCATGAGTATAGAGTCAAAATCCCACGGTCGTGAGTGGAAACTCAGGTGGGGTGGGGGGTCTAAGAGAGATGTGAGGAAGTTTCGCTTTACGGAAAGGGTGGTGGAGCCTTGGAACAGTCTGCCAAAGGAAGTGGTTGGTGCCAAGACCATAAAAGGTTTCAAGCATGGCTGGGACAAAGTGAAGGGTCTATTGTTTGCTAAGATCAGTAGCAGTAGGGAGGGGAGCAGGGAGATAGACCAGGAGGGATAAAACCCCACGTGGACAATAGGTCCTGAGGCAGAGAGAGAACTTCGGGCAGACTAGCTGGACCTATGGTCTTTTTCTGCTATCTCTGTCTATGCTTCTATGTTTCTACTCTGGCACTATAATATACTGACTGTATTCAAAAAATTTCCTATTCATAGCTTTATTTGGGCATATTTATTTTCCACTATCACTATGAAATTATATTTTTTTTCTTTCTGCTTAATCTAGATATTATCCTACTTGCTTCTCGGCACAACTCTCCTTCAGGCTCCCAAGTGGGGCCCCACTGCAGACTAGACCCACCCACTGATGCCATGCAAAGACAGCAGATCCCGCAAAGTCTTCAACACTCTATATGGTGTCCAGCATGTAACTACCAAGGGGCTCACTGCTGTTTTTCAAGAGATGTGGAATTGAAACTATTGGGAATGTTGGTCGAGGGGCAGAGCAGGTGTCTGCGAGGGTTGGGTGGCACTGGAACAGCTCAGGATGCAGTCATTCGGGGTACCTGAATGGGCCCTCTTCCATGTCCAACCTACCTCCCCTTTCCAGCGTACAACTACAGCAGTGTCCTAAGTTGAGATGCCTGTCACCCATGCTGCAAAGGCACCTCACCTCAGCACAACCTGGAAGAAAGCATTTAATAGCCATTTTCAAGCCCTCCTGGCTAACCTTCCAATTCAAATCCCAATCTGGTATACTGGCAAAGAAAATTACATTAAATAGGGTACCAGAGGTCTTTGACACTTTATTTAAGAGGCATATTGGTGCTGCTTCCACAACGTCTGCTGACAAAACATTCTTTGCAATACCTAGTATGAAATCTACTATGGGACAAAAATCACTACTGTATACACGGCCCTGTTTTTTTAACGCTATGCTAATTACTCTAGATGGTCTGAATGGATCACTGATGATTTTTAGGAAGAAACAAAGATTACCTTATGCTAGAAAGTGAATGCAAATGTTTTACTTGAAATGTCCTGTTGTTATGTCTAACACTGATTATATGTAATAATTATGTTCATTGTATTGTTGTATTTTTTTATATGCACAACTGGTCGACCATGAAAACGGGTCTGTGGCCCATGAACTTACCAGTATAAATAAACAAAACAAACCAACCAACCAACCTGCACTTCTGGCTCAGGGTGGGAAACTGGGTCACCGGCATGCCAGGGCAGTTCCACACCGCTCAGTGACATGGAGCCAGCCTACTACGGTATTCCTCAACAAATAAAAATAGTCAAAAATGAACCCTGATGAAGGGAAAACACATTGTGCACAAAGGTTCAATAGATGCTTGTAAGGGTCTCCACTTGAACCCACTTCAGAGGAAAAAATCAGTTGCTGTCTGATGAGGAAAAAGAAATAAATGCACAGCTAAGGTTAGCCAATCATTTTTTATAGGTCTTGTCCAAGTTTGCAGCATGCAGAACAGCGTGAAACACGGTTATGTTCACAAAAGACTGGAGCAGACTGTAATTTTTTTAAGCGATCATTATCCCAATTAATACAAAGAAAGATGCTTTTACACCAGAAAATATGAGTGGACTGACATAAAAACATACAGATTTAACTGTATGGCATACAGTATGTTTAATCTGCAAGCAAAAATAAAACCTTCAGTCACTTGTTATACATTAACTTACACAAAGAGGGTTAATAAATTCATGCATTCTTACCTTTGATAACATAGGCCTCAGCTAAAAGTCTTATGTGGTACAGAGGCTCATCGTCTATAGACATGTCATCAATTCCAGCTCGGGCGTGCATGCTGATCGCATCCCTATAGGAACCCTCAACAAAGTGAAGCTTTGCCAAGATCAGCATGGCTTCCCTCATATATTTATGCTGGAGAAAAATGAAATTAATTAAAATCAGTACCAAAGTCAGGGTGAATGACCTATTTGTTGCTACACAGAACTAGAAAAAAAAAATGTTTATTCTTAGACAGAACATCCTGTTGAATCTTTTCCGACCATTTCCAAAAATAATCTTGTATGATATTTTGCAATGCTTGAAATGTACTTCAAAAGCTGTAACATCTGAGCAGTTATGTGCAGAAGCTGAAGGTGTTTAAATAAATATATTTTTTTGAAGAATATACAGTAATACAGATGAACCAAGTCATTAACAACATATACAAGTTAAAAATAGGTTACTCGCCTGTAACCATAGTTCCGAGTAGTGATCTATAGTTCACATCCGCACACTGGCAGCAGTTCCACTGAAAGGGCTTATTCGTCAGAACATCTTTAAGCTAACCTCCTCCCACCACCTGGGTGATATAACCTCCAGTTTCACCCTGTGATGTCAGATCTTGCATGCAGAAGCAGGGATCTATGCACCTCTTGCCAGGGGGAGGCTGGGTGGGTGGTGTGGATCTGATTCTAAAACTAATTGTGTTCTGCCTGGTAGGAGGGGGGCTTGGCGGCAAGCCCAATCAGAACAGGCAGAGTTGGAAATGGAGCGGAGCGCGGCACTTCAAAAGCCTGTGCCGGCTGAAGAATCATAGAAACGCCAGCCTGAGTCAACAATTGCAGTCTCAGTACTGTGTGTGCTGGTAAGCCTTAGCTTGTTTCTCCATCTCTACCAGCACACTGAGGAGTTTGAACTTTATTGCTGCATTGTAAAGAGTCTCAGATTCTAAAACAAACTGTTCTGCCTTGTAGGAGGGGGGCTTGGCGGCAAGTACAACTGGAACAGGTAGAGTCAGAAAGGGGGTAGATCCTGGCACTTCAAAAGCCCATGCCAACTGAAGAACCATAGAATGCCAGCCCAAGTCAACAACTGCCATCTCAGCGCTGTGTATGCTGGTAAGCCTCAGCTTGTTTCACCATCTCTACCAGCTCACTGAGGAGTTTGAACTTTATTGCTGCATTGTAAAGAGACTCTGATTCTAAAACAAACTGTGCTCTGCCTGGTAGGAGGGGGTTTGGCAGTAAGCCCAATCAGAACAGGCAGAGTCGGAAAGAGGGCAGAACGTGGCACTTCAAAAGGCTGTGCCTGTGCACAGCGCACGCACGAGTGGTGCCAGTAAAGGTTTTTTGATAAATTGAGAATTGTGTCCAGGTAAATTAGTAAGTGAGAATTTTAAAATGAGTTTATCACTGTGGACAGGGTTGTATTTTATGACATGGGGTCTCCACGGTGGGGGGGGAGGCAGCATAACTAGTCGTGAGGAGAACTGCCTGGTTAAATCTGGCAGCTCGTCAGCAATGTTTGAGTCTGTGTTCTTGCCAAACGCGCACGCTGAATGCGTAAGTTCATTTGAGAGACACTTTTTTTTATAATAGTGGGTTGTTGGGGAGTGTCTCATATTCGTGTGTATGCATTTTCCAAGAAACAGTTGTGCTGCAGAAGAACTCAACGTAATTCATCAAAATTATGTTTTATTTTTACAAGAAGGGTCATTATTGATTTTACTGTCATCATCTGGAAATATTCACTCTAACCCTGGACCACATATCCCCCACAACAATTATTCTTTGGATGATTTTTGTGCAAGGAATAATTTAGGTATGCTACATCTGAATGTCAGAAGCATTCTACCTAAAATTGATTATCTAAGAGCCCAAGTTGATTCAATTAAACCAGACGTTTTTGCGTTATTCGAAACCTGGTTAAATACAAAGGTGAAGGATTCTGACATTTCAACTGGCAAATATAATGTTTCTAGACAAGACAGAACTAAAAATGTGGGAGGGGTGATGGTATATTTAAAAGACTGTTACAAAGGACAAGTAAAAATGGCAAAATCAATTCCAGGACAACTGGGCATTTTGATTATTCAAGTTCAAGGTTTCCCCAGGTTTTTGTTTTAACTGTATGTTACAGACCTCCATCAGCTAGTACTGTAACTTTACAGACTAGGGGCCAGATATTCAAAACTTTGCACAGAGCAAAAACCATTTGCGCAGGTTTAGTGCGGGATTAGCGCGGGTCAGCTATAGTCAAAAGGCCAAATAGCGTGGGCAAACTGCATTAACGCCAGGCAAAATCATAATGTATGCAAGGGGCAAACTGGCATGAATACAGGCACAATGCTATATTCAGAGACGTGCCGCGCAAAGTGGTTTTGCGCGACTTAGCATGGTGCACATTACCGCCCAAGAAAAGCTTGTCTTAACCCTGGGCAATCAGCTTTGCGCGACACTATGGCTTTGCGCGGGTTTTGCACAACCCTAACAAATAAATATGACACACAGACAAAGCCAAACATAGAGAAAGCATGCTGCTAACTGATGGCATCACAATGATGTCATCATCTGCCACCAGTCCCAGCCATGCCAGGCAGTAAGTGGTGACCCTGCCACCAGTGGACAGCATGGCGGTGTGGCCAAACAGCACACAGCTGTGGACCACACTTCTGTGGACACCAACAGATGCCAGCACACACATGCAGCACTGTGGGCATGGAGGATGTTGAGGGAGAGTGTGTGGGTGGCCAGGCTGTACCACAGACCAGGCGTGGCCACAAGGCTGGGACACATCATGCAGTGCACATGGGCCAGTATTGGGAATACCCCAACACCAGTGTGCCTTTTGGATAATATATGCCCCCCGGCCACATACCGCACAGCTGTACAACTGCCACAGCACACAAAGCCGGACATGCATATGTCACTGTGAGCATCCCATGCCAGAGATGCAGCATCTGTGGGTCACACAACAGCATAACAGTAATGTCCACTGTCAGTAAACACCTGTAGGTTGGGCCTCTCACTGTGTATAGTACAGTCATCATCACTGCCCTACACACCATAAGCACTGCTGTGTCCACACACTACTGGCCCCCTTGCTACTGTAGTGTGTGCTGTGCACTGTAGCATGACCTACAGTGTGACAGTTGCATGCAGCACCACCACCATCTGTGCCTATGCTGTGTTGTCCCAGTATAGCTGCAGGCAGCAACGCATGTGGAAGTAGTGTTCAAAACTGTATAATATGCCCCAAGCTGTTTGCACAGCGCTAACACATTTGCGCGGGTTTAGCGCAGTGCTAAACAGTTAGCCCGGCGCAAACTGCATGCAAATCAGGGCATAATGAGATGCTAATATGGATGTTTGCCCACAGACTACCTAAGTAGGCTCACTTGCATGTCACTTTTGAATATGGCAAAGTTTAGCGCCGGGCAAACAGTTTAGCCATGTGGTAAACCTGCGCAAACGTGTTAGCGCTGCGCAAACAGTTCAGGGAATATTTTACAGTTTTGCACACTGTACTTTCACATACGCTGCTGCCTGCAGCTGTACTGAGTCCACGCATTTGCTGGCACACACATTGGCCATATAGTTCACCTCTACCTACCTTCACATCACTGTGCACTGTGTTGCTGTTGTGGTTTGCACTTCCTGGTTGCCATATTCAGAGCTGTCTTATTCCAGGGCTAAGTTTGCCCTGCACTCCCAGCCCAGTTTGCCCGGCCTCATTCCCATGCTATATTCAGAAGCTGTTTGCCCCGGGCTATTCCTTTTGAATATGGCTTGCTTTGTGCTCCAGGCAGTGCTAAGTTAGCCCCGGGGCAAAATTTTGAATATCTGTCCCTTTGACTGTTTTGCTAGCTCCATTTATAGACAGTGAATTTATTCTTTTAGGGGATCTGAATTGGAATGTGTTAACTCCTCAACAGGAGATAGGTTAATCAACTGAGTTAGATTAAGTGCAGAAAATTAACTATCAACTAGACCACATAAATATAACTCTGAAAAAGATACACTTTTACATATCATTCTCACAAACAGGCCACACAGATATATCTCAGCGGTTCATGAGGTAAACATTAATGATCATAGTTACATTTCATGCATAATGGATAGTCTAAAAGAAGAGATAAACACGTTTAATCACTATCAGAACTTTCCAAAACTTTTGTGACCAAGCTTTTGTAAGGGATGTAGCAGATATTGACTGGAATTTACTATATGTATGTCCAGACATAGAATCTGCTTGGTCTTTTTTTAAATCATACTTACTAGAGGTAATTGACAAACATGCACCTTTTATTCAAAAGAAGACAAAGAAAATAAAAACACATTGGATCACAAAAGGTTTGAAAAAAGGTACGTAAGAAAAAAGTTATGTTTGGAATATAGCAAGAAAATCATCAAATCCATCTGATAAAATAGCATACAGATTTATTAGAAATAACTGTACTTCAGAAGTAAGACTGACAAAGCAAAAGTACTATGCAAATCAGTTTTCTAATTGTACATTCAAATAGTTTGGAGGGGGGTATAAATTGACTAAAAGGGAAGCAAGCACCTCCTGCCCTTCCAAAAACCCTGATTTATGGGAGTATTACATTAAACAGTTTAGATGATAAAGTTGAAGCATTTAATCAATTCTTCATGGAAGTTGGACGTACATTTGAAAGGGAGAATGCTGGGCTTGTATCACCACTACTTGACCCTAATTTTAATAAACCATTAAATAAACCTATTTTTCTTTCTATGAAATAACTGAAGGAGAGGTGTTAAAACATTTACAAAAACTTGATAGCAGCAAAGGAGCTGGCTGTGATGAAATTAAACCAATATTCTACAAAACAGCATCAAGATTATAAACTCAACATACATTGCATACTTATTTAATTTTCCACTAAAGAGTCTAGAACTACCTACAGACTGAAAAACAGCTTTTATAATGTATGGGAGCCGCTTGTTATGTATGGAAAACACACAGACTATTTTCTTGTAATCTCATCGCTATGACATCAGTGATAAACCTCTCATAAGTACGTCATAGCGATGAGTTTCACAAGATGTAACGCAAACACTAATCAAGATTCTTTTTTCAGAGCGCCGATCGCTAGCCCACTGCAAGCATTTGAAATAATAATTCCACAGTAAAAGTTAACACTTGCAGGAACTAACAATCGCAATGTCAGCTGTACGCAAACGAACTTCCTAAACACTGCTCTACCGATACTACCACGTTTTTATATGCAGATGATACAACCACGTATACACAGTTTCAAGGTTTAAATTTGGCCGTAGATTCCTTGCAGAGACTTTCTCACTGTGCAGAAGACATTCATAGACTTGAGGCTTCTCTTAAATGAAAAGAAGACTCAGTGGATACTTTTGGAAAAAATGAAAAAAGTAACACACTCAATACAAGCTGTGTCTGGTGTTATTAGTAGTAGGGTTAATTCTTATAAATATTTGGGTCTGACCCTGAATTTGTAATTTATCTTTTGATTTGCATATAAGAAACATTTCTACAAAACTTTTACAGTTACTATTTTTTTTTTTTATAGAAATCGTACACTGTTTAATTATTCTTCAAGAAAATTGTTAGTCACATCCATGTTTTTGCCAGTACTTGATTATGGAGACTTTATTTACAAAAATACAAGTTCTATTCTTGGTACGTTAGATCCGTTATACAACAGTGCATTAAGATTTATTACTAATCTACCTTACAAGACTCATAGATGCACTTTGTACAATGTGGTAGGCTGGACCACTTTAGCTGATTGAATAGATATACATTGGTACAGGGCCAGATTAAGGTAACCTGGGGCCCTAGGCCCAACAGAAATCTTGGGCCCCTTCTCACTGTGACCATGCCCCTGTGGCGCAAAAAGACCCTGTCACAGACTGTAAGGCACTTTGGGAATCCATTGACATGCAAACTGTATCTCATGTTAGGATACAGTTTGTATGTAAAAAGATATGGGCAACAGAATACAAATCAAAATTCCTACCCTTCTGCTCCCATCTCTCATAGAAGTTGTGGGCAGATAAGGCTCACCTGGCCCACCTAGTCTGTCCTGTTAATCCTGTCTATAGCCCCCTGTAAATCCTCAGATTTTCCCCACGTTTGCCTTTGTGCTAGGATTCCTTTATGCCTATCCCACGTGTTCTTGAAGCCTGTGATCGTTTTAGCTTTCACCACTTCTGCCAGGAGTCTGTTTCAAGCTCCCACCACCCTGTCTATAAAGAAAAACTCCCTGACATTCCCTCAGTCTCCCCACCCCCAGCTTCATTGTGTGACCTCTAGTTCTTGTGCAAGTCCTCCTCTGGAAGATACTCCCTTCCCATACCTTGTTCACACCCATGAGATATTTATATGTCTCTTATCATGTCTCCCTTCTCCCTCCTCTCCTCCAGAAAGTACGTTTAATTGTCTGAGTCTGTCCTCGAAGGGCTTTAGGTGCAGACCATGCATCATCTTGGTTGCCTTCCTTTGAACCCCTTCAACCCTGTCTATGTCCTTTCGGAGTTAGGGCCTCTAGAACTGTACACAGTACTCCAGGTGAGGCCTCACCAACGTTATGTCGTCCCTTCTTCTGTAGGTTATCCCTCTGCCTATGCACCCCAGCATCCTGCTGGCTTTCTTCACCACCTTGTCACACTGCTTAGCCACCTTCAGGTCTTCAGACATAATTACCCCCAGGGTCCCATTCCTGTCTTGTAGCCATCAGTCCTCCCCTCCCCCTTGATGGTACTTAGCTACAGGGTTCCTGTGATCCAGGTGCATGATCTTGCACTTCTTTGCATTAAAGCTCAGCTGCCAGACCCCTGACCAGTTTACCAGTTTGCCAAGATCCTCTCTCATTTGCCCCCCCCCACCACCAAGTGTCCACCCTGTTGAAAATTTTGGTATCATCCGCAAACTGACACACCTTCCCTACCGGCCCTTCAGTGATACTGCAGATATATATATTGAAGAGTACTGGACCTAGCACTGACCCCTGTGGCACCCCACTAGTCGCTTTGCCTTCCCCTCAGTGCACACCATTTAAAACAGCCCTCTGACTTCTACCTTCCAGCCAGTTTATCACCCATCTAACTACATTTGATCCTACCCCAGGGCTATTTAGTTTGTTTACTAGCCTTCTGTGGAGGATGGGGTCAAAGGCTTTGCTGAAGTGCAGGTATGCCACATCTACCCCCCCGATCCACTACCCTGGTCACCCAATCAAAGAACTCGATCAGAGACGGCCCGGTGGCACTGAAGGCTGAGGCGCTGGACACCTTACCTTGAGCCACACTGACAACCTGTGTTCAGGAGGGAGCGCAGGTCGATGGAGGTCGGCAGGGGTGGAGAAGGATGACTCATCTCAGACAGCTCTCCTTCTCCAGGGTGTGGGGTCTCCCAGTTGTCGGTGCTTGCCTGGCCCCTAGCAGAAGCTAGGGGCAGGCACACCAGCACTAAAACTGCTAGGAGAAGCAGAGGAGCTGCCACCGACTGCACGGCGTGATGGCCGTCCGTGCGATCTCCGGCTCCTGCCTCACCTGAACTGGATCCATACAGGGTGGGTGAGTTGGGGGCTCCCCACCACCCCACTGTGGGGGGAAAGCCGCACGAGTTTGAAGGAGAGGCCAGGAGTGTGTGCAGATACTGACAGCAGCCGGAGTCCCACAAAGGATGCCAAGACATGGGAGCAGATCAGGTATGCCAAGGAGGAAAAAAGTATAAAAAAAAAAAAAAACTTGATCAGGTTAGTCTGGCAGGATCTTCCACCTATGAACCCATGCTGCCTTGGATCCTGCAGCCCACTGGCTTCCAGATATTCCACCAACTTCTCTCAGCAGTGTCTCCATAACCTTGCCCACTACTGAAGTCAGGCTGGCAGGTCTGTATTTCCCTGCCTCCTCTCTGCTTCCACTTTTGTGCAGTGGAACAACATCAGCCCTCCTCCAGTCTCCTGGAACCACCCCTGTTTTCAGAGACAGGTTGAAAACGGCTGTCAGAGGTGCAGCGAGCTCCTTTCTGAGTTCCCTCAGCACACTGGGATGTGCTCTGTCAGGACCCATTGTCTTATTCACTTTTAGCATCATACAGCAACAGTGCACACCATTCTCTAGTCTCCCTTTTCCCCAAGTGTGTGTCACATACTGTTTGATTTCAGTCTGATAATCTACAGTGCATCCTTGACTATCCACCCATTTTCATACAAACAAAATTGGGTGGATAATCACGGGTGCGGGATAATACGTGGCAAAGGATAATCGAGGAAATCACTGTATGTGCAAGACTACTCTCAACATACATGATTGCCATCTTTCTTACACTACTTAACTCAAGGATACTAGCCACAGGGCAGGTAAGGAGATCAATCTCCTTGCCGTGGTGCCAAATGGAAACCCATTTCCATTTAAAGGCAAACCAGTGGTGAGTCAGTTCTTTTCAGGAGGCCTCCACAACATGAAGCACATCCTCCAAAAGACCCAGAGCCTGTAACTCTAGCTACTCAGGAACCAGGCTGTGAGATGCAGGTCCAAGTGCAGGATCTTCTCCTGTTGTCTGGTCAGCAGGCCGGAGCAAACAGGCAACTGCCACAGAGGCCTGCTGCTGAGGCTGAGGAGAGCCAGGTACCAGAAGTGTCTGGGTCAGTCAGAAACTATCAGGATCTTCCATGCCTTGACCTTCTGGGCCTTGACTACCACTTTGTGGCTCAAGGGGCAGGGAGGAAAGGCATACAAGAGGCCTAGGGCCTCATGAAGGCATCCCCAGCAGTGTCCTGGACTGTGGGGAGTGAGCACAGACCAGCCTCAATTTTGCATTCTCCCAGGAGGCGAATAGGTCCACCAGAAGTGTGGCCCTCAGGAAGAACAGGTGGTTCACCACCCCTTGATGCAGGGACCACTTGTGCAACGTGTCTCCCACCAAGCTGAGAATGCCTGTCAGCTGACTGCCCGCTTCTATAACACAAATCACCAGGA
Source organism: Neoceratodus forsteri (assembly GCA_016271365.2). Classification (NCBI taxonomy): domain Eukaryota; kingdom Metazoa; phylum Chordata; order Ceratodontiformes; family Ceratodontidae; genus Neoceratodus; species Neoceratodus forsteri. Next base: position 1,336,201,138 of record CM057450.1, on the reverse strand, counting down.
GATCTGCACCCAGGCTGTGCACGATAGTCCAGGTGCAGAGGGCCTCCACACACAGTGGAAGAAGGTGCATGCCGCCCTGCCTGTTTAGGTAGAACATGGCCATGGTGTTGTCCATCTGGACTTGCATGACCTAATTCCTGACCAAAGGAGTGAATTCCATCAGAGCTAGCTGCACTGAACACAGCTCCTGCAGACTGATGTGGTGATGGGACTCCCTGGGTGACCACAACCCATGGGCGCTGCAGTCCCCCCACTGCACCAGAGGTGCTTCCATCATGACAGTAATGGTTGGTTCAGGGCAGACAAATGCGATTCCTTCCTCGGGACCATGATAGCCCAACTCCCACTCTAGGTGTAACAGCCACCAGTGGGACCACCGAACCATGCTGGTGCAGGATGCCATGTACCCCAGCAGTCGCAGAAGGTCCCGGGCTGGGCGCGAGCATGCAACCTGAAATGATGAGGCAAAGGAGCTTAAGATCCAGTGCCTGGTCTGCAGGGAGGCAGGCCCTGGAGTCTATTTCTGTCGCAGCTAAATGAATCACATGCAAAGGGATCGATTCCAACTTGTCCAGGTTGACCAAAAGGCCCAAGTCTTTCCATATCTGGAGGATCAGATTCATGGACTGTTCCACAACCTCCTTTTACAGTCTGGCAATCACCCAGTCATCCAGGTAGGGGAATACCCTGACGCCCTTGTACTGCAGGATGTCTGCCACCATTGCCATACACTTGGTGAAGACCCTGGGCACAGAAGAGAGGGCAAAAGGCATAACCTGGAACTGACAGAGAACCTCTTCTGCACAGAACCATAGGCATGGCCAGTGGGACGGATGGACTGGGATGCGGAGAACGCAACCTGGAGGTCCAGGAAGCAGAATCACATGCCCTGCCCAGGGATCGTATTGTCTGGTGTTGAGTGACCATCCGTAACTTGTACTTCTGAAGGAACTGATTGAGAGCATGCAGATCCAGTATAGGGTGCCAGACCCCCATCCATTTTGGAACCTGGAAGCACATACCCTGACTTGCCTGGGACATGGGCTATATCCTCTTTTGCAAGGAGCTGAGCAGTGCCCTCCCTAAGGGCAGACAGCATGTCCTGCAACACTAAGGACTCCCCTGAAGCATGGGATTGGTAAGGTGGGAGGAGTCTCGAAATTGAGAGACAATTCTCTGCTGACCACCTTGAGAACCCACTTGTCCCTAGTAAAGGCAGACCAATGTAGCCAGAAGTGGTGAAGCCAAATGTCCACAGGGAGCTGGGTCAGGGACTGGACAGGTGGGAGGCAGACACCCTCCCCCTGGACCCATCACTGGGCAGCTCTGGAGGGTGCAACAGCCAGATGGAGGTGCACCACTTCCCCTACCCCACCTCTTTTGGGCCCCTGGCCAGAGAACTTGGCCTTGGGGTGCCAGGCCTAGTATTTCCCCTGCTGGGTCTGCTGCTGCCAAGGCTGATGTGATGAAAAGGGGCAAAACGGAAAAGCCTTCTTTTTCAGTTTCTGGGCCTTCTCGGACAAAGCCACACAGTCCAGGGTTGCACTGGATTTCTCAGTCCTTATGAGATTACCTTCCACCCCCGGGCCAAAGAGGTCAGTGCCCAAGAAGGGAACATTGGCCAGCTTGTGCTGAGTGTCCACTCATCAGCCAGGCCTTGTGATGCATCTCAACAGTTAATGCCATTGCAGAGGCGCAAGAATCACTCATATCTAAGGCTGTCTGGAGCTGATGTTTAGCCGGCATTTGACCCTGGTCTCTGACCACTTTCACCAGCAGCTGCTTGTCAGCAGGCAGGTAAGGGAGGACATGATCGAGCACTCCCAATAAGGAGTAACCAAAATTGGCCATCATCACGGTGTAGCTAGTTGGTCAAACTTCTTCGACTAATTGTTGGTGGGGCTTAGCCACGTCCCCTTGGTTACTGGATTTCCGGAAAGCCACGTCCAAGAACATACCCTAGGCTGTGGGATAGCCAGAGAACTCAGAAAGGGATCCAGCAGGGAGCACATACTTGCGAACCATACAGGTGGAGACTGCCAGGCAGGATGATAGATGCTACGAAAGTTCCAAAGCCAGTCTGAAAACGGCCTCAGCCATGGGAAAGGCAACCCCCAGATAACTCATCCTTATCAAGGATGTCTGTGAAAGGGCACTTGGCCCTTTTCTGAACATGCTCCAGAGTGATGGACATGGACTCAGAGATGAGTTGGAATAGATCCCTGAATGACACTGGCCCATGGTCAGTAGTTAATTCCTCAAAGGATCCTTGGTTGAAGGCATACGTCCAATGACTGCATGGATGAGCCATCTGAATTGCCCAAGGACTCCTCAAAAACAGCCCTCAGCCATTTGCCATCGTGGACCACTCTAGAGTCATCTGACTGGGTGATTTCCACTGATAGCCAGCCTAGCAAGCTGACTGTAGCATGGAAGTCCTTGGTAGGAGCACCCACCAAAGACTGTGAAGAGGCAGTTCCCTGTCAGGGACAGCTACTGTGGGTGGACCGGAGTGAGTTGGACTGGCACCAACCAGTCGACCACAGGGGTGAGGGATAAAGCCCTACCCTGTCACGCCATGACCCACTGCTGCCAGAGAAGTTCCTCAAAGCATCGCCATATAAGACGGCAGAGCCTCTCCTTGTCCAAGGATGAGGATCAGGATGCCGAACACCAAAGGCGATGTCTCCCAGTCGAGTGAGATTGAGAGTGTGAGCAGCACCTTGACCAGGATCTCGACTTTGACTGTCAATAAGTGGGTCATCGCCAAGGTGAAGACACCAGAAGTGCAGTGTACTTAACGTGCACCAGCTTTAGTGGAACAACATCCAGTGGAGGTTGGTCCTGAGTGGAGTCAGTTGGAGACACCAACTGGGCAATGACCTCCCAGGTGAGGAACAGGAACACTGGAGTCTTGGAGATCAACTACTTGTCCTTCTCCGACAACTGGTCGACAGGGTTGAGAAAAAAAATGCAACTGCCTGATTGGCTGGTACTGAGATTGACAAGCCTGACAGGGGCACCATGGAGCTTGCAACTTGGCTCTTGAGAAGGCTCAACCAAAGTTGATCGCTTGACAAATGTCAAGCAGTCAAGGGATTCGAGGGAGTGGGAGAAGCATGATCTCTCCTGGTCCCATGACTGGTGGCAATAAGTCTTCTTGTGTTTCTTACCATGGCGGGCAGGACTATCCCTGAAGGCCTGGAAGGCCTGACATATCTCGAGTCGTGAAGGATGCTCTGATGCTGGCCCCAGCCAGGAGCAGCACTGAAGCTGTCAAAGAGTGCTCGCCACAGCCATGCTGCCACCTCTTCCTTGGTCACCAGTTGGGCTGCTGACCCAGCCACAGCAGAGGCCTTCTTGTGACCTTTCAGCTATAGTTTTGGGACCCGACTGTCCAGCTGAGAAGAACCCAGGCCACAAGATCCTCCAAAGATGAAGGGAGCATCATCTGGCACAGGCTGAAGCCCAAAACATTGTGTGTAGTCCCCAGACAGTAGAGACAAGACATGCATGAGTCTGTCTGTGACATCTTCTGGTGGCACGTGACACAAAACCTGAAGCCGGGAGCTGACTTCACTTCATCGTGTTCCATCTTCTGTCATCAAGGCAAGAGCAGAACCAAGGAATTAGCCCGCAAAAACTGAAAAAACTCTTCAAAAGGATTAGAATTTGCCAATGGTGCACTTAAGTCCCTATACTGTGCGAAGCTGTGAAGAATGACACCAAACTCTTCAAACATACAGGAAAATCTGACATTGCGGGACAGCATTACCAAGAACTGCACACTCTGTAGTGGCTTACTGCTTACATATCAACTGACCCCACTCCAAGCTTTCATTAAATAAAAGTTTCTAGCCCTAATGGTTTCAAAGTTACCACATTTAAAGAAATTATCTTCTGAAAGGTCTAACTTTAAAACCATTGAGGCTCAAAACTTTCTTTTTTCTATATGAAAACTTGGGAGTCCAGTTGTTAAAAATTAGCTTGGGCGATACTGCCTGTATGTGTCAATACTATATATTACATGACAGTTTTAAAAATAAAAATTTGTATAACTTATTTTTTTTTTACTTTTTCTGAATATTGGTAATACTGCACATTATTTAATTAGAAACTGCCATTTCCAACTTTAATTTTCATTCATCTTATGCTTTTAATTGGGTTACAAACATTTTTCTCTCTTCTAGCAGCACCTACTCTTCCTAGCTTTCACAGGCTTTGCGTCAAAAGAGAATAAATTGTTTTTGCTTTTTTTTTTTTTTATAATTTAATAAAGCAAATAATTTCCACACTTTTGTTTCACTTATGGCTGGGTGCAATAATATTAAAGATCCCTCTCCATGTGCAACAGAGGAATTCTAAGCAGCGAAATGAGGGATATCTCTCACATACCGTATTTCACCATTTTGAAGCCACCCCCAATCAATAGCCGCCCCCATTTAGAAGCCGCAGGCAAAAAAAAAAAAAGCACTTAATAAAAGCCACCCTGTTTTAAAGCCATGACTTCTAAATGGCTTCTAGACAGTGAAATCGGTAGATTAGATCCTACAGGAACTAAAGGCATTTAAGGCAGAGATGTCCAGCAAATTTGATGCCATCACTCAAAAAAAATCACTGAACCTGAGCACAGAGAGACAGATGCCGATAAGTAAATCTCAGAGAATGACACCTGAATTACCAACCTAGAACATACAGTAGTACAACTGGTAGAAGCAAACCAACATCTCCGAGATAAGCCAGAAGATCAAGAAAGCTGAGCCAGGAGAAATAATATGCACATAAAGTTCTCGCCCTGAAACCAACAGACCTAGCTGTGAGGCTGCCTTCAATAATCTTGTGTTTTTTAAGCTACACAGTGAAACTGGAAATTCTGCATAGGGCATGGCAGCAAAAGTCATTAAAACATGAAACACTAACTAACTTAAAATATGAAATGCTAACCAGCTTAAATCTTGAATGCCCTACCCAGCTTAACTCATGGTGCAATTTTCATGTCGAACAGGTCTCTTTTAGATTTTTAGTATAACAAACATGTCTGGTTCCACTTATGATTTACCCACTGATGCTCAGAGAGATTTTCAGATGGTGGAGTGAAGTTTAGTACTGCTTGAGACCTATGGAACTATATTTTACAAAGGAGACATCTCAAAACAACTAAAGTTGCTGGTCGCTTGGTTGAGGATGTGAACGTAAACTAGTCAGGACTCCAAGAGGTACTCTGAGAGGTATGTAACTAGTGGTGTTCTTGCAGTTCTCACTGCCATTTCAAATTAATAAGAGGCAAGTGTAAATTTGAACACCAGGAGTTTATGAATTAAAGCCGACCCCAATAAGAAGCTGCCCCCGTTTAGAAGCCGTGGCTCAAAACAAAAAAATGTAATAGAAGTTGCTGCTTCTAAACAGTGAAATCCGTTCTGTGGGGTAGGGGAGAAGTACAGGATGCCTGCCATACTCCTCTCCATTTTAATTATAATTTTGGGCATCCAAAGTGATATGGGGTGCACTACACGAGGACTAAATGAAAGGGCTCACAAAGTTACCGGGTAACTGTCAACAAGCACATTGTGCTTGGGTGTCTCAGTGGTCATCTGGTCACATGCATAGCATGCTTGTTATGGATGTTGGAACCATGGCTGGGGGGACAGTAATTTACACTTATGTCCTTTACGCGCATTTCAAGCATTAGCCGCTCTCTCTAAATTTAGCCTGTCATTCGAAGTGCCCTTTCAAACTTTCGCCCAACCCCCACATTTTGCAATGTTATGACACCCGGTTTGCTGTCTGCAGTGGAGTGTTTCTTCACGCCTGGCATTAGTAACAGAAAATGATAGGAGAACCCAGAATGACTTGTGTGGTGGATTCACAAACAGCTGAAGCCCTCAGGGTAAACTGTTGCCCAAAAATGCTTGTGGCAGTCTCCACAACAGCCAGAGCCTGAATAAAAGACTACTGTAGAGAAACTGCCAAAGGACCCCTGCAGCAGTAACAGTATGGCAGAACAATGGAGAAAGCAAAGAAATTGTGCACAGGATCCAAATGAAAATATGCAGAATTTACTTGGCTGAAAATAACAAAAGCAGGAAACCAACAAACGATACTCAGCACAAGTACTATGCTTCAGCACTTCAAGGAAGCTGTGCTTAGTGAGCTCATTTAAATACCCCTCCAAATAAATCATGTGACACTGAATCAGTCATTAACAACCAACATTAATAAAAGTAATCGATGCTATTTAAAAGTGAGTAGTGCTATTTCACATTGACTAGTGCTATTTAGTGCTAGTATGTGGTGCACCCTGAAGCGCTGAAGCACAGTGCTTGTGCTGAGTATCATTTGTGCCGGTTTACTGTTTTTGTTATTTACATTAGAGCGGAGTGTGCATCCAGTCGTGTCCGGTCCTTGTGGGGTCTGCATCCCAGAGGGACGATGGTTTGCCTCTCTGTCTCTACTATTTCTCCCCCCCTCCTCCTTTTCCTTCCCTCCTCCCTTCCCATTCTGTCCACACTATTCTCCCCCACTTTTTGCACCCTATCTCCTGCGCCTTGTGGGGCCTGCACCCCAGAGGAACAATGTTTTTTCCTCTTCTTCTTCTCCACTATACTCCCCCTATTCCTTTCTCCTCCACTCCTCCCATCATATTACATTCCACACTATTGCTTCCACTTCTGCACACATTTTCCCCTACTTACCCCCCATTCTCTATCCCTTACTGTCCCCATCCTCTATAAATAGGGACACGCCTCCTATACCTTCCTTGTGATTGTATTTTAATGCTCCATGTTTGGTTAGTCCATATTACCTCCTATTGTACATACTGTAGCTGTTTTCACTGTTATTTAAATCACTGTATTGTCCAGTTTTGTTCTTCTGTAAAAAAATCAATTGTACTTCTTGCTTTTTGTTCATTTATAATGTCCTTGTTTTTGTATTCAATCTATATCTTGTAAGACAAAGAACCTCTGTGCTCAAACACTGAGGCAAGGGTTACCCCAAAGGGCATTTGGCTGGGAAGCCAAGTTTCAAGAAAATACAAAATCACACATGCCCCCACAATGCAAAGCATCATGAGCTGCATATGCAAATCACCACAGAATGTTATGCTGGTCCAACTTTAAGCAGAACTGCATGGTGCCGAAAGGCCTCTCACACAGTTTGCAAAGGGTGCTAACAGAAGACAGACACGTGTTTCGTCTTACCAGGACTCATCAGTATGCCTCGTCTGTTTGACACCCCAGTGGAATGGACCAGCTACCCCTAAAGCAGTGTGCCTGGGATATATTGTGGTGAACCCATTAAAATAAAAAAACTATTTAAAAGACAAAGAACCTCTGTGCGAAACACTGAGGCAAGGGTTACCTCAAAGGGCATTTGGCTGGGAAGCCAAGTTTCAAGAAAATACAAAATCACACATATATCTTGTATTTGTGTAAAAAATTGTACCTTTATATTGTTATGACCAATCAGGTCCATCTTGTAAATGAGCTATGCTCAATGATGCTCGCCTGAATAAATAAAGATTTTGATTGATTGATTGACTTATCCTCTGTACCCTTCCTCCAGGGCGCATCTGGAAACAAGCTACTGCAGCTCAGTATGCCCTTCTGGTGAAACTTTTCGAATAAATAAATAAATGTAAAAAATATAATAAATTGAAGTAAGTTTTGCATATTTTCATTTGGACTCTGTGAGCAGTTTCTTTGCTTTATCTGTACCGCTGTGGGTCTCTGTCTGTGTGGGTCTTCCCAACATGAACATGCAGTCTTGGCTCTGCTGCCCAAAGAAACTATGTGGGGTTTCCACAGCTGTAGGGGCCCTACTTTTAAACCAGCCAGGTAATTAAGGGCAAAGCAAGCTCAACCCTGGCCCAGTCAATGAGATTTAATCACATTTCTTATGCATTTTAAAACATTTTGAAGGGGTGCTCCTAGTATGTGGTCAATATCAGAAAAAAACAGGCTCCAGTACCACCCCCCAAAAAAATACTGCTGTTCTAAGAAGCCTGACAATCATTTTAAAGTTATTGTATTTTTTACTAACTTTTTTCCTTCATTAAATGAGTTTTGGTCTCATAATTCAGCCAAATTGAGATAAGCTTGACCACCAATGTCCTGACGTTCCACTGCAGGGGACTCCAAAGGAGAGGGAGCCCCAAACAGGATATCCACCACAAACAGCTGCAGTATGGAGGGCTCCTAACCAGAATATTAGCCACCGTCACTTTGAGGAGCCCTGACTAAGACACCCACCGCCTGATGTGACACTACAGAGGCTCCCAAGGAGCGGGGGTTCAACCCAGAATATTTGTCACCTGCCACAGCAGTGCAGCACCATGAAGGCTCTCCAAAGGAGCTGGAGCCCTGACCAGCACATCTGCCTTCTGGAGCAGCATGACAGGGGTTCCCGATCCATGGACTGACACCTGGCACAGCTCTGCTGCGGGTTCCCCAGCTACAGACCCCTTATTAAGGCCTGCAACAGTTCTGCATGGGGATCCCCAGCACAGGACCCCACAGTCCATGAACTGCTGCCCAGCATGGCTCTACAGGGGTTTTCCCAACAGCAGAACCACCTCTCCAGTTTATGGACAGCCAACCAAGGCAGCTTTGCAGAGGGCACCCCAGCAGTCAGTGGTCAACAAAAAAAGAGGCAGCGTGTATCCAGGAAAACAAACCAGAAAGAAAATAGGGCTGCTTAGTAAATCCTTTATTGCTGAAGGTAAATTACACCTCTCAGGGTAACAGGCTACCTCAGTCTCACAGATCGTTTCCCAGTACAGGCAAATGAAAAGGCATGGCCAGAACACATAGTAGCATGATCCCTGTTGGTTACAACCCCTCCAGATCTCAACCATTAGTACTAAAATGCTTAGCAATGGTGGAGGTGTTGAAGACCCTGATGGAGAGCTTCCATTGGTATTTCCTCCATGTAAAGATGCAGATACTCTAGCTCAAATCCCAAATTCTCTCCCACTCCATGTCCAAAATGGCCTGCCTAAATCTGCCCACCCCCCAATTTTGTTTCAAAGAATCCAAAGTCCTCTCTTGGGCTGTCGGCAACATTTTATAGGCACCTGGGATATATCCACCCCCCATACACTCACACACCCACCCACTGAGAATCTAACTGCCCAATAAAGGAAGTCTTCTACTGCAGTTTTGTTATAGGACTCAATATAATGATACACTTGCAGGAATCTGATGTTGCAGCCAAAACATAACCTTAAGTGCCTTTAATGTAACACAGTGATGTCCTTTTAAAAGTTGGCTAAATTTTTAAAGGTACTTCGATTCCAGCGCATATACCAAGCATTGGTTAAGGGGTAGAAATCCCAGGTCCCCCACAATTACTGAGACAGCAGTACCTGAGCAACCCTGCGTCTTCTTCCTGCCCAGACAAATCTCAGCAGGAGTTTGTTCCTTTTTTTCCCAGTAGTTCTCAGAAATTTTAAGTGGTAATGTTCAGAACAAATACCTTGGGAGGATCTTAAGTGGTAATGTTCGAAACAAATACTTTGGGAGGATATTCACTGTGCCACGAAGAGAAAGTGGCAGCTGCTTCAACCTATGAATGTTAGCAGTCACTTCCTCCAGGAACCTGTCATAATTCAAACAAAACAATTTCGAGACCATCGGTGTCTACTAGGGCTCGAACTGAGGACATACGCAAGGGTATAGGCACTTAACAAATGCTTTACTCAGCCCCCAAATGCCCACATCAGCTTTAAAGTTTGACTGGAGCATGCCCCCAGTTTTTACCAAAATCTCCAACTCCTGCTGCTTGTGTACCTTACTGTGTCATGTAGGACCCACCCAAAGGAGAATAATGCCCACAATTCCCGAGGGCAGCTGCCACTAACTCTTAGTGTCTCAGACTTGTTTGGGTTAATTGTAAAATCTACGAGTTTCCCACAGCACTCCTGAAGTCGATGGAGCTTGGGTATAGCGGTCTCCGGGAGCTAATGTAAAACAATAAGTCAATGTTGTGTGTTCCATTCCTTCATCCTGATCCCTGGAGCTAATGTAAAACAATGAGTCAATGTTGTGTGTTCCATTCCTTCATCCTGATCCCATTAATTGCTGGACTGAATCAAACTCATTCCACTAATTGCTTAATACAGAGTGTGGACAGAGGTGCAGAGAGGGGGAAGCCCTGCCAAGTACCTCTGGATATGGGGCAGGAACTGCAGTCTGCTCCATTTACCTTAACTACTGGCTCTGCTGAACTATATAGGGAGCCAATACTTGTTACAAAACCAGCATCTCAGTTTATTGAGAGCAGAACGTGGTCTATGAGTCCTCAGCTCACCAAGTCAAATGCTTTTTCCATATCCATAATGATGGGCAATAAAGTGTGGATGATGTGTCTGAAGTAAGAATATTAAGCAGTTGGCAAATGTTATCTCATAAATTCCTCTATTTTATATATATCCCATTTGGTCCACTTAAACCAGAGATCCCACAGCCCTTTGCGATCTCTAAGCTACAATGGATGGAAAGATCTTTTGATCAACACTGAGTAGGGAGATGGGGCGACAGGTGCTACAAAGTGAGGCATCCTTTCCCGGATTAGGCTGCTTGGTTCTTGCCTGCTGCCAGGATGGTGGAGCCCCTACTCCCTTCTGTCACCCTTCATAGCTCCCAAAGTAGCAGGGATCTTGTGTCCTGAAAGCATTTATAAAGCTCTTTTTTTTGTTTTCAAGTTCTAAATGGTCTTGGTTACCTTGTCTTTGCTAATAGGCAAAGCCACTGCCTCTCTTGCTCTGAAATTCTGGCAGAGAGATTGTACTAAAGCTGTTCTGATGCTTTTGACATAGTCATCTACCCTGTCGCCCGTGTACAGAGTAGAATAATAATCAGTAAAGACGTGCAATATGGGTGTGGGATTATTCTGAAGGTTATCTGAAATTGGGGTCTTAACACAGCCTGGCTGGACAGGTTTTTACAGTGTTCCCATGCAGTACGGGTCCCTGCCCTGTTCCCCATCTCATAACATTTCTGTAGTGAGTAATGGAGTGATACCTCTCCTTTGTTGTTCAGTGAGCTTAGCCAGTTCCGCTCTGCATCTCTCAAGGCATCTTTTGAGCGGTTTGTTTAATGTGATCTTGTGCTTCTCTTTAAGATCAGTTTGGACTCTAATTCCACCCTTTGAGCAATAGCTGCCAACACCTCCCCCCCCCAGACATAACTAATAATATGACCTATAAGGGTGGCTTTATGGTCATCCCACCAGGCTGCTGAAGATATGTCCCCTCTCAGATTATGGGACAAATAGTGTCATGTGCAGGTTTCAACCACAGCCCTAAAATCCAGACTGTTAATCAGGGAGCCATTTAAGCACCACGTAAGCATCTTGTATGTAGGAAAATGTATTACTGGGGCATAGTCACATCAGACTCAGTGATATTTTTGGTTTTACAGCTAGTGGCTACATGGAGCCAGTCCCTGTAGAGAAGAAATAAATCTGACTGAATAGATTGTGGGGATAGGAGTGAAAAGAAAATGATTTAATCATCAGGCTTCTAAGGAAGCGCTACACATTCAGATACTCTTGGTCATGCGCTAGTTGCCTGCCTCACTTTTCCACTTTGCCTCTGCCTGCAGTTGAACCACCATGTTGTCCTGATTTGGTTGCAGCACACAGTTAGTCTCAGCCGAGCAAATAAAACCCAACCAGCTCAGTGACATTATTCAGCAAAACATTTTTCAGGAACTTTACATTCTCAGAATCTCCACTGGGGGCACATACATTAAGGATGGTACACAGGATCCCCCTGACATGACTTTTAATGCATAGGCTCCTGCCCTCTTTGACAGGGATTACTTCGTCGAGCTGCAGGGAAGAGTCCTTTCTTATTAAAACTGCCACCCCTGTCTACTTGGTAATTGTTCTTCAGATAAGGATTATACTTCTCTCACCCAGCTACGTTGTAGTTTGCCGTGCTATTTTGGAGTTAGCTGCATCTCCTGAAGAAGCGCCACCATAGACCCATAACTATTTAATACTTGCTGAATTCTGATAGGTTTGACAGGGTTTCCAACACCTTTGACACTGTAGGTCACAGCTGTTACATCCCCAGTCACATTGCTAACAACCCCCGGCCCTCCAATGGTGTCAGTTCAGTAATCCAGTATGCAGCTCCTGAATTTTGTAACCTATTTACGTAATAGCTGTTTCCCTGTACTACTCACTGTCCTAACCAGGATCTCCTTGTAAATGAGCACTGCTCAACTGAACTTTTTCCTGGTCAAACAAATACAAATACAGTGGATTCCACTTGTACGCCATTCGCTTGTATGTCATTTTCAGTCATATGCATGTTTTTCCTGTGTCCCGATTTTTTTCTATGCTTGCAATGTTAACATTTTTGGTTGTATGCAATGCTCTTTTTCAGATGTATGCCATTTTTGCATTCACTTGTACTTGCGCAAGGAACGTCTTGGGACTGATGGCATTTTGGAGGTGTGTCACTGCCGAGCCAATTACAGCTGAAACTGCAATGGGCTTGGCAGTGTACACCAATGACCAGGCACTCTGGTCATTACAACAGTTTTTCTTGCTGACGTGGCATGTCCTCTACTTGAAAGAAATGAACCGCTCCAATGAGAGAGTGCTTCATTTCTTTCTGCAGCCGTAATTCCCAGCCATGCAAATCACAGTTTACACTAATGCACATGGCTGGAGTTACGGCTACAGCTTTCTCCTGCTGCCAACCGCACTTTCTCCCCAGTCCTCACTCTTTGACCCCCCCCCCCAGGCCTCTACATTAGCCATGGTGTGGCTTTCCTTATTGGCAGCTCCTGCCACCTGTTTCACTGTCTCTCCCCATTCCTAGCTCCTCTGCCCCCCTCCCCGGTTCAACATTAGCCGCAGTGCATCTTTCATTATTGGCAGCTCCTGCTGCCCGCCACACTTTCTTTCCCCAGTCCTCGTTCTTTTACCCCCCACCTTCTACATTAGCCACTGTATGGGTTTCCTTACTGGCGGCTCCTGCTGCCCACCGACACTGCACTCTCCATTCCCAGTCCTTGCTCCTCTGACCTCCCCCCCCCAGCTTCTACCATAGCTGCCATGTGGCTTTCCTTATTGGCAGCTCCTGCTGCCCGCCAGCGCCACACTCCCCTGTTCCCAGTCCTCACTCCTTTGGACCCCCGGCTTCTATGACAAGTGAACGTTAGGCACTGATAAATGTTTTTTGTCTGGGAGCCTGCTGTTATTTTCAATGGGCTAGTGGGTTAATGGGTTGCTTTAATGGGTTTCTCTTGCTTACCAGCCAGGTTGATTAGGTGCTAATCATGCCAACAGCCTCAGACAAGCCGACAAGCCGCTTATAATCACAGTTAAAATGCAGTCTCAGATCTGCAGCGTCACTGCTGCAGTCACAGTGCAAAAGTCAAAAGAACTGTGCTGTCACTACAAAAAAAAAATCTGAGCTTCTCTTAAAGGCACCCTTGCCAGGTGTATCCCACAAGGATCAACAGCTCAACCTGCCCCAAGCACCAGTGAGGTATGGAACATGCTTAGTAAAGTCAGGCAGCATATCGAACTGTTCAAGCAAAGTGACTTCTCATGGTTGTATGCATTTGGGAAAAAACTGGTAAAAGCTTGTCACTACAAAGTTCCAAATAATTTTCAGTTACAGGCTGACTGAAAACAGAGGACAACACAAACATTGCAGCTACCTCTCATGAACTGCCTGATAGCAAGAAAGTGTGACTGTGCCTGCGAACATTTAATACTGTTTTTAAAATTTTTTAACATTTTAACATTTTTAAACCTTTTAAATCTTTTAAAATTTGTGATGTAAATAAAGTACAACAAACAACAGCATACAATGTCCTGAAAACTAATTATGAGCCTCACTGACACGAGCACTGTTGAAAGAAAGCCAAAAAGCTGTATTTTTGGTTGTATGTAGTTTCACCTGTATGCACAAAACTGAGTTCCCAAGCATGTGCATACAAGCAAAATCCACTGTACAATCATTTGGTAAAAACCTCTACCCACACAATGATTAACAAGGTGAACAAAAAAACAAACTGTAAAACCCAATACTTCAAGGCAAAACCTCTCCCAGCAGCTCACTGATGATGCCATACCAACACTGGGGTGTGACTACCAGTCCCAGTTGCCAGGGCATACTCATTGTGCCTTCAGAAGTGGCTCCTCCCTCTTTCCTGCTGCAGCCAAGCTCCTTATTTGTCTTCATATAAGACAGAGAAAATAACAGTTAAAAACTCATCAGGGTATTGCACTAAGAAATCCTGACTGATTGGTTTCCCTCCTCCTAGTTTTAAGTCCATGAAAAATTATTTAAAAGAAGGTATAGAGCTCACCTATAGCTGGGAGCACTGAGAAGTCAAAGACTACTGAGTCTGTTCAACATTAAAGGAAGTTTCCGATGTAAGGCAGCTACTCACGTTTTGTGGTAGCTGCCCACATCAACAGTCATTCCAGCCTGGTGCTAAAAATTTATTTTATTCCATGTTGTAGTTATTTCCCTCATAATTTTCATTTTAGAACAGCCAGCCCGATCCTTTTCGATAGTTCCGATAATCCTGACACGCCCCTGCGATCAAGCACATAATGACTTGTGACCAGGGAGAGCGTGGAGGTATGCCCAGTTGCAGTGAATGGGGCTAAGTTTCTAATACAGGTTTAGGCTTAAGAATGACCAGGAGAGATTAATGAAGGTCACCGCTTGACTAAGAAGGGCCTTCTTAGTCAAGCGGTGACCTTCATTAATCTCTAGCTGGTCATTCTTAAACCTAAACCTGTAAGAGAAAATTAGCCCCATTCATTTCAATGGGACGTACCCTCGCGCTCTCCCTGGTCACACGTCATTACGTACTTGAGCGCCAGGGTGTGTCAGGATCACCGGAGCTATTGAAAAGGATCGGGCTGGCTGTTCTAAAATGAAAATTACAAGGGAAATAACTACAGTATGGAATAAAATAAATTTTTAGCACCAGGCTGGAATGATTGTCGCTGAGGGCGGCTACCATAGTATGTGAGTGGTAGCTGCTCTCAGCTATGTTGGAAACTCACTTTAATATTACATTACAGCCATTTTTAGAACATTGTGATATCATCAAGGAACAAGCTGTGCCTAACTACACTGAGTCCAGGAGCTGCAGAATCCGAGTGATACAGTCTACTATACTGTGTTAAACAGTAAGTAACAAACAAACAAAAAAAATATAAAAAAGAGGTTTTTGCACAGCTAATTGGGACCAGCCCAACACTTGGGACTGGGGTTCTTATTGCTGACTGTTCCACTTCAACAGTACCTGCCAATGATTTAAGATCACAGCAGACTGCAGCATGAAGTTGGTGAAAATGAATCAAGCAACAGGATACAGATTAAAATGCGCACACTAGTAAACTGGTTTTGTACTTTTTTTTCCCCAATAAAGGTGTTTATCCTCCTCGTCCAGAGCAGGTTGGCTCCCTTCAGCTCTGTCCCCACGGTCCCCAGCGGTGACCACCTCCCCAGGACTTACTCGTCGGCTATGTGGCCCCACAGATTGCCCCCCATGGTGGGGCCAGCAGGAGGAGGTCTGCCCCCCCAGGAGACTCAAACCAAGGTACGGCTGACAGGGGTCCTGGCAATGGCAAGGGTGAGGGGTCAGCATGCAGAGAAACATATACGCTTGCTCCATCGTCCATTTTCCTCTATCTTCTCCCTATTCCTCATAACTGGGGTGCTCTCACTGGCATGTGCGTGTGGAGGCACACACGCATTGCAGAGTCCTGCAGCTTCCTTTCCTTACATGTCAGTCCTGTCTTGCACTACCACCAGGCCTCCACCTAGTGGCAGTCCTGTAGCAGTGCTGATATGCCCTCCTTCCCCGGGAGAGAACAACAACCTGTCAGATGCGTGATTCTTTCCCACCTGGGCCAACCCCCAGCAACCCATGCTCATTCCCTAACACTGGTCATAGGCATGTCAGCCTCTTCACCACTAGGCCGGTGCCTGGTTTTGTAGGTTTTCTTGCACATGGTCCCTAAACAAGTTAGCCATTTGCTTTTCTTCAAAATAAAAAAAAAATCTTTTAGTTTGTTAATCAACTTTTAATCCAGTTCGTCCTTACTGACCAGTTCCACATCAGAGTATGCCACTTTATTTTCAAGGTAGCTTAGACTTGCCTGCAACTGACTTTGTGTCTGTCCCCACCACCCCACCAGTGACCATCTCCCCAGGACTTACCTGTTGGCTATGTTCCCCCAATGGACTGCCCCCTGTAGTGGAGTCAGGAGGAAGGGGGCCATCCTCCCCTCCATGAAGACACAAATCCAGATATTGCCGACAGGGGTCCCGACAGTGGCAATGATGAGGGTCAGTACTGTATTCAGACTGTCATATCCACTTGCCCAAGCATCCATTTTCCTCCATTTTCTCTCTATTCTCCACAGCTGAGGTGCGCGCATCGGCACATACATGTGGAGACATGAACGCATCGCAGTCCTGTAGCTTCCTTCCATGTCTGTCCTGTCTTGCAGTACCATCAGGCTACACCTAGTGGCAGTCTTGTGGCAGTGCCAAATATGCCCCGGACAGAAGAGCTGTCCTTGGGACGCCTTATCCTCACCCACCCTGGACAGCCCCAGTAACCCACACTCATTCCTTAATACTGGTTGCTGGTGTGTCAGGTACTATAGCATTCAATGACTCAGCCCTACACGCCACCAGGCCAGTGCCTTTTTTTTTTGTTAAATTTTATTAATTTTCAAATACCACAGAAGAAACAGAGTTAAAAGTACAGAGTTGACAGAAATCATCATTTTAAGTGACAAATAACATTATGTCTGTGTCATTTAATATGCTTAAAATTTCATCTGAGCTAGTCACAGAGGCTAACTGACTAACGGTTAGCAAGTTCCCTCGAATCTGTGTGACGGTATTGCCAACCTGTCATTTATAGCAAATAACTTAGTGTGATTGAAGCAGACAGCATTGTACATCTTTACCTATTTTAAGAATAAGTTTTGATGTTAAAACTAGAGAACTGCACTTGCCAGGACAGGTTAGATGGAGGCAGAATTGCCAATACCAGTGTAGATGGTGGAAAACAAAAGGAAAATATAAAAGTCAGGGTGGGGACCACCTTAGGAACAAATTCTAGACAGGTGTTCAGTTGATGAAGCATCCATCATTGCCACATGGTTTCAAAGAGAGAGGCAATTTATTATGAAGGGAATAGGTCAGCCATTCTAGGAAATAAACCTCTGTCACCATATTTCGCCAGCTGTCCACAGAAGACAGAGTAGTGGTATCCTAGTTGTTGCCTTTTTTTGCCATCAGGATCAGTAACAGTTTAAGAGTCTGACCTCAGAAGGGGCCACTGTGAGGGGGGATGGCCAGTAGGATCAATGATAGTGTAATGGCACCTGGCCTATCAAAGATAACGTCTAACTCCTGGACCACAGCTTGCCAAAAGGGTTGGATGAGAGGATATTCCCAGAAGATATGTGTGTGGTGTTCAGGGATCAGTCAACTGCTGGGGCCTGGTTTTGTATGTTTACTTGCACAAGGTCCTTGAACAATTTAAAGACAACAGACTGGACAAAATTAGGCCTACGCACCAAACGTTTTTTAAATTTCCACTAGTTCATTGTACATAACACCACACTACCAGAACATACTGGTGAGAACAATTTACACACCAGTTAAACAACATTTTGGAGCCATTACACCTGCTCCTTTCTTAGGGTATATTTTGGTAGTTATCTACAAATAAAAATATATATACAGGTATATATACACATACACAATATTGTAATAATCAAATAATTATGTGCAACTCAAGGTGACTTAATATAGACACTCAATACACTTAGTGTATACAATAAGTAAGCCTGTAGTCATCCAATTTATAGTTCTGTTTGACCTAAATATTCATATTAAAAACCATAGTTTTATAACCATCTGACCCCTTAAACATTCACCTTATTTGCAAGTCTTACAATTAGCTCAAATAATAATCGTGGCTTGTTGTAACTCACATTTGAAAAATGAAGCCTTTTAAGGCTTGTCCATGGACAAGTTCATTCTTTAGCAATGCTTTTTAAAGTTTATATACACAAGCTCAGTACTCTTGTTCAGTAATGATAAACAAAGCTATTAATATGCTTAACCAGTGATATAAACTACTCTGGGTTATAATTCTTCCAGTGCCATACAATTTATGGCAAATATGTTCACTCTCAAGCATTTTGTGTGTGTGTGTTCTCCGGTGATTACTGAGCAACCCTTTCCCTGTAAATAGGACTTGCAATCATATTTTTTATTTCTTGTATTTTTTTTTTTTAAACTTTCCTCACAGTCTGTAAAGTAGAAAAAATGGGTCACTCATAAGCAACAAAAGATCCTAGTTCAGGGATACAAGGTAAAGTTGTTTTCAGACAGTGTGGCCCCCTGCTCTCTCTCTTTAGAGGAAGGCAACTCTGCTCAGTGTGTGTCACCCTCATATATTGTGAACCCACACTGAAACTGGGCAGGACCAAACAAGTATTTAAAAAAAATGAATTGGGCAGGACCACACATGCTCCCCTGCTGACGTCAGACGTGATGGGTAACAATGTGAACGTGTACTGGCACCAACGTGCCCAGGGTCATGACCGACCCACTGTGTAACAGCGGCACCTAGTGTAAAGGAGTGTCACTAGGTGTTCAGTTGAGGGAACTCTGATGTTACTTACAACTTTTAAATAAGCAGGCCCATATTATACTTGGCTGCCTATTATGCCGAAGTGGCCTCATCAATACTTCATACTGGATACCACTTCTGATAAAATTTTACAACTTAAAAGGATATATAATGACCATGATAACTAATGCCAAACTCAGCTCACTATTAAATATGACTGCAAACCTGTGCCTGAATGGATCCCGACCTCCGCAGAGAGGCGGAAAGATTTTATTTTCTTCTTGTGGTGTTTGCTTTCCCCTCCTCCTGGGTTCAAACAATTATGTCAGTGTTAGTGCTTGTCTTACCACATAGTTGAAAATATTTTACAGTTATCTCTCTGCTGACTACCTGCTATGCCTCCTTAACCAATTCAACAATTTTTTGCCTGGACAGAGTGCGTGGGTTTCCTCGTCACTTCTAGAGAAGCAGCAACAGGATGGTTGTCCTCTACTTCAGCACATCATGCAACATGGAGTTAAAAAGTAAGACTGTAGGAATTTTTGTTAGCTACAGTATGGCTGGAACTGAAGTGAGTACACCACCAGCTGCATTTTTACATCTAAAGTGAATGTAAACTGATTTTAATTGAAATGAGACTGTATCTGGCTTGACATTTTTAAAATAACAGCCATGACTGTTTTGCCAACTCCACTGGCTTCAGCACAAGTTGCTTCCAAGAGAATGGGGAGCTCCCTGGCTCTCGTCTGTAGAGATAAGCCACAGGCTATTACTGTAGTCAGGTGCTAAAGGGCTGTGTAGCAAAGGCTGGTTGCTGGGGCACAACACTGGAGACTTATCAAGTAGTATCAGGCAGGGTGGAACAAAAAGGGTAGCCAGGTCGCCAAATGCAACCTGGCAAATCAAGTTAGCCACTGTTTTAAATGTCGGGGCGGTGTTCGTGGACCTAACCAAGGCTTTTGATTTGACTGATCACGGTTTGGCCTGCACAAAATTGAAAGATCTGGGGTTTTCTGATGTCGCTGTTTCTTGGTTCTATGATTATCTGAGTAACAGGTGTCAATTTGTTCTAGTAGGTTCTATGGTTTATGATGTCTTGCCAATTAGTTGTGGTGTGCCTCAGGGGTCCATTTTGGGACCCCTGTTATTTTCTATTTTTATTAATCAGCTTCCTGGAGTTTGTAAGTTTTGGGAATCACTGCTTTATGCAGATGATCCTGTAATTTGTGCTCAGTCAAATTCTGTGTCTGAACTTTCTTTTTCCCTAGAAAGGGATTTTGGTGCCATCTGTTCTTGGCTTACTTTAAATGCTATGGTTCTGAACTCGGTTAAAACAAAAGTTATGTTATTTGACACGCAATTTATGTTGGTGGACGCCCCAGAACTGAGGATATCTGATTTTCGGAGTGGTCTGCTTGAATAAGTGTCTCAATTTAAGTATTTGGGCACACTATTGGATCCCAGTTTGACCTTTTCATCTCAGATTCAGTCAATGGTTAAGAGAGTAAATCAAAGAATAGGGGTGTTACACAAATCCAAGTCATTCTTCTCACAAGCAACTAGATTAGCAATTGCTACTTGTTCTCTTCTTCCAAATTTTGAGTACAGTTCTTGTTTATATTATAACATAGGTACAAAAGAAATGCAAGCACTAACTGTGGCCTGCAATAATATTTGTAGATTTATTTTACGAGCTCCCAATAGGACACATCTGTGTAATCTTTATTCTCGGTTGGGGTGGTTTTCCCCTAGTTGCAGAACAGAATATTTTGTTGGCTGTCTGATGTATAAATGTTTTTTTACTTTGGCTCCCTTTTTCCTCTTTCTGATCTTGTTGTAATGAGAGAATTGCTTCCCAACCCGAGGTCGGCTGACAGCCCCCTATATTTTGTCCCCGGGTGTCGGCTTAGATTAAGCTCTAGAGCTTTTTCAATAGCAGCACTATTGCATTGGAATTCACTCCCACTTGATGTTAGGATTGCTCCCTCTGTTTAACTTTTAAACAAAGGTTAAAAAGTTATTTATTATATAAATCTGTTTGTAACTGCAATTCGTAATTTGTATTTTTTTGGTTTTGTATTGCTGTTGATTGTATTTGTGTATTTTTGTATGTTTTTTTGTCCGGGTTGGGCCTGAAAAGGGGCCTTTGGTCCAGTGCCTTTACCCGGTTACCAACAAATAAATGAAAAAAATTCTGGTGAGTGAACGTGCCTGACAACATCGTGCATGCGCAGGACTAGAGATCAAAACGAGAAGCAGTACACATGTGTGGAGGCATGATACTTATGTTTTTATGTTGCTCTGTGGTGTGGAGAATGTTTCCTGTGGCCACATGACTCCCTTTCAGCATGTGCACAACTTGGCACTGGGCTAGCAGGTACAACAAGCACGCCTCTGAGGCAGCCGTCAGTGTGAGGATTTTATCAGCACTGGGAGGCACTTAGATCCTCCCTCGGAGACCTGTGACTGTGTCGTGCCGACTCTGTGCAGATATGGACCCCTCCATCACTCCCAGGACAGTACCCAACTGCTGCCTACCTGAAGGCAGGATCTTGTGTCTATCTGGTACCACAGTCATGCGGAGGCTGAACTGGAAGGGAGTGAAACCACTGCAGCCCCTTCACCAGAGCCAGAGAAAGGGAAACTTGCTGTGGCTGCAGCCGCTGCTGTTTATGCAGGGATAGCGTATCCTCTGCCTGCTTTGTTAGTAGTCAAAAGCCCTTTTCAGGGCTAAAAAGACAATCATTTAAAGGAGCTTCAGCAATCTGTTTGAAAGAAAAAACCCTTTTTTCAGAGCTACTGGAGAACTGTTGCTGAAGAGTGACAGAGGGGACATAAGAGTCTGGGCCAGGGACTGCTGTGTGGTGGGACAGGACTAGGGAATCTTTGTTGGAGTTGCTGGAGGGACTGTAACTGTAAACAGATATGATTTCAACTGAATGGCAACCCCCAAAAAATGAAATGGCTACCAGATTTCCTTGTCTTGGCCATGAAAAATGTGGCCACCCAAAAAAATTTTTGTCCACCTGATTATGATGTAAGGTAGCCACGTTGGCCACCACACCAAAAAGTAATTTGTCCCACCCTGGTATCAGGGACTGGAGACAATTGAAGGAGGTTACAGGTGCAGACATGGGTAAAATGGTCAGAATAAATGTAAAATGTACAAAAACTCTATTTTGCTGACTGTTGAAAACACAATAACAGATCTTGAGAGGCTAAAATTGCATTTGACAATGGCTATGGAAAGAATGAACAACTTAAGTCACTGTTCAAATCACTCTGCAAGGCTGTTCACTTTAGTAGGAATCTACTACCTAGGAATCTACTACCCCGCAGTAGCAGTGAAACACAGAAACATAGAAGTGGTCAGCAGATAAGGGCCTCCTGGCCCACCCAGCCTGCCCTGTTTTTCCTACCTATAGTGACACTGCAGACCCTACTCATTCTCCGGCCTACCCCACCCTTACTTCTAAGACCCCTTTGTGTCTATCCTATGCATTCTTGAATCCTGTAACTGTTTCAGACCCCACCACCTCCACTGGGAGTCTGTTCCATGCATCCACTACCCTCTCCATGAAGACATATTTCCTCTGAGCCTCCCCCCTTCTACCTTCATACTGTGACCCCTTGTCCTTGAGCATCTTTTTCTTTGGAAAATGCTCCCTTCTTGTACCTTGTTTTTACCTGTGAGGTATTTGAATGTTTCTGTCATATCACCCCTTTCCTCCAGGGAGTACATATTGAATTCCTTAAGCATTTCCTCGTAGTTCTTTTGATGCAGGCCATACACCATTGTACCCAAACGGTTAACATTTGTACTGTACTTGCTTGACATAATGCACTTACTTGTAAGTTTCCGCTGTTTAAAATACTTGTCAAATACTTTCTGACTTCACTCAGTTTGGGATCATTTTTTTCCGTTAATGGAGTGAAGTCTTTCAGCTTGGCAACGTTTTCCTTCAGACATTGTTCCAACAAGGCTTCAGCAAGCAGCAGATTTCCAAAGTCATCTGAAAGACACGTTCAGAAGCAAAAACAATCAGTTGGTGCTTTATTTCCGTGCACTACAAATGCCAAAAACAAGGGGGAAAACATTCTTTAACTGCCCGATAAGTTAAATACTTCACTGTTTATCAGCTGCACAAGCTGTTGCGAAAAATGTCTGCATATAAAAGTGCAGCTACTTTTAGAATGAAAGTTTATTGAACTTTTTCATTTTCAACAACACATATCACACTAAAAGTACACAATGACACAAATACATAATACTGGATGGTAACACAAAATCACAAAGGAGATTATAAATAAATCAAATATTCAAGGTAGGGTTTCACCAGACACTCTAACTAATCCCTCCTTCATCTGGCTGGGCTGGGTGGGAGGGAGAGAAAAACAAAACAGACTAGAAGTGATAAACAAAGGAAAGAAAAAGATAAAAAAAAGTTCAGGCAATCTTAGAAATGAGATACATTGCAGTCTTAATGTGCTTTAACCTGTGGCAGAGCAGGAAGGGGCGGATCAGTGGGGCCTCCACAAGGTGATCTCATTTACAGGGCACTAGTAATTTAACTTGTTATAACAAGTTAAACAAAGCACAATTAAACCATTACTTGCATTTTTTTTTTTCCTTCTAATTACTCTGACTAGGTTACAAACCCAGCAACTTATTTGGAATGGATTTCATTAACTGCAGGTACTGTGGAACAATTTTCAGTAGGACATTCTTACAGGATTTAGGACACTGTCCTACATGCTGGGCCTTTGGAGATCTTAGGTCTCAGCTCCGGGCAGCATGGGCAGAGATTGCATGCCTCAAATTTCATATTGAAGAGGAAATACATTATAAGAACCACCGCCATTTCCCAGCATCCAACAGAAAAACCTCAACCGCAGAGGGTAGTTGGTCCAGGAGGTTGGCAGGTGGTTAGGAGGAGCAAATCAGGTGCCCCATCACTCTCTGCTCTCCAACACATTACCTCCAAAACCATATAAACACTACAAACAGGTATCTGCCTCTATCTCTGAAATCAAATAAAGAGGCAGAAGACACTGCAGAGCAGGACACTCAGCACAGGAGCTAACACAACAATACTCACCCAAATCAGGAACCAAAACTAAACAAGCACAAAGGAAATCCAAAAACTTCTGATCATAGGAGACTCCATGATTCGGGAGTTGATACCCATCTCCAGCCAGGGGTGATGGTCAGATGTCTCCCAGGTACATCAGCATGGAGAGACACTGACCGCCATTACTAAGTGTTCACAAAGCAGGAAAACATTGATGTCCCTAGTACACATAGGGACTAATGATCTCGCCAGCGGTCAGTTGTGGAGACCAAGGAACACCCTGACTAGGCTGGGTGACAAACTATCATCTATTTCGTCCGGCATCTCCTTCTCTGAGATCCTGCCAGTCTGGGAGAAGGGAGCAGATGGACGGAAGGTCAGAGAAGGGAGATAGGGAGCTAAACACATGGCTCAAGGACTGGTGCCAGGAAAAAGGACACAGATTTGTAGGGAACTGGCAACAGTTCTGGGGCCGAGATTCTTTAAATTTGATGGACTGCATCTGACTAAAGAGGAGTCAGTGCATTGGAGCAAGTTTGGCGTCTTTGCAGAATATTTAAACTAGCAAATGGGAAGAGGGGTGCAGCACCCCATACGTTGAATGGGAAGAACACCCTTCCCCCCTCAGCTAGTGGTCAAACTGGAATTCAATGTGTTTGCCGTTCATTTGCATCACCAGGTAAGAAAAAAGGTTTGTCTCCCCATACGATGCACAGGGGTAATGCCAAACCTCACCCAACAACTAACACACAAAAATCTGGCCAATGGAAAATCATGTACAAAATGCTCACAGCCTGGGAAATAAGATCCCAGACCTGCAGGCAATAATGTCAGAGGCTAAACTGGACATAGTAGCAATTAGTGAGGCGTGGTTTACCAGTAACCACACTTAGGAGACTTCAGTACCTGGCTATGTATTGTTCAGAAGAGACGAGGTGCAAAGAGGGGAGAGTGGCCCTGTATGTTAATGAAAATATCAAAGCTACAGAAATTCAGAATACACATAGGAGCCAGAAGAACTGTAGGTCACCCTGGAAACAGGAAATGGGACAGCCATAAGAACTGGGTTGTCTACAGGCCCCCAGACCAGAGGGAGGACATAGACACATTACTGTTAGAAGATATACAAAACATGACAGCTAAAGGGAGGTTCTGATAATGGGAGACTTCAACATGCCAGATACAGATTGGTCAATACCAGCAGGAACATCTGCCAGAACTAGACTCATAGTGGATTCCCTGCAGGGGAGGGCCTCAAACAACTGGTACAGCAACCCACAAGAGACAGGGCTATCCTAGATCTAGTACTGACTAACAAAGAAGGGATCACAGATCTCAGGTAGAAGGTCACCTGGGGCCAGTGACCATCACATGGTATGGTTCAATTTGGCTACTACATCTAAATCATCCCATTCCAAGGCAAAAATATGGGACTTCAGAGGAGGCGGACTTTGATAAGATGGCCAACAGAGTTAAGCTAGCCTGGCAAAAAGAAACACAGGTGAGGAGGTACAGGCAAAGTGGGCAAGCATTAAGGATACAATGCTTGAAGCAACATCCCATTGTGTTAGACAGAAAAGGAAGTGCAAAAAAAGAAGGAAACCACTTTGGTTCTCAAATACAGTAGCAGAAAAGGTCAGAGCCAAAAGGCTGGCCTTCAGAAAATATAAGGGAACACAGCGGGATGAAGATAGGGGGGCATACCAAACTGCCCTAAGGGAAGCAGGTAAGGCAGTAAGGCAGGCAAAGTCCCAAACTGAGGAAACACTAGCACAAACAGCAAAAGAAGGTGACAAGACTTTCTATAGATACATTAGTGAAAGGAGAAAGTCCAGAGGGAGTATTGCTAAGCTTAATGGAGAAAAGGGAGCATGTGAGGAGGAGGACCCTGTAAAGGCATCTATCCTAAATAGATACTTTTGCTCAGTATTCACTGAAGAGAAGGTAGGGCAGGGCCCACAGCTCAGCATCATGGACACAGGGGAGGGAGGTGAGCACTACTCCCTTCACAAAAGAAAGGTCCTACAAGAGCCTAAGCTCAGGGTGGATAAGGCAATGGGACCTGATGGCATACATCCCAGGGTACTTAAGGAGCTAAAGGAGGAACTAGCAGAGCCATTAGCAGAATTGTTTAGTGAGTCTCTGAGCACAGGAGAGGTCCCAGAAGACTGGAGAAGGGCTCATGTGATCCCACTCCACAAGAGTGGTAGCAGGGAGGAGGCGGGGAACTACAGACCGGTCAGTCTTACCTCAGTAGTGGGCAAGATTATGGAAGCACTCCTTAAGGAAAGGATAGTGCAACACCTGGAATCCATAGGGGCACAGGATCCAAGACAGCATGGGTTTACAAAAGGAAGGTCCTGTCAAACTAATCTCATAGATTTCTTTGACTGGGTAACAGAGTGGTGGACCAAGGGGAGCAGTTGATGTCGCCTACCTTGACTTCAGCAAAGCTTTTGACACTGTTCCACATAGAAGATTGATAAATAAGCTAGGTAGGCTCGGGTGGGTCAGAAGTTGGTCAACTGGGTGGCAAACTGGTTGACTGGCAGAAAACAGAGAGTGGTGGTAAATGGTATACAGTCAGAAGAGATGCAAGTCACAAGTGGGTACCTCAGGGATCAGTCCTGGGGCCAGTCCTATTCAACATCTTCATTAGTGACCTAGCAGATGGACTAGAGGGTAAGGCTTGTCTGTTTGCAGATGACACCAAGATCTGCAACAGAGTAGATGATCCAGATGGGGTGGGCAGAATGAGAAGAGATCTGGATAAACTAGCAGAATGGTCAGAAGAGTGGCAACTGGGATTTAATGCAAAGAAGTGCAAAATCATGCACATAGGAAGAGAAACCCTGAAGCCACTTATAGGCTGGGAGGAGTTGCTAGCAGTCACAAAGGAAGAAAGAGACTTGGGCATCATCATCACTGATGACCTGAAATCATCAAGCAGACCTCTAAAGCAGTAGGTAAGGCTAGGGGTGTTAGGGTGTATTAGTAGGGGTATCACAAGTCGTAAGAGGGAGGTAATCCCTCTGTACAAGACATTGGTTAGGCCCCATCTGGAGTACTGCGTGCAGTATTGGAGGCCACACCTTCACAAGGACATTAACCAAATTGAGGCAGTCCAGAGAAGGCAACAAAATGGTGCAGGGACTGCATCAGAAGACATATGAGGACAGATTAACGGAGCTCAATATGTATACCCTTGAGCAAAGGAGGAGAGAGGTGATATGATCGAGACATTTAAACACCTTAAGGGCATAAACAAGGTGAAAGAGTCTAACATGTTTAAATATAGAAAAATAGCAGGACAAGAGGACACAGCATGAGATTAGAGGAGGCGATTAAGGGGAATGTGAGGAAATTCTTTTTCACAGAAAGGGTGGTAGATGCATGGAATGGCTTACCACAAGAAGTAGTGGCTATGAATACAGTGCAGGGCTTCAAACAGGCATGGGATAGGCATAAGGGAGCAATACAAATGACTATGAATAGATAGGTCACTGACATAGCAAAGGCCGATGGCACATTTATAAGGTAGAAAAAGAAATGGGCAGACTGGATGGGCCTTGCGGTCCTTATCTGCCATCAACTTCTATGTTTCTATGTTAATAGATGGTTAGTTAATTAATCTCAAAGGAAAAACAAAGGAAGCACTCCATGAGAAAGCCTTCTCATAAGTTGGCTATCTGTTCCAGTGTGGGGATGCCTTCTATTGCTTCAATATAATTAAAGAAAGGTAATGAATATGACATGATCCTTTCTACAGACAGACTTAGTCTGGCTGTCAACCATTCCGCTTGTAAGATTTGATTACAGTTAGTCAGTCACCCTTCTTTTAGTTGGGGTGCAGCCATCTTTGTGTTTTGCATAATAGTTTTAGAGGCTGCTATTAGAATATTATACAGGTATGATTTGCCTTTAGTAAGTACACTTATGGGGTGTAGCCCCCATACCAGGAACTTGATGTGGGGGGGGGGTATATTAAAGTCCTATCCTACTGCTGCTGCAATGAATTTACAGTAAAACTCCACAATATATGCTTGTGGTGTCCCTTCTATGTGCGCTCCTTCCAACATTTATCCAAGTTACTGTGGCTGTAGTGGGCTATGATTGCTGGAGTTCTGAAATACTGCATCATTACTTTCCACCTGTGCTTCAGAGACCCCGGCCCAACAACCTGACCACTCACTGTCACAAACCCACTCCTAGGGTCAGTCCCTCTGCTCCCAAAATGCCCAACCTTTAAGTGCGATTCGTGAACAGGGGACAAACAGGGACACCCTCCTGTTTGTTTTGGATTCGAGCAAACTACCAGTATCTAGTCCTGGGGTCAAGTATGAACCCTTTTTAGCTAGCACACCCAGGTAACAGGTCCAAATATCACACCCTTTTCAGGGAACGCAGGGCAATACTTGACCTAGCAGACATACAACCAACCTGGTTCCCAACCCCTTGCCGACTCAATTGAGATGCTGGTATTTTCTTACTTTGCTGGATCTTTACACAGATCCTTGTGAGTGTGGCTGCATATGGTGACACTCGGAGCCCTTGGTAGTCGACCGGTGCCCACGTTTCATTAGCAAGTGGCCATCAAGCTAATGAAAATCTATTCAAAAGCTGCCGCCCATTGAATATAACCCATGCCCTCACTGGCATCTTGTCATCATGCCAGTGAGCACGGGGGCGGAGCTGGAGGCAGACAACAAACCGGGAAGTCCATCGGACCCGGTTCCTACAATTTTACAAAGGCCATACGTTTTTAAAGGCTGCATTATTTTAGGGCATCTTTACGTGTATAGACTCAGGTGGAGGTAAGTCACCGTTTCCTCCGTGGCGGGGCAATGCAAGACATGTTGGTGAATCACTTTAATAGCATTGGAGGCAGCTGCCACTCTCCCACCCACTGCCTGCGGAGTTTAAAATGTTCCCCCAACTGAAAGACTGGTCTCTTGCAGAAGACTCATATCACAGTGAAGATCCTTAAGTTCCTTCAGGACTCTCACTCTATTAACAACAGAGGCCAGATCTTTTATAGAAACATAGAATTTGATGGCAGATAAGGACCGCTTGGCCCACCTAGTCTGCCCATTTCCATACCTGATGGATAAGTTGCAGATTCTAGTTAATCAACAGCTTACTTCCTCCTACCCCCTACTAGAATTGCCTTATGCCTGTTCCATGCATTCTTGAATTCTCCCACTGTTCCTGATTCCACAACCTCCTCAGGAAGGCTGTTTCATGCACCCACAACCCTCTCTGTGATAAAATACTTTCTAACATTACCTCTGAGCCAACTCCCCTCTATCTTTAAATTTATGTTATACGGAATTATCTTTAACAGGGTACCCATCTAGTTGCAATGAAGCCTCCTCTCCCCGTGACCTCTTACTTTCATACTGGTACTAAGTTGTAAGCCAAATTCCAGGAAAACCCATGTAGCAAAAATCTGAAGTGGTGCCACCCTTCTCAGCGTGTGGTTATGGGGCGCTGCCTCCAGTTGGAATGGCTGCCCAAATTCCTGCTCAGAGAAAATCCCTTCCCCCCAAAAACATCTGCATCAATACATTCATCTGCACTGTAAGGTACGCAGACAAAAGGAAAACACAAACTGGACACATAGAAAATGTAAACAGTCAGCCTTAAACTCAAACAGATACAAACTTTCTCACAGAAGTGGTGGGAGAAAGAACAGAGGTAACTGGTACGCCAACACCACCTCCTCCCCTGCTATTAAGAGGGTGGTGATCTTGACTACAAAGGTGTGAGCCAAGCGGCCCACAGAGGGAACTCCCTCCTTCCAAGAGGTCAGCCACTAAAGGTGGCTCCTTGCTCCCTGTGCTATATTAACCCTGTGGGTCAAGTCCTCTGGTTTTATAGGACACTCTGTGTGTGTCCATGCCCACTGTGTGCCCAAAGAGACTTCTGTAAGTGGCTGTTGTCCTCTTCCCCCTTCCCGAGCTGCCCCTTGAGCACCATCCAGGCCATGCCCCCTGTGTGCCAGGGGTCTGAACTGCAAGCCCTTCTGGTTGCATGTTCCTCCCAAGGGTTTTTTTTCTCTTTTGGTACAACGTGACACTGCCCAGGCAGCTAGAAGTCAAGCCTTATTTCCGATGTTCCTACCTGAATAAAATCTATCCATTTTTATATCCAACTACTTGACCATCATTACAAACAGGAAAAAAAAGGGAATAGCAAGGGAAAAAAATAACTGCACTTTCTCACTTTTCCCTCTCCCTCTGTAGACAACCCCTACCTTCCATGAACCCCACCGCTGCTCTATCTACAGTGTCCCATGTCCTTGTACTGTCCCAGCACAGGCAGAAGAGAGAGACAAGGATATAGCAGCCCCGTATCACTGCTGATCAAGGACATGACTGCAAATTAACCGGTAGAGCTGAGTTCAGTTGATCAGTGTTCTCAGTCTGATGTGCCGATCCCTGCCTGCAGAGTTTTTACCCCGTATGCCACAACTAGTCATTAAAGGGTGTGAGCTGTTATTTAAAGTAACATCCCTTCTCCACAACAAATTGTGACTTAGATTTAGGTCTGGGAGGTGGTGTCTCGGGTAATGGTCCCACATGCTATACTGCAAATAGGTCATGTGATTGCCCCTCAATGCTCTTTCACCCTTCATTTGGATCTGATACATACATTCTATAAGGGTGTAATAGGGGACTGTCACTCCCCTACAACATCGTGGTTAGATTTATAACTCTGAAGTGGACCTGGGGAAGCAGTACCTGGAGGGGTACTTGGGTTAGATACAAAGGGTGATCATTGTTAAACTAGTGGGAAAATGCTGGGGGGGGGGGTCTGAGGAAGGTACTACGGGGTACTCACAGACTCAATAAATCCCATGTGGCTGGATCAGGTGGAGCTTCCTTTCTGTCTCTAGTACAGCTTTTTCAAGTCCAGTCAGAGCCCTGCTGATGACTCCTTTTTGAGTAAGCAACTCATGCCCTGTCCCTTCCCCTTTCCAGCCCTGGACCATGCCATCTTCAAGATGTCCCACTCATACATTTATTCTGACTGATCAGGAATCTCCAAGCTCAGGGCCTCCAGTGTTTTCCTGGCTTACAACATAAGTCGTACATTTTCACCATGGACTCTTTATGAATGATCAGCTTAACCGGATACCTGATCTGAGCTTTGATTTGTTTTTCCTGTAGCTGTTTTATCACACTAAAAACTTGTTTTCATTTCCGCATCACTTCTGGTGGAAGGTCCTGGTCCACATACACACATTTACCACTGACATTTAAATCAGTCTTTCCCCAGGCTTTTCTCATCAAGTCCTCCTTTATATGGTATTTATGAAATCTGACTATAATGGACTGCAGAGAAGCACCTGATTTGGGCTTCGGCCCTATGGCGTGGTGCGCTCTCTCAGTTTCAGATTTATACTCCTCCAACAGCTTAAGTTCCTGCTGCAGCCAGATTTCTAAGAAGGAGTTAAGATCTGGGTGTTCCACATCTTTGGGGAAGCAAAATAATCACAGGTTTTTATTGTGTGCTCTGGCCTCGAGTCCTCTGTTCTTTCTGTGAGCTCCCTCTCCCACTTACATAAGTACAGGACTGCTCAACTCAGGCAATCACTTTCATCTCTCAACTCAGAAACTGCATTCATTCTCTGTGGCCACTGTCTGTTGTAATTTCCTTAAGTCCCTTTTTATATCTGTTACATTCGCTTTGATTCGCCGCAAGGTTTTTAGGATAGTCGCTGTGTTACTTTTACTGAAGGCTGAGCCTGTCCTCAATACTGCATCATTGTCTTCTCCTCTGGAGCCAACCGTTATGTTGGATGCTCATGAGGGAGAAACGTTGGGGCTGTGCCATCTCATGGAGGATCTCTTCCTTTTCTCCACTGAGGTGCCTCCTTCTTGAATTTTGCAAGACTGTCCCATATGTAGAATTCAATGCTCCAACTAACTGATCACAACTGCCATTTCAGGTAGGGTTAAAACAGATTGTTGTCAGCTCAAGGTGGGCACTAAATCTTAAGCTGTCATTACTAATGAAGGCTGAACCTGAAGACTCCTAAAAGGGTGGGTATAATGTTCATTTTAGAATTCAGAAGCTTCTTTTTGTAACAAACAACACTGATGTAAAATATTTTTCTTTTCAAAGAACCTGTTGGTAAGTATTCTACTTCAATTAATACAGCAGTTATTTTAAGGTGTCAGCGTGGCTGAACTGGAAGCACATCCACCTCTGTGCCAAAAGGTCAAGTGTTCTAGTCCTGTTCCGGGATTGGACTCATACTATAAATGTTGGACCGGAGTGCAGTGCTAAGGGAAAGCTATACTGTCAGGCTGTGCCACCCTTGCAACCTTTTCTGGTGGTTGTTTAAGTGGATATTAAAGATCCCATGACACTTCTCGAAAAGCGTAGGGGAATCTCCCCGGTGTCCTTGTCACCTCTCCCCCATTCACTAAAATTCCACCAACAGCTTAATCTGGTTCATTTTCAGGTGTTTTGAATCCATATCCCCCCTCCTCTGGGAGGAGGCTGAAAACAGGCAGTATTGTCTAGCCCCACTTTCATGGCCAACAAAAACTAAATAAATATTACAGAAAAAAATAATTTTCTGACACCCACCTCCACTACCCCATGATTTCAGAACTGAAAACAAACCTCTGAGTTATACTGGTTGGGGTGGACATCACGTTCTAGGGCAGGCTTGCTATCCCAATACACCACTGCAATAAGCTACAAGGGTAAATACCACAGGTCCAGTTCTACACATGGCAGTGGCTCTACCCAAGCCTGCCGCGGTGGGGCTCAGACCTTCCGTTTCTTCCTCTGGCTCAAAATATTTCCCTATTCGCATGCCTCCCCAATCTCACCACTAGGGATTTCATGATATCTAATTTTAAGTATCACAATATTTGTGTAAAAGAAAATCACAATATATTGATTATCACGATAATTTGCTGCATTTCTAATTGTATGAAAAAGAGGGAAAATCTTATTGGGGAGGGTGGGGAATCTAGAATCTCAAGTCGCACCTGGACAGGGATATACTTCCAGAGCAGCTGAGATTAAAAAACCCAAGACAGTTTATCACAGTATATCGTGCTGCACAATAATTGCAATATTGTTTGTTTTTCACAAAGATAAATTATCACCAGTGGAAATTTTCATGATTTATAAAATGGTCTTCAGAATCCTAGCAACTTCACTGGCCTAAACACATCACCCGACCTTTCATTAATCCCTGGCATACGAACAGTTTCTATCTAACCTGCCCTTATCTACCAAGCAACATTCTAACTAAATGAAAATAAAACCTTTTTCCATTAAAATAAATACTGTATGTATCTTTTTTTTAAACCCTAAAAACCCATAACAGGGCACAAGTTTCTTCAAAACATATGCACTTCCTGGGTTCCTTAAAGACACACAGCCTTTGTTACCAAACTCACACATTCTACCTAGCAACAACCTAACTAAAGGGAAATAAAAACTTTCTTATATTAAAAAAGAAAAACCTTTTGTTAGCCTGTCGGCACAGCAGAAGGGGTATGTACCAAACCCACACATTCTGCCTAGCAACAACCTAACTAAAAGAAAATGAAACTTTTTTCCATTAAAAGAAACATTTGCCCGCCTGTTGATGCAGCAAAACTGCTACTGCTCATGATACTGGTAACACAGGTTTGGAACCGAGGCCAGGTTGTCAGAAGCCGACCAGAAGGGAGGATGACTGAGCATCCCAGAGGACGCTCTCCTCTAGCAAGAGAGGGTCACTACCTCTGCTAAAATACTGCCACCAGGGCCCGCCCGGTGGTGCTGAGGGTTCAGGTGCTGGACGCCACACCTCGCGCCATGCCGGCGACCCGAGTTCAGGAATGGACTTGAGCCACCAGGGGTCAGCAGGGGAGAGGGTGGATTGAGCATCCCAGGACTGCTCTCCTCCCTCTGGGGTGGGCAGGGGAATGCACGTCGTGCTGTAGCGGCGCTTGGTGACAACCGGGTGCAGCACAGTGCAGTGCATGGAAGGGGAGGAGCATGGCAAACTGTCAGCTTACGTGCAGATGTCATTGCACTGCCAGCTCCTGGGGAAAAACTGGAGGAAAAAGGTTGGGCGTGACCGAGGCAGCTTGATGGCTGTGCTCCCGCCGATCTGGAGGACTGTCGTGGAACTGCACTGGGGGGGGCCCGGTCCAGCATGGCTCGGAGAGGCATGGGGAGGCCCTCTGGCACACTGGGGTGGCCACACCGGACCCCCATCATGCAAGTGAGCCTGCTGCTCTCCAGGGACGTGGGGGCTGGCGGCTGGATGCCCCTGCCAGGTACAATGCAGATGGCGAGAAAAAGTGCAATAGGACAAAAAAAAATTAAATGCTGCCACCAAGGTGAGCACGGGTGGCAGTGCAGCAGAAGTAGGCAGTTTAGGGGGTGGTCATTGGCCAGCATGTGCTGTACACCTTGGTGCATGCTTGAGTACACTCGAGCCCTTGCATGCTGATAACACCTAGCAGCAAAACTAGGGAAATTATCAGCCCTGGCACCCAGGGAGATGGGACCCTGGTACATCTGGGCCCTTGTGTGTCCATCACACCTGCTGCCTGATGAGACTGGAAATTCAGGGGAATATCTCCTGTCCCTGACCCTGTTGAGAGGAGCAATCCATGGCTCCATGGAGAGGGGGTGTTGCAGGTGCAAGGCATTTCAACCTGTACTGATGGGTTCCCTGAGAGAATGGGAGCCAGTGACAGAAGGGGCATAAGTTGCAACTAAAAAAAAAAAGTTCCCATTTTATTAAGCACTATAACCCACTCCAGGGCAAGGGTTTTTTGACAATTATTGCACTTCCTGGGTGAACTGTTTGTCACTGAGCCTTCCAATTCACCCAAGGCATGCACAGATTCTCTAGAAATGCATGCTCTGTTGCAAGTTACTGCTTCCATAATTTGTGTTATAAAAACATTTCTACTCACGACCCTTGAAGATGACTGCCGATCTGGGCAGGTCGTCTTGAGCTCTTCTGTTTAAGCTCAATATTTTTAAACAAAAATACCCCATTTGTTGGGGAGGGGTGAGTTGTAGCATGACTACATATTGTAATGACTTAATTTTAGCTAGGTATAATAGAACGGCAAGTTTATTTATAGTAGTTAGTGTTTAACAGTGAGGAAGAATAGGAGTTCAGTTTTATTGTTTTTGGTTAGGGCAGTGGTTGACCATCAAAGATCAAGATGATTATCTGTGCTGGCAGTGACTCTGTTCCAGCGATAAATGCTACTGTGACTGCTAGGACTTGTTTATCTTAGCCCATCAGGGACATTCTCTAATTCACTATCTTCTGTGCATCCCGCACTATCCAGAATACGACGATGGTTCAGGGTTTCCCGTTTTTGTTCCTGAGAATGGTTGTTTACACCAGAGTGTTGGTGGTTCTGGACAAGGAGCAGAGCGAGTGAGAGCCACAGCACTGAACATGCTGAAAGGAAGACCGGATCGTGTGGCCAGTCAGAAAGGCGTCTGCTTGACTGGAGTCTCCCTGCCATTTTTGGGGAGTAAGGACTGGTGGACTTAGGCTCGTTCAAGCGATGGCGCTGTGACCACAGTGCTCTGGGGAGGCCAATGAGATAGACCTTTTCAGGAACTGGTGAGTACAGAGACGCTGGTGAGAGAGGCTGCTCTATGTTTCCTTCAGAGGGAAAGCTGAACGACCGGTTGCAAGGAGGACAGGTAGCTCAACTTTGTCGGGCCTGAAAGATCTTGCTGTTATAAGAGCTGTGACTTTTTCAATTAACTTTCCACACTGAAGTTGTTTTATATCTGACATATATGTTCGACCAGTCTTGCAGTATGGTACTTTGAGCTCTGACCCCATCAGTGGCAGAGAGTGGGGTTTTGAGCTTTATACTTTTTCTCTGTCCCCTCTGTGTGACAGCAGGGGGAGAGCACTTCAGTTTATTTTCTCTACATCTGCAAGTTAGAGACTACTCAGAGCTATTTTAGCTGTGTGGACCAGACTTCATTATGTTTGTCATTTGGGATTTTATGTAGTACTTGACTTAAGCACTCGGAAAAATCTGATGTATACCACATCTCTTCCCTGATTTTATGGTTTGCATGTCTCATTGTTTACTGTAGTATTTTATTGCTGGAATGACTAGGGTTTGTGTGCGGAGGTCTGGGTTGTGTATGTAGTGAGTGACTGAAATGCTAAATGTTAGTGTAAGCTCATCTGGGTGTGTGTATTGAAGGAGCTTTGTTTACTGCGAGTGGTGCGTGTGTGCATAGGGTGGATTGGGTGGTTTTAATGTTTACTTAGCTAAGAAATAATAGAGTAGTGTCTGGGATGTGTCTAAAGCAGCAGCCCCCTAAGCTCAACTGCTCCCTGTCCTGTGTCTGTCATCTGCACCCCTTCCAAGACCTCCCCTGCCGAACACTGCATAATGTTGATGCAGAGAGGTGGGGATCAGTAGATGGCACAGAGGTGGGAGTGGGCGACTTGGGGAGAGCAGACCGGGAGGATGCCATTAGGATGGTTAGGACCAGGAGACACCCAGAAGAGAAATGGGAACTTGAGCGAGACCATACATGTTCAGTTCCCATAACTAAGGATCCCACCAGACTGAGTGGGGAGGTAGGTGAGGGGCCTGCCATCTCTACTCATCCTCTTCGGGTGATGTTATGTACTGTTAGATCAATGAGGAACAAGATGCTATTACAGCAAATATTATTTCTGATTCCTCTGTCAATCTGACTTGCATTATGGAGATGCTGACGACAATGGCCTGGTCCTGGAGTGAGCTGTCCAAGTCAGTTTCTCTGTGTGGCACTGCCCGAGGATGGATTACATGGGGAGGGGTGGCCTTCTGTTTTAGATAAGAGTTGAACTGGCAGTGCACCCAGTGGGAGATACCTCAACATCTGAATGTGTGGCTGTGCGCGCGTGGGTCCGTCCAGGTGCAGGCTGCAGAATCCTTCCGTCCTTTTGCCCATGTTGTATGGGGTGTATATACTACTCCAGAAAGGATCATTAGACAGTATGGACTTGGGTTTCACTGCTATGTATATGACACCCAGCTCTATCAGTTGTTTGCACCTGGGACACTGGGTGTGGTTGATGTGCTGAACAGATGCTTGGCCGAGAGACTAAGATTGGATGCCATCAAACTGGTTAAGACTTAACCGTGACAAGTACTAGTGGTCGAGCCAGGTGGGGGGGTGGGGGAGTGGTAGCTACCAAGCTGGAAGATGGGGCTTCAGTTCAGTTCCTCTAGGCTTTTGACTGTCACAAAGGTGAAAAATCTGGGGATCATTCTGGACGAAGTGCTGATATTTAAGACTCACGTGTCTGCAGTAGTCTGGAGTGCCTTTTATCTTCTAAGGACCATCAGCTGGATTAAATCCCTTATCCCCCCCCCAACCTGGTGATGCCGGTGCACACATTTGTGACTTCGAGGCTTGACTACTGCAATGCTCTGTACCTCAGGGTGAGTGGAGAAACTCTGCTGCACCTACAGTTGGTACAGAATGCAGCTGCTAGGTTGCTGACCTGCCTTTCGAGGATGCGTCACGTCTCCCCAGTGTTGCATGATCTGCACCAGCTGCTGGTAAAGGGGAGTATCTCCTTTATAGCTGGTCTGATGACTTGTAAGACCCTGCATGGGTTGTGCCTGGCAACAAATAAGGGCCTGCATGGGTTGTGTCCAGGCTATTTGGTAGATCTTCTGCACCCTTGTATGCACTTGCACCCTCTTCACTCCACTGATAAAGGCCTCCTCGTTCTACCCTGAGCTAGGCTGAAAACCTCAAGAGACCAGGCCTTTGAGGCAGCTGGCCAGTCCTTTAGAATTCACTCCTGAGGGAGGTCACCTCTGTGGAGGCCTTTAAGAGGGGTCTTAAGATCTTTTTGTTTTTTCAAGCTTTCGGGGACTAATTATCCCCTCCTTCAAGCTGACATCCCAGTTATTTATTTATTTGGTTTTAGTTGCTGCTGAAGTTTAATTATGTAATTATTTGTTTTGCTTATTTAATATGATGTATTTATACTACTTGTACACTTTATTGCAATAGCACCCTGAGTCTCCAAGGAAGAGCACCAAATATAAATAAAGTCTAGTACTACAATGACTACAACCTCTTTGGCTGTATCATCTTCTAGCCAGAAGTCAAGCAGCTGCCACCAGAGCCAACATCAGTGCCACCATTTTCCATCCAACAAGGGCTGGACTCACTTACAATGGGTAGTGTGAACTAGCCCCATGCCCACCCCCTGCCCGAGGTCAAACGCATCACTTTGGTGATGCAATTTGACCTCCTCCTACAGTCCTCGGAGGATGTTATAAGGTCAGTTCCAAACCCATGTTACCTGTGTAACAATGCAGCTACCTACCACCATACCACAAGGCAAGACCTCACAGCTAAGTCTTGAAAAGCACAAGAGTTACCTAAGTTTTGCTTTTTATTTGCATTACAAAAGATGTGTTTAAAAATGCAATCTCCATGCCAGTAATGTTACCATCATCAACAAGTGTATTTTAGCAACTGAGACTGTAAATGATTTCCTGAGGCCCAGAGTTATAATTTCAGGTACTACTGAGGTGGACCCCACTGAAGCCTCTTTCTGAGGGAGATTTTTTTTTTTTTTTTTAAATGCCCTTCTAATCCGAAGATAGTGCAGCCAAGGAGGTTGTGAGTTTTGGGAGGGATTCAAAGATGAAGCAAGATGTCAACAGCTCAAGAGATACTGTACATCCTTGCCACGTGGAACTCGCTGATGCAGACTCTCTAACCCGAATCCAAACAAAACTTCACTTTTTTCAGAAGGCACAGTATCAGTTCATGGAAGAATGATGTATGCTAGAAGTAATCTTAAAAGCAGTATGGCTCAACTTATGCATGGGGAGGGGGAGTTGGAGGCAGAATAAGCCACAAGGCGTAGGCCCTGTCCACACTACGCCTCTGTAACATTACAGGGGGCCCAAACCATTACTGCAGCGGTTTGCGTTTACACCTGTAACGTTACAGAAGGCGTTTTCATATCCTTTGTTGAAACCACATATGAAGTGGTTTCAACAACGGTTATGAAACTGGTTACGCCTCGGTAACATTACTGGCCATAGTGTGGACGCGTGGTACTGGTCTCCTAGCACAGCGCGAGCTGCATTGTGGGATTGGGTGCCGCCGTAATGGTCACCCGGTTCCATAACGGACACCGCCGCAGTGTGGACACACTGCACCGCTCCCCGACCATAACGGTTTGCATCCATTACCGGGCCTGAACAGTGTAGTGTGGACGGGGCCTAAGTGGCTTATCCTGCGCCCAGCTTCACAAGATGCTACACATTCAGACACATAAAAAAAACTAATGAGATTTATTACATGGTTAGAAGGAACTATATTAAATATGTTTAGGATACTGAATTTTTAATCACAGGGTTGCTGTTTGTTTCACAGGTGAAAGAAAACAAGCAATCCCCAGTTCACTGGTGCTGACGCCTGCAACCTCTCATTCAAGACCAGCTATGAAAAAAGGCAGGCGCACGCAGGGCTAAAAAAGCGCAAGTTATTGATCCTTCTATAGCGCAGAGTGCAATATAAAATAAACAAACTTACAGTTTGCACAGTAGCACAAATGCCACAGCCTGTGGACACAGAAGACAAACCACCAATATTCTGCATCATGCTGACACTTCCGAATGCAGACAGAGTTGATCAGAAGTACACACTAATATGGTAAGCATTCATGATGTAGCATTCTAGTAGGGCTTTCATATTCTATCTTACTTTTACCCTATTTTTATTTTCTAAATTATTTATTAATTAAATGTTTCACCAGGAGAAGCTTACTGAGCAGTGAATGCTCATTTCCAGATGCGTCCTGGGGGAGAATAAATTAAATAAAATTTTATTCATTTTTAACATCCATTATCAACAGTGTTGTTTTGGACTGTGTGGAGTGTAAGATACAACATCCTGGTTGAAGCTTGCTTGCCTATTTTTTGGCTGTTCTTTAAGCGCCGCGGTCTACCGCATGAGTCATTAGGGAGCAGCCCTCTTAATGAGTGGAGTACTGCTAGGGTTCTGTACCAGTGGTGAAGCTGAATGAGCTGGGCTCTGACATCATGGCAGAAGTATGCACTCTATACCAGCTGTCCTCCCATTCCATGTCAGAGATATCTTGTTGTAATTCCTGTTGCCACTTGAGGCAAGCAGAACTGGAAGGATCAGGACCTGAATCTCTAATGGAGTGATATATACACCCGGCTCTGCCCAGTGCCTGGGCTGCTCAAGAAGAGACTGTTTGGATGGTGTCAGTCTGTCTGTGGTGAGGAAGCATACTGGTGCACACAGAGGGATAGTACCTCCCTCAGTTGCAAGTATATCCAGATTTTGTACCTGTGGATGCCCTTAGAGGATGAGAGAGTCTCAAAGGAATACATGAAATTACCACTGGGTAGCCACAAATCTCTGACCATAGTAAAGCTTGCTTTCTCCCACTGTAGCCAGAGAATAATACAGTTGCCCACCTTGAACACAGTATTACCCCAGAGCGGAGCAAAAAGTAGAGGCTTGGCATCCAAGTGGAGAATGTGTGTTTGTTTTTACCAATATTTCCTGGGGATCTGGAGAATGGGATTGACCTAATTTTTTCTCATTCTTGGGGCATAAAGGGTTATCAAGGGTGAAGAGGCTCCTGCTGCCACTGCCTCAACATGAAACCAATGAGTGGGAAGGGGCAACTTCAGGTGAAAAGAACCACTTGAGGACTTGTGCTGTAACAAAGGCTAGTCAGCCTGCTGGCACAGCAGTTAGGCTTCCTCCTGTAACACTGACATCCCGGGTTGAGATGCGAGCCCTGGAGTCGGAGGACCAGTAGGAGAGGAGAATCGGGCATCCGAGGACTGCTCTCCTCCTCCAGGGTGTAGGGTGAGCTAGCGTTCGGCACCTGACTGACCCCTGCCAGAGGCCAGTGGTGTCATGCCCGAGGCTTCCTGGGTCTGGGAGGTGTGCCAGACATCGGCGAGTTACGCACCTTACATCATTCATGCATCATACCTCCCATCAATGGGGAAAACCTGCTGTGGCAGCAGAGGGATGTCTGCTCCCCGCCGAGCCCCACGTAGCTGTCCGAGGCTCTGTGCCACTGGATCTCAACATGGCACCGCTCAGTGAGTCATGCTGGGAGGGCTCCCCGACAGCTCCGTCATACGGGGGTAATCCAGGGAGCATTCTGATGGCCGCAGGTAAGTCCCGGGGAATGGGGGGAGGTGGCAGAGATGTCAGACCTAGGGACAGCCAGCTGATGCAACAAAAAACAAAGGCTATATGGTAGACCTGAAACAAAGGGAATCCTTACCCACCTTGGGACCAGTGTTTCCTCAGTTTGCCCAACCAAATCTGGGTGGTTTCCCTTCCGAAAGAAAGCTACCAATCATCACATCAAGCCTAGCAAACTGTCTGTCCAGAATGTGTAGCAAAATATGGCAAAGCACATGAAATAATCTGGGGGCAGTGATAATTTTGATGGCTGCTATTTTACCAGAAAGGGTCATGTTAAGCTGTTTCCAATGGTTCAATTCTGTGCCAATAGCATCCACTAAAGAAGTCAGATTGGCTAAAACTACATCATGCAGGCCGGGGGAATCTTAATACCCAGATATGTAATACTTCGCTCTGCCAACTGCCAATCTAGACACCAAAAAGACTCTTTTAAACAACAGCAATTGAGAGGGAGACTCTTCAATTTCCCTTGGTTGACCGAAGACCAGAAACAGAGGCAAACTCTGCCAATACTGTACATATTTAAGAAAATCCAGATCACAACGGGCATCAGCCAGGAGTACCAAAATATCATACACATAGCTCCCTCCTTCCCTCCCCACTACTAAGCCTTGTAATGTGGGTACTGCCCAGTGGCTATGGTCAGGGATTCTATGGCCAGCAGAAAGAGCTGAGGGGACAGCGGACACCCCAATGTGTGCCTCTTGCAGAGCGAAAGCCTGCAACAGCATACCACTGGCGAGGACCTTGGCTGATGGTAAAGGGCCTGCACACCCAGTCACTGTAGTAAACATACCAGAAGGGAAAGAAATTCAAAGAATTAATTTGAGGCACACTCCCACCATGACTGCACAAAACAGATGTCTGCTGTATGTTTGGTTCCTGCACCTTTAAGGCATAAGCATGCTCCCACTGTGAATGTAAGCTACTGCAAGTCGGCCCTTTTCTTTCTTTCAGGCTCCATGGAAGCATATGGGGAAGGGAATGCAGAGGAAGTAAGGAAGTAGCTGCAGCAGTGATTGGTGGCCCCATCATTGGATCATACCTTCTGCCCAACAGCATACAGGTATCCGCCTTGAATGCCTCTAACTCCACCCCATCTCACCTCCCCTCCCCTCACGCAACAAATGTGGAGGTTACTTATGTGTAACAGTCGGTACCATCTTAACAAAGCAGCACTGGGGAGACAAGTCAATAGAGGGGCCCAGCGACTGAGGCAATGAGCCAGCAGGTGACCACAGCAGCACAGATCTAATCTCTCCAGGTAGCAGACTCAAGTAGGGTAGAGAGGGTTATTTTAGCATACCTGGTCCTCAGAACTGCAGCTTGCTTGATCAGGCAGGGCCTTTATTAAATACAGTCATCTGTGCAGGACAGAAAGTGAGTATGTGAATGGCAGTGTGTGACTGTCGTTTGTGTGTGTTGAATGTAAGTGCTGCGCCTGTGTGTATGTGATGGTGAGTCCAGTGGAATGGTCACATCATGTGCTGTCCCGGTGCATGTACCAGGGTGAGTGGTGTGGTGGACTATGTGAATTCAACTGTCTAGTACTCCCTCCTGCCTAGCCTAATGACTTCAATGGAGTGTGCTGCAGCCTACCAGAGGCTAGCAAAGTGTCAAAAACCTGTTACTTACTGTCGGAGTCATTCAAGGTCAGGTAGCAAAGGGGGAGGCACCAAGAGCAAAGGGCAGGTGGGTCTGACTAACCCGGGCTTGGTCAGTGACGGTCATCCATGCAAGTGAGGGTCTCATTCTCAGCCAGTAGATCTATCAATAAGAGCTGGCAGAGACAGATCAACTGGTTATGCCCACCTGTTGTTTATCCCAGTCAGAAGAAGGGTTGTTGTGAGACGATTGGTACAGCAGTTGCATTCTGCCACCATGGCCAGGCATGCATGCCATTTCTAGCATTGCTCATTTGCGGTAGCTTGCTTGCTTGCTTGGGACAACAAGTTAAGAACAACAAAGAAACACACCATTAAATTTCTTACTATAGCTCTCGCTGTTGCCGAATTTAAAATAAAGTTACAAGGCAAAAAATTAATAATGTGAGCCTGCTAGCAGCTGTACAACAGAAACAACTTTCTGAAAAGAAAACAATTATTTAAGACTGACTGACTCTCTCTAGTCGCAGATTTGTTCTCTGCCCCCTGGGCCCTTCACTTACACCTATATTGTGTCCACGAGGCAAGCAAGTCCATTTTTTTTCTTGAAATGGGAAGGGGGACAATAGATTTAAACCTATTTTGAATTTTGAGGTTTTTACATTTTAGACCCACATATTTTACATTGGCGGGTCCAACTGGACCCGTGCTTTTGGACCCCACCACTGTCATTCTTCACACCTGCCAACAGATATGATCCCAATCCCATTCTACACAACACTCAAAAAAGGTAGCCCCATTCAACACAGTTAAAGGCCTTCTCAAAGTCAATAGTTAGAGCTGCCGCCAGTGTAGGGATGCTATTTGCTAGATGGTATGGGTTCAGAAGAATGCAAAGATGATCTGATCCCAATCTCTCTTTGATGAATACGACATGGGGGGGGGGGTGTATAATATTAGGAAGCAGCATTTCAAGGCATCATGCTCAGATTTTGACCAGGAAGACTTCTTCATCCGAATTAGAAAAAGAGAATGCTTTGTAGTTCTCAGGCAAGGAGGCATCTTTTCTTCTCTTTGTTTAAGCCCCCTCTATGCCACTGCCTCCACTATCCCTCGGGGTACCCATGGTACCTAGCTCTGCTGATCCCTGAACCCCTCCAGCATCCTTACCTCCATGGTGCTCAGTAGTAGACCCCCTCCCTAGGTGGGGAAGGGGTTGAGGTTGGGGGTCCCATCCTCCTACGAACAGTCCTTGTCATGCCAGACATTGAGGGTTTCTGGGCCAGTCTGTGTTTGGTTCACCAGCACCATTATCAGTCTCGGCAGTGGGGTTTTTCCTTCTGTTTCTCCCAGCCCCAGAGACGCAGGCATGCATGGGAGGTCCAAGGTGAATTTGCAGGGTACTGCGGGCTGCCACACCATACCTCTGGCCTGCGTCTCTCCCTCCCACAGCACCCTCGATGGCACTGCCATCTATGGTCACCTAGGTTTCAGTGAGGGCAGTGACCCATCCACACCAGGGGAGGAGACCATTCCCAGGGACACTCAATCCTCCTCCCCCCAGCCTGCCTCCGAAGACTCAAGCTCACTCCCGAATTCAGGTCGCAAGCAATAGCTCTACCACTGCACAAACAATCTGGCTAGGCAAGGAGGTATCGTTACCCTTTATGAGAAGGACTGTGATAACAGCTTCCCCCATGGTAGGGGGTAGACCAAGGTTATCCACACTAGTCTGGAATCTCTCCAACATAAAAGGAGAAAACTCTTGAATCACAATTCGATACAGGTCAACAGGAATGCCATTGTCCCAGGAGATGTATGTTTGTTCATAGAGAGAAGGGCCTGTCCTATCACTGTAAAGGATATTGGGACATCCAACCGAGTTGCTTGTCAGCTAAGTGGGAGAGAGGAAGCATATTCAGAAATTTGCTAGTAGCCTCAATGGAAGGGGTGGACGAATAAAGGTGTGTGTATAAGACACACAAATCTTCACTAATGTCAGTTACCTTAGTGAGCAGGGCCCCCCTCTATTTTTGAG
The DNA here is from genome assembly GCA_016271365.2 of Neoceratodus forsteri. Lineage (NCBI taxonomy): Eukaryota > Metazoa > Chordata > Ceratodontiformes > Ceratodontidae > Neoceratodus > Neoceratodus forsteri. The sequence continues at coordinate 1,336,156,524 of CM057450.1, read as the reverse complement.
GCCCGGGATTTGTCTCTCAAGTCTCATTTTACATAGACTATATGAGAGCACTCTGCTAGCTAGCCCTTTCAATTCATTTACAATATTTATATAGTGTATGGTGTAACGTTGTTAGAGATGGAAATCCACCCCTCAAACAACGTTGTTGTGCTGCACTAGCTACGTGGCTCTTCAATACCAGTTCAACTACTATGTTGTCGACCATCATCACAGCGACGGATTTATGTCGACTGCAAGTTGTGGTTGACAAAAATCCAACTGGAGACCCTGGCTGTTTTTCTATCAGGAGGCTTTGCCCCCGAACACTCCCATACTAAACATAATTAACTCCAAGTTGGAGTTGATTCAGGAAGGGGGTGAAGAACTGGGAGACAGAGTGCCAGGGTCTCGTGCGGACCACTACAGCAAACTGTTGATGCTGTCAGCATCAATGTGTTTGCCGTAATGGCGTCACTGTCAGATAGGCATACCAGCTACATCAGCTAGTTTGTTGTGCTGCACTAACTATGTAGGTAGTACAGCATAACAACTTGGAACGCTGTCGCAGATGCGCGTTCTGGTGACCTCCGATCCTTGGGGAACGGCCGCAGCGGTGAACACTGTCCCAGGAAGCGAGCGGCAAAAAAAAAAAAAAAAACACAAAAAAGTAAGGACACATACTGTTTTTTATGAGTGCCCATACACTATAAAAGACAGTGTATGAGCATTCAAACACAAGGATATTTTTTAACTCTCAAGGTTCCCATGGTAATGAGACCTCTCAAGCTGTGCTCTCGAGGTCTCCGGTTACCACACAAACCTCTCGAGTGAAAAACATCCTTGTTGTGTATGAGCGATCATACACTATCCTCTGTGCTTTATATGAAGAAGAGCCAGTCTGCTTTCTGCGTAAAATTAAGGAAAGTGACTGAAAAGGTTAAGGCTAAAAAAGAAGTATTCAGTAGCTAGAAAGCGATGCAGAGGGAAGAGAATACGGAGGTGTACAAGGGGAAGTAGTAAAGAGCACAAAGGCACAAACTGAGGAATGAATAGTCAAAGGGGTGACAAAACGGGACTACACCTTTTATAGGTACGTAAGTGAAAAGAGGAAAACGAGAGAAATTGTGAGGTTATGAAGGTCAGAGGGGGACTGTGAAGAGAAGGATAAAGCAAAAGCAGACTTCCTAAGTAAATACTTCTGTTCAGTCTTCACAGTGGAAGGGAAATGGGATGGAACACATAAGAGTGGTAGGAACAATGGGGGGAGGGAGGCAAAGGACTTGCAAATCTGAAGGTGGACAAAGCTATGGGGCCAAACGGGGTACCTCAAGGGTGTACAAAGAGCTCAGGGAGGAACTGGCAGCACCTCTGACCGCTCTGTTCAACAAATCACTGGAAACTGGAGTGGTTCCAGAGGACTGGAGGAAGGCAGATGTAGTCCCACTTCATAAAAGTGGTAGCAGGAAGGAGGCTGGCAACTATCGGCCAGTCAGTGGTACCACAAATGAGGTTTATAAGAAGACTATGCAGTTTAGGAGTGGGTCCTAAGGTGGTAAATTGGGTACGAAACTGGTTGATTGATAGACGGCAGAGGGTCGTGGTAAATGGAACTCACTCGGGGAAAGGGGAAGTGAGCAGTGGGATGCCTCTGGGCTCAGTACCAGGATCAGTCCTCTTTAATGTCTTTATTAGGAACACTGCAGAAGAACTGAAAGAAAAGGTATGCATCTTTGCAGATGACACCAAAATCTGCAATAGGGTGAATACTCTAGAGTAGGGTGGAAAGAATATACAAAGATCTGAGAAAACTTGAGGAGTGGTCAAGGGTATGGCAGCTGGGTTTCAATGTGAAAAAGTGTAAAATCGGGCACCTAACACACAGGAACTCACAAGTGGAGTACAAAATGATGGACAAGGTATTGGTGGTCACCAAACAGAAAGGGGACCTTGGAGCAATCATATTTGATGACCTCAAGGTTGTGAGGCAGTGTGACAAGGAAGTAGTCAGGGCCAGTGGGATGCTGGAGTGCATAGGGAGGGGTATCACCAGCAGAAGGAGGGAGGTGGTTTTGCCACAGCATAGATTGTTGGTGGGACCCCACCTTGAGTACTGTGTCTAGTTCTGGAGACCACATCTCAGGAAGGACAAAGACAGGGCGGAGGCTGTCCAGAGGAGGGCAAATAAAATGGTGCAGGGGCTGCATCAGAAGCCCTATGAGGAGAGACTGATGGACCTCCCTGTGTCACCCTGGAAGAGAGAAGGGAGAGGGGTGACATGATAGACACCTATAAATACCTCACGGGGTTGTACAAGGTACAGGAGGGGGAGTCTTTTTCAGAGGAGAAGATGCACGAGAACGAGGGGACAGACAGTGAAGCTGGAAGGGGAAACATTTGGAGGTGTGAGGAGGTACTTCATCATGGAAAGAGTGGTGGATGCCTGGAATAGTCTTCCAGCAGAAGTAGTGGGGGTGATAACAGTGGTGGGCTTCAAGCATGCATGGGATAGGTACAAGAGAATCTTAGTTGGGAAGGGGGGGGTGTAGCCAGAGATCAGGTAGGGTCTGCAGTGACAGTATAGGTAGGAACAAATAGACTAGGTGGGCCAAATGATCTTTATCTGCTGCCAGTTTCTATATTTAGATGTTGGTTAAGCTGAATTTGCAGCTTAACAAGCTCATTCAGCTCTTCTTGTGGAAGTTGAGGATCCCTTTTGTAAAAAAGTCAAAAAACAAAACCAAAAGTAAGGGGCTTAACTAATACACACGGTCACTCTGGCCTGGGACATGATGTTCAAAATTAAGTCAGTGTAACACAGGGTTTCCATGCAGCCAACATTTAAATAGTGCAAAACTCATAGCAGAACACTTGAATAATTGGCCCACCATCATGTCAGCTGTTATATTTCTTGTTGAGCATTGATAACTTCAGCTGGCACAAGTAGAAAGTGCGAAGAGCTGGAGACAAGAAGCAGATGAGTAGCAAATCAAAACAAAAGAACACCGGCACTCAGGGTTCCAGATAAGATGAATAGTGGCCTATTTTAATCACCAAATTTTAAGAACTACTCTCTGAAATTTTTTTGATGAGCACCAGTACTCATCCCAACCTCTGGAAATGCTCCATAGATATTTTAAAAGACACTGTTTTCCAAATTTAAAGCACTTTTACTCATCAAAATCATAATTTAATCACTAATGTCAAAAACAGCGAGCACATTACTCTCGAATGCCAACAGTATCTGCAGCTCTGCTGGCACTCACCAGGACATTTTCTCAGTGGACTCTGTATGCAGCCTGATGATCAGATCTGTGTGGGGGGCGGGGCACACACTGATTCAGCTGACATTTTGAAAACCCCTTTTTCAGAACTATCTGGCCTTCCTACCAACCTCCTTTTATACACTACGGCATGCATACTCATAAGGTGGGAATGATCCAGATAAGATGTTCGGTTTGTAAACCAGCAAAAGTGTAAAATTAAAAAACGCCAATGTTATTAATGAGCAATATAAAGGACCAAATATACAAAACACATACAAAAAACTGATACTGCAAGCAACCCCAGGAACAGGGTTGGGGGAAGGAGAGGGTCTGGAAAAAAAGAGGGGGGAGAAAAAAAAAAAGAAGGTAAAGTACAACATAATATATTGCACATCATGGAAAATGGGAATGGTTGGGAGTTGGGGGGGAGGAAGAGGGAAACAGGAAATAATTGGGAAGGAAATTTGACAGTAGCACTGCTGTAAATAAGTTCAGCCTAAATAGCATTGTAGTGGCAGATCCTCATTAATTTCTCTGGCAGACAAGATATTCAAAGTATGGCTCCAGAAACGCTCCCTCTGGGCCAGTCTCAAATTTCTTCCACATGTGCCCAATGATACTTTCCCTGTCCCAACAAAACAAACATTTGCTGGAGACCTATGGCCAACTTCTATAAAAAGGCCATGGCAATGCATTAGATAGGTTATTCCTTATCACAGCTTTATGCAATTGCAGAAGAACAAAAACAAAAGTGAGGGTCTCAATGTATACACATTGTTCCTCTGGCATGGTACACACAGTTCAGCAGCCCAAAATTTCACTTGTACAAAACTCTTAGCTGAGCACATTGTAACACTGTAACATGGTAAGAAACAGAACACCAAAATCGAGCAATCACACTGGTCCAAACAGCACACGTGGCACAAAATGAAGCGGGCATTAATTTAATTCCTAGCAATGCCGCTTCATAATGTAATGCAGTGTTTAACTGCATTAATTGCCACTACAAAGTATAGCAATTGGGTGCATGTTTTCCACCCACACCACCCATACTCTATACACTTGCTGCAAAAAGTGCAGCACGTGACCGAAAGCAAAAACATGAGTGCTGTTAGTAAATACCTTTTTATTCCTGAAGTATGGGATCCTAGTTCCTATGTAGTATGCTTAGATGTAATGTTTCATATACGATCGTTACACCTAATCTGCTCTGTTAACGGTCACAAATATGGTAATAAGCAATTCCATAATGCTCTTCAAAGATTTAAAGAACGTGCCTCAAATGTTTTCAGAATAGGATAGCAATGATTTTTTTCTACACCTAACTAAAGTTTGATATTGCGGATGATAGTTACATATACTGCCTGAAGAAATCCTTTTATGTATACATATGGATTTCAAGTTACTGTTACAATATAAATGAATGTGAAAATGGACAAAACCAGTAAACACTGCAGAACCACTGCCAATGTGTCTGTGTGTTATTCCTTCTAAGGAATATCAATGTCTGTTAATGTTTGTAAGCGCTTGCCGTGTTGCAAGCACATTAAAGCACTCCAAAGTCGGGCTCTACTAGGGAATTAATAGTGGTTGGAGGCACTCAGATGACTGGGTATTAATTCCCTAGTAGAGCCCTCCTTTGTCATGCATTAATGCTTATTTATTCTATTGAGCAGATACTATCAAAGCACTCGCTAACATCAGAGTGAATATAACAACTTTCTTAGTATTGCTTGATATAGATAGTCTATATACAAATATTCACCATCAAGAGGGACTGGACACAATTCGCTGTTATCTGGAACAAAGTGGATGAAACTGGGTCCCCTACAGATTTCATTTTGAAGACAGTGGATATGGTATTCGGATCAAACTACTTTTTGTACAAGGACCAGTCCTACATGTAATGCAAAGGCATGGCTATGGGGAGAACATTTGTCTCAAGCGCTGCCAGTCTGGGAGGCTAAACATGTCTGCGCATTGGCCAATAGCAAACAGCACACCACCTTGTGGCAAAGATACATAGATGATATTTTTGTGTGGACAGGGACTGAGGTGGAGTACGATAAATCTGTTTCATATATTAATGATGCGGAAAAATAACTTGAAATTTACATCTAACAAAAGTACAGACTCAGTGGATTTTTTGTATCTTTAGATCTATTAGAATGGCCCCAATCTGGAGACAACACTCTACAAAAAAACCCATGGAATGCAATAGTCTATTACACTGTACTAGCTGACATCATATAAGTTTAGTACAAAACATTCCCAAAGGATGAATGCTACGCACCGCAGGTAACTGCAATACAGCAAGTGATTTTGACAAACATGCAAGAAATATGGCAAATCAGTTTCTGAACAGAGGCTATGCTCAGGCGATTGTGCAGCAAGAAAAACAACAACAAGAGAGCCCCTGCTAATGCCATGAAATCAGGGAATCTAACCTGAACAGATCACTTTTGTGACAGAATACTGCAATCAAACAACAGCAGTAGCAACAGTAATGAAAAAACACTGGCCTATTCTCCAAGCTGACACTGCCTTTCACAAAGATAATTTCTCCAGCCCTAGGATTAGTTACATATCAGGATGGAATATTAAGGATGATTTGGTGCATAGTCTACATTGATGTCAACCACAAAACTGCATTTAGTTAACAGTCCCCCCTATGGGGAATCTCAGATGCGAACACTGTTTTCACTGTGAGAACATAAGAGCTGCACCAGTATTTAAACATGCAGTTCTGGGCAAGGAATTTAAAATAGGGAGCTTTATGAACTACTCCATAACAGGTGTTATCTACCTCCTAACTTGCCTGTGCAGGCTAGGATATGTTGACCAGTAGAGTAACATACTGAAGAACACAAACCTGTGATACAGAATTACATCATGGCTAATGTTTTGGCGATGCACTTTACAGAAATTCACCATGGATCTCCAGCAAATCTGCATTTCATCGGGATAAAGACAGAATCATTGGGCGTACATGGTGGAGACTTGACTAGCCCAGGGGGAGTGTTTCTGGATCCACAATTTGAATACCTTGGTTCCCAAAGGAATTAATGAGGATGTGCCACTACAATGCAACATACAGACTGAACAAATCTACAGCAGTGCTGCGTCGACTGTCAAATGTTCCTTCCCAATCACCTCCCCCTCTCTCCTCACCTCCCCCTCTCTCCAACCATTCCCATTCTTCTTGATGTATACTGTGTTGTACTTTACCTTCCATTTTTCTCCCACCTCTTTTTTTCCCCACACTCTCCCCTTCCCCCATCTCGTTCCAGGGACTGTTTGCTGTATATCATATATATATACAGTGTATATATATATATATATATATATATAACATTTTTTTTTATATACGGTACAGGGCTTGAAATATAGCCTTTCCGTATTTCCGTGGAAATGCGGTCAAGCTGCAGGAAATGTAAATATCGGATCCACATTTCCATCTGGAAATGCTGTGTTGCTGTTGAAAATATGCTGTGCTGCCTATGCCCCTTTAATTATCTACAGAAATACCATTTCCCGACTAGGGGTAGAGTGCTTGAGTGTGACTCCTCACACCATGACTGCGCTGACATCTCTGGCAGGATCCAGTATCTGAATGGGGGGGGGGATGGTGGGAAAGCGGCCGATCATCTTCTGAGCGCGATGTGCGGGCTATCACTAGGTCTTGGGGCTGACTCCAATCAGGCACTCCTTAGTCTGCTGTGGGGCCCTGGACATATCGGAAACCATGTGCCCGTAACTGCTGCACTGATTGCCTAATCAGGACCTCTGCATGCCGTGCTGACTGCGCATTTTGAGATGCAGAGATCGAGGAAGGAGCTCTGTGCTGGTGAGCTTAACTGTTTTGTGTCAGGGTACAAACAAGGAGTAGCGAAAACACGCTTTAAAAAGGAGAGAGTGTAAAACTGTCAATAGCTGGACTGTCCAGAAAACCAACCTTTTTTCTCCCCACAATAAGGGAAGGAGTGGGGTAAGGGGACAAATAGTTAGGGGAGAAGTGAAAGAAAACGGAGTGGCTGTGGTACAGTCAGACAGTTCCTGTACCACTGTGAAAATATTTTTTAGATTTATGTGGGAGGGCTGTGACAAGTAGGCTTGGGTCAGGGAACAAACAAACAGTGAGCTTGAGAGTAGTCATGCACAGGCAGGCTGTTTGCTGGAAAACAACTGACTCCTCGGGGGGAAATGTGGATCTTTTCGGACAGCTTGAGTTCAGGCAAACCTGCCGAGCAAGGAATAAAACCACACAACTTGACTGTGTCCTATTTGAATTTATTCTTGACTTTCAAAAACTTAGGAATTTTCTCAGACTCTGTAGTGGGGGAAAAGTTAACTAATTCAATATAATCAGAGAGCACACTGCCCTAACTGTAAGGGAAGGTCCTGGCTGAGTCTCATCTCTGAGAAGCAGTGTGCAGTGGCTAAAAAAATAATTCCTACATACACATCATTGCTCAGTGGAGAAAGTCCTTGCGGAGAATGACCTGATCTCTCTTTCTGAGCTGCAGTGACTGGTGGATAAAAAAATAAATTCCTGCTGCATACAAAAGCTGCCCTGTAGTATTGGGAAAGATAAGTCCTTTATTGCCCTTTAGAGAAGTCCTTGTGGGGAAATTGTGTGAGCTGCCTGTGTGGTGGATAAATAAATGTAAAAAACTAATTCCTGACTGCACTATTACCTAAGCACATTCCCATACATTAGGAAAAGTTAAGCCCTTGTGGGGAGTCTGACTCTGAGCTGCAGTGTGGTAGATAAGTTCATCTGAGGGAGACAGTGAAGGGGAGGCTTAAATTGTGTCCCTGGACCGCTCTACTGTTTTTCCATTATTTTCTGATACATTCTGTTTTCTATGTGGAAATGTACTATTTGCTCTGGAAATGTACGCTGCTCCACCTACATTTCCGGAGGAAATGTGCTGTTGAGGCCATTATTTCAAGCCCTGCTGTATATATGCATTTTTATGTGTTTTGTTTTGCACATTAATAACACTGACACTTCAATTTTACACTTCTGCCGGTTTACAAAGCAAACATCTTATCTGGATCACTCCCACCTCATGAATATGCATGCTGTGATGCATATCAGGAAGTTGGTAGGAGAACCAGATAGTTCTGAAGAAGGCATTGCCGAAATGTAGCTATGTGTATGCCCTGCCCTCCCATACACACTGATCATCGGAGTGCCTACTATGTCTGCCAAGAAAATGCACTGATGAGTGTCAGTGTTTTTTGGTTTTGATTTGTTGCTCGTCTGCTTTTTGCCTCCAGCACTCAGCACTTTCTACTTGTACCTGCTGCGCTCTGTACACTTTGAGATGACAACAATGCTCAACAATAAATAAATAAATAAATAGTCGCTGTGACAGTAGGCCCCATTATTTAAGTGTTCTGCTATGAGTTTTGTGCTACTGAAATTTTGGGCTGCACTACAACCCTGTGCTACGTTGACTCCTTTTGTATGCCAGTTCCTTTTCAGCCAATTTGTTTTCCAGGGATTTCCTATCTGCTTCCCTTTGCTTGTGCCTATGGACCGTATAACTAATAGTGGGGCATCTGAAGTAAGCCTTGAAAGACTCACAAAGTATCTCGGGTGAGACTTCACTTGTGTCATTAATGGAGAAAAACTGTTTCACTTCTGCTTTAGCCCATTCTTTAAATTTGGGTTCTTTCATCAATAAAGGATTCAACTTCCAAAAAGAGGATCTGGAAGTTGGTGGTCCTAGCAAGGCTAAAACTGTGAGAAGGGCGTGGTCTGAAATTATGGTAGGTGGATCTTAGAGTTGGCCACCTGTTGGGTTAGTCATGGGGAAGAGAACCACATGTCTACCCTGTTAGATGTTTGATGAGATGCCAGGGAGCAGGTGAAATCCCTATGTGTGGGGTGCAGCAACCTCCACACCTCTGTCACAGAGTGCTCTCGGGCTAGTTCTTTCAGGGCTTGCACTGATTTCTGGTGCACTTCCAAGGTTCCTAGAGACTGTTCAAAGAGGGGAATAAAGGGTTAAGGTAAAATCCCCTCCAATAAGGTGGGAATGGACTGTGAGGAGAAGACAGCTAGGTTTTGATTACAGAAGTGAAAGAAAGCAGGGTCATCCAAGTTAAGGGCATATATGTTAACTAGGAGAACGGTGCCTTTGGGGTTATCGCCAGTAAAATTACACACCAGCTTTCTTTGTCATTTTTAGAGTCTCTAATCCCTCATCATGCCTCTCAACTGTTATGCATTTTGCATAGTGCTGTGATTTTCACACTCAAATTTACCCTTGCTCCGCATAGGTTTACTGATGTGCTTACTAATGTTAGAGCCATTTCTGCACACACACACACACACACACACGCACTATTAAATAATTAAACTAAGTTAATAGAAATATTTCTTATCACTAACTCTATGGGGCTCACCATTTGTAGACATATTATTCTTTAAAATAAGAAAGTGCTCCACATTCTGACCATCTGCTATGACTTTTGAAGGCCAGTGGTATGATTTTTAATGCTGAAAGGTTGAGAGGTATGTCCCTCATTTTAGTGACTTAATGTATTAAGATGGAAATCCCACTTTTCTTAACCTGTCAGAATTATGGAACTCAAGCCCCACCCACTCCCTTTTCAGTTTGGCAGCTTCCTGTGAAAAGAATTTGGTTTCTTGTAGAAACACTACCTTAGTATGTAACCTTTTGAGGTGAGCCAGGACTTTTTTTCCGACAGCGGAGTCTATTCCATGAACATTCCATGATATGAATGTTATGTCAGCCATAAACCGTAATTAAGAGCATCAGATACTGAAAGGCAATATAGCAGAAGACTCTGAACACCTCCATCAGCAGCTGCTGGAACCCCTAAAATGGATATTTAAAATGTCTCCCATTCTTAGATGTACACATATATGTTTGTATTAGTACTAGGAATACAAAACATTGTACCGTTCAACAATACAAGAAAACAACAACCCCTCCTGCCCAACTGAGGCTAGGGGTAAACAACCCCCAAAACTTCAAACACATGTCTCCCTCCTCCCCATTTCCACCCTCCTAGTAGCAAAGAAGTGCACTGTAGGCACTGGTCCCCCCCCTCCCCAGTCTTAGAACCAGACATCTTTGTACCACAGATGCTAACACCAAAAACCACCTCAGCAGTCGACATCAGTTCTGGTGCATAGATGATTTCCACAGCAGTCTCCCGCCCCCACAAAAATAATTATAAATCCCAAGTGAGCGACAAGAGTAACTGCCGTAGCCCCAGAACAGAGGCTAAGGCAAAACAGTGCATACAATGGAAAAACTTTACGTCAGAATAGCATTTAGTTATGTGGTTTAAACATTGCTGAGTAACACTGCCATACCTGTGAGGCCACCCCTGTGGTGGCAATAAATAAGTACCCATGAGCAGCTTCAGCAGGAAGGGGGGTTCAAACAAGTCGCATCTCTCTGTGGATCGCCTGCCAGAATGAGTACCTTGCCTTTCCATATGGATGTAGCCTGTTTCACTTCCTATTTAAACCAGATAAAGTGGAAACATGGAGAAGAGAGGGAACAAAGTACAGGCCTGCACCTCTGGTGAAGACACCTTAGACTTGGGAAGCTTAGTAAACTTCTGAGTCAGAGCACAAGTAGTACGGAATATACATTTTGGACTGGATAGTGCTGCGGCCTTGAGGGTGATATAGCAAATGTCTAGATCTCACCAAAGCAGGTCTAAACCTTATCATGATCTTGAGGGGTCTCTGTTACCACTGTAGAGCACCTTTTTTGAGGGTACCTAAAGAAGAGGTAGTGTTAGGGGGGAAGGCACAGACACAATAGCAGTCAGAGGGAAGGCTGGCAGCAAACAGTGGCTTAATAACATTTAACCAAAATGAGCCTCACATCCTCTCCCCACACCACTCTGGTTACTCCACAGTAACAGCAGAGAAGATTAACATTTAAAGTAAAACTACCCAGACCCAATAAACAGAGAAATCAATCCAGGATAGACAGCAAGTAAAGTAAATGTCAGTGTTCCTTCAAGATGGAGACTGCCCTCCATAGACCTTAACTGAACGGCAACTAGAACTGCTGCTCAGCTTCATAGGGCAGATCCCTATGATAAAGTAATTATCTCCATATATAACCAGCCATTTTACAGACCAGCAGTTTATCCTGTAGGTGGAGGTTCAGTAGTGAGAGATGCAAGAACTGTACAGCCATGTAAGTGTGCAGCTGGCTATCTTCTGAGCCTGGAGAAGTGCTGAGCGGCGTGATTTAAGTCACTGATGCAGCACTGGCCTTGAAGTGCCGAGGTAAGGGTTGCCGTGAGCCTGGAAGAAGTGGAGCTTAGAGGTAGTCTTTCTGGCCAATGCCAACGGCCCATAAGCAGACTACAGATGACACAGTGCGCATAATGGCTCCCTGGAATATCATCTTGCCCACTTTCACAAGAGGCTGCCCAGTCACAACTGAGGCTGTGACTTCGAGAACATGGGTGAGTCATCCCCCCAGTCTTACTGCCTTGTTACTTCTTTCTCTCTTTATGGCTAGAAGACTGTCACCAGTGTTCCCCTTCTGGGATCAGAAGTAGAAGGGTTTGAGGGCTTCCTGTATGGCACATCATCCTATGATCTGGGATGGTATCCATGAGGTAGGCTGTAGCAAAAGCAGCACTGGTGGGAAAAAACTGCCTCAGGTCAGCAGCTGGAAATGAAGGGCTCGGCTGCCTCAGGAGTACCAAAAGAGTGAGGGACACCATTCCTCAGGATCCACAACGCTGTTGAGTAGCGGCGACTCTACTGGACGTTAAGTCTTATCAGGGTCTTCAGGCTCCTGTAAAGGCCCCCCCTTTTCTCACTAGGCTGGAGAAAAGTCTGCCAATATCTGGATGTGGTGCCCCTGCCACTCAAGAGGGCCTATCTCCTTGGCCAGCTGCATAAATCTTTCTTACACAGGAAAGCAAAGGAATTTGGCCAGTATAAGATACGGTTGCTGCTCCAGGTTGGGGACAAGTAACTGTTGAGAGCATTCTATCTCCACAGGGGCAGGCCACTGGTGCTTGAGCAGTTGGGGAATAACAGACTGTAAGAAGGTAGTGCCTTTCCTGTCTGTGCCCTCCAGGAATCCCACAAACAGGAGATTTTTCCTGCAGCCACGATTTTCCTGGTGTTCTATTCTATACCATAGAAGGCAGACAGTATGATCATAGTCCCAGAAGTGTGCAATCATTCTGTCTAACTGGGCCTCTTGGAGTTGGGCAGGTGACTCCATGTCTGTGAGCCTTTCTGACAGTGCAACGACATCATCTTGAGTCCTGTGTGCCACTGTTTTTAAGTCCCCCATTTCTACACAAGCTGAGAGAATGTACCACTTATCTTTTGCAGGTTAGTAGAAGAAGATGAGACCACAGCGGTGTCAGGCCCAAATGGAGCTGACAATGCCATTTCCAGTGCTGTGAGCAGGAGCGAGAACAACCGTGGATTTACTGACAGAACAGCTTTAACAAGGGCCAATTACATGCTATTCTGCAGAGTCGATATGCTGGAAGGCAGGTAAATGCGTAAGCATTAATCACCAACAGAGGAGGGCTCTACCGGTGATTAATGCCCGCTGGGGGGGGCGTTGTTGCACGAGGGCAAAGCCCGAGGGTTCAACCCCCCAGCAGGCATTAATCACCGTAGAGCCCGACGCTGGAGGTGATTAATGCCCTTGTAACACGGACAAGGTCTAGGGCTCCCTACCTCTCTCTCCCTATGTGTGTCCTGCATTCCTGCGGCACCGTCTCGCTGCTCGCTGGCTCCATCCCCCGTTTCTCTCGCTAACCCCCGGCCGGCACAGCGCCACTTGCGACCCAGTGGCTGTTGTGACTATCAGAGGAGCAACACGGGCATTATGAGACGATAATGCCGCAGTTAGCTCGGGAACGCTGCGAAGAGCAACATGGCATTATGAGAAATAATGCCGTGTTGAGCTCGTGAACGCGCTTCCCATCAATGCAACACGGCATTATTAGCTCACAATGCCGTGTTGCTCCTGCACCACGTGACGCCGTCGCGCCTATCGCGGGGCGCCCTGGCACGGCTCTCCATAATGCCGTGTTACAAAGTAAGTTAGGGCTGTTTACTGGCACTTACTGACTCAGACTATTAAGGATACTTAGAAGGGACTGGGAGAGCAAAAACTTTAGTCAAGCATCTTGTTGGGAGGCCAATGGCAGCTGCCTTTTTCAAGAAAATAAATGTACTTCTCTTGAATACATGCCATAGGCACCTGTACTACAAGCACATGAAAAAATAAAGGTTAAAAATTAAGGCTGACTGAGCATAAAATGCTTAACTCTTACGAGAGTAAAATGATAAACAATAAATACGCCACTGTAAATAATAGAGTTAGCATGAGGAAAGAGCCACAGCCTGCTTTGCTGAACTGATCATACTATTTTATTGAAAGTTTTTTTTTAATATTGATCTTTATTCAGGTTTTTTTGTTTTTTTTTAAACATAAAAAAAAACAGTAAAAAGTACAATACATTAAACATACATTACAGGTTGGTATTGTGTTAAATACATAAAGTTCGTACACCTTTTGTCACAGATTTTTTGAGATATTATAAAAACTCCAGTTTATGCTTATGAGTTAATTCTTCCAGACCTCCAATACCTCCAGATCCATCACCCTGTAGCTACAATTTATTTCTTTATTTCTCAGAACACCCGTCCATTAATTAATTACCCTTCTACAGGATTATTTTTATTCTATCCATGATACTGTATTTCTATATTCAAATTTATTTTCCACTCTTTTTCTATAGTAGTTTTCCTAAGGTACAAAGTCAGGGTAGTTATCTAATTGGTGTTGAACCCATTTCTGCCACTTGGTTGTAAATCCTTTCTGGCAGTAGGTCATTCTGGCTTTAATGCACTCTAAAGCATATATTTCTCTAACTTGTGTATTCCAGCATTCTTTTTGTGGGAACTTTCTTAGTTCACCATAGGCGTGTAAATGCCTTTATGGCTGCCAGGGTTAGGAGTGTGATTTGTTTATATGTGGGTTTGTTAACCCTTACATCGTCAGGGAGTGTAAATGTTAAAATATAGGTGGGATTCAGCCACTGGGCACTCTCATAGATTTCATTAAAGGAATAATGCATGACAGGATGTGTGTCGTGCTGGGATAACGCCACGCCTGGGGGGCTTGGGCATGAGGCCGCAGGCCAAGTGCGTCCAATGCCCCAAGCGTGGCGTTATCCCAAACAACACACACCCTGAAGTGCATTATTCCTATTATACAATGGCTCATTGTTATACAGAATAAAAAATAATAATTTTAAAGATGTTTTTGTGTGGAAAAATATTTTTGTTTTTTTAAGAGATGAAACAATCAAGCAAAAGCTCAATAAAACAATCAATCAATCAAAAGCTCAATCAAATGCTCATCTATAGGTACACAGTGCTGAGACTAGACCTGTGGCGTCGTGCTGGGATAACGCCATGGGTCCAGCCCCAAACTGACCAATCACAGTCCAAGATTCTTTCTTGCCATTGTATAATAATGGTTTGTGTCACTTCCCTCCAATAATGTGTGAGCAGAGCACAGCCTCAAAATATATGTGTCTGTGCTGCGTGCTGTGCCCCACATTCTCTCCAACATTTACAATTTCTGTCTCTGCCATATTGTGCTACTATTTTAGGATTATTTTATCAAAATTTCTTGCAGTCATTCAACTGGTGTATATCTCTTACCTGGGAGAGTTCTACACTACATATATTTAAAAATGATAGACATGATAAATCCATAAACATACTGATATTTTTGGCCAAGTATTTTGTTTGAGTTAAATGACTGCAACTCAGACTGCCTAGAAGGGAATAGTGTTCTGTGCACTAAGTGGTTAAAAATTTAAGCAGAGAAAGAAATATCCTGTGGGTTCCACAATTTAATGAATCCTAAGCAATAAAAAAACCTTTATTATAATCTGTCAGACAAAAATCACACCTCGAGGGAAAAAAATTGGCGTTACAAAAAGGAAATCCACACAGGCTGCTTGATTCTCATGAACTGTGTTTTACTGCGCAAGAACTATCCTCATCAACACACATTCTTTTACAGACTGCTACCAGCAAAAGTGATCAGTCTGTGGAACCTGACGGACTGAAGACATTTGGCACGATAAGTATAAATGACAGATTGCACTCTAAATCACTGAGCAGGTTTTAACTGAAGATTACTCTTTTAGCAGGAAAAATATATCTGCACTTTTAAGAGACAACTGGACTGTAACGTTAGCATACCTCTGTGTATTATTTTATTACCTTGTGTTAAATTAAAATGGCTCAGACTAGAAGTGTTATTGGGAGGCTCTATTTGAACAGATGGTGGAATGGGACCTCAGTAACGATAATGGTGGGAATGTTTGGATTGGAAGGAAAAAAATGAAAACTTAAAAAAAACAACTTTTTTTTTTAATTTATTTGAAAATTGGTAACTGGGAGAGGTACACTGACCAAGGCTCATTTCCGGGTGTGACTTAGGGGAAGGGAACAGTGGAAGAGAACAGCACAATACATAACAGCAAAACAGTTGAACATTTGGTAAAACATTGTCCAAAATAAAGAATAAATACAAAAACTGTATGCACACAGAATAAAGTGCAGTATAGCTCAATAAGAATACCTAACAAGTGCATATTCAGAAGTGGCAGCAATACTCGGTGAACGATAACAAAACTGACAACACGCGATCCTTCCAAAAATTTAACATCCCTGCAATAAATCCAATAGGAAAATTGAAACAGTTAAAAATAGCAGAGGGATCAAATAAAATTTTAAAAGCTGATCCTTCTCCTGCTCTAACAAGTGGCACAAAGTAACCCTTTGGTCTGTCTGCTACGTTAATGGAGGAAGGCACCTCAGGAAGTGATAGCATTATAAATGCTTACATACCGAGTCTTTCACAGATGGCGGCAGTTACTGCCCAATAAAATCTTGATGGAGAGTTTAACAAAAACTCATGACCTGACAAAATTCTTAAGCAATAATGAAAGATATGTAACCCCCTCCCCGAGTCACTGTGCCCAGATTCACACCCTTGCCTAGTGACTGTACAGGGCCCACCTGGTTGAAAGGGTTGGGTTAGTCCTCCCTCCTGAGATAGGGGGTTTCACACAAACATAGTAACGTATAATCTGCTGGCAGACAAGGCCCGCTTGGCCCACCTACAGCAGTCTGCCCATTTTTCCCTACCCACAGTATCACCGCAGATCCCGCTTGATCTCCAGCCCATTTTCCCTCACACCCCTTCCCAGAACAAATAAGAAATAACACAGTGGCTCCACCCAGAGACAATAACTGGGCAAGATGTGTGCTGTGCCACCCCACCTTCCTACATTGGACTGGACCACCCCGGGGACCAATAAGACAGCTGTTACCTTCACCAGCAGACACTTCAATCAGATTATACAAACTGGAAGCGCACAGAGAAGTGAAATTCAACAAATGAACTGTGTTTTTATTAAAGAACACAGGCCTGGAAGCAGGAGGAAAGGAGGGGGTTAGACAGTTGCCAGTCACCTTGAGCCTTTCCACCCTGTAGAAATGCCCCTTAAAAGCCACTATACTGTGGGTCACTGCCATCCACTCAGATCCCACAGAGACTATGAAGCACCCACCTAATCAAGGGGCACAATTATACTACACAGGGTGCAGTAAACTCTTCAGCTGGTACCAGTACTAAAACTATGATTTCAAGTATGACACAAGAACCAATGACTCTGGGTATCCAAGAAATATAATAAAGTCTCCATACAGGCCTGTTAGCTATATTGCCCGGGTTCTTTTGGTGGTGCACCTGAAAGTTAGCAGTCTTATAGTTTAACCCCCAACAGGCCACAGCATGTTAACACAATTTAAAGAACTTGAAATCCAAATAGAAAATGCTTGAAAACCAACTTGTAATCCAAATGATGTAATTATTCCAAACTGGAAAAGTACAAAAGACACCAGCCAGCAATGCCAGCACTCACATTACCCAGGGATGCCAGAACTCACGTTACCCAGGGATGCCAGCACTCACGTTACCCAGGGATGCAGCAGTTCAGCTGAGGCTGGGAACAGCACGCAGCAGCAGGTCAGGCAGCAGTCAAGAACAAGCCCCAGTGGCCTAGGATGAAGCACTTCAAACTCTCGGAGACAGTTTGTTGCACAGCCCTTCTGACTCGCACATCCCAGGGCACAGCCCTTCTGGCTCAGCCTTAGCTCTCAGTCACAGAAGCACTATGCAGCGGCAGTTTCCTGGTTCCAAAGCAGCCCAGATCACAGAAGCGACCCCCACGGTCTAACCCCCTCTGGATCAAGAATACCCATGTATTCAGGGCACATGCCCCATGGCTCTCTGTTCCCTGATCCACTCCCCTCAAAGATAAGGGATGGCAGGCCCCTTACCTGGCTCGGAAGCAATCTGGGTAGGAGTCTCTGTCTCCATTTGCTATAGCTCAGTAGCTTTGGTCTACAGCAATGCCTCACAGCATAGACTCTCAGTGGTTGCTTTCAACAGGTGCCCATCTGCACAACTTCACAGCTTTCACTAAACAGGTGCCTTTCCTTGGCACAGTCTTTGAACAGTATAAGCCCAGGACAAGGCTCACAGAGATTTTGCAGGATGAACCCTGGTGAGGGAGTTTTGGCCTGGCTAGGCCTCTCACTTGATCTTACCAGCAACATGTCTGAACACCTCAGTGTCTCTCTCAGACTGCCATGAGTTCCTCATGAGCCCAGAATCTTCCCTCTCCCACTTCAGTCTCTCACTGGCAAGGCAGGGCAGTTCATCAGTCCTTCTAACATGTTCTGGCTCCCGATAGGCTCTCCTCAGCCTGCCAATCCATTAGGGAGGTGCTCTGTGGGTTTTGATGCCCCACAATTCCATTGGTCCTCTCTGGGCTTCCTAGCCCTCTAAACGGTTGACCAGCGGGGTCAGAGGTCGCCAACATGGTGGTGATCAACTTCTTGTAGAAGCCCAGTGCTCCAATATCTTATTTTATATTACGGTGCTTCCTCGCTATAATGAACGCATTGGGAGCCATAACATAAGTTTGTTATAGCTCCCTGTTCGTTATATCGAGGGACGCTGAAAAATAAAGCTGATCATGTCCAGCCCTGCTTAGTATGGTTAACTTAGTTTATTAGGTTTTAGTTATATTTATTTACATTTTGCCAGTAGTTTATTAAGTTTTAGTAACATTTATTTATATTTTGCTAGTACTGTAGATTTCAAGCATAAGCACAATATATAGTACTGTGCACTTCACTGCACAGCTTCTGTCCATCTCACAAAATATGTTGTTTAAAATATGTTGATTACAAGTTAGCCAATGTTTACCTATTTCCTCTTTGTATTATCCTCGGATGACTGCTGATTGTGGATTGAGGAAGAGCGATGGTGAGCGAGTGTGCTTATAGAAGACATTTTTTTTAGATCAATTAAAGCGCTGCTTGCAGACTTCGATCAGCTGATTTGAACAGCCACATTCCACCAGCCGCCAATCGTTTCTCCCTAAATACAGCATATTACTGTACATAGTGTAGTTGCAAACTGTGCTGTATTTAGTGTATTTTACTACTACATTTTACTTATTCTACGTATTTTACTTAGATCAGATGGAAGAGGCTGATAGGTGCAGTATAACCTCGGGAGCCATAGGGACCATTCTTAATAAGCGGGGATTCACTATTGCGAGGGAGCACTGTATTTACTGTCTTCTTATGTGTGTTGGCCCCAGGTATTCATACAGCCCAATTAGGGACATTATCTGATCTATCAAGTTTCAGTGGTGGAGTCATGGGTATGCTGTTGCATCTCATGGGGTCAGTATGAGTGGAACGCACAGGGGCGAAGCCCCTGAACATGGCCTCCTGAGTGCATAACTGGTGGCATTCTTGTATGCCTGAGTAATCTTACAACATCTGATTACCCCCGAAGCCCTGACATCGCTCTTGGGATATACTGCCAGCTGAACTCTGCTCTGAACATAAGGGTACCCGCTTTCTGCTATTTTCTACTGTAAGCTTGTCTGCACTTGCATTTCATGAAGTGACTGTGGCCTGACGAACAGCTTGAGTGTCACTAGAGCTGCTGCTGCTGCTAAATATACAACCGGGACTGCTGCAGTATCTGCTTGTGTGACTGTTACCTGTTTTGGGTGGGAGAGAAGGGGAGCTGTGGTCAAAGTAAACAAAGCTGGTTCAATGTGCACTGATTTGTTTGGCTGGGAACAATGGAGATGAGGGAGCTCAGCAGCGAGCTGCTTAGCCAACCAATTGCAAGAAGGGGTGGGACAGAGGTACATAAAATGTTTGTGCCGGCCCAAGATTTAAACCATCTGCCAGAGTAATCTTGCAACATCTGATTACTCCCAAGGTCCTGACATTGCTCTCAGGATATACTGCCAGCTGAACTCTGCTCTGAACAAAAGGGTACCCGCTTTCTGCCGTTTTCTACTGTAAGCTTGTCTGCACTTGCAATTCATGAAGTGACTGTGGCCTGACGAACAGCTCAAGTGTCACTAGAGCTGCTGCTGCTGCTAAATATACAACCAGGGCTGCTGCAGTATCTGCTTGAGTGACTGTTACCTGTTTTGGGTGAGAGAGAACTGGAGCTGTGGTCAAAGTAAACAAAGCTGGTTCCCTGTGCACTGGTTTGTTTGGCTGGGAACAGTGGAGTTCAGTGGGCTCAGTAACGAGCTGTTTAGCCAACCAGCTGCAAGAAGGGGCAGGGCAGAGGCACATAAAACACTCACGCCGGCCCAAGGCGCAAGCACTCGGATGGAAGCATGAGTGGCTGCGCCACTCATTAGAAGAAAGTTTTCTATGTCTTTTTAGCTATCAAAGCTTTTTTTAACTCTATAGCAGTGTCAGCATCATATGTGGTGGTGTGTGCATGTTTTTTTTTAAGTTATGCTGTTTAGTACTAACCGTGGCACCACAACCTAGCTTGAACTCTTGTGCTGTTTTACATGATATCCAATAAAAATGCAGCCACCCCAAGAATGCTTCCCTCCATCATATCAGCATGCTTAAAGAAACTACTGAGGATCTGAAATCTATTACACCTCTGTTTAAAAGAAACTTCCCCGTATATGTGGACTCAGAAACAGAGTGTAGTAGTGGGAAGGGGTCCCCCTCAAAGTATGCAGACAGTAGCTCCTACTAGAAGGACAACATGAATTCCACCCAGGCAACAAACTCTAATGTTTTGGGGATCGAAGAGGCTCTGTGTTCAGATTCCATGGCATATCTTTCTTCTAAACTTAGTCAAGATCTAGCGGACACTCTTAAGAACCAGTATGTAGTCAACAAAGGTATCTGTAATCCTAGACTTGCTTAATAAATAAAACACAATTAATGCAGGAGCATTCTATGTCAGAGAAGAAATGGGTGATTATTGGGCTCAGATAGCTAATTTACAGGATGTTAAGCACTTTTATAAAAATGAAGCAGAGAGGTTATTTAGGCAAATTATACACCCAAACCTCTCTCCTGCAAATATAAAACTGAATTCAGTACAGAATAAAGTAAAGAACACTCATAAACTAAACGGGAAATCAAAGTCAAAAAGGGAAAAAAATCAGTCTATAACTGAGACAAATAAAAGGACAACAGAAACTCTAACAGAATTTAGTCCAAATCTTGGGAAGGAAGAACAGAATGTTTTAACTGATCAACAGTACTTGCAATGTGGAGGGAACTCTGGCTGTCATTGATTTTTTTTTCATATTCTAGTTATCTCCTGATTTCCCCCCCCCCCGGGCAGCCCCCTGTAAATGACCCCACAGCCCCATCACCCAGCTCCTCCAGGACTTACCTTAACTTGTGGGTGTGCCTGGCCACCAGTGCGGGGTCTGCGGGGGGTCATTCATTCTGCCACCTGGGGTATTTTGTTCCCTCCATTTTTTCCCCTGGGCCCATGGACGTGCAATGGGCGCAATGTCCGAGCTCTGCTTCTGCAGGGATGGCTCCGGTGCCCTGAGCATGGGTTTTCTTCCCTGCATGGTGACATGTAAGTGCTGCCACCCAGTAATCGCTGGGTGGCAGGCAAGCAACACGCCACTCTGCCCCCCCCCCAAAGGGTCGCTCGATCCTTCCTCACCCTGCCGGCCTATAAGCAACCTGGTTCCGTTTCCAACCCTGGGTCACTGGTGTGGCAGAAGGTAAGGCGCCCAGTGCCTCAGTCCTCCACACCACTGGGCCGCTCTCAGCTGTCATCTATTTGACCTCCACTCAGCCTGTGGCCCTCGGGTTGAAAGGAAATTTAACCCAGGTAGTGATTTCAGATACACAAGCACTGAGCACCCTTAATCAAGTGGAGATATCCAATAATGGGAAACAATCATGAGTTTCAGAGCCAAAGTATTATCAACACAATACCACAAAATAAAGCACGAATGTTGTTGAAATCATTTAATGTGATAAAAAGGTGAATCAGTTCACTATTTGAAAGAGATGACTCAACTATATATTTATTCAGTGAGAAGACAGTTAAAAATCCCTGAAAATGAATGTATACTTATTCAGAAATTGCAGGAAAGAAAAGAAAGGAGGACGCAGGGATTGTAAGTTTCTCATCAGACAAATACATTAAATATGATACGTGACAAAACTGAGATTCTCCAAAACCTCAACATTGGTCTAGGTGTATTCCCAGTTTCAGATTTCAAGTTCAGAAATGTTAATATTTCTAACCAGACCAATGCTCTGACACAAGTCCTACTGGAACATAGGTCATTACAAACTGCAGACTATGAACTGCAATAAGACCTGGCAGATACACTGGCCCACTGTATCTGTATTTGGTAACAAAATAATAAAAAAAAAAAAACACACTCAGAAACAAGTATCCCTTATGAGGCAAGTCTCCCTCCTCAAAAACATTTTGAAAATTCATCTGGAGAAGAAGGGAATAGTTTGTAAGAAGAAATGCAAAATCACATTATACACCTATAATGCAAAGCATCATGGGATATATATGCAAATCACCATAACATTTAGGCTGGTTCTGCGTTAAGCGGGAATGTATGGTGCCAAAGGGTCTCTCACACAATCTGCAAAGGGTGAGAACAGAAGACACAGACGTGTTTTGTCCTACACAGGACTTATCAGGGTGCTTTGTCTGTATCATACCCCGTGGTCTTGCAGGTTTAGGTCATGATGGGCCCAAAATAAGAAAGGCAAGACAATTTTATTTGTTCGGCACCCTATTCAAAGGCTCACAGTGCCTTACAATGGTAAAAACAGCATGAAACAATTTCATAAATACATAAGTATAATAAACTATCAACTATTACAATATATCAATATGGGTAGGCCTGTGTAAACAAATAAGACTTAAGTTGATTTCTGAAGGCTTCCACAGTACGGGCAGATCTTACAATCTCTGGCAGGGAGTTCCAGAGAAATGGGGTACCAACCCCGAAGGCCCTGGTCCCAGATTGTTTGAGACGGGACCAGGGGACGTAACATAACCCAGCATCAATGCACCAGAGGGGGTGGGTAAGCGTGTAGAACATCAGAGGGGGTGGGTAAGCATGTAGAACATCAGAAGGTCTTGCAGGTAGTTTGGAATCAATCCGTGTAGGGTCTTGAATGTTAACAAGCATATCTTGAAGGTGGTATGCCACTGCATAGGCAGCCAGTGCAGATCTCACAACACCATTGTGATGTGGTCCCTCCAAGAAATTTCTGACACCAGCTTAATTACAGCATTCTGGACCAGCTGCAGGCAGTGCATTAAACCTCCAGATAACCCCAAGTAAAGAGTGTTCCAGTAATCCAGTCTGGAGGTGACAAAGGCGTGGACCACCATCTCCAAGTCAGCTGGTGCTAGAGGAGGCTTTATCCGGGCAATATTATGGAGGTAGATAAAACCGTTCCTGACTACCACCAACACCTGTTGTTCTGTTGTCTGCCTGCAGTCCAGAACACCACCCAGATTCTTCACCACATCCACAGCTTGAAGTGATTGGCCATTCACATATGGTAAAAGAAACCTACCACTTGCACAGATGGTAAAAGAAAGTCACCGCTTGTCACTGCTGACCCATGCCGGCCTGGATCAATAATCATATTCTCTGTCTTGCTAGGGTTGAGACACAGCCAGTTGGAGGCCATCCAGCTATTGATTTCTTGTAGGCACCATACAAGCACCAAAACAGCATATAACCCAGCAGGGGTGCTAGACAAACAGAGCTGAGTATCATCTGCATAACAACAAAACTGCACCCTATGCTGTCTAATGATCTCACTTATTGGGACCTGACAATTCAATATCAGACTGAGTAGAAATATCTGTTCAGATTTCTATAGGATCACCACCCTCCGGGAGATGAGACTCATAGCACTACCACTTAATTTTTCCACTTTTGAGCTGCAGGATGTGTCCCTGTGTCCTACCAGAGCACATCAGATCAAAACACTCTGCTTGTTTGGCCTTGCTGATCCTTCACTATTGGAACCTGACAGACCAGATGACCATAACATTGAGTGCTGGCAGGAGGCGCTTACAGGTTAATGAGACTATTCCTTGTTCTACCTTTCTCCCCTTCTTTCTTCTTTCCCAACACAGATGCCCCTCCCCCGCCCCCTCCCCACTGCTTGCGCTGAACTAAGCTAAGCACAGCCTGGGAATATTCACATAGTGGCTTCACACAGTGTAACTGAACTTGACTGTGTGAAGTCACAACACTGAGATAACACAAGTGTGTATGCGTGAGGTTTCACACGGGAATATAGATGCAGTGTAAAAGTAGGATTGCCTTGTATGGATATATGTTGAGTTGCAAGAAAACTGTTTCTGGAGAGTGTATTTAAAGGAATTTGTAGCAGGTAGACAATGAGACACAACCTATGAAATGAGGTGCTGAATCATACCCGCTTGTTCGCACCCCCAGAGGAAAGGTAATTGGCCACTATTTATGCTTCTGTTGCTAGACTGCCACAACTATCGCTATGCCTAGCTATAGTTAAATAAACCTTGTCTTTGGAGATTGAAGTTTCTGTCTTAGCGATTCCTTTATTTGTTCAATATACCAACACACCCAATGGGAACATGTACATGACCTCTACGCCTTTATCTGCTGGCAAATTTCATATGTTCGTATGGTGAACAACCATAGGTGCCAAGATCTAGTCTTGTGGAACCTCACAGGAAACTGTGGCCGCTCTAGAGATCTAATTACCTAGAACTACCTGTTGCGATCTCCCAGTAATGTAGGACCCAAACCAGTGCAAAAAACTGTTTCAGCAAGTCCCACATAATTCCTTAGGCAATCAACTGGCACACCATAGCCCACTGTGTCAAAAGCCAATGAGAGATCCAGAAGGACCAAGAGAGAACAAAGTCCCTGGTCTCTTGCTATTAGGAGATCATGCATTACTCTGATGAGGGCACTGTGATGAGGCCAAAATCCTGACCAGAATGGCTCCAAGATCTTATATAGCTCCAGGTGAGCATTAAGCTGCGCCACAAAAACCTCCTTGATTACCTTCCTCAAAAAGGGAAGGTTCAAGACAGGCCTGTAATTAAGGCAAGGCAATTTTATTTATACGACATCCAATCCCATGGGCTCTGGGCGCCACAGAAACAAATAATTAAAAAGTGATACACTTAAAAAATAAATAATCATCACATAAGAAATGAACACAGCAGAATATTAAATAATAGCATCATACCCCAAAACACATGGTAAGTAAATAGGTTTTCAGCTTGGATTTAAAAATGGTCAGGGAAGGGGCACCTCTTACCTCCAGGGAAAGGGCACGCCAGGGAAGAGGGGCCGCCACTTCAAATGCCCTATCCCGCGAGGACTCTAAGCGAGATCTTACAACAGATAGAAGTCCTGCATCCACTGACCAAAGGGAACAGCCAGGAGCACATGTGGTCAGAAGGTCTTTCAGGTAGCCCTGACCCAAGCCATGCAAGGCCTTGTAAGTTAATAAGCACACCGTGAAACTGATGCATCACTGTACCGGCACTCAGTGCAAAGCACAGAGAACTGGCTTGATATGCTCGAAGTGGGAGGTACCAGCAACCATCCAAGCTGCTGCATTCTGGACCAGCTACAAGTAATCCAGTCTTAATGAGACAAGTGCGTGCACCAGTGTTGCTACGTCAGATGGTTCAAGAAAGGGCTTGATCCGGGAGATGTTCTGAAGATGATAAAAGCCACTGCAGACTACAGTCGACACCTGATCTTCTAATGTCAGGTTGGAATTCACAGTGATCTCTAGATTCCTCATCCTATCTACAGCCTTGAGAGAAACACCAACCAAAGATGGTAAAACGGTACCAAAACTCGAAGTTGATGACCAAACCAACCCAGCTCCACCAGTAGCACCTCCATCTTTGAAGGATTCAGCCTAAACCAGCTGGCGGCCATCTAGTCTGGAATTTCCCTAAGGCATTCAGTCAGTTTCAGGACAGTTGCCTTGTCTTCAGGAGCACAAGACACATACAGCTGTGTATCATCGGCATAATAATGAAAACCCAAACCATAATGTCTATGATCTCCCCCAAAGGCAACATGTACACAGTGGACAGCATGGGAGCCAAGACTGACCCTTAAGGCACACCACAGCAGAGCATAGCACTGCCAAAGATGAAAGAGCCAAGTGCCACCTGCTAAACCCTGCCTGATAGGTAGGACTCAAACCACTATAACACCATCCCTGCAAGTCTTACATAGTGCCCTAGACGGGCCAACAGCACCCCATGGTCCACTGTGTCAAAGGCCGAAGAAAGATCAAGCCAAACCAAGATGGAACTATGTCTGCTATCCCTTGCAAGAAGTAGATCATGGTGCACCGTGAAAGGCTCACAGATGTCATAATTCTCCAAGTGCTGTTCCAACTGCCCTGCGACCACCTTCTCGATCAACTTTCCCAGAAAGGAAAGGTTTGAGACAGACCTGTAATCTAAGAGAACATCAGGATCCAGCAAAGTTTTTTTTAGGAAGGGCCTTACCACTACCTTTTTCAGAGCAGTGGGAAAAATGCCCTCCCCAAGCAACCATCAACAATTTCCACAAAAACTGAACCGAGCTTTTTCCAGCACTCCAAAAGAAGCTGTGTTGGCCCGGGTCCAATGTACAGTAGGTGGGGCACAGTCTACAAACTACCCAGAGGACATCCTCCACCATCGCCAGATAAATTCCTCCCATAAAGACAAAGTTCCCCTGTCCAAAATCCGGACGCTGTCAGCCGATGACAGGCTGTCTAAGGATATCCCAGCCTGACAGAGGACAACTTATCCAGACAAAACCAATTAAACTTGTCACTTTTTTCTGTGGAAACCACTCTACAGGTCTGCAAACAGATAGGGTTTAATAATCTGTCCACAGTGTTGAAGAACAAAGCTTGTTGGTTCTTTTCAGCAGCAATCACCCGTGACAGGAAGACTGACTTTTTCAGAGTGATTGCCTGCTGATACTCATTGTATTAAGCCCTCAGCACCAAATGATCCTCCTCCTCCTCTGAGCAGGACCTCCGCCAACAATGCTCCAACCTCTGCCCCTTAGTCTTCAATCTCCTCATGTCGCCATAAAATCATGGTGATCTGCGGTTGAAAATCAAGGGGCATGCACGGTGAGGTGTTAGGGAGTCAAGAGACGTGGCAACAGCCATGTTGTAACCCTCCATTACTGACTTGACTCCCATCACACAGGCTGTCTCCATGCCCAAAATGTCAGTGCCACCAGGAGACTCTGAGGCTCAGAATTTATGAAAGAGCTGTAAATAATCATTTCCACAGGGGAGGTTAAGCAAGGAGCCCTGCAAAGAAACTGCACGGCATGATGGTCTGACTAACTGACCAGATTAACCTTGACATGACTAATATCAATATATTAACCAGACTGTCACGGTCCAACGATGGCTTCTTCAGAAGGGGCTTCACTATTGCCCTTTTCAGAACTAATGGAAAAACACCCTCCCTAAAGAACATCCACTAATCTCAGTATATACTGGCCCTAGGGATTCAAGGCTACCAGTCAGCAGCCACATAAGCCCAGGACCCAGCGTACAGTAAGTAGGGCACAAACCTGGTATCACCCAGGCCACCTTTTCTTTTACAACTGTCCAGAAATCAGCCCAGAACAGTAGATTGTCATTGCCCCTCCCACTTTGGATATCATCGGCCCATGAAAAGTCACTTGAGGTGATCCCAGTCCCAATGGAGGCCACCCTGTCAAGGAAAAAAACATTTAAACTCTTTGCAACTTTCTACAGAAACTGTTCATTCAGACTGCAGACAGGACAGAATTAGCAATCTGTCTATGGTGCAAAAAACTGAGCTGGCCAGTTGTTGATTCCAGCAATAGACCTTGACAACTCTGTCTTTTTCAAAGAAACTGCGCTGATATTCACTGTAGTGAGTTCTCAGAGCCAATTTGTCCTCCACGGAATGGATTTTCTACCAGGAACACTCTAACTTCCATCTCTTAGACTTCAACCACTTCAGCTCCTCATGGTACCATGGTGAGCTGCAGCGGGAGGTCAAGGAACAGACACGGAAAGGTGCTAGGGAGAAGACGGCAGCTGTGAGAACTGTTATACTGCTCAATGGCTTTCTTAACTCCCTGAGCCCTAGCCGTCATCATGCCCAAGACATCCAACACCACATGGGGTTTGCGAGGCTTGGGAGGTACAGAACCATTCTCCACCGAAGGGGTATTTATCTATTTGTTTGTTTTTGATAACCAGGTAAGTGCACTAGACACAGAAATGCCTATTTTCAGGCACGACCCCAGGAGGTCCCACAAAGGAAAGACCCAATGTGATGATCTGACCAAAGGACCAGATCAGCCTTAACCGCACTTATGTCAAGCCCCAATGAGAACACCAGCTCCAGTGCGTGACCGTGCAGGTGAGTTGCAGAGGCAATTGTGATAACGTCAACTGGCGGTGCTGATGACCAAGAGGCAAGGTTTCATTGTCAACTCAGGCACAGAAGTCCCTCTACATCAAAATCTTGGGGGCATCCAACATCTGGTCACACATGAAATCTGCCAGCTGCTGCACAAAATCATCCCCATACCCCAGACGCCAGTACATGAGGATGACCCTACTGCCCACAAATGCCTCACCCCGAAAGTCACACTCTCTCGAAAGACAGAAATTCCCATGGGGTACGCTATGAACCCCAAAGTGGATTTGAAGCAGATGGCCATCCCACCCACCCTGCAATCCAGCCTTGGGCAATACACCACAGAATAACTTGCCAGAAAGAACACCCCAAGCACAGGGCCGGGAATTATCCCCCTGCTAGGTCTTTGTGATACAAACAAGATCAGCTAAGTAATCGGTGATGAAAACCTCCAACACTGCCGTTTTATTCCTCACTGATCTTGCATTACAAAGAACAGCCTGGATGTGGGACAGCAGAGTCAGCTGGCCTGCTAACCTGTTGCCCCATGGTATTTGGCAAGGCCCTAGGAAGGGGAACAAGACAGGGAGGACCCTTGTCATTATTCCATATCCTCCCTGGGTGCCTCTAACATCTCACTAACCATATATGATGAATATGATGACCCCCCCCCCCCCATCAGCCCATTCAGATCCTCCTCCATGGCCCTTTTTCCGCTTTTGTAGGATCCCTAATCCAGCACAATGGCAGATAACCATTGCTGGCACAGCTAAACAGGATCCCATAAACAGATGGAACAGCCACAGCTGATTTGAGGTGTAGCTGAGCCTATGAGCAGCTTCTCTTCTACACAAAGTGCCTACCAAAATATCAGGTAAACTAAAATAAAATTAAAATAAAAAAAAACCCACCAAGCAACCCCCTAGTACCACCCTTGCCCTAGTCCACGGTCACACCACAATCACATAACTCCCACCTACAGTTAAACACCTAACAAACAGGTAAAAACACAATCACACAACCCCATGCACTTCAACTAAATATAAACCTGATGATAAAACACCTAAAAGACTAGGGGTGCTGATGTATAATGCAATGTCTGTGGTGCTCAAGTCCAGATTTCTAAATTAAACAGATGTAATTAAACAATTGTCCATGGACTTCATTCTTTCACAGGATACACTCAAAAGATATAAGTTATTTAGATCTTACTTGGAGAGGGTTCCTGCAGTAGGTCATAACTTGTAGGATTGCGCCCTCTGGTGTCAGGACCACACGACAAACCTTTGCTAGCAATGTCTGGCGGGATCGTCTACCAGATTACATACGACGGTGACTCTATATAGTGGGCGGTCCCCACGCCCACCTTCCAGTTCTTTTCTGCCATCGACCTGCGCAAGGACCTCGCGGTGAACACTGCTCTACTCGATCGCCATTTTGTCTCGATATTACCATTATTATTCTTCTGAAATAGTTCATTTTTCTTTAGTTTTATGTCTTCACCCAAGACTCCGAAGACCAAGAAAAAGTGTGAGAAGTGTGGCATGCATATCCCTCACAAGGATGGCCATAAGCTCTGCCTCATCTGCTTAGGCCCGGGACTAGGGATATCACGATAACACAATATGACAATATATCACAATAATTACCACTGACGATAACTTATCGTTGTAAAAACACAGTATTGCGATTATTGTGCAGCACAATATACCACGATATACAGTGATAAAGCACCTCAGCTTGCTTTTCCAGCAGTGCATCCCTTTCCAGATGCAACCATGATTCGTGATTCCCCACCATCCTATCAGATTTTTAGTATTTTTCCTTAAAATAAGAAATGCAGTGCTGGCCATGTGGCATGGAGTTTTGATTGCCTGGGCACCTCACCTGTTGCCATGCTGGTAAACCAAGTTCAGGAACAGACCTGGGTCGCTTGAGGGCTGACTGCATGGAGGAGGACTGAGCATCCATTAACAGCTCTCCTTCTTCGAGGACGGGGGTGCAAGCTGCTGCCATCTAGTAGGAGCTGGATGATGCAGCAGTAACAGCCTTCTGACAGTCTGGGTGCAGAGACCGAGTACATGGGACATCTTTACGTCACACACTGACACCATCACACGTGTGCCAGCCCGAGGGATGGAAAAAAGAAATGGGGGGGTACGTGCACCATTCAACTTACTTACATAGAAACATAGAAACTGATGGCAGATAAGGACTGCTTGGCCCACCTAGTCTGCCCATTGTCCCTACCTACTGTAATACCTCAGACCCTACTTGGTCTCTGGCTTTACCCTCCCTTTCCTAACCAATATGTTTCCCTTATGCCTATCCTATGCATTCTTGAATCCCATTGTTTTTGCCCAAACCACCTTCGCTGGGAGGCTTTTCCAGATATCTACCATTCTTTCTGTGAAGAAGTACTTCCTCACATTTCCCCTGAATCTACCCCCCTCCAGCATCACAGCATGACCCCTTTTTCTTAAGCATCTTTTTTTCTGAAAAATGCTTCCCTCTTATACCCTATATATACCCATGAGGTATTTGAAAGTCTCTATCATAATCCCCCTCCTTTTCTCCAGGGTGTACAGATTGAGGTCCTTTAGCCTCTCCTCATAGTGCTTTTGATGCAGGCCCTGCACCATTTTAGTTGCCCTCCTCTGGACTGCCTCTACTCTGTCTCTGTCCTTCTGGAGACATGATCTTTAGAACTGGACACAGTAATCTAGGTGAGGTCTCACCAATGATTTATACTGTGGTATCACCACCTTCCTCCTTCTGCTGGTGATACCCCTCCCTATGCACCCTAGCATCCCATTAGCTCTCCCCACCACCTTGTCACACTGTTTGGCCACCTTTAGGTTGTAAGATACGATTACCCCAGGTATCTTTCCTGCTTGGTGGTCGTCAGTACCATGCCCCCCCATCTTGTACTCCCCCTGGGTTTCTTTGCCCCAATTGCATGGTTTTGCACTTCTTAGCAATGAATCTTAGTTGCCATATTTCTGACCACTCCTCAAGCTTTCTTTAATCATTATTCCTTTTTTTTTTTATTTTTTTACACACACACACACACACACACACACACACACACACCTCCCCCGGACTGTCTACCAGGCTACAGCACATCTTTGTGTCATCTGCAAAAAGGCATACCTTCCCTTCTAGTGCCTCTGCAATGTTGCTAATAAAAGACATTAAAAAGAGGGCCAATCCCAGTACTGATCCTTGTGGTACCTCGCTGGTCACCCTCTCTTTCTCGGAGTGAGCTCCGTTTATCATCACTCTCTGTCAGCTATCCCCCAACCAATTTCTTACTCAGTTTACTACCTTTGGACCCACTCCCAGGCTGCCCATCTTGTTTATGAGTCTCCTGTGTGGGAATGGTGCTGGAGGTCTTACTGAAATCTAGGCAGGCTACATCCAAGGCTCCAATCTGATCTAACAAAAGTAACAACGATCGTGTTACTTGAATACTGACTCCGATTTGTACTACAAGTTGGGTTAAAATCGTAAACAATAAGTTTTAAAATGCTACCCCATAGACTTGCATGGAGCACATCCCCGCACTAGGCATATAATGACCTCACAAAACAAGGAAGCATAGGGATGGCGTCAGCGATGAGGAAGAGGAAGGAATCAAACGGATAACCCCCGGGCAAATATGATTCCTTTCCTTCTTTAGGGGGATAAAGAGAAAAGTTTTGCAACTACTGCCAAGGAACTCCCAGTCAGGTAAGGGAGTCTCCTGAAGATTTTGCAGGCAAGGAGAAAAATCCAAGGAAAGGTGCTCTTTAAACAAGCAAGTAAAAATATTTGGTCATTCACATTTTAAAATATATTGTACTCTGTGTGTATAACACATGTATTAATTGTGTACTTTAATTTTTATGTAAAAAATTGCAAGCAATTTTATAAAGTTCAGAGATTTTAAAGGGGAACTCCTATAGGGTCCGTAAGTGCAGCAGTGGCTGCAGAAACTCCCTATTAGGGCTTTTAACGTAAAAGTAATTTGCTTATTTACCTGCTGCCTCGTAATTTTAATTAAAAAAATCTGTTCCATCCATAATGGCTGCAGAGCCCCAAGCGGACACCTCGCACACCCCTGGCTTCCACCGTGAAGGTTATTCTAATGAGGGCTACTAACATCTGCCATTTGTTGGTAGCCCTCATTAGCATAACCTTTGTGGCGGAAGCCACCTGGAGTGCGTGAGATGTCTGCCTCGGGCTCTGTGGCCATCATGGACAGAGCGGATTTTTTTAATTAAAATTCTGAGGCAACAGGTACATGAAAATTTACTTTTATGTTAAAAGCCCTATGCGTGCATTTCTGCAGCTGCTGCTGCACTTAGAGACTCTATAGGAGTTTCCCTTTATTTTTTAAATATTTTACTCTCTGTATTATTTTACAACAAAGACTTCAAAATAATTTGAATAAATACATAACATTGCTTGGAAAGCAGTCAAATATGCAAATTATGTAAAAAAATAGAATTTAAATACTTTTCTAACTTTGTTGCACAAGTGGCACAATTATTGCGATAAAGGTTATCGTGATAATTTAATCACAGGTATCGTATCGTCAAAATTTTATTATCGTGACACAACACCGAGGCCTGCCCGGATTGCAAGCCCTTCAACCCGGCCACGTGCAAACACAGGCAACAGAAGCTGGAAGCCCATCTTCTTAAGTCCAGGATGGCCACCTTAGAGCAGGAGATGCAGAAGCTGAGGGAATCTGCTACTTCACCCTCTTCGGAGCACAAAAAGAAGAAAGACAAAGAGAAGCACTGGGAGTGGGAGCGCTTGGAGGACCGGGAGCGGGCCTCCTCCAGTAAGGCCGCCGGGCCCAAGACCACAGTCTCCTCAACGGACCAGGCCACTCTTCCGCCGCCGCCTTCCTTGGTGACAGTCCATGCCTCTCCACCGGTTCTCCTGGTACCTCTTCTACTTTCAAGTCCATTAGAACAGACTCCAAAACCTGGATCTTCGACCGATAATTCGCCCGCTGGGGCATCCGGCAGTCGCATGGTCTCCACCAGTAAGTCAGACTCTGGTCCTTCCGCAGCCCACCCGGTCATCGGTAAGAGGAATTCCCGCCCAGAGGGAACCCGCATGGCACCAGCAGACAAGCCGGTTGGGGGCTCGCCCTCCGCCCTCCCGACTCTCTTCCAACGACCGATAAGTCAGCCGCTGGGGACTCTGGTGCCCGCCCGGTCAAAGCGCGCCATCGGGGGCTGACACCTGATCACCAGACACCCGACCGATCTTGCTGACCTCCCATGGCCAGCCCTCCTGCCAGGTTACCCCTGAGCAGGAGTCTTCCCCTCCACCTTCATCGGTGGAACCTCCCATTCCCGACCCTCAATCCGGGACAGAAGGGGAAGTGGGTCCCCTGGATGTGGTTTCTCTCCCCTTCGCTCCAGTGCAGGTACCCTCCGGGACTCCCTCAGATCCTATCCCTGGGGATCTAATGTCGGAGCTGTCCCCCACGCTGATTCCCAGGGACCTTCCTCCCCCATCGGGCCCTACTCGCCTCCGGGTCCCACCGCCAGGCACAGCTCCTTGAATTCAGGTGCCCCATCGACCTTTGGTAGCCTCCCATTGGAGCCTCCGTCAGGACCCCTACAGCTGCCCCTAACATCAGCCAACCCAATGCCAGCCAACTCACCAGCCAACCCGACACCGGCTCCGATGCCATATGTCCGGACGTCAGCTTATCCAACGTCAGATGCTTTTCCAGGTCCCTCTGCTCTGCCTCCTCCTTCAAGGCCTCAAGGACCTCCTCTGGATCTACATGGCAGCCCCCAGGCCCCTCTTTGGGCTACCCGCAGTACCCGGGCTTTCCGACGCCAGGTTGCCCACCATCGGGCCCGACGTTGGCATCTTTCACCTGTGGTTATTACCCTGGGTATCAGGCGCAAGGCTAAGCTCCACCACCGATTCAGGTGCCAGGGCACCCTCCTCCTCAGTATTCAGGGATGGGTTACCATTTCTATCAGTCTCCTCCTCCTCCTACTCCTCAGCCTCAACCTCAGCAGGACCTCCAGGCCATGTTTCAGTACTGGTAGCAGGAGGCCAGGTCCCAGCTGGTGTCAGATCTGGACAAGAGACTGCCGGCCCCAGTGGCTACCCCCACCCCCCTGCTCATCTCCCGTGGGTTCTCATTGGTCAAGCCATTCTGCCACAGTGCATATTTCTGGATGGGCTGCTCAAGAGGTCATGTTGACTGGACCCAGGCCTTCTGACAAAGGGGAGTCCTCCGAAACTGCAGCGGACTCTTCCGACTCATCTTCCGGAGGTCTGCCTGGAACCACGAAGGCTAAGGGTAAAGAGTCACCCAAGTCTCCTCCCGAAGACCCCTCCTTCACTGAACTCCTCTGTATCCTACAACAGGCTAATGGATGGAGTGCAGAGGAGCAAGACCCTAAACGCAAGTGCCTCGCAGAGCATCTGGATCTGGCAGAGGCATCACCCGTCCCGATCCCTCCTTGGACTGCCCTCAATGAGGATCTTACCTCCACCATTTGGCAGTTGCCTCATTCTATACCGGCTGTCCCCAAAAAGGCAGACCAGACCTATCACACGCTGGAGAACACACCCTATATGTGCTCTCAACCTAAGGCAGACTCCATCGTGATAGCCGCTGCTCACGACCGTACTGCCAAACCCAAACATATGAGTACCTCCCCTCCTGACAAACAGTCAAGACAACTAGATCGGTTTGGACGTAAGATCTATGCCTCTTGTACATGTGCTTTACATTCCTTGAACTACACAGCACACATGATATCCTATCAGAAGGCCACCATGGCTCAACTCAAGGCTAGGCTTGAGACTGTGGAGGACTCGGACCTTAAGGCAGAACTTACCAAGGCCCTGCGTTTGTTTGATCTCATGCAGACACGCACTGAGAGCCACCTACATTACCATAGATGCAGTAGCTCGCTACTCTGCCACGGCAATCTGCCTTAGGCGTCACACCTTGTCACATATTTCTGGGCTTTCCCAGGACATACAAGCAGCCATACAGGATGCCTCCTTTCGAGGCTCTGTCCTCTCCGGGGGAGACACCAAGGATATCATTACGGGCCTCCAGGACAGCGGACAGGTCATAAGGTCTGTCTGGTCCATGTATAGGGGGCTACAAGCCTAAACAACCCTTTTGGCGCCAGAAGATGAGGCAAAGCAAGTAACCCTTCACTGGGCGCCAGACCAAAAGGAGAGCATCGGGTTCCGCCACCACCTCTCCCCCTGCATCCAACCCCAGCGAGCCACGGGAGGAACCCTTCCCTCCAGCTCCTGACTCCTACAGCCCTCCCCCGCCTCCACTTCCCAACAGTGTGGAACCAGTAGGGGGAAGAGTCGCCATTCACCTCAAAGAGTGGCAGGGCATCACATTGGATTCCTGGGTCATACAACTCATAGCAAGAGGGCACACTATCGAGTTTCAGGAAAGGCCTCCAGACTCTCCTCCAGGACAATCTCATTATCCCTTAAACCATGTGTCTCTGGTAAAGGACGCGATCCTGGCTCTACTATGAAAATCAGCAATACAGCCAGTACCTTGGGCACAGAGAGGAAAAGGGTACTACTCCAATTTCTTTCTTGTCCCCAAAAAGACAGGGCGACCTCAGGCCCATCTTGGACCTCAGTCGGCTGAATCTTTATGTAGAATACAAAAGGCTCCGCATGCTGACTATCCAGGGACTCCTGCCCTTGCTCCAGACAGACCACTGGCTCTGTGCACTGGACATGCAGGACGCCTACCTGCACATTCCAGTATTCCCAAGTCATCGCTGCTTCCTGCGTTTTTTCTTCCAAGGGGAGCACTTCCAATTCAAAGCCCTCCCTTTTGGCCTCTCTTTGGCACCCAGGGTTTTCAACAAGTGCCTAGCAGTGGTGGCAGCGGCGCTCCGCTGACAGGGGATCTACATGTTCGCATACCTGGATGATTGGCTTATAGCAAGTCCGTCCAGAAGCAGCCTGGAGGCCTCTCTATCCTCCTCCCTGGACATTTTTGCATGACTGGGTATTGCTATCAATTACCCCAAGTTGTCGATGGTCCCCTCCCAATGCCTCCAATTCATTGGGGCGGTATTGGACATGGTCCAGGGCAAGGCCTTCCTCCCATCAGACAGGGCGGACACTTTGCAGGAGCAGGCCAAACTGGTAGCCTCCTCCAGCTGTGCCCCAGCCAAGGTGTTTTTAAGCCTCCTCGGCTTGATGGCAGCGTCCATCCCTACCATCCCCTTGGCCAGGCTGCACACAAGGGTCACCCAATGGACATTAAGGGTCCAATGGGATCAGCGTACGGACAACCTGGATCATCCTATCTTGGTATCCAGCGCACTCAAGGGGGACCTTTTGTGGGGCCAGGATCCTCTGAACCTTTCTTGGACACCCTCCGTCCCACCCCTCCCTCTTGGACCCTCACCACAATGCGCATCGGGTCTGGGTTGTGGAGCCCATTTGGGAGACCACCACACCCAAGGGACGTGGTCCCAGCTGGAATCCACTCTCCACATAAACATCCTGGTGATATGGGCGGTCCTGTACGCCCTTCAGGTCTTCCAGCCCTTACTCTCTATGGGAACACTGTTGGTACAGACTGACAACATGTGCGTGGTCTGGTACATCAGCAAGCAGGGAGGCACCCAGTCGTATTCCCTGTGCAGGGAGGCGATGAGGGTCTGGTACTGGGCAGTCCAGCACAGGCTACATCTCACAGCTGTGCACGTTCCAGACAGTCACAATGTCCTGGCGGACAGCCTCAGCCGCACCTCAGCCCAAGCTCACGAATAGGAACTATACCAGGAAGTGGTAGAACATCTGTTCCACCACCGGGGTGTCCAGAGGTAGATCTCTTCGCCTCCCCATTCCACGCAAAACTTCCTGAGTTTTGCTTGCTCGTTTAAGGGCCTGGTGTTATCTGGCTAGATGCATTATCACTCTGTTGGACAGGGAGATACCTGTACGCCTTCCCTCCTTTTCCCACTCTGCAGAGTTCTGCTGACACTTCAGGCAGAGGGGGCACAAATGTTGCTGATCGCCCCCTCTGACCCAGGCAGATATGGTATCCACTCCTGCAGCAGTTGGCTGTGGAACCCCCAGTACCTCTGCCTCTTCTGCATGACCTGTTGATGCAGGATAAGGGCAGGCTGGTGCATCCGGACCTCAGGTCCCTACACCTTCATGCATGACTCCTTCAGACATAATCGCAACACACTTTGGAGTCTCTGAGAGGGTTGCCCAAGTTCTGGTGGAGGCCAGGAAGCCTTCCACTAGGTCTACTTACACTATGAAATGGAAACCGTTTTCCATTTGGGTGGCCTCGAAGGGGTGAGACCCCTTTTCTTGCCCAGTGTCCCAGGTGATGGAGTACCTTTTGCACCTGTCTGACTCAGGTCTCAGCTACTCTTCGATGAAAGTCCACTTGTCCGCTATTTCTGCCTATCACACCTTGGTGGATGGGAAAACGCTTGCTCAGTTGGAGGTATCCAAAACCTTCCTGAAAAGGATCCTCTACCTGAAACCCCGCATCAGCAACCCTGCCCCCGGCATTTGAATTTTGTTTTGGAGAAGCTTTACGCTGCCCTTTTGAATCGGCAATAAGCTGTGAGATGCGCTATTTGTCCTGGAAAGTGCTCTTTTTAGTTGCAGTTACTACCGCTCTGAGGATTTCCGAGCTTCAGGCCCTGATGTGTAAGCAGCCTTATCTGATTTTTCACAGAGACCGGGTGGCTCTAGTTTGCGTATAAATCCTAAATTTCTTCCCAGGGTGATTTCTGAGTTCACCTTAAATCAATCTGATGATCTGCCAGTGTACTATCCTACTTATTCTAATAGGAATGAGGCTCTCCTGCACACATTAGATGTGCATAGGATTTTACGTTACTATATTAACAGTATCAAGGAAGTCCGTAAATCAAATCAGTTGTTTGTTTCTATCATCCACAAGACTCTGGGGTCGGCAGTCTCCAAGCAGTGCTTGTCCAAATAGTTGGCCAACTGCATCCATTTCTGTTACCAACCGTACAGCAAACCTCTTCTGAGTGAGGTCAGCAGTCACTCTTCTAGGGGTGTGGCTGCTTCTGCAGCTTTCCTTAAGAACGTTTACGCAGCTGAAATTTGTGCTGCAGCAACCTGGAGTTTGGTCCACACTTTCACTAAACATTACAGTCTGGACATTGCCTCTAGGCGTAGGCGAGTTTTGACCTAGCCATTCTGCAGGGCCTTCTGTCCTAGACTTGCACTGGTCTTTCTGCAGACCTTCCTCCTCTCATGCTTCAGTTTGTTTTAATGAGTCGGACTGCTTGGGACTCAGTCCTACAAGTTATGACCTACTGCAGGAACCCTATCGAAGTAAGATGGTACAGTTACTTAAGAACTTACCATAACAGTAGATCTTTGAGAGGTTCCTGCAGTAGGTCACCTTTTTCCCCACCCTCCTTTCCCTAGTTTTCTGCATGCTCTTGCAGGCTATTCTGGAATGGGGTCCAGGAATTGCTATCCCTTTCTCCTGTCGTACTTTCTCTGGGTCTCCGACCGGAGAACTGGAAGGCGGGCGTGAAGACTGCCCACTATATAGGGTCACGCTGACATCAGCCACATGACGTTGGGTGGGAGGTCTCCCACCAGACATTGTTAGCAAAGGTTTGCTGTGCAGTCCTGACACCAGAGGACGCAGTCCTACAAGTTATGATCGACTGCAGGAACCTCTCTCGAAGATCTGCTGTTACGGTAAGTTCTTATGTAATTGTACTTTCTGCTCACACGAGAACCACTGCAAAATGTTTTAGACACGGAAGAATTAGCTAACTAGCAGTACTCTCACTGCTGCCTTTAGCAAACAAAATTCGAGCCAGCAGGTTCTCTCACGACTTGCTAGCAGATGTCCCAGTTCAGTATTCCTCCTTCTCAGTTAATCCACTTCACGGAAAAGCTCCAACCAAAGCAGGTCCCTAAATCCAGTCTAATTCTCACTGTCAGCAAACAGCTGACCCTCGGACACCCAGGTGTGTTAATAGACAAGACGGGGCACTCTGCTAGTTCCCTGTGGTCTAGATCCTCCAAACTCCGGATTCTACCACAACACAAGACAATCTTGTAGCACAGAACTATCCCTGTAGTTGATGAATATACTACAGTATATTGCACTTCCTTGGGCACACGCTCCATGCTGCAAGCATACGAGAAGCAGAAAAAGAACTGTTGAGTTCAAAGTTATTGAACAAAATGGTACCACGACACAACACCTTAGACTTAAAACGACTAATACCTACGCTCACTGTCGGCCCTGGCTAACTCTAAAAGTTTGCTCTACCACTACACTAACAACAAAAAATGGGTGACAGTTTCCAAAGAAACTTATACACTAAAGACTACAGAGAACTGCAGTGTTACACATCTCCTGCAGAGCTCTGAAAATTGAATTTCAGCTTAAAAAGGAGTTCAACTTAACAAAATCCTCCTCAAGTCCTATTGCAGCCTGCCCAGCCTGGTGGCCATCTTGCTTCTAGGCAAGCTAAAAAGACTAAAAACCTCAGCACAAAAGCAATGAGGCAAGGGTTACTCAAAAAGGGCATTGGCAACAAAGCCAGGTTTCAAAGAAATACAAAATCATACATACCTCCATAATACAAAGTATCAGGGGATATATATGCAAATCACGACAATTTAGGCTGGTTCTGCTTTAAGCAGGAATGTATGGTGCCAAAGGGCCTCTCACACAATTTGCAACGGGTGAGAACAGAACACACGGACACGTGTTTCATCCTACACAGGACTCATCAGTGTGCCTCATCGGTATCACACTCCAGGGAAAAATAAGCCAGCTCTAATGTGGTCTTACAGGTTTGGGCCATGGTGGGCGCCGGCCCATAATAAGATAGCAAGCTAAAAAGACTAAGAACCTCAGCACAAAGGCACTGAGGCAAGGGTTACCCATAGAGGGCATTGGCAACAAAGCCAGGTTTCAAAGAAATGTCCTTTTTGGGTAACCCCTGCCTCAATGCTTTTGTGCTGAGGTTCTTAGTCTTTTTAGCTGACTTTCATGACCCTTGTGGCCCCTTTCTATTAGGGATGGGAGATTACAAACCATTTTGAGATAAAATGTAAGTATCCAGACCCAAACAACTCATAAATGGGATTTCAGTTTGTTTCACATGGGCTTTCCCATGATTTCTAAGGTAAATGTTTATGTGACTCCTCCTATAATTTTTCATATTGTGTTACCCAATTATACCTTGACTAGATTCATACTGAGCCTATATTTATTACCTCAATGGAAATATATATTATGTTTTTGTTTTTTATACATAATATCTGAAGTAAAAACAAAATTGAACAGTTTTATTAAACACTGTTTGTAACAAAAAACATTTTGTCCAAGTTCTCATCGTCTTCAAAAGGAAAAGAAAAAACACCGAATTTGCAGAACTAACGGAAAAATCTGAGCTTCTCACACAGCCTTTCCTTGGTCAGAGTCCTCCGTATTTTGTATTTCAAACACCTTTGTCAATTCTGCTGTCTGAACCAACTTTATTTTGCTGCTAGCATACACCATCTGCCACTCAGGCTTGCATCTCACTGGACCGGAAGAAATAAAGCACAAAGGGTACAAGATGCGTTCATCTCCGTGATGATATCTGCAACTGTGTACTACAAATCTAGGTTGTCTTTCTGGTAGCTCCTCAAGGAGTTCATCTGGAGAAATGCTCTTGTGCACCTTATCCAACAACACCAGCTGTCTGTCTCTGTCAATCTTAATTATAACAGCAGCACTGTTGGTTTCTTTGTAAAAACTAAACTTCTTCAGCTTCTCCACCAAATCATCATCAAAAATCAAAAACGACTAAAGATTCCCACATTTGTTTCAGCAGGGAATGTAGAATGCTGCAAGGTGCTTCTTCCAAAAGCTGCCCAGAATGTTTAATCTCATGACAGCCTATCCTCTCCTCTCCTTTCCAGAAATAAAATGGCAATTTCTAGATATAAAACTTATTGCACTACATACTTAGTGCTGGTGGCCATCTTAGGACTGAGTGTGGTGCTGCAATGGAAATATTAAGTGCATCTGTTGACCATACTTTACTTTTGTGTTCACCGTGCATGCACACACAGCAAACACTTTGTTAGGAGAGTAGCTTTTGAGGGATGTGTGACACTGTCAGCCCAATGCAGAGTGGTCTGCAAGGGGCTTGTCAGTGTCACACCAGTCATCAGCCAGGCTGATCATGATAGTATTCTGGCTTGCTGGGCGGAAACTTCATATATTTCAAAGGAAAGAACCAACCCACTCATACAGTAGGTTTAATCTACACCACACAGCAAGCACAGCTGATCTGTCATGATCAGCCTACTAAGTAATTACACTCTGTAACAAAGAAAACCATCCATCGCAGTCTGTTGCTGCTGCTGCCGTAACTGTCCCCCACCCAACCCTCCCACACAGCCCCCAAACATAACACCGACAGTGGGAGGATGCCCAATCCCCCAGTTTTACCACCTGAAATAAAGTAAACCATCCCTCGTAGTTTTTTTAATATATATATATATACAGTACATACCCTGTAAAAAAGAAAACCGGCCATCAATGTCTGTTATGCCATCTGCAGCTTTTACTGTCTGCCCATCCAACTTTCCCACTCATCACCCCCCCTCCACACACACACACACACACACACACAGACATAACACCGATAGTGGGAGGATGCCCAA
The DNA here is from genome assembly GCA_016271365.2 of Neoceratodus forsteri. Taxonomy (NCBI): domain Eukaryota; kingdom Metazoa; phylum Chordata; order Ceratodontiformes; family Ceratodontidae; genus Neoceratodus; species Neoceratodus forsteri. The sequence continues at coordinate 1,336,114,673 of CM057450.1, read as the reverse complement.
TCCCCCAGTTTTACCACCTGAAATAAAGTAAACCATCCCTCATAGTTTTTTTAATATATATACAGTACATACCCTGTAAAAAAGAAAACTGGCCATTAATGTCTGTTATGCCATCCGCAGCCTTTAATGTCTGCCCATCTGACCCTCCCACTCATCACCCCCACATACACACACACACACAAACATAACACAGACGCTGGGGGTGCCAATTCCCCAGTGTCACCACCTGAAATAAAGAAAACCAACCCTCACTGTATTTTTTGTTTGTTTGTTTCAAACCATGTAAAAAAGGAAAACATTCATTGAAGTATGCTGCACCATTAGTCCCCCCCCACCAACCCTCCCACTCAGCACCCACTACCCCACACACACCCAAACCCTTACTTACTCACCGGGAGTCCAATGCCATAATTCTCTCTGGACTGCAGACATGTCTTCACTCTTTAAAGTCTGACAGCAAACTAAAGAAATCAGGTATACAGTTCAATGTATTTCAATGGAGTTTTGAATATTGTGGCATAACTAGGCCATTTTTAAATATTTGTGCCCCAAATTTTCAACATGCCTTTCTTTGGATCCCACCTCATGAACAATGGCAGTGAAATCAGGCAAATTTGTATGCAAATCTGCCCTGAAAGGCGATTTCAAGGTCACTGCATGAAATCACCTTTCGGGTAGGAGTTGAACATTTTCTCTACCCTTGTTCACGAGGTGGGGTCCTAAGAAGGCTATGTTGAAAATCTGGGGTAAAAACATTAAAAAACAACAAAGTTATGAGCCTACATTGAAATTCATGAACTCAATCTCATAACTTTGGTAATTTTCAATATGTTGACCCCAAATTTTCAACATAGTCATTTCTTCACATCACCTCATGAATGTAACAGCTGTCATTTTTTAAATCCTGGCCAAAATGTATTTTCGCACTTGTGGCGCAAAATCACCTTTTGGGCAGGATTTGAAAATGTTCTCGATTCTTGTTCATGAGGTAGGCTCATTAGAAGGCTATGTGGGGTCATAAGAAGGCTATGTTGAAAATCTGAGGTAAAAATATGAGAAAACAACAAAGTTATGAGCCTACATTGCAATTTTTCAATGCACGCTCATAACTGTGGCAATTTTCAATATTTTGACCCCAACTTTTCAACATAGCCATTTTTTCACACCACCTCATGAATGTGATGGCTGTCATTTCTCCAGCCCTACCCAAAATGTGTTTTAACGCTCGTGTGCAAAATGACATTTCAGCCACTGTTTTATAAATGAAACCTGTCATGCTCAAAAGGAGTGTTCATAAAAAGATTATGTAGAAAATTTGGGGTAAAAATTTGAAAAACCAACTAAGTTATGAGGAAACGAATTGTTCCAACATTTATTCATAATATTATTTTTTATAGATTTTGGCCCCTAATGTTTAGTATATCCCTTGTGTTACCCCACCTCCTGAACATGGGCAGGTGTCATGTTTCAAATCCCCTCTGAAACTTGTTTCAACAGTCGTACATCAAAATCACTTTTCAGATGGGATTTAAAAAAAATTCCACCTGTCTTGATCAAACATCAGGTCGTAAAAAGACCACTGGACATTTGGGGTCAAAATGTGGAAGCCCACTTAACAGTAGATATTACCTCTCGGCTGCCCTATTCTGGGTAATTACAATCTAACAATGTGTCAAAGCTGCACACCACTGAAAATGAGATATTGCATCTCCTCTGCTGTATCCTGGGTAAATATATAGTAAAAATATGCACAAGCAAGACCCAGTACAACAGCAATAACAGTGACGAACATTCGGCACTGACAAATGCTTCTTTCATTCTTCATTTATTTAGGGCTATAACTATTGAGCACATCTCATTTACAGTGGTGACCTGTCTGAAGCATATAATAAACACACAGTTACAATAACATTTATAAATAATTACAATAGTATAAAATACACAGTTGTAACTGGGTCACCATGAATGTTTCAGTTACTACCCTTGCCTTGCAGGCTCAGACAAGTTTGAGTGGCCTGGGTTCTGATTTTTCTGATTGGGGGGTTCAATTCCAAAATGTTTAAAAATTAGCATGGTACCTTCACCCAGAGTAAATTTTAAGTGGGCCAGATCTCAGATCGGTACAACCCCTTGGAATGTAGTACCTACCCACAGTACGGCCCCACATCAGTCAAATCACAGTGCAACTATGAACCAAACAAATCAAGCTATTTTTGACTGTCACTAATAACATGCTCACGAGACAGATTATAAAAATACCAATAAAACATTTATTGGGGGACCTTCACAGGGCGATAGGAGAAAGCAATGCAAAGAAAGTTTCAGCAGAAGAGCAAGTGCTATAATGGCACGACAGAAATTTGAAATCATCTAAACACTGTCGGGTTAACCTTGCAAATAAAATAAACCACAACCAGTGCCCACCTCACACCAGGCAATCCAGGTTAGAGTTAAGGGTATCTTCACCCAACCCACAAGGGGGACATTGCCCACTGGTACCAGTTTACCCCTACAGTCTAAGGGAGCTCCCCAAACTTCACTGGGTACCCAGCTACGGATACATTGCAGGCCCAATGTAGTTGCAGCTGATTGGCCAGTGGTGGTTTACTTTAAAAGCAAACAATATAACCCATTTTGAATACAAACCCCATAGGCCATGCAACTGCTTAAACAGCCAGACTTCCAAGTGAGGTATCTGCAGTTCCAAGCCCAATGGCCAGAACTGTAGTAGGTGCTAACTTTATACAGGTATCCCCTGGTTGCAGGGCAAACCCCGAGAGTACTCCCTGTTCTGATGTACCACTTCCCTGTTTCTGAGCTCCTTTTTCTCCACTGATGTAGATGCTTACTCTCTCAGGATGAAGGCTTGAGTTGGCAGTAGATGTCACAAACCCACTCAGCAGGTCAGGCCCTCTGCTCCCACAGTGCCAACCTCCGAGCGCAGTCTTGTGAACAGGAAACAGAAACAGGGTAACCCACCTGCCTGTTTTGTGGGTTCAAATCAACCTTTGATCTCAAGTCTTGGAGGGATTGAAACTGTGAACCTCTTGTTAACGTACCCAATGTATAGGCTCAGATAATTCTGCTCTTCGGGGGATGCCAGATATCTTTCGCCTAGGGCACCTAACCAGTTACAAAATGAACCCTTAAAAACTCTATGGAAGACCGTAGGAAGAGTTCTTACCTTTTCCCAGTTTGGTATCACCATTAAGCTTTTACACAGTGTCAACTTTAACCATATATGCTTCACTTGTCAAGAAAAAGAATTTCAAAGGCACACCAAGCAGTCTCTAAAGTAGAGGTTGACTTAAAAATAGATGACAAAATGTAAAATGTAAATACAGAACCATATATCACAAAACCATACAATCACTTAAAGAAAACAAGTTTAAAGTGCAAACAAAATCTTCTACCCAGTACACTTAGAATTGTTTTATCTAATGTATTCTTATAACAGTGCCTGATGTTGACTTTTCAGAGTCTAAACACGTGTCTTAGTGGAAAACAGAATACTGTTTACAACTGGCTTTGCCAACCTCTTTGCATGAGGTCACATAGCTCCTCCCTGTCAGAATATAAAAAATTATACACCCAGGATGTCTTATCAATCAGGGTGTAAATTAATTAAGTGACATTTCAGCAAAACTCATTTCACAAATTATGACATTCTTTAAATAACATCCCCTCTTTGATCTCAAGTAGCTCCTCTTCCCAGGACACATCAAATAATCTTTTATGACTTTGCACTAAAGTATCATAACCTGCTCTCTTCCTCTGAACATTATAAAAGTTTATGATTTCCCATCCTAGCAGTTGGCAAGCTACAATTAAGCTAGATAAACAGGAGATCCTAATTTAGGTCTCTTCTAGCCCGTAATTATCTCCTGGCCTTCCAGGTAACACCTTGTAGTTGAACCCTGGGTAGGGGGTTGTCATCCCAGGCCCAGGATTCCTCATGACAGACAATCACACTAAATGTTTATATTACAAAAAATCATACAGTGATCAGAACCAGCTGTACAAGCGTCACAATCCTCCCTACCCAGACTGAATTTGGGGGCTCTATCCCCTGCATGGGATAAGCTTCCCAAATCAGTTCACTCCTCATAGACGTAATTCAATCCATCGGAGTTCTGATTTTTTTGCTCCAGCCCTATGTAATATTGTCATATCATACCCTTGCAAAGCAAAACTCCATCTTAGCAATCTACCATTGTTTTTTTCCATCTGCGACAGCCAAACCAGGGGGTTGTGGTCAGTCTGTACCATAAAATGCTGCCCAGTTAAGTATGGTTCTAACTTCTTTAAGGCCCACACTACAGCAAGACACTCCTTTTCCACAGTGGAGTATGCCTGCTCCCTGGGAAGTAACTTTTTACTCAGATATGCTATTGGGTAATCTTTCCCCTGGCTGGATGTCTGACTCAGTACTGCCCCAATACCCACGTCTGAGGCGTCCATCTGAACTATAAAGGGTTTGCTATAGTCAGGACTTGTAAAAACAGGAGCACTGCACAGTGCCTCCTTCAGTCTGGTAAAGGCTTCTTCACAGGCTGGTCCCCAGGTAATTTTCTTTGGCATCCTTTTCTTTACCAAGTCAGATAGGGGAGCAGCCAGGGCACAGTAATTGGGTAAACATTTTCTATACTACCCTGCTGTCCCAAGAAAACTCCTGACCTGCTTCTGCTTTTCTGGTCTGGGCCACGTCTGGATTACCTCTATTTTTATTTGGTTAGGACGGAGCTGTCCCCAGCCTACCACATGTCCAAGGTATGCCACTTCTTCCATGGCCACCTGGCACCTCACGGCTTTGACAGTGAGCCCGGCCCTCTGTATACTGCCCAGCACTTCCCTAAGGTGGGATAGGTGTTCCTCCCAGCTGGCACTAAAGATGGCAATGTCATCCAGGTACGCCACGGCGTACTCCTCAGCACCATTTAACACCTGGTTTGCCAAACTTTGGAAAGTGGCCGGGGCATTCTTCATTCCGAAAGGCATTACTTTGAATTCAAATAAGCCTATTGGAGTGATGAAGGCCGACCTCTCCCTGGCTCTGTCCGTTAACTCTACCTGCCAATACTCCTTTGTCAGGTCAATGGTCGTAAGGTAGGTAGCCCCCCCAACTTGTCCAAGAGTTCGTCTGTCCAACACATCGGGTGGGCGACTGACTTCGTGACTGCATTCAGTCCATGACAGTCCAAACAGAAACGAGCAGAGCCATCTGGCTTGGGCACAAGGACTACGGGTGAGGCTCAGGCACTGTGGGATCTCTGGATTACCCCTAAATCCAGCATCTCCTCCACTTCCCTCCTAATGTCCTTTTGGACAGCCTCTGACACCCGATATGCTGTCCGCCGTATGGGCGTCTGTGTCCCTGTCTCCACATTGTGAGTCGCTAAGGGGGTTAGTCCAGGCTTGGTGTGAAACAGTGGGGCAAAGTCTGCTAAAACCTCCCTTACTTCCTGGATCTTGTCCGATGTCAGCTAGGGAGGCAATTTAATTGCCTCCACAGAGGACTCCCGCTTACTTTCTTCCAGCAAGTCCAGAAAGGGGTCTCCTTCGTCTGTCCCCTCCCCAGGACTACACACTGCAAACACCGTGTCAGCCCTATTTGCATATAGCTTCATCATGTTGACATGGTACATCCTTTCTGTCTGTCTTTGGTCAGGTAACTCTATAATATAGTTCACGTCATTTACCTTCCTAACCACTTTGTACGGTCCTGCCCACTCAGCCTGCAGCTTGTCTTTCCGGACTGGAATAAGGACCATGACTTCCTGACCCACCATGTATGAGCGAGCTCTGGCTCTGTGGTTGTTCCACACTTTTTGTTTCTGTTGGGCAGCTGCCAGGTTGCTCTGGGCTGTCCCCATAAGCTCCTTCAGCCTTTCCCTAAACTTAAGGACGTAATCCACTATGGGAGTTCCCTGGGTGGCGTGCTTCCCTTCCCAGTCCTCCCGGATCAAGCCTAGGGGACCACGTACCTGGCATCCATATAAGAGTTCAAAGGGGGGAAATCCTGTCGACTCTTGGGGCACCGCCCTGTATGCAAACAACAAGTGGGGAAGGTATTTCTCCCAGTCCCTCCCATGCTTTTCAGCAAACACCCGGAGCACTGACTTCAGGGTACCATTGAATCTTTCCACATGCCCACTGGCTTGTGGTTGATACAGTGTCGTGCATCTCTGCACCACTCCACACTTCTCCCATAAACATTTCATCAGGTCCGACATGAAGGAACCCCCTCGATCGGTGATAACCTTCTGCAGAAACCCAACACAGGAGAAAATCCCAAGTAAGGCATCTGCCACTTTGTCTGTCCTCAGTGAAGATAGGGTGACTGCCTCCGGGTCCCGGGTGGCATAATCCACCACAGTCAGGATGAATCTCTTCCCTGAGGAGGTGGGGGTATTTAAAGGCCCCACAATATCCATCCCCACCCTCTGGAATGGCTCCTCCACTATGGGCAATGGAATCAGGGCGGCTTGGGTTTTCTGGCCCGCCTTCCCTATTTCTTGGCACCGGTGACAAGACCTGAAATGCTCCTTCACCTGCTGGGTGAAGTTTGGCCAAAAGAAATTCTGGGCCAACCACTGCATAGTGCGCGCGATTCCTAGATGACCAGACAAGGGAATATCATGTGCAATCTTGAGCAACTGCTCACAATACCCCTGGGGAACAATAAGCTGCCTGCCTAGCACCCCTCCTTCTGTCTGCACTGCCCGAGTATAGATAAGTCCATTTTCCCAATAAACCTTATGTCTGCCGTCACCTCCCTGGGCTCCATCAGAGTCTGCCCAAGCCCTCAGCTTCTCTAGACTAGGGTCACTTCTCTGAGCACCTACAAACCCCTCACACATTCCCAAGGCATGGGACAGGTCCTCTTCATTTGCTAATGTAGGGTCCCTAGCACTAGCGTCAGGGCACTCAGGATCACTGTCAATCCCAACCCTCTGACAGTGGGTCACCTTCCCTCTTCAGAGTAACCCTCAGTAGCTGTGTGGTTAACTGCTACTGGGGAAATTTCTACCCCTTTTCGGTAGTCTCCATACCAGGAGGCACATGCCAAGGAACCAGCCTCTCAGTGGTGTCCACAATGGCTCCTGTGGGGTTCAGGGAACTACAATTTTCCCTTGCTGCTTGGCTACAGGTAACTGCACACATCATCTCCTGTTTGAGATTGTTGCCCAGGATCACAACCACTGCTAAGGTTTGGGCTACAGCCACCTGTTGCACTCCAGTCTAGGAGAACACTAGCGAGGGGCAATGTTTTCTCTTCACCAATAAAGTCCTATACAGTGACATATTTATTGGGTATAAGCTGACCCAGCTCTACTGGATCCCCTTTTACCAATGTCAGGGGTGCCCGTGTCCCTTAACCCTTACGTCTGTACACCATTCGCCATGACTGGGTGCATGTGTTCCCTCATGTTCACTGGCATGCTTCCAGGGGACACACAAACAACCCACTTCCTTCCTAGCCCCCTGTTGTGTATTGCTTGCCTTTTTGGGACACTGACTGGCAATATGCCCAGTTTCTTTACACAACCAACATTCATTTCTTTTCTCAGAGAAATATTTTCTCTGAAACCTGGGGCTAACTGGTTTTGGTGGAGGCAGTGAGGCTTTTAGCTGCCCTGAAGGCGCGTTTTTCCTTTTCTGCGCTACCACGCCCACCCCATTCGCTCTCAGAGCAGGTCTGCTCTGGGCATAGCGGTCCGAGAGTTCAGCAGCCTCTTGCACTGTTTTGGGATCTCGGTCCTCCAGCCAGGTTTTCAGCTCTGCTGGGCATGCCCAGAAAAACTGTTTTAACAAAATCACATTTTCAATTTTATCAACAGAGTTTGCTTCAATTCCTTCCCACCAACGTTTTAAAAACTGATGTTTCGTGGCTAGCTCCTCGTAGCTCATGTCAGGGCTTCTCCTGAGCTTAAGTAATTTAGCTCTGTATGATTCAGCAGATAATTCAAATTTCTTTAACAATGCAGCTTTAAGTTTGCTGTAATCATCACTGTCCTCATTGTCCATTTGACCCAATGTATCCCGAGCTTTCCCGGTAAGTAGCGGGGATAGCTGGAAGCTCTTGGACTCCCTAGGAGTTTTAGCCTGAATACAAACTTTTTCATAAGAATTTAAAAAGGCATCCATATCCTCCCCTCTTTAAATTCGGCTATCAATTTGCAATTCAATTTGTAACCCAGTCCTGTAGTCCCAGTTAAACCCAAGCCACTTACCTGCTCTGGTGCCGCTGGTTGGAGTCGTAGCTTCTCCAGTTCGTGTTGCTTCTGGCGGTCACGCTCCTCAAGGTCCGCGTCTCGGTGTTCGTGCTCTGCCTCACGGTCCACCTCCCGCTGTTCACGGTCCCTCTCTCTCTGGAACTCCAGCTCCATTCTGCGCAACTCAATTTGCAGCTTGAGTACTTCTGGATCCAGGATACTACTGACCTTCCCCTGCTGCTGTGGCCCTTCGCTGACAGTGAACTTGTTGCCCTCCTCATCGGATCTGGACACTGCACTGGCCGCTAGCCCTGCCACACTCAAGGTTTGGTCCTTTTCAGTCACTGTCTGTGACTCGATGCTCTGGGTATCAGCTACCACCAGGGCATCCACGAGGTTCTGTTTGGTGGCTTTCACCTCGAACGGGACTCCTCTGTCCTCGCACAATTGCTTTAAGTTGTCTACAGTGTGCCTGCTGTAGTTGGAAGCCATCTTCTTCCCTAACTATGGCTACTCTGACTTGCACTTTAGAGTAAAAAATAAAATGGGTAGGAACTTGACTGTACGCCAAGTGATATAGTTCTGTCTCCTTTTTTAAAAAATAAATCACTGCCTTTTTCTTTCTTTGCAAGTGAGCTGATGGTCTCAAGCTGATACACTGAACAACAAAAGCTTGTAATACCAAACTTATGCACACCGCTGCCAACCAATTTCTCACAAACCCACTCAGCAGGTCAGGCCCTCTGCTCTCACAGTGCCAACCTCCGAGCACAGTCTTGTGAACAGGAAACAGAAACAGGGTAACCCTCCTGTCTGTTTTGTGGGTTCAAATCAACCTTTGGTCTCAAGTCTTGGAGGGATTCAAACTGTGAACCTCTTGTTAGCGTACCCAACGTACAGGCTCAGATAATTCTACTCTTCGGGGGATGCCAGATATCTTTCGCCTAGGGCAATGAACACTTAAAAACTCTATGGAAGACCGTAGGAAAAAATCTTACCTTTTCCCAGTTTGGTATCACCATTAAGCTTTTACACAGCGTCAACTTTAACCATATATGCTTCACTTGTCAAGAAAAAGAATTTCAAAGGCACACTAAGTAGTCTCTAAAGTAGAGGTTTACTTAAAAATAGATGACAAAATGTAAAATGTAAATACAGAACCATATATCACAAAACCATACAATCACTTAAAGAAAACAAGTTTAAAGTGCAAACAAAATCTCCTACCCAGTACACTTGGAATTGTCTTTTCTAATGTATTCTTCTAACAGTGCCTGATGTTGCTTTTTCAGAGTCCAAACATGTGTGTCTTAGTGGAAAACAGAATACTGTTTTAAAACTGGCTTGGCCAACCTCTTTGCATGAGGTCACATAGCTCCTCCCTGTCAGAATATAAAAAAGTATACACCCAGGATATTTTATCAATCAGGATGTAAATTAAGTGACATTTCAGCAAAACTCATTTCACAAATTATGACATACTTTAAATAACATCCCCTCTTTGATCTCAAGTAGCTCTTCTTCCCAGGACACATCAAAGAATCTTTTATGACTTCGCACTAAAGCGTCATAACCTGCTCTCTTCCTATAAACATTATAAAAGCTTATGATTTCCCATCTTAGCAGCTGGCAAGCTACAATTAAGGTAGATAAACAGGAGATCCTAATTTAGGTCTCTTCTAGCCTGTAATTATCTCCTAGTCTTTCAGGTAACACCTTGTAGTTGAACCCTGGGGGTGTCATTCCAGGCCCAGAATTCCTCATGACAGACAATCACACTACATATTCATATTACAAAAAAATCATACAGTGATCAGAACCAGCTGTCCAAGCATCACATTAGATACTGCTTCTCTTAAGATGAAGGCTCGAGTTGGCTGTTGAGGATGGCTCACAGGTGCTTCTAACATCATTCAGGCTCTGCTTTGGCTGCAGGCTCTTGAACCTTCTGAGCTCTTCCCTTCTTTTTCCTCTGGAACTCGGACCAGTTCAAGGAGCAGGTACCACATGCTTCACACCCATGTCCAGGTGTCCAACCCCAGTGTAAGCGACAGCTAGTATCTGGCTGTGGTACCAACCGGCTATCTTGCAGACTGACTGGTGGACAATGCAGGATTTTCTTTTTGTCAGGCAGGCTTTCACAAAGTCTCTCTGGTACTCACATAGCACAAGGATACCTCCTTGGCTGAAGGCAGATCACAGTCTTTCAGATCTGAAAACATCAGGCAAACAGGCTCACTGTTCAGGCTCAATATGACTGGCAATTTGGCTGGCAGTATAGCCTAGAGTTTAGAGGAACGAGGTGTGAACAAGCTTGATACATCCAGCAGACCAGACCCAAGTTTGATTCTCACAACCTCCACTTGCATACTGTGTGACTCTGAGCAAGTCACTTAACCACCCAATGCTCCTCGGTCACCCCTGAAAACAAGACATTTGTGCCTAGTGGGCCTTACCCGGTTACCAAAGACTAAAAAAAAAAAATGTACAGGTTGTGGAAACCTTCCAAAGTCTTGCTCTGCTGGTGGCTGTATAAGCACAGGAGAGCTTTGCTAATAGGGTCTCACCCTGGCACTAACCCTCCTGCCTTATCAGGGGCTAACTGCAGACTCACTCACTTTCTGTCTCTCCCCTTTTGCACCTTCTTGGTCCACTTGATTAGTATGCTGCAGGATAATCTGACACCCTATTGACTGTTTAGAAAGGCGCCACACACAGCTAGTCCTTCTCCCAGAAACTCTTGGGTGTCAGCTGCCGAAATCCCTCACCTCTGACTGGCTGACAATGAGGTCAGGGGTCGACAAGATAGTGACTGTTTTCCTCACTAAACAGCTGCTGCACTTTATTGTTCTTTTCATAAGGCAGCTGCCCTGCTTTTACTTTTAACTGCCCCATGCCTGACAGGAACATCTATGCCCATTATTCCGGTGGTGGTGGTGTGGGGATACTGCTTTTGTGCTCCCTGTCAGGAGCTCCGTTTTCTGCTGCCCCCACCCTCACTTTTTCAGCCACAATACTTTGGGTACAGGCAGTCTTTAATTCTTAAAGGCGCAGGGGCACCAGTCACAAAGCCCATTTTTTTTCTTTCTTTTTCCTATTCCCCTCAAAGTGCCTCCATGTCTCCTGATGCCTGGTGTCCCTGGGGCCAAAGCAAACTAGGGGAGGTGCTGTAGTGGCCACCTACTGCGGCTTTGAGGTTCCGTAGCAGTCGGGCACTTTAGTGTTGCAAAAACATTCAAGTTGAATGACAGCTCTAGGGGTTTTAAAACAAGGGTCACATCAGACCCACTGGTGTACAAAATGTGGGTCAAAATGAGAAACAACTGGGTCAAAATCTAATCACAAGTACAAATTTTATCAGTACAGAAGCTTAAATTTGTCACGGGAAAATATTTTTCTATTGTTTATGTTTCCACCTTTCAGCTACTGTTACAGACAGGTGCACTACTTTGGACCCACTGTCATGTGGAAAGGGGGTTATTTCTGGGAAGCTGCAACTTTTTCCCTTTTTGCCCTCTCTAGCACTGTCCCTGCTCGCACATTTGAGCAGAGCGGCTGCTTGAACATGCGCACATTCCTGCGCAGCTGTGTTCTCTCCCTGGTTATGGTTCCCATCCCCTTCCAACAGCAGTCCCAGAGCCGAAGCAAGCGAAAAGGCAAACAGCAGGGTCCGGGGCAGACTGGGTGCTCAGGTAAGACTCTCACAAATGGGGGGTTACACAATTAATCTAAGCAATTATATAAAAACCAAAAGTACATTACAACAACAACCTCCCTGTGCTAAAATAGAGTTCATACAAAAGAACTGCAGCATTAACAATGTCAGAACTATGCTTTAAAAAATGAACTGATGCAATTAGAAACATAGAAACATAGACTTTGACGGCAGATAAGGACCACTTGGCCCACCCAGTCTGCCCATTTCCCTACTTACTGGATAAGCTGCAGATTCTAGTTAACCAACAGCCTACTTCCTGCAACCCCCCACTATAATTGCCTTGTGTCTGTCCCATGCATGTTTGAATTCCCCCACTGTTTTAGACCCAACGACCTCCTCAGGAAGGCTGTTCCATGTATCCACCACTCTCTCCGTGAAAACAAATTTCCTCACATTACCCCTGAGCCGTCCCCCCTCTATCTTTAAATTGTGCCCCCTTGTTCTTACTCATCTCTTTTTCTGAAAGATGATACCCTCCTGGACTTTGTTGATTCCCTTGAGGTACTTGAATGTTTCTATCATGTCCCCCCGTCCCTCCTTTCATCAAGAGTATACATATTAAGCTCTCTCAGTCTCTCTTCATATGGTTTCTGCTGCAGACCCTGCGCCATTTTACTTGCCCTCTTCTGGACTGCTTCCATCCTGTCTATGTCCTTGCGTAGATGAGGTCTCCAAAACTGCACACAGTACTCCAGATGGGGTCTCACCAACTGTCTGTACAGAGGGATAACCACTTCCCTTTTTCTACTTGTGATGCTCCATCCTATGCATCCCAGTATCCCCCTGGCTCTCCTTACTGACTTTTCACATTGCTTACCCACCTTTAGGTCATCTGATATGACTACCCCCAGGTACCTTTCCATTTTTGTTGTTGTTAGTACCTCCCCTGCTATTGTGTACTCTTCTCCTGGGTTTTTGTTTCCCAGGTGCATTATTTTGCACTTCTTTGCATTGAATCTAAGTTGCCATATGTCTGACCATTCCTCCAACCTTGCCAAGTCCCTTCTCATCTTTTCTACCCCCTCCTGTGTATCAACTCTGTTACAGATCTTTGTGTCATCTGCAAAGAGGCATACCTTTCCCTCCAGACCCTCTGCAATGTCACCTATAAAGATGTTAAAGAGGACTGGACCCAGTACTGAGCCCTGAGGTACTCCACTAGTAACCCCCCTTTCTTGAATGTGTTCCATTCACTATTACCTTCTGTGTCCTGTTGTGTAGCCAGTTTGCTACCCAGGCTACCACCCTGGGACCCACTCCCAGGCTGACTAACTTGATTATTAATCTTTTGTGCGGGACTGTGTCAAATGCCTTGCTAAAGTTTAGGTAGGCCATATCCACAGCCCCTCCCTGGTCTATTACTTTAGTCATCCAGTCAAAGAAATCAATTAGATTCATCTGACATGACCTTCCTGCTGTAAATCCATGCTGCTTTGGGTCCTGTGCCCTGCTGGCCTCTAGGTACTCAACAATTCTTTCTTTCAGAAGTGATTCCATCATTTTCCTACCACTGTGGTCAAACTTACAGGTCTGTAGTTTCCTGCTTCTGCCTTGCTCCCACTTTTGTGAAGGGGAATCACATCTGCCCTCTCCAGTCCTCAGGTACCACCCCATCCTGCCATGATTTGTTAAAAGGCGTGGTCAGTGGTGTCACTAGATCCTCTCTTAGTTCTTTAGGATTCTGGGGTGAATCCCGTCAGGCCCCATTGCTTTGTCCACCTTGAGTTTTAGGAGTTCTTTCAGGACTCTTTCTTCTGTGAATGGACTGGTGTCAACCCCCCTACCCAGAGTGCTTCTATTGTCTGGTTTAGGTAACTCCTCCTCATCTTCTTTTGTGAATATTGAGCAAAAGTATTCATTCAGTATCTCTGCCTTTTCACTGTCTACCTCTGTCCACCTCCCCGCTCCTTTATTAATCTTCACTATCCCTCCCTTAACCTTTCTATGCTCCCTAATGTACCTATAAAAGGTTTTATCCCCCTTCTTAACTGAGTTGGCTATTTTTTCCTCTGTTTGGGCCTTTGCTAGTCTGACTGCCTTCCCCACTTCTTTCTGCTTTAATTGATACAGTTCCCTGTCGTGCTCCTTCTGTGATTCCTTATACTTTTTGAATGCAGACTTTTCTCCTTAACCTTCCCTGTCACCTCTTTTGAGAACCATAGTGGTTTTTACTCCACTTTGTTTTCTTTATTTGTTTCACACAAAGGCTTGTTGCCTCTATGATGGCAGTTTTGATTTTTCTCCATTGTTCTTCCACCCCGCTTTTTGGTCATTTACTAGTGCATTCTTCAGGTATTCACCCATTTTGCCAAAGTCAGCCCTTCTAAAGTCCAGTATCCTTGTTTTTGTATGGCTTATCTCCATGGTTGTGCTCACTGTGAAGCATACTGTGCAGTGGTCGCTTGTTCCCAGATGTCTACTGACTTCTAAATTTGTGATCCTCTCTCCATTTGAGAGTACCAGGTCCAGGATTGCTCCCTCCCGAGTGGGTTCCAACCCTAGCTGTCTAAGGCCTGCCTCCTTCAGGGCATCGAGAATGACCCTGCTCTTGGATGTGGCTGCAGTACATGTTATCCAGTTAACATCTGGCATATTCAGGTCCCCCATCAACAGTATCTCCCCTTTTTCAGCCATTTTGAGAATGTCCTCTATCATTTTGTTGTCCATTTCTTCCCCTTGAGGCGGGGTCTGTATACAACCCTAGCGGATTGTGATGCCATTCCCTGTCTCCAAGGTGACCCAGAGTGCCTCTTGTCCTCCCCTTACTTTTTAGTTCTGTAGCTTTGATCCCTTCCCTTATGTATAGAGCTACTCCACCTCCTCTTTTACCTTCCCTGTCCCTTCTGTAGATTGTGTACCCTGGTATGCTGACATCCCAGTCTTGGTTCTCGGTGTACCATGTTTCCGTGACTCCCACAATATCCAATTGTTCATCTTCCATCAGGGCTACTAGCTCAGGAAGCTTGTTTCCCAGACTACGGGCATTGGTACTCATTGCCCTCCATTTAATGTTGGCTTTTATCCTTTTTTCCCCATCCCTGCTCTTATTGCCCTTGTCTATTTTTCCATTTACCCCGTCCTGCCCTGTGTTGAGCTCTGTACCTCAGTGTTTACCTTACCTACTGCCATGTTTTGTGGGGGGAGGCTTGAAATTTCCTGCCTTTTATCAGCGTCTCCCCCCCTTGGCTAGTTTAAAAGCTTGCCAAGGAAGCATTTAAACCTGTCACCTAGGAGCTTGGTTCCCTTCGTGGACAGATGCAGACCATCGTGCCAGTATAGACCTTTATCTCTCCAGGTGGACCCCCAGTCCCCAATGAAGCCAAAGCCCTGTGCTCTGTACCAGTTTTGCAACCATTCATTAAACTGCACGATGTGCAGTACCCTAGCCTCACTCCTGCCATGGACTGGTAGCACCTCTGAGAAGGTTACCGTGCATGCTACCCGTCTGAGGCTGCTCCTCAACTCCACAAATTCATTCTGCACTGCATTGATCCCATGCCTAGCTAGGTCATTTGTCCCAAGGTGGACTATGATATCTAGTTCCCTCTCCTGTGATGCTGCTTCTGCAATCCTGAGGATTCGCTTCCTGTCCCTCCAAGCCACGGCACCAGGCAGGCACCTTACTTTCTTCTCCTCTCCCTTCCCCAGTTTTACCCCCCCTAACAACTAAGTCCCCTATCAGAAGCAGTTTCCTTCCCCTGTGGTGTCCCTTGCCACCCTTTTGTGGGTCTTCCTTGTGGATGTCCTCAGCATTCTTCTGGGTCTCCACTGAGGGTGCCATCGTAGAGGAACCTTGCTCTGCCAGAATGGCATACGATTTGTATAGAGGTACAACTAGGGGGCTTCGCCTCTGGTCCACCACCCGCACCCTCCCAGAACCCACTGTGGTCCAACTGCTCTTCATACTTGGCAACCTCTGAGGCAGTGGTTGTGGCAGCGGTGCTCTTTGGAAGGGGGAGGCCTCCTTAGTCCTTGCTAGTTCAGCCTGGAGGTGGACAACCTCCTCCCTCAGAGCTGATAGTTGCCTGCAAATAGGACAGCAATGCAGTTTCCAGAATGTCTCCCTCAAAACTGCTGCCCCACAGCCAGTGCATTGCACCACTCCCCACATGTCCCTCTCCCTTATAATATACAATATGAAATATATATATTATTATTATTTGTGGTGTGTACCTACCCCTTTTGCACTGTGCTGGGTTATTAAGAATATGACAGTTCTGCCCCAAGACCTGTTGAGGAAGTGATGTCAGAACTGTGGCTGTAAAGAAAATGCCACGCCTGGGGGGGGGTGGGTAGGTAGTCCACAGCCACTGGTGACTGTTAGAAACAATCAAATACACAACTGATCCACCACCCTGGTGAGTATTGCCCTTTACAGTAATTCAACTAACACCACAATTTACTAGACCATGGCTCCTACACAAACCACTCTACTGAGTCCAGGGATAAAAATGAACTCACTCCTCAGCCAGCAGGACACTTTTAAAATGTTGCAAAAATATCCTTCCAAATCCTAGGTCTCAACCCCAGCAATCAAGCAAATTCAGTTGTATCTCACTCCCTCTGGTTATAAAATTACTACACTTTTAATGGAATCCTGCAATTCAGTGCCACTCTCTGAACTACTTTCTGTCTATGTGACATAAGCATTTTATCTGAATATTGACTGTGTTTCTTATTCTGTTGGTTGTCTTGTGGGAAAACAAAATTTTTTTAATGATCATACATAGAAGAACTCTGCCCCCTAGACTCCGCCACTTCGGGAGTCACCAATTGCATCTGCCCCACCTCACCTTACCTGGACCCACGGCAGTCCCTTCATGTAGCCTTGCCACCGGGCGGGGACGGAGATGGGGACCTACACCCCCGAACCACGTCCATTCATCAGGGCACCAGACTGGGGCAGGCAGGTGGGCTTGTGGGGTCTGTGCTAGGGTGCTCCGTCTTTCAGGAGCCTAGGGGGCATTTTACCCATGTTCCATGCATGGCATGTGTCCCCGACGTCAAGGTATGCACGCCGACGTCTGCCATGCATCTTTCCCCTCTGATGTAGGGCAGGGAACATGCTGCACCTCAGGCCTCAGCCAAAGGGCAGTCAGGCTCCAAGCCCAGAACCCCCCTTCCTCCCGGGAGAGGAGAGCTGTCCCCCGGATGCTTAATCCTCTCCCTCCCCTACCAACCACCAGCGGCCCGGGCTCATTCCCGAACCCGGGTCACTGGCGTGGCGCAAGGTGTGGCACCCAGCGCTTCAACCCTCAGCGCCACCGGGCCGTCGGGGGCAGGGCAATGTTAACTTTTGTTTGGTTTCTATAGCGTGGCTTTTGTTTGTCTGTGCAGGCAGGTAACAAAATGTGTGACACCACTGCAGTGGGTAAACGGATGACTGACATATCAATGTCATGTCCCCAGGTCATACCTATAAATAGGCATTAAACTGTTTACTGTATTTACTTAGTTAACAAAAAATAAATAAATAAACATACCATTATTTGCTAAAAAGTGTGTTCGTTAACAAGACAACCATCCATTACCTACTGCAGTGATGTCAATGGAGTAACAGGATTTTTCAGCTAAAGGAAATTAGTCAGTAGTAACAGGGCTCAGACATGTTATAGAACATGATTACCAGTACAATGAGAGTAGAGAATGGAGAGGCAGCAGCAAGAGCAAGCCAGAGGTCCAGAGAGTGAAGGTTTGTACATCCTTTCCCAACCAATCCAACCAATGTACATGCAGACAGGATGGATATTGAAATTTATAACATGGGTTTGGAGAAACATGCAAGTCAGTTGGTGCAATGGGTCTGCGTGGCCATAGATTAAATCCCCTATTTATTGCACGGTTCCGTGGAGTGACTCGAGGGATTTGCCATCAGGTTTCATTCTGTTCAGGGAGAAACAAATCAGAGAGGCAGCCACATGCAATCAGGAGAGAGTAAGTGCCAGTGGAAAGGACATGATGTATATCCATTAGGTAGGGAAATGGGCAGACTAGGTGGGCCAAGCGGTCCTTATCTGCCGTCAAATTCTATGTTTCTATGTTCTATGTATAGAGTAGCATTCAGGACACCTTTAAACAGTTAAGATGCACTGCCGAACTCATCAAAAAGCACAGATTTATAGTAGTGCAGACATCCTATTTCCACGTCCATGTCAACTACAGTGAGAGAGACAGAGAGACACAACAGCGTGGGCGCTTGCCTCAACAGTGAGTAAGGCAGGCAAGTAAAAAGCACAAGATGAGTGCCATCGCCCATTTCCCTGGCCCCCTCCCCCAATGAGCAAGTGTGCACCACGACAGTACAGGGAGAGGGAGAATCCCCCACGAGCACGTGTGCAGTACCATGGTATGGGGAGAGGAAGACAATGAGAGACTACAGAGAGAGAGAGAGAGAGAGAGAGCGAGAGCCACCAAAAGCAAGCAGGGGGCACAGATGACAGACACAAGGAGAGAGAGAGACAGCAACAGGCAGCAACTGTGCCCTGTGCAGCAGGGCACAGATGATTGGCAACAGAGGCAAGTCTGCGGCTGGGCAGACAAGTCTCCTAACCAGAGAGAGCTGAACCCCTGTGCCACATAGACCCCAACCAGGGAAACGCGGTGCTGAGAGAAAGAGAGAAAACACACACACACAGTGACAGCGAGATCGGGACAGGGAGTGCAGAATTCTCTCTCTCTCTGTCTCTCTCTTGACCGAGCACTATTCTCCCCAACCCCCCGCCAACAAGCAAGTTTTTCAGTATAAGTCGCCATAGTGTAGAAGGCAGCAGTGCTGCAGGGAGAGGAGAGAGACACACTGTTTCCTCAGTAATGTGAGCGTAGAAGCAGCAGTAGGTGATGGCACAAGAGAGCAACAGAGCACCTTCATTTCCCAGCCAGTTCCCCACAAATGCCTGTCACGGCACTGTTGTCATGCACTTCCCCCGATTTCTGCCAAATGCACTGCTGGAGAGACACAGACCTGGGGGGGACAGAGAGAGTCAACCCCATGCTTACTGCAGTGTTCTGCCAGCGATCGGAGAGCAAGAGAGAGACACAGAGTACTATATAGATTCCAAACAGCAGAAGAGTATAGGTGCGGACCCCCTTGCTTAACCGTGCAGGAAGGGGGAGACAGAGAGAGGCACTGCAGGGAGAGAGACAGAGAGAGAGAGAGAGAGAGAGAGAGACGACAGCACAATGGGAACTCCGGGGTTGAGGGGGCAGCAGAGTAACCCACGTTGCAAGTGTAACACAGTGTATTATGCACAACAAATGTCAGAAATCATGTCAATACTGTATTTCTGACATTTGTATGTGCACAACAATGCAGTATGCATTATTTGTTAGGGATTATTTTACAAGGTGGCAGGATACACTACCGTTCTTGCTCATTAAACAGGTGAAAAACTCTTTGTGTGGTTTTTCCTTTGTTTTGCACATAATCCACGTTATAAGTGCAATAACCCACTCCAGGGTATGGTGTTATTGGGGATTAATCAACACCCTGGGTACTGTGAGGACACTTGGCCTGTGGCCTCGTGCCTCGCAACACACCTGTGGTGTTGATTAATTAAGCAATAAGGCACGACGGTGGGGGGGGCGTTATGGTGGGATTACAGCCTACCTCGAGTGGGTTGAAGCACGAGGCGAAAATGGTACACAGTATTTTAAAATAATTTTTGGATTACTAAATTTAGAAAAAAAAAAAATTTTTTTAAATGTGAAATAAAAGTTTGAAGCAAAAAAATAGTCCAGTCTGAAATCTGCATTTTTTTCTGATTGCCAGCAGGTGGCACCAACGCTGCATGAAGCAGTACTAAGGCAACAGGAGGACAGGCAGTGGCTTCAGTCATTAGCATACCTCTCAACTGTCCCTGATTTTCAGGGATGTCCCTGATTTTGCCTCAAAAATTTACTCTGTCCCTCCTAAAAATTGTGTTTCTGTGACCAAACAGTGGGGGTTGTAAGTACAAAATAATGTCAAACATTAAAGCTGCAGACTTCTTGTTCCTTACAAAATACATTTTACACTAAGCCCTTTATTCTGCCACCTTCCTGAGTGGATAGCATCAATTTTGAAGATGTGTCCCTGATTTTGGTTCTTTGTCCCTGATTTTTTTAAGCCTTGTCCCTGATTTATGAGGCAGGAGGTTGAGAGGTATGGTCATTAGCCTGTCCTGGCAGAGCAGCTTGCGTTCCCTGGGGCTGTCCCTCGGACTGGGCCACTAACATACTGTCAGGTGTGGAGTCAGGGCAGGCCGCAGTCGGATCGGGGCAGAGCAGGCAAATTTAAAAGTTGTCAGCAAGTTTGTTGGTTAAAAAAATAGTAATTGGTGGCTGCTGTTGGTGCGGCGTGTGCAAGACACAGATGCAGCCATGCACCTATTGTGCTTCATGAAAAGCATGCTTAAAAAAAAAAAAAAGCGGTTTGTGAAGTGGGACAAAAAAATGTGTTAGACTGGGGAGACTACAAGTGACAATGGAGGTTGTGTGTGAAGAAAAGAGTTGCTGTTCACAGGTACATCGTGGGAACAACAGGTACACTTTTTTGTGATCCACTGTGTCTGTGTCGGGCAGCTCGATGATCGGCTGAGGCAGACAGCTCTAAAGCTACGTGCTGAACCTGTTGGTCTGGCAGTACTTTCAGCCAGGCTGTTGTGCTGGGATAATGGCCTGGCTGAAAGTACCTCTCGACCAATGAGGATTCAGCATTCTTAGTACCCATTTCATAATCCCCAATAACAACATACCCTGTCGTGGATTATTGCTTACAGTACTTAAGCCTCTCTAAGCAAGGCTTTTGCAAACTGGATATCCCTTCCACCCCAGAGTGACTATGCAAAGAAACCAGATGTGTAGGAAGATTTCGTACTTTTGCGTTAGTATCCACCCAGCGCAGAGCTTGGAGAGCCTGAATATGTACTCCTCGATACTCCCTGTGACAAGGTGGGAAAGGAGAGTATGACAAAAACCTTCAAGTACTATACTTGAAAGGCATAAATAGGATGGAATCTAGTGAATTGCTTATACCCATTGAGATTATGAACACAAGGGGGGAATGCCCTTTGGAACACCCCCTACTTATTGAGAAAGGAGAAATTCCTTCATATTTACCATCATTTCCTCTTCTTTTAGCTCCGGCGCAAGCCCAGGACCACTGTTCTCCAGGATCATAGTTCAGTGTCCCAGGCCCAACAAAAGAAAGGAAACACGAAACACAACCTGGTGCCTGTAGTAAAAGGACTGACAGGCACACCCTTCAATATGCACGAATCACATACAATAGTGTCAACTGTACAGAAGAAAGTCCAATCCAGTGCCTCCTGGCTGAAACCATAATCCTTAACCTAATTAGAGCAGCATTCAATAAACAACAGATTGTGCTAGATGTCTGCCACCACACTAACAGCAACCTAAATACAACCTATAAAAGCCAAACTAGAGAGAGAAGGAAGAGGGGCTATCACCATGCTTGAAGACACTAGAGAGGGAGAAAAAAAAATGAGAAGACTTACGACATACCACGTACCTATCAAGCCAAAAATCTCCTACAAGCAGAAAAAAAAAAACGTTTACTCACCTGGGACAGCAGGCTAAGGGGAAAAAACTTAGCAGGCTTTCAGGCAATAACACCCCATAAATGGCCAGTGGTTCCCCTATTATGGCACTGTAGGCACTGAATGGGTGTTAGCTAGCAGGTTAGTCAATGTGAAAGCCTCATCTTAACAGGCATGATTTCTAAATTTAGGGGTACAGCCTGTAACAAGGTAGCCCCAACTTGCCTCAGAGTTGCCCATCCTTAGGGAAAAAATAAACATCAAATAGAAAAATTCAGATCTCCTGAGAGCACAGCTCTATGCTGCTGACCCTCAATGGTACAGCTGAAACTGAGCACATTACCCATACATAATTACACACCAACTGACTACCAGGTTCCTACAATTGCTGGCTTATGCTGACGACATACTTTTATATGTTATGCACCCGGTTACGTCTATATCAGCTGCACTGGAAACCATCCAACAGTTTGGTAAAGTTGCCAACTACAAACTTAATACAGATACAGTGCTGGTAATGTCCCTGAATCCTAGGGTTTTCAAGGCTGAGGTGCTTGTGATGGGTCCTTCCTGGGCTCCTACTCACCTTAAATACCTAGGACTACATATTACCACCAATCAATCCCAACTTAAAAAATAATACCTGTATGACCTTTTACTGATCATCAAACAAGACCTAGACTGATGGAAATCCCTCTCCTTAACATTGTAGGGCAGAATTAATATCATTAAAATGAATGTATTCCCTTGGTTATTTTACCCGCTGAACATGCTCAACATTTATCCCCCCTTGGTCCAGTTTCAAAAACTTCATGCCATGATTTCTAACTTTATTTAAACACCCTAGAAGGGCCTATAATGAATTGGCAGTTCCCAAAAAGAATGGGGGCTTCTCCTACCCCACTTCTTGTTGTACTACTTCGCTAATCATGCTAGCAAATACCTCAGGTGGCTTGTCTGCGAAGAGGATAAGAACACCTCCCAGTATGTCCCCATTTGGTTAAACGCTGAACTAGAAGCTATAGCAAAATGGGGTTGGTCACCCCAAGCACTGCCTTTTGTCAGTCTTCATTCGATTTCTAAAGAGAGCCATCAGTCAGTAATAGGCATAGCTCTTCCAAGTTCATAAGCAGTTAGGAAGGGCCCTACGGTATCACTTTGCCAAAGATGTCTCCCAGCCTGTGTTCGGGAATCCCAATTTCAAGGTAGGAGGTGCCTGTCTTACTAGAGACTGGTTTCCTCAGTTGGACACTGATGGTGTGTGCAGTCTGCTCCAATGGCAGGTTATGTCCTTACAAGATAGTTGCCATATTCTTCAGTTAGGTAATAGATCATTTTTAAGCTATTTCAACATAAACACGTTACCATGGCTTACTTTGGCTCTGGGCCTTGGCTTACTAATCACTGTGATTTTTTGATGCTGCTACGGGGTTAGTCACTCAATCTCATGTTGTCTCCCAGTTGTATACCCTATTGTTGGAACGCTTATTCCCCCATACTGATGGGAGATGCTACTACAGGGCACAGGTTTTCCCTTTCAAGCAGTTCAACTGGGGCCATATCTGGAGGGATTTGCACACCTACATTACTAGTGATAAATTATGCCTCATGCAGCTTAATATTCTCCACAATTTATATTATACTCCTCAATGCTTGTACAAAATGGGCCATGTTCAATCCCCAACTTGCATCAGATATAACGAGGCAGCGGGCAACCTGCTTCACATTTTTTGGGAGTGCTGCATAGTTCGTCCCCTATGGGAGACCATCAAAGGGAGAGCTGATCCCCTCTTGGGTGTTGACCAACTATTTTCTCCAGATGTGTGTTATGGGAGATTACAGTGAGGTTTAAGTTAAAGAATGAAAGTATTCAATGGCCATGATTTCGATCTCAGTTAAACGTGTCATCTTAAGACACTGGCTAGATCAGGAAGTGTTATCATACCAAGAATGGCTACACAAATTTCTCTTTAATTTACCTCTGGAGAAAATGACAGTGTGCATAATAAGCTTAGTGCCTACTAGACAAAAGGCTGCACATGCTGTATTCTCTGTATGCCGACCTGGAGCGAGTCACCTTATATTCAGCTGTGTATTATGTTCACAGGATAACTGCTTGGTTACCTTGCTTTATAATGCTTATTTTTCGGAATCTGGCTTTTTGTTATATGTGAATTACTTGTTGTTTATTGCCTTGGCCTATGCATAGAGTAGTTTTCTTTTTGTGGGGGAGGGAGGTGTGGTTTGTTTTGTTCTTGTATTTAAAATTCAATACATAAAAGGAAAATTTAAAAAACAAAAATACAGACCATTGACAACGTGAAGCAATACAGAAATATGGGCATTAAATTAAAATATGGATATAGCAGGCTTGAAATAGACCTCACTAAATCAGAGGGTAAAGAATAAAGAAATTCAGCCACAGCAATAACCGCATAGGACAGGACACAAACAAACGGGGAAGCAGGGTTGTGATTTATCATATATGTACCGGGACATTTTTTTTTTTTTTGAAATTGTATTTTATTCTCCTCTAGCCTGCCTCCTCCGACCCTTCGGTGTTGTCCCGCGGACATCCGCTACTCACGACCAGCTCACACAGTCCCACAGGCCCCTGTGAGCCGGGGTTTACCCTCTCGGCGGGACGAGGTAGGGGGCACTCCCCCGTAACTTACAGTTTCGTCGGCCCTGTGGACTGTCGAGTGGGCGCTGGCAAATCGCGGGCACGTCCCAGGGCCCCGCTTCCTCCCGGACGAGGCAGGCTTCCATTTTCCCTGTTTTCTCCCTCCCTTAGCAGATACCTCCGACGCCATGACTCGTGACGTCAACATCTGATCTGCTTGGCGGCGTCCGACCAATCCCTGATTCGGGCATGTGCTTCCTCGAGCCTCCGCTGGGGGCCGCTGGAAGCCGAATATGGCAAATCCACCCGGAGTAGGCGAGCTGTCGTCGGACGCTCAAGCCTAACTCCCCCTGGCCAACCCACCGGCTACCCGAGTCCGCTCCCGAACCCGGGTCGCCGGCGTGGAGCGAGGTGTGGCGTTCAACGCCTCAGCCCTCTGCGCCACCGGGCCGGCATACCGGGACATTTTGAGACTTTTTTTTTTTAATCTGAAAGCATTGAGGGCATTGACTGTCTGGAATTTACTGATATAAATTACCAACTGGGTTATATACTGTACTATCTGCCCAAAGCACAACTAAGATAATTGAGACAGTACAGGCAAATAAGTTGTATAAAAACTAAGAATACTTACGGATGACCCAAATGTGGAAAGGGGCAGGAAAGATGCTAGATGACAATTTTGGAATTCAGGGTTTACGACAAGTTCTAAACAAATTCTGGTCAGAGCCACAATGGCTACTAATGCCACAGTATTAATATAACATAACTGAAATTAGTGCTGAGCTGTTAGGGCAGCAGTAACACTACTACTCATGATACCAAAGTATATATATCACGTAACAGAAATTAGTGCTGAGCTGTTAGGGCAGCAGTAACACTACTACTCATGATGCCAAAGTATTGATATCACGTAACTGAAATTAGTGCTGAGCTGTTAGGGCAGCAGTAACACTACTGTTCATGATGCCAAAGTATTGATATCACAAAACTCAAATTAGTGCTGAGCTGTTAGGGCAGCAGTAACACTACTACTCATGATGCCAAAGTATTGATGTCACGTAACTGAAATTAGTGCTGAGCTGTTAGGGCAGCAGTAACACTACTACTCATGATGCCAAAGTATTGATATCATGTAACTGAAATTAGGGCTGAGCTGTTTGGGCAGCAGTAACACTACTACTCATGATGTCAAAGACCAAGTTCAGGAGCAAACTCAAGTCATCAGGGGCCAGCCGGAAGGAGGGCGCTTCAGCGTCCCAGAGGATCTTCTCCTTCAGGGAGGGAGGGAGGGAGAGTGGCAGCAGCTGCCACGCGACTGCCACCTCTGTGACTACAGGTGAGTGTGCAGGTGGAGCTCCAGTTAGGGAGGGGAGGGGAGATGCTGAAAGAGCTTGATGCATGATGCACTCTGCCATCTATTCTACGAGTTCTGTGACAGCCAACACTAGATTAAAATTAATTCAACTAAGGCCAGAGGAAATTCCATCCATTGGACCCGAACCAACTTGTGACACCATATCAGCAGGTATACATTATTAAGTTTTTCACTGAAACCATTAGGTATATGACCCCTTAGGATCACATTCAACAGTTTCTCATTTGGCAAAACCTTTTTATTGCCACACTCACTTACCTCCATCCCAGGCAGAAGAGATGTCTCTTACTTTTGTACAGTGAAATGTTAAAACAGATATTGATGATAAATGATATCAGCTAATCAATATAAATCTTGTTACTACTAAAATAACTACTCTCGAGTTTATCATTCAACATGTATGCCTCAGACTACAGTTTGCTACTCTTTCCCAATTTTTTTGTAAAATTGTTCCTGTTTTACATATATTTTAGGAGGTTAGGCAAATACAGCTTCAGAACTAGGGAGCATAAAGGAGGAGTTCTTTCATACTTACCGTAATTTCCTTTTCTGTTGGCTGCAGCATTGTTAATGGGCAATTAATGCATAGGAGTACTATGCTCCGTCACTGGGGTAGTAATACAACCTAAAGTTGTGACCAGAAGAGAACACTGGGAACATGAACACTCCAGATATAGCAGTTACTAAGCATACCATTGTCCATGCAGTGCTTCCAAAAAAAACATAACTGCCAACATCCATGCCCCCAAGTGAACCATCTTTCATTATAATCTCTATGCAATCCATGAAAACAAAAAGAAACTATATAGAATGCCTTGTTTGAGGAAACGGCTTATGCAACCAAGTCAGTCGACCTTCTCAGCCCACTCACCGGGAGCATCAGTAGTGGAAAGAGTAGTAATAGTTTATTTGTACATAGCACCTTTTCCCATGGGCTCAAAGCGCCTTATATAAAAGAAAACAAATATAAAGAAAAACAATTAAAACAATCCCAATATTTAAAGAGCCCCTAACACCACTAGAAAAAACTGTAAACATGTGAGATTTAGAAACAATTTAGTTTATATTTCATATATATTTTCTATTATTATTTTGCCTTTTTTCTTTATCACTGAGGATAGTTGTATGAAAGAGGATTACTGCCCCTTAGACATTATCTGCTCTTTCTGCTTGCCTACAACTGACATCATAATCCCCTATTTATTGCATTATAATTATCGCCACAGCAACATACTGTGATGTCATAAACATAACTGTGATGTTAGATGTAGGCAAGTAGCCAGAACAAGCAGTACAGCAATCCTTTTCACATGTAAATATCCTCAGTAATAAAGAAGTAAGAGTGAGAATTACAGAAAAAAAAATTAAAATCAAGCTGAATTGTGTCTAAATATAACCTTTTTTAAAGTTGTCACAACGGCATCAGAGGGTCTTTAAAAACAGCATTAAATAACTAAACAAATAACTAAATAAATAAATCAATACCAATAAAAGACTAGCTGGCATCAGGGCGAACCAAGGCTACTAAATACAGCCAATGGCCTCTTCAAATTTGTCTTAAGGCCCCTCTTAAAAGCCTCAACTGAGGGGCTCTTCCTGAAAGATCAAGGCAGTAACTTCCACAGGGCTGGCGGGCAACCTCCAATGCTCGGTCCCCTCATGATTTGAGCCTAGCCCTGGTAACCGCCAGGAGGCCCAACTCAAAAGAGTGGAGGGATAGGAGGGGTGGTGAGGAGTCGGGATATCTCTCTGGTAACTGGGGCCCAGTCCACATAGGGCCCTATACATCAGCAAACCGACCCTGAAGGTAATATGCCACTTCACTGGCAGCCAGTGCAGTTCATGCAGGACCAGGGTCACATGACAGGACCTGGAAAGGCCCGTCAATAACCTAGCCATTGTTTTCTGCACCAGCTGCAGGCATCACAGGATACCTCCACTGACCTCATGTAAAAAGCATTGCAGTAGTCAAGCCTGGATGTCATGAATTCACGTACTAGAGATGGTAGGTCTTCCGGGGGGCACCAAGGATTTGATGTTCCTCAGATGGCAAAAGCCATTCCAAACTACTGATGACATCTGAGCCTCCATTGTCAGCCTCTTGTCCAGAATGACCCCCAGATTCTTCACCTCAGTAGCGGCTACCAGCCTAGAGTGACCAAGCACCAGTCATCTCTTTTGTTGTCTCTGCACCCCTCCTCCAACCAAGTTCAATCACCAATACCTCTATCTTCTCTGAGTCAAGTCTTAGCTAGCTAGATGACATCCAGTTCTGGGGGCAAACAGGAACTTCACTGTGTAGTGATCAACCCAGCTGACCAGATCAACCTTAATGGTTATTAATCTCGAACCCCTGAGGGAGTCCAAGGTGTGTCCATGTTGTTAAGTCGCAGAAGTAACCATCTGGGCTTGGCCCAGTGATTCCATCAACTGGAGGAAATCTTGACAAAACTACTGACAGTTCATCATCGATCCAGGCATTTAAGTCACTCAGAACCAACCATTTGGGGCGACTCCAATACCCTTTCAACAATTAAGTCCACAATTTCCTGCAGGAAATCCCTCTCATGCTCTGACAGCCAGTACATGAGAAGGATCCTGCGATCTGCCCCTGGACCCTATGCATTCAAACAATGAAGTTTCTCCCACTGGGTGCACAGTAAAGTTCAACTCACATCCGAAACAGATGCACCCCTCCCCCCAGCATTCACTCAATCACTCTGCTGGCAGTCAACCACAGAGAATCCGGCTGGACCACCACTTCCAAGAATGGACTAGCGTCATCACTCAGACAAGTCTCAGTGATGCATACAAGCATATGAATATGCCAGAATATGCCTTATGGTCTATCTAGTTTGTTCCCGTGTGCAGGTCCCCCTTGTGTTTACAAAGGGACCTGCTTGCTCCCCAATTCCCCAGTAATCTCTGGAGCACCCCCTCCCACTCTCTCCCCCAGCCTCTACCAGCTACTTTATCCTTCATTCTGTCCTATCCTCACTTAAAGCTATTCACCGTTTTCAGGGAGACTACCTCCCCCGGCAACTCACTCCACTTGGCCACCACTCCTGCAGTGAAAAAGGGCCTCCTTATCTTTCTCATAAATCTTCTCCTACCAGTTTTAGGCTATGCCCCCTGGTGGACTTGTTCCCACTAAGGCTGAAGAGGCCCTCAGTGCTCATCCTGTTAATATCTTTAAGGTACTTGAAGGTCTTGATCATGCCCCCCTTCTGTCCTCAAGAGAGTACATGTTAAACCCCTTGAGCCTCTCTTTGTAGGTATTGCTGCCCTGCTGGCCCGGGATCATTTTGATTGCCCTTCTCTAGACTGTCTCCATCAAGTTCACATCTTTCTTAAGATAAGGCCACCAAAACTACACACTGTACTCTAGGTGCAGTCAGACAGATCAAGCGAGGAACCAGACATTAAATCTGCCATAATGGCAGTCCTGTTTCTCATTGATCTGGCATTGCAAAGCACTGCCCACAGGGGCTGAAGGAGGCAGCCGGCCTTACAGCTACCTGTCCACCTGATCTGGTAGGAGCCATGGCTATAGGAACCAACCAAGTCTGGCCTCACTCTATGTCACATTTCACCCCTGGGCATCTCCTGGTCCCCACCAACCCAATGGAACCTCTCCCTCCCATTAGCACTCCCAGCACCCCAATGCCTACCATCATGCCTCCTTGCAATGACCACCTCCCTGCAGCACCTACTGTATATGCCACTGCTGACAAAAGGGATCACTGAAGAGGCATAGGTCCAGCAGCTAGGATGGGGAGTAGCTAAGCCTGAGGGCCCCAAATCCCAAGCACATGATGCTCCCTAAAACTAGAATAAATTAAGAAACCCACCTACATAAACAAAACAAGATTCCTCCCACTACCCAACATTTCATACAATACATACTCTTTGTACAGTCCTGTAAACAATCACACTAATACAACTACCACTAAATTACAATACAGTGCCTAACCACAGACAATATCATTAGAATAATCAGAAAAGTAATGTGCCACAGCTTGTCCTCCACAGCTGTTTTAAACAAACTGCTATCAGTAATGACACCATAAATAAGTGAATACAGCATCAATGTATAACCTTAACTCCAACAAGTGGGTGCCAACCCACACAGGTTGCCAACCTGCCAACCTTACATCGCAAACAATTAATCTGCTTGCCAATCAAGCCAACTAATGATTTAATTCTACGATGCCCATGGATGGCAGATAATCCCTGAGGTCTGCACAGCTGCATTAACTACCTTGGTTTCAAACACATTTTCATAATAATACATTCTGATTGGCTGACTGGCACCTTTTACCCATGGTAAATCCTGGCATAGCCCACAAGAAAAGGTGCCAGTCAGCTGCATCTGAAAGAGAAATCAGTCCGACCCCCCAAAAGAAACCTCCTCCAAGCCACCATCTTCTTTTCCACGCTAAACCACTGGCAAAACCACAGTAGCAGCTCATGTGCAACTTCTACCAACCCGTTCAGCTAAATGCATTTTTTAAAGGGGACAGTAATGCTGAATGGGGGAAAGTGTCATTAAAATAAAAACTATGGCTATTAGTTTTACAAATCACAGCTGAAAAACGGAGCCGTTACACTGCCCACGAGTGTGCATATGAATATCCCCAGATATGCATAAGCGCGTGTCCAATTTCACAGCACCACTTTTCTACCGTGATTTCTAAATGCAGTAACTCTTCAAACAGTGGGGAATACCCACATTGAAGGCAATACAGTGTTCTAATGAATTCCCTTCCACTTGGCTCAGGTGTCAAGCATTTTTATTTCTGCCTCTGTCTTTTGTCACTGCCTCCATTCCCATGGTCCACAAACCACTGCATGTCCTGAAACTGTCCCAAAACGTCCATCGCTTCCTGCTCAGCAGTCAGTACCTCTGCAGTGTTCTGTGAGGCTAATGCGGAGCAGACACAAAATGAAAAAACACCTGCTGTCTCTCCCCAGCCAGAAGTCAAAGAGGGCCTGGAAAAAAAGTCATACAAAGTGTGGCAGCAATCTATGCTGATGTGCATTCTCACAACTTGCAAACAATGGAGCCAGAGCTCCATAGTTCAAACTCGCCCAGACCGCACCCACCTCACCTCCAACTCCGCTGAACTTCCGTTCCCTCTCTCCGCTCCATTCCCAGTCTCTGTCACACTTGAACTACCGCTCTCACTGTATCAGTCCATGAATAGTAATAGAGAAAAAAAAAAAAAACTGAAAAGAAATCCCCCCCCAAGAGACACCATTATTGACTCTCCAACAGCAGCCCATTTGCACCACACAGTGACAGCTGCTCTGTACTCCAAGGCTGTCTGTGGGAAAAAAATATATACAAATGAGCAGATCACAACTCACAGCCTTCTCATTAAGGAAACAAAAAAATACATGACAGCCCATAACTGTCTGTATATAGGACTGCATTATGGTGCACGCAAACACCACCACAGCTACAGCCCTAGCAACCAGGGACTATTTTTTTCTGGCGGACTAACAAATCCCATAAAAATAAACTAAAACACGAAAAACACCCTTTTTCTTTATTTGTTTTCTTTCTACAAAAAGGGGGGCATTGTATAATCAGAATAAACCACAAGAGGGTGTGGGTTATACTGAGATTTACCCACTTCTGGTGTAGATTTGGTCATTCGGCCTGTGGCCTTGAGACCAAACCATACCCACGTCTGGTGTGTACTTGGTCACTCAGCCTGTGGCCTCGAGACTGAACCACACCAGGCATGGGTAAATCTCGGCATAACCCACACCCTGTTGTGGTTTATTGCTTAAATATTCTCCGATCGGAGTCAGTGACTCCATGGAGAAGCAGGGAAGTGCTAGATATACCAAAAAGGGAAAATGCTATAGCCTGCCAAAAATGACCCCCTTTTCACTTGATAGTGGGTCCAGTGAACCCAGTCTGTAGCAGTAGCTGAAAACTAGAAAGGTGAAAAATAGGAAATTTTACTTGACAAATTTTAGCTTCTGTACTGGTGAAATTTCATTGACGTTTTTGATTACATTTTGACCCATTTGTTTGCCATTATGACCTACATTTTTTACACCAGTGGGTCTAATTTGACCCATGTTTTAAAATCCCTAGTGCGGTCACTTGGGAAAGGACCCATCGACAACGTTGGAGCTAACAGAAAAGGAAACTGCAGTAAGTATGAAGGAATTTCTCCTTTATGTATCACTCCACATTGTCAATGGGGAATTAATACACATAGGTTCTAAAATGCAGTACCCACTTTCCAAAGGATGGAAGAGAATATTGTCCCGTATATAACCCCCAACAGTGACTGCAAGCCTCATCTGCTCCCCACAGCCTGTAAGACTCTGTGCTCGAAAGCCACATCGGTGGAACTCTGAATATCCAATCTTTACTGCTTCGTGAATGTATAAATGGAGGATCACGTTGCTGCTTTGCAAAGTTCCAGCACCGACACCTTCCCTCTCTCTGCGCATGAGGTGGCAAAAGCTCTGGTGGAATATGCTCTGATCAGAGCAGGAGCCTTTTCCTTTTCTGCCACATATCACTTCACAATACAGGACCCTAATCATCTAGCTATGGTGGCTTTTGAAGCCATTTGCTCCTTTCTCACCACTCTCAACAGCAGAAAAAAACTTCCCGACTTCCTAAACTCTTTTATTCTGTTAAGATATGTTTTGACAGCCCTACATGAGCTTATGACGTTCCTTCTCCTTTGGATTCGCTGTCATTGGGTGGAAAGATGGAAGAGACACTTCCTGGTTCTCAGAAAAAGCTGAGGGAATCTTTGGAACAAAAAGTGGAGCTGTCCTCAGGGCTGCTTTGCCCTTATGCATTATAAGGTAAAAATCTCTAAGCAAACATGGCTGAAGCCCAACAACCCTCCTGGCCAAGCAGACTGCAATCAGAAAAACACAAATTATAAAACAGAATGTCCAATGGCACTGATAAAAGTGGCTCAAAAGGTGCCTTGGACAAGGCACGCACCACTAAGTTTAGATCCCATGAAGGAACCGAAAACCAAAAAAATGGCTGACTTCTGCTTACTGCTCTGAGAAAATATCTGGCCTGGTACCCATGAAAGGTCCTCCAGATGATCTTAGTCCTGCACTCACAGTGGATACATAAAACCTGCAGGGTGCTCAATGCTAGGCCTTTGTCCATTCCCACTTGTAGACAATCTAAAATCTGCAGAACTGTGGCTTCAGTGGGTCAAATACCTCTACCTCTGGCCCAGGCTGAAAAAATGCTCCCCACTCTGTCATAGGCCACAGAGGTGGAAACTGTCCTAGAAGCCATAAAGGTATCTACCACCTTTGCAGCGAAGCCCTGCTTCATGAGTCTCCTCCTCTCAGAAGCCAGGCTGCCAACTGCAAAGCCTCTAAATTTGGATGCATGATTGGACCCTGCCGAAGGAGGTCCCTGTGGATCGGAAATCAAAACACTGCTAGGGAGGTCAGATTCACCAAATCTAAGAGCCATGGCCTTCTTGGCTACTTCGGTGCTATCAGAAGAAAACTTCCTCTTGACTGCCAAATCTTTTGTAGTACCTTGGGCAACAGCAGAAGCGGAGGAAACAGGTACACTATGTCACAGTCCCACTGCTATGACAGAACATCAACCATTTCTGCCTGCACCTGAGCATTTACCTTTGATGTAAACAGATCGATCTGACGCTGACCTGCTGTGCAGTAGGTCAAACACTTCCAGGGTCAGGGACTGCTCCCCATGATGTAATCTCTCTCAGCTTAGCCAACTGGCCTGCACATTTAGATCCCCACCAGATGAACTGCTGAGAGGGACAGAAGATTGGTGTCTGTCCACCAATGGACCCTTGTCGCTTCCATGAGCATGCTTGTGCTTCTTGTGCGCCCTTGACTGTTTATTTATGCCATGGTGATGGCACTGTCTGGTCTCCCCTTCACTGCCTGGGATAGAACTCGGTCCTGAAAATGGAGCTGGGCTAGATACACTGCCCTCCTTTTTAATATACTGATCTGGAGACCCTGCTCCCAAGAGCTCCAGCCTCTCTGTACCAGTATGTGACTCAGGACTGCTCCCAAGCTGGACAGGCTGGCATCGTTGGTCAAAATCAATTCTGACGTGGTCACGAGGAGATACCGCTGGCAAAGACTCTTTTTTTCCCCACCATGCAAACGACTGTGATATCGCCTGGTGCAATGTGATTGATGCCTGGTATTCCTTCAAGGCTGGGGACCACAGATGCCAGCATCCTCTTTTGGAGAGGCAGCATGTGAAGTCTGGCCCATGGCATCAGCTCTACTGTCGCCATCATCAGACCTATGATCTGGGGCAGTCTATGAGCCAAGACCACAGACTAGGTTCTCAGCCACTGTACCTCAAGAACAAGGTTCTCCCTCCTTGCCATGGATAAAACACACTCTGCTCATCCATCCAAAACACTGCCCGCCCCGGTAATTCAAATGTTGTTATGACTTCAGTGAGCTCTTTGCCCTGCCTATTATCCAGTCATGCGACTCCAGGACCTCCAGAGCTCTTGCTACTGATCTCTCCCCCAACTGTGTCTTGAAGCCCTGATGAGGAGGTTGTCCAGGTTGGGGGTAGATGTGATGCCCCTCCTGCCTCAGTTGTGTCACCAATACACTCAGAACTTACAAGAACACTCGCAGCACAGTCATCAGACAAAAAGGGAGAACCCAGTACTGAAAATGACATCCCTGTATCGCAAATCTCAGAAACCTCTGATGCGACTGGTGGATCATGATGCAAAGACAGCTGTCTTTCAGATCAGTGGTTGCCAGAAAATCCCCCAGTTGGACTGCTTGGATGATGGATCACAAGAACTTCATGCTGAATGTTGTGTGTCTGACAAACTTGTTTCGGTGTTTTGAGTCTAGGTTCAGTCGAAAACCCTCTGATTGTTGGGGACTATGACCAGAGTAAAACCCCATTCCCATCTGGTTTAGGGGAACTAGAGAGAGATTGGCTCTTTCTGGATCAGGTGGTTCAGAGTCCGGCTGACTGTCTGTTGCTTCACTGGTTCACAGGCATTGGTGAATAAAGAAAACAATCTCTCATGGGTGCAGAGGCAAATTCTGTGGCATAGCCCAACTTCTGTGAATTTCCACTACCCACTCACATGAGGTTAACTGGACCCAACCCATCACTGGTAACACTTCTGCAGTCTTCCACCAAAGGAAGGGGCCAGAGGTGGGCCAGCATACCTTCACTGCAAAGATCCATCCCTCCATCCTGCACCTCCA
The DNA here is from genome assembly GCA_016271365.2 of Neoceratodus forsteri. Lineage (NCBI taxonomy): Eukaryota > Metazoa > Chordata > Ceratodontiformes > Ceratodontidae > Neoceratodus > Neoceratodus forsteri. The sequence goes on along the minus strand of CM057450.1, from coordinate 1,336,079,953 downwards.
TTATGTCTGCAAGCGAAGGAGCCTATTACTGTTGCCCTTGAAGTCAGAGTGGGCTCCTCTGCTTTTCTCATTGCCAAAATTCCAAAAGGGATGAAAACCACTCCTTGACTGCCTTGGCCGGCTAAACCCCAACCCCTCTTGTGTAGGGTTGGATTTTTCTGTTGCCTAGATACTGGTAACTGCCCATTCTTGTCCCGGAATTACTTAAGGACACCATCTAGGTCCGGACCCCAAAACAATTCCCTGGCAAAAAGCAAGTTCAACAGTTTCAACTTGAAAGTCTGATCTGCAGCCCAGTAACAAAGCCACACACTCAGCATGGACACCATTGTGTGACAGACTGAACAAGCTGACATGTGCAGACTGTCTATGGCTGCGTCCATCCAAAAGGTGAAGGCCATGGAAATGAGCTACAAAATATATGTCCCCTCAGAATCACATGGGACGAAACTACTTAATGCAGAGACCAAGAAGTTTAATGCCCTGGAAATGATAAAAGACACATACAAAGTTCACAGGCTGACACTATCTGAGGGGGGAGGCTCATCGGCACGGCGCATCTGCCCTCCTGTCTTAAGAGTCTGACAGGGCCACCGAGCCTTTGAAAGGCACTGTGGTATGCTTCAAGGCATTAAACACTGACACATCTGTCACTGCAGGCATCTCCCACCTTGTAGCATTCGCCTCCTGAAAAGCATAATATTGTACTACAGGTCTAGGGAGCTGCTCACGCTGGTCTGCCCCACACCATTTCTGTTCAATGATTTGGTCACAGTGACAAAAACTGTGAAAACACTTCAGGGCTGATGCTGAAGAGGACAGAATGAAGTTGATGTCTAGAACCTCTGTATCTTGAACCTTTTTCACTGCAACATCATACAAGCATTTGTTGTGAGGTAGGACAGTGACTTACAGTCAAAAAAGGGTGCTCTGGACGACCAGCGCAGCAGTAGAGCTATCACTTGTGGCGCCAATGACCTGAGTTTGGGGAATGAACCTGGAACATTAGCAGTTCAGCCGGGGGGAGGAAGATGAGTGTCCAATGGACAGCTCCTCCAATGGACAGCTCTCCTCCTCTGAGGTTGGTTGGGGTGGGCTCCCAACAATATCATGACTTCTGTCGGTGGCCAGGAGTCAGTGAGTCAGTTCAGAGCCTCAGTAGTGGGATTGGCACTGGGGCAGACGTCATCACGCATTGTGCAAGAGCACACGCTGTGGGCCACTAACGTCACTGCATGTCCCCAACGTTGGGAGAATCTATGCAAGAAAAACCCTCCTACAATGAGCACAATGATGCCCAGTCCCCAGCTTTGCTTTCACTCTCCCACAACATTGCCGGATTAGTATACCTCTACTCTGTCTCCTCCCTTTTGTGCCACAGATGGGGGCCCTCCGTACGGGTTACTACAGTCCCCCGGCGTGTGCGGGGGAGGGAAGGGAGCCGATATGCCTGGAGAGCAGGGGGTAGAGCCCTGCCGGCTAGGGAAGAATAAATAGTTCTTAAAAAAAAAAAAAAAAATGGGTGAGGATCAGAATCTTTTTCTTGGGTTCCATTTACTCCCCCTCTTCCTCAGAGGGACACTCTTCCTCATCTGGTGGACCTACAGTAATTTTCAATTGTGTCAGGATCCCTTCCCCGCTTCCTCTTGCCAACCTTTCCTGTCATTAGAATTGGTGGTTGTCTGTAATTCTGGGTGAGCAGGGTTACCCTGCTCTGCTGTACCTGGACATGCCTGTATGGGCCCCCTGACCTAAGGGACTCACTTTGGGTTCGGATGTATTTACCAGGATGACCTAGTGGTCACCAGTACAGAGCATCTAATTTAAGAGAAGCAAAATGGACTTGTGCAACTCAACTTTACCACTGCCAGTTGGTAGCACAGGTGCTGCCCCTCCCCAAGGCATAGTACTTCAGTAAGGTGGAACCGAAATAGACATGTTAGATTGCACTACATAGAATAAACAATATGACCCCAACAGAGATGTCTCACTGTCTAACAGCTAGTCTTCCATCTCTTAAAAACAATCAGTCTGCAAAAAGCCATGGTGCCACTAACAAAAATTCCACTGTATATGCACAGACTAAAAAAATAATGTACACTATATCAGAGAAACAAAGAGCACTGCCCCTTTAAGAATTCCCCTCACTCACCAGCCTTCTGTGTATGATGGGACTGATAAACCCCCTTATACTAGGGGAATAAAATACACTACCTTTTAAGAATACCATTCACCAGCTTCAGGTTCAGTCTGTGTCCTTGTTCTTGGACACCAGCCTTCTGGTTCTGTTCCTATGAGCCCAGCCCTAATAAGTATACGCTGCTGTTGCCAAAAGGAATTGACTGCAACTCACACTCAAAAGCGCTGCTGCCAGAAGAAGCAGCCTTGATCCGTGCTTAATAGCACAGCTCCTGTTGCCAAGAAAAGCAGCCTCAATTTGTGCTTAATCACGCTGTTGCTTCTGCTGCCAGCCCCTGAGATGCCAGAGAGGTGGCTCCAGACAAGTAGGCGCATCTGCAGTCATATGCACGCTTAGTGCTGTGATGTCAGTGCGTGTTACGCATGCTCGGGTGGGCTAACCTGCTTGCCAAACAGTGTGAAAATGTGCTGCAGGTATGGCACCTGGCAAAGAAGCCAGTGAGGAGAGCACCAGAAAAAAAAGGCACGAAAATCCGCAATCATGATCAGGATAGTCTTGGGTGACCAGAAAGCACACCACATGCACTGCTACATCCCCACAATACCAGAGGCCTCAAAAAAACAAGAGCAAACAACTGCTCAGGAAAAAAAAAACTGAGGGATAAAAAAGGAGACTATATCTCAGTACAAAACAAGAAGTAGGGCACAATAGGGCACACGGAGCTCAAAACTGCAGAAAACAGAACACGAAGTCTGAATAGAGTACAAAGAAACCTGTACCTGACCACCCACCAACACTCACTCACAGGAGGGGGAAACCATGCACTAACAAACGCTGAGGTGAGGGGGTGTCACTGACTGACTCCCTAAGAAAAGGGAAAAGGGTTACTTACCTGGTAAAAGGTTTACTTACCTGAGTCACCAGGCTATTGGAACTGTAAGCAGACCTATAAGAACTAAAAAAAAAAGGCACCCTACAAGTGGCCTCCATTCAGGCACTAGAATGGAAGCTAGTTAGCAGGTTAGTCAATTTGTAAGCTGCAGCTTAACAGGAACGAGTTCTAAAGTAAGTAACAGGTGCTCCCTGAACCAGGTAGCCCCAACCTGCCTAAGAGCTCCAGTTCATCTGGAAATAACAAGGAAAAGCCAACACTCTAGAGCTCTGCTCTATGCATGCTACTCCTTCAGAGGTAGAGCTGAAACCAAGTATATGCTTTATCTGGAATGTTCATGTTCCCAAGGTTCTATGCTGGTCACAACTTTGGACTGTACCACTACCGCAGTGGAGGAGCACATTTCCCACAAGTATTCGTTTCACATTGACAATATGGAGTGCTACAGAAAAACTTTATAATGAAGGAATTCAAGGAGCCAAACAGAAACCACAATTCATCAGTTCACAATCAAGCTTCAGTACATTCCCATACACTATTCCCAAGGTAGCCTCCTGAACCCACTCTTTGGCTATCATGGACAAACCATTCTCTCTCTAGCCTCCTGCTAGAACAAATGTTAACCCTGCCTCATGCCCAGCATTTCACATTCCTCACTCTGATTTCATAACACACTCTGTTCTTTCTTTACGTGCACTGTGCGTTTCACAGACAGCCTCTCCATCAGTTCCCTTGTTTCCCTCCGATTTATCTCTAGCTTTCTTCTAGCTTTAAGCAAGGGCTCTACTTTGCTTTGAAGTTAATTTAACATATACAGCACGCAAAGGCAATGAATTTCCATTTTCAAAAATGGCCATTTCCATTTGGCACAATGTTAAACATTTAGCAAACTCAACCCTGGCTAATTCATTTATGTAATATACCCTGACAAGGAGTGGGTATATTGGTGGATTTACCACGGCTGGTGTGGTTCGGTCACGAGGCGCAGCTGAGTGACTTAACCACACCAGAAGTGGTAAATACACCCGTATACCCACTCACAGGAGGGGTATATTGCTATTATGCAATGTCCGCTTTTTTAAGGAGATAGAAAAAATAGTAAAAGTTTTTAAGGGGGGTATTTAAATTTATTTTTATTGTACTTGTTAGTGCGCCTGAAAAAATAGTGCTGTTTCGTAAGGGTGTGCAATCTGAGCGCTAACGTGCTGTTGCTGAGTAATAGCATTGGGGTTAAGATTGTCAGTATGTGGGAACGTCGTGAGTTGGGGCAGTTTGTTTCTTTAATTTTTCCCGCAGTTAAAGTATGCAGTGTTTTCTAATGTTATCGGATTGTATACAGCATGAAGGAGCGAGTGGCAGTGGAGCAGAGCACGACTGGAAGATGCGGAACTGTGGTTCGAGGAGCAGCGTTATCAAATGTGGAATGGTGCTGTACTTCGGAGAGAAGACATTATTTAGAAAACAAAGGGTTTTTTATATGTGGAGTTACTATTTATTTGGTCTTGGTCTTGATATTTCTGCTGCCTCAACTTAGGTACTTTTATGCACTTGCCTTATTCCTACAGAAAATGATCTAGTATTTAACTGCACTGTTCTTATCCTCCTATTACATTGTTTGTTACTAATATCTGATGTCTCCTACTCTGTCTGGGATGATGCCTAATTGTTGTCTCATAGACCTTGTATAATGGTATAATGGTACAATGCTGTATGTTATCTTCTACGTAGACTTATATTTGTCTTACTACACCATGTATAACGTTGTATGTTCTTTGCTTCATGGTCGCATACTTGCCTCCTATTCCTGTATGCCTCAATTGTACCAACTGAATGTTCTCTTTTGCTACTGTATGTATTATGTTGTACAGTATTAGTAAGACCGGGTCACCCCTGAAAAATGGACTGTGACAGGGTTGAATAAGGCTCTGCCCCATTTGTTATGCAGAAAGAGTTTAAACGCAAGAGTCTGTTCTATCCTCTCCTTTTCTGTCTCTTCTCTGTCTAGTTGTGCAACCACATTTTCTCGTGAGACCTAGGAAATGATCACCTGATGGTTTTGTGATTCTCCGCCCCTCGTTATACCTCTGCCTTCACTTGCTGTCCTGTCTTTTCTTCCCCCGCATATCTGCAGGCATAAAATATTATGTGAATCTTTATGTGGAAATGTCACTGATACTGGGATCCGCACCAAATAAAAGTGGGAGTAGTACCTAAGTTAGCTGTACCTGTGATTATTGGAAATTACTTTCCAGGATTTACTGAGTTAATCAAAGAGGGAGTATATCCTGATGTTTCAGCAACTGTGGTAACAATAACGCAAGCAAAAAAAAATCTCGGATGGTGGTGACTCTTTTCCTTTCACTGATTTTGATTTGGACTTTTTTGAACATAGCTCCAAGATTTGGAAGTCCAGGAAAGAAAGACGAAACCTGAAGAAACAGTGGCAACAAAAGACTGATGGACATAAGGGATTAACATATGAAAATGCAGAAACTAAACTGATCACGGATTATGATTTTCTTTAAGAACAAGCTAACAATGTTTCTCTCCAGGGTTATTTTAAGCAGCTGGGAGTGAAACCAAAACAGGGTGAACCGAAGTTTAAAGAATGTAATGGGCTACTGTACAGAGTTTGGGTTAAACCTCAGACACAGGACCAGATAGAACAATTGGTTATACCACAAAAGTATAGATCTGAGTTGTTACAGATAGCATGTGACAGTCCTGTGGTTGGTCACTTGGGGAGGGATTGCACCATTGCCAGATTGCTGTACAGATTTTACTGGCCTGGACTTCATGAAGATGTTGCTACATATTGCAGTTCTTGTACGGAGTATCAGAAAACAGCCCCAGTGACTAAAAAAAAAGACAAGGTGCCCCTAGTGCCACTACCCTTGATAAATGTGCCTTTTTAGAGAATTGCAATGAATGTGGTTGGCCCCTTAGACAAAAGTAAAAGGGGCAATCGATTCATTTTGGTAGTATGTGACTATGCTACTCGATACCCAGAGGCAGTTCCAATGTGTACTGTCACAGCCCCAAAAGTGGCAACAGAGCTTGCCAAATTTTCAGCAGGGTGGGCATGCCTAAAGAGATTATTACGGATCAGGGTAATAATTTTGGTGCTGCATTACTGAAGGAGCTGTACCGACTATTTTATTTATTTCATGTGCAGATTAACACATTTGAGCCAACAGGCTCTTTTACAAAGGTTCCATGCCGGGTACAAACAGACAAACAATTTCCAAGGTTACATTTCAAAAGAGGAAGAGACAAGAATACAGTGGTCGTTTGATGGACATAGCTGATGCTAATTGCTGATAACAGAATACCGACAGGCTGTACACATAGGTAAGTAGTCTTAGCATTTCCTAAGTTGTACAGGTACAAGTAGCACATTTGGTAAGTGGTTTAACATATATTGTTAAGTCTTAAAAGTAGGCCTCAAGTAGTCAAGCCTGAAGTTAGGGAGGAGTGGCCTGAGGGGGCTTTGTCATATGTTGGAAACGGGGTGAGGGGTGGAGCAGGAGAGAGGGGCAGCCACCTAGAGGCTTTGTCAAGGAGGTGCTGGAGCGCATGAGAAGTGTGGGGTTGGGGGTGGGATGAGGGGTATATCGTGGCCGCATGCGACTAGTGGTTGCAGCCACACTGGTTGTCTTCAGCCAAAACGGTTAACAGGTCTCTTTTAAAGGGCCTATTTTTGTGGGTTCCAGTGTTGTAGAGGTGAGTTCATTAAGCCATGTGGGGCCGCAGTAGGAGAGTGACCGCTGAGCAAAGCATGTTCTTTTGAATGGGACATGGAGCACGCCCTTAGCCATTCCTCTGGTGACCTTTGTCGAGGGGTGTCACTGGAACAGAGTGGCAGCAGAGTCGGGCATGAGACCTAGTAGGGCTTTTTTCCCCCATTATGCAAGCCTGATACCTTGTCCTGAGGTGGAGCTGGAGCCACCCTGTAGAGGAGTAAAGGGTGCAAGTATGGGTATGCTGGATAGCACTGAGGACCAGGCGACAGGCCCCGTTAACTAGTTGTTTAACTCTATTTAAGGCTGAATCAGTGGCAGCACTGTAAATGACTAATGCATAGTCGACGACAGACAGGATAGAGCTTTGAGTAACTAGTTTAAGAGCCTCGTGTGTCATGGCTTGCCTATGCCTCTATAGAATGCCTAGCTTAATATTGCCGGTCTTGACTACGTGGTCAATATGGTGCACAAAGGAGAATGTGTCATCAATATGCACTCCGAGGTATTTGAAGGTGTGGACTTGCTCGATGCTATCCCCTTTCTGCCTGAAGATAGTCAGGGGTTCAACATTCCTTTTGGAATGTGGCATGGTTAGGTGCATTGTTTTAGTTTTTTTATAGTTCAGTAGGAGTTGGTTTTGGGAGAACCATGCCTCTACAAGGCAAAGCTGCACTGTAGGTTTTTAGAGATTTTGCAGGCATTGCTGCCTGGACTGATATCACTGCATCTAGCAGCATTTTAGCAGGACAGGCTTTGGGAAGGGAATTTATGAAGAGACTGAAGAGAAGAGGCCCTAGGATCAAGCCCTGTGTGACCCCTAGTGTTACCTTTCTGGGATCAGAGGTGACATCCCTGATCCTAACACTCTGCATCCTGTGTGATAGGTAGCTGTTGAACCAGGAGATGATATCTACTGACAGACCCAGGGTCCGAAGGTGTCTTAGCAGGATTTGGTGGTTGACAGTGTTGAAAGCTTTTGTGAGGTCAATAAATATGGACCCCATCGTTTTTCCTGAGTCAAGGGCTTCATATGCGTGGGAGGTTAAGTCGATAAGGGCGGTGATAGTGCTGTGCTTTTGACGAAAACCATGTTGCTGAGAGCAAAGCAGATTGTACTTGTTTAGATAGTCAGTGAGCTGATCAGAGATGACCCTTTCCAACGCTTTAGAGAGAGGTGGAAGTATCGAGATAGGGCAATAGTTCCCCATATCAGTTCTGTCCACGCTCTTAATCACAGGGGTGACCAGGGCACTTTTCCACCTGTCTGGGAAGATTCCAGTTTACAAGGAGGTCTTGAACAGTTTGGTTAATGGGGCAGCAACTTCTTCCACGGTGAGCGCTAGCAGTTTCATATCTAGTGAGTCACTATCAATCCTGGTCTTGTTTAGAATCCTTTTGACATATTTCACTGTCTGCTGCCTTGTAATTTGCCTGAAGTAGAAAGGTGGTTGTCCAATTCTATGTGATGGTGGTGGGTTTGTGTCTATGGGATCTATGGCTGGCGAGGACTGGAGAAATTCGGGGGTACAGAGCTTAGGTCCGTGAAGGCCTTGTTAAAGGCATTAGCCAGGTCTAGAGGTTGCTGTAAAGTGCCATCTGCTGTGACTATTATATCCAGTGGGGCTCTGGATTCTTTACCAGAAAGGGACCTAACGTTTTTCCAAAACTCTCTGCCATTTCCCCAGGTTTTTTCCAGTTGTTCTTTGTGATGGGAAGCTTTGGCCTGCCTCACTATCCTGGTGCAATTATTCCTTACCATTTTATAGGCCGTGATGTCAGTTTGCCTGCCTGTCTCTCTGGCAATATGTCAAAGACTGTCTCGTTGTTTCATCTGGGCAATGAGCGGTCCTGTGAGCCAGGGGTTGATGGCCCCTTTTATTTTGACAGTTCTGACTGGGGCAAATAGGTTGCAAGCATTGCTGAATACAGTTATGAAGTGGTTTAGAGCTTTATTGGTATCGTTGCAGCCATTTAAGGGGGACCAGTCAGCATTATTCAGGTATTTTTTTGAAGTTGCTCAATTGCCCCTTCTTGAGATACCGGTTTTTAGTGACCTGCGGGGGGGGGGGGTGTCAATAGAGCCCCTGTTTGTCCAGGTGCAGACTACTGGCGAGTGATCACTTAAGGTGTCGGGCAGGGCAGAGACGCTTTTGATATGCTCGGGGTTGGTTGCAAGATAGCCAGTCAATAAGTGTGCTTGTGCTGGTGCGGTAGTTCTGCCTTGTAGCCTGCGTGACCATCTGCGTAAGATAAAGGCCATGAATTTTGTCCCTAATGTTTACAGTGTCTTGTGCTAGCCTGTTAGTGTTAAAGTATCCTACGATGATCTGCTCCCAGTCTTTGTTTAGCTTGTTATAGTGGTTAAAGAATAGGTCAAGCCCCAAGACTTGTTTTCCGGGAGGTATGTAGACAGTAGTCGAGGACATTGTTTTACCTTGCTGGCCGATTGATAGCTTGATTGTAAGAATTTGGGCATCTTTTGTGTTAACACTAGTTGGCATAATCTGACCACTTATTTTGCTATGGAGATAGACCAGACACCCACCCCCTCACTTGTTTAATCTATCCTGCCAGAAGGTGGTGTAGCCCTCAAACCAGATGCAGGAGTTTGGAGTTTTTTGTGAGAGCCACATTTTTGTGAGTGTGATGATGTCTGGTTGATGGACTGCAACCCAGGCTTGGAATTGGGGAAGTTTTGGCAGAAGACTCCCTATATTGATTGATGCAATTTTTAGGCATCTATTCGACCGGGGGTTATTTTTGCCATACGGTCCAGGGTTGGGGTGTACGTTCCCTGAAATCAGTAGTAGGATGGTGACTATCCTCAAGAGGTAGTGTCTCCTCCATTTTTTTCTGATCCTGGACTGACTCTGATTTGTGAAGCTGTGAATTTGAGAGTGTTTTTTTGAGGTATAAGAGCACATAAGGGCCCTGGCGACCTCTGGCATAGCCTGAGGCCGCTGCGTCGTTTTGGGGTGGGACACAGACCTCCAGAGGCACCCGGATGTAATTATTTGTTGCTCCACTGTCCCGTATTTGTAATGCCAGGCACATTTAAGTGGAGGCAGGTCTCCAGACTTGGGTATGGGAGTCGAGCTATCTGTGATTCCGGCCAGATGGGGAAGAGCTACTAGACCCAGTAGAAAAATGTGCCAACAAAAGTTTTTTGCAGCAGGCTTAAAATACATCATAACTTGTTTTTTTTTTTTTTGCTGCCTCTTTAGGAGAGGGAGAGATACTCTTTGCTCTCAGCAAATGAAGTTAGGGCTGCCTCTAGTGGTGATTTTATATAGGCTGCAGATGGAGAACTTGGCTGATTGGTTAAAAATCTTTCCGATCCCTCTATAAAAGGCGGCGTCCACCAAGGGTGGTGGTGAGGGCAGCAGGGCCAAACACCTTTGCCCAGCTGGCTTGAGTAAGGAATTGTTCAGCTGAATCGCGCCAAGTCCGTACCTTGCTGCCTTTTGGATGTTCCGGGGGGTGGGCGACCTCACTGCTGCCCTCAGGACCGGACCAGGGACCCTCCTATGCACGTCGCACAACAGCTGTGGGAAACAGGAGAGGAGGTAGGAATTATTTATGCACATTCAGCTCCGGTTTATACATAGAGTTGGTGACCAGGTGGGCGGGGTTACAATACTTTCTACCAGCAGTTCTACATGGGCACCTAAGAGCAGTTAAAAATGTATCTCTTAAACTTGCTAATGGCAGAATAGTATACTGGAATGGCAGTGATACCTACTAGGTACCTACTAAGTATCACTGCCATTAAGAACCTCCCCTTAACACCCTCAGACAGATGGTCTTGTTGAGCATTTTAATCAAATCCTAAAACGCATGTTGAAAAGGTTTGTAAAAGGAGAAGGGAAAGACTGGGACCAATATTTACCTTACCTGCTTTTTGCTTACAGAGAAGTACCACAGGCATCAACAGTTTTTTCACCATTTGAAATGCTGTATGGTAGACAACCTAGAGGGCCTCTAGATGTAATAAAAGAAACATGGGAAGATAACCCCCATCAGAAACAATTTATTACATCTTATATGTGTGTCCTGAGAAGGAAGCTGGAAAAATATGTTGAAATCACCCATAGTAATCAGGAAGAGGCCCAAAACCAGCAGAAGGTGTATTATGACCATGGGGTAAAAGAAAAAGTTTTTGAGCCAAGTGAAAGGTCTTGCTACTGTTACCCACTACAGAAGATAAACTGTTAATGAAGTGACAAGGGCCTTATAAAGTGTTTAGACATACTGACACAGTTAACTATAAGTCTGAGAGCCCTGATAGGAACAATCCTACTAAAATATACCATGCTAACCTCATCAAGAAATGGACTGAAAAAACACCAAAAGCTGCTTTGTTAGTTTTACCAGAAAGTGATAAAGAAGATATTGATGTAGCTTGTGATAGACTGGAACAAACTGTAACTGTTGATGCTGTAAAGATGAATGTTTCCTTAACCTCAAACAAACTGCAGAAATTTGTGACTTGCTGAAGACATTTAACAGTACTTTTACCACAGTACCAGGACTAGCAAATGGGGTCCAACACGTAATAGTGACAAGGAATGCTCGCCCTGTTAGACAAAAAAACATACAGATTACCAGAGCGGTTAAGAGCAGACGTGGTTACAAAAAATGAAAGTACTGGGTATCATAGAAGAGTCGAGAAGTGCTTGGTCATCACTAATGGTGATTGTAAACAAAAAAGAAGGGAGTGTAAGAATCTGCCTTGATTTTAGAAAACTTAATCAAGTGTCAGAATTTGACAGTTGCCCTATGCCCAGAACAGATGATTTGGTGGACAGACTGGGGAGTGGCAAGTATATCAGTACCCTCGATCTCACCAAAGGTTACTGGAAAATTCCCCTAGCTAAAGACTCCCGAGACAAAGCTGCATTAGCCACTCCTATAGGATTCTATCAGTTCACATAGCGCACCCACTACATTCCAGCGGTATATGAATGTAACTTTATCCCCTCACACTGGTTATTGTGCTGCGTACCTGGATGATGTTGTGGTGTACGGTCCAGACAGGAGAAGTCACCTGGAACACCTACAAGCAGTTATCCAGTCGATTAAAAACACAAGTCTGACAATTAATCCTACCAAGTGTGCATTGGGCATGAGGAAACCAGATATTGGGGCTATGTTTTGGGAAATGGAGAAGTCAAGTCAAAGGTTTCCAAGATTGAAGTTGTAGCTAACAGCCTTGTCCCCAAAACCAAGAAACATGTCAGGTCATTTTCAAGGCTGGCTGGTTATTATCAGAGATTTGTTCCCAGCTTTGCTAAGTTAGTTACTCCCCTCACTGAACTCATGAAAAACGGTTCCCGAATAATGTGAAATGGACCCCAGAATGTGACAAGGCTTTTTGGGCCATTAGGGCTGCATTATGTTCAGCCCCTGTTTTAAGAAGCCCAGACTTTGAGAAACAGCTTTTGTTACAGACAGATGCATCAGAGGTAGGCCTAGGTGCAGTCTTGAGTCAGCATATAGATGGAAAAGAACATCCTATTCTATACATAAGTAGAAAATTGTATGACAGAGAGATGCGGTACTCCACCATTGAAAAGGAATGCCTTGCAGCAAAGCAGGCCATGGAGTCCCTCAAGTTTTACTTACTAGGAGCTGACTTTGTACTTGATAACAGATCACAATCCTCTCTGTTGGTTACCCAAATGAAGGATAAAAATTCTAGATTTATACAGTGGTACCTGGCACTACAGCCATTTAAATTTAAAGTGATGCACAAATCTGGGAAAGAGAATGTCAATGCTGATTTTATGTCAAGATATGGATCAGGAATTGAGAATTCCGAAGGGTGAAAAAACATGAGTTAAAACTTCTCTGTTTGCTATGCTGCATATGCACTGAACTCTTAAGGTTATAAGCTAATGTTAGACAGGAATTTTTAATAGAACATTTTGGAAACCTGTTTTTGTAAAACAGGTTCCCTCTTAAAGAGGGTGGTATGTGACAGGGTTAAATAAGGCCCTGCCCCATTTGTTATGCAGAAAGATTTTAAACACATGGGTCTGTTCTATCCTCTCCTTTTCTGTCTCTTCTCTGTCTGAATGTGCAACCAAATTTTCTCATGAGACCTAGGAACTGATCACTCCACCCCTCACTATATCTCTGCCTTCACTTGCTGTTCTGTCTTTTCTTCCCCCCTTACATATCTGCGGGTATAAAAATATATGTGAATCTTTATGTGGAAATGTCACGGATACTGGGATCTTTTGTTGAAAATGTATATAGTTATACTATTGAAATGATTGCAAAAAGCTATTTGGAACTCAAGGGGCTAACCTGAGATGAAGTTTTTAAGCCCTTTGCAGAGATGTCAACAAGAGGTCAGTTCTGGGACACTATGTACTGTTTTGCTGCACCTGCAAAGAACGAAACTTACAAGAACATTCTGTGAGAAGTAAGCCCTCTTAAAGAGTTCCCAGACAAAGACTTTATTAAAAAAAAAGGCAGCCATGCTTTTGCTAGAGAGACATGGAGAGTGACAGACTGAGACACTGAAACTTGGAATTAAGAGATACCCTCAGAAGAAGGACTTTGTTTTCTCTGTTTGTTCTGCGTTTGTAAATACTGAATAATTTTTATTTTTGCTGTTAGTGAGAAAAATAAAACACTATTTGTGAATTCTGAAACTGTGTCCTAGTTTTCCTATGCTTCCTGATCTGTGCCTTGAAAACAGGGACACTGTCTCAGTGGGTTTACTCAGTTAACAAAATTCAAATAAATAAATAATTAAAACACTATCCGAGTTTATCGTCAGGCCAGGGATACTACATTCCCAACACTTCTTCTGGACGGGTGGGTGAGCAGCAGCCGCCTTCACGAAGGGGGTTATTAGGGTATGTGAATGACCGGCAGCCCTGCACCGTTTTGAAATGTTCCCACGATGGTGACCACAGGGGGCTTACCAGATACACTGAGCACAGAAAATGCCTATCTAACTCCTGACATAAGTATTGTAAGGAAAATATTGTCTGCATGTTCCTAACAAGTTGTCTAAACATTTATTTGTATCCATATCACCTAGTTTGCTTATTTCTACTTGCGGTGCTTTGTTACTGCTATGTGACCCAGGCTCAGTGCTACAGTAAGTGTACTTATCCGGTTAACACAAAATACACTTGTATTTGCACTGATGCATAAACACATTATATCCGTCCCAGCCACCAAATCTTTATTTGAAGCTCTTATTATCCTAGAAATGAAACTATATATTAAAAAATAACGGAATTAATGTATATCGTATACATTAGGGGCGAGTACAGCTTTTGTTGTTAACGCATCTCACTCTCAGTTGACACACAAGCAGCAATTAAACTGCAATCTACATCCTCATATGCAAAATAAAAAAAATCATTTTTATCCCTGATGTACTATGCGCCAGGTACAGCACGGCATGCCACATGACAATTACGAACCTATGGTTCCTGCCCGCCTTGCTCCCTGGCTCGACAACGTCCACTGGACAGCCTCTCCTTCCCCCAGACCTACCCCTTCCCTACTAGGTCCAAACAGGGATGTAATCCACTGTCTTCTCTGAGGACCTACTATACCCATGAGTGTAACTCACAGTTTTGTAACATTATGAAACCTAAGTGTATCTATGTTAAAAGTTCCTTTTATTGCACTTGTAATGTTATCCTCTGTTTTAATCTGCACTGTAAAAACTGTCTTGATGTCTGTCCCCCCGACGAGGTGCCTTTGTAAATGAGTCTCTGACTCAAAGGTTGTAAACCTGAGTTGTAATGAATAAAGGAATGTTTCACACTCAAGGAAGCACCAATTTAAAGATAACTTTAGGAAGCATGCACGTCCAATCTAGTTTTTCTCATCGTGTATACCAATGAGAGGTGTGTGATCCATCACTAGAAACCACCTGTGCCGTTCTACCAAGTTGGTTGGTAGTGCAGCCACAGTACAGAAAATGCCTCAAAATAGTAGTGCAGTAATACCCCTAGGTAATACATTAATGCACATGACTCACCGTCCAGAACCTTGGGGGGACATTTGCTTCACTAAAATCACAAGTTTATCCCATTGGCATTCTCCTCTATATTTCTCTATTTCGGACTCCAGCCGATACTGTGAGAATGAGATTCTAGCAGCCATCTTTCTGCCATTAAAAACAAGGAAGTGGCTCGCCAGGCGGCAGTCACAGTCACATCTATTTACTTGAACGGGTCTTTAGTTTGGGCGATGCATCACCGCACTGCCTTTCGGGAAATGTAGTCTGCTCCTGCGGGTAACTACAGTTAGGACACGTGGATTACGGGGTTCGTGGCGTATCTGCACGGTGGAGGCAGGACGTTCCGACGCCGCATCCAATCAGCACTGAGTCCAAGAATACGGTGTCCTACCGGGGCAAACCTCTTCTGCTAAGTGAATTACCAGTGGTGAAAAAGCTGGGAAGCAGGTAGGGTGAATATGCATGGACGTATGTACCTGAAGTTTGTCAGATTTGTTGAAATGACATATGTGCAAAGCCACAGGTAGTCTTGATAAGGTATTAACTGTCGAAAGTTCAGGAAGTCAGAGTGCGACCCGCTTATAATTAGGCAGGTTTCTTATCCACTACGCAACCGTTAAGTAAACAGACCGAGTATGCCAGGGTGCCTGGTAGTGCACGGCTGACTGTTTGCCTTGCCCCGTTCTATGCTATGAAAATTGTGCTCCCGTCCGTCAGACTTTTGTAAGGTGTTCTCTTACTGTTACGTGTTTTGCAGGGTTTTATTTAACTCTAAAAATTGATTAGCGTTTTGCTCATAAAAGTTCTAAAACATTGTGAAAATGCATAGCACTTGTGTCACTGTGTTTGACAAACAACACTTCTAGGAAACCTATATAAATGATTTCTGTAAAGTTAGTATTGTCCCAGGAAAAACAACTGCTAATCAATTATTTAAAACCCTGTTTTGGTTTAACCATTTGTGTAATGTGTGTCTACTACTGTCATGAACTCTGTAAACTTGTAACTCTGTCTGTCTGTCCTCTCTGTGACGAGGTACCTTTGTAAACGAGCCTCTGGCTCAAAGGTTGTAAATCCGAAATTGTACAAATAAACAGTCCCGCAGCTAGATTTTTATTTTGGATGACACCTTTGAGCCGAGGGCTCTTTTAGAAAGGTTCCACATCAAGGCAATAAAGTACAAAAACATAACATGATCATTACAATAGAACCTACAAAAAATAAAAGACAAGTAAAGTTACAGTGATAGCAGTTAAAGGCATTATCAAGGAATTGTGTTGCAAGTTAATTATACAGTACAAGTCTAAGGCGGCTCGGTGAAGCTTTGTTAGGAGTGGGTTAGTGGGAAAAGAGAAACAAGAGTGGTGGTGATGTGGTGGTAAGGGAGAAAGAGGGAGGGCATTGGGTTGGGTATGTGGTAGATGGGAAAATAGCACGGGAGGAGGAATGGAGGAGATGAAAAGAAAGAGGAGACGGATTCATCCTATACCCAGTAATGGGGGTAGGAGAGGAGGAGGAGGCTGAGGCAGTGAGGAGGGATGCTTGAGGGTAGTATGCCTGGAGGGGATTTTAAGAAGCAGTCACAGAAGGCACTAGCCTTGAGGTGTTGACGTAGTGTACACTTAAAAGCACCAGTGGTGGTAATGTTGGAGATTTGTGTAGGTAGCAAGTTGAACCAGGTGGAGGTTCTGACAAGGTAAGAACGCTGAGCTTGAGAGGTCCGGCAGCGAGGTATTGTAAAGGTTAGACTGTCCGATCTTCTAGTTAGGAAATGGACACGCTTCAGGGTCAATATTGATTGGACTACAGGGGGGGCATAAGGCCCAGTGATGTCTTCTTAGTTAGGATTCAGGTCTGGTACTTTAGCCTGCTGGATAGCTGGAGCCAGTTAGCCGGCTTGTGAATGTCACATGTGTGAGAAAGGTGGGCAGCTGAAATAAGGAGTCTACATGCCTTATTAAGGGCTACAGCTATGCGCCAGAGTGCAGTATCAGTAGCGGATCCGTAGATAACGAGCCCTTAGTCAATAGTTGAGATAACAGAGCTCTGGATAGCGAGATTCAAGGCTTCAGCTGTTAGGCAATGTTTATGCTTGTATAGTAGTCCTATGTGGAAGTTTACAGTTTTAGCGATATTGTCAATGTGTTTGATATACAAGAGGGAGCAGTCAAGGGTCAGGCCCAGATATCTAAACATATCCACCTGCTCAAGGGCGATGCCTTCATAGTTGCTAATTATGAGCTCATGGTCCTTGTACTTGTGGGTTCCATGGAACAACATTGTTTGAGTTTTTTTTGTGGTTAAGGATGAGTTTATGTGAGCAAAACCAGTCTTCCACTTCTGTGAAACTTTTCTGTAGTTGAGATTGAAAGGAGGTGGGGTCATTGTGGCAAGTGAAGATTACTGCATCATCTGCATACAGTAACATTCTGTCATGGCAGGAGGCAGGGAGATTGTTCAAGAATATGCTGAATAACAAGGGGTCCAGGATAGAACCTTGGTTACTCCAGAGTGGATTGGTAGGGATGATGAGAGGAATTCACCAATCCTGACCTGTTGGGTCTGGTTACTGAGGTATCTTTGAAACCAGAGGTTAGTTTCACTTAAAAGACCAAGGAGGGGTAATTGTTCAAGGAGAGTGATTGACAGTGTCAAATGGCTTGGGTCAATAAAAGAGACGCTGACCAACTGGCCCTGATCAAGTGCATGATGGATATGTGTGGTGAATTCGAGGAGTGCCATGGTAGTGCTGTGCCCTTTGCAGAAGCCATGCTGCTGGGAACATTGCAGGCTGTATTTTACAAGGTACTTCTTGAGCTGATCAGCCACTGTCCGTTCCAATGCTTTGGATAGAGGTGGGAGGATGGATATAGGCCTGTAGTTGTTTGTGAGAGTCTTGTCACTGCTTTTATGGATTGGAGTCACCACTGCCAGTTTCCACTTTTGGGGGAACTGGGAGAGCATGATGGAACGGTTGAGGATTTTGGTTAGTGGGAGCAGGACTTCGTCAATGGTGAGGGTGAGAAATTTCATATCCAGTGAATCGCCACTGACCGTAGACTTTCCAAGTATCGGCATCAAATGAGATAGAAGAAAATAGCATAGGTATACAGTATAGGCATAACAACTGTACTCTGTTCAGTCAACAAGGACCCGTCACCCCCCCCACAGCCTCAGCTATCAAGCCTTTTATTTATATAAAATGCATTAACAGTTATAATCAAGATAGATGATTCCAACATGATCGCTGCAATCATACGTTTTAAATATTTCATGTAAGACCAAGGTGGTTTCCTTGTAAATTTCCTTTTGTAATCTGAAATTCAGTCTTTCTTTATAACCAGTGTAAGTTCATGGTAACCTGTTCCCCTGTAAAGCACAGAAATCATTGTATATCTGAGACAGCAAATACTCTGTCATACTTACTGTAAATTTCTGGGGCAAACCAGTGTATAAGCCCTCTTAATATGCAAGAGCATGCGAGGTATAGGAGCTGATGGTCCACTTTCAAAGGTTTTGTTAACCTACAATCTTCTTAGAGTTTCTAGAAGTAGTGTTTATTTAACCAGGATGTGAAACCTTTGACAACACCGGCTAGTTACGAAGGTGTCTTTGGGTATCCTTTTAGAGCTATCCCTTGCCTTGTGTATCATGTTGGTACCGGGCTTCCACAGGAAATGAGGTATTGTATTTAATGGGATTATCCAATTGATAAAGATGTGAATGAATGAATAAAGAAATAGATATAGCAAACAATAATAAGGTACGCAGTATGTAACATAATTCAGCGAAGTAACCCCCCCCCCGGGAGTAGTGGGAGATTCAAAAATGTTTGGCCCCAGACTACTCAAATGCCCAACTCTTGGTCTGAATCCTTTATAAAAACCCCATCTAAAATGCCCGAGGGGTGGGGGTGTAAAATGGCATAAAATCCCCACTCCTTGGGGCACGGGAGATGCCAAAATCCCCAGGTGATTCGTCTCATTTGCCCTACATTGCCAGAATTTGGGGGGTTATACTTTGACTGCTGCATAATTGCAAAGCTTGGCAAGAAAAATACGATTTCATGGTAGATCTCAAAACAGTAGCAAATGTGTTTTAAAATACAGTGGTAATCAAAAAGACTTTGGGTCCATCGTGTCTGACAATACCAAATTTATTAGTTGGAGAGCTACCCCTCCTCATGCTGCATAATTCTCAATGCCGTTCTCCCTCACCAAGTAGGTTATTCTGCATGATGGCCCTCCTCTGTGTGAAGTGAAGCTTTTAAAGTTTCCCCTTATCCTGGTCCCTTCAATTTCAGTGCATGCCCTCTGATTCTGCTTGAACTTACCAGCTCAAAACATTTTTGTACCAGCTTTGCACTATCTAATATTCTGAGTTATTACACTGCATGTGTCTATTTTTGCCAGTTTTTAAATGTTGTACTTTATGCCATCTAATTTTCTGTATTGTACATTGCACTTGTCACTTTATTCTATATTGTGCTCTGTTTTCCATTTTTTGCTTATTGTGCTTCTTACCATCTTGTAACCCTCCACCCCCTTGGTTGCTCCTGTAAACACTTCCCAGGACAATGTGCCTCTCCTGATCAACACATTTAAAAAGAAAGAAAGAATTATTGTGATTCATGCTCACTAGCTACTTAACAAGCTGAAGGTCAGCAAGCACTTCTTCATGGAAAGGGTGGTGGACACTTGAAATGCACTGCCAAAAGAGGTGATCTTGTTGAAGATGGTGTGCAGCTTCAAGAGAGGCTGGGATAGGCATGGGGGAAGGTAAAAATCATGAATAGGGAAGATGAGAGGAGTGGGGGGGGGCAGGGTCAGTAGTTCAAGCTGTGGACACTGCAATACAAGCAGGCTAGATAGACCAAATTGCCTTCTTCTGCTGGCTTCTTCGTATGTGATTACCAAGGTGCCCAGTGAGTAAGGAAAAATAATTTAAAGCAAGTTAGGAGGTGTGACATCTTTAGTAGAATGGCACTTCTAGTAGTCTGTGTTGGCTTTATGGTTTAAGTACGCCCTTTGGTGTGCTTCCATATATTTGGTCAGTATTTCACATAGGCAATTTAAACTTGGTAGAAATCCTTCTACTTTGTCTCTGTTGCTGTTAATGGAGCCGTCACCTTTATTAAACACACAGTAAGTAAGACTCCTTCATGTGGTTCGAACTTTAGAATTCTTGCAACTTCAGTGTTCATGCAATGCAACACACACTACTTGCCAGCTGTTACAGATTTCATGGCTTGGACAGGCAATTCATTTTTTGTAGGGCTTCTCTCACAGTATCATATTTACATGGGATGAGGTTTAAAATCATGGGAAAGCCTCCCTTTTCTCATACCTCGAGGAGGTGCATAACCAAGCACACTAATTTCTGATGACATTTCAGCAGAAGTACATAACCAAGCAGACTCATTTCTGATGACATTTCAGCGGAAACACTGCCTTCCTAAGAGCTTGCTTTACATTTAAAAATATCAGTTTGTGCATATTCACTTCACTTTATTTTTAAAAGGTGCTACTTCAAAACCATAGCGCCTGTACAATAAAATCAGTAAATGATAATCAGCCATAAAATCCACAGAACATAGACAAGCCAATCAGTAAAATCAGGAAAGGCACACTCAAATACATTTTTAAAGCCCTCCACAGTCTGGCATTCTTGTATCCAGCGAGGTAGAGAGTTCCACAGGGTGGGGGGCGCAAATTCAAATGCACGAGCCTCAGATGTCTTCAGTCAAATCCTGGGAACTTTAGCAATCCCTCATCAGCGGAGCGGTCAGAGAGGGCAGTAGGCATGAAGGAGCTCTTGCAGGTAGCTCGGACCCTGTCCATGTAGGGCTTTATAGGTCAGTAAGCCGACCATAAAGGTGATCTGCCACTGAACTGGCAGCCAGTGCAGTTCGCGCAGCACAAGAATAATATGATGTAGATCAGGACAATCCAGTCAACAACCTGGTCGCAGTGTTCTGCACCAGCTGCAAGCGGCAGATATCAACCCCAGGTAGCCCTAGGTACAGGGAGTTACAGTAGTCAAGACGGAAGGTCATAAAGGCGTGAACCAACGCGATTATTCCAACCCTCCTATCCTTTTATTTTCCAAATCTCTCTTTGGAGCTGCCTTATCTACCATACCCTGTCCGCTCCCAGAACCTTCTCCATGACTTACCTAATTTTTCAGCAGTTTGTCCCAAGTGGTGGGGCCCAGGTGGCAGCGTTCCTTAAGAAACCTTCTCTACAGGTCCTAACAGTATACTGGCTTCATCCTACTGCACTCTGTGGTGCTTTTTTTCCTTTTGGTTCTGGGCCTCTTCCTCAAGGATACGGATACTGACACTGGGCACGGAACAGCTCATCAGCATCCCTGCTAACTGAACTTGTTGGCTGCATTACCAGCCATTGTCATGTAGGTGGCAGTGTTGTAGTGGGCGCAGGGTGCCCTCCCTCTCTGGAGAAAGAAAATGTCTAGTGGCATTCTTGATCCTCCCCCTCACCCCTGCCAGCCCTCCGAGCTCCTGTTGTGAACCCTGATTGCCTTTGCCACAGATGACAGTCTATCGTTTGGAACACTGTGATCATGTTCCCTCTTAGCCTTCTCTTCTCTAAGCTGAATAATTACAATATGTTCACTGTCTCCTTTTAAGTTTTGTCCCCTTAGCTGCTAATAAATCTGGTAGCCATATGCTGGACCTTCACAATCTCTTCTGTGCCCTTTTGGGACTGCCCTGACTGGAACTGGATGCAGTGTTCCAGGCGTGGTCTAACTAGGGCCTTGTACAAGGGGAGGATCACTTCCCTCTACAGATTCCATGCTCCCACACCACAAGCATTCCAACATTGTATTTGTTCTCAACTATGGCAGCACGTTGCTTGCTTGGCTTCAGCTTACTTTCCACAATTACCTCTATCTAATTTTCCATGGTTGTGCTTTCCACTGTGAAACCACACCGGCTGTATGTGCATCCCAGCTTTCTTGCCCTTAGGTGTAGTACTTTTCACTTCCCCACATTGAATCTAAGCCCCCATTTCTTGTCCCACACACGTAATGTGTGCAGGTGCCCCTGTGTTTCAGCAGCCCCCTCCTTATACTGTGTCTACTCTTCTTGTCAACTTAGTGTTATTCGCAGACTTCAGCAGCCTGCTACTAACCCACTCCTCAAGATCATAATAAATACATTGAAGAGCAACAGATGTAGCACTGCCCCCTGGGGTGCTCTGTTAAGTTTGAAGCTTGAAGTTTATTGCAGGAATAACTCCATTGAGCAAGCTCATTCACAAGGAGGTCCTGAGGACATGTAACAGTTAAATATACAGACAAGGCAAATTGTATACAACCAGTTGAATTCCAAGGATAAATTATAAGATACATACAAAAAAATGTAGCAAATGTACAACTTGATAATAGAATATACCGACTGCATTGTAGTAAGAAGGGGTAGCAACATTCAAGGACATGGAAATGAGTACAAATGAAATGAGATAAAAGAGAAAGAGTGTGAGAAGGAGAGAGGAGAAGGGCAGTCGATGGAGGTCCAGGAAAAGGGAGAACACAGTGTTCAGATAGCAAGGTGTGAATGGGCCAGTGTGGCGAAGATGAGCCGGGGGAAATAAATTGGTATGCAGGAGGAATAGCGAGGGGAAGGAGGATATTGATCGTTTGAGACAGTGGTCAAAGAAGACAAGTGGCAGCAGCATGTTTCTTTCAGTTTAGGTACAGCTAAGGTTTTAAGGGAGGTGATGGAGACTAGGCTGGAGAATTTGAATACAGACTGAAGCTGGTTCCTGACAGCAGGGATGGCACGTTTACCAAAAAAGGTACGAATCCCAGGCACCTCTAAGAGGATAAAGTTAGACTTCCTAAGGGAATAAAAACTGGGGGAGATGCGAACAAGGGAGGACAAATATTCTGGGAGTTTGTTCAAAAGGATTTTGAGTGTCTTAAGTACCTGAATGAATCAGACGTCCGGTGGTGAGCGAGGTCCACCTGACAGCTGCATACAGATCACAGTGATGAGTATGAAAGGGGGAATTGGTACTAAATCGTAGAGCACGGTGATGGAAGACGTCCAACTTGTTCAAATACACAGCAGGGCAGGAATTGTAGATTATGTCGCCATAGTGAAGCAAGGGCAGGAATGTAGCCTGGAGGAGTCTGATTCTAGTTTCAATTGGGAACAGGAACCTATTCCCAGTGTTGGGTAAGTTACTTTGCCTATTACTTTGTATTTCATTTAGAAACTTGATCCAGGAAGCTCTGTGACGTCACTAGCAAGGATAGAGAAGTACTAGAAAAAGTAGTACACCTGACAGTTACAGTTACTTATTTCTTTTTATACAAAAACAATACAAATATAATAAACTAAAACAGATAACATTTATTTGAAAGTAATATGTTAGTTATTTTCAAATAAGTGTGATTAGTTACAGTTATGTATTACTTTTGTATAAAAAGACATAAGTAATTGTAACTGTAAGGTGTATTACTTGTTCCAGTACTTCTCCATCCTTGCTAGTGACTGCACAGAGCTTTCTGGAACAAGTTTCCAAAAGCAATAGAAAGTAATAGAAAAAGTACCTTACCCAGCACTGCCTATTCCTAAAGTAAAAGCCAATTCTAGACTTCAGCTTACCAATCAGATAGTCAATGTGGGTGTTGAAGGTGAGGTTATTATCTAGCCAAATGCCCAGATATTTGAATTTTGGGACAACCTCAAGAGGTTCACATAGGGAGGTAGAAATAAACTCATTGGGCGTGTGGAAGGTGGAGGAGGAGTTTTTCAGGGTAAAGATCATTGCCTTTGTTTTTTTGCCATTGAGAAGGAGTTTAGTATTTACAATGTTCTGTTCCAGCTGTGTGAATTCAGCTTGTAGTATATTTCTTACATCGGATAAAGTTGAGCCAGAGGCGTACAGGACTGTGTCGTCAGCAAAAAAGTGGAGTTTGGATTTGTTGATGTTATGGTCAAAGTTGTTTATATAGAGGGAAGAAAGGATAGGACCCAATATAGAGCCTTGTGGAACACCCCTTAATATTAGGAAGGAGGTTGAGAAAAGACCATCAGCTTTAACTTTTTGGACCCTCCCTGATAGCTGGAAAACCACTTTGCAGTGGAAGGAGTGGCTCCAACGTTAATAAGGCTGCTGACCACTAGGTTATGATCGACAGTGTCGAACGTCTTACTTAGGGCTAAGAATACGACACCTGTGGTCTTTTTAGAGTCCAAGGATGTGACCCAGTCATTGGTGACTTTGGCGAAGGCGGAGATAATACTGTGTTTGGATCTGAACCCGGATTGCGCTGGGTTAAGGGGGGAGTAGGTTTCAAAATGATGTCTTAGTTGAGAGTAGATCAGCTTTTCAAAGATTTTTGAGAGGGTAGGAAGGATAGAGATGGGCCTATAAGGCCCTGTCCACACTACACCACTAAAACTCTGTAATGGTTTCAAACCGTTACAGGCAGTAACCGTTACAGTGTGTCCACACTGCCAGTGAACCGTTGTGATAACGGTTTGGAACTGTTACAGCCGGTCCACATTGTGGTTGACGTGTGACCATTACAGTCGGCACCCTATCCCACAATGCAGTTTGTGCTGCACTGAGGGCAATGCTGGGGCTACACGCTCATGCATCCACACTACAGCTGGTAACATTACAGAGGCAGAACCATTTTCGTAACCGTTGTTGAAACCAGCTCATAAGTGGTTTCAACAACAGTTACAAAAACGCCTCCTATAACGTTACAGGTGTAAACGCAAACCGTAGCAGTGTCGGGGTTTGGACCTCTGTAACGCTACAAAGGGGGGGGGGTTCAGTGTAGTGTGGACAGGGGCTAATTGTTTACATCACAGGGGTCACTAGATTTAAATAAAGAGAGGATGTGTGCAGATTTCCATCAGGCTGGTACTGTGGCCGAGTCAATTGAAAGACTGAATATATGGAGGATGAGGGCAGTTAAATAGTAGGAGCTAAGTTTTAAGAAAAAAGGCTCCAGGCCATCCTGGCCTCTTTTCCTGGTGTCTAAGTTAATGAGCAGATCTTCAACCTCTTTGAAGGAGACCTGATGCAACTGAAAGGGGTAGAGTGAAGGGTGAACCTCAGGGTTAGGCCTGTCCTGGGGGTGGTTCATAAGTCCAGCATAAGGGGATGAATCAAAGGCCAGACCAGCTGCGGTGAAATGCAAATTTAGCTCTTCTAGGATTTGGCTATTATTTTCGATAGTCTTA
Organism: Neoceratodus forsteri; assembly: GCA_016271365.2. Lineage (NCBI taxonomy): Eukaryota > Metazoa > Chordata > Ceratodontiformes > Ceratodontidae > Neoceratodus > Neoceratodus forsteri. The sequence goes on along the minus strand of CM057450.1, from coordinate 1,336,054,954 downwards.
CCTTGGATGAGGATCTTGGCTGGAATGGAGGGAGGAGCCTGCCATCCCTCAATTAGGGTTCTCCAGCTTTTGTGTGCATTTCCTTTGGCATGCTCTAGGGTGGAGATGTAAAAATTTGACTTGGCGGCACATATACATTTAACACAGGCATTTATAGCCACCCTAAAAGATTGCCAACCAGATAGATTCTTGGTTCACCTAGCATTGGCCCAGAGTTTCTCTATTTGTAAGAGCAGCTTTAAGGTCTGGTGTAAACCAAGGATGAGAGGATTTACATGTTCTAGATTTAATAAACGGGGCATGTTTGTTGGCCAGGGAAGTATGATTGATGTTTAGGATTGTGACAGCCTCATGGACGGTATTGGCTAGGTATAGGTTTTGCCAATGTAGATTACATATATGGGACTGGTAACCCGAAGCATTAAGCTTGCAGAATGACCGTTTAGTAACCAATTTGGGTTGATGCTGCCCTTCGGTTGTTCTCTTACACAAACTACAATCCCATGATCACTCATGTTGTTATGAAAAATGGCAGAGTGGAGAATTTTATGAGGGTGACTAGAACATCCTTCCACTCTGAATGGTGACCATTCACCACCATCGTACTTCTTATCTGACAGGCAATTTGCAAATTGCTTTCTTCAAATTCTGTGGACTCCAGATAGCATTTTCCCCATGGGTTTTCCGAGTTATGCAGTGTCAAAGGCAGTGCGCTACATGAAGGTTTGTGCTAGTTGACCAATTAGCCACAAGTCAAAACTCTTAATAGCCAGATTGAAATCTTAAGCAGCCGAAGTATCTGTGTCTGTCCAGTGCAGCAGCCAGAGTCCTCAAATATGTGGAAGATTTTCCACAATTTGTGGATTTAAGAGTCCCCAAATTGCAGAAAACATTTCCTGATTAAATCAAATTGCAGAACATTTTTCTGCAAGGTGTGAGTGTTGTTGGTGGGGGGGGGGGGAGTAGAAAAACTAGAGTTGGTTGGTTACCAACAGTAACTGGTCCTGTGTTTGTGGCAATTATCTAATGAAGTGGTTCTGTATCTAGTGCTATTTACCACTCCAATGAGGATAGCTCCAAGTCCCTTGTGGCCCCAGTTAGGTAGGTAGATAGATAGGTACTTAAAAATGCCTTTCTTTAAACCATGGTGTTGTACATAAAAAAAAAAATAATGCATCAGATTCTGTACAAATGTAAACAATAATTAAATGTACAATAGTAAATACATTACGTAAATGGTTGCCAGCTGTGTCACACACCCCGGCTGTCAACTTTGTTACTGCCTCTTGTCACCACCCCTTCCCGTTGTCATCCCTTGCTCCCCCCCTCTATTGCGAAGTGTCACTGCACCCCCATTACTAGCTGTGTTGCTGTCTTCCTGGTAATCAGCTGTGTCACTGCCCCTATTACCATCTGTGTCACTGCCCCATTACCATCTGCGTCACTGCCCCCATTACCATCTGCGTCACTGCCCCCATTACCATCTGCGTCACTGCCCCCATTACCATCTGCGTCACTGTCCCATTACCATCTGCGTCACTGTCCCATTACCATCTGCGCCACTGTCCCATTACCATCTGTGTCACTGCCCCATTACCATCTGCATCATTGCCCCAGTTATCAGTTGTGTCATTGCCCCCATTACCATCTGTGTCACTGTCCCATTACCATCTGTGTCACTGTCCCATTACCATCTGCGTCATTGCCCCAGTTATCAGTTGTGTCATTGCCCCCATTACCATCTGCGTCACTGCCCCCATTACCATCTGCGTCATTGCCCCCATTACCATCTGCGTCACTGTCCCATTACCATCTGCGTCACTGCCCCCATTACCATCTGCATCATTGCCCCAGTTATCAGTTGTGTCATTGCCCCCATTACCATCTGTGTCACTGTCCCATTACCATCTGTGTCACTGTCCCATTACCATCTGCGTCACTGCCCCATTACCATCTATGTCACTGCCCCCATTACCATCTGCATCATTGCCCCAGTTATCAGTTGTGTCATTGCCCCATTACCATCTGTGTCACTGCCCCATTACCATCTGTGTCATTGCCCCATTACCATCTGCGTCACTGCCCATTACCATCTGAGTCACTGTCCCATTACCATCTGTGTCACTGCCCCCATTACCATCTGTGTCACTGCCCCCATTACCATCTGCATCATTGCCCCAGTTATCAGTTGTGTCATTGCCCCCATTACCATCTGTGTCACTGCCCCCATTGCCATCTGTGTCACTGCCCCCATTACCATCTGCATCATTGCCCCAGTTATCGGTTGTGTCACTGCCCGCATTACCATCTGTGTCACTGCCCCATTACTATCTGCATCATTGCCCCAGTTATCAGTTGTGTCATTGCCCCCATTACCATCTGTGTCACTGTCCATTACCATCTGCGTCACTGTCCATTACCATCTGCGTCACTGTCCATTACCATCTGCGTCACTGCCCCCATTACCATCTGTGTCACTGCCCCATTACCATCTGCATCATTGCCCCAGTTATCAGTTGTGTCATTGCCCCCATTACCATCTGTGTCACTGCCCCATTACCATCTGTGTCACTGCCCCATTACCATCTGTGTCACTGCCCCATTACCATCTGTGTCACTGCCCCATTACCATCTGTGTCACTGCCCCCATTACCATCTGCGTCACTGCCCCCATTACCATCTGTGTCATTGCCCCCATTACCATCTGTGTCACTGTCCCATTACCATCTGTGTCACTGTCCCATTACCATCTGCGTCACTGCCCCATTACCATCTGTGTCACTGCCCCATTACCATCTGCATCATTGCCCCAGTTATCAGTTGTGTCATTGCCCCATTACCATCTGTGTCACTGTCCCATTACCATCTGTGTCACTGTCCCATTACCATCTGCGTCACTGTCCCATTACCATCTGCGTCACTGCCCCATTACCATCTGTGTCACTGCCCCATTACCATCTGCATCATTGCCCCAGTTATCAGTTGTGTCATTGCCCCATTACCATCTGTGTCACTGTCCCATTACCATCTGCGTCACTGTCCCATTACCATCTGCGTCACTGCCCCCATTACCATCTGCGTCACTGCCCCATTACCATCTGTGTCACTGCCCCCATTACCATCTGTGTCACTGCCCCCATTACCATCTGTGTCACTGTCCCATTACCATCTGCGTCACTGCCCCATTACCATCTGTGTCACTGTCCCATTACCATCTGTGTCATTGCCCCATTACCATCTGTGTCACTGCCCCATTACCATCTGCGTCACTGTCCCATTACCATCTGCATCATTGCCCCAGTTATCAGTTGTGTCACTGCCCATTACCAGCTGTCTCTACCACATTACCTGCTGTCTCTGACCCCATTACCAGCTGTTTTACTGCCCTCTCATTGCCAGCAGTATCTGTGCCCACTTGTTGCCAGCAGTATCTGTGCTCCTTTGTAGCCAGCAGTTAGTGTTACTGTCCACCACCTCAATGCCAGTTGTCACTGCCTCCATTTCTAGATATGGTACTGCCCCATTACCAGCTGTGTCACTTCCTCCTAGTTCTTGGTTGTGTCACTACCCCACTTGTTGCCAGGTGTCCCACTGATCCCCCTTGTTGCCAGCTGTGGCACTGCCCTTCCCCCATTACCAGTTGTCTCATAGACCCCTGGTTACCAGCTGTTTCTTTGGCCCTTGCCAGTGATATCATTGTGTCCCCAATACCAGCTGCATTACTGTCCCTCCCCAGTTATATCACTGTCCCTCATTGCCAGCTGTGTCACTGCCAGTTTCGGTTACCAGCTGTGCCACTGTTCCACACACACACACACACCCGCAATGCTGCCTTCCTACCGTAACCTGTCCACTGTGCTCCACTCAGTAACTTCTTCTGTAGGTAGTCTGCACTCTCCTTCTTTAAATCATTGCCAGCATCATTCCCTCCCCCCCACCATCTCCTGTGACCATGGCCCAGGCTCTGTCTCTGCCTGTTAATGCTGCCGTGGTGCTTCCTGACTTGGTTGGGCCACTGCAGCCTGTGCACCTGCACTACTGACTGGAAGCCTCTACCCTGGTCCCACTTCATGCTCCCTGTCTGCCACATGTGTATGCACACAGTGGCTTTCTGGCAGCTCAGTGTACAGAACAGGCATGCGTGCCTCCTTCCATATCACTACTCTATTCCTGATGAGTTATGGGGGGAGGCATTTAATAATTCATGGCACCGGACATCCAGCTACTGATCAGAGTAAACAAACTGCATTTGGTGTAGAGAGAGGGTAGGTGTGGAGAAAATGGGAAAAGCAGACTGAAGAAACGGCTTCCCTGTTAGGGACAAGTGGAGGTGGACAGTGAAGGCCAACGGCATACTAAGTGTGGAGTGTTAAGCACTTTAACAGTGCCACCGGTGGTTGGGCAACAGGACAAAAACAAGAACTACACAAAACCCATATGGACCCACAGCTGTTTACAGATTACAAACAGTAAGCAAAAATAAGGCATGACAGAGTGGTTGTTATGCTGTGCTCTGCTAATGTATCAGCTGGATGATTGGAGTACCAAGCCTGAAGGGCGAGGGCCTTCAACCACCTGTAGGTACATTGACATGCATAATCCCCTGATGTAATTTCTTTATTCCATACATAAAATGTTTAGTACTGTTAGTTTTTAGCAGTGTATTAGTGTTGTAACTTGATGCTGTATCTTTAAATGTGCAGTTTTAGACAGTATAAATTAGATATGCCTGATGTATTAGGTTGCAGCTGGAGTCCTAGTTGGATGTGGTTGCACTGCATGGAGCAGGTGATGGTTGCGTGGTTACAGTTTTTATTTACCAGGAGAGACACACTAAGCTGAGGCTTGTTTACAGGTGCGACCTGGGAGCACAAGGAAGTTCAGTGACTTGCTCAGGGTCACACAGTATGCAGGTGGGGGCTGTGGGATTCAAACCCAGGTCTCCAGGTTTGCAGTTCAGAGCCATAATCACAGCGCTATACTGCCTCCTCAACCAGCTGTTGATCCTGTTGGTTTAAACAGGTATTCCTGAGTTTGAACTTCCTGTATTTTCCATGTGACCTAAGCCTGATCTGGAAGCCTGAGCTCTTGAGTAGATGCCATGTGATCTAACCCACATGCCATGCAGTGTAGTTGATGATGTGGAAGCAACATTTAAGACTGCCCTGTGTTTGTTGCTGCATTCCAGGTATGCAGTTGATTTTTTTACTAGATTGTAGAGCAATGTTGGTCTACTGTTGTGTAGAATCGTAGTTTTGGAATATATTTTGTGTTTCATTAGCCATGTAAGACTTTTTCTTGCGTGAGCAGCAATTAATATACTATTTTCGGTATGTTAGTGGTCCTGTTCATTCAAGTCAGAGCCACTGCTCAGCTAACAAGGTCCTTGTTAGTTGAATGGTGGCTCTGACTTGAATGAAAAGGACCACTAACATGCTACAAATAGTATGTTAAAAAATGCTATTACTCATCTATAGAGTGCGCCCCAACTCTCGCCAAACTGTGACATCACAAAACATTGGAGTATGAGGGCGGATCGCTGCTAGCGTGAAGGTAAGGGATGGTGCAGCATGACTTCTCGGGACCAATTTACTATCCCTTCCCCTGCTTACAGGACAGAAATAAAAACTGTGAAATTGGCACCATTTCACTACCACTGGGTCTTTGGGGGATGAAAAAGGAGCTCTTTAAATATGTCATTGACTCAGAAGAGTGTCGTTGTGAAAGATCACCTTGATTTACCCAGTAGCTGTGTCATGTAGTAGGATCACACTTAAGGAACTGTATGCTCCACAGGTGAGAAGGTTCTTATGGCAAACCCTAGTCATACGCTCCAGGAGAAGGACAGAAACATAGGGGCTTTGAGGAGTGGGAGCCAGCTCTTTAATTTCCTCTTCCTAGCCACTAATTACCACGGACCCCAGTGAGGATCTGGAGGGCCCAGTCCAGTGGTCTCTGACTGTCACTCAGGTGGCGGAGGTGGGCTCCAACCAGATGGCATCAAGTTAGAATTGTGCGTATGCTGTTGATGAGGCAGGGATCGGCACCACTCACTCCAGAGGAAGGACAAAGATACAGGGGTAATGAGAGGTGGGAGCTGGCGTTTTGCTTCCACTTCTCCCTGCCACCAATCTAGGACCACTGATTTTCCATTTTAACAGAAACACCAACTAAAAAAAAAACAAAAAACAGAATTTATCATTTTTAAACCAGCACTTAGGAGTTAGTTTTTCATGAAAAACTGGCTTTGACATAGAATTTATACGAATGGAAAAGAGGAGGGGCCCCAGTATGGAGCCTTGAAGAACCCTGATTGTGGTAGTGTCCTTTGTAGCAACGTTGTATTAAATATATTCTGTCTGGAATGTATGAGAGTGAATGACTGTTTTCTGTATGTGTGAGTCATTATGTTCCTTGTGCAGATAGCGAGCACCGGACTGGCCATCCATTGCACACTATTGCAAACCCTTAAGCTGAATTACGTTAACCAGGTACCTGTGGTATGCTTAGGGTAACTAATACGGGGCCTAAAGTTAATATATTTCCAAAACAACACTCCTGAAGTGTCTTGCCTCAGAGCGTCTGTTTATTGCAGTGCAAGCAGTGGTGGAAATCAGCATACCCAGCCTGTTCCCAGTGCAAATAAGAACAGGCTGGTGCATGTAGTTTTTTTTTTCTGGCTTGCACTGTAGTGCATGTAGCCTGTTTTCAGTCTTTTGACTGCAATACCAAGAGCTGCCACAAGGGGCGCAGCACTAAGAGCACAGGCAGGCTGAAAATGTTATTTTTTTTTAAACTGACATTGTGTTGTGCGTGCGTGGTGTGCCACTGTGAGGACTTGGGTCCATGACCTGAGCATCGGGATTAACGTGTGAGCCGTTGTCCAGAACTACTGCTGAGCTGGAGGTGTGTCCATAGAAAAGGAGGTGGGATGCTGCGGTGCTGCCGGACGGACATCGGGGGGAGCTACAGTGCAAAGGAGGTGGTGCTTTGAATATTCATGTCCCCAGGCTGCGGCGTGAATGGTATGAATGAGTTGGGGGTGGGCACTGGGCTGCAGTGTTGAGGAGCTACCAATTGGGGATGGGTGTTATGCGCAATGGGCGGGGTGATCACAGAGCTCAAAGTGGCGGGTCCTAGAGGCTAGACTGGCATAAGCACCGTGATTAAACGCCCACTGTACACCGTGGTGCCCCATTCTGTCACCCTCGTGGTACAGTAAGGTACACATAGGCATGTGCATCAGTTCCAGCTAGACAGTTTTGTACAGAGTTTGTGTGTGAGTGGTCACTAGGCGGGAAGCTCCATGATTGCGACTGAATCTTTTTTCCTCTGAAAAAAATATTAGTAGCAGTATCTAGGTAGGTAGAGAGAGTGTTTAACAGCAAAAGGCTGTAACTTAAGAACAAAAAAAAAATGTTTATAGCTGGCAATTAATAACCGACTGTCAGCAAGCATGCAAAGTACATCGGGGCTACACCCCACCCCAAGGGGATTTTCCTCAGTCGTGTTTTTTTTTTTTGCATCAGAGGGACTAGATATCAAAAAGAGCAGTTGCTGTTTATTTTGTATGCAAACTAATACATGTCGAGAAAGAAGGACTTAACTATCTGTCTGTTGAGCAGCTTGTGGTTTTACCACAACCTTTCCACATTTTGATTCGTTGACCTCACTCTCATTTGTTTTGTGGTGAAAAAATACTTGCTTCAGATAACTGTTTTTTCTTTTGTTTGTGGGGGCAGTTTGTAAAAAAAAAAAAAAAAAAAAAAAAGGCTAATTTAATACATATTGCAGCAGCAGTCTTAATCATTTAATACATATAGTAGCAGAAACTGCAGCAGTCTGACTTAATCCCTCACAGAGTGTCAGTCCCAGGTCTGCAACAGTTGACAAAGAAAGGCACTGTTGTCTCCAGTACAGCTCCAGCACCAGTTGTGTCTAAATAAGTGAGGGGAATTAAAAAAGATAGAAACATAGACTTTGACGGCAGATAAGGACCGCTTGGCCCACCTAGTCTGCTCATTTCCCTACCTATTGGATAAGCTTCAGATCCTAGTTAACCAACAGTCTACTTCCTCCTAACCCCCCCCCAGAATTGCCTTATGTCTGTCCCATGCATTCTTGAATTCCCCCACTGTTTTTGACCCCACAACCGCCTCAGGAAGGCCATTCCATGCGTCAACCACCCTCGCTGTGAAAAAATACTTCCTCACAGCACCCCTGAGCCATCCCCCCCTCTGTCTTCAAATTGTGTCCACTTGTTCTTGCACATCTTTTTTTCTGAAAGATGCTTCCCTCTTAGCCATTAAACACCAGTGATTGTGTGTTAAACCATTTAAGGAAACAAAGGTAGTGTGGCAGTGAGATTTGCTGCAGCCTAGGCAAAAGGGCAGTTGCAGTTTCTTTTTTTTTTTCCAATCTAATATAAAGTAGTAAGCGTCAAAGCAAAGAACTTAACTGTCAGCTCTGTCTGTTAAACAACTTCTGTGGTTTTACACAACGACTGGTGCAAGTAACCTGACCGTGGTGCATGTAACTTCTGCCGCCACATGCAACTTGGTGCAGGTACTGAAAAAAGTTTATTTCTATCCCTGGGTGCAAATAATGACGTCCCCCCCTCCCCTTTTTGTATCGTTGAATAAGTGCTATGGCACTTTTTATTATAATTTAAATTGCTGAGAAAGAACTTTCTGTTTTGCTCTGGCAGCGCCTAGAAATACGTTATGTGCTAGCCATAAGTACTTCTTGTTTACTGTAGGAGCGAGGCATTATGCTCCTTCTCAAACCCAGGTAAAGCAGATAAAAACTGCTTATATTGTTGGATGAATAAAGATACAGGACCTACCGGTACTGTTTGGGAGATATTTGGGGAACAAGCCACTATGCTGTTGTGATTCTCTCCTGTTCCCTGCTCGAAGGTGTGCACAGTCGTACCGGTCCTGCTGTGTAGTTTTGCAGGAAGGAGTGTGGATTGGAATACTAGGATGCAGGTATCCGTAGGCTCTGCGTTATAAGACTCGTTTTATTGTTTAAATCCACCGAGAGGAACGCCACAACACCACCCCAGCAATCGGACAAAAAACAGTTTTTTTTTTTCCATTGGCTTGAGTTTTACTTATTACAGTGTGTTTACAGATCTTAATAAGTGCTCTAATCAAAAGTCTGCAGTATGTTTCTTTTGTGTCTGCTTTTAATTGATTGCTGTTTTTCAAACTTTTATCAAAACTTTTGAAATTTTTGTGGTAGCCATTTAGCTAGCTTCCATGGTCACAGCTCCCCCTAGCTTTAGAAACAAATATGACATTAGGCAGTTAAGGGGATGTGACCACAGTGCAGAATTTTGACTTGATTCTTATTCTAAATTCCATAATTAGATAATTTCTCTCTACAGTCAGTCCAGTGGACTGATTGCAGCTTGTGAATATTACTGTTGGTTCCGTTAAGAAGAAACAACGGGGCTCTAATGACGAGCATCTAAACTGAACAGACACATCTCTCCGGAGCTCTGCACCACACTGTGTTTAAAACATCTTTTTGGGTGAAAAATACTTTATAAAATCAAACTAAATCTTCTTCAAGAGATCGCAGAATGGATGACTACCTAACATCGCTCAAATCTTCTGGACAAACAGCAAAAAATAATAAGAAGAAAACAGCTCTGCAAGATGGAGAGATGGCTGGAGGGCTAGGCCCGATTTCCCTTTCGGTGGCAGAAATTGCTTTGATCAGTAAAGCAGTCATGGAGCAAATCTTGAGAAATTTGAACCCAAGATGGGATCATTTTGAGAGTTCTATATCGGAATTGTCTGCTAAATTATCACAGCATACAAACCGTTTGGCAGAATTGGAACAACGAGTATCGGATTTGGAAGATAATACTCGCATGGTACCAGACAAGATGGCTCGCCTAGAACGGGAAATGGAGGAGTTAAAGGATGCTCTAGACTACCAAGAAAACTACAGTCATCGAAATAATTTAAGGATTAGAGGCCTACCAGAGGGAGCCAAGAAGGGGTCGGGGCTTGATGAATTTCTGTGCTGAAACCCCATCAAAATTGCTGGGAATGTGTCCGGAAGCTGGCAGACTGAAAGTGGAGAGAGCACACAGGGCTTTAACTCCATGCCCACCTAGTGATCAGCCGCCACGACAAGTAATATTTCGCTTGCACAAATTCCCCGTTCGTCAGGCACTCATGAGGGCATACAGAAACAAAAAAAGCTGACTTTACAACAAGACATGTCAGCACAAATCCAGAAGAAAAGGCAGCAATTTAATGCACAGATGGACGGCATGAGAGAGAGAGAGAGGCCTGGAATTTTTTATGACCTACCCTGCCACAGTGAAAGTCAGATCCGAGGGAGCGACATACTCGTTCTGGGAACCAGCAAAACTGCAGTGTTTCATTAATGAATGGGATAAGAAAAGCAAGAGAGCATGACTTAAAAACAAAAAGCAAATGGGCTAGTAAAATACTCTGGAGCTACTTCTTTATACCTGTCCAAGGGGAGGAGTGATCACGGGGAGACCTAAAAGACCATGGAGACATCTTGATACCTCACTAACCCAACATGTCATAAAGGACACTAGGTAACTCACTATGAGGACTGCAAGAGACAGACTGGTTCATAACACTTGGGACTTAAAACAACATAAGGGAATACCTTGTAGACGTCGAACGGAAAAGTATATTGGGAGGAGAATCAACAGACACCAGCCGGCTTGAGAAAAAAGGGACACCCACAAGGCTATGTTGAATGAGTGAATTATAGCCATTTTGTGACTATGTGAGATGGCTACTTCCTTGGAATAACACGGAGTGGTACAAGAACCAGAAAAGGAGAGTCGTGGTGAGCCCTACGGGCTGGGGGAGGCGTTGGTGCATGTATTAATTGGTGCTGGCCGCCTCTATCCAACTGGGGACTGCTTTTATAATCAAAAGACTTTACTGGGACATAAGAGAGAGAGAGAGGAGGGGAAACGGACATCGAGAAAGGAAGGGGAGAATCAATGAAAGATATGGTGGAGACTATGGCTAACAAGGATACATAGGAGAAGGAAAGTGAAAAAGGAAACTAGGGAAAGAAAAGCGGAGTGGGGGGGTCTCTGTGATCGACCACTGATAAGGGGGGATCTTTAAAACAGAACCACGGATGGGTCATGCTAAGAAGCAGAGGAGGGAAGGCTAGGGAATTATAAGGGAGAGAAGTCAATTAGGCTTCCCTCACCCCCACCTGTATGACTGGACTCCAGAAGAGAGGTGTAACGGGAGGAAGACAATGGTAAAATAAGGGAGATTAAGCTAATATGGAAAAAGAGTAAAAATATTAGATTGCATAATGATGGTGCAGAGGAAGGGGAGCGTGGGGGACAACCATGCAACAACTAGTGGAACAAATTAACAGATGCCGTAAAAAAGGGAAAATAATGATAAAGAGAAAAAGGTTGATGGAAGGGAAAACAAATTGTTTACATACGAAGAAGTGGGGAGGAAGAGGATGTTATTATTGTTATTATTATTATACTGTTACTACGTTTATTGATCAATGTTTTGGTTCATATTGTTGAAGACCACATGACATGTTTTGCTCATAAAAGTGATAGAGTGGAGTTATATGTTGGGATGGCACAACTACAAAAAGAGGCATATGAAGGGAGGAAGAGAACTGCAGTAAAGGAAAAATGGCAAAAGAATGCAATACTAACATAATATCTTGGAATGTAAACGGTTTTACTTCCCTGGCCAAGAGAACTAAAGTTTTGGCTGCGCTTAAAAGGAAGGGAGCTCAGGTTGCTTTAATCCAGCAAACGCACTTAACCCCAAAAGATCATGCTAAACTGGTAGGAGGATGGGTTGGGGCCTGCCACTCGTCCTCGTATAATTCTCATAATCGGGAGTGGCCATATTATTGCATAAAAATTTTCCCTTCATACCACAGTGCACAGTCAAAGACCCAATAGCGGGCCGATATATATTTATAGTGGGAGAAGTACAGGGAAGGATGATCACTTTTGGAAACGTGTACGCCCCATCCATAATGGACCCTGAATATTATCAGCAGATCATAGATCTAATTGTCAGAGAACAATTCCCCAGTCTGATAATTGGAGGAGACTTCAACTGTGTAATGGACCCTAAAATGGACTACTTGGGAACAAGGCAGTGAGAAGTCAAAGTGGTCCAACAATCGCAGCTGGGCCTCACTGATCTAAATTTGGTGGACGCATGGCGGACAGCCAACCCAGGGGCCCGGGAGTACACTTTCTACTTGAACCCACATACATCGTGGTCGAGGTTAAACTACATATATGTTCAAAGAGAACTGTACTCACAGATTAGTAATGTGGCACACACCCTTTTTTTTTTTTTTTAATCGGACCATGCCGTGGTACAGATGGAGATAGCCCTGATCAAGAAGGAGAAAGGCTGCGGTGGGTTCCCCACATATCTACTAGTGAGGAGTGAATTTCGGGAATACCTTAAAGAATAGTGGCAGATCTGTGTTTCAAACAATAAAGGAACGGTAGACACAGTGGGTACTTACTGGAGAGCGAGCAAAGCATATATGAGAGGGGTGATTATTGGCTACACGGCATGGGCAAAGATGGAGAAGAAGAAAAAACAGGAGGAGTTAGAAAAGAAAATTGGGGCATTGGAAAGAAAGGTAATCTGAACAAGAGAAAAGGGGGGTGATAAGGGAGCTGCAGGTGGAGAGAGAAGCCCTGAATCTGAATTTATCAGAGGAAGCTAAAACTAGAACATTATTTGCAAGACAGCAAATCTATGAATGGGGAAACAAACCTGTCCTGCTACTGATACACCTAATGGGGGCAGAACGACAAAAAGAATAGTGACAATTAAAAATAAAGAGGGAAATCTGCTACAGAGAGAGGATCAGATCAGGACACGCTTTAAAGAATTTTATGAAACACTGTACCAGGCAGAGTGCCAGGAATCAGAGTACACAGTGGTACAATTCTTACAGGCACTGCCTATCCCCACTCTAAAGAATGAACACAGAAAGATGTTAGCAGCCAAATTCACAACAGCAGAGGTGATGAGGGCAATAGGAACACTTAAGAATGGTAAGGTGGCAGGCCCAGATGAATTTGAGGCAGAGTACTACAAGGAAGGGGAGAACTGGCAGAGTCCATTAGAGACCTGATGGAGGAGGCGGAAGGGGAAGGGAGACTAGCCCAAACCTACTGCGGAGCTAACATATGTGTCCTTCTCAAGCTGAGCAAAGACCCCACGGAGTGTTCATCATACAGACCCATCTCCCTGTTAAACTATTACTGTAAGATAATGACTAAGGTACTAGCACTATGGCTAGAAAAGGTACTACCGCTAGTGGTACACCCTGACCAAACGGGATTTGTACAAGGGACACTATCCTATCATATGAGGAGACTGCTGAATGTAATATGATGGGGTACCCGATACCAGGGACAAGCTTGTGTGCTGTCTATGGACGCCAAGAAGGCATTTGACAGGATAGAGTGCACATACATGATGCATGCCCTTAAGAGATTCGGCCTAGGTGAGAAATATATACAATACGTGGCGGCGTTCTACCAGCCTCCAACTGCACGAGTGCTTGTTAATGGCATTCCGTCAGAGTAATTTCGGCTTGGGAGGGGCACTGGACAAGGGTGTCCCCTGCCCCCTCTATTATTTGCTCTTGCAATAGAACCACTGGCAATCAAAATACGAAATGACCCGAGGGTTACGGGAGTCACAGGGAAAAAGGGAATACAACATACTATAACTCTATATGCAGATGATATTCTTTTTTTAACGAACCCAGAACAGACCATACCAGCATTACTACAAAATAGTGATTAATTTGCTACATTTTCAGGGTATAAACTGAATCTTCATAAATCTGAGACAATGTATTTAACTGGGGGAGGAGAGGGAGGGAAAACCCCATGGGGGCTGAAACTAGTCAATCATGTTTTACATACTTGGGTATTAAGGTGGGCAAAGTCCTGGGTACTTACATGAGCTTAATTACTTGCCATTATTTGAGACAGTAATAAAAGACCTCAACAGGTGGCGTGCTTTACCAATTTTGTGAATGGAACGAATTAATGTTTTGAAAATGAATGTCCTACCTAGAATATTATATATAATGCAGATGGGACCCTTCTGCCTCAGAAACAAAGATATCCCAAAGCTGGAGAAGGGTTTTAATAGTTTCTTATGGCAGGGTAGGAAACCGAGAATCAGCCTAAAATTACTGAAAGCTACAAGGGAAGAGGGGGGCATGAATTTCCTAGATATCAAAGGGTATTTTTTGGCCACACAGTATAGATACATACACAATTGGGTAAATAAGGTAGAGACAGCAAAATGGCTAGAACTGGAGGAGGGAGAATATCCAGGACAAGTGTCCGCATATTTGGGGGTAGGAGGAATGCAAGCCTATAAACGACTAGGACACCCAAACCCAATGGCAGTGTCAGCCCTAGAAGCCTGGAATAGTATTAAGAAAAGAAGGGCAGTTGAAGCAGTAAACACCATGCTGGTCCCAGTGGCGGATAATCCAGACTTTTTGCCAGGCCTGGGAGATGAAGGACTCTGCATGTGGTAAGAGAAGGAAGTGAGGTGTATGGGAGACCTTCTAACTTGAACGGACATTTACACCTTTCAAGAGATACAGTTAGGGCTAGGTATACCTACATCATACCTATTTCAGTTTTTCCAAATCAGAGATTACTGCAGGAAAATGGACAGACCCTCACTAGAAGAAACACCATTGTTGGGGATAGTGAGGGAAATTTTAAGTGCTAAGGCAAATGAAAAGGGGCTAATGGGTAGAGCAATTAAGTTAGATAGATATTTTTCCGGGGAGACAGACATAAGGCAGAGAGATGGTGGGAAAGGGATCTTGACAATAATAATTGCAGATTCAGATTGGAGCCTGATACTGAATTCACATATGGGACTCCTGATATGCAACAGATTTAAGGAAATGCAGTACAAGTTTTTACACCGTTTCTACTATCCACCCAGTATGGTTAATAAGTTTTATCCAGGGGTGTCACCGAACTGTGGAAAATGTGAACGAGCTCATGACACTTTTTTACATTATTATTGGAAATGCCCTAAACTTAAAACCTACTGGCAGGGTATAGCGAATGAGCTATCCAGGATGGAGGGCCACTCAGTAGAGTTCTCCTCAAGGTCAGTACTTTTGGGTATGGAGGAATTAGGAAATGGAGAGTGGGAATTGTACCCTAGGTGGATGAGAGTCATCCTGGTGATGGCAAGGGAAGGAATACAACATTTATGTATAACTAACTCTGTACCATCCTTGGAACAGTGGAGAGAGCTATCGCTGAGAGTCCTAGCAATTGATGGGTTAACATATGTTTTGAAGGGAAAGGAAGAAAGATTTCTGGGCAATTGGGAAAAATTCCTGAATGCTGTGACTCCTGGTGAGGGAGCATTACTGCAAGAGGGGGAAACTCCTTAGAAGTTGTAGAAAAATTACTGCTGTGAGAGGTGATAAACAGAAATGTGAAACATAAATGAGGACAAAGTCAATAGCACAATCCACATATAACCAAAGGGGATAATAATTTAGAAAACTGAGCAAAACATATTTTTTTTTAATTTTAGTCATGTGGTATTTAAATCTGTTCATTTTTAAAGTTTTGTTGCCTGCAAGATGTTTATAATTAACTGTTTGATGCCCGTGGTTGAGCAGGGCACAAGAGAGTTAATACCATGCCTTACAGAAATCTTTTATAAACTGAAAAGACACTGTATAGAAACTGCTTCAGTGCAGTCTTGACTCAGATAAGGAAAACACACACTGAAGAGACATTTTAAATCTGACATGGTGAAAGGAACTAGACACATGGGTTGAATGTATTGACATAAAAGATTTTACATGAGTACAAGCAAATGTAAATGGCTATGAAGATGGCAGCTTTGTTTATGTGCATGAACTATATACATCAGAAAAATCTCTAATAAAAGAATGTTACAAAAAAAAAAAATTACTACAGTGAGTAATTTTTTCTTAGGAGTTACTGCAGTTCTTTCAAGGGTACAACAGCTACTCATTCATTCATTGATTCATTTAGTCCCTCCTATTCTCCTGGGTAGAGCTTTTATTTGAATTTTCCTTCAGTTGCTTGATTTGTAGCAGTAAAGAGCTTATGATTGAGGTAGTACGTGAGAGGTACAGTATCGGGTACATGACAATATTTGGACATTATGGAGGATTAGTCTGTTTTAAAGAGGTGAAATTAGTAGTGTTTATAGAGTGCAGGGCTTTCAGAATTTCATTTGGGCTCTTAAAAAGCAGAACACAAGAAGCTTGATCAGCCTCTTTTTTTTTTTTTTTTGAACATGGGTTGGTAGAAACCCGCAGCCCTGTTGGAGCAGTCGGCCTGCATGGCCATGGATAAAATATCCTATTCAGTCCACGGTTCCGTGGAGCGACTCATGTGAAGTGGTGTTGGCACTGTTCCCTCTGTGAGACAGCAAATGAACATGGCAGTCATGTAAAATTCCTGCAGTAGGGGGACGTGGATGGGGCACACTATACTCCACAGGTGGCTTTCCCACACTTAGATACCCCGGTCTCTTCCCCCCCCCACCCCCGACGTGCTGCTATGGTCTTGGCAAGTGGGAAGTAAATCGTGTCACTCTCCCTGTTAACCCATTCCCTGATGGAAAGTCAGAAGCACCATTATTCCTGCAGTGTTATGTTAAATGCTCTATTTTCCGGCTAATAGTGAGAGAGAGAGTAGGAATTAGAGAGTGACAGCATTGCTGCAGTTTCTGTGTCTCTCCCTCTCTGTTCAGGTATAGGAGCGCATTGTGATGTCGCTCTCCCGCACTAGCATTATCGTGGCACCCTTCCCCCAGCCAACACTGAGACTGACAATGATCTCTCTCACAATTCACGGAGGCACAGAGAAAATTGCAAACGGTCTCACTGTGGTCTGCCTGCACGGTGGGGAAAATTCAGTCTCTCTGAAAGTTCCCTATGCTGCGAAACTGTTTGTATAGTAAAGTTGCTTGCTGTCTCACTCGCTTTCTCGGTGTCACCTATAGAGAGCGGGACAGTGAGAGGCACTGACACAGAGAGTTTGAGACCGGGACATGTCCTTTCTCTCTGTGTCTTTCTGTTTAAGTGAATGCACACTTTCCTGGATACAGAGAGGGAGGGAGAGGCACACAAAGTGAGACGTGGTGTATGTGTGTATTTGGGGGGGGGGGACAGACAGAGGCAAAGTGAGCCATGCAATTGTAATACATTTTATGAAAATACAGATGTCAGGAGTGTATTTTTCACATTTGAATGTTCATAAAGTAAATCACATATGCATCACTGCTGGGGACTACTTTTCAAGTCAGCATGATACATTAACATTTTCCCTCTTTCAACAGGGGAAAAACACCTTTATGATTATTTTTTTTTCTTTTAAACATAACACGTTATAAGGGCAATAACCCATTCCAGGCTATGATGTTATTGGGGATTAATCAACACCCTGGGTGCTGTGAGGACACACTGCCTGCGACCTTGTGCCTCCTAATGCACACGGGGTGTTGATTAATCCCCAGTAACACCATACCCTGTCGTGGGTTATTGCTTACGTATTTCACACACTGAGCGCATATGTCTGTGTAACAAAAAAAAAAAAAAAGATTTTAATGCTTCCCTTATTTAACTTTTTCATTATTTCTGGTTTATAGTTTTCAATAACAAATGCCTCAATTTGTAGCATACAATCAATTTTTTTAACGGCCACAACACAGATTGAAATTAACTGAAGTATTGCTAACTAACACAGCCTCTCACTCCTGTAGCATTGCACTGGCCGGGTAATTAGCTGCTGAACACTGTCACACTGGGCAGGCTGCAGGCAGATATGGAGTGATATGAAAGGCTGCATCATATTAGCTAGAAATGGCAGGATCAACCAGATAAGTTTTGAGAAAAAATCTGTGCTGTGGCCATCAGGATTGGTGGGGGCAGAGCTGGGGAGGGGTGAAGTATTGGCTTAACTGTGTTTTGTTTTTGTTGTGAAAAACAATGGGGGATACACTGCATGCCACAGACTGTCATTTTATACTTTAAAATACATTATAGAAATCCTGTGCTACATGCATGTGACATCACACTGGTGTGTAACAGGAATTGAAAGGGTCTGGTTTCAGGGTGTAAACCACTCTAGCAAATCATTTTCATTGCAGATTACAGAACCACACATTGTAGGCTCCTCATTTTTGTTAACTTATTTACTCAGGAGGTGGACTGGGTGTCCAAGTCCTGTTTTCAGTCACGCATGTGAGAGATGAAACAGTAAAAGTACAAACATAGGATTCGAGAGCAGAGAATATAGGGATTACAATTTAAGTTTTGCAGCCACTGGCCAGCAAGGCTAATGGTTTGGGACATCCACTGGTGACACAGACATTTCAGTTTGTCCAGTTGGTTCAGCATTTGAAATGTCTCCTTTTGGGGGGTGTGACTAGCTGCTCTAGATATGCTTTCAGGGAGCTCCTGAGAGATATCCGTATGGCCCTGCGGTCGGAGGGACTCTCTCTCTCTCTCTCTCGGTCCTGCTGCCCCTCGGTGTCCCTGTGTATCGGGTCTCTCAACGGCAGGGCCAGGAGAAGGCTGCTGGCCCCCCAGAGACCCAATCTAGAATCTAGGAGACTGCCCCGGGAGCGGCGGACCATCATCACGCCTGCCAGGCTCATTATTTTTCCTTTTCACTGGCCCTCCCCCACCCACTGATGTAAGGACATCCTTCCCAGTCTTCCAAACCGCACTGCTGTCCAGCCACCACCAGAGGGCAGTCAGCAAGTGGGTTGACTAGTGCCGCTTCCCCTGAGAGAGGAGAGCAGCCCTCCAGACGCTCAATCCTCTCTCACCCCTGGCGGCCCAGGCTCATTCCCGAACCCGGTTCGCCGGCATGGCACAAGGTGTGGCGGCCAGCTCCTCAACCCTCAGCGCCACCAGGCCAGCTAAGAATGGAGCATTTTTCACTTCCTATTTCTGTCTCTGCCCTTTCATGTTAATTGGTTCTTTTTACAGGAGCCATGATTTGACCTTTGGCATAGTTTCTTCAGTACAAGAGCCATTTTTTTTTTTTTTTTTTTTTTACTATTGGACTCTTGTACTGCATCATTTTTGGGAATCGTTTTTATTATTTCATGGTTCTCTCGAATTGTTATGTCACAGAGACCTTGTGGAGGACCATCATAAATTGTACAAATTGTTTTCAGCTTCTAGCAAGGGCAGACTGTCATGAGGTTTGTTTTAAAGTGTTTAGGTCCGCAACACGACTTTATAAATTGTAAGTCCTACCATATTTTTTGCCCGAAAACCTCATTTGAAATGGTGAAGATTTTAAAAAGAATCATGCCTTCTTAGTCTGCTTCTGTGTCGCCTAAAAATAGTATAAAAGGCTCTGAAGGTGGTCCCAACAATGGCATAAAGCATGCATCTGAAGGTTCATCTCTTTGTGTTCAGCAGCAAATAATGTAAAAGTTGACAAAAGGAAAAAAGCTGCATAGCCACTAAAAGAATGGCTTGGTAAAGGTGGTCCAGATATCACGCTGTCCAAAAGGGGGGACCCTGAATCCAGTGATGGCAAAAATAAAACGGCATTAGAGCAGACACCAGAAACGGTGTCTGCCAAAAAGAAACTGATAGAAAATAATGTTGCTACTACTACACCTGCGTGGAGAAAGGAGCAGGCAGATGGCATAGAAAAATACCCTCATCAGAGGACATATCAAAAATGCGGCAATTTTTCCAGGTGGTCCAGGTTATGGTAAATTTCAGTAAGATATCTTCCAACCCTCCGTCTCAAATTCCAGCCTGTCTGCTTGTGGAGGAGGAGAAAGAAGTATATTTTGTGCATAAAGGTTTGTAATTCTGATCTCTATATAAATAAACATGGAGGAAGGTGACCTCATGGAATTAGAGGGCAAACCTGAGTAAGATTTCAAACCTCCTGCAAGGCAAATTGATGACTAGGCAAGGCAAATTTTATTTTTATGATGCCCAATCCCGGAGGTTCTGGGCGCCTAACAATAGAACAGTATAAAACAGTAGTTAAAATCAGGGCCCTGAGTTTTCAGCGATTCCTTGGATCGGCTAAACCACAGAAATATCCGTGGAATTTGCCGTCACCGCGTGACCATGTACACCAAGGGAACAGATGTCCTTTGCCGATGGGGTGCCCAATCATCAACTTCACTGCCTCTCTAATGTTAGCATGCCGGCTGGGAGCCCACCCCAGTGAGGCCAAGCTTCATTGCCGACAGGGTGCCCAATCCCCGTCTGCTTCACTGGGAGCCCACCCAGCATGGCAAAAGCGTCCTTTGCTGGCCAGGGGTGCCCAATCTCCATCAGCTTTACTGTCTCCCCACAATGCTGCATGCCACGCTGGAGCCCACCCCAGCATGGTAAAAACGTCTCTTATTTATCGGGGTGACCAGTCCCCTTCGCTGGCTTCACCGTCTCCCCCAAAGTTGCCTGTTGCACGCTGGGAGCCCACCCCAGCATGGCAAAGTCCCACTTTCTATGTTAATAAAACAAAAAACCCTGAAACAAAAAACCTTCCAACGCTGCTTTTGCCCCCCCAACCTGTACTCACCTCCACACCCCTCACCCCCACCTCAACCCACACTTACCTCGGAGCCCAGCGTGACAATCTTCGGTGGACCAGGAACACGTCTGCACTCTTCAAAGCCAACCGCGAACTGAAGAAATGCCAGTAAGCTGTATAATGACAAATGGATTTTTTTCAACTGTAGTGCATATCTCAGCCATTTGTGGGAATTTTTTCACCAAATTTTCAACATAGGGTTTTTGGGGCCCCACCTCATGAACTGTGACACTGTTATTTTGTTAATCGGTCCGGAAAGGTGGTTCCGCAGTCACCGAGCGGAACCACATTTCCGAATGATTAACAAAATGACAGTGTCACAGTTCATGAGGTAGGCTCTTAAAAACCCTATGTTGAAAATTTGGTGAAAATATTCCCTAAAACGATTGTTTAATAGTGATGCTATGTTGTGTTCCTACGCACACTCAGAACCTCGAGCATTTTTAATATTTTCACCAGATTTTCAGTATTGCCATTTCACCACACCTCCTTATGAACGGATAACTGTCATTTTCTACATCTCACCCGAAATGGGTTTGCACATGTATGACAGTGGCGCCGTTAATGAGCGAAATCACTGTTCCAGACAGATTAATAAAATCACAGTGATACTGTTCATGAGCAGAGGTCTTAAACTGGCTATGTTGAAAATTTGGTGACAAACACCCATAAAATGACTGTGTTACGAGCGTGCATTGTGTCAGATATGGCAAAAAAAAGGAAAAAAATTAAGGGTAAAAATGTGCCGCATAATTGCAGCAGAAATTGGTGTTGAGTGCCGCAGAAGTTCTGCGACAAATGAGAACCCTGCCGCAGAACTTTGCTCGATGTGCCACAGAAAAATCGGGGCCCTGGTTAAAATATTAAAATAAAACACATCAGTAAGCATAAATACAATCCTAAAACTACTAATCAGAGGGAGACAGATTTATACTTTCCCTAAAGCAGTCAAACTGGTCAGATTGTGTCTTCAGCGAAGGCTAGGTGGAAGAGGTGGGCCTTTAACCTCTGCTTGAGTACCCCGATAGGGGAAGCCTCCCAGACTGCAGGTGATAGCTAGTTCCACAGGGATGGCCCGGCGACAGTAAAAGCATGGGCACCCGATGTGTTAAGCCAAACCCTGGGAACATCCAGGAGGCCCCTCAAAGATGAGCGGAGGGAGTGGACAGAGGTGGCCGGTATAAGGAAATCCAGCAGGTAGCCAGGGTCCAGTCCATACAGGGCCTTAACAGTGAGCAAACCCACCTTGAAAAGGACTCACCACCTGACAGGCAGCCAGTACAGAGCCCGCAGGACCAGGGTCACATGGCTGGACCTGGACAGACCAGTCAGTAACTGGGCCACTGCGTTCTGCACTAGCTACAGTCTGCAGAGGGTCCCTCCCATGACCTTGAAGTACAGAGCATTTACAGTAGTTGAGCCTAGAGGTGACAAATGCATGCACTAGTGTCGGCAGGTCTGTGGGCGGAACGAGGGGCTTGATCCCAGCAATGTTCCTCAAGTGGTAAAAAAAAAAAAGCACTTTTGACAACAAGACACCTGTCCCTCAAGTGTCAATCTGCTGTCCAGGATCACGCCAAGATTTCGCACCCTCGGGGAGGCTACCAATGGAGCAGACTCCAGAAACAGTCCTGTGGCAGCTCCAGGAACACTCCCGTCATGCCTGCGACCTGGCTCGATCACCAGCACCTCCATCTTATCCGAGTTTAGTTGCAACCAGCTGGAGGACATCCAGTCGTTAATTTTTGCCAAGCAGTTGTTAAGCACGTCTACAGCATCAGATGTTCCAGGGCCGAGTCCACAGTACTCACAGAACCAATCAAGAAGCATGAGATAATCCACAGTGCCAAAGGCTGAGGAGAGATCAAGGAGCACAAGAACGGACTTGTCTTCTGTATCTCTAGCCCTGAGCAAGTCATTATGCAAACTAACTAATGCAGTTTCAGTGCTGTGCCTGGCCCTAAAAGACGACTGGAATGGCTCATATATATCAAAGAACATAAGGCAATCTTTGAGCTGTTGCGCCACAAGTTTCTCAACAACCTTGCTCAAAAATGGCAGGTTGGAGATAGGACGGTAATTTACCAGAACGTCTGGGTCGAAAGATGGTTTCTTTGGGAAGGGTCTCACTAGGGCCTCCTTCAAGGCCACAGGAAAGACCCTCTTTGACATTGAGCACTAGGCAGTCCTGGTGAACACCGGACCAACAGTCCTGGCATGTCTTATTATGAAACGAGTCGGGCTGGGTCCTGTTCACAATATGTATGCTTTAGCTCCATGATCACCTCAATGACCTCGGCTACCTCCACAGGTTTAAACTCCTCCCAGACCGACATAGTGCATCGGTTCCTCCCAGTTCGACCACTGTGAGGCAGAGATTGCCTTGTTGAGGGAATCCCCCAACCAGATCGACAACACTCTGTCAGAGAAGAACAGAGCAAACTCTTCACACAGAGTGTTTGAAAAATACTTTTTCAGTTATAGACAGGCAAGATGAAGTAGTCAATCCACAGTCTGAAAAAGCTGAAGAGATCTGGTTTTCCTTGCAGCAATTTTCCTGGACAAGAATTCTGCCTTATTTTTTTTTTTACTATCTTCCACCTGGGTCCCCAGGTTAGCATCCATCCCAGCCACCCGTCCAGCCCCATACCCTGACATCAGGCTGCTACCCCTCTTCCCCCCACGGCTTACCCACGGGGCGGCGAGGAGCCCCCCCCCAAAAGCTCTACTCACCTCCAACAGGATCCAGTTCAGGGAGTGCCATCCGGGGTCGGGCCTGCAGCAGGTGGCTGCCTCATCAAGCCAACCTGGAACCATTTTTTCTCGTTTTCTCCCCTGAGAGTGCGGCGTGCAATGACGTCGGGCGAGGGAGCATGCACACGTCCAGATGCGCTCCTCCCGGGGCCTGCCCCACTCAGTTGCTTGCTTACAGTATCAGTACTCTGTCCGCCAGCCACCGCCAGGGGTCAGAAACACACCGACAGCTGGAATCCCCCCCCCCCCCGGAGAGGAGAGCAGTCCCTCGGATGCTCGATCCCTCGACGACCCCTGGTGATCAGTGCTCGCTCCTGCATGTGGGTCCTCAGCCTAGTGCGAGATAAGGCAACCAGTGCCACTGGGCCAGCAGAATTCAACCATCTTATGGGAAATTGCCTCCTGGTACTCACCGCAGTGAGCACTCAGGGCCAGTTTGTCATCCTCCGAACAGCTCTTCCACCAACAACGCTCCAACTTCCAACCCTTGATCTTCATCAAGTGAGATGATCTGGGTCGTATACATACTGGTGTAACGGTATCAAACACTTCGGACACCACCTTATTATAGGTGGCAACCGCCTCACCGGTGTCAGTCGCACATGCAGCATCCAGACTACCAATCTTTTCCCTCATTCATTAGACAAGTGATTAATACCCTCAACATCCCCACACCAGAAACTGGGAAGGATGAGGAGGATGCTGATTTTATGAACATGTTGAGAGTAGCTCCACCCAGAAGAATGTTGCTCTCCATAAATAAACCACTTAAAATGACCATAGCCAAAAATCATGGCTGCTCCCACTTCAGCTTAGCCATCAACAAAAAATTGAGAGACAATGTCAGGAGGACAGTCAATGGAGTGGAATATCTGTATGCCCATCCTGGTCATCATGGGATAGTTCAGACTTGTGTTTGTGAGAGCAGAGATTACTCTATCTGTACAGTCCCTGAAAAAGACTCAAAAAATTGTATACTATGGCAAAAAAAGGTTTATACAACTTCCATGCTCATGAGGCAGGCAGCTTATTCGGCACATGTAGCACAATACCAGAAAACACTTTGGAACACAGTTCTGGCACTGGTGGACAGAGCAGATGATGATTTGGCACAGGACATGGTTGGCACAGCAAGATCAGCCCTGGGTGCCTCAAAATATGTCCCCACTGCGGTGGACACTAATGACACTGCTGCCAGAGTTTTGGCTCATGCAGTATCCTGAAGACGATTTTCTTGGTGAAGGACAACCATACTTTCCCAGGGTACTCAAAACAAGGCCATGGATTTCTTATTTGAGGGATATTCATTATTTGGTGGCAAAACCGAGGCCTACATGAAAAAAGTGGATGAATACAAAACCATTTTCAAAAGTAACAATGAGAAGGAAAAGGTTTCTACTGCCTACAGGTCATACAGAAGGGGAGGCAGAGGCAGGAGATGCTTCCTATGAGTACCAATCACAAAGCGGTTACTATAGAGGAAGGGGAGAAAAGGGCTTCCAGGCATAATGCTGCAGCTCCAGCCAAAACAAAATCCCTGACGGTTTTGCCAGGCCGCCTAACCGTTGCCAGTGGTAGAGTGATAGGAAGACTGGCACATGACTTCTAGGAAAGGCTAAACATTACCACAGATAGGTGGGTACTGGAAGTAGTGGGTCAGAGGTTGTGCCTGCAGTTTGACGTTTTCCAGCACACTCTCCCACAGAAAAAAAAGTCTGCTGGAGCTGGGGAAAAAAAAAAAAACTGTTAGTATCAAAGGCTATAGAAAACGTCCCTGCCTCCCAGTGGGGCAGGGTCCTATTCTCAAGATATTTCCTGACCCACAAGAAAAATGGGGAGCGGTGACCCATTTTAGACTTCAGGATTCTGAACAAGCATTTGAAGAAAAAAATTCAAAATGGTCACCCTAAGGACAGTGATACCATCTTTGCAGAAAGGTCATTAGCTGGGATTGCTGGATCTGAAAGACACCTATTTTCATATCCTGGTCAAACAACCTCACAGAAAATACTTCAGATTCAAGCTGGGGATCTGCCAGTACCAATTAACGGCTTTCTGATTTGATCTCACCTTGGCTTCAAGAGGTTTCACAAAGTGCATGACTGTGGTTGCAGCACATTTGAGAAAACAAGATGTGCTGGTTTTCCCCTACCTGAACAATTGGCAGGTCTTTGGGGGGGCAACAACAGTCGTGTTGCTCAGTTCGGTTGGTAAAAAGCACCTTGGAGAACCTGGGAATTCTTGCTAAATCTGCAGAAGTTCCAACTAGAGCTTGTTCAAGTACTGCTCTTCATAGGAGCAGAGCTAAACACCTTGCAGGGGAAAGCTTTCCTCCCAGAGGCCACAGTTACATCTTTAAGAGAAACAGCAGAGTCTTTCACAGCAGGTCAACCAAGACCTGCAAGAGACTTCCTGGAGTTACTAGGGCACATGGCTCCATCCACAGCTGTGGTTCCATGTATCAGGTTCCAAATGAGAGATGCCTAGTACCACTTAAGGGTCAACTGGTCCCAAAGTTAGGGTGGTGGAAGGAAGAAAGCAGCTTCAGAGAGGGCATTCCCTTCCTTCAGCAATCACAAGCAAGTATTCTTGCTATGGATGCCTCACTCCTGGGGTGGGGCACCCACCTGCAGGACCTCACAGTGAGTGGCACATGGAGCCCACAGGAGTCACTAGAATCCATACACCTCCTGGAGCTCAGAACAATACTGCTAGCAATGCGGTCTTCCTTTTCCCATCTACAGGGTCAGACTGTCCAAATCAAGGACGTACCACACCACAGTAATGTACCACATAAACAAGCAGGGAGGAACAAGAACCTCAAAACTGTGTACAGAGGCAGTGAGGATCTGGGACCTGGCATATTCCTTAGAAACAAACATATTTTCGTGCATCTGCCAGACAAAGACAATGTTGTCCTGGCAGATTCCCTCAGCAGAATCATCCAGGGAAATCATGAATGGGCCTTAAACCAACAGGTTCTGTCCAGAGTGTTCAGAAGGTGGGGTACTCCCAATATAGAACTCTTCATCTTTGGAAAATGATTAGCTGCTGCAGTTTTGTAACCGACCAGCAGACAGAGGAACAGTCCCAGGGGACGCCCTGATACTAGACTGAACAGGGAAGTTTCTGTATGCCTTCTCACTTTCCACTTATTCATAAAGTAATCCTGAAACTCGTGAAGGAACCTGCAACAGTGATCATGATAGCCTGGGCCAGAGAGGCCTGTTACTTGATGCTTCTGGTCCTGTCCAACAAGATTCCACTCAGCCTACCGCTCAGTCACAGTCTGTTGACTTTGTCCTAGGGCAGAATAACATTTCCAAACCCCAGTACCCTACACCTGAGGGCATGGTTCTTGAGGAGTTAAAATGTTCCAGATTGGGTCTCTCAGAAGAAGTCCTGAAGGTGCTTAAGGTTTCAAGGAAACCCCCTACCAGGAGAGCTGATTGCTGTAAATGGAAAAGGTTTTCTTATTGGTGTGCCTCCAGAGGAATAAACCCAATAGAAGCAGGGTTGCCTGTAATTGTGCAGTACCTAGTACACCTACAGTCATTAGGCCTATGGCCTTCTACATTAACAGTGCACTTAGCAGCAGTATCAGCACACATATCAGCTGGCAAGGAAAAGTCTTTGGCCTCACAGCTCATTTTCAAAAGGTTTTTTAAAGGCCTAAGCCACTTATACTCACCAGTGTGGGACCTCAACATATGCCTTGCCCAGCTTAAGGAGGCTCTTTCTAAGCCTGTGGAAACTGCTGACCTCAAGTATGTTGCATGGACAGCCATATTTCCGGATACAGACACCTCTGCTAGGAGGGTAAGTGAATTACATGCCCTCTGCACAGAGCCAAATAACATAATTCCCCACTGGGATAAAGTAGTTCTTAGAACCAACAGAAAATTCCTTCCTAAGGTGGTATCTAAATTCCATCCACCTGAATCAGTGACCCTCCCTGTATTTTATCCAGAACATGTGAGGAAATACTACATAGTCTGGACCTAAAGTGAGTCCTGACTATCTACATGGACCCAACAAAAGATGCCCAGTCCCAGAGTACACAGGTTGTTGTTACCTATGGTGATGTTGGCAAAGGTAAACCAGCTACGAAAAGATCTTTCTTTTGCTGGATAGTCTCTTGAATTCAGTTCTGTTATGAAGAAGCTTAAAAAGCCCACCAGAAGGCTTAAGCGCACACTCCACAAGGGGTACCTCTGCTTCTCTGGCATCCTCAAGGAGCATCCCATTGTTTAGACATTTTGCAAAGCAGCTACCTGGAAAATGATGCACACCTTCACAAAGCACTACTGTTTTAACATACAGTCCAGAAGGGAAGCCAGTTTTGGAACTGCTGTCTTGCAGAACCTTTTTCCTAATGAGGTTCTGGACTCAGCCTCACAGTGTACTGCTTATGAATCTGCATAAAGTGTAAATGTTTAAGTGATGGATTCCTGGAGTTACAAGAAAAAAATTATTTGCCATAATAATGTTTCTTTTTTTTATATAGGTTTTTATAGGCTTTTTTCTGGTTTTCCTCCCCGTATCTCCCCCTGGGCACCGGCATACGGCCGTATGTGCATGTGGAGGCGCACATGCACACCAGAAGCCAGCTCAGCCCCTTCCACCTACCTGTACTGCCGCCCCCACCCACCTATGTTATCCCACCGGATCTCCACCGTAGGAACGGGACTGATGGAGGGCGACAACCCACCCCACCACACCCGGAAGAGGAGAGCAGCCTGACAGGTCACTCAGTCCCGCTCCTCCCATCCCCCATGCTGGCACCCTTATGACCTCAGGTAATTCTGGAACCCGGGTCACCAGAGCAACACACCACAACCCTCAGCGCCACCAGGCCGGCTATGTTATTTCTTCTTAAGGGATCCCTCACTATCCCTCACTATGTTTACATTTCCTAAACCTGCCTCCCCTTCCAGAAGTGGAAATAGGTTCTCCTGTAACTAAAATATTTCACACTTCATTAGATTCAGGTGAAGCTATATCAAGGTACAAAAAGGCTTTTCACATGGTAGACCACTTACAGTTGTTAGAAAAATTACAGATTATGGGGGTAATTGGCAGGTTGGTAAAATGGATTGAGTCATGGCTGACTGATAGGGAGCAGAGAGTCTCCTTGAGAGGGGGAACTATCAGTATGGATAGGGGTGACAAGTGGGGTGCCACAGGGATCTGTGCTGGGACCTTGCCTATTTAAGATGTATGTGTCTACCTTGTGCTATGGGGACACTGTCTGGTTAACTAAATTTGCTGATTCTAAATTAGGGGCTACAGTAAGTAATGAAAAAGAGATCAAATACTTAAGAAGAGAACTACAAAGACTGGAGGAGTGGGCAGTGGAGCACAGACTGGAATTCAGCACAGAAAAGTGCAAGGGCATGCACTTGGGGAGATTTAAGAAAAAAGCAGGATATACTTTAAATGGGAAATAACTGGAAGTAACGCAAGAAGAAAGGGACCTGGGCATTATGATTACAGATGATTTGTCCACGAAAAAGCATTGGAAAAACACAGCAAAAAAAAATGCTATACTATACTGGGGTGCATTACCATGCAGAGTATGGATAGGAGGGTCATGATGACTCTGAGTAGGGCATTGGTGAGACCCATTTGGATTATTGTAGTCAGTTCTGGTCGCCATATACAAAGGAAGGGATTAGATGCCTGGAAGGGGTACAAAGGAGAGTAACTAGGAAAAATGTGGATATACAGGACTTGGGTTACGAAGACAGACTGGAAAGACTAGAACTTTACTCATTGGAATATAGGAGAATGAGTGGGGACCTGCGACTGGTTTATGGTGCATTTGAGAATGAGGATTTATGGGACTGCATAGGGATAGAGCTGAATGAAGAGGAGTTTACAACTAGATCTCAGTCTTAAGTTACATGGGGAAATTAGCAGAATGAAAAAGGGGGGAATGTGGTTCTCACAGAGGGTGGTGAGGGTCTGGAATAGTCTGCCATTGGAGATCGTGGGACTTGGAAGTATGCAGGATTTTAAGATGAAGCTAGATAATCATTTTATTTATTTATTTATTTAGTTTTTGTTGACCAGGTAGGTGCTCTAGACAAGATGTATGCCTTTTTTCAGGTACGACCCAGGAAAGTACAGTGGAAAAATACAGGTTCAAACAAGGTACATAACAAGAGGGCAACGTACATAGTTACAGGAGAGCAAGATGAACATAGATAGTCTACAGTGAGCAGTAATAGGTAAAATTTACATATACATACAGAATAAATAGACTAAGACATTCAGTGGCAATTACATTGTATAAGTAACCCTTTTACCAGGGCCACATAATTCATAAGCAGATGGCAAGCAGTCACGTGCTTCCCAGAGTTAGGGGACAGTGGATAGTGTATTGGATGAGACCACTTTGGAGACCTGATCTAAGGTGGCTTAGGATGCCCACATACAGAGGACAGTTTCAAGTGCACCCACAGGGAATTCTGGAGACTCAGGTGGGAGGGGGAGGTATGAACGTGGTCTGGCAGGGAGTTCCATAGCCTCGGAGCGCACATAGCAAAGTCGCTGTCCCCCCATTAGGGTTCTAGTATAAGGAACTTTGAGCACCCGTGGACCTTGAAACCTGAGGGAGTAGGAGGAGGATTCAGCAGGTTTGAGGAGCTGCGCCAGCCCCGGAGGGGTTCCAGTTCTGAGCACCTTTCCTAGAAGTAGCCCAACCCATATTTCAAGTGATTGGCTGGGGAAAGCAAGCCCAGTTTGTTGTATAATTTACAATGATGGGTGAGACATGGGGCTGCCAGGGCAAAGCGACAGATGTTGTTGTAATTTGTGTTCCATCGAGCAAGGTGGACCTTGGAGGTGCTAGCGAACAGGAGAAGGCCATAGCTAAGTGAAGGGAGCAGCACACCTCTGGCCAAGGCCAAGCGAGCTGCAGACGTCAAATTTTTCTTTGCCCTGTAGAAAGACCCAGTTAACAGTTTACGGCTCTGCAAACATTTAGGATGTGACACCCCATGTCAGCTTGGGGATCTGTGTCACGCCAAGGTATTTTATTGAGACCGTGCTTATAAAGGGAGAGGCGTCAACACCACTGACACATAGAGGGACAGGGGAGGACTTGATCTTGGCTACTGACCCAAAAAGCATGGCCTGAGTTTTCTTTAGGTTGAGGACCAGCTTGTGAGTCGTTACCCAGGATTGAATATTCTTAAATGCCTCACTCAGCTGAAGGTTGAGAACCTCAATGTCCCGGGAGTGTGCAAGGATGACCAGATCATCAGCATAAAGGGTGGCGTTACAGTTGGAAGCAGCAGCAGGGAGGTTGTTAACAAATGCAGAAAAGAGAAGAGGCCCCAGAACTGATCCCTGTGGGACGCCAGAGGTCACTGGAGTGGGGTCAGAGAGGACCTTGTTGAATTTTGTCTGCTATATTCTGCCTTGGAGGTAGTTTCTAAGCCAGTTCAAGGCAGGAGGGGACAGGCCAAAGGGACTGATGTGTGAGCAAAGTAATGCATGGTCCACAAGGTCAAAGGCCTTGGATAAGTCTATAAATGAGGCCCCAGAGAGTTCACCCTGGTCCATGGCCTCCCTGATGCTAGTAGAGACTGAGTCCAGGGCCGTGGATGTGCCATACCCTTTTTGATAGCCATGCTGCACAGGGGACAGCAACTTATGATCCTGAATGTACTCTGTGAGCTGTTCAGCCACAGCTTTCTCTAAGAGTTTACTAATGGCCGATAGGATGGCAATTGGACCGGTCCTATTCAACATCTTCATCAGTCACATTGCGCAGGACCTAGAAGGCAGAATTTCACTGTTCGCTGATGACACAAAGCTCTGTAACAGAGTAGACACACCAGAGGGTGTAGACAGAATGAGAAGGGACCTGCGGAAACTTGAAGAATGGTCAGGGGTTTGGCAGTTGAAATTCAGTGCAAAGAAGTGCAAGGTAATGCATGAGGGGCACAAAAACCCTGGCACAATATATCAGTTGGGGGGTGCGGATATAGCATGCACCAAGCAGGAAAGGGATCTTGGGGTTATCATCTCTGGTGACCTCAAGGCAGGGAAACAGTGTGACAAGGCAGCAGGTAAAGCAAATAGGATGCTGGAATGCATAGGCGGGGCATCACCAACAGGAAAAGGGAGGTCATAATTCCACTATACAAGACAATAGTGAGGCCCCACCTGGAGTACAGTGTACAGTTCTGGAGACCATACCTACGTAAGGACATAGACAGGGTAGAGAAGGTTCAGAGTAGGGCAACAAAGATGGTACATGGATTGCATCACAAGTCCTATGAGGACAGGTTGAAGTAACTGAACATGTGCTCCCTGGAGGAGAGGAGGGAGAGAGGGGATATGATATAGACATACAAGTATCTTACAGGGAGGAACAGGGTGCAGGAATACACTATTTTTAAGCGAAAAAGATGTTCCAGGACTAGAGGGCATGGGATGAAGTTGGAGGGAGGACGATTCAGAGGAAACGTGAGGAAGAATTTCTTCACAGAACGGGTGGTGGACAAGTGGAGCACCCTGCCAGAGGAAGTGGTGGGGCTGAAACAATCACGGGACTTAAGAATGCATGGGATAGACATAAAGGAATTCTGGAGGTCAGGGGTAAGGGGCAACAGACTTCTAGGAAAACATAAACTGAACTTACAAGCTCAAATGGACAGACTGGGTGGGCCACAGGCCCTTATCTGCCGACACTGTCTGTGTATCTATGTAGTTGTACAGGACTTTGGGGTTCCCTTGCTTCGGAACAGGGACAATCCTCACTACTTCCCAAAGGTCAGGAATAACACCAGTGGCAAGAGACAGGTTGAAGATATGTGCGAGTGGGATGGCAATATAGGGGGCACCCAGGTTCAGAAGCTTGGGCTCCATGTTATCATGGCCAGCGCTGGAGTGTGGAGAGAGACCAGAGAGGAGTCTCTGCGTCTCCATGACAGACACAGCCCTGAGATAAAATAATGGTCGAGAGGAGTGAACCTCCCGAGAGACAGAGGCCAAGGGGCCACTGATGTTCTCTACAGCAGGGAAAAGGGAGGTAAGCGCAGACAAGTCAGAAAAGTGGGAATTTAAAGCATTAGCAATCGTAAGTGGATTATTACAACTCGGCCCATCACTGATCATTTCAGATACCCCAGAGTTGGAGGAGCTGCTGACTAAGTTTTTTATGTTCCTCCAGAACCTACGTGGGTCCTTAGCAGAGCTAAGCAGGGCAGATTTACAGTAGTCACTTTTTGCCACCCTGATGACTTTTTTGCACTCATTTCTGAGCTTCCTATATTGTTGGAAGATGGACTGATCCAACGTGCTTTTGAAGTGAGCCAAACACTTGTCCCTTGTACGCATGAGGGCTAAGAGGCTCCCATGAAGCCATTTTGTGGCAGACCCCCTTACTCTCTGCCTAATAAGGGGGGCATGCTTGTCCTGCAGGGCGCCAAAAACAGTGAGAAACTGGGATACAGCTGTAGAGGGGTCATGGGCACTAAGCATTTCTGACCAGTCAGTGATCCTCAGATCCTCATGAAATGACCCCTGATCAAACCTAGAGAAATCCCTAACATGAATGATCTTGTGGGGAATTTTTGGTGAAGGGACTTTCCACACACAAAACACCGGGGTGTGATCTGAGATGGAGTCAGGCAGGGTTCCAGCAGAGCTGATCCAATCTGGACGGTTTGATAGGGCCCAGTCCAGTAGGGAGCTAGTTCCACCATTAGCAGACCATCTAGTGGGCTCCTGGATAAGCTGAGACAGGGCAAGACTTGTTAACAGAGGTTCGAATTGCTTGGAGTTACCTTCTGTCCAGTTTAAGTTCACATCTCCCAGGATCAAGAGTTCATTATCCCCAACATAAGGACCAATGGTATCCAGGAAGCGGGTAAGCTCAGGCAGACCACCCTTGGGGGGGATTGTATGTGCATACAACATGCAACTTCTTTGTATTTCCAAGTAACAACTCAGTGTGCAGCAGCTCACAGGAAGACAGGGAGGACTGCTGATAGATTACCTCAGATACTTTCAAATGATTCTTATAGTAAATTAGGATACCACCCCCTCTCTTTTTTCTTGGCCGATCATGTCTAATGAACTCATAGCTAGGAAGTACACAGGCTGAGTCTGGTATTGAGGGTTTCAGCCAGGTCTCTGTAATGCCTAGTATGTCAGGCTTACAGTGGACGACCCAGGCAGATAGTTCGTCATAATTGGGTAGTAGACTACGAATGTTAAGGTGATTGAAGAGGCCTGATAGGCGGGACCAGGGTTTAGCTCGATGTCACCAGCAAGGGCCAGGAAGAGCCAGGGGAGAAGCCTTATAGGGGGAGGGGTACCTCTGACCGAGGGCCTACGGGCCGTACATCTTCTCACCATGGCGGTACCCAGAATGCATCCGAGGTCAAGACAGCTGGTAGGGCTGGGAGGCAGTCTGTCATGAGCTAGAATGTTAGAGAAGGTGAAATCAAGCACCTCATGAGGGACAGTCATTCCCCAGTGGTCCCCATACAACCGAGAGGAGTCTATGGCCGTTAGGGAGAGAAAAAGGCCAGCGAGGAGACCGATGAGGAGGGCAGGACACCTTCCCAAGTAGGCCTGGAGGTCTCCATTTTAGATTTTAACTCAGCAGTGACCAGTGACACCCAACTCAAAGAGACAGTATGAAACCTGAGTATCCCAACTAATTACACAGATAGCCCAGCAAACACCCAATACAACATCCTTGGGAGAAACAGACAGATTAGGGAATATGCTAGCATGAAATCTGGAGAACAGTAATCTTTGTCATTAATAGCCCGACAAACACCCGAAGCAACATTCTATGGTAGTTTTAAAGAGTAGGCAGAAATATTCAGAAATCAAAATGGTACAGGAAAATGTAAGCAGCACAAGTAGCTAAACCCCCATGCAAGGTGAGTTGTCATAAGCTAGTGAAAAAGACAAAGACAGAACACTGTTTTTTTTTTTTTTGTCTTTTTCTTTTAGCCACACCCAATCTGCTAATAGGGTCCTTGAACATTTAAGGGAGGGGCTTGCAAGCTTTTAAGGGGAGGCGGGACCGGAGTGGGTGGGAAGAAAAATTCAATTTGTACTAGTCCCAAGTGGGAATGAGGGGTCCCAGCGAGGACCAGTCCATACCTCCTACCCTGATGCCGAATGTCACGGTCAGGGCTGAAGCCCTGCAATTTAAACTGTTCCAGCAGTTTAATTTTGGCACCTTTTCTTTCTTCCCGACTCCCCCCCGCAGTGCGACTCCAGAACAAGGCCCCTCAGGATAGTGCCAAAATTCAGTTTGTACTAGTCCCAAGTGGGAAGGAGGGGTCCCAGCGAGGACCAGTCCACACCTCCTACCCCGATGCCAAAATGCCAAATGTCATGGTCGGGCTGAAGCCCTGCAATTTAAACTGCTCCAGTAGTTTAATTTTGGCACCTTTTCTTTCTTCCCGACTCTCTCTCTCCCGCCCCCCACGGTGTGACTCCACGAACAGGAGCCCTCGGGAGAGTGCCAGAAATTCAATTTGTACTAGTCCCAAGTGGGGAAGGAGGGGTCCCAGAGAGGACCAGTCCACACCTCCTACTCCCGATGCCGAAATGCTGAATTAATAAATAGAAATAGGATGGGTTACAGTCAATGAGGAATGAGCAGAAAAGGGCAAGTTGTCCATAAATGCTTGAAACAACCTGTCCAGAAAGAGAAGGTTTGGTACCTTTTATTGGACCAACATAGATGTTACAAAAGAAAATAGTGCTTAAGCTTTCGGACCAACCAAGTCCTTCCTCGGAAGCTTATGGCAGTTGAGTAGAAACAACCTATAAAGAATCAGTTATTTTTCAGTTGTGGTTGTGTGAGGATTACTATTACAGTTCCTACAACTGGAAGTTTGTTGTTATGGTTTATGTGACAATTTTTCTCAAGACTGCTTTCATTTTTTTTTTTTTTTTTTTAATTCTATGAAAAATGTTCTCAAATTTTTTGGTAGCATTTTTAGCTAGTTCACTAGCCGTTGCTTCACTCTGGATTGGAAATAGGTCTGAGCAACAGCAAGAGTGGAGAGCAGATGCAGAGTATGACCCTGCTTTCCAAATACTAAAATTTGCATAGGCTTTGTCTCTGGGGTGTCACTCTCGGCCGAGATGACTACATAATTTGTAAACATGGTGAAGGATCCCTTAAGAAGAACCAGAATTTTTTTAAAACTTCTTACATAGATACATAGACAGTGTTGGCAGATAAGGGCCTATGGCCCACCCAGTATGCCCATTTGAGCTTGTAAGTTCAGTTTGTTTTCCTAGAAGTCTGTTGCCCCTTACTCCTGACCTCCAGAATTCCTTTATGTCTATCCCATGCATTCTTAAATCCCGTGATTGTTTCAGCCCCACCACTTCCTCTGGCAGGATGTTCCACTTGTCCACCACCCATTCTGTGAAGAAATTCTTCCTCACGTTTCCTCTGAATCGTCCTCCCTCCAACTTCATCCCATGCCCTCTAGTCCTGGAACATCTTTTTCGCTTAAAAATAGTGTATTCCTGCACCCTGTTCCTCCCTGTAAGATACTTGTATGTCTGTATCATATCCCCTCTCTCCCTCCTCTCCTCCAGGGAGTACATGTTCAGTTCCTTCAACCTGTCCTCATAGGACTTGTGATACAATCCATGCACCATCTTTGTTGCCCTCCTCTGAACCTTCTCTACCCTGTCTATGTCCTTACGTAGGTAAGGTCTCCAGAACTGTACACTGTACTCCAGGTGCGGCCTCACTAGTGTCTTGTATAGTGGAATTATGACCTCCCTTTTCCTGTTGGTGATGCCCCTGCCTGTGCATTCCAGCATCCTATTTGCTTTACCTGCTGCCTTGTCACACTGTTTCCCCTACCTTGAGGTCATCAGAGATGATAACCCCAAGATCCCTTTCCTGCTTGGTGCATGCTATATCCTCACCCCCAACTGATATATTGTGCCAGGGTTTTTGTGCCCCATATGCATTATCTTGCACTTCTTTGCATTGAATTTCAACTGCCAAACCCCTGACCATTCTTCAAGTTTCTGCAGGTCCCTTCTTCATTGCAGTATTCATAGAAAATGAATTATACTGACATAAGAAATAGACTGTTTTAAAAAATAGCAAGTATCAGAGTTCCTTATACCCATTTTAAAACTAATGATCTTCTTTGAGGATATCTCTCTTTCATCAGGCCACACCTATGAAACTATAAGCCACCAGGTGCTAGGACCACACAGAAACTTTTGCAAGCAGTCCACCAGGGACCACCCATGATGATTTCAGATATTGACTGTTACATAAACATGGGTGGACCCTCTGCTCCTCGGTTCTTTTCCCTCCATCTACCATACTTGTCAGACCACTGACGGAAACACCGCTGCAATAGCTGCCATTTTATTTTTTCTCTTTATAAAAGTAATCACTTTTACAGTGATTTTTGACAGCCTGTATGTTGTTGAAAGAACCATCGAAATTATTTCGGTACTGTGACAGTGAGAAGACCTACACTGACGACTCCCACAACATATGTCTGTTGCCTATGCCCAAACCACAATGTCAAAGCCTGCAGAGGTTTTAATTCTGCAACCCAGCGATGCTGAAAAGGGGCCCTAGAAAAACAACTTTTGAAACAGCAGGTAGCGCACATGGAGACAGTGCTGCAGCAAAAGAGCACTGCCACGTCCGCAGCCCACTCTTCTGGGTACAGGTCCTCTAAGTCCTGGGACAAGTCATCTGGGAGTCACAAACATAAGCACCAGGAGAAGAAGAAGAAGGAAAAATAACATTCATGGTGCGTTCCAGGTCGCCCCTCCACACAGCAGATACAAACTCCTCTGCGCTGTCGACCACTATGGTGGTGATGGCACCACCCCCTGACCATCGACACACCTCCAAGGTCGGGGCATGGCACAGGCACTACCAGGCCTTGTGCGGCTGGTATGTCACTGGTGACGTCAGAGACCCAGCCTCCCATGTCGACTAGTCCTGGCATACTTGACCATACTGGCACCAACGTTCAGGCGGTTCTGTCCTCCTTTTCAACATGCTCAGATGTCTGCTACCTACTCACCCTGTGCCATGGGGTCCATCAACAGGGACTCCTACTAATCCCCCTGTGATGACACAAAGCAGATTTCTGCCTCATTCACCTCTTAGGGCACCGCCAACATTGCCGGCGCATTGCCTATTGCCCGTCGACTCGTTCAATGATTTTGAATATAATCCTGACTTAATAATGCAGGATGAGGAGCAAGAGCCTGAGGACTATGCTGAGAGCCACTGTGAGAGATTTACCAGCTCTACAGTGTCTACGTGCAGTGAGGACATGGTGGTGCACACTGCAGAGTCCCCACCAGAGGACCCAACTTTCCTCACCATGATGCAGCAGTTGCAAGCTGCTGTGGGCTTTAACCTAGAGGAGCAGGACACCACCAAGAAAGATTTAATAGACTTTCTGGCGTAACCTGAGTTTCCTCTTATTATGGTACTATCTGTCCTCCCTGCACTGGAGGATGCCACCTTAGCTGTCTGGTATAGGCACAGTGATATTCCAGTCATACCAAGGAAGGCAGCTAAAATGTGCATGGCTACTTCTGGGAAGCCATTTTTTGCCACCCAGCCTGAGGCAGAGTCTGTGGTTATTAATGTTGCCCATGATAGATCAAGGGCACCTAATAAAGCACCTGAGTTCCATCCCTCCTGATAAAAATCCAGGAGGTTGGATGTGTTAGGAAGAATGACCTTTGCCTCCTCTTAATTGGGCCTTATGATTGCTATCAGGCCCACATGATTAAGTACCAGAACTCCCTCTAGAGAAAGGTCAAAGCAGCTGCACAAGCCTTGCCAGAGGGCACCCCCAAACAATACCTTCTTAATGCTCTTACTGCTGGGGCTGATGTGAGCAGTCATTTGCTTAACATAGCCGATGATGTCTCTGATGCTTCTACCAGGGCTGCTGCCTCTGGCATCTGTCAAAGGAGGTGCTCAGGGTGGCAGAGTTGGCAAATGACGTGCAACACTGTATTCTCAGTGCCCCTTTCAGGGGACATAAACTGTTTGTTTCTGATGTACAAGACATTTTTTTCTAACCTTCAAGCCTCAGGCAGGACCCCGAAGTCAGTGCACTCACTCTGTCATACCCAGCCAGCGGGTAGGCACAGGGTACCTTTTCATCCAGCAGGTGCCAGGCACCGTCCAGCCATCAGACAGCATGGTAGGGGAAAGAGAGCAGAAGCCTAGCTCACCCCAGGTGCACATTCAGAAACTCCTAGAGGTGGTGGTGCAGGAGGAGCCGCCACAACCAGCTCATCCGACTCCTTGTACACCCCAACCACCATTACCTCCAGGGGTGACTGTAGGGGGTCATCTCTTCCTTCACTTAACTCAGTGGAAGAAGGTGACCACAGATGCCTGGGTTCTACAAACATAGAATAAGGCCATGCTCTAGAACTTTTGGATACACCTCCAGATCATCCGCCAGTGCCAACTCACTGTCCTCCAGAACACTTTCCTCTGCTTCTGGAGGAAATTCAGACTTTATTTCAAAAAAAGGAGTTAGAGCCTGTGCCCTTTGAGCAGAGAAACACAGGGTTCTACTCTCAGTACTTCCTAGTCTCCAAGTGGACAAGGGGACCTGCAACCTATTCTAGGTCTCAGGGACCTGAACTTCTTCATAGAGTACAAAAAGTTCAGAATGGTCATCATGTAATGCTTGCTCCCACTGCTGCAGGCAGTGGTTTGGATCTGTTCCCTCTATATGAGGGATGCCTACTTTCATATCAAAATTTGGAAGCCTTAGGCTGGCCCAGAGGCATGAAGGGCTGAGTCACTGGCGCCTTACCTCCTGCCATGCCAGCGACTGGTGTTTGGTGATGACCGCGGGTTGCTGGAGGGTCGGCGGGGAGGGAAAGTATTGAGTGCCCGACAGCTACCCTCCTTTTCTGGGGGAGGGACCTGTACCCTCTGCTGCATGATTGCCAACCGGTGGAGGCCGGGTGGAAGTTCAGGTCTAGAAGGGCTGCGGGACTCCAGGGCGTTCGTGCGCTTTTACACGCGCAGGTCTACGTGCATGCCCCAGTGTGGGGGAACAGGGAGAAAATTGGGGGAAAAACCTTATGTCCCCCTGCCACCATATGTGACAGCCCTTGGGAGAGTCCCCGAAGGGCCTGATGACAGGAGAAGGTGGCGGCTGATGAGCAAAAAGCTATATTGCAAAAAAAAAAAAAAGGCATATGGACTTTATTCATTTTCACCAATGCTTTTTCCTGCTGTTGCTGTATTGTACTGGATTAAGTAAATGTGATTTTTGAACACCTAATAGGAATGCTGGCTGTCTTTCACCCCAAGTCTCTGGAGTGTGTGTTTTCTGAACTTTCCTGTCCTGGTAAAGTGCACCCTATTTATTTATACCAGAGTTTTGAAAAAGTTTGAGCTGTTTAGTCTGCTTTGAGAGCCTTGCCTTGTTTCTGTGATTTTACTTGAGGTTCCTGTTTCGGGGGAACATTACCAAATCAGAGTGTTGCCCTTTGGCTTGTCTTATGTGCCATGGGTCTTTACCAAATACTTGGCAGTGGTGGCAGCAGCCCTTCACAGTAAAGGTCTGTGTGTCTTTCCCTGCCTGGACAACTGGCTATTGAAAGCCCACTCCAGGGACCAGCTCCTGCACACATTAGCTCGAACCAGGCAGATGTTTAATGCTCTAGGGGTTATTATCAATATATCAGTGCTGATGCCTTGGCAGTGACTGCAATATATAGGAGCAGTCTTAGACACCACTCAGGGCACAGCCTCCTTGGATGGGACCTAATGCCTGATTGCCCAGGCAGATTTGGTACACGACAGCCAGAATGTCTCAGCCAGGACATTCCTACGGCTCCTGGGTCTTATGGCATCGGCTGTTGTCACAGTACCATTGGCCAGACTGCACATGAGGATACCCCAAGAGTCCAAGGGGATCAGCTTACAGACCACATATTGTAGAACAATGGGTTCCAGTCACTTCTCCTGTATACAACGTGCGCAAGTGGTGGATGGATCCCAGCAATCTGTTAAAGGAGACTCCCTTCATGATCCACATGCCAGATTCTCACAACAGATGCCTCGAGGAGGGGCTGGGGTGCACACCGGCGCTCCCATCAGACACAGGGTCATGGACCCCAGTGGAGAGCACCTTGCACATAAATGTTCTAGAAATGTGAGCTGTTCTGTATGGGCTACAGGCCTTCCAGACACATCTGTCCCCGGGTCCTCTGCTAGTGCAGATGGACAGCATCAGTGTGATGCACTACATCAACAAGCGAGGGAGAACTCACTCTTACCCCCTGTGGTATTGGACTCTGGAACACGGTCTAGAACTGTCAGCAGTACATGTTCCAGGCACCGAAAACATCTTAACAGACAGGCTAAACAGGTCACATGCCAGGATACATGAATGGGAACTGCTGACCTCAGTCTTCTACATGTTCGACAGATGGGGTTGTCCAGAGTTGGATCCTTTTGCATTCTCACACAATGCAAAACTGCCGCTTTTCTGCTCACTCTCTCCCTCACTCCAGGGCCTGGCGCTTTCTGGCAAGACGCACTGTCCCTCCCTTGGAAAGTGAGGTTCCTGTATGCCTTCCATCCCTTCCCTGTAATTCAGAGAGTGGTGCTGAAGCTCCAGATGGAGGGGACAGTTCTGCTGCTCAGTGCTCCCTTATGGCCTTAACAGATCTGGTTCCCTTACTACAGCAGCTGGCAGTGGAGCCACCAGTGCCTCTGACCTTGTGCAAGGGTCTACTGGCACAGGAACATGGAACCCTGGTCCATTCGGACTTCAGATCTCTTCATCTTGACACATGTCTCCTGAAAACATAGCCATTGCCAGGTTTGGGGTTTCCCAAAAAGTAGCTGATGTCATGGTGGCTGCCAGAAAGCCTTCCACCAGATCCACTTATCCTGTGAAGTGGAAGCGGTTTGCTCTGTGGGCCGCTTCTCATCGCCTGGACCCATTTACCTGCCCAGTTAACCAAGTTCTGGAGTATCTGCTGTCCTTACGGGATGCAGGCCTGCAGTATTCCTCAATCAAAGTGCACTTGGCTGCCATTTCAGCTTTCAATGTGCCTATTGAGGGTCATACGGTTGCCCAGCTGGAGGTGACCCATGCATTCTTGAAAGGCATTCTACATCTGAAGCCTCCCATCCGTAATCCAGTCCTGGCTT
The DNA here is from genome assembly GCA_016271365.2 of Neoceratodus forsteri. Classification (NCBI taxonomy): domain Eukaryota; kingdom Metazoa; phylum Chordata; order Ceratodontiformes; family Ceratodontidae; genus Neoceratodus; species Neoceratodus forsteri. The sequence continues at coordinate 1,336,013,348 of CM057450.1, read as the reverse complement.
GGGACCTGAATTTTGTTTTAGAGAAGTTTAATTTGGCTCTTTCTGAGCTAGCCGCAACTTCTGGCTTCCACTTTCTTTCTTAGTGTTGTTTTTAGTTGCAATCACTTCTACTTGAACGATTTCAGAGCTACAGACTCCTAATGTGTGAGCCTCCTTATTTGATTTTTCACAAAGACAGGGTGTCTTTGTGTAATAATCCTAAGTTTCCACCAAAAATTGTGTCTGAGTTTACTCTAAATCAAACCATCCACCTGCCAGTTTATTTTCCTGAACATGCCAATCCAGGGGAAAGCATTGCTCCATACTTAAGATGTACATAGAATACTCAGGTACTATGTGCACCGCATGAAGGACTGTAGAAAGTCCTCACAGCTTTTTGTTTTGTTTGCCCTGGGAAAAAGGGCACCCCAGTTTCTAAATAGTGCTTGTCCAAATGGCTAATAAACTGTATTACTTTCTGCTACAGGAAGTACAGTAAGGAACTTCCTGGAGTGGTTTGTGTCATTCCACAAGAGGCATGGCCACCTCTGTTGCGTGTTTCAAAAGTGTGTCTGCTGCAGACATCTGTGCAGCTGCCACCTGGAGCACTGTCCACACTTTCACTAAACACTACAGACTGGACATTGTCTCTCTAAAAATGGTTAGCTTTGGCCTAGTCGTGCTTCAAGGCCTTCTTTCATAGGCCTGTAGGCTCCAGCCACCCAGCCTGTTCAAGGTCAGTACTTCTTGGTACTCTGTTTGTTCCATAGGCATGGCCTTATGAAAAAGACATCCTCGAAGAAGATAGAATAGTTAAGAACTTATTGTGACAGTTGATCTTCGAGATAATCTCTTCCATCAGGCCATGCCATGCCATCCCACTCTCCTTCCTCCTAAGAGTTCTGAGACTCTGCAATTAGTGCTGTCTCCTCCATGAATTTCTGCCTATAGCTTTCTGCCTCGCCTGGATTACAGAGCACTAGGTTTTCTCCTGGGTCCCTATAGAGAGGTTCTCTATCTCTGATGGGGAACTGAAGAGAGGAGGCACCGCCCACATTTATGTAGCAGCCGACATCTGACACTGTCGGGAGCAGCCCCTGGTGGACTGCTTACAGAAGTTTCTGTGTGGTCCTAGTGTCCGGTGGCTTATAGTTTCATAGGTGTGGTCTGAAGAAAGAGGTTCTCTCAAAGATCTACTGTGTAAGTACGTAACTGTTCTTTGTAAGCACTGTCCATCAGCTTTGAAAGTAATATTGTTCTGGTCCGAAGCGAGTCAATCGCAGTTTCTGTCTTTGGTAAGATAACGTTCTAATTAATCCTAGAGTCCCTTGTGTTGTTATTTAGAAGGAAAGGAAACCAAACAGTCTGCACAAGTGCTATTATAAACAGCACCTTGTTATCCTCTCAACAGTGTATGACTCGCGTTGTTATTAATCAAGGGATAAAATAAGCAGGTTCGCATCGCAATTTGCGACCCAAGAATCAGGAAATGTGAGGCAATTGTCTGTATGATTAGCAGTGACTGCTAATCATGTAAATTGGCGGTCCCCCTAATTGTTTTAATTTTCTCTGGTGTCTAGTGGCACCCCCCACCCTCTGATTGCATGCCCTTTTCTCTGGTGTCTAGTGGCCCCTCCCCACCCCTCTGCCGATCGCCGTCCCCATATGCTGTTCTAGTGGCACCGCCACCCTCCGATCACGAGCCCCGTAGTATGATTTATTAAAGTTCCCTGGTCTAGTGGCACCATACCCATCGCTGTCCTCATAATTCGCTGGTGTCTCATGGTATCCCCTTCCCTGTCCCCAATCTGTCTTGTTTCTGTAAAAAAAAAGAAAACGGTCCGCAGTGTTTTTTAAAACCTGCAAGAAAAATAAATGGTCCCTCGCCAATCGTACCTCCTTCCCACCCAAACCTCCCACTCAGCAGCTACCACCCCACACCCCCTAGTACACCCCCACACACCCTCACTCACCTAAGGTGCAAGAGCTGCTCTCCGATCCAAGATGCGTCTTGCTGCTGGAACCAGCAACTATCAGTATGAGAACTAAGGTAAATGCGGTCCTATCTATTTCACTGGGAGGGGGTTCAACTTTGGTGCATACGTTGGTCGTTTTGTGAGATACTGACCCCAAATTTTCAACATAGCCTTTTGGGGACCCCCACCTCATGAACAATATAACTGTCATTAAGCAACTCCTGCCCAAAAGGAGATTTCGCAGTCGCTTGGTGAATTCACCTTTTGGGCAGGATTTTTGTAATGACAGTCATACTGTTCATAAGGTGGGGTCATAAGAAGGCTATGTTGACAATTTGGGGTCAAAATATGAAAAACTGGCAGAGTTATGTCCAAGTGTTGCAATTTCGCTATGCACCCTCGTAACTTTGGAATTTTTAAATATTTTGACACCAGATTTTCAACATAGCCTTCTTATTATCCCACCTCATGTATGTCACAGCTGTCATTTTTCAAATCCTGGCCAAAATGTGTTTTTGCACCTGTGACGCAGAATGGCATTTCTGTTGTGCAGAATTACGCTTTGGTAGGGATTGGAAAATTTTCTGCACCATGTACATGAGGTGGGGTAATGGAATAAGGCTATACTGACAATTGTGTCAAATGGCAAATTCATTATCAAAACTGTGTATACAATGTCTGTTTTATTACTATATACAAGAAGAAGAAATAATTATATGGTTTGAAGTAAAAATACACATTTTAGAAAACTGCTGATCAAGATTGGCTGATTGCTAATCATTTTTCATTTTGATTAGCAAAGGCCACTAATCAACTCTCGAACACTAATTTATGCCTTGTTAATACAGTTTAGTGCCATGTGCCAGAATGAGGATTTAAAACAGGCAATCCCCTTAGGTGTTCTGTTTCATTCTGTCCTTTCTCCTCTTTTTTCTGACTATCCTTTCTTTTCCGTATCAGGGTGGCCAACCTGATATCTATTTTCTTTTCTTTTCTATCCCGTTTGTTAAAATGCCTGTGTTCCCATTTAAAAGCAGCTCCTGAAAAATATAACTGGTGCCTTAAAGAAAGAGCAGTGGTTCTCTGCTGCTACAAGCAGTATGCTGAATTTGGTTTCTGATATGCGATCGTGATGTGCGCACATTCACAGGATCGCACGTTCGTGCTGGCGATCGTGCGCACGATCGTGAAGGAAAAATGGGGAGAATAAGGAAATGATTGTTTAACCACCAGGAGTGGTTTCTTATTAAGAAGATAGAGCTCTGCAGTGGAAAAATTGATGCAAAGTTTCAAAGAAGGTACAACATTTGCCCCTGTTGTTTCATGCTTCTGTGTCTTGTAGCGAGTGTGTAGACTGAGCTAACTCAGTCGGGGAAACACAGAAAAACACTCCCTTAGAAAGAAATGAAGGGAGTTTAAGCATATAAAGCCCTATGATGCCCATATAAAGAAATGCTGCAGGTATCAGGTACAGCAAAGAAGCTAGCTTTGCTGTCAAACAAAACAGGGCTGAAAACAAAATGGGAGCCGACGGCTGAAAGTTTTCAGCCAACAGCTGTTTTGCAAAACTAATTATGGTACAGAAAAAGTTGTTTCTCAGATGAAAAAAAAAGAAAGTATTTGTATAAATTTCAAGCAGTTATTGTTTCTAGCTAAAAAGAAATGTATGCCCTGGAAATTGTCTTCTGTTCTGTATGTTTTCTTTAAAAAAGGTTTATTTCTCTTAAAAAAGCAGTAGGTTCCTAGTGCTTGCAAAAGTAAACAGATAAGGAGCACGTCCTTTTCTGCTTACATTTTTCAAGTACCTACTGAATATTTTTCTTCTGGTTTAAAATATTACAATGAGCCAGAAATAAAAGATAAAGGGTCATTACCTAGTGATGTTTCCAGATGTCCTGCTATAGGGCTGGCAGCCCCTGAACTGACTGTATTTATGGGAGAAGCAGTCAGTGACGTCACAGTAGGGGAGGAGCCAGCTCCGAAGTGTGATGTCATGCCCCTGTAATTAAGGTTTTATTTAGCCTTTTTCTTCAGACTAGAGACTCCTTAAGAGCCTGTATGGTGGACATAGAGAATAGCATTAAGCTAGGCAGGCTAGGACTCTGTTTTACGAAATGTAGAGGTTTAAAATAAAGTGTCCCTGCTAATTGATGTTGTCACCTGACCTCTGCTATCACATCAGGCTGCCATAAAAGGATGTCCACCAGAGGGCTAGAGAGATAGATAGGAGAGAGTGTGTGGAGGATGGTCAGTTGCTTTCTGATCAGAGACTGAGCAAGAGCTAAGAAGAGCTGAGTGTGGAGGTTTACACACTGTCAAGAAGGAAGATCTCAGGAATTCTTTTGATTTTTGGTGCTTAATGGAAGAAGAATGATGTCCTGATGATTTACAGTGGTGTGAAGAATTAACACCCTCTTATTTTCCTTTTTGTAAATATCCTTTATTTTCTTTATTTTGCTTTTTGGACAATAAATTGACAAACGCAGAATATGCGTTTTGTATGCACTCTATTACAGTTGTCTGTCTAAATCTGTTATAAAGAATTCTCGCTACCACATGCCAGGGTCAACAGCAAAAAAAAATAGAGGAGAACACACAGCTGGAATCAAGCTGGATAACTGAACTGGAATCTTTCATATCTTAAAATAAAATCCCTGATGCCCGGGTGTCACAACTAGGACGCATCAGTACCCCACTGCCTGCTGTGACGGGACCGATCTCCCCTCCAGTTCTTCAGTGAAACACATAAATGTCATCCATACCCCCAGCATTTTATCTGTCTGAAGATGGAGGTCAGCAGTAATTTTTTCCATTCAATATATAGTGTTAACTACAGAAGTCCAATCATCTAGTGCAGTGGGAATCTGCGTTAGCAACCTTTTAGTTATTGCCTTACATGCTGATGCCAAGAGGACACCCAGAAATGATTTTTGCCCATTTAATCTGTCACCCTTGGGAAGTTTACAGAGAATCAAATGTTCAAAACCTGCCATTCGTCCATTGTTCTGCCCTATCTCAGTCAAAAAAAAAACAGCATTACTATGGTGAGTATTTTTTTTTCCTCTGGGATTAACTCTAACAAACCTGTAAGTTTCATACTTAAAATTTGTGCAGTTTTTTTTTCTGTTACTGTAACAAAAAAGAGTGAATTTGGGGATTTTTTACATAATTTCACATAATAATAATGTCTGAACCAAACTTGCCAAAACATTAGCCCCAGCACTAAGACTGTGCATACCAAAATCACAGTCTCGGGGGTTAAGACTGCCGAGATATATTCTTGTCAAAAACCCAGTTTTTGACACAGACGTTTAACCCTAACATCCAGGCGCTACATTTCTCATCAGCCCAAACCTCTATCATACAAATACATATAAAAAATGCTGGTTATAATGAACTGTACCCGACGCATATAACTGATGCCAGAGCCATGATTAGGTGCGAATGTGAGCCTCCAGCATTTGGCAGTTATTGTTATCTGTTGGCAGCTGGCTTACTGTAGTTAACTGTTAACTGTAAACTGTAAACAGCCAGCTCTCAGCTAATCAGTGGGTACTTAAGGTGCTGTTTACCTGGTCTGTCCAAGCACTGCTGCCCTGCTCATCTGACTGAAGAAAAAACAGTTGCAGTTGACACGGACAAGAGGGACTAGGAGGAAGGGCATGAGGAAATCGGAGCAGTGACAGAAGCCGACATATAGAAGGCTCTGCTAATCCTGAAATGGGCAAAGAGCAGCAGAGGGACATTGCTCTGGATTGGACTGTACTGTATACAATTAAGACCTGGTGGAGAAAGTATGCAAAAAAGCCAAAGACTCAACAAAGAATCACCAAGTTGCTGAATGTTGAGCCAAATTGAAAGTGTTAGGCAGGTGCAAGCAGACACTAACTCCATACAGCAGCAAGTGCCTCAATAAATTCTTTATTTCTTTATTTTTCTGTTAAAAGAATAAAATAACAGATTTGATGCAGCAGTAGTGACTACTGTGCCTCATGTACTTGCTCGCACTTACTTAAACTATTACACTTGCACACTAGTCCTGAACTGTACCACACCACTGTGAGAGCATGCCAAGTCACTGAAGCTGCCCAAGCCTAAGTCGGATGCTGCTTATGGCAGACAGATTAGTATTGATGGATATGTCTGCCAGTCAGGTTTAGAAAGTCCCACTCTACAGCATCCTCCCTTCTCCACGTCACAGACTCAGTTTTTACTGCTATGGACAAGGGTCACCTTAACTTTGCCATCTTCATAGACCTGGCAGAAGCCTTTGACTCTGTATCCCACAAGTTTCTCCTCAGTAAACTGACAGCCGCAGGCCTCTCTTCCTCCTCAGTGAAATGGTTCTGGTCCTGTCTCACAGACTGCCAACAGTCTGTACAAGTCATCGATGTGCAGTCTCCCCCTCCCCGCCACTACCAACGCAGGTGTCCCCCAAGGTTCTATTCTGGGGCCAGTTCTTTTCTCCATTTTCATAAACAACCTTCCCTCCATCTGCATCGCTGCAAACATTCACAAGTACGCCGATGATATGGTGCTCTATCTGTCAAGCCCATCTAGCAAATGCACTAGTAGCCCCATTCCAGCTAGACTTCCTCAGTGTGTTACAGTAGTTTAACACCAGTCAGCTCTCACTGAATACTAAAAGGACTGTTTCAATGACATTTGGCTCCTCCCAGAAGCTGGTTTAACTCCAGTCCCCACCAATCTTTCACCCCCCCCCGATGACACCAAATTGGAGTCTGTTCCCGCCTTTAGAAATTTGGGAGTCTAGCTTAACCCCAGATTCGATTTGTCCCACCACATTGATTCCTTACACACCAAACTCTGCCCCAAACTTGGTGCTTTGTATCGCTTTAAAGACTGCTTATCTTTCCCTACCTGTCGTAAGGTCGTCACAAAAGTAATTCTTCCCTTGTTTGATTACACTGATGTGGTTTATGGCTCAACCCCCTCCTCCTCCCTCATCAAGCTCAATACCTTGTGTATTGCATTCTGCTGCTTCGCCACCAGTCTTCCCCCACGCGCCATTGCTCACTTTGCTTTCTCAGTCCTTCCTCTCCCCTTCTGCTGTCAACTCCATGGTGCGTCCTTTATAGCTACATATTGGTTTAACTCTCTCCTAAATTATCTCTCCTCCATCCTCTCACCAGCCAATGCCTCTGATTGTGCCCTCCTGCTCCCAAGATTCGCACTGTCTCTCAATGCCCCAGGTACACTCCTGTGCCGGACAATCGGCCTTCTCCTACCGCCTCCCCCTACTCTGGAATTGGCTCCCCTCCTACGCTTGTCCTCTTCCCTTTCCTCCCTTAAATACTATCTAAAACTCTCCCTCCAGCCCTCCTGCTCCTGCATCCCTGCCCTAAATTCCAGTTAATACTCATTGTCTCCTAGCTCTAGTCTAGGTCTATCCTACCCTTCCTTCTAAGCTTTTCCCAACTGTTCAAATCCTGTCCCCAGTCACCCTCCATTCCCACTCTTCCACTGCCCTTTGATTCACTAACGTAATTTTAAAATGTAGTGTTCTCACTTATTTTTCTTTGCTATGTTGTACAACTTTTCAGATTGTAATTATCTGTATTTTCCTAGCCAGTTGCTAGAAGATGAACTTGTCTGTTCTGTGTAGCACCTTTGGACTGCAATTATCTGTATATACTCCCTTCCCCCTACCCCGTCGGGTTGCACCGGGAAATGAGTTCTGGCTGAGTGTGTCTTTCCAGGTTACCAACTTTTAAATAAATAAACGCTGCTGACTGTATTGTATATATAAATTGCAAAAAATTATGTTAATGTGGATATCAGGATTTAAGAACACAAGGGTCCAAAGTAAGGAAATGAAAATCATTACAGTTTTGAGTCTTAGGAGTGTTGGCGAATCAGTGATGTGATGTTCCTTGGGGTTGTGAACCCTAATGCCCACCCCCTCCCCTGAGCAAATAAGTATACACGTAATCTCTGTCCTGCTCCCTGTGTGAAGAAAGCTATGACTGATTGTGTTGTCCACATGTGGCAAGCCATCCTTGTTTACCCCCGAATAATATATGCCTATGAGTTACTGGCTTTGAGCTGTACCTTGTGCTTCGGACAGGAGGCTGTGGTCTGGGGAGATGGGAAGGGGTGGGCATTAGGGTAAACAACCCCAAGGAATACCACACCACCGATTTGCCAAGACTCAAAACCCTAATGTTTTTCATTTCCTTACTTTGTGCGCTTTGTGTTCTTCAACCCTAATGTCTACATTAACATAGGTTTTATTGCCATTCATTTCTATTCTTTGTCAGATAGTGTAATCACATCCTCATTCATACAGCCCTGTGCAAAATGGAATAAACAGAATAGTGGAGATATTTATAGCCCTGCATCACCAACCACCTTACAAGTGACAACAGTATCTTAATACTTGCACTTGCACCATTAAACCGTACCATCCTAGCTGAGATAATAAAGAGTTGTTACCTTAGTTCTGGGGATTCTAGGATGGGGACTGGGCAGCTTGAAGGAGCATCAAGTCATACCTGTAAAATCAGAACAGCAACAGGGTCGCAAAGGATCTGCAGCTCTTTAGTAATTAACTGGGACAAACAAAGTATAGTAGCATAAACAGAAAACAGTACTTATCTGATACATGTGGTCACTGTGGGGTTGGTGTCCCGTTACAGGGATGTCCTCATTCTATCAGACTTGTACACATAATGGTGAAGATGGGTTAGTATGAGTAATAAAAATATCGATTAGGTGGGAAGGACTTGCAATTTGTTTTATTTATTTTATAATGGGTTCGGGAGAGTAGATACCAGTACCATGGCAGAAACGTGGATTCAGAAATGGGCCCAGGTTACTCATGGAGGCCAGCGTGTGGGAGGTGGACAGGATAAAGTGTCCATGGGAACACTCTCCTCATTGGGGGGTTTCTCTACGTATTGACTGCCACCAGGGTAAGATGAAGCCACCAGCTTTAACATGCCCTGCAACAACAACAGAGCAACAGACTGCCAAACTGTCTGACAGTAAAGAGGTGGGGCACACGTCCCTGCCTTCCTATCTCTGTTATGGGGGAGTCTGGGGGGTACCAGAGCTAAGCTAAGTCCCAAGAATGGAGGTTGATGGAACTATGTGGCTGGCAGCAGTAGTAGCATATGTCAGTGGTGCAGGACCTGCAGCTACCAGACCTTCATCCTGCCAGCTGCTCTTTTCCCAATTTTTCATGCCAACCCACTTCTTCCTATGCAGTGTATGGCCCCATCAGGCCTAGGCATGAATGTCAACCCCATGTGAGGGAAGGCTCCCCAGCCCGCCACAAGGTTTGCTCATATGGCAGAGCACTTCTCTGTTCTTCCCCAGGCTGGGGCCGGTACTGCATGCTGCAGTATCTTCCTCTCAGCCTTGGTCCATCCAGCTGGCACAGTGATCTCGCACCTTGACTCAGCTCACCGGCATGGAAGGGCAATGCAGTACCCGCTGGGCCATTAGCAGGCCCCCGCACACGAGTCTTCATACATAAGTTTTTCTTTTTGACATTTTGACCCAAATTTTCAGCTTAGTCTTTTTGTGGCCCTAGTTCATGACCCTCATAGATGACATTTTTCAAATCCCATCCAAAAAGTGATTTCACAGACCAACTGCAAAATCGCCTTTCAGCCCAGATTTTAAAACATTTACCTCTGTTGTTCATGAAGTGGGATTAAAAAAAAAAAAAAGGCCATATTGAAAATTTGGGATCAAAATATTTAAAAAAAGTGATGTTGAAACATTTCAGTGCTTACTGGTAACTTGGTCATTTTCACCAAACCTTTCAACATATCTCATGAACCTGGTAGGTGAAATTTTTCAAATCCCACCCAAATGGTGATTTTTTGCTGAGCAACTGTGAAATCACTTTTTGGCCCAAATTTGAAAACTTTCATCTCCCTTGTTCATGAGGTGAGGTAAAATAAAGGCCATGTTGAAAATCTGGGCCAACAATATTTAAAAATGACCAAGTTAAGAGTAAATGTTCAAAACACATTGAAAATCCCGCACTTACCTTGTGTTTGGTCATTTTATGGTTGGCGAAGATCGCAGCAGAGCGTTGTCTCCAGTCGAGAGAGGATTCACCATTGGACTGAGACTAGGTAAGTGAGGTGTGTGGGGGGCTGTGTGGTGGTGGTGGGTGCTGAATGGGGGTTGGAGTGAAGTGGGGGAGGGGTGCAAAAGACATTACTGGATGATTCTCTTTGTTCATAGGTAAAAAAAAAAGAAAGGCAAGGGAACAAAATCAGAACCAGGGACCAAAACTGGGGATTAGCCACTCCAGCGTTGGATTGGTGTTTGGCAGCACAAGGGGTAGGCACTCTGGTATCGCAAAGAATGGGAAGGGGGAATAAGAAACCTAAAATTTTGGAGGGGAATAAGACACTGGGGAATTAGGGATTCCAGCATCCTATCTTCTTGTCCATAACGGAATGGGCACCCCAGTGTTTTATACTTTGAGGAGGTGCAGGTAGACCCGGCACTGGGGGTTGGGCATCCCGGTGTCAGTGGCTGAAGACAGATGTGACTGTGCCAGCAGTGGGATTACTCAAAAGCCGCTGCCAGTAGTTACTTTCTCAAGCAAAACAGCATGCAAACTTTGTCTTTAAACAAAAAACGAGCACTGAGAGTGCTGAAAAATGCTTTTGAAATCTAAAGCCGAGATCTCACGCATGTGCAGTAGCAGCACACTTTTGTGCATGCGAGGAATCTTAGCGCCGGACCCTCATGCGCATGCGTGAGATCTCAACTCTGGGTTTCAAATGCATTTTTTAGTACTCTCAGTCCTCATTTTTTGTTTAAAGACACAAAGTGCGCTTGCATATAACAGTATTTACAAATGAAACAGCTTGTTACACTGTGCATCTAAAAAGTTGAACTTCGGGACTGCGCTCTGTGGCAGGCACGCGTTCGTGATGTGGATATGCTTCCGGTGGGCAGCTCATTTAAATGCGGATCGCACAAGCAGAATAAAACGTAAAAAATAAGAAAACAAGTAAAAATTATTACTTTTGGGATACGCAGGGGCATTTTAGAGCAACTGTCTGACAAGTGTGTGTCAAGAGGCACACAGCTCAGATGTGGTAACAAACTAAGGGGCAAAGCTGACAGTGCCCCTTTGAGATGCAGATATCTGGATTTAACATAGTGCTTACTCAGCCCTAATATATAGACTCAGCTGCACCTGTATAATATACATTCATTGCAAAAATCTATATTAATGTAGACATTAGGGTTAAAGAATGCAAAGCGCACAATGTAAGGAAATGAAAGGTAGGTAGGTAGATAGATAGATACAGAGGATATACAATGTCCTGTGTTCAAATATGCCATTTGTTTCCATGAGTGAAGGGGCAGGACCATTATACATGAGTGACAGAGCCATGAGTTAGTTATGCAAGTCCTGCCCCTTCACAAGTGGAAAAATGTTCCATGTATACAATTGTATATAGGTCTCATTTTTGTAAAAGGTACTTTTCTTTTTTCTTAACACAACCGGGACTCTCCCCATTTATGTTAATATATATATTTTTTAGTTTTAAATGCAAGCTGGATTTCACCACACACTCACTCACTCTCACTCTCTCTCTCTGTCTCTCTAAAATGTTGTTCATGTTGAACCCCACCCCTAAGTTGAATGCCCTTCAGTACTTCTCTCCACCCAACAAAAGTGCTGTGGGCTACTTGTTTTTCTACCGCCCCATTCCCAGCTGAGTACCTTGTGAACTTTTATGGTGTCGGGTGAGCTGTTAGCCTTTCTGCCATGAGCCACTGAATGAAAAGCACGCAGTCTGCTAGAGTGACTGCGACATCTGGCTGGCCAGCCAGAATACGGAAGTAAAAAAAAAATATATATATATTTAAATGGAGTGATTGCGACATGTGGACGATCAGAAGAGTATCGAGGTAAAGATATTTTTAAAGAGTAAATCCCAGCAGCGGCCCAGTGGTCCAGAGGACTGAGGCGCCCATGCCTCACCTGTCGCCACACCGGTGACCCGGGTTTAGTGACAGACTTAAGTCATCAGGGTTGGCTGGGGAGAGGAGGATTGAGCGTCAAGAGGACGGCTCTCCTCCTCTGGGATGGAGGGTTGTGGGCTCTCGTTGCCTGGTCTGACCCCTAGCGGAGGCTAGGTGCAATCAGCCCAACTTCAGAGACAGAGGGACGGTGGCCATCAACACTCCACGCATGGAAGCATGCGTGGTGCATCTCAGATAGCACTGCACATCCGTCTCCACGCACTGTTACTTATGGCTGGGTGCAGCCTGGATGATGCCGACCCTCCCGCAGGCTCCGCGCCGGACCATGACACCCCACTCCCACACCAGATCCGTTCTTCAGCTGGTGCCCCCTGCCGTCAGACCCCACCATGGGGGAGGTACTCCGGATTCGTGTCATCGGCGATAGGGCTGGTCCCCATTGACCCCACCATGGGAGGTAAGCCATGGGGAAGCTCAGGAGTTGAGGCAGTCCTGGTACTGGTGCCGTGCCAGGGGGTGTTGGTGGGGGGATCAGTTGCACTGCAGCACAAAAACAGATTAACAAATAAAAAATAAATTGTAAATCCCATGTATTGCCAGTAGCATTTTGATTAAAACAAAAAACAAACAAAAAAAAAAACTGTGGCAGACCATGACTTCACAGCCAGAATTTCAGTTAAGTGCAGAAACAAGATGGCGGCAGGAGCAGGGTTTTCAGTCAGAAAGCAGAGTTTACATTCGCTACATTTGAGGCACAGCTTCATCTGGGGTTGGGTAGAACTGTATGGAAATCAGTGTGACTGACATGTTGATGATGTAGGAAAATAAAATAGTGTTATTTACCCATTGGGTCAGTAGCATGGTTTATCTTTCACTTGGGCCAGATTGTTGTAAAATAATGGCTTTATTTAAATAGCGGACGTCCTACATATGTTGTATACTATGTATATATTTGTTTATATTTCAGTGTTCCACATTGCGTGAAAATATAGAGCGGTGGTAATGGGGAGGAGTCACAGGGGGCGGGGTCACCAGGGGCGGAGCTGCCGGTGGGCGGAGTCAGTCGGGATGCAATAAATGCATAAGAAACAAGAAATAAGAGTAATATGATGATCTGGAGGCCTCTGTAGTGTGCAGTAGCAAAAGAAAATTGTGATAAAACATACTGGAGAACCTCTGCATTCTAGTTGCAGGCCAGGCAACAGTTTGTGAGAGTCTTGACATTTTGGTGCGGCCATACTACATCTCTTTACTAGTGCCTACAAGGCCAAGATCTAATCTTCGGTTTCGCAGTCCTGCCCAATGAGCTGCAGCTTCCAAATAAGGGAAACTGTCAATATCAGGGCCCTCAATTGAGATAAGCATAAGTGCATTTAGCACTCTGGCACTTAATCTATTTCGTTCTTGCGTTTTTATTCGATTCAGTGCAGAAAAACCCCTCTCACAATCTGCAGTTGACATTGGTATTATCATTGCCAGTTCTGCAAAAGTAGATATGTTTAGATACAGGTCTACATACTTAGTAGTTAGAGCGTGCAGCACATCAGAAATAGTCTTAAAGGCCATCTTTTCCGTGAACATGAGACTACTCAGGGAAGCCCATTCCAGTGCAGAAGCATCTACATCCACAACAGTAGCATACTGACCAAGAATAATCTCAGGGCTATCACTACCATACCCTTCCAACTCTTCAATATCACCTTCCGGTATCATGCTGGGGTCAAAGATACTGAACACATCCAAAAGTTCTGTGCTTGGAAACCTTTGCTCAATTTGAGCAATTAGGGCCCTAATAAAGTTGTCATGCACAGAGGTTCTGAAATTATGTAACTGTGGTTCGCTAAATGGCAAGTTCAGGTCATTATCATTCAGGAGTACTAGTTCAGGCGAAACGGAGGAGAAGTACTGACCGGGTACCAGTAGGCGTGCCTTAACAATCTCTAAAGTGGAATGTAAATGTCTCTTTATATCAGTAAAATTCAGAGCTGATGTTTGAAAGCATTTAGATAAGATGCTAAGGTGTGTAAGTAAGTCACACATCATGCATAAAATAGAGAAAAACTCCCAGTTTTCCACCATTTTTACTAGGCCCACAGCTTGGGGATCATGCCTTTCAGAGGCCTTTCTATGCAAGGACGTAACAACGGATGGGAAAATCTTCCTTAGTGTGTCACATGCTGCATCATGGGACAACCACCAAACTGCTTTTGCCTGTTTAGGCTTTAAAACAGGGTTTCCCCATTGCCTGCTGAATTTCTTTCAGAGCAGCCATGCGAACAGCAGAGTTTTCACAATATCTGTATAAGTGATCTAGTGTTTGATTAAACTTTTTAATGGCGTTCACTTCATTTGCTCCTGCCTTTACAGCCAAGGCCTCCCGGTGAGCCATACAGTGATTTTCAACAAGAATTGGGCTGACTTCTTTCAGCTTTTTAGCCACCCCGTTTTGCCTGCCCAGCATAACGGCTGCTCCATCACTGCCTAACCCTGCAAGGTGATCAACTGAGATTTGATTGTTATCAGAGAACTCCAGCATTTTTTTTAACAATTGTGTCTGCCTTTCCATCAATTAGTTCCTCAAGTCCCAGGAAAGAAACTCTGGGTTTCCCTTCTTTGCAGTACATACCATACAAAATGAGCTGCTTCATAACAGCAATATCAGTTGTTTCGCAGCCTTCAAATCTGTAAGAACTGATCTTCTGACCACCTCACCCAGAGAGAGAACCATTTCTCTGACAGTTCGATCAGAACGATATTTAACAGCATCAGCAATATGTATATTGTCTAGGTATTTGAATCCCAATGATTTGGCGAGATCTAGCAGTGAGCCATATTTCGTTGTGTGAGGCAGCTCATTTTTTATTAGCCAGTACATGCAACGAAGGGATGCCACAAAAGCTTCTTGTTCCAGGGTCAGGGCCTGCTGCATTTCCTGCTCTATTCCACCTTTTGAAGCAGAAATTCTGCAGTTAGCTTCCAATTCAGAAGCAACAACGTGAACTGAACTGTTCTGATTCCTTTTTATAGCATCTTCTCTGAATGTCTTACACCCACTGAGTACCCACACTGTTCCTGATTTGGGCATCTGTTTATGTTTTATGCAAAATGCACAAAACATGCCATCATTTTCTTTGTACTGTAACCAACAGTATTTGTTAAGCCAGCCAGTATAAAATCCTGTTGCTCTATGCTTAGAGGTGTTTTTTTCTGTATTACAGGAGGAAGTGCAGGGAGTGTTTTGGACAATGACTTCGATATCAACTGGACCAACTGCCATTGTCCCAATCGACTCACAATTGTCATCTTGATCAGGATGTTTCCGTTTTTGAGTTAATTTGTAACCAAAGTTAATTAGTTTCTGCATTGTGTACAATAAAGCTTTTTTTTTTCCTAAGTGTTATCATGTGTTTATTTGTCAATACAGAACGAGAGTTTGGTAATGCTGGTTGAGCCCCAAATATTTTTTTTCACACATATATTTTTTTGCTCCCTGAATCAGGGTTCAGAACAAGTGACCACTGGCGAAGCAAGACTAAGTGCACAACCTGACAAGTGGTGCAGACCCCCTGGTGGCACAGTTAAGGAGACCAGAATTTTTTTTCTCACACAAATATTTTTTTGCTCCCTGAATCAGGGTTCAGAACAAGTGACCACAGACGAAACAAGACTGCACAACCTGACTAGTGGTGCAGACCCCCTGGTGGCACAGTTAAGGAGACCAGAAATTTTTTCTCACACAAATATTTTTGCTGGCTACAAAACAAATCTCTGGTGGTCAGGTTTATTTTATTTGGTTTAATTCAGGCTAAGGTCCTTCCAGTGTCGCCTATCAAAGGGCTGTAAAGTGCACAAAGCGTTGATCTTCTGCGCAGTCACTGTGTTTTTTTTTCTTGACGCCAGTATTTTTTCCTACCCTTCAGCAGTTCAAATAAAGCTGCTGCCCAGGTCCGCTGTGAAGACCACACAGTGATCCTGCTCCCCTCTCAAATCAAACCCAATAGTTCCCCCTCAAACCTTCAGATCTTTTTTTATTTAAGTAAAATTGCCTACTCAGTCAGTTATTAAACACAGCCAACACTTCTCTAAGAGTCATTGACTCACAGGCAATCTGTATTTTTTTTTTCCAGTCACTGCAAATTATTTTTCAGCTGCAATCAAATCAGTGAAAGCTGCTGCTCTGTGGAGTCCACACAATGATCTTTCCCTCCCCTCCCACCTCACTCAGCCAACTTCAAAGCAGTAAATTAACAGCAAAGTTGTTAGTAATATAGTTTTCACTGTGATCAACACTGCTACTTCTTCAACACAGATTTATGTTTTTTTTTTAGGGGGGGGGTTTAGCTGCCTGCTGTCACAAATCAGTATAGTCCCGACTTCCACATGCTACAAAACAAAACGATCATCTCCTTGGAAGACACACAGTCACACTGGCAAAAACCCTCGAGTGGCAGCAGACTACTTTAGTGGGACTTACCCCTAAGTGTTGTAGCTGCTCCACTATAGAGCATCTTAGCTGTCACTCTCCTGCTTCCTCCGTGATTGGTTCCACAGTTTGGCGCCTTGCATCGTCTGCTGACTGCTAGACCAACAACCCCGTGATCACCGACGGTGTAACTGACTGCGGTTGCGTGATGAATACCTCCGTGACTGCTCAGGATGCTGGAATCTGCTGCTTGCATGCACGCTCCTAACGCGATAGCACAATCAAGCAGGAAAGAGTGGCGGCAATACAAAATGAGAGGCGGACATTCAAGATAGCATGGCGGCCCGCCTCTCATTTTTAATGAATGGGGATCACTGTATTTATTATGCTATTAGCCAACATAAAACTACTATCTTATTACTAAGTTGCAAGATAGTACTACTGTTTCACAGGGAACTACAGGCCTGTCAGTCCGACCTCCATCGTGGAGAAGTTAATGGAATCGTTAATCAAAGAGGACCTTTTGGATTATTACCTAGAGAGCAATGAGCTCCAGGATAAGAAACAACACGGTTTCATGGCAGGAAGGTCTTGTCAAACTAACCTGATGTATTTATTTATTTCTTTGGGGTGACCAAGGGAGGTATGTGGATGTGCTGTACTTTGACTTTGGTGAGGCTTTTGACTCAGAACCGCACAAAAAGTTGCTCAAAAAGATGGAACACTGTCCGACCCAGTAGCACTGAGGGTTGAGGCACTGGATGCTACACCTCATGCCATGCTGGCGGCCCGGGTTCAGAAAACGTGCCCGAGCCGCCAGGATTCGGCAGGGGAGGGATAGGATTGAGCGTCTAGTGGACTGCTCTTCTATTCCTGGGGAGGGATTGGGGTTATCGCCACTCTGCAGCGGCCCGCAATGGAGATCGGGTGCACTGCAAGAGTGGTGCACTTAAGGGTGGAGTGCGGCGGACGTCGGCATGTAGTGCCCGACATCATTGCATGTCCGCACTCCAAGGGAAGAAACAGAGGAAAATGGCTGGGCGCGATCATGCAGCTTGATAGCCACGCTTGCACTGCCCAGAGGACTGTCATGGAATCGCGCTGGGGGTCTTGTCCCAGCATGGCACGGGGAGGCTTTGGGGGGGGCCACAGTGGGTTGGGAGGCGGCTGCACCAAACCCCATCATGCGAGTGAGCCTGCTGCCCCCCCCCCCCGTGTGGTGTGAGCCAGCGGCTGGATGCCCCCGACGGTCGAGCTGCAGTAGGCGAAAGAAATAAGAGTAGTGATTAAAAAAAAAAAAAAAAAGATGGAAGACTTGGGTGCAGCAAAAACCGTGGTGAACTGGGTGGGTAGTTGGCTAGAAAGGAGGCAGCAGAGGGTGGTGGTCAACAGGGTTAAATCAGAGGAAAAGGAGGTTATGAGCACGGTTCCACAAGGATCTGTCCTAGGTCCAGTCTTCTTCAACATGTTCATTAGTGACATTGGTGAGGGAATCCAGGGCAGGCTGTGTCTCATCACAGATTACACAAAACTATGTGGGAGGGTGGATAATGATGAGGGAATAAGGGATATGCAGAGGGACTAACAGAAATTAGAGGGGTGGTCAAAGGTCTGGCAGTTAAAATTTAATTCCCAAAAGGGGAAGGTAATGTACCTAGGGAAAATAAACCCCAAGACAGAGTACTGGATGAGTGGGGTGAGATTTAATACTACAGAAAAGGAATGGGATCTAGAAAGTTATCATCAGTAACTCCCTTAAATAAACGAGTCAGTGCAACAAGGCCTATAGAAAGGCTAGCAGGAAGGATGCTAGGCTGTATCACAGGGGGTATAGATAGCAGAAGAAAAGAAGTAATACTTCTCCATTACAGATCCCTGGTGAGGCCTCACCTGGAGTACTGTGTCCAGTTCTGGAGTCCTCACCTCTGAAAGGAGAGGGATAGGTTGGAAACAGTGTAGTGCAGAGTAACAAAAATGATTCAGGGCCATCAGGGCAGATCCTATGAGGAGCACCTCAAGGCACTAAACATGTACTGACTGGAAACCAGAAGGGAGAGACAAGATATGATGGAAACCTTCAAGTTCCTTAAAGGAATTAACAAGGTAAACTGGGGGGGGGGGGATTATTTATCCTGAATATCAACTGGAGGTCACATGGTCACAAGTGGAAATTAACAGAAGGGAGGTTCAGGAGGGGTGTGAGGAAGTACATTTTTACAGAAAGGGTGGTGGAATCTTGGAACAGTATGCCGGCTGACGTAGTGGATGCAAACACAGTCAGGAGATTTAAGCAGGTATGGGATAGAATGAAGGGAACAGTGGTCACCCAGGGTGACAACACCAGGGAGGCAAATGGGGATAAGACAGGGGAAGGTTAGTACCCTTGATGAACAATAGATTCCAAGGAAGATTCCAGGGATTATAGGGAATATAGGCAGACTGGATGGACCGTATGGTCTTTTTCTGCCGTCATGGTCTATGTTTCTATGTGAGAGATAGTACTACTATCTTGTAAAGCTGAGTGTCACAGTGAAATACTGAACCAGTCAAAAAGCAGCTTTAACAATGCTGATGACATCATAATAGCCACGTGCAGCACTGACGCCAGCAGATGTGAAATACTTTGTAGACTTAGTTGCTTTCTAGTTCACATCTGCATTGCTCTGTACTGTAATGATTTGCTTGCTTCTCTTATGCTGTGTACTCCCTATATTTGACCTGTTCTGACCTCACTCGTGGCTTTGCCACCTATGAGGTCAGAAGGTCAAGTATAACTTGTGAAGATATTTCTACTATTCACTCCCACCCATGTCATAGTCTCACTCTATATATCTGTATACTCAGTCCCACCATCTTCTTTCAAGAGCCAAGATTCTTGTTTCTTGAGTTCTTTCATGACTCATGAAAGAAGAAGGTGGGACTTTATAATTTATTTATTTTTTTTTCACAGTTCTTCATGAGGTCATACAAAAGAATCATTATTGGGACTGGGACCGTGTATCTGTCTATCAGTCTTTCTTTCTGACTATCTAGCTGTCTGCATTTTAAGTGGACCGGGGTGCAGCTTGTTCCTCCTCTCCAGGTTAGCCATCTCTCCCCCCCCCACATGTTTAATTTTTCTGTATAGTAAGTGGACCAGGGTGCCTACCGGGACCACTTCTCTTTACTTCCTCAGGTCACCCCCGTTTAATATATGTGGCAGCACCAGGGTGCCCACTCCTCGTGCCACTGAAGAACATCTCGACACTGGGTTGCCCAATCCCCAGTGTCAGTTTCTATCCCCTACAGTAAAAAAACCATCCTTGTCAATCTTTTTTTTTCTATTAAAAAGGTCCATCAACAGTCTTCCACCCGCACTCTAACTCCCACATTCACCCCCCACCACACACATGTACACACACACACACACACACTCTCTGTCACCTGAACAGGTCCCACAACACGTTCACTTACGTTCTCAATATGAGAATAAGGGGACTTTCTTGAAATGTGAAGCCACAGCCAGTGTCGTTTTGCTGGCTTCAATTACAGCAGCGAGTCACTGATCCCCTGATGTGTCTGTCTTTTGCTGTAGCTATCTATCTATGTGTCTGTCTATCTATTTTTATTTAGTGGACCAGGATGCCCATCCCCCAGTACTGCTTCTTTCACCCCCTTCCACTCCAGGTCCCATCTTTTTTTTTTTAAACTTGAAAGCAGGCCAGAAGGTGCCCACCCCAGTGCAACTTTCAACACCTTCCCTCCAGGTCATTGTCCTCCCCCACCCAAAACAAATAGGTGGCAGTACCAGGATGCCTACCCCTGGTGCCTCCGGAGATCCTCCTGACACTGGGGTGCCCAGTCCCCAGCATTGGCTTCTGTTCCCCTACAGTAAAGAAAACTGTCCCTTGCTCAGCCCCCACCACTGCACATGCCCCACTCACACCTGAACCTGTCCCACAACGTAGATCCACTCTCCAGTTGAAGACATGCCTTGCTGGTGCAACTGACCACTGCAATATGTGAACATAAGGTAAGTGCGGTTTAATGTATTTCAATGGGTTTGAACTTCTATTCATAACCCTGTCATTTTTTAACATTTTTACACCAGATTTTCAACATGGGTTTTTGGGGACCCCTGTCCTTATTACGAACAAGGGCAGTGAAATTAGGCAAATTCATCCTGGAAGATGATTTTTGCATTCGCTGCACAAAATTACCTTTCAGGCAGGTTTTGACAGTTTTCTTCACCCTTGTTCAAGGTGGACTGATAAGATGCTATGTTAAACAGTTTGGATGAAATATTAAAAAACAACAGAGTTATGAATGTACATTGACATTTTTAAGTGCATGCTCATAACTTTGGTAATTTTCAATATTTTGACCCCAAATTTTCAACATAGCCATTTTTCTCACACCACCTCATGAACGTGAAAAGCTGTCATTTTTCAAATCCTGTCCAAAATGTGTTATGTACTTCTGGTGCAAAATGACGTTTCGGTCAGGATTCAAGAATTTTCACCTACCGGATCCATAAGGTGGGGTCATAACACAGCTTTGTTTGAAATTTGCAGTCAAAATATTGAAATACAACAAAGTTATAAGCATACATTGGCATTTTTCTACATGACCGTCAATTTCCAGCATAACCATCTTTTCACACTACCTCATGTACGTGACAGCTGTCATTTTCCAGATCCTGGTCAAAATGTGTTTTCGTATCTGTTTTGAAAATTTGCATCAACTGTGTTCATGAGGTGGGTTCAAAACAAGGCTATATTGAAAATCTGGTGTAAAATGACCAAGTTATGAGTGAACGTTAAAATACGTTTGGCGCTTCCACAGCCTGATGGATTCCACATTCTGGCTCTGCGCGTCTGCATCTCTAGCTGTACGGAAGCACAGGGCCCATTCCGCAGCTAGACAGACACCTCACCTGACACAGCTCAAGTGCCCTGCGGGTCTACATCTGTAATCACATGAAAGCTCTGGGCCCAAAGTGCCCTGTGCTTCTGTAGGTAGCTGGACTACACATTTGGTGTGGAAGTCCTACCTGGACAGACTCCTCCTCACTTGGCGCAGGGCGACATATCTGTTCATGCAGATCCCGAAGGGCCTGCTTGAACAAGGACATGATTCCACTGTCTAAAAAAAAAAAAAGGAAATTCTTGGAAAAAAGTGCATTATTGCACCAGTTAGGGTTCAGCTTAATGCAGCAAAAGTAGGGAAATATAGTGTTGGGTCCCCCCCACCCCAAAAGCAGCATGAAAATGTCACACAAGCAACTGCAGCCAGCCATCATCAGGTAACACAAACAACATACAACTATTTCTAGATGGCAGGAATGCAGTAACACTGATGTGCTACCTTCATGGATTTTTATCTGCGACTGCATAAGGACAAGCACCACAGGGGTGTGTGCTTATGCAGTCACACCTCTGTGTGTATGTCATACTGCGTGCATGAGTATGTGTGGCTGCAGAAGTGCAGGCCCCATGAGGTCTGCCCTTCTGTAGACAGAAGGTCCCATGTTGTCTGCTTCTCTGCAGTCACAGGTACAGCAGCGCCAGCCAGAATGCAATGTAGTAATGCTGCACTGTATCAAAGGTATGCCACAGGGAACACTGTAATTCAGTGACAATCAAATCCTTCTTTATTGTAGTATTTTGTGACATATAATTTTCTGCAAGTTACTGCATTGCATCATGTGTGGCTCCACTGTACTAATGCATGCTTTATGAGGCACCTTGCTAGATAGCATAATCCATTAGTGCATGCTTTCTTTGTGCGTCTGCATAATTGAAAAACTGCTGTTCCCTTGAACAATTTCTGCTTACACCATTATACCCACATTGCAACCATACTTCTATATGTGTAACTGTGGGCCTTCCCTTTTTATGCCAGAAGTCAGCATGTATGTCTTCCCTGTGGCCGAAGAGGCGCAGGACCCTCAGGGCTCGTGCTTCTGCAGACAGAAATAGTGTTGCAGTTTTTGTAGCATGGATTTTTGTGGCACCTGCGGTTCTGCAGCCAGAGATCGGTGTGTATATCTTACGCATGTGGCTGCAGGCGCTCAAGGTCATCAAGTGTGTTTATGTCTTGCAATGTGCATGAGTATCTCAAGCTACACAAGTGTTGCCTCCAGAGGGGCGTGCACTTCTGAGACAAAACAACTCTTTTAATTTAGGTATCACGTATTTATATCTGTGGCTGCAGGGGCCTGTGCTTCTGCACACAGAAGCAGAGTTATGATTTGAGTATCGTGGATTTGCATCTGCAGTGACAAGTGAGTGTGTACAGTATGTCTTGTGGTGTGCATGCTGCAGCTACAAATCCATGAAGGCAGCGCATCAGTGCCACGCTACTGCATTTGTGTTGTCTGGCAACAGTTGTATGTTGTCCAACTTATCTGATGATGGCTGTCTGTGGTTGCTTGTGTGATGTCCTTTGCAGGTTTAGGGGGGGAGTTAGGGTTGAAAACCTTAATGCCACATTTCTCTACTTTTGTTGCATTAAGTTGAACACTAACTGGTGCATTAATGCAGTGTTTTAAAAAAAAATATATATATATAGGTATATATAAATATATGTAAACAGTAAAACCCTACAGGGTGTGGGGTGTTGGTAGATATCCCCATGCCCAGGCGCATGATTAGGCCCAACATCACAGGCAAAGGGCCTTAAACAGCCCCTGGAAGTGCAGGTATCCAGCAATACCCCACAACCTGAAGGATCTTATTGTGCTTAGAAAATGGGTTGGAAAAATTGTTAAAAAAAATCTCCAAAATATTAGAAAAGGCACACAAATATAATAAAAATATTGATTAGAAAAAGTCAGATAGTCCATCCACAGATGTTCTTTACCTGTCAGTCATCTACCTTTCTACACATTCAATAGAAGGGTTTTATTGTTTACCGTGGAATTTTTGAAATCAGTATTCTGCAGTATTCCTCAAGTAAAATTTTTACCACACACACACAGATACGGAATGCATGAATTTAAAATTCTGCAGTATTCCACAGGCATAATGTACACTCACAAAGACACACACAAAGGCCTGATCTGGAGCCAGAGCCTCAGCATTATCTGGAGCAGGGTTAACATTAGAGAATTCTTGTCAGGCTAGTTAGGGTATAAAGGTGATTTTTCATGGTCATCAAAAAAACACCAGAAATGAAAACTCTAAATCTCACTTGATTTTTTTTAAATTTGTTCACGTGTGTGAGGAGCAGATCATGAGTGGGAAGAATGTGTGTGTGTGTGTGTGTGTGTGTGTGTGTGTGTGTGTGTGTGTGTATGTATATATACACAGAGGGTGGTGGTAAATGGCTGTCACTCCACAGAGGGAAGAGTGACCAATGGGGTACCACAGGGATCAGTGCTGGGACCGGTACTATTCAATATCTTCATCAGTGACATTGCGCAGGACCTAGAAGGCAGAATTTCACTGTTCAGCTGATGACACAAAGCTCTGTAACAGAGTAGACACACCAGAGGGTGTAGACAGAATGAGAAGGACCTGCAGAAACTTGAAGAATGGTCAGGGTTTGGCAGTTGAAATTCAATGCAAGGAAGTGCAAGATAATGCATATGGGGCACAAAACCCTGGCACAATATATCAGTTGGGGGTGAGGATATAGCATGCACCAAACAGGAAAGGGATCTTGGAGTTATCATCTCTGATGACCTCAAGGCAGGAAACAGTGTGACAAGGCAGCAGGTAAAGCAAATAGGATGCTGGGATGTATAGGCAGGGCATCACCAGCAGGGAAAAGGAGGTCATAATTCCACTATACAAGACACTAGTGAGGCCGCACCTGGAGTACACTGTGCAGTTCTGGAGACCTTACCTATGTAAGGACATAGACAGGGTAGAGAAGGTTCAGAGGAGGGCAACAAAGATGGTGCATGGATTGCATCACAAGTCCTATGAGGACAGGTTGAAGGCACTGAACATGTACTCCCTGGAGGAGAGGAGGAGAGAGGGATATGATAGACATACAAGTATCTTACAGGGAGGAACAGGGTGCAGGAATGCACTATTTTTAAGCGAAAAAGATGTTCCAGGACTAGAGGGCATGGGATGAAGTTGGAGGGAGGACGATTCAGAGGAAACGTGAAGAAGAATTTCTTCACAGAACGGGTGGTGGACAAGTGGAACACCCTGCCAGAGGAAGTGGTGGGGGCTGAAACAATCACGGGATTTAAGAATGCATGGGATAGACATAAAGGAATTCTGGAGGTCAGGGGTAAGGGGCAACAGACTTCCTGGAAAACATAAACTGAACTTACAAACTTAAATGGGCAGACTGGGTGGGCCATAGGCCCTTATCTGCCGACACTGTCTATGTATCTATGTATCTATATATATATATATATATACATACATATATATTAAGTGTGTGTGTGTGTGTATATATATGTATTTTTAAAATTCAAGGAAGTTTTATTTTTAGGGCCAAGTTAAGTTGAAGGTTTGTACATATAAGAGTAAAGGTGGCAGCCGTGTTTGCAATGGAAACGATAATGATGGCTGATGAATTCTGTATGTGATTTGTCCGAATTCCAGATTACATGGAATGTGCCTATACCACCTTTTTGTTTACAGGGCGTTAGCATATGTCCATGGACGAAAGACAACAGCTAATCAGAATATAGTACTGTATTTCACTTGCTCATTTTCTAAATATGTTTCTACGGTATATAAAATAGATTTTGTAAAGGCTAATAGCATTTAGTGTTACACAGTATAAGTAAGGGTAACATTCTGTCTCATAAACTTGGATGTGTGTCCATACTCAAACTAGATAGTCACTGTTGTACAGCTGGAGAGAGTGTTAAGTTGGACACTAAATCAGTTCCATCATCACAGAACTGTTTTACTATGATACTTGTTACTGTTACATATATATATATATATATATACACTGTGTGTGTGTGTGTGTGTGTGTGTGTGTGTGTGTATATATATATATGTATATATATTTATATATATGTGTGTATTGTAGCCAGTTGTCATAATTTGTCAAAAACTCAGTTGCAGTTCCTCATGTTATATGTACAATAAGAAACTTAATTTTATATTTGTTCTTGTTCTAGGAAATCAAAGATGGTATTTCATAGTTCCAGAATATCCCAGAGCTTTGTGCTAGGCTCTCTGCTGTCCATCTTGTTGGTTTCCCCTGTTTCTGCTCAGGATCCTGCATTTCCCAATGTAGAGGAGGGGCATCGACATAATATTCGTCTTGATAGGAACATGGTGCAGGACAAAGAGTATGTATTTTATTTATTTATTTAAGCGTTTTAACCAGAAAGGCATACTTATCAGGCTACTGCTTGACTCCAAATGCGTCCTGGGGTGCAACAGTGATGTATAGAAATGTTCTAGTCATACTTACACTGTGTTCCCGAATCATTCCTAGAGTGCAATAATCATGTCCTGTACCCTTCATAGCTTTCACAGAGGGCATATTCAGTCCTCAGAAAAGAGGGAGTGACATCTGTAGGAACACTGTATGAAAACAACATGCAACATACTGTATGAATTTTTGGCATGCAAGTGCTTCCTTAATCAAATCCTTAAATTCATTTTCCAGTTTTCTGCTGGACTCAAATCTCATAGCATTCAGTAAATATAGAATAATGTATGGGTGACAGTGGAATATGAGGTTTTTTTTTTTTAAACTTCCCCTGAGGTATATTTTTCCACATAAACCACAAGGGTGAAGCTTAAATGGTTTATTTATTTTCCTTTTTATTTACCAGTTAGGTGGGCTAGACAAAACATTGCATATTTTCAGGCACGACCTGGGAGGGTACAACAGGGAGAGCAGTACAATAATAATTGACTGCAGCATTACATACATACATTAGGCATATATAATATCAGAGATATAGATCACAGTAAAATGTTGATATTGGGGTAAGGTAAAGAAAATTACGTGGCATGGTACAGGCTATTTAACAAATGCCCAAAGAACACAGTGTGAAGCACCTATTGGGCCCTATGCATAAATTCATTGCATATGCACCACGAATCTGAGGCACGTAGGCAACCACATGAGTGAATGCCACACAGCGGGGGTCCCGCGGACTCCCGGTGGCATTCACCAAGGGCGTGTAAGTGCAGCACAAGGCACTTACGTGCCTACCTCCAAAGTCCCTCGGGGAAGTCTGCTCAGGGGGCATATTGGGGGCATGCCTACACTACGCGGCATTCACTAAGTCGCACAGTACCAGGCTCAGGGGGCACCGGGTATGCCTGCTGAGACCAGGCGTAACCCTGTACGCACCTCCATGTTCTCCGGCTGACAGGTGCGGTGGCATCACATATTGGACCTCCGTGCTGCCACAGCCCACTATGCTGCAGGGGAGGGCTGGGGCAATGGCGCAGGCACCTGCCCGTTGGTGTGCAGCAATGCTGCCATATGCAGCTCTCCAACACTCTGCACCGTCTGCAAGGGCACAAGGGATCCACTCAGGGACCCAGTATGGGCATCCGATTGGATGCCACCCGGGTCCGCAGCTCCACCCTGAACCGCCGCGACCATGCGAGCCGTGGGGCGTGGCTACACAGACAGGCGCCAGCAGGTGCTAGTGGTAGTGCATGCCGCCACCCTGCACCTGTCCGGGGCCACGATGTACGGTCAGGGTACGCATCAGCTTATTGCCCGCATTTTACAGCATAGGTCCCATTAAGCATAGGGTTTAATGTTGGCTGCCACCCCTTTAAAAGCACTTAGAACTTGCATGTATCCATTTGTTGCACTGCCTGACAGTGCCATGTATGCCTGTCACAGAGAAATTAGTCAGTCTGGGGCTAGACCTCATGAAGAGAACATGTCTGCAGTACAGAATAAACTCCAACTTATTCATTTATTTTATACAACCGTCAGTTTGTTCACACGGTCCGGCAAGGAGTCCTCACCAGCAGTGACAGATGGGTCTGGCAGACCAGAAAGAAGGTAAGGGTCTTTTAGTAGCAGACCAAACCAAAACGTCGCATATGGTGGAGAATGCGGCCCTTCTTCTGCCCAGACCCCATCTCACTTGTCTGCATCGCTGAGTACCCTAAGTCATCTCTTCCAGTATGCCTGAACAGTCTGAATGTTTTTTGCATCACAGCCTGGCTGCAGTAGATACAATGAACTGTCTCCTGTTCTGTACAACAACCTGCAGCCCACTTACTGTCGTAAAAACAGACCCAAAGCCAGTGTTGGGTAAGTTACTTTTTCTATTACTTTCTGTTTCTTTTGGAAACTTGTTCCAGACAGCTCTGTGCAGTCACTAGCAAGGATGGAGAAGTACTAGAAAAATGAATACACCTTACAGTTATAGTTACTTATTTCTTTTTATACAAAAGAAATACGTAACTGTAATTGATTACATTTATTTGAAAATAACTAGTAACTAACCTGTTACTTTCAAATAAATGTCATCTGTTATGGTTATTTATTGTTTTTGTATAAAAAGAAATAAGTAACTATAACTGTAAGGTGTATTACTTTTTCTAGTACTTCTCCATCCTTGCTAGTGACTGCACAGAGCTTCCTGGAATAAGTTTTGAAATGTAATAGAAAGTAATAGAAAAAGTAACTTACCCAACACTGCCTAAAGCACCCTGTTCAGCACTGCTATCCTGCTGCTCCCTGAATGAACTGGTAAAAATTAACAGCCACGCGTCTGCTCCACGGAGCTCTGACTGGACACCCCCCCCCCCCAAGCAGCATTATCTCATCGCAAGGCCTGCTTCAACTTGCTCCTTTCTTGCACAACCAGCTCCCTATACAGTCTCTCTCACAATGGAGACCAGGACTACAGCAGATAAACAAGCAAGAAAACAAATATTACTAATGATAATTTTACCACTAAGCCTTCATGCTGCCTCCCGACTGTGACCCACCAGAACCAGCTGCTCGGTCCCACTATACGATCACACAGCCCTACCGCCTTCCATAAGGGATCTCTGGCTGCCGTTACTCTCATCTATGTGGCCTGGAAAAGCCGATCCATAAGGGACTGCCCACAGAATACATAAATAAAGAAACACAGCCAGTCCTGCCGCCCACAGCAGTTGCGGCTCACCACTGATGCACCTGCCACTACCTGGCCCTCCACCTTGCTCCCCAACTACAGCACCACTCACAGTCGCTCCACAAGCCTCCTGTCCTTGCAGCTGCTGCTTTCCTACTGCCGCTACTACAGAGCTCCGCTCCTCCGGCAGGCCCAGACCACAGACAGCAGCACCAGCCTCCCTCCCAAAACAGCCCGGGGAACACAACAATAAAGCAGAAGAAAGAATTCAAATAAATGCATGAGGACTGCTGCCGTCCCTCAGAGCCACTCCACATAACCCGCAGCTCAGCGATCTGTGCTCCTCTGCTGCCCTACAAAACCACTTGGCCCCATACAAATGAATTAATGAGCTTTCCTGCAGCTGCACGATCACCCACCTCCCAGAGCTGCATCAGACTGCATGGCTGAGCACCTCCTGAACCGGCCACTGCAGAAAACCGCACTGCCACTCCTGCAACCTCAGAACCTTAGTTCCCTGCTCTCCAACTGTGAAAGCGACACACAAACCTGCCACTCGGCCACGCTCCAAATGGCCATACAATAAATAAATATAAGGAGCACCTCTGGTCATCTATAATAAACGGGAGCAAACTAAAAGAGTGCAGAGACAGAAAAAATAAATAAAACTACAGCAAAAGTCAATCAGGAGAGCTCTTCAAGTAAGCAGGACACAGGCAAATAAATTAAAATGAGGGGCACTGAAAAGTAAAATTAAAAAAAGTGCAATAAACAAAACAGAGGAGCCAAAGATAAAGGCAATAAGTAATCTAAAGGAACCTCTGAAGCCCATCCTAGGCAACCATGGAGCAATCAAGCAATAAATGAAATAAAACAGGATTTTCCCAGCAAATTGTGCCATTCACCACAGAAAACTCCCGCCATTTTTCTGTGCCCTTTCAAGGAGAAGGACAGCAGCGCAGCAGTCACCATTTTGCTAATTGCAAGCAGCACAGTCAGCCTCGTGGCAAGCAGCAGCCATCTTTGTTTACACACCAGCAAAAAATGAAGTGATCCTTAACCCCCTGCTGGTGGCCATCTTGTCATATTACCAGGAACTGTACGTCAAAGTTCATGCCATCTTATGAAGGGCACAAATTGACCTCACTCCATTGAAATCAATGGCAATCCTATTGAAATGAATGGACACTGCAACAAATAACTGATTTTGCAACAAAACCTTTCTTTAAATAAGAGAAAGGGGAAACTGTTTAACCACGAAAGGCACACTAAGCTGAAGCTTTTTTCCAGGTCCAACCTGCAAGCACAAGGAAGTTAAGTGACTTGCTCAGGGTCACACAGTATGCAAGTGGGGGCTGTGGGATTCAAACCCAGATCTCCAGGTTTGCAGCTCAGAACCCTAAACCTCTGCGCTATACTGCCTCTTTGACATAGCTTTAATGTAGGCCAGGTAAATAACAGACAACACAGAATTGAGTGGGAATTGTTTATTAAGATGTAATTTAATGAACTTTGCTTACAAATAATTGTACTTTTGTCTACAAAAATGTTTTCTTCTCGGTACTTCATCTACTCCACGACGTCCCATCTCCTGCATGACGCTAACTCATTTTTCATCCTTACAACCGTCGTTCAGTGAAACAACACTGGTCTCCAACCAAAGTGTCCGATGAAGACATTGGTATGGGTGCAGGAAAGTCCGGAGTTCTACCTTCACCCTCCTCAAGGGCGTGGGGCTACAAAATTGAAACCATCCTGCACGACATCCAGTCGTCCATCTCATCTCAAGGAGCACCAGCTATGCAAGTCATTCAAGATGGCCTGGCCTATATTAAAGCTATTTCACCTCAGTCCATGATACATACCAGCCTACAAGCCAGTACCCTTCTCAGCCTTGCCTCCCGAAGACACTGTTGACTGGCTCAAACAATTTCAAGCCTGGATTGCCTTACATGGCTGGACTGATCCTTTGCATATTTCCAGTGCCTTGCGCTTGTTTCTGAGAGGGACTGCCATTTCCTGGTTCAACACACTTCTCGAACAAGTCAAAGGAAACATTACCACCCTATATTCAGCTTTCAAAGACCATTTTCTCCAAGCAAATCCACCCTGGTTATTGGAACAACATCTGCGGGAACGCACCATGCAACCTACTGAGTCTGTAGAAGTAGTCATAGTGGACATTGAGTCTCACTGCAAACGTCTGCAGAAATCTGAGAAAGAGCAAATCACAACTTTTGTCTGGGGACTGCTTCCTCAACTCCATCTTTATGAAATCCAACAGAAACCAACAACTTTGATGGACACAATCCAAGCTGCACGATTTGCACAAGAGTCAACATTGATGTCCCAGGCCACCAGTGTACAAGCGCCTCAGCCATCGCAGTTAGCCGCACTTGCAACATGTGTCCAGCAGCAGCAATCAGTGATAGAGATGCTCACCACAACTGTCAATAGCCTGCACCACAGCTCAACTGCTTCTTCTGCTACCTCTGTCAGTGCTCGTCTCCTGTTTCGACAGCAACCTAAGCCACCTCCATCTGCACGAGAACCAGTGACCTGCCAGTGGTGTGGATTCAGAGGACACACTACTGCTGTCTGCCAAAAGCTAAAATATCACAACAGAAATCAGTGGAACCAAAGACACCCACCACAGCACAATCCGCAAGCTGATCGCAGCTACTCCCAGAATCAGGGGAACACAGCAGCTGACTGCCCCTCTGCCTCTCGCGCTTTAAACCAACTGCATCCTCTAACTGCTAACTCAGGCACGCTTTCGCTTCCAGGGGCAAAGGTACCTGTCATCCGATCCCCTCTACTAGCAAACTATGTGCCTGTAACCATTGGAGATTGGTCCACACACATCTTGGTCGACACTGGAGCAGAAATCTCAGTTATCAATGACAATATTCTGACCAACCAAGCTATTCGTCACATACCTAATGTCTTTCCAGCCGACCTAAAGTACAGTATCACAGCAAGTACAGCTACAGTACCTATCACAAGCATGGTCCATCTCAAGCTACACTTTGGCTCACAGCAAGCTACTGTCAAGTTTTACCTAGTGTCTGATCCGCGACCTGCAGTGCTTCTTGGCTTTGACTTCCTCAAAGCTCACAAAGCCATCCTAGACTTTGCCTGAAGCAAACTGTCACTAGGTCATCAAAGGCAACTTGCGGCTATAGACTCTGTCACTGTTCCTCCTCAGTCAAAGATGGTTTTGATTGCCAAGATTCGAGGTGAACCACTTCCACAAGATGGTGTTGGCATTGTCACGGGATCCCATATGTTGCATTTGTCAGGTCTCCTTCCAGGAAACACCTTATCGGCGGTGCTTGATGGCGCAGTCTTCCAAAAATGCTGCAGCTTCACAGATGAGCCAGTGGTCATCTCAAAGGGTGCTAACATTGGAAAGTTTTGTCTGCTTGTCTACAGGGGACCAACTCCATCTAATGCAAGAACCTCAGCCTGGTTCTGCCAACTCTAGTCCTGTCAATACTATCACGACCACTCCAGCTTCAACAGTTACCCCTCAGTCAGCAACTATCCTCTTCAAAACTTCCAGCATCTCTAATAGAAAACCAACAACTTCTGAAATTCCTGTAGAATTTCCCGGATGTCTTTGTAGGTCCAGATAACAAACTTGGATGCTATGATATCTTGCAACACAACATTGAGGTGTGACCCAACCAGAAACTACTCTTTCAGTGAGCCTACAAAGTGGGACACATACAGAAACAAGTCCTAGAGGACATAATCAAAGACATGCTGGAACAAAACATTGTTGAGTGTACGAGTGCCTGGGGAGCACCTTGCCTGCTGGTTATAAAGAAGGACAAAGGGTATCGCTCCTTGGTAGACTACAGAAAACTCAATGCCTACATGGTGCAGGATGCTCATCCCTTATCTACAACTGAAGATGCTTTAGAGAGCCTTGGTGAGGCCAGTCCTGCTTACTTCACCACTCTGGACCTTCAGAGCGGGTTCTACCAAGTTTCCATTGATCCAGCTTCTCGTCCATACACAGCATGGTGCTGCCACTTGGGACTTTTTCAGTTCAGATGTCTACCTCTGGGACTTCGGAATAGTCCAGCCACATTCCAACATGTTATGGAAGCTGTATTACATGGGTCGTCTTGGAAATCCTGCCTAGCCTACCTGGACGATGTTATTGTCTTCAGCAGAACTTTGCCAGGGCACTTTCAACATCTCAAAGAAGTGTTTGAATGTCTCAGACAAGCCAGTCTTAAGCTTCGCCCAGAGAAGTGTTGTTTTGCACAGCATCAAATTCATTACCTGGGACATGTTGTTAGTTCTCAAGGCATCTCTCCAGACCCAGACAAGTTCTCAGCAGTCAAAGACTATCCAGAACCTAACAATCTCAAGGACCTTTGAGCTTTCCTGGGCTTGTCTGCCTACTACCGAAAGTTCATTTGCAACTATGCCAAGACTGCAGCTCCACTGTACGCCCTCACCAAAAAGGGATGCGACTATACATGGACTTCTGAATGCAAAGAAGCCTTTGAAACCCTGAAAGAAAACCTAATTTTTTCTTCAGTACTGGTCTACCCAAGGTTCGACCTACCCTTCAAACTCTACTGAGATGCTAGTTCCTTTGCAGTGGGCGCTGTGTTCTGTCAAATACAAGATGGAACAGAACGAGTCATCTCCTACGCTGGGTACTCTCTTTCCTCAGCTGAACAGAACTATGGTATCACAGAAAAAGAATGTCTAGCTATGGTATTTGCCGTAAAGAAATTTTGTTACCTACGCGACGATTCCTTTACGGCTATTGTTGATCACTCTGCCCTCAGATGGTTATTCAGAATAAAGGAGCTGGTAGGCAAGTTTGCTTAATGAATTGCCATGCTGCTGTCCTACAACTTTGAAATTCAGTACAGACCAGGTCAAGTCCACACAAATGCCGATGGTGTAGGCCGGAGACATTATCCCTCCACATCATCCTCAACAGACAACGAATCATTTTTACAAGCTCTACCCTTCCACACCACAGATGTGCTTCTGTGGACACTCCTACAGCACCTCAAGTTGCTTTGCTGCTACCAACTGCTTCTACAGAAGGACACACAAATCCTCACTAACTGCAAGCAGCCGAAGAGCTTCTAACCTCTTCCACGTCTGATCTGTCCCTAGCAACTGTCAAAGCGCAACAAAGAATTGATCCTCAGTTCACAGACGTAATAACTTACTTAGAATCTGGAACCTTACCACAACAAAAGAAGCATCGACAGGATGTACTTTTCTTTGCTTCACAATACTTCCTCAATGACAGTGTGCTTTTCCACATTTGGACCAAAGAAGGCAAGGACCATCGCATGGATAGCTGGTTGTGCCAGCCTCTCTAATCAATCAAGTTCTTCTCTCCACTCATGCCTCTCCACTCTCTGGAGGACATATGGGAATGCACAGAACTCTCAAAAAGACAAGGCTTCACGTCTTCTGGCCTCACATGAACGAGGACATTATCTGATTTGTCAAATCCTGCCAGCCCTGCTCCCAAAGAAAGCCTCCTGCCAAACCGACAAAGGCACACATCATTCCAATGCCTGTAGTCACTGAACCATTTCAGAGAGTCAACACAGACATTCTTGAGCTTTTTTCCCCCCATGCTTTGACTCCGGCAACAAATACATCCTTGTTTTTGTGGACTACCTAACTTAGTATTTGGAACTAATCCCCCTAAAAGACATCAAAGCCGTCACAGTGGCAAGTGTTTTCCTCAGCACAGTCATTTGTCATCACAGTACCCCAATGTACCTGCATTCAGACAGAGGCACTAACTACCTTTCAACCATTGTTCTAGAAACTTGAAAACTTCTCGACATCAAAAAGACTCACGCAACCAGTTATTCACAATGCAAGGGACAAAGTGAAAGAATGATGTCTACCAAACACACTTTCCAGGTACCTGGATGAAATTCACGACACCTGGGACCGTTTTGTTCCCTTTGTGCAATTTGCCTACAATAACAGCCCTTGCGTTGACAGTACAGAGTACACATCATTCTTCTTAGTCCATGGACGTCACCCAAGAACTCCATTGGATCTCTCGCTGCTAGAGGTTCCTAAGTCTACTTCTTCCCTCATTATTCCTATGCTGGAACAGCTTGAACTTACCAGACATGTTGCAATCACCATGTTGTGCCAGAGAAAATCTGCAATGCAGAAAATGTCAGCAGCCAAGTCGCATGAGCCTTTATTCTCTGTTGGGGACATTGTGTATGTGTACCGACCTGTCATTGTTCCGGGCGCCACCAAGAAACTGCTTCGTCCCTGGACTGGTCTATTCTACACTGTAGAAAGGCTTCCTCTTGTGCACGTTTGTCTACGCCGCAAGTCCGATGGAAAGCTGGTACACAACAAAGTCCACATCAACCAACTGAAACATGGCTACCTGAGTAACACCCTTCCAGATAACCCCAGTCCACCAGACAACGAAGCTGCACTTGAGCCTGCCATCCTCTCTAAAGCTGAGATGCCTTTAGACAACTTGCAACCAGTTCCTACAGACCTTCTCACTCCTGACACTCTCCATCCGGATTCCGTTTTGCCTGATTTGCCAGATGACCTCCTTGGGACTACTACTTCTCAACCTTCTTCTTCTTCTGAGGACTCTCTAGTACACACACCAGTGTACCAGATCGAGAAGATCTTAAGGAAGGAGTACAGAAATGGATCCTGGACTTACAGAGTAAAGTGGTGTGGATTTGACAGTGTGCAGAACTCCCAGATCGCTTTTAATGACCTGACCCCATCCTGTCAGGAAACTGGTGCAAGCAACTCAAGCCTCCATTCCCACTGACCGGAAAAGTCAATGGAGGTCTTGAACTTTTGTGAACTGGACTCGGTGTGTTTTGGGACTAAATCTTCTATTGCCATGGTATTCTCTGGTGTAATTGTTTTGCAGTAAATGTTTTCTTGTACTTGTCTCATTGCACCTGTTGCTATGGTAGTGCATACCTACATTAATACTTTTCTTCCTGGAATGCCCTTTCAAATAGTTCCATATGTTGTATTTGTTCTGCAACTGTTAATAAGGTGTCCTGCATTTTGTGTGTCCTGCTGCTCCCCTTCCCTCTTTTCCCTTTCCTTGCACTTTAGCACTTGTTGCATGACCAAGCTTCAAGTTGCTATGGTGTTCCCCATTTCCCTGGCACTATGACTGGTCACCAGGGTAGTCCAGATTCTTTCCTCTCCCAATGGAGTACTGTTTTGTTTAAATGTAATAACTTGAAATACTTAAAAATGTGTTTTGCTTTAAACATTTCTTAGAAATGGTTATAATAGTTATTTGTTCGAGTGGTGCTCACATTCACTGTCCCAGTGGTGATGTGATGCACACATTAAGAATGGGGATTAATGTTAGCTGCCGCCTTTTTAAGAGCACTTAGAACTTGCATTTATTCATTTGTTGAACTGCCTGTCAGTGCCATGTATGCCTGTCAATCAGAGAAATTAGTCTGGGGCTAGACCTCAGGAAGAGAACATGTCTGCAGTACAGAATAAATACCGTTATTCATTATTTTCTGCATCTGTCAGTATATTCGCATGGTCCGGCAAGGGGTCCTTCTCACCAGCAGCAACTGAAGGGTCTGGCAGACCACAGAGAAGGTAAAGGTCTCTTAAAGAAAACTACACCCTCATATCATTTAAATTTTATTCGTTTTTATGGCAACAGACAACTACTTACCTGTTGCTGTTAGGGTTATATGTGTTACCTTTATTTTTTATATATATTTTCTCCCCCACAGGCTCTGGTCGGCTTGGACATCCGACCGACCCCACCCCTCAACCCAGACACTCGACATCAGGTCGACTTCCTTGTTTTCCCGCATGGATTACTCCCTACCCCACCCCCGTGGTGAGGAGCTCCCCTCCCTAGCTTGACTCACCTGAGCAGGATCCGGATGAGGAGGTGCCATTCGGGTCGGGCTGCAGTGGGTCGGAAGCTCATGCTGCCCGACCGGAGCCACTTTTCCATTTTCCTCCCCTGCGGAGTACTGGCATACAGTGATGTCCAGGCACATCGTGCCGATGTCTGCCGCACTCCGCCCCCTTTCGGCACCACTCTAGTAGTGTCCCCGGTCATCACCAGGGGCTGCTACAGAGCGGTGGCTCCCTGGACCCTCCCTGGAATAGGAGAGCAGTCCTCCGGACACTCAATCCTATCCCTCCCCTGCCAACCCCTGGCGGCCCAGGCTCGCATCCAAACCCGGGTTGCCAGCATGGCGTGAGGTGTGGCTTCAACCCTCAGTGCCACCGGGCCCAGCCTTATATGTGTTACCTTTAGTTTGTTTTCACTGCTTATGGTAGCCCCTGTGACTGCCCTGGGGGTCTCCATTTCATGGTTGTTGACATCTCACTGTCCATGAGAACTGCATTAGCATATGAGAACATGATGTCAGATCAGCCATTTGTATCATGTATCTCTGTGCTGAAAAGAACAAATACCCTGCAAAAACTCTCTGGAAATTCATAAACTGAATGGAGTTTAAAGGGGAAAAATGGCATTATAACTTAAATAGTTTGCAGAGCTCACTGAAGGTAAATGTGGTATTTCACACCTTCTTGGAGCTTTTTTCTTTGAATACTGATTAAGCAGACAGGCATACTAGGGAGTTTAAAGGGTGATTATGCATCATGTTCTCA
Organism: Neoceratodus forsteri; assembly: GCA_016271365.2. Classification (NCBI taxonomy): domain Eukaryota; kingdom Metazoa; phylum Chordata; order Ceratodontiformes; family Ceratodontidae; genus Neoceratodus; species Neoceratodus forsteri. The sequence goes on along the minus strand of CM057450.1, from coordinate 1,335,976,297 downwards.
TATGCTAATGCAGCTGTCATGGACAATAAGATTTCAACAACCACAAAATGGAGCCTCCCATGACAGTAACAGGGCCTAGTATGAACTGTGAAAACTGACTAAATCATTTGCATACATCTTTAACAGCTACATGAAAAGAGTTGTCTGTTGACATGAAAACAAATATAATTTGGAAGATATGAGGATGTAGTTTTCCTTTAAGGAAGAGAGAGTCTTAAGGGAACTTGCTAATCTGAAAGTGGACTCAGGGAGGTGCTGGAAGCACCACTGACAGCCCTGTTCAACAGTTCACTGGAAACAGGTGTGATACCAAAGGACTGGAGGAGGAGGGCAAATGTAGTCCCTCTCCACAAAATTGGGAGCAGGGAGGAGGCTGGCAATTACAGGCCAGTCAGCCTGACCTTGATGATGGGCAAGCTAATGGAATCACTACTAAAAGAAAGGTTTGTGATATATCTCGAATTCAACGGAGCACAGGATCCGAGGCAGCATGGATTCATGGCAGGAAGATCTTGTCAAACAAACCTGATAGATTTCTTTCACTGGGTAACTAGGGAGGTGGATCAGGAAGGGGTGGTAGATGTGGCCTGCCTGGATTTCAGCAAGGCCTTCGACACTGTCCCACATAGGCTAATAAATAAGTTGGTCAGCCTAGGAGTGGATCCCAGGGTGGTACACTGGGTCAAAAATTGACTGAGCGATAGGGCACAGAGGGTGGTGGTGAACGGAGTTCAATCTGAAGAGCGGGGGGGTCACCAGCGGGATCCTGCAGGGATCAGTGCTTGGATCAGTCCTCTTTAACGCCTTTATAAGCAACATTGCAGAGTGGGCTGGAAGGGAAGGTGTGTCTCTTTACAGCTGACACGAAGATCTGCAACAGGGTTGACACTCTAGGAAGGTTAGAAAAAATGAGAAGGGACCTAAGCAGGCTTGAGGAGTGGTCAAGGGTGTGGCAGCTAAAATTCAATGCAAAGAAGTGCAAGATCATGCATTTGGGGCACAGAAATGTGGGAGAGGAGTTCATGATGGGGAGGTAGGTACTGATGGCCACCAAACAGGAAAGGGACCTTGGAGTAATATCAGATGATCTGAAGTTTACCAAACAATGTGAGAAGGCTGTGAGGAGAGCCAGTGGAGTGCTGGGGTGCATAGGGAGAGGTGTCTTCCAGCAGAAGGAAGGCAGTGGCGATGCCACTGTATAGATCATTGGTGAGACCTCCTCTACAGTACTGTGTCCAGTTCTGGAGGCCGCATCTCGGGAAAGGGCATAGACAGAGTAGAAGCGTTTCAGAGAAGGGTGACAAAAATGGTGCAGGGGCTGCACCGAAAATCAAATGAGGGGAGTCTGGAGGATCTCAATATGTATTCCCTGGAGGAGGGGAGAGAGAAGGGGGATATATTAGAGACTTTCAGATACCTCAAGGGTGTAAATAAGGTACAAGAGGGTAGCATCTTTCAAAAAAAAAAAAAAAAAAATTGCTCAAGAACAAGGAGCCATGATACGAAAATGAAATTAAATATGAAAATAGAGGGTGGTAGACTCAGGGATAACGTGAGAAAATATTTTTTCACGGAAAGGGTGGTGGATCCATGAAACAGCCTCCAGGCAGAGGTGGTAGGAGAATTCAAAAACACATGGGGCATACATAAAGGAACTCTAGTGATAGGAAAGAGAGGGTAAGCCGCAGATCATTTAAGATCTGCAGTATATGAAACAGGGAAAATGGGCAGACTAGGTGGGCCAAGCAGTCCTTATCTGCTGTCAATTCTATGTTTCTGTGTATCAGTCCCCCCCCCCCCAATTTTATACTTAACTGTTGGGTTTCTATGCCTAGGGGCATGATTATGCACTTTTTTGGAATTGAACCGTAGCTGCCATGCCCTCGACCACTCCTTGAGTTTTCTGAAGTCCATACTTATTCTCTGCACCCACCCCCACCCCGACTATCCACCCTATTTCAGATTTTGGTGTTATCTGCAAAAAGGGCATACCTTTCCTTCCAGTTCTTCTGCAGTGTCACTTATGAGGACATTGAAGAGGACCAGTCCCAGTACTGAGCCCCGTGGCACTCCTTACCAGTCATCATGTGTCCCCACCTGTGGCTTGTGTGCTTTACTTCTGCTGCAGGCATTATTGGAATATGGAACATGCTAGAAATGGGCTTTTTACAAACTAGTAGGCCTACCTGCTACTAGTAAGTAGGTAAGTAAGGAAACACATAAACTGAATGAAGTTTAAAGGGAAAAACCCTGCATTACAACTCAAATAGTTTGCAAAGCTCACTGAAGGTGACTTTTAAACTAGTCAAAGGGGGAGGCACTGATAAGCAGCAGGAAAATCCCAGCCTTTCCCTACAAAACAGGGTACTAAACGAGAAAAAGACCAAGGTCGAAAGGTCAGTGGGGGATGCTGCAACAGAAGGTAAAGCCATCCAAAAATGGAGAGCAATGAGTACCAATGCCCATAGTCTGGGTAACAAGCTTCCTGAATTAGTGGCCTTGATGGAGGAGGAACATCTGGATATCGTGGCAGTCACAGAAACATGGTACACACAAAACCATGACTGGGACGTAAACATACCAGGATATACTATCTACAGGAGAGACAGGGAGGGTAAAAGAGGAGGAGGAGTAGCTCTTACATAAGGGAAGGAATAGAAGCAACAGAACAAAAGGGTAAACAGGGAGGAGAAGAAGCACTGTGGGTAAATTTGGAGACAGGCAATGGCACCACAATCTGCACAGGGGTTGTATACAGACTCCCTTCTCAGGGGGAGGAAATGGACAAGGAAATGATAGAAAATATACTTAGAATGGCAGAAAAAGGGGAGATATTACTGATGGGTGCTCTGAATATGCCAGATGTTAAGTGGAGTGCAGTTACAGCAGCCACTTCGAAGAGTGGGGTTATTCTAGATGCCCTACAGGGGGCATGCCTTAGACAACTAGTATTGGAGCCCACTCGAGAGGGAGCAATCTTAGACCTGGTTCTCTCAAATGGAGATGGAGATAGGATCACAGATACAGAAGTGGGTAGCCATCTGGGAACTAGCGACCATCGAACAGTATGGTTCACAATAAACCCAGCAATAGAGTCAAGCCATACAAAGGCAAAAGTACTGGACTTTAGGAGGGCTGACTTTGCCAAAATGGGTGAGTGCCTAAGGAATGCACTAGCAAATGGGCAGGAAGGCGGGGTGGAAGAACAATGGGGAATAATAAAAACTGCCATCACAGAGGTAACGAGCCTTTGTGTGAAGCAAATAAACAAAACAAAATGATGTAAGAAACCAGATGTGATTCCCCTTCACAAAAGTGGGAGCAAGGCAGAAGCAGGAAACTACAGACCTGTTAGTTTCACCTCAGTGATAGGGAAAGTGATGGAATCACTTCTGAAGGAAACAGTTGTCGAGTATCTAGAGGCCAGAGGGGCATAGGACCCTAGGCAGCATGGATTCACTGCGGGAAGGTCATGCCAGACGAATCTGATAGATTTCTTTGACTAGGTGACCAAAGTAGTAGATCAGGGAGGGGCTGTGGACGTGGCCTACCTAGACTTTAGCAAGGCATTTGACACAGTCCCACACAAAGATTAATATACAAGTTAGCCAGCCTGGGAGTGGGTCCCAAGATGACATCCTGGGTAAAGAATTGGCTGGAGAATAGGACACAGAGAGTAATAGTAAATGGAGTCCTCTCAGAAGAGAGGAGGGTTACTAGTGGGGTACCGCAGGGTTCAGTATTAGGACCGGTCCTCTTCAATGTCTTTATAAGCGACATTGCAGAGGGACTGGAAGGAAAAGTATGTCTCTTTGCAGATGACACAAAGATCTGCAACAGAGTTGATGCACAGGGTGGGTGGAAAGGATGAGAAGGGACTTGGCGAGGTTAGAGGAATGGTCAAATGTATGGCAGCTTAGATTCAATGCTAAGAAGTGCAAGGTAATGGGAAACAAAAACCCAGGGGAAGAGTACACAATGGGGGGTGAGATACTAACAGCAACAAAAATGGAAAGGGACCTGGGGGTAGTCATGTCAGATGACCTAAAGGTGGGCAAGCAATGTGAGAGGGCAGCAAGGAGGGCTGGGGGGATACTGGGATGCATAGGGAGAGGCATCACCAGTAGAAAACAGGAAGTTATTATCCCTCTGTACAGACAGCTGGTGAGACCCCATCTGGAGTACTGTGTGCAGTTCTGGAGACCCAATCTCCGCAAAGACATAGACAGGATGGAAGCTGTCCCGAGGAGGGCAACTAAAATGGTGCAGGGTCTGCACCAGAAGACATATGAAGAGAGACAAAGGAGCTTAATATGTATAGCCTCGAGGAAAGGAGGGAGAGGAGGACATGATAGAAATGTTCAAGGCACCTCAGGGAATCAACAAAGTCCAAGAGGGTAGCATCTTTCATAAAAGAGGTGTGCAAGAACAAGGGCACAATTTGAAGATGGGGAGGCGGCTCAGAGGTAATTTAAGGAAGTATTTTTTCACAGAGAGGGTTGTGGATGGCATGGAACGGCCTTCCGGAGGAGGTTGTGAAGTCAAAATCAGTGGTGGAATTCAAGCATGCATGGGACAGTCATAAGGCCATTCTAGGGGGTGGGGGTAGGAAGAAGTAGGCTGCTGGTTAACTAGGATCTGCAGCTTATCCAGTAGGTAGGGAAATGGGGAGACTGGGTGGACCAAGCGGTCCTTATCTGCCCTCAAATTCTATGAAGTGGTATTTCATACCTTCTTGGAGCTTGTTTCTTTGAAGACTGACTAAGCAAACAGGCATACTGGAGAGTTTAAAAGTTGATTGCGCATCATGTTCTCATATGATAATGTAGCTCTCAGGGACAATGAGATTCAACAACCACCAAATGGAGCCTCCCAGGACAGTTACAGGGCCTAGTATGAAGTGTGAAAACAGACTAAGGCAGTTGCATGCATCTCTTAACAGCTACATGAAAAGAGTTGTCTATTGACATGGAAACAAATAACATTTAGAAGATATGAGGGTGTAGTTTTCCTTTACGGGCAGACAAAACCAAAACGCCACAATAGGGAGGCAACAAGCATTGTGACCACTGCATTTCAGAGAAAGCCATACAGACAGAAACGGACTATGGGCAGCAACATGTTGGCGATTTAAGCAGCTAAATACACTAGCAATTAAGGAAATATTTGATTAACTGGCATTGTCTAACAATAGCTGGAATAGAATTCCAAAGTTTGGAAGCAGAACAGGAGGAGGTGATCTCACATAGTTTTCGTTTTTGTCTTGAGTATTGACAATAGTAATTGATCAGGGGATCTTAAGGGGTAGATGGTTCTACAAGGCAGAAGCAGTGAAGCCAGGGGCAAGAGCAGCTGTTTTTGTTTTTGTAAATGACCACCTCCTAAAGCGAGGTCATGTTGAGATGTGGTGGGGGGGGGGCTATCCAAGTTTAGAGATCAATGTCCAATAATCACACAGTCACTGATATTTTATTGTTTATCATATGTGTTCTAAACCCAGGAATCCCTCACTTAAATGTTTACAATTTTTGTATTCATCTCAGCTAAGAGTGATGTCCTGGAGATTAGAACCTCCGCAGATTTTCAAATTTTGAAATGTAGATTCAAACTCTGCACCCACGTTCCTCTCAGGCTGCAGCTCAGATCTGTTTCTTCACCTGAAGAGAGCAGTCACCCCATAGTGAGCTCTGGTAATGGCTGGATCTGTAGTCAGTTTAACTCCACTGTTAGTTTACAGTATGTATGCTCAGGTTACAGTTTGCCGTACCATGCAGCCACCAATAACTACCATTTGCCTCTCTGTGGTGCTGCATTACCAGTGTTCCTCTGGATTTAGATTTTTTTTTTGTGTCCCTCTGTACAAATAATATTGTGCATATTGTCTTATGAATGCATATCCCTGTATCTGTTTTTTTACTATATGTACTGACTGAACTACCTAGCATTATATTTTTGACCTCATGTAGAGGTGCGCATTGTACCATGTATTGTATTTCTGTGCAAATATCATTGCGTATATTGTCTTATGAATGCATGTCCCTGTATCTGTTTTTACTGTATGTACTGACTGAACTTCTTAGCATTATATTTTTGACTTCATGTAGAGGTGCGCATTGTACCATATATTGTATTTCTGTTTGCCTGCACCCTTGTATTGTATTTCTGTTTGTTGTCTGCCATTAGGTGGCCCGGGTTGTGACTGAAAGTGGTTCTCTGGATCAGTTCACTTACCAAGCTACCAAAGACAAAATAAATGTGTTTATTTGCAATTTATATTAAAAGTGCTGCTTTAGTTTATTCAATTTACTCTGCATTAGCGGGGAGTAAATTATGGTCTGTCTGATTCCTGATTGAGTTCCAGGAACCAGAGAGTATCATAGCTGGCTACCGTTTTTTTTTTTTTTTTTTTTGACTACTAAACCATTTTTGTTTCCATTTATAATTTTGGGGCTTTTTTCCTTTTTTGTTCCCACTCCCCCAGGGCTACAGCGTACACATGCGTGGAGGTGGACGATATGCCAGGATCCGTGGCCCTTTCCCACCCCTGCCCTGACTTATGTCGCCGTTTGTTGCCGCCTACGCACCCACTGGCCCTCCACCCAGGACTACGGATGGGCGGGCATCCACCCCATTGGAGTGGGAGAGCCATGGCTCAATCCCATTCCAACTCCCCCAAGCTGGAACCCCGGTGACCAGAGTTCATTCCCGAACCTGGGTCGCCCGCATAGCGTGGGGTAAGGCACCAGCATCTCAGCCCTATGTGCTACCGGACTGGCTCCCTACTAAACCATTTTTACCTAATTTAGCAAGGGGTTTACTGTTTCAAATATATACAACTCACAGAAAACTGAGCACTTTCACTTTCCATTTCTGTCTATACCTTTCACCTTAATCAGTTCCAGTTGAAGGAACTGCAGTTTTACCTTTCACACAGTTTCCTTGGTATAGTAGCCCTACTGGGCTTCTATACTGCATTGTTTTGGGGAATCATTTTTATATTTTTAAGGTTCTATCAAATTGGTGTGTTAGAGAGACCTTATGAATCTTCAGAACATTTTAAAAACGTTTTCTAGCTCCTGGCAAGGGCAGATTGCCACAATCTTTGTTTCAAATGTCTAGGTCCAGAATATGACTTTATAAATTATAAGTCCTGTCAAATCTTTTGCCCAAAAACCTCATTAAAAGGGTGAAAATGTTAAAAAGAAGCATACCTTCTTTGTCTGCCTCTGTTACCTAAAAATGATATATATAAAAAAAAGGCTCTGAGGGAGTTCCCAGCAATGGTGGTACGCACGCTTCTGAAGAGTCCATCTCCTCATGTTAAACAACAAATAATGTTAAAAGTGACAAGAAAAAAGATAAAGTTGCAGAGTCATCAGATATGCTTGATAAAGATGATTCAGACGTCAGGGTGTCTGAAAGGGGGAATTCTGAATCCAGTGTTGGGAAAAAGTATAAATAAAAAAGCCTCAGAGCAGACACTGGAAGCGGGGTCTGTCAAAAAGTAATTTAAAGAAAAGAATTGCACTGCCACTCCTCCTGAATGGAGAAAAGAGCAGGCAGATGGCTCGGATAAAATTACTTCATCAGTTGACATCTTAAGATACCTGCCACTACCACCCCAGGCTCAGGCTTCAACCAATCTTCCCATGGAGGAGGAAGAGAAAGTAGAATATTATGTACCAATGGAGGAAGGTGACCTCATGGAATTAGAGTGTGCACACCTGAGCAAGATTTTGAACCTTCTCCATGGCATAATGACGACTGCTCATCTTTTTCCTCATTTGTCAAACAAATGGCCGATACCCTCAGCATCCTCCCATAGAGACAGAGGAGGAGGATGAATATTATGCTGATTTTACGGACATGCTGGGAGTACTCCACTAAGAAGAGTGCTACTTCCCACACATACACCACTCAAGGCCATATCAAAAATCATGTCTGCACCCACTTTAGCTGCAGCCATTGGTAAGGAAATAGAAAGAAAATATCAGGTGGACAAGCAGGGAATGGAATACCTGTATGCCCATCTGATCATCACAGAGTAGTCCACACTGCTGCTTGTGAGTTGTGAGGGAGCAAAAATCACTCTAGTTGCGCAGCCCCCTGAAAAAGACTCAAAAAAATTGGATTCTATTGCCAGAAAAGGTTTATGCTACAGCTTCATTGCTTATCAGGCAGGCAGCTTGCTCAGCACATATAGCAGAGTACCAGGAAAGTACTTAGGAACACAGTTCTGGCACTGGCAGGAAGAGTGGATGGTGAACTGGGCAGGACCTGATTGCCACAGCAAGATTAGCCCTGCATGCCACAAAAATCACTTTCAAAAGTAATAATGAGAAGGAAAAGGCCTTTGCCTCCACCAGATCCTACGGAAGGGTAGGCAGAGGCAGGGATACTTCCCAAGAGCCTTTGTCTCTATGAGTACCAGTCACAAAGAGGTTACTGTAGAGGAAGGGAAAAAAGAGCTTCCAGACATAATACTGCAGCTTCAGCGCCTAAGCCCAACCAGAATAAAACCCCTGACAGTTTTGCCCTAGTCACCAACCATTGCCAGTGGTAGGAAGACTGGCACACTACTTCCAGGAATGGGTAAACATTACCACAGACAAGTGGGTACTGGAAGTAGTGGGTCTGGTGTTGTGTGTGCAGGTCAAACACTTCTCAAACCATCAGAAACACAGAGGTTTTCCAGCCAACTTTCCCACAGAATAAAGCCTGCTGGAACTTTAAGTTTGGAGTAATAAAAAAAAAACTGTTAATATCAAAAGCCCTAGAAAACATCCCTGCCTTTCAATGGGCATGAGCCTATTCTCAGGATACATCCTGGCGCACAAGAAAACAGGGGAGTGGCAACCAATTTTAGATCTCAGTTTTCTGAACAAACATTTGAAAAAAGAGAAATTCAGGATGGTCACACTAAGGACAGTGATGCCATCATTGCACATAGACCATTGGTTGGGCTCCCTGGATCTGAAAGATGCCTATTTTCATATCCCAATCAGGCCACCCCACAGAAGATATCTCAGATTCAAGCTGGGGAACTACCAATACCAGTTCACAGCTCTTCCATTTGGTCTTACCTCAGCTCCAAGGGGTTTCACAAAGTGCTTGGCTGTGGTGGCAACTCACCTGCAAAAACAAGGCATGGTGGTTTTCCTATACCTGGGTGACTGGCTAGTCTTAGGAAAAACAGAGGAAGAGGCAAGGTGTTCAGTTTAGTTGGTAAAAAGCACCTTGGAGAAACTTGAATTCTTAAGCCTGCAGAAGTCCTGGCAAGAGCTTGTTCAAGTACTGGACTTCATAGGAGCAGAGCTTGAACACCCTGCAGGGAAAAGCTTTCCTCCCACCGGCCAGAGTTGCAGATTTGATTACAACAGCAGAGTTTTTCACAGCAGGTCAGTCAAGGCCTACAAGAGACTTCCTGCATTTACTAGGCCACATGGCAGCATCCACAGCTGTGATTCTGTGGGCCATGTTACAAATGAGAGATATCCCGTACCACTTGAGGGACAACTGGTCTCAAAGATGGGATCAGCTTTCAAATCTAGTGCCAGTGACAAAAGCACTAGTTAAGTTTTTGGAATGGTGGAAGGAAGAAAACAGCCTTAGAGAGGACATTCCCTTCTTTCAGCAGTCACCAACTAGTATTCTTACTACAGGTGCCTCTTCCTTGGCGTGGGATGCCCACCTGTAGGACGTCACAGTGAGTGACACAGGAAGCCCACAGGAGTCATTAGAACACATCAACCTCCTGGAGCTCAGAGCAGTACTGCAAGCAATCCAGTATTTCTCCTTCCAGCTACAGGGTCAGTCTGTCCAAATCAGGAAGGAGAATACCACATCAATGTACTAAATGAACAATTCCAAAAGAAAGCCGCGCTACCACTATGGAAGTGAGGGCTGCCAAGCCCTAAAACGATCAAATATTTAGAAAAATGCGGTACACAGGTAAACAAAAAAATGCCAAAATTCCAGTTTAAGTGCAAATGCTGTGCATTTTATTGTCTGGCCAAAATCGTAGCCGCACCGACAATACCCCTGCACTTCAGCGGTTAGGCCTTCATTAGGGGGTGTGGCTTTGGAGCAAATGAAGCCCATTTTTAAATCCAGATGGCTATGACATCACAATAAAGTGACACTTGTGCAATGAGAATACAGACATAAATAATTATCTTAAATACAAATGCACAAAATGCAAAACAGAATATTTGCAATTGCAACATAACATTATTCAAGCTCTTCAGTAAATCTTTCAATATCATTTATAATCTATATTGCAAATGTGAGCATGAATATAATCATTTCTTTTCAAAACCTCATTATTCAGTTTCCGTGTGCAGGAAATACTGTATATAACAAAAAGAACAAGGCTACAGGGTAAAGCAGAAAAGAATAAAGGGGAGAGGGATAAAAGGGGGGGTAGGGAAGGGGAAAGATGTGGGGAAGAAAAGATGGGGAGGGGGAGAGGGGGGTATAGAAAGTCTGGTACATCGTTGGTGGAAGTAAATAGAAGCAAGGAGTGTGAAACTGCAGAGATGTGATCGCCATGTACATATGTCACCATCAACGGTGGGGATCCAACATTAGTGTAACATCATTCTATGGCTCCTAGAAGAAAGCACAAGAGAGAGTAAGAAGTACAGCCATAATTCTCATCACTGTTATACATGTTATTCAGTTTCTAGCTGTCTCAAAAATGGTTTCAGAATAGTTTCAGATCCCATTGTTCATTTAAGCCATCAGGTTTTCACTTTGTAATCTGTATCTGACAAACGGTTGAGAGGTATGGCCAAGAGTCCAGCAGTATGCTACTGTTGCCTGATTAACACTACCCCAGCTGCTGCTTTAAAGTCTGAAAACAGCGTGTCCTTTAAATCCTTCCTTTCTGCAGAGCTCTGCTGTGGCAGTCTTTGGAGGAGGGGCATGTGGGACGGAGCTCTGTAGTGTGAACAATGCTGTGATTCACAGTGCTGAGATGCTGTGATTCACAGTGCTGAAATCGGAGCTGATAGAAGAGAAGGGGCGTGAAGTATGCAAATTACATATGCCCCTTCTCTTCTGCTGTTGGCTCCAATTTCAGCATTGTGAATCACGCTGGCATTGCACACTACGGAGCTCCGTCCCACATGCTTCTCCTCCAAAGACTTCCACAGCAGAGCGGGTACCCACGTCCCCCGAGAGCCCTGATAAGGAAGCATGTAAAGAGAAACTGAGGGAGGCGAGTAAGGTGATCAAGAAGGCTAAAGCATTATTGGCTGATACCTCGAGCCACCAAAGACTGTATCACCCTACCTTTAGAATTGAGCATTTGGCTGGGCTCACGCTATCTCAGCTTCCCCTTTTGAATTTTCAATTGTAACTGCTCTGTCTTGCTTCTCTGTGCCTTTTCTATCCCTGATTTTGAACTCCTGTCAATGTAAAACTGCATACTTTTCCCCCTGAATTTGAAAGGTTCTTAATGTAAAACTGCAGATGTGCTGTTGGAACTGTATGTTAGAGCTGTACTGCTTTTTATGTTTGCTTGCACACATGTGCAAGAAACATAGTGCCATCATCCGAGTTTTCGGAGGTGTGGCAACCCTCTTTCAATTCAGGCAGTGTGTTTGCAGGCGCGGCCGTAGTTCTCCAGTGCCTGCTCTAGCTGTCTGTGACAGCTCCAAAATGCAGTGGAGTACAGTTGAAAGGGGGAGCTACACTTCAGTAAGCATTAATAAGATATTGCCTGCTCATGCGCGCTCCCCCTACACACACACACACACACACACACACACACACACACACACACACGCATGCATACGCGTGCTGCCCACCCCACGCGACACACACTGTATAGCCGGGTGCTCAATCCTCTGGCCGGCCGTGCTGCGCCCAAAAGTTTTTCCACATGCCACGCTGGGTGCCCAGCCCAGCGTGGCAACTCATCGTGATAGCCGATGGGGTGCCCAATCCCTCGCTGGCTCCACTGTCCCCCCGAGAGTATAGGGTGCCACGCTGGGAGCCCACCCCAGCATGGCAACAGATGCTATGGGCCAATGGGGGCGCTAGTCCCCTGTCGGCTCCACGCTCTCAACCAGTCAGTTCCTTGTGCCACGCTGGGAGCCAACCCCAGCGTGGCAAACGCCCCGCTGCCATTAAAAACAAAACAAAACCTGCAACAAAACTGTCCTCGGCGCTTTCCCTGCCCCTCCCACAACCCGCACTCCACCCACTGCGCACCCTGCCTCCCCACACCCCTCACCCCATACTTACCTCTGGACCTCGGCTCGATGATCTTTGGTGGACCGGGAACACGTCTGCACTCTTCAAAGCCAACCGCGAACAGAGGAAATGCCGGTAAGCTGTATAATGGGATAGACAGGGTTTTTCAACTTTGCTGCATATCTCCGGCATTTTTTGGAATTTTTGCACCAAATTTTCAACATGGGGTTTTTGGGACCCCTTCTCATGATTGTTGTCGCTGTCTTGGCATTATTCGGGCCCGAAGGGTGATTTCGCAGTCACTGCGCAAAATCACCTTTCAGGACCGATTAACGAAACGTCACTGCCAGTGTTCATTAGGTGGGCTCTCAAGAAGCGTATTTTGAAAATTTGGTGGAAAATTCCAAAAATGACTGTTTTATTTAGCCAGTATGCTGGCGCAGTTCCTATGCACTGTAAAGTTCAATATTTTCACTCCAGATTTTCAACATTGCCATTTTACCCACCTTCTTATGAGTAGTACAGCTGTCATTTTTCACATCTCACCCAAAACGTAGTTTCCGCCCATGTAGCACACAATGGCGCAGTCGGTGTGCAAAATCAATGTATGGGACAAATTAAGAAAATCACAGTGACACTGTTCATGAGCAGAGGTCTTAAAATGGCTATGTTGAAAATTTGGTGAAAAATTCCTAAAAGTGACTATTTCTGACGTGCGTTGTGCAGTTCCTCGCGCTCGTAAGTTCGCGAATTTTAAATATTTTCACTCCAGATTTTCAACATTGCCATTTTATTACACTTCCTTATGAGCAGTACAGCTGTCATTTGTCACATCTTGCCCAAAACATGTTTCTGCCCATGTAGCGCACAATGGCGCAGTCGGTGTTCGAAATCAATGTATGGGACACATTAAGAAAATCACAGTGACACTGTTCATGAGCAGAGGTCTTAAAATGTCTTTGTTGAAAATTTGGTGAAAAAATTCCTAAAAATGACTGTTTACGAGTGTGCGTTGCGCAGTTCCTACGCACGCTCGTAACTTTGCGAATTTTCAATATTTTCAATCCAGATTTTCAACATTGCCATTTTATTACACTTCCTTATGAACAGTACAGCTGCCATTTTTCATATGTCGCCTCAAAATGCTTTGACATGAGCGCATAATGGTGCAGTCGGTGTGCGAAAGCAATGTTTGGGACAGATTAAGAAAATCTCAGTTACACTGTTCATGAGCAGAGGTCTTAAAATGGCTATGTTGAAAATTTGGTGACAAAAGTCCATAAAATGACTGTGTTACGAGTGAGCATTGCGCAGTTTCCACGCACCTTCGTAAGTTCATGACTTTGTAATATTTTCAGTCCAGATTTTCACCAGTGGCATTTTTCCACACTTCCTTATGAACAGTACAGCTGTCATTTTTCACAACATGGCCTAAATGTGTTTTCACACTTTCAGCGCAGAGATGCGTGGTCGCTGTGGGAAATCATTGTTCGACAGATAAAGAAAATCACAGTGACACTGTTCATGATCGAGGTCCCAAATGCTGTGTTGACAATCTGCTGTAAAATCCCAAAACTAATTACATTACGGTGTATGTTACACAGTTTCTATGCACTCCGTGACTTCACCAGTTTTTTTTAATATTTTTCCTGCAGATTTGCAACATTGCCATTTTTTACACCTCCGATGAACAGTACAGCTGTCATTTTTTACATCCTTTTCGGAATGTTTTTGCACCTGTGGTGCTAAATGCCGTAGTCGCTGTGCATAAGCAGCTTTCGGCTAACAACCTGATATTGCCACTGTTCATGAGGTGGGGTCACAAAAAAACCATGTTGAAAATTTGGAGTGAAAATACCAACGAATGCCTGAGGTATTAGGGTTTCCAACCATAACATCCAACCCTGTAGAGAATGACAGGCATCAGGGGTGTGACTTAGGATTCTTGCTTGTAATGCTCATACCATTCCACACCCTGCAGCCAGTGAGAGGCATCGAGGTATGCCTTGGACTCTTCAGCCCCAAAGTTCACCCCATTCTCCTATACCGCACCATCTCATCATATTTCCTGATGGAATGGGGAGCGCATAAGGGCCAAAGACCCCAAGGCACACCGTGACACTTGTAAGTGTCTGCAGGTTGGGGTGTGGTGAAATGGCGTGGCCGTTATGCCTGACGACCCAAAGGCACACCCCAATGCCTGTCTCACTCTGCAGGGTGGTGGTGGGGTTGGCTTCAGTTCAGTACTTCACTGCCATTCCTATTACGCAGCTCTGTAACTTCTACACTGCCAATGCCAGCAAGCAAACATTCGGTATTAACAAATGCTTGTTTATTTTGTGTGCGTGTGTCCATTTTCTCATTAGCAGATTATAAAGATCTGCGACTAGATGGACATTTGTTCTTTTGTAGTGTCCTGTCCCTTCAATTTTCCTACATCCTTTTATCTACTTGTACTTCTCCCTTGCTTTAACAACTGCATCTCCTGCAGGGACACACACTAATCTCCTGCTGACCCAGGTGTGCTTTCTCTGTCACCACCCTGGGTTTGAACTCCTGACCCTCCACTGCGGAGGCTTACGCCCTATTCTCTACGCCACTGGAGCAGCCACTTTGGCTGTGTACTTTTTCATTACTTCTACCTTTCCTATCCCCTACTGTCTAAAGCCACACACCCCTGATACTTTGACAGTCTAGTTACCTGTCACTAAACTTGCTCTACAGTATGAGATGGGCTGTGCTACCACTGCTGGCAGCCTCACTGCTAGGCACCCTACTCCTTGGTGCTTTCATACTTTCCATAGAACAGAAGCTCCTATCCTGCCTTACCCCCCCTTCACCCCTGAGACCCCCCCGTCCCACTGTCAGGTGAGAGGGTACCCCCATGGGCCTTGCTTTTTTTGCATTTCTTTCCAAACAGGATGCCTGCCATCTTGGCTTCTTCTTTTTCTCTACTACTATCCCCCTTCCACATTTGCCCATGGCATATCACCTGCTCTTCTCTTTGCTTCTACTAGAAGGAGACATTGAGAACAACCCTGGCCCCCCTTGTACCACCATTGATCACTCAAATCCTATATGGAACTCCTCCTTTGGATTGAAGTTCGCACACATCATCCTCTGCAGCCTCTCCTCCAAATTCATTGACCTTGAACCCTGGGTCGCCCTATACAAGCCACATATGCTAGGCATCTCTGAAATGTGGCTAAAACCCCATCTCTCTGATGCTGCCTACTATCTTAAGGATACTCCCTGCTGAAGCATGACAGGCCTGGTAAGAAAAAGGGTGGTGGGGTGGCTCTCTACATCCGTAAGCCTCTCTCTGCTACCCCCGTCCTCCACTCCAACCCTAGCTCAACCAGTGAGTGGCTCCTGGTGGAGCTGACCATAGGTGCAGCAAAAAAGATGTATGTGGGTTGCTGCTATAACCCTCCTCCAGGATGCCCAGCAGGTCTCACCACCTACCTTGAAGGGATGGGGAGCATGTCCCCCGCCAGGGACACCATCCTCCTTGGGGATTTCAACCTGGACTGGCTTAGTGTCCAGGATCATGATTACTCAAACCAACTCAAGCTCATAACCTAGTCCAAATTATCACCATCCCCACCAGGCACAACCCTAGTACCCAAAACCATACACTTCTTGACTGGGTAATCACCAATAGAGAGGACAGGGTGCTCCTATTGGGCACTCTGTCTGATGCCATTAGCGATCACTCCCCCTATTACCTGGTCTGGGCCTCTAAGGCCAAGCGCCCACCCCTAAACTACTCTCCTTCCGTAATTTCAATCACCCAGACATCCCGTTCCTCCTTTATGATGCTCGAGCGATAAACTGGTCAGCTTTCTACACCCTCTCTTGACATGTCCGAGGCTGAGAGTTTCTTCACAACCGCACTCCTCCGTCTCCAAAATCAGCATTTCCCCCTGGCTATTTGCTGAGTTAGGAGTGACTGTATGCGCTGGGTTACCAAAGATCTCCTGGCCATGATCAAGGAAAGGGATAAGCTATGGTCAGCCTACAGAAAAGCCCCTTCCCCTGCCTGATGGAACGAATAACAGCAGCTACGAAATCTTTGTAAACAGTCAGCCCTTGCCAAAAAGTGTGCCTTCTTCCAAGGCAAACAAAGGGACAGTCTTGGTGACCCCATCGCTTCTGGGGCAAGGTCAGCTCATTGCTCGGTCCACGCACTCATAACCCTATTATTCACCTTGACATTCCCTCTGGCCATCTGGCCGACCCCGTTGCTGTGGCCAAGGCCTTCAATAAAAAATTCACAAACCTGTCTGCCCTCCTTAACAAGCTGCCACCCCTGGTGACCACTGGTCTCTCTGATCATCCCTCCCACCCGTACCCCTCAAACTCCTCCCCTCTTTCTACTTCCAGACCATCACTCCCAGGGACACTGCCAAACTGCTGTAGAGCCTGCCTAGACGGGGCAGCCCAGGCAGCGATGGTCTTTTCTCTACTATGCTTAAACTTATATCACCTGCCATCTTAAAACCACTCACCTACCTCTTTAACCTGACATTGACTACCTCCTTAGTGCGCAGCACTCGGAAGCATGCCATGGTGGTCCTGATTTTTAAGACTGGTGATCCACTATCCCCAGGTAACTATTGACCTATATCCTTGCTCCCCCACCTTTGTAAGCTCCTGGAAAGGATTGTCCACCAACAACTGTCTGACTATATTGACACACAACCTATTGTCCAGACAGCAGCACGGCTTCCATAAACATTACTCCACAACATCTACTCTTGCCCTGTTTACCAATCATATTCTTAGGAACATGGACCTTGGAATGGCAATGGGTGCCGTCTTTGTCAACCTGTCTAAAGCTTTTGACCTAGTTGACCACACCCTGTTACTCTCCTCCTTCCGCACCCTTGGCTGCTCTACTGAGACCACGTGGTAGTTCCAAAGTTACCTTTCAGATAGATCTCAGTCGGTATGTGTAGGACCTTCTACATCCCCTGCCCTCCCAGTCACTACCAGTGTACCCCAGGGCTCCATCCTGGGCCCACTCTTATTCTCCCTGTTTATAAACTCTCTCCCCTCTGACCGTCTCACTTGTGATGCCCTATTTTATGCAGATGACCTTGTCCTCTTTACTAGTGACAAGGCTCTTGAGAATATATCAAGGGCTTTATCCAATAACTACTCTGTGGTGCTTGCTTGAAGCCCACCACTGATTTTGCCCCCGCCAGCTCCACTGGCACACCATTCCAGGTGTCCCTCACTCTTTCAGTGAAGAAGTACTTCCTCACATCCTTCTTAAATTTCCCCCTTCAGCTTCTTTACATAGAAACATAGAATTTGACGGCAGATAAGGACCGCTTGGCCCACCCAGTCTGCCCATTTCCCTACCTAATGGATATGCTGCAGATCCTAGTTAACCAGCAGCCTACTTCTTCCTACCCCCACCCCATAGAATTGCCTTATGACTGTCCCATGCATGCTTGAATTCCACCACTGTTTTTGACTCCACAACCTCCTCCGGAAGGCCATTCCATGCATCCACAACCCTCTGTGTGAAAAAATACTTTAAATTACCTCTGAGCTGCCCTCCTCTATCTTCAAATTGTGCCCTTGTTCTTGCACACCTCTTTTTTGAAAGATGCTACCCTCTTGGACTTTGTTGATTCCCTTGAGGTACTAAAAGTTTCTATCATGTCCCCCCTCTCCCTCCTTTCCTCGAGGCTATACATATTATGCTCCTTAAGTCTCTCTTCATATGTCTTCTGGTGCAGACCCTGCACCATTTTAGTTGCTCTCCTCTGGACAGCTTCCATCCTGTCTATGTCTTTGCGGAGATTGGGTCTCCAGAACTGCACACAGTACTCCAGATGGGGTCTCACCAGCTGTCTGTACAGAGGGATAATAACTTCCTGTTTTCTACTGGTGATGCCTCTCCCTATGCATCCCAGTATCCCCCAGCCCTCCTTGCTGCCCTCTCACATTGCTTGCCCACCTTTAGGTCATCTGATATGACTACCCCAGGTCCCTTTCCATTTTTGTTGTTGTTAGTGTCTCACCCCCCTCATTGTGTACTCTTCCCCTGGGTTTTGTTTCCCAGGTGCACTACCTTGCACTTCTTTGCATTGAATCTAAGCTGCCATACATTTGACCATTCCTCTAACCCAAGCGTCCTTCTCATCCTTTCCACCCACTTTGTGCATCAACTCTGTTGCAGATCTTGTGTCATCTGCAAAGAGACATACTTTTCCTTCCAGTCCCTCTGCAATGTCGCTTATAAAGACATTGAAGAGGACCGGTCCCAATACTGAACCCTGCGGAACCCCACTAGTAACCCCGCTTTCTTCAGAGTGGACTCCATTTACTATTACTCTCTGTGTCCTATTCCCCAGTCAATTCTTTACCCAGGCTGTCATCTTGGGACCCACTCCCAGGCTGGCTAACTTGTATGTTAATCTTTTGTGTGGGACTGTGTCAAATGCCTTGCTAAAGTCTAGGTAGGCCATGTCCACAGCCCCTCCCTGATCTACTACTTTGGTCACCCAGTCAAAGAAATCTATCAAATTCGTCTGGCATGACCTTCCCGCTGTGAATCCATGCTGCCTTGGCTCCTGTGCCCCTCTGGCCTCTAGATACTTGACAGTTCTTTCCTTCAGAAGTGATTCCATCATTTTCCCTATCACTAAGGTTAAACTAACAGGTCTGTAGTTTCCTGCTTCTGCCATGCTCCCACTTTTGTGAAGGGGAATCACATCTGCCCTCCTCCAGTCCTCGGGTACCACCCCATCCTCCCATGATTTGTTAAAGAGGGTAGTCAGTGGTGTCACTAGTTCTACCCTTAGTTCTTTTAGAATTCTGGGATGAATCCCATCAGGCCCCATTGTTTTGTCCACCTTCAGTTTTAAGAGTTCTTTCAGAACCCTTTCTTCTGTAAATGGGTTGGTATCAACTTCTGTAACCAGAGTGTTTCTATTATTTGTTTTAGGTGCGTCCCCCTCTTCATTTGTAAATACTGCATGCCCTATTCTCCTTGTGCTCCTTTTGGTTGATATCAGACTCTTCCAGTTATTATATAGTTATAAAATTTTTTATGTATTTTTTTTTAATTCTTTGGTAACCAGGTAAATGGTGACCCCTTGTAATGACTGGATATACACTCCAGATAAAATGCCATAATAATGTGCTGAATTCTGTAGTAAATCTATAACGGGTTATTACTACATTTTCCTCCTTGCGCTCTCACTTCACTGACGTGCAAAAGAAATTACAGTGGCTGGAGACCTGTTTTTCACTGTTTATCCACACAACAGAGCCATACTGCCACACTTACATTTTTGCCTTTGGCGATACCGTCTCCATCAATCACAGCAGCAGCCACCTAAGACACACTTCTTAACAAAAGGAAAACGTTAAGCAAAAGTCCCTTACTACCACAGCTGCTCAGGGACACACTCGCACCTAACTCAGATGGCAGCTTACGATTTTTGTCTCTATGGAAATCGTGCACCAGTTATTATGAAAGAATAATGCCTGTGCAAGGTTTGTGCTGTGAGGCGAGGTGTGTGAAAAATCCTCATATCACACACCTGCAAAGGCATTATTCTCTATGTATTTCCTGACATTTCTTTCTTTATTACTTAATACATTTGCAGGAAGTCCAGCTCTTTGCCTTTTAAACTTCATCTGTTCCAGTTGCTTTTCTTGTGTTGAAGTCATAATCCCTGGTTGTGACATCACAGCCTGTTGCCGCATTACTGATCCTGATGTCACCAGAAGTGGATTGTGACTTGAAGGCAGGAAAACCATCAATAACAGTTTAAAAGGTTATGAGCCTTTTTCATGGAAAATGTCTCCAATAATAAAACTTGAATGTCCAGAAAAGTGAATTTTTGTGGGACTTTGTGTAACTTTTTTCTGATGTCAACTGTGATGACTTTTGCTTGATTGCATTTTTTTTTCATGATTCTTTTTATATTTCAGCCACATTATGGAACACTTAGAAGGTGTTATTGACAAGCCTGAATCCGAGATGTCACCGCAAGAACTCCAGCTTCATTATTTTAAAATGCATGATTACGATGGCAACAACTTACTTGATGGATTAGAGTTAGCAACAGCTATTACACATGTGCACAGGGAGGTAAGGAAAACCGCTAAGTGCCTGATTCAGGGAAATTGAATTCTGTAGCTGCTGTGGTTTCTGTTTTTCATAAACCTTAGGTTGGCAATCAGATCCTTCCATCAGTGAGCCATGTGAAGCAAAAAGTTTAGACTGCACCATGTGTTGAAAAATTTTTTTTTCATGAGTTTCTTTTTAGGTCCCTATCGTGCACCACTTAATTCACCATATATGCTCCCATTTCCTGCATATAAATGGTGAGCAAAATACTTACACCCTTACAAACAGAGAAATGTTCGCCAAAAAGGACTGCTTGGTCCACCCAGTCTGCCTAGATTTTCCCTACCTCTTCTGTCTCCACAGACCCTACCTGGTCTATGTTGGCCCTGTCTACCTATTTTCCATTATTCCCTTATGCCTATCCCATGCATGTTTGAAGCCCCCCTACTGTTTTTGCTCCCACCACCTCTGCTGGCAGACGGTTCAGGCATCCACCATTCCTTCAGTGAAGTAGTACTTCCTCATATCCCTCTTACACTGCCCCCCCTTCCAGCTTCATTGCATGCCCTCTTGTTCTGGTGCACTTCCTCATTTAAAATAGACTCTCCACCTGTACTCTGTTCACCTCTGTGAGGTACTTGTAGGTCTCCATCATGTCCCCCATCTCCTTCCTCTCTTTGGGGTTGTACATGTTAAGATTCCTCAGTCTCTTCTCGTAGGGCTTTTGATGTAACCCCTCGACCATTTTAGTTTCCCAGTTCTGGACTGCTGCCACCTTGCTTTTGTCGTTTCTGAGATGCGGCCTCCAGAACTGGACACAGTACTCCAGGTGGGGTCTCACTAGCGACCAAAACCATGGTAACACATCTTTCTACTGGTGATACCTCTCCATATGCATCCCGCTGGCCCTGCCCACTGCCTTATCACACAGCCCGCCACTTTAAGATCATCACATATGATAACCCCAAGGTCTCTTTCCTGCTTACTGACCGGGGGGAGTTATTAGGAGAGGAGGCAACAAAAATTGGAAGGCCATGTGCACAAATGCCCGCAGTCTGGGAAACAAAATCCTGGACCTAGTGGCCCTGATGGCTGAGGCGGACGTGGACATTGTCACTATTACCAAGACATGGTTCATGGGAAAACATGACTGGCATATGGCAATACCAGGTTACACTCTGTTCAGGAGGGACAGGGTGGGTAAAAAGGGAGGAGGAGTGGCTGTCTACATCAGGGAAGGAAGTAAGGCAACTGAGGTACAGGGAATGCAGGGAGAAATGGAGGCACTGTGGATCACCCTGGTGATGGGAAATGGCACTGTCATTCGCACTGCTGTGATCTGCAGACCTCCCACATAAGGGGAAGAGCTGGACAGGGTACTTGTAGAAGCCATCCAGAGGATGACAACTAAAGGGGAGGTGCTGCTAGTAGGAGACTTCAGTCTTCTGGATGTGGATTGGAGCAATGAGGCTGCAGCCTTAAACAGGAACAGAGACATACCGGATGCCCTGCAGGAAGCGTGCCTAAGACAGCTAATGACAGAACCCACCTGAGAGGGAGCAACCTTGGCCCTGGTACTCACCAATGTGGACAGAATTACTGATGTAAAAGTGGGAAGCCATCTGGGATCAAGCGATCACAGTATGGTCTGGTTCAATGTAAGAACAGCAGAAGGGTCAAACTACATGAAATCAAGGGTCTTGGATTTCAGGCAGGCCGACTTTGCAGAGATGGGAGAATGTCTTGGGAAATCACTGGCAGGAAAGGAGAAAGGGGGGGGGGGACAATGGGAAAATCTTAAGGGAGCCATAGCAGAGGCAACAAGCCATTGCATTAGGCAAGTAAGCAAGACAAAGAGAAAGAAAAAACCCTATGGTTCTCAAAGGAAGTGGCCGAGAAGGTAAGGGTGAAAAGGGTGGCATTCAGGAGGTACAAGGAAATGCTGAGCTAAGAAGACAGAGAACTGTATCTGGAAAAGTAGAGGGAGGTGGGGAAATCAGTCAGGAGCGCAAAGGCACAAGCAAGAAAAAATAGCCCAGGCAATAACAAAAGGGGACAAGAACTTTTTTAGGTACATTAGTGAAAGAAAAGATTAAGGGTGAGATTGAGAGACAAAGGAGGGATGTGTGCAAAGGGGGACCAAGAAAAAGCAGAAATCCTTAACAAGTATTTTTGTTCAGTATTCACAGAGGAAGGGGAAGGGGAGGGACCACAGTTAGGCAAAGGAAGCACCACTGGGAGGGAGGCGGACACCAGTCCACTTAAAGGAAACTACACCCTCATTTCATTTGTTTCCATGTCAACAGACAACTCCTTTTCTGTAGCTGTTAGGGTTATATGGGTTAGCCTTAATTTGTTTTCACTGCTCATGGTAGCCCCTGTGATTGCCCTGGGGGTCTCCATTTCATGGTTGTTGAAATCTCATTGTCCATGAGCACTGCATTAGCATATGAGAACATGATGTCAGATCAACCATTTATATCATGGATTTCTATGCTGAAAGAACAAATACCCTGCAAAAACTCTCTGGAAACTCATAAACTGAATGGAGTTTAAAGGGGAAAATTCTGCATTATAACTTAGATAGTTTGCAAAGCTTACTGAAGGTAAATGTGGTATTTCACACCTTCTTGGAGCTTTTTTCTTTGAAGACTAATTAAGCAGACAGGCATACTGGGGAGTTTAAAGGGTGATTACGCATTATGTTCTCATATGCTAATGCAGCCCTCATGGACAATGAGATTTCAACAAACACAAAATGGAGCCTCCCATGACAGTAACAGGGCCTAGTATGAACTGTGAAAACTGACTAAATCATTTGCATACATCTTTAACATCTATATGAAAGAGTTGTCTGTTGACATGAAAACAAATATCATTTGGAAGATATGAGGGTGTAGTTTTCTTTTAAGGAAGAGAGAGTCTTAAAGGAACTTGCTAATCTGAGAGTGGACAAGGCAATGGGGTCAGATAGAATACATTCCAGAGTATTAAAGAACTCAGGGAGGTGCTGGAAGCACCACTGACAGCCCTGTTCAACAGTTCACTGGAAACAGGTGTGGTACCAAAGGACGAGAGGAGGGCAAATGTAGTCCCTCTCCACAAAATTGGGAGCAGGGAGGCAATTACAGGCCAGTCAACCTGACCTTGGTGATGGGGAAGCTAATGGAATCACTACTAAAAGAAAGGTTTATGATATATCTCGAATCCAGCAGAGCACAGGATCCGAGGCAGCATGGATTCATGGCAGGAAGATTGTGTCAAACAAACCTGATAGATTTCTTTCACTGGGTGACTAGGGAGGTGGATCAGGAAGGGGTGGTAGATGTGGCCTGCCTGGATTTCAGCAAGGCCTTCGACACTGTCCCACATAGGCTAATAAATAAGTTGGGCAGCCTAGGAGTGGACCCCAGGGTGGTAAACTGGGTCAAAAAATTGACTGAGCGATAGGAAACAGAGGGTGGTGGCGAACAGAGTTCAATCCGAAAAGAGGGGGGTCAACAGCGGGATCCTGCAGGGATCAGTGCTTGGATCAGTCCTCTTTAACGTCTTCATAAGCAACATTGCAGAGGGGCTGGAAGGGAAAGTGTGTCTCTTTACAGATGACACGAAGATGTGCAACAGGATTGACACTCCAGGAAGGTTAGAGAAAATGAGAAGGGACCTACGCAGGCTTGAGGAGTGGTCAAGGGTGTGGCAGCTAAGACTCAATGCAAAGAAGTGCAAGATCATACACTTGGGACACAGAAATGTGGGGGAGGAGTACATGATGGGGGGGGAGGTACTGATGGCCACCAAACAGGAAAGGGACCTTGGTGTAATCATATCTGATGATCTGAAGTTTACCAAACAATGTGAGAAGGCTGTGAGGAGAGCCAGTGGAGTGCTGGGGTGCTGCACCTAAAGTCAAATGAGGGGAGTATGGAGGATCTCGATATGTATTCCCTGGAGGGGGGGGGGATATAATAGAGACTTTCAGATACCTCAAGGGTGTAAATAAGGTACAAGAGGGTAGCATCTTTCAAAAAAAAAAAAAATTGCTCAAGAACAAGGAGCCATGATACAAAAATGAAATGAAATATGAAAATGGAGGGTGGTAGAGTTAGGAATAACGTGAGAAAACATTTTTTCACGGAAAGGGCGGTGGATCCATGAAACAGCCTCCAGGCAGACGTTGTAGGGACAAAAACGGTAGGAGAATTCAAAAATGCATGGGGCATACATAAAGGAAGTCTAGCGATAGGAAAGAGAGGGTAAGCCTCAGATCATTTAAGATATGCAGTATATGAAACAGGGAAAATGGGCAGACTAGGTGGGCCAAGCAGTCCTTATCTGCTGTCAATTCTATGTTTCTGTGTATGAGTCCCCCCCATTTTATACTTAGCTATTGGGTTTCTATGCCTAGGTGCATGATTCTGCACTTTTTGAAGTTGAACCCCAGCTGCCATGCCCTCGACCACTCCTTGAGTTTTCTGAAGTCTGTACTAATTCTCTGCACACACCCCCCCACCCCCGACTATCCACCCTGTTCCAGATTTTGGTGTTATCTGCAAAAAAGCATACCTTTCCTTCCAGTTCTTCTGCAGTGTCACTTATGAGGACATTGAAGAGGACCAGTCCCAGTACTGAGCCCCGTGGCACTCCTTACCAGTCATCATGTGTCCCCACCTGTGGCTTGTGTGCTTTACTCCTGCTGCAGGCATTATTGGAATATGGAACAGGCTAGAAATGGGCTTTTTACAAACTAGTAGGCCTACCTGCTACTAGTAAGTAAGTAAGTAAACTTTTATTTGTTGAGCGCCCATTCCGTGGTGCTCAGTATGCTGTACAAGGGTCAGGACAGTTCATAATTAAAGCAAATCCAAAATAAAAACTCATATTAAATATCTTACTAATAAAACACTGGTTTGAAATAAAATAAGTTAAAACAAATAATTGAATAAATAATAATAAAAGTCTGAATAACAGCTAGTGAGTCCGGTGCCTTGCCTGTAATCCAAAGGCCTCCCTAAATAAGTGCGACTTCAGACCCCTCTTAAAGGCCTTCAGCGACAGGGGCCTCCCTCAAGGATCTTGGCAGTGAGTTCCACAGGGCCAGGCCAGCTACCTCAAAGGCCCTGTCACCAGATGATTTAAGCCATGCCCTGGGATCCACTAGGAGGCCCATCTCAGAGGATTGGAGATAGTGATGGGTATGTTAAGGATTCCGGAAGTTACTCAGCCAAGGCCCAGTCCATATAGAGATTTATAGGTCAGTAAACGTACCTTGAAGGTAATTCGCCATCTCACCAGCAGCCAGTACAGGTCACGCAGGACCGGGGACACGTGATAAGACCTTGGAAGGTCTGTCAGCAACCTGGCTGCTGCATTCTGCACCAGCTGCAGGCGACGAAGGACTTCACTATTAACCCCGAGGTACAGAGCAGTACAGTACTTGAGTGTGGAAGTCACAGAAGTGTGGAGTAGTCAGGGTGGGTCATCAGGCTGGATCAAGGCTTTAATCTGGGAGAGATCTCTGAGATGGTAAAAACCATTCCGGACAACAGGCAACACCTAAGCCTTAAGTGGCAGTGTATCATCCAGAATGACCCCTAGATTCTTTACCTTGGCAGAGGCTGTAAGAGGAGAGGACCCAAGCATCAAGCCAGTCACCTCTCCTGCTGCCTCTGCACCCTGCCAACGACCAGGCTCAAGCACCAGAACCTGTGTCATCTCTGAGTTAAGCTTCAGCCAGCTAGAGGACATCCAGTCCTGGATCTTGGCCAGGCATGAATTCAGTATTTCAACTGCATCCTGTGTTCCGGAGACAAATGACAACTATAGCTGGGTATCACGTGCTTAGCAGTAAAATCCCATGCTGTAACGTCTGATGATCTACCCCAGGGCAACATATACACTGTGAACAGCTTGGGTGAGAGGATAGAGTCCTGAGGAACTCCACAAGACAGGGGCTTCATGAGAGATATGAAATTTCCCATCAACACCCTCTGCGTCCTGTCCTGTGAGAAAGGACTCAAACCAGCTGATGAAGCTGCCAGAGTCTCCTTGGAACTTCCTAAGGTGAAACAGCAACACACAAGGGTGTAGGCAGGCATTCTCACTGTACACATTTGTGTACAGTTTTGTTGCATGCCTGTCACAAACCATATGCCTTTCTGTTAACATTTTCATTCTAAAGTGTAGTATTTGGGTTAGTGTAGGTCACTGAGGAGTGTCTCTGTTTAAACTTCTGTTGTTTAGGAGACAGATACATATTTATGTATAACCTTTTCAGAGATGAGAGAAATCATCTGACAACAATCTGACTTGTTTGGAAGGGGGGGTACCATTTGGAGAGGATGTGTACATTTTTTTAATGGGGGGGGGTGTAACTGTTTGACATTGTGTGTACAAAATGGAAATTTCTGGCTACACCCCCTGGCAACACATCGTGGCCCACAGTGTCAGATGCTGAAGAGGGATCAAGTAGACGGAGAATTGACCATTCTCCTCTGTCTCTAGCCCTAAGGAGAGCATTTTGCACCCTGACTAACATGGTCTCTGTACTGTGTCTGCACCTAAATCCTGCCTGGAGAGGTTAATGGATGTCAGAGGTAGTGAGATGTGCCTCGAACTGCAGTGCCTCTATCTGCTCAATAACCTTTCCCAAAATGGGAAGGTTAGAGACCGGTCTATAATTTGCTGACCAGTCTGGGTCTAAGGAAGGTTTCTTCAGAAGGGGCTTCACCAGCGCCTCTTTTAAAGCATTAGGGCAAGATCCATCTGAGAGCAAGCACTGGACAATCTCAGCAAAAACAATGGACCTATGAACTCAACACAGCCCACCAAGAGTTGTGTCAGGCCCAGGTCTAGTTCACAACAAGTGGGCTGCAGCTTCAAGATTACCTCACTGACCTCTTCCACCTCCACTGACCTGAACTCACTCCAGACAGGAGTGTTCCTAGTGACAACCACCTCTCCATTGCACAGCTATGACAACCCCATTGGGGTAATCCCGGACCTGGTAGAGGACGCTGTGTCAGAGAAGAACTGTGCAAACTCTTCACACCTGGTAGCTGAAACTGCTCTTATCAGCTGGAGACGGACAGGATAAAGTAGCTTGTCCACAGTCCAAAAGAGCTGAGCCAGCCTGCTCCTCCCTACAGCAATCTCCCTGGACAGGAATTCCGCCTTCATACAAGAGACTGCTCTTTGATAGTCACCGTAGTGCGTTCTCTAAGTCAGCCTGTCCTCCTCAGTCCCAGACTTCCACCAGCCATGCTCCAACAACAGACACCTGGTCTTCATCTCCCTGAGCTCCCCATCACACCATGGGGATCTCGGGCAAGAAGACCTGGCTTATGTAAGTACTGGTGCAACAGAGTCGAGAACCGAGGCATTGACCCTGTTACAAGTCATCACTGCCTCTCCAAACCTGCCCCACAAGCAGCTGTCACACCCGAGAGGTCCATCACTGCCTGGAGTCCTGCTGGGCACAATCCCATTAAAAGGTAATTGGAGACCATGTCCACAGGGGAAGGACCTTAGAATGCAGTAGTCATGAGGGCGTGAACTGATTTCTTACTTTTAAGTCGGTACTGTTATTAACAATGATATATATATATATTTTTTTATTCTTCGTTAAATAAGGCTCATCAAGCACAAGTGCCCATTTTCAGTGGTGACCCGGGAGCACTGGGGAGGTTAAGTGATTTACTCAGAGTCACACAGTATGCAAGTGGAGGTTGTGGGAATCAAACCCAGGTCTGCTGGATGTCCCAAGCTCATTCACAGTTCATTACTGTAACCTCTAGGCTATACTGCCAGTCCATATTTGTCCACCTTTGTGGCACAGAATGATGGGGGATTACCGTGGCATGCTGGGGACCCAGGTTCACGCTTTGAGCCAGGGACATCAGAAGTGGAGGCCAGCAGGGAGGTCTTCAGAATGTCCTCCTGGGGTGGAGGGACTTGTTGCACCACTGGTGAAGTGGCTCCTGGTGGTGGTGGGGTGTCTGAAAATGGTGAAGATCACATATTGTTGAGCCTCCCCCCCCCCCCCCAGCAAGCTGTGAACATGTGCATGCCTGTGGGAGGAGGGATGGGAGGAGAGCGATGGGAATGCACCTGCACACCAGATGACAGCCCTTCTCATCACACCAGCAGCCCCCAGCATACATATTAGCACCCCTTCAGCTGCACCAGGGATTTTCTAAGTCACTCCCTCCTCTGGTCAAGGGAGGCCCCTAGCAGAGTTATGCCGGCAACAGAGGAAGTTTGTAGTATGGAAGTGCACCTCCATTTGTCCAGAGTAGGCTTCCTGGATGCTGGAGCTAATGGAGGTCAGGTTGGTGGACGAAGATTAAAGATGCTGCAAATTGAAACTTTACCAGTGACATTGCTACAAGCAGCCAAAATTTGCGTTCGCAAAGTTTTGCACACCTCAGGAACTCCAACTTTGCTGAAATTGTGAAGATTTTACCACAAAGTGGCTGTTTCTTTTTGGGGTTCTACAAAGAAGTGGCCACTTTGCAAGCAAATTTTGGTCAGTTTGCAAAAAAAAAAAACACAACCCAGCAACTTTGCTGGTCAAAACTTCGCAAATTTGCACGACTGCTTCTTCCATTCCTACCGACGACTGAAGGGATTGGTGGGGTTGAAAAGGCATCTGGAGCCCGAAGGAGGTGGCTGCCAGTGGCCAAGTATGTGGCATAAAAAACAAACTGATATTTCAGATAGCACAGTACTGATTTATTCAAACTGTGGACATAATGAAATACCATTTACGAGTGTGTGATTAATCTGATGCATTTATACGATTTGGTATGTGTAATTTAGGGGCTGCTGTTGTCTGGTAACATGCATGGACTGAGCTCTGGTCTAAAGTGCCAAGAACTATACTCTAGAGTGACATTCACATGGGATATTAAAAATTCTACCATGGGCATACAAACATAGAATTTGTTGGCAGAAAAGAGCCACTTGACCCACCCGGTCTGCCCTGATGTTCTCTGCCTAATCTGTCTCCGCAGACCCTAACTGGCCTCTGGCAACCCTCCCTTCTCCCTATCTGTTTGCTTATATACCATTATGTCTGTCCCATGCATGCTTGAAGCCCCCCTCTGTTTTCACCCCCATCACTTCTGTTGGCAGTCTGTTTCATACATCTACCACCCTTTCAGTGAAAAAATATTTCCACATATCTCTTTACCCCCCAGCTTCATCACATGCCCCCCTGGTCCAGGTGCTTTTTCTCATTCGAAAGAGACTGCCCCCTTGCAACCTGTTTAACCCTTGAGGTACATGTAGGTCTCTATCATGTAGGCAAGGCAAGGCAATTTTATTTATAAAGCGCCCAATCCCAGAGGTTCTGGGCACCGAACATAAATAGCCAACATACAGCGGTAAATTAAAACATGTAATAAAACATTAAAACCATATCGAAGGTAATACTCAGCAGCATTAAAAGGTTTCCAGAGGTCAGTCTTCAAGGGACTGGCCAGAACGAAGGATGGCATCAGCAGTCAAAGGCCAGGCTGAAGAGGTGGGCCTTCAGCCTCCCCCTTAAACACCCTCAATCCAGGGAGCTTCCCAGACTGCAGGTGGAAGCGAGTTCCACAGGGTTGGCTGAGAGACACTAAAAGCACGATCTCCCGATGTCCTGAGCCGAACCCTGGGAATATCCAGGAGGCCCTTCGAGGAGGAGCGGAGGGAGCGAGCAGAGGACACCGGTGCCAGGAGTTCAGACAGGTAGCCAGGACCCAGTCCATATAGGGCCTTAAAGGTGAGAAGACCCACCTTGAAAAGGATGCTCCACCTGACTGGCCGCAGGTGCAGAGCACACTGGACCTGAGTCACATGACTGGACCTCAAAAGGCCCATCAGCTACTGGGCTGCTGCATTCTGCACCAGCCACAGTCTGCAGAGGGTCCCTCCTGTGACCCTGAAGTACAGAGCATTGCAGTAGTCGAGCCTAGAAGTCACAAAGGCATGCACCAGTGTCGGCAGGTCCTCGGGTGGAATAAAGGGATTAATCCAGTCAGTGTTCCGCAAGTGGTAAAAACCACTGCTGATTACAGATGACACCTGATCTTCAAAGGTCAATCTTCTATCAAGGATCACACCCAGATTTCTCGTCCTCGGAGAAACCACCAACGGCACAGACTCCAGAACAAGTCCAGAGTCAGCCCCCGGTGGCAACCCATCATGCCCTTGACCAGGCTCGATCACCAGCACCTCAGTCTTAGCCAGGTTGAGTGTCAGCTAACTGGAAGCCATCCAGTCATTGATTTTAGCCAGACAGCTGTTAAGCACGTCAACAGCTCCTGATGTTCCGGGTGCAAAAGACAAATACAATTGGGTGTCATCTGCATAGCAGTGAAACTCCACACTGTATTGTCAAATGATCTCGCCCGGGGGCAGCATATACACTGAAAACAACATCGGCAACAAGATCGAGCCATGTGGTACTCCACAGGACAGAGGCACTGGGGAGGAGGAAAAAATTCACTATCACTACCTGCTGCACTCTGTCCAAGAGATAGGACTCAGACCATTTGATGACAGTACCAGCGAGTCCACAGAACTCACGGAGCCGATCGAGAAGCACAACGTAATCCACAGTGTCAGAAGCTGAGGAGAGATCGAGGAGCACAAGAACTGACCCGTCTCCTCTGTCTCTAGCCCTGTGCAGATCATTATGCACTCTCACTAGAGCAGTCTCAGTGCTATGTCTGGCCCGAAAAGCCGACTGGAAAGGTTGATAGATGTCCTAGGATACCAGGCAATCCTCAAGCTGTTGTGCCACCAATTTCTCAACAACCTTGTTCAAAAAAGGCAAGTTGGAGATCAGACAGTAATTCGCCAGGACGTCTGGATCGAGAGAAGATTTCTTTAGGAGGGGCTTCACCAGTGCTTCTTTCAGAGCAACTGGGAAGACCCCCTCCGCCATTGAGCACCTGGCAAACACCGGGCTGACAGCATTGACGCATCCCATTAAGAAACACGTCGGTGCCAGGTCCAGTTCACAAAGATCACCTTAGTCACTTCAGACACCTCCACTGGTCTAAAGTCCATCCAAGCAGACTGAGTGCCTCTGAAACTCCCAACCCAATCACTGCAAGGCGAGGGCCTCCCTGGCGGAACCCCAGACCGGATGGCTGCCACTCTGTCGGAGAAAAACAGCAAACTCTTCACATAAAGTGGTTGAAAAAACTTTATTCGGCCAATGACAGGCAGGTTGTAAAAGTCTGTCCACTGTCCGAAACAGCTGAGATGGTCTGTTTTTCCCCGCAGCAATTTCCCTGGACCGGAATTCTGCCTTCTTACGGGAAATTGCTCCCTGGTACTCAGCATAGTGAGAACGTAGGGCCAGCCATGTCAGCCTCCAGCCGGGTCTTCCGCCAGCAACGCTCCAACTTCCGACCCCTGATCTTCATCACCTTGAGATCCCCATCACACCAAGGGGCTCTCAAGTGTGAGGATCTGGGTTGTATACGGACTAGTGCGGTGGCATCTAGAGTTTCAGCAGCCACCCTGTTATAGGTGGCCACTACCTCTCCAGTGCCAGTCGCACATGCTGCATCAACCCTAGCTAGGTCAGCTATCGCCAAGAGTTCCTCTTGGTCCATGCCTCTTAAGGGCCCTTTCACTGTCCAGTCTTTCAGGTTGTATGTGTTGAGATCCCTCAGTCTCTCCTTGTAGGGCTTCTCATGCAACCCCTGCACCATTTTAGTTGCCCTTCCCTGGACTACCTCTGCCCTGTACCTGTCCTTTCTGATGTACAGCCTCCAAAACTGGATGCAGTATTCCAGGTGAAGTCTCACCAGCGAGCAATACAGTGGCAACACCACCTCCCTCCTCCTGTTGGAAATACCCTTCCCTGTGTACCCAGCATCCCATAAGCCCTACCCACTGCTTTGTAACACACTTTGAGGTCATCAGATATGATAACCACAAGGTCCCTTTCTTGTTCGGTGACTGTAAGTAACCCCCCACACACCTCTCGATCTTATACTCAGAT
This sequence comes from Neoceratodus forsteri, assembly GCA_016271365.2. NCBI lineage: Eukaryota > Metazoa > Chordata > Ceratodontiformes > Ceratodontidae > Neoceratodus > Neoceratodus forsteri. The sequence continues at coordinate 1,335,943,997 of CM057450.1, read as the reverse complement.
CTTGAGTTCACAGGGTCCAGTTCTGGAGACAACACCTCCGTAAGGATATAGATGGGATAGAGAGGGTTCACAGAAGGGCAGCCAAGATGGTGCAGGGCATGCAGGGGAAGACATACAAGTAGAGGTGTAGGTAGCTGGATCTGTACATGCTGGAGACTAGGAGGGAAAGGGGAGACATGATTGAAACTTTTAAATATGTGAAGGGGCTCAACAAAGATGGGGAAGGGTGTTTACTTAAGGAGAAGGAGGGGGCCAGAACTAGAGGGCATAGCCTCCGATTGCAGGGAAAAAGGTACAGAGGCAGTGTGAGAGGGCAATTCTTCACAGAAAAGGTGGTGGAGCCCTGGAACAGACTACCAGAAGAAGTGGTTGGGGCTGATTCAGTGGAAAGATTCAAGAGGGCATGGGATAGGCATGTGGGGCTGAGTAGTGGGGGAAGGGAAGGCCTGGTTGGGGGGGGGGGTGTAGGGGAGAAATAGGGCAGACAGGATGGTCCGGTATGGTCCTTTTCTGCCACAAGCTTCTGTGATTCTATGATATGCCCTAGATGCATGATTTTGCGCTTTTTGTCAATAAACCCCAACTGCCACGCTCTTGACCTTTCCTCGAGTTTCCAAAGATAAAAAAATAAAATGGAGATGGGCACACACCAGGAGCAGGTAGCAAACTTATTTTATATCTGGGCAGCCATAGCATGAACAGTACTGGGCTAACCCTGCTCATCTCCATGTTTTTTTTGTTTTGTTTTGTTTTTGAATTTGTCCATATCCCTGGTTGGAGCACCTTTACAGGTGGAAGAGTGCATCCCTCTTGCCTTGGTATAGAGTTCCCATGATCCCTGCACATTCTTTCCACCCCCCTCCTGAGTGTGTGTTGCAGATTTTGGTATCGTGCAGAATGGCATACCTTCACTTCCAGTTCTTTTGTAGTGTCATTTATGAAGACGGGTCCCAGTGCTGGGCCCTGTGGCTTTCAGCTGGTCAGACTCCCATCATTAGCATGAGTGCCGTTTACTACCATCCTCTGTTTCCTATCCATTAACTAGTTTCTAACACAGTTCACCATCTGGTATCCCACCCTTAGGCTGCTCAGTTTCTTTCTCAAACCTCCTGTGTTGAACAGTGTCAAAGGCCTTGCTAAAGACCAGATAGGCAATGTCCACTGCCTTACCTTGATCTTTTTCCCCTGGTCACCCAGTCATAATGCAGTATTAATGATTATGTGTAATTGATAGCTATAGTGCAGTAAGGTGTGCAACATGACTACATAATACAACACAAGTAACTACTAACTGCAGTATTTAAGTAGTTAGTGCAACTAGTAGGGTAACTAGGCATTCAAGCAAATTCTGTGACAGGATGTCTGTTATTAAAGAAATATTGTGACCTAATGAAGTAAAAACACACGCACACATGCTCACACACTCGCACTCTCGTTTGCCATCGAGGATAGAGCAACCACCTGCAGTCGCTGTGCCAACTGACAAGAGTTTTTTTATCTGATATTATTTATTGGCAGCCCTGCCTCTCCTTCCTAGTGCATCCAGTATAGCTTTTGTCTGTTGCTCTTTCCCACTGCACCCAGGACAGCAAATTTGATTAAAATCATGTCCCCATGCACTGGGACAAAGGGGGAAGCTCCTTACTGTTTCTGTTCATGTTACCATGCACTGGGGAGCAGCAGATCCTTACTTTGTCTTGTCCCCATGGCTGGGGGAGAAGATCCATACCTTTTAATCATTTCCCTCTGCACTGGGGTCTAGGAGAGCAGCTCTTTCTTTTTTATTATGTCCCTCTTGCACTGGGGAGCATCCTCTTTTCTTTTCCATTTGCACCAAGGATGCAACTGTTTGCTTTTTTAGTTATGTCCCTGTGCACGAGGATACATACAGCAGTTGATCACTCAGGAGATTAACAGCCATGATTGCACAAGGTGGGGTGGAAAATTCCAGTTGTGCCCCTTCTCAGGATGACAAGTTCTTGTAGCTGCATAGTTGTGAGCTCCTGGATATAAAATGAGAATGTGGCACCTGTGACTTAAAGAAAAAAACTCCAGCAGCTAGTTTTTGTACCCAGTTTAGTCATTCCTGGTATTGCCAGTGTGCTTTCCTAACATTGGTGTCCAGTTTCCTCTATTCTTTATTTAGAAAGCCAGCCAAGTCCAGCATAATTGTTTATTCAGATAAACTGCATATAGATCATTGAGTTTTGGAGTAAAAGTTACAAAAGGATAAATAGATTTGTGCCATCAACCTTTCCGCTCCACTATGTCCAAACTACTTTTGAATCAACAGAATGAAAACAGTATTTAAAAAACATTAGGGGATCGGTAGCAGAGGTGTCACTCTGGACTGGTAACATCTTCAGTGACTTCTCTTCCGTAGAACCACAGCTTTAGAACTGTAAGCCATTGGCACCTGGTTCACTCAGAGAGTTTTGCCTAGCTGGGGCCTCCCAAGTTGACATATGTCAACACCACCTGTATAATGTGGGCAGCCCCTTCACTTCTCAGTGTTTTTTTTTTTTTTCTCCTGCCATCAACTGCCAGGATCTTGAAGAAAAGTCCTAAGTTGATTTCAGTCAGTTTCCTATTTTTCTAAAGTGAGTTTATATTTACTGGCACTGCTGCATGTCAGCAAGGAAGCCAGGACCGCTTTTTCGCCTTTATCTGTGTAGTGTGAAGATCTTCAGAGACAGTGGTCACTCCCACTGTGTGATCTGCCTGGGCCTCTCGCATGACATGAAGAACTGTCATTTGCCACAGCTTTAACCAGGTTTCAAGGAGACTTTGTTGTAAGGCTTTCAAGAATTTCTTACACAAAATGGAGAATGCTCAGCTGCCGGCTGCCCGGCCATCATTTCACAAGGCTGCAGTTTGGCTCAAGCTCTCCTGCTCATAGAGTGTTGAAGCCTTCGTGGACCACCTCTGTCCCATCTTCACTTGTTTTGTGGACTCCAACAATGGGCGCTGACATGTTGTGGTGTTAATCCACTGTTTCTGAATTGTTTCTGTGCCTGCTACCATTGCCATTGAACAATTAAGTAGTCACTGCTGCTGCCTCCCCATGCATTGCTGTCGTTGATGCTGGGCACTGGCCCCTCTAGATCGACCCTTGCCATCAATCCCATGCTTCTTCTGTCAGTGCCTCATCAAATACAGGAGTCTTTTGATCTTACTTCAAGGGGTCGCTTGTAGCAGGCAACACCAGTAGGACTGAAGCTGCCAGGCTCCAGGACCACATGAAAAACTTCTAGCTAGCAGTCTGTGACGGGGGACCACCACTGCCAGCGTCAGCACACTGACGTCCGCCTGCGCTAAAAAGGGCAGGCGGTCCTCGGCCCTACTCAGTTCTTTTCCGCCATCAACCCTCGCACGTTGGACCTCCACGGATGCCTGCTTCAGTCGACAGCCATTGTGCTCACATTTTACCTGCGATTTATTTCTTTTCCTACAGTAAACATCACATTTTCAGTGTTTTCTTTTAAAAGTTTATCTCTTTTTCTCCAGCCTCGTCTTCCAACCGGCCAACGAAGCGTGCCTGTGGCAAGCAGATACTGTACCTGCCAAAGACGGTCAGTCTTCTTGCCTGCCCTGCTTAGGTCCCAACCACCCACACTGAGGCCTGCCAGCACTGCCAGGACTTCAGCTAGGCCACAGAGAGACACCGCTTGAAGACTGTAGAAAGCTACCTGCTAAAGTAGAAATTGGCCGTGATGGAGAAAGAGCTTCAGGCCAAGAGTTCTTCTTCCTCCCTGGCTCAGTCGTTTGGGGTGTCTTCTTCTTTTTCTTCTTCTTCTTCCCTGAAGGAGAAGAAATCGAGTGGGAAGCATAAGCACCGGGACCATCCCCTGTCAGCCTCTCATTCGCGGTCACTGCACAAACCGGCTTCTGCCTCTGGGTCTTCCTCCCGCAGGAGGTTAGTCCCTCCGTCCCCAGCAGCCCTCACTTCATCCAGGCTGCCGGTGGTGCAGGGCACCAGCCCTCATCTCCTTTTCAAGCGGTGGTTCTTCAAGGCAGCAGACATCGTCCCCTGCTTCCTAGCCTCTGATGCTCAGGCCCTCAGCCTCCACGGGACCTCCTCAGCCAGATGGGTCAGCTGAGGTTAACACCTCGGGTGTCGGGTCTTCGTGTCGTCACACCCCCCCAGCTGTGGCATTGCCTCCATCAGTCCCTGTCTCCAGGGCAAGCACTCACCTCTTCTTCCATGCAGGTGATGCCTCTGCCCTTGTCTCGGGGGACTTATCCCCTGCAGGTGCCTGCCTCACCTTTGGAGTCAGCGTTAGTTGCTTCGCCAGACTGATGCCAGCTTTTGCCTCTCATGCTGGTGCTGGCTATGCTGTTGCCTATACACTGACAACTCCTCAGCCGTCGACTCCTCCCCCCCCAACCTACACCATAACCAATGTCTGCTGGCCCTCCTCGAGATCCTCCTTCAGCTCCAGCTGGGCCTACACCAGAGTACCATATACCAGTCCCACCACTGATGTACCCATACCCTCCTCCTCAGTATCCTTATCCACCCTATAATCCTCCAGTGGATTATAACGCTCTGTTTTCAGCCTGGTGATCCTTCATGCAGCACTAGGATGCACCCAGGGACCTTCTCCTCCTTGTCCTCCTCAGGACTCCGACTGGGCAGTACCCAGCAGCCCCTGTACCACAGGATCCTCCAGGGGATGCACTGGGAACTTATGCCAGCATACGGGCGACCGTCACTCTCCAGCACTGACAATGATCAGTCAGGGTGTGACCCTTCTTCTTCCTCAGAGTCATCCAAGGACTCCAGGGGTTCCTCAGAGGGTTGAGAACTTCCCAAGGAGACCCCTAAGTCTCTCCTGATAATACCTCTTTTCTTGATGTTATGCATCACATCCAGTCGCTTATGGGGTGGGAAACTGAGGGGCTTGACCCTGAGTGACGTCACCTGGCCATGTACCTCAGGAAAAAGGAGACCTTCCCTTTAGTGGTGCCTCCTTTAATTAACTCTTATGAGGATGTTACTAAGGCAGTGTGGATCCACACTTCCTCCACCCCTGCTTTGGCCAAGAAGAAGGACCACCTTTATCATGCGCCGGTGGGCAAACCTTTCCTTGGTGAGCACCCCATGGCAGATTCCGTGCCGTCATGAATGTGCCTCCACGCCGCATTTAAGAAACCCAAGCATCTCAGTACCTATCTCTCGACAAGGAGTCTCACTAGCTGGATCAGTTAGGCAAGTGTATGTTTTGCCTCCTCCACATTGGCCATTCGGTCTCTTACTTATCTCACCCACATCGTACAATACCAGAATGTTCTCTGGGATCAGGCAAGGGATCTGGTGCAAACCTTCCTGAAGACTCTGCTAAAACACAATTGGCCCAACTCCTCAAATCTGGCTCTGACGTGGGCAACCATGTACTGAAGGTAGCATATGATACTGTTGATGCCTCCGGGCATGGGGCAGTGGCAGGGATCTGCCTTTGCCACCATTCATGGCTCAGGGTGTCTGGCTTCGCGCCTGGTGTTCAGGCTAAAATAATGGATGCCCCTTTTTGTGGCTCTGTCTTGTTCAGGGGAGATGCCCAGGATATTACCTCCCATCTCCAAGAATCAGGCAAGGCCCTTAGATCAGTACATTCCTCTTCCGGTCCCAGCCTTGGTCTTCCCAATGTCAGTCCTTTTGTCAGTCCTCTCATCAGCCCTCCAAAGGCCAGCAGTCGAAGGGGCCTTCAGACACAAGGCTAACACTCCACCAACCAGAGCAGCTGCCCCTCTAGAGTCCCTAGGACACCCACAGCAGCTCTGACTCCTTGCCCACCCCCCCCCGCAGTGGAGACTTTGAGGGAGGCGTTCAAGGGTCGATTCTTCCTCTAGCTCGACGGGTGGCACACAGTAACTTCAGTCAGTGGGTGCTGCAGATCATCAAAAGGGGTCACACCCTCGAATTCTTGGAGCCCCCTCTGGAAAACCCTCCCTTGACCTCCCACTACCCTCAGACCAACATCTCCCTCATTCAGAAAAAGATTCAGGCACTACTGGGAAAAAGAGACATAGAGCCCATCCCTCTGACTCAAAGGGGAAATGGGTTCTGCTCTCACTTCTTCCTTGTCCTCAAGAAAATGGGAGACTTGAGGCCGATTCTGGACCTCAGCAACCTGAACCCACTACACAGGGTACAAGCGTTTCAGGGTGGTCACTCTCCAAGGACTGTTGCCCTTTCTCCAACAGGGGGACTGACTCTGTTCCCTGGACATGCAGGATGCCTACCTTCATATCTAGATCTTCCCAGCCCACCTCCATTTTTGCATCCAGGGGGACCATTTTCAGTTCAGAGCCCTCCCCTTTGTCCTTTCCATGGCACCGTGAGTCTTTATCAAGTGCCTGACAGTAGTGTCCGCGGCTCTGAGGAGGCAGGGCTTCTATGTGTTCCTTTATCTGAATGACTGGCTGCTGACAGCCCCCTCCAGGGACCTCTTTCTGCAGAACCTGGAAGGTACCTTTTGACTTTTCCAGGCTCTAGGGATCACAGTCAACCTGCCGAAGTCTTGTCTCTCTCCAAGCCAGCGTCTCCAATGCATTGTAGCAGTCTTGGACTCATCCCAGGGCAGAGGTCTCCTACCAATGGACAGAGCAGAGCGCCTGATAGCTCAGACTCGGCTGGTTTCCTCCAGTCATCAGAAGCCAGCCAGACCCTTCCTCTGCCTGTTAGGGCACATGACGGCTATAACCACAGTTTCCCTGGCCCGTCTGCACATGAGGGTCCCCCAGTGGACTCCAGGGATACAGTGTTACAGACTTCGTCACATAACAGACTGTTGTTCAATCAACCGGATCTGTTGGTCAAAGAATCCAGATCATGGGTTAGCCCACTGGTGCAGCCGTAGCACTACCGCTCGCGACGCCAGCAACCCAGGTTAGAGAACGGGCCTGGACTATCGGAGGGCTGGCCGGGGGGAGGAGGATCGAGCAACCAATGGACCGCTGTCGGGGGGCACCTTGTGGTGGCCTGGGGTTCAGCAGCTGGGACTCATTTGGTCTGGAAGGTGTGGCAGATGCACATCTTTGCCATTCCCATGTCATTGCACACCATGCCTCCTTGGGTGGAGGGGGGGGAATAGAGATCTGCCACCGCACTGTGCCGCCTACCCCTATGCCGCTGATGCCACGCTGCCGACGGGGCTCTCACTCTTGTCGTTCCGTCCACTCTCGGGGGGGAAAGTAGGACCCTCTGGCAGCCCGGCCCCTGGGGGGATAAGCGGGGGGGTCTTCAGGAGTGAGGTAAGTCCCTGGGTGGATAGCAGGGCAGAGCCAGTGTGTGTGTTTGTGTGTGGGGGGATGGGGCTGGCTGGACATAGGAACGTAGGAGGATAAAGCACAGTAAATGAAAAAAAAAAAAAATCAGTTCTGATTCAGTCCCAGCACCTGAAATATATTGAGACAGATCTTCTTCAAGGATATTTCTTTCATCAGGCCACACCTGTGGAACTATAAACCACCAGGTGCTAAAACCACACAGAAACGTTTGCGAGCAGTCCACCAGGGGCCACCCACAATGACATCAGATATCGGCTCGTACGTAACTGTGGATGGCCCCTTCCCTCCGCAGTTCTTTTCCCGTCGACCATGCTTGTAGGACTGCTGACAGAAATGCCGCTGCAGTTGCCACCACTTAATTTCTTCTATATATCGCAGTAATCACTTCTATAAGTGATTTTAGACAACCTGTATGTCATCAAAGGAACTGTCAAAATTGTTCCTGTACGGTGAATGCAATGAGATCTACACCAGTGATTCTCATGATGTCTGCATCTGTTGCTGCAGCCTGGGTCACAGTGTGAAAGCATGCCTGATCTTCAGGGGGTTTCAATTCTGCCACCTGATGCCACTGAAAAGGAGCCCTAGAGAAGCACCTATTGAAGCAACAGGTAGCCCACAGCCCACATGGAGAAGGAGTTCCAACAGAAGAGCACCGCCGTGTCTCTGGCCCACTCTTCTGGGTCCAGCTCTTCAAAATCCCAGGAAAAGTCATCCAGGAGCCATAAACACAAGCACTGGGAGAAGGAGAAAAGCTCCCTGGTGTGCTCCAGGTTGCCCTCCCCACAGCAGGTACAACCTCCTCTATGCCGTCGACTGCTACAGCAGTAATACGCCCCAATCGTTGACACACCTCCCAGGTTGGAGCACAGTGCTGGCACTACCAGGCCTTGTACGGCTTGTGTGTCACTGTCGACGCCAGGGGGTTCTGCCTTCCCTGTTGACTCCTACTAGCACACCCATCAACCACAAAGGCGCTGACATCCAGGCAGTTCTGTCTTCCTTCACAGGCATGCTCAGATGCCTGCTGCCTCCTCCTCCTCCCATTCCAGAGGGCCCGTTGACAGGGCTTTGTACTAACCTCCCGTGACAACGTTAACTAGAGCTGTGCCTCAGCCACCTCATAGGGCATGGCCGACCTTACCGGGGCATTCCCTGCTACCTGTTGACCAGGTCGATGATTTTGAATATAAATACTGATTTAATAATGCAGGATGATGAGAAGGAACCTGAGGACTGTTCTGAAAACCCTTATGAAAGGGGCACAAGCTCTACTGAATCAACCTGCAGTGAGGACTCAGTGATCCACATTCCAAGGTTCCCACCAGAGGACCCAACTTTCCTCACCATGATGCAGCAGTTACAGGTTGCCATGAGTTTTGATTTAGAGGAGCAAGACATCACCAAGAAAAATTTAATAGATTTCTTAGAGCTCTGTGCAACTTGTTCTGAAGGGAGCTGTCTACAAGGGATCAATTCTGCTGCAAACTCCACTTACCTGCCTCCTCGTTACTGTTTTGGACGCTTTGCTGATTGCTTGATTGCTGGGGTTGCGAACTGGGGAAGTGACTGCACCTGTTGCTCTGTTGCTGGGAGGTGGGCTCTCCTGCATTTTAAAAGCTCGCGCTGCTATTATTTACACAGTAGGTGCTGTTTTGTCTTGTCTTGAAAGGAGCTCTGTGCAACTTGTTCTGAAGGGAGCTGTCTACAAGGGATCGTTTCTGCTGCAAACTGCACTGTACATGCCACCCCCCGCCCCCGGTACTTGGACGCTTTGCTGATTGCTGGGGTTGCGAATTGGGGAAGTGACTGCACTTGTTGCTGTGTTACTGGGAGGTGGGCTATCCTGCATTTTAAAAGCTCGCGCTGCTATTATTTACAGTATCTGCTGTTTTGTCTTGAAAGGAGCTCTGTGCAACTTGTTCTGAAGGGAGCTGTGTACAAGGGATCGTTTCTGCTGCAAACTGCACTTTACCTGCCATCCCCCCCGGTACTGTTTTGGACGCTTTGCTGATTGCTGGGGTTGCAAATTGGGGAAGTGACTGCACTTGTTGCTGTGTTACTGGGAGGTGGGCTCTCCTGCATTTTAAAAGCTTGCACTGCTATTATTTACACAGTAGCTGCTGTTTTGTCTTGTCTTGAAAGGAGCTCTGTGCAACTTGTTCTGAAGGGAGCTGTCTACAAGGGATGGTTTCTGCTGCAAACTGCACTGTACCTGCCACCCCCCCCCCGCCCCCGGTACAGTTCTGGATGCTTTGCTGATTGCTGGGGTTGCGAATTGGGGAAGTGACTGCACCTGTTGCTGTGTTACCGGGAGGTGGGCTCTCCTGCATTTTAAAAGCTTGTGCTGCTAGCAAGCACGAGCGATTGCAAGTGGCGCAAGCGCCACTCCATAGAAGAAAATCTGTAAGCAAATAAGCCTGTTCTCTCTTTCAGACGGCAAAATTTCTCCTGATCTGTTAAGTATTTTAGTTTTGTTTGAATTTCTTACGTTTTTTGAAGTGTTTGTATTTTTATTTTTATGATTATTTTAGTCTGACTGCTTAAGTGTTGTTTTCCTACTTTTCATTATGTCTTTTATTTATATATTGTTGTTATTAACGTTCTGTTCATTTTCAATTAATGTTTTATATGTTGAAAATGATGAGTTTTTGCTGCATTATTCTTGCCCATTTAGGACAGACCAGGGCAATGGGTTTCCTAGGATGTATTTGTCAGAATCTCATGCTCCATTTTCATTCTCTCTCTAAGAAGTTTACATATTTCATAATTTTTCAATATAGTGAGTGCACATGTACACTGGTTACTACTTCTACTACTAAAAATGAAAGACAGAGAAAAGGAATAATTTAAAAATATTAATTATGTTGTTACTACTCATGTCAGGTTCAGTGCACCCACACCCTGGGCCTAACTTCTCATCTGAGATAGACAGTGAGTTAGTTACAGTTAGTGCTAACAAGGGTTCTGTCTCTCCCACACTTAAAATTGTTCATTTGAACATACAGAGTTTATCTAAATGGTCCCAATTTGTGGCTTGGTCTCAATATCATTCTTTTGATATTATTACTCTATCTGAGACATGGTTGCACAATGGTATTAGGGACTCTGAGATTTATCTTCCTAACTACAATCTTGTTAGACAAGACAGAGAGGGAAAAAAGAGGAGGTGGAGTTATAATGTAGATTCTTTGTAAACTTGACTATACTGTTTTTGATTACTCTGTGAGAAATTCTGGATGTAATATGATTTCTATTGATTTGATTTTTGGACAAAGTAAACATTTGACTCTCAGTACTGTCTGTTTTCCCCTGGTAAAATATTAAATGGTTTAGACTTAATGACCCTCTTTCGTGAGGTTCTCCCCCCAAACAGGGAATGGATTATTCTTGGTGATTTTAATTGCAGCTAGGATAAAAGTTTGAAGGGTGGAATCAGAGAGAGACTTTGGTTAATCTGGGTGTAACACAGTTAATAGAGGAAATTACTAGGCCCAACTATAAAACAGGCGTAGGGACCATCCTTGATTGGATCGTTGTCACTCATGTTGATAGAATTTCTAAATTTGAGGTTATGCCTGACACCATGACTGACCACTGTCCTGTCAAATGTGAGTGGTCCATAAAATTATTAAAAAGTCCCCCCAGATATGTTGAATGTCGAAATTTGGCTAAGTTTGCCCCACAGGGAATCCAAGATTTATATAACAAAATTGATTGGTCCCCTTTGGTAATTAGTACTAATATTGATGCAATGTGGGAATCTTTTTTGTTTAGCTTATAATGCAATCACAGATGCAATTTCCCCCTTAAAGAAAATAAGAATTAGATCATCCAAACAAGAATGGGTTACAAGGGACCTTATTCATTTAATGAGAAAACGTGATTAGTGTTGGAAGTCTTATACTCTTTCTAGATCCCCAGTTGTTCTTCAAGAGTATAAGACACTCAGAAATAAGTGTAAATCTGAAATTAGGAAAGCCAGGTTTGCATATTGTTTAAATGAACAAAGGAATTCCAGGGCTAATCCTAAAAAGACTTGGAATTCCTTAAATAAAATTTTGGGACAGGGTAAAGTTGATTCTGCCCCTATTCTTCAACATAATGTACAAATTATAACTGATCATTTTAGGGTATCCAATATTTTTAATAGTTATTTTGGGAATTTAGGCCCCTATAGAACTCCCATAGATTTGGATAGTGTATTTGATAATAATGACACTCATAATGACACTAATCCAAAGTTCTATTTTAAGTCCCTTTCCCCTTCTTTAGTAAAAAAATATTTTTTGAAAACTAATCCAAAACATTTTTCGGGTCAGGATGGTGTTGACATTAGGATAATTAGAATGGGTATTGATTGTTTTGTTTATCCATTAGTACATATTTTTAATTTTTCCTTATATCATAATGTTTTTCTGAGTAGCTGGAAACGAGCAGCTATAAAACCCATTTTAAAGAATGGCAATCCCTCATTAGTTACTAATTATCGTCCAATCTCTCTTCTATCGCCTATTTCGAAAATTTTGGAAAGGATTGTTATGGACCAGACCTTGGATTTCCTTGGGAGGTATTCTTTATTATCTGAGAATCAAGATGGCTTTAAGCCAGGGTATAACACTGAGACAGCCTTGGTGGGGTTCACGGGCAGTGTCCATGGTGCACTTGATAGTGGACATTCATGTGTGTACTGTTCATGGACCTCACCAAGGCTTTTGATTTGTTGAATTTGATCTCCTTCCTGGTGTGCTTCATGGTCTTCATTTTTCTGATGAAGTGAACATGTGGTATCAAATTTTTTATTTGAAAGATCTTTTAGAACTATTATTGGTTCATCTTTATCCCATTCTCTTCCCCTAGTTTGTGGTGTGCACCAGGGTTCAATTCTGGAGCCACTCATTTTTTCCTTATTTATGAATTCTGTTTCTGACATATGTACAAAAACAGAAAATATTTTATATGCGGATGACGCCGTTCTTTTTTGTTCTGATCCCAGACCTAATGTCGCCCTTTCCCATCTTCAAACTGATTTCAATCATCTGCAGGATTGGTTATCCTTAAGTCACCTGGTTTTGAATTCCCAGAAGACCAAAGTAATGGTGTTTTCTAAAAGGAAAAATGTATCTAATGACTTGCTTTCAATTTTTGATAGGACAGGAAATATAATTGAAAATGTTTCTGTTTTTAAATATTTAGGTATTACGTTGAACACACATTTTTCTTTTGAACCTCACATTCAGAATCTTAGGAAAACCCTCCATCAGAGGTTGGGTATGCTTTATCAAGTTAAATCTTTTTTGACTTTGGAATCCAGAAAGCTCTTAGTACATAGTTTTCTGTTTTCCATACACAATTATGATATACTTATTTACATATCTTCATGCACCAGTGTTTTGAGTCCTCTTAAAGTAATTTACCATTCAGCTTTGAGGTTTTGGCTAGATTTACCCTTTCAAACCCATTGCTCTGATCTGTACAAACAGTCATTTTCTTTATCTTTTGAAAATCGAGTACTTTATAAAATGGGCATTTTCTTATTTAAAGTTAAATGTAATCTTTTTCCTTTTCTACTTCTATAATGTTTCCAGATTAACTAATGCATTGTTTACTAGGTCTCAGTATAATTATAAATTTAAAATACCATTTTTAAGACTACCTTCGGACAAAGATCTTTATTATTTAGAGCACCTACTTTTTTAACAGAATTCGTTAGAAATTGTTCAAAATAGTCCTTCTCAGGGTCATATGAAATCTTTAGAAGTTGTTGATAATAATTCCTATCAGGGCTTTAAGACAAGGTTAAAACAGTGGCTATTTTCGAAAACATGATGTATTTTTTATGCATTGTATTTTATTGATTGAATGTATTGTTTGTATATATGTTTGTTTGTTGGTATTTTGTGTGTTTTTCAGCTTTAAACTTGTCTCCAATGAAAACGGGCAGTTTGCTCATTTGGATTTACAAGTATAAAATATAAAAATGAAAAATGAAAAATACTTGATTCTCCCCCTATTGTGGTACCATCTCTCCTCCCAGTGCCAGAGGATGCTATCTTTACATAGAAACATAGAAAAGTGACAGTGAAAGGAGACCAGGGGTCCATCTAGTCTGCCTGAGAGTTCCCAAGACCTCTTACAGGTCCTGGGGTGTAAGTCCCCTTCTGAGTTTTGCCCTTCCCTGATCTTGCAGTTTCCCCTCGAGTCCTTATTCTATCCCAACCTGTTTGAAAACTGCCATGGTCCTTGCACTCACCACTTCCATTAGCAGGCCATTACAGTGTTCCAGCAATCTTTCCATGAAGAAATGCCTTCTTAGGTCTTTTCTGAAGCTCCCTCCTTGTAGCTTCCATTCGTACTCCCTGGTTGTTGAGCTGGTGGTGCTTTGGAATAGTTCTGTGTATGGCACCTTATTAATGCCTCTCAGGAATTTGAAGATCTCAGTCATATCCCCCCTCACCTTGTTTCCAGTGAGAATAAGTTTAGTTCTTTCCAGCATTCCCCGTACGAGAGATCATGGAGGCCCTGTATCATCTTGGTTGCTCTTCTCTGCACAGTCTTCAGCCTATCTCTGTCTTTTTTAAGGTGCAGATTGCAAAACTGGATGCAGTACTCCAGGTGAGGCCTTACCAGGGACCTGTACAGTTGGAGGATCACTTCCCCTGCAGCTGCTGTCAAATCCTTTCCCTATGCACCCCAACATTCTGTTTGCCTTGCTGTAAGCTTTGTTGCATTGGCTCAATTGTTTAAGGGTGTCGCATGTAATGACCCCAGGTCCTTTTCTTCCTGAGATGCACTGAGCTTGACTCCACTGAGCCAGTAATCCATTCTAGGATTCCCTTTACCCAGATACAGCACTTTGCACTTTTTAGCAATGAACTTTAACTGCCAGACATTAGACCATATTTCTAGCTTTTGTAAGTAGTTCTAAAGTTCTCTAATCACCTCCCTAGTGTCAACCCTAGCACCCAGTTTGGTATCATCTGCGAAGAGTTCCAGCTTACCCTGTATGCCTACGCCAGTGTCGCAAAATAAACACATTAAACAGGATTGGTCCTAAGACCGAGCCCTGGGGCACACCACTGGTGACTCTACCTTCACCAGATTTCACCCAGTTTACAAATACCTTCTGACTTCCCTTAAGCAGTTGCCCACCCACCTGACTAGGCTTTTAGCAATGCCTAGGTCTTCCAAACTTTTTAGCAGGTGATTGTGTGGCACTGAGTTGAAGGCCTTGCTACAATCGAAGTATAAGAGGTCCACTGGGTGTCCTCTATCTAATTCCTTCATCACCCAGTCAAAAAACATGATAAGGTTTGTCTGGCATGATCTGCATGCCACGAATACGAATCCATGTTGTTTGTCATTCTGGAGGTTGTGCTTATCTAGGTAATTCACTATACCCTGTTTAACTAAGGTTTCCATTAATTTCCCCATGACATATGTGAGGCTGACCGACCTATTGCTGCCAGCCTCCTCCCTTGTGGAGGAGTACTTCTCCAGCCCCCTGGTACCACTTCTCTGTGAAATGAGCGGTTGAACAAATGTGCCAGTGGGTCCGCTAGTACTTCATCAAATTCCTTTAGCACACTTGGATGCAGCCCATCAGGCCCTGGTACCTTGTCAGTCCTTGGGTGCATCAGTGCCTGTTTAACTCTGTCTGTGGTAAACTTTGAAGTCTCCATCCATGGGTACCCTCTATCAGTTGCTTTCATGCCACTTTCTGGCAATGGTCCGGCGTGCTCCTTGGTAAACACTGAGCAGAAGTTGTTAAGGACAGTGGCTTTTTTGCCCATCATCATCGATTTTCCTGTCCCCCTTGGTAAGTTTAACAATCTTGGCTCCTTTCTTTCTTTCTTTTCTCCCGGATGTATTGAAAGAACTGTGTGTTGCCAGATTTGACACCTGTAGCAATCCGAAGCTCAGTGGACGCTTTTGCCAGCCTTACAGCCTTTTTGGCCTCCTTACTTTTCTGACTGTAGACTTATCAGTCACTGTCATTCTGGTTCTTTTTATATACCTTTGCTGCCTGGTGCAGGCCAAATGTCATCCCAGCCACACAAAGGAAGGCAGACAAAATGTACATGGCTCCTTCTGGGAAGCCCTTTTTTTGATACCCAGCTTGAGGCATACTCTGTGGTTATTAATGCTGCCCGTGATAGGTCAAGGGCACCTGAGCTCCCTCCAGATAAAGAGTTCATGAGGTTGAGTGTGCTAGGCAAGAGGACTTTTGCCTCAACTTCCCTGGGCCTCAGAATTGCTAACTATCAGGCCCACATGATTAAGTACCAGAACACTGTGGAGAAAGGCCAAGGCAGCTGCATAAGCCTTAGCAGAGTGTACCACCAAACAAAAGCTCTCACAGCTGGGTCTGATGTGGGAAAGCATTTAATTCGTACGGCTTGTGATGTTTCTGGTGCTTCTGCCAGGGTTGCTGCCTCTGGCATCTGTCTAAGGAGGTACCCCCTTTATAGGACATAAACTATTTGGTTCTGATGTCCAAGACATTCTCTCTAACCTTCAGGCCTCAGGCAGTACCCTAAAGTCTGTGCACTTCCTCTACCAAACCCAACCAAGGTGTAGGCAGAGGGTACCCTTTCATCCAGCTGATGCTAGACACCGTCCAGCTACTAGACATCAAAGTAAGGACAAGGGAGTAGGAGCTTTGCTCACCCCAGGCACCACCACAGGTGCTCACTCCAAAAGCCCATAGACGTGGTAATGCAGGAGGAGCTGCCACAACCAGCTCTGCCTTGCTCCTTGTATACCCCCCAACCACCATAACCTCCAGGAGTGGTTGTAGGGGGTCATCTCTCCCTTCACTTAACTCAGTGGAAGGAGGTGACTGTCGCAAACCCACTCAGCAGGTCTGGCCCTCCACTCCCAAAGTGCCAACCTCTGAGCGCAGTCTTGTGAATAGTGTAACAGACAAGGTAACCTTCTTGTCTGTTTTTGTGAGTTCAGATCAACCTTTGGTCTCAGTTCTGGAGGGATTCAAACTGTTAATCTCTTGCTTGCATACCCAATGCACATGCTCAGATATATCTGTCTTTGGGGGGGGCCAGATATCTTTGCCTACAGGCACCTAACCAGGTATTCAGAGATGAACCCTTTAAAACTTTAATAAAGACCCCAGATTTAAAACGCTTCTCTTTCCAGTTTGGTACCACCATACAAGCTATGTCTCCTGTCTGCTAACCATAAATATTTCTTAGCAAAAGAAAGCAATTCAAAGACAGACCAGGTTTGCTCTAAAATTAGAGTTTTTACTAAAATATATAATAATACATCAAACATACAATACAGAACTCTTATATCAAAAGACATACAAATCTTTAAAACAAAACAAGGTTTAAAACAATGCAATTCCTACAACAATATTTAGATTTTGTCTAGCATTCTAATTACCTGTTTTCAGTGCTCAGATGTTATCTTGGTCAGTGTCAGATAAAAAGTGTCTCTCTGTAGTAAAGAAGAATAATCTTTACAAGCAGTATTGGCCAACCTCTTTTGGATGAAGTCATCCAGCTCCTCCTCTGTCAAATATCTAAAAAATATATATTTCTATACAGCCATAGGATGCAATTTCAAAGTATTAATTCTGCAAACTTAGCATAACTCAAGTTTCAGATGACTCTTTCTTTGATCTCAAGCTGTACCCTCGTCACACAGGCTTCACAGGGTCATTCATGACCTCTCACCGCTGTGTAATAACCTGTGTTTTTTTTCTTCGTCATAAACCTTTTTTATGATTTCCCTCTTAACAAAATTAACTCAAACCAGTCTATAATTAACTCAGAGAAACAGGATCCTTGATTAAAGTCTTCCAGGTAACACATTGGTCTGTAAAAAAAAAAAAAACTGTGTGTGTGAACTCACATACTGTCAGCGCTTCCATGGCTTTCATCTCTCAGCTGAAATCTGGGAGATGAGTGAGGTCAATCCTAGAGCATTTGAATTTTCAGCAGAGACATTGATGCATTTTATATTAAAAAATATACAATACAGCACTCAGAACTGGCTGTCTATGTCACACTCCTCCCCACCTAGACTGAATTTGGGGGCTCTATCCCCTACATGGGATGAGCTTCCCAAATCACTTCACTCCTCATAGACCCTAGACAGCCTATCTGAGTTCTTGTTCTTCGCTCCAGCCCTATGTACAATTTTTAGATCATACCCTTGTAAAGCAAGACTCCATCTTAGTAGTCTGTCATTGTTTTTCCCCATCTGTGTCAGCCAAACCGGGGGTTGTGGTCAGTCTGCATCACAAAATGCTGCCCATTCAAGTATGGCTCTAATTTCTTCAGGGCCCACACTATGGCAAGACACTTCTTTTCCACCGTGGAGTATGATTGCTCCCTGGGAATAAGCTTCCTGCTCAGGTATACAACTGGGTGGTCTGTCCCTTGGCTAGACATCTGGCTAAGTACTGCCCCAATACCCACATCTGAGGCATCCGTCTGAATTATAAAGGTTTTTCTGTAGTCCGGACTTGTCAAAACAGGAGCACCGCACAGTGCCTCCTTCAGTCTGGTAAAGGCTTCCTCACAGGCTGGGCCCCAGGTAATTTTCTTTGGCATCTTTTTCTTTGTCAGATCAGATAGGGGAGCAGCCAGAGTACTGTAATTAGGTACAAACTTTCTGTAGTACCTGCTGTCCCTAGAAAACTCCTGACCTGCTTCTGGGTTTCTGGTCTGGGCCACGCCTGAATCACCTCTATCTTTATTTGGTTAGGATGGAGCTATCCCCGGCCTACCACATGCCTGAGGTATGCCACTTCCCCCATGGCCACCTGGCACTTCTCAGCTTTGACAGTGAGCCTGGCCCTCTGTATCCTGCCCAGCACTTCCCTAAGGTGGGAAAGGTGTTCCTCCCAGCTGGTACTGAAGATGGCAATGTCATCCAGGTACGCTGCGGCGTACTCCTCAGCACCATTCAACACCTGGTTCGCCAACCTTTGGAAAGTGGCCAGGGCGTTCTTCATTCCGAAAGGCATTACTTTAAACTCAAATAAGCCTATCGGAGTGATGAAGGCCGACCTCTCCCTAGCTCTGTCTGTCAGTTCTGTCTGCCAGTATCCCTTGGTCAGGTCAATAGTCGTAAGGTAGGTTGACCCTCCCAACTTGGCCAGGAGTTCATCTGTCCGGGGCATTGGTTAGGCATCGGACTTTGTGACTGTGTTCAGTCCATGAAAGTCCACACAGTAACGAGTTGAGCCATCTGGCTTGGGCACAAGGACTATGGGTGAGTCCCAGGGACTGTGGGATCTCTGGATTACCCCTAAATCCAGCATCTCCTCCACTTCCCTCCTAATGTCCTTTTGGACAGCCTCGGACACCCGATATGCTGTCTGCCGTATGAGCGTCTATGTCCCTGTCTCCACATCGTGTATTGCTAAGGGGGTTAGTCCAGGCTTGGCGCTAAACAAGGGGGCAAAATCTGCTAAAACCTCCCTTACTTTCTGGACCTGGTCCGGGGTCAGCTGGGGAGACAATTTTACTGCTTCCATGGAGGACTTCCACTTACTGTCTACCAGCATGTCCAGAAGGGGGTCTCCTTCGTCCATCCCCTCCCCTTGACTACATACTGCGAACACCATGTCAGCCCTGTTTGCATAAGGCTTCATCATGTTGACATGGTACATCCTTTCAGTCCATCTACGGTCAGGTAACTCCACAATGTAGTTTACGTCATTTACCTTCCTAACCACTTTGTACAGTCCTGCCCACTCAGCTTGCAGCTTGTCTTTCTGGACCGGAATAAGTACCATGACTTTCTGACCCACCATGTACGAGTGAGCTCTGGCTTTGCAGTCATGCCATACCTTTTGTTTCGGTTGGGCAGCTGCCAGGTTGCTCTGGGCTGTCCCCATAAGCTCCTTCAGCCTTTCCCTAAACCTAAGGACATAATCCACAATGGGAGTTCCCTGGGTGACATGCTTGCCTTCCCAGTCCTCCAAGATCAAGTCTAGGGGCCCACGTACCCGGCGTCCATATAAGAGTTCAAAGGGGGAAAATCCTGTTGACTCTTGGGGCACCTCCCTATATGCAGACAACAGGTGGGGAAGGTATTTCTCCCAGTCCCTCCAATGCTGTTCAGCAAACGCCCAGAGCATTGACTTTAGGGTACCATTAAATTGTTCCACAAGCCCATTGGCTTGTGGGTGATACAGTGTCGTGCATCTCTGCACCACCCCACACTTCTTCCATAAGCATTTCATCAGGTCCGACATGAAGGAACCCCCTCGATCGGTGATTACCTCTTGCGGAAACCCAACACTGGAGAAAATCCCAAGTAAGGCATCTGCCACTTTGTCTGTCCTCACTGAGGATAGGGTGACTGCCTGTGGGCACCGGGTGGCATAATCTCCCACAGTCAGGATGAATCTCTTCCCTGAGGAGCTGAGGGTATTTAAAGGCCCCACAATATCCATTACCACCCTCTGGAATGGCTCCTCCACTATGGGCAAGGGGATCAGGGTGGCTTGGGTTTTCTTGTCCGCCTTCCCTATTTCTTGGCACCGGTGACAAGACCTGCAATATTCCTTCACCTGCTGGGTGAAGTTAGGCCAGTAGAAATTCTGGGCCAACCAGTGCGTTGTGTGCACGATTCCCAGATGACCAGACAGGAATATCATGTGTAATCTTGAGCAACTGCTCACGATACCCCTTGGGGAACGACAGGCTGCCTGCCTAGCATCCCTCCCTCTGTCTGTACTGCCTGTGTATACATAAGTCCATTTTCCCAATAAACCTTATGTCTGCCGTCACCTCCCTGTGTGCCCTCAGAGTCTGCCCAAGCCCTCAGCTTCTTTAAACTAGGGTCGCTCCTCTGAGCAGCTGCAAACCCCCTCACACAGTTCCAAGGCATGGGACAAGTCCCCTTCAGTCGCTAAACTAGGGTCCCTAGCACTAGCATCAGGGCTCTCAGGATCACTGTCAATTCCAACCCTCTGACAATTGGTCACCTCTCCCTCTTTAGAGTAACCTTCCGTAGCTGTGTGGTCAGTCTCTACTGGGGAAATTTGTACCCCCTTTTTATCAGTCTCCCCATCTGGAGACACAGGCTGGGGAACCAGCCTCTCTGTGATTTCCACACTGGTTTCTGTGGGGTTCAGGGAACTGCTATTTTCCCTTGCCGCTTGGCTACGGGTAGCAGCACATACTATCCCCTGTTGGAGATTGTTACCCAGAATCACATCCACTGCTAATGTTGGCTGCAGCCACCTGTTGCACAGTTCCCCCTGTATCACCCCAGTCCAGGAGAACACTAGCGAGTGGCAATGTTTTCCCTTCACCAGTAAACCCTTGTACAGTTACGTATTTGTTTGAGATAAGCTGACCAGGCTGTACTAGATCCCCTTTCACCAATGTCAGGGATGCCCCTGTGTCCTGTAACCCCTGCGTCTGTACACCATTTACTATTACTGGGTGCATGTGTTCCCTCATGTTCACTGGCATGCTTCCAGGGACACACAAACAACCCACTACCTTTCTGGTACTACTTTACATGTATTGCTTGCCCTCTTGGACACTGTTGGGCAGTATGCCCAGTTCTTTACGTAACCAACAAACATTTCTTACTTCAGAGAAATCTTTCTTTGAAACCTGGGGCTAACTGGTTTTGTGGAGGCAGTGAGGGTTTTAGCTGCCCTGAAGGCGCGCTTTTTCCCTTTCTGCTGCCACACTCCCCATTAGCTCTCAGAGCAGGTCTGCTCTTGGCGTAGCGGTCCGAGAGTTTAGCAGGCTCTTGCACTATTTTTGGATCTCGATCCTCTAGCCAGGTTTTTAACTCTGTCTTTTTCTTTCTTTGCAAGAGAGCTTACGGTCTCGGCTGACACAGAACAATAAGCTTGTGATACCAAAATGAATCCCACGGCTGCCACCAATCTGTCACAAACTCACTCAGCAGGTCAGGCCCTCTACTCACAAAGTGTCAACCTCTGAGCTCAGTCTTGTGAACAGTGTAACAGACAAGGTAACCCTCTTGTCTGTTTTTGTAAGTTCGGATCAACCTTTGGTCTCAGTTCTGGAGGGATTCAAACTGTTAACCTCTTGCTAGCATACCCAATATACAGGCTCAGATGTATCTGTCTTTGGGGGGGCCAGATATTTTTGCCTACGGGCACCTAACCAGGTATTCAGAGATGAACCCTTTAAAACTTTAATAAAGACCTCAGATTTAAAACGCTTCTCCTTCCAGTTTGGTACCACCATACAAGCTATGTCTGCTGTCTGCTAACCATAAATATTTCTTAGCAAAAGAAAGCAATTCAAAGACAGACCAGGTTTGCTCTAAAATTAGAGTTTTTACTAAAATATATAATACGTCAAACATACAATACAGATCTCTTATATCAAAAGACATACAAATCTTTAAAACAAAACAAGGTTTAAAACAGTGCAATTCCTACAGCAGTATTTAGATTTTGTCTAGCTTTCTAAATACCTGTTTCTAGGGACATGGATATGTTGTTCATCCACACTTATTGGCAGGTTCCTTGCCGCTTTAAATCTTGCCGGAAGGTCTTCAAGCTGGCTCCTCCCACCCACCCGGGTGGTAAAACTCTTGGCTCCGCCCCATGACACCAAATCTTCCTTGCCGCTTGGAAGCTCAGGTTCCCTCCTTAGCGCTCTGCGTTTTCGACTGGTTCCTGGAAATTTTGGTCTTCGAATTCAATTGGAAGTTTTCTGAAACTTCGATCTTCTTCTTCGCTGTGGCGATGGCTCATTCGTTTTCCGGCTCGCGGAGGCGCCCGGCATATTCCTCCAGAAAAGACCTGCACTCCACGTGCGTTTACTGCCTGACTTGGATCATGATCCTCAACTTTGCAAGTTTTGTTGTGCCTTTCGTAAGCTCTGGAGATTATGTGTCCGTTCGGGCTCGGGCGACCGAAATTTTCCACTCCGGAAAATTCCTTGGAGACTCGGGCAGTGTCCGCGTCGGCGGCCTCGGCTGAACAGCTCGATCTTCCCCCCTCTGGGGAGGGGGCGGCCGCCCCTCCCTCTTCCTCGGTCGCGTCTCTTATCCCGCTCTCCTTGAGTTCTCCTCATGCAGCTTCGTTCAAGGAGCTTCACCAGTCCCTTTCCTCGAAGGGAGAGGGATCTTCGGTACCTGCCTCTCGGCCCAAGTCCAAGGGGTCGCAGGCTAAGTCCCTTCGTCAGCGCCAGAGGGAACGGGAGAGTTCCCCCTCCCTTGCCAGCCGACGTTCGACTTCGGTCGAGGATGCGGCTTTGACCGCTGGCCTCACGGTGTTCCCGTCAGGTCAGCCGTCCAGGACTCCCGTCGACGTTGTCGAGTCTCTCGACCCATCATCTGGGCTGTCTTCTGCTGGAGCCGCCATCCCTTCGCCGGTGGAGGCTGAGGTTCTGCCTGTACCTTCGGCCTGACAGACCTCGGCCCTTTCTTCCGAGCCAAAGGAGGAGCGGGCGCGCCCCGCTCCTTCCCAGGCCCACCCTCAGTTCCCCCAAGGATTCGGGTCTCGGTCCTCCTCTCGGTCTAGCCGCTCACGCCGACCTCAGCGTTCTCGGTCGGGGCACCGAGTCAAGTGGCATTGCCGTTCTTCCTCGTCCCCCTCATCGGATGAGTAGTGGCTTCGATGCCGTTGGCGTCGACGTTACGAGGAGTTTATGTGGCAGCAGCTGTTGTTGTCCGGGAATCATTCGACCCCGATTCATTCTCCGGCTAGTAAGCAGCTGCCGCCTGGTCAGCCGACGCAACCGCTCGAGGTAGTCGAGGTGCCCTCTTCGGGGCTGGTTGCTCGTCCGATCCCTGCTGCCCCACCGTCCTCGGTGGAACCCAGGCTGGGTCATGACCTGTCCCGCAGGTAATCTGTTCCCCCTCACTCCCGCCTGCCCTCAGCGGACGAAGAGTGACTCAGGCCTGCGGCAGCTTTTTGCAGACCCCTCAGAGCCTGAAATCGACTCCTCTATGTTTCCTAGCAGGGAGGACCCAGGGTCTTCTCCGGAACATTCCGCGGACGACAGCCCATCATCCTTTATGGGTCTGCTCCAGCTCATCTCGGAATTCACCAGGATGCAGCTCGATCCCGTTTCCAAACGGGCCCCTTACGGAGATTCTAGACCGAGGGGGTTCACCCTCGGAGGCCTTCCCGGTGGCTGAGGCAATTGTGGGCCCAGCCTTGGAGCTCTGGCAGCGGCCTACTTCCTGCCCTGCACCATCGGCCAGGATGACCAGGAAGTACTCTGTCCCTGTCGGTTCTCTGCCCGGTTTCTCGGAACACCCCTCGGCTGAGGGGGTAGTTACTGACAATGTTTTCAAAGTTCTGGAAACGCTAGGGATGTGGATAGGCCCCCTGACAAGGAGTCCAAAAGGATGGACTATGTCGGGCGCAAGGTTTTCGCTGCGTCCTCCCTAGGCCTCCGTCAGGCCAGCTCGGCGTCACTGATGGTACATTTCTCCCACGCCCTCTTGGGCTCCCTAGATGAGGTCCTCCCTCATCTCCCGGCAGACCTGCGGACCACAGTCTGGTGAGTGCGGGACCAGGGTAGGGCGGTGGTGAAACAGCAGCTCCAGACGGCTCTGGATCTGGGCGACTCCTGTGCCAGATCAGTGGCAGCCGCGGTGGCCATGTGCCACAGGGCGTGGCTGAGGTTATCCTCCTTCTCTTTGGAAACCCAGCACGAGTTGGCGGACATTCCCTTCTTGGGGACTGACCTTTTCGGTCCTGGAGTGGAGGGACACCTCCAGGGGTCCAAGAAGTCCGATGCCACTCTGGACTCGGTCACTCCTGCCCGGAGGGACAAGGGCAGCCGGCAGCCTTTGCATAAGCCCCTTGGCCCCCCCCCCGGTCCCTGCAGCTCGACCGGCCCAGCATGAGGGCCAGCAGGCATGTGCTGGGCGGCCTGACTCCAAACCAGTGTCTTCCTCCAAAAGGAAGCAGGGAGGTAAAGGTCCGAGAGCTCCGTCGGCCTCTTCCTCCCCCAAGCCTGCTCAGTGACGGGCTAAGGGGCACTGTCCCCGGCCCCGTCGCTCCTACCCGTGTTCCCCTGTGGGGGGACGGCTCTGCATCTCCTCCTCTTGGTCCGCTTTCCCGGACCTCTAGGGGTCGGAGGTGCTAAGTGTGGGACCTGTCTCAGGTTTGCGAGCAGGTTCCACCCTTTCGAGCCGTTGCCCCACGGGGATCTTGGGGTCCACAGCCTCTTTGTCGGCCCGCTGAGCCAACTTGCCTGGCCCTCTAAACAGAGGTGATCAGGAAGGTTGCAGATCCTCCTCCTGACCCTGGGTTCATGTCCAGGTATTCCTGGTCTCAAACGGATGGGGGTCTTGCACCCCATTCTTCCACACGCCTGGATGGTCTCTCTGACTTAGATATCCCATCCTCAGAACAGGTGTGTGGCTTCGCTCCTGGGCCTCCAGGACGTACTCACTGCTCGTTCCGTCCGTTTCCTGGGAGACTCCTCCCTTTCCTAGCGGGGGATCTCCTTACGAGTTCCAGGCCAGGCCCTTCGGTCTCTGCCCAGCAGCTCTCTGTGGCATCGAGGGGCCCGGGCATAACCCCACCCGGATGGCGGCCTGACTACAACCCTTCCAGGTGGAAGGGGTCGATCCAGAGTTCTGGATCTCAGGCTGGTCTCCTGTTATCGGAGCCACATTGGAACTCATGCCTTAGCGAGTGATCCTTCTTCGAGACCAGGCTCGACTCTTGAGTCCGAGCTC
The DNA here is from genome assembly GCA_016271365.2 of Neoceratodus forsteri. Lineage (NCBI taxonomy): Eukaryota > Metazoa > Chordata > Ceratodontiformes > Ceratodontidae > Neoceratodus > Neoceratodus forsteri. Next base: position 1,335,919,025 of record CM057450.1, on the reverse strand, counting down.
GGCTCCCAGCAGACAGGGCTGGGGTTCTTCCTCCCTTACCTGGTCAGGTCTGACTGGGCAATTGCACCCTGCCGGACCTCCTGCTCCTCCTGGGCCTCGCGGCGGCCGGCTCCAGCGTGGTCTGTTGGACCCATTGGTTCATGCGTTCCCCTTGTGGGGACTGGCCAGCCAGCGGTCACAGTGCTGCGTTCCTTTGGACCAGTTCGTGACTACAGTCCAGGAGTTAGGGAATGCTCTCCTTCGGACCATTCCAACTCTTGCAGGAGATCATCCTGTTCGTCCACCCCGAGTCGATGGTCTGCTCCGACCGATGCTTCTCGGATGGGTTGGGGTGCCCATCTAGGGGAATACAGAGTGCTCCGCCTCTGGTCCTCTCGGGAGTCCCGATGTCTTTCCTACCTGCTGGAGCTCCTGGCGGTCCGCTTTGCTTGCACCGCTCGCTCCGTTTGTGCGGGGTCTAGTGGTTTAGGTCCAGGCGGACAACACCACGACCATGTGCTACCTACCCCACCAGGTTCGGACAAGCCCCTTGCATCTTGTAAGGAGGTTCTCTGTATTGGGTCTTTCATGCAGCTGGGAGGCGGTTTCCTAGCCATTCGATGGCAGGAGCCTCCAGCACCCTGACTGATGCCCTAAGCCGGACATAGGCTGCGCCTCACGAGTGGTCTTCCCTGCCGGAGGTAGCACAGTATCTTCTCCCTCCTTCCCTCCAGGGAGAATATGAGGCTGAGACTGTCTCATGCCGCCCCTCAGCAAGGTTTGCTGTAGGGGATGCCATCGAGGTCGCGGACCCCGGGCCTCTTCTATGCCTCTCCCCCATTTCCCTTGACCCACGGGCAAGGCGAGGAGGGACTACGCGCAGGCGATGCTGGCAGCCCCAGACTGGTTGGTCAGCTCTGGTATCCAGCTCTCCTCAGTCTCAGCCCCAGGCTCCCGAGGTGGCTTCTAGCCTGCCCGGTCCTGATCTTTGTTTTCAGGGGAAGGGTTTCCATCTGGACATTCAATCCCTGCACCTAAAGGCCTGGTCCCTGTGCAGCTAGGGGCCAGGCCTGGGGTCTTTCGGCAAGGTCCTCGACATTTTCGAGGCATCCTGCCGGGAGTCGGCCAAATATGCTCGCCTTCAAATGGTAGAGTTCTGCATTTGATGTTGGGACAGGGCCGGGGTCCCCTCTCCCGTCCCTCGGCGAGCATTCTGGATCATCTGCGGTCCGTTCTTTTGAACCAGGGCTTCGGCCGACGACCCTCTGGGTGCTTCTGTTGGTCTCCCCTGTCTTCCGGGCGTGGGCCGGAAGACAGTCAGCGCAGAAAAGGTGGTCTGGCACTTTCTAGGCCTCAATCACACCTCCCCTTCGGGGAGAGTATCCCCATTCTGTGGGATCTTCGCTGGTATGGGCTTAGCTCATGGGCAAGCCATTCGAACCTTTGCACAGGTGCGAGTTCCCCACCTGTTGTGGAAGAACACCTTCTTGGGACTACTCTGCCATCCAGAAGGAGGGGAGAGTTCCAGGCGCTCCTTTGAATCTCCCTATCTGGTCTTCCAAAGGGACAAGGTTGTCCTGCACCCCACCCGAAGTTTCTTCCGTTGGCGGTGATGGAGTGTTTTCCCTATCCGGGTATTGCCTCTGTGGGGGTTCATCCCCATTGTCGCCTCTGAGGCCGTGTATAGGTTCCTTGGGGTATTTAAATGCTCGCCTACCCAGGGAGCGTAGGGCTGAAGTTCGGGAGAGGTTCGCCAGCTGTTGTCATCTCTGGCTTGAAATCCGTACCTGGCAGACCTGCAGCCAAGCGGACGACGAGTGGGTGGGTCACCTCCTGCATAGGTCTCCGCTATAGGTGGGCGGGCATGGAGCCTCCCAGAGGGATAAGTGCTCATTTTACCTGCCCTTCCGCTGCATCAGTGGCTGCTTCCAAGGATACTCCGGTCCAGGATATCCACAGGGCTTCTACCTGGAAGCAGGTTTTACTGTTTTTCCCTTCCACATCGACCTTGGGTCACGCCGGGATGTTGGTCGGTGCCTCGGTTCTCCAGTATTTCTACCTAAGTAGGGGGTGTGCGCCTTGCCTCCCTCCTCCTGGAGAACTACTAGGAGTCTGCCAATAAGTGTGGATGAACAGCATATCCATGTCCCTAGAAATACAGGTTACTCACCTGTAACAGGAGTTCTAGGAATGGTATATGTTGTTCATCCACACTACCCACCCGGCCTTCCCGGCTTCGACGCACAACCTGGCTTCCAGCGGGCTAGATCTGGCGTCATGGGGCGGAGCCAAGAGTTTTACCACCCGAGTGGGTGAGAGGAGCCAGCTTGAAGACCTTCCAGCAAGATTTAAAGTGGCAAGGAACCTGCCAATAAGTGTGGATGAACAACATATACCATTCCTAGAACTTCTGTTACAGGTGAGTAACCTGTATTTTCAGTGCTCAGATGTTATCTTGGTCAGTGTCAGATAAAAAGTGTCTCTCTGTAGTAAAAGAGAATAATCTTTACAAGCAGTATAGGCCAACCCCTTTCGGATGAAGTCATCCAGCTCCTCCTCTGTTAAATATCTAAAAAATGTATATTTCTATACAACCACAGGATGCAATTTCAAAGTATTAATTCTGCAACCTTAGCATAACTCAAGTTTCAAATGACACTTTCTTTGATCTCATGCTGTACCCTCCTCACACAGGCTTCACAGGGTCATTTATGACCTCTCACCTCTGTGTAATAACCTGTGTTTTTTTTTTCAACATCATAAACCTTTTTTATGATTTTCCTCCTAACAAAATGAACTCAAACCAGTCAATAATTAACTCAGAGAAACAGGATCCTTGATTAAAGTCTTCCAGGTAACACATTGTCTGTAAAAAAAAAAAAAAAATGTGTGTGAACTCACATACTGTCGGCCATTTGCCATGGCTTTCATCTCTCAGCTGGCATCTGAGTGAGGTCTTTCCTAGAGCATTTGAATTTTCAGCAGAGACATTAATACATTTTATGTTTAAAAATATATAATACAGCACTCAGAACGGGCTGTCTACGTCACAGTGACAACAGATGCCTGGGTTCTGGAAATCATAGTATAACCCCCGGGCCACATTTAACAAGTTAGAGCAACCATTAAATCTGGACACTTGTACCCACATATTGGCATGCCATTTACTTTTCAAAGGTTGGTACCACCCTTGGCTTTAGGATGTATACCAGACTCATTTTCTAGAGGAAGAGGGGTAGGGGTACAAGAACAAAACAAATGAACCTTGTGTAAAATTACAACCCTGGTCCAGGGTGGAGGCTGCTAGGCATATGCTAGATCTAAACTGCTGAATGGGCCCCAGTAAATTTAACAACCAGAAGCATTTCATTTCATTTATTTATTTTTATACTGGTAAGTCTGTGGGACAAGCCCATTTTCACAAACGACCTGTTTAAACAAACATACATAATTAAGACAACACCACATTATAAATACTCATTAAACAAAGCATTTACAGTCTGACTTTTCTAACAAAGTTTTCCTAAGTTCATACTTAAAAGTAGACAATTTTGATTGTCTTAATACATTTTTAGAAGTTGATTATACATCTTGACAATTATAAAATCCAACGAATTTTGACCAAAAGCTGTTTGAAAAAAAAGGAACCTGAAACCCATCCTTACTCTGAGATCTAGTACTACCAGAAATATTCCTTAGGAACAAATTAATAATACTAGGTGGAGAAATACCTAAAATAACCTTATGCAGAAACACCAAAGCCCTAAAATTAAATCTCCCCTTTAACGATAAACAACCCAATTGTTGATATAGTAAACAGTGATGAGTGAGCCTTGTTTGTCCAGTAGCAAAACTCAGAACAGAATGATATGTAACTTGAAGCCTGGTAAAGACTTTTTCAGAAGTAAATGAATATACTGTTGACCCATAATCCATCACAGTTAATAACCGACTATGTATGTACAGTAATCTAATCTCATAGGTCAGATTATCCTTAATTTGATACCAAAATCCTAACCTTTTATGTACCCTGCTAATTAAATCTGTTACATGACAATCAAATGCTAAATGACAGTCAATAAGTACCCCCAAAAATAAGAAGCAAGAGTCAGAATGTCCAGAACAGGAACTGGGATTGTGCAGTATGGCTTTATTTAACAGATGGAAAACTAAAGCAGTAGTGGACACTCATGGGTCGGTCAAGGCAGGACATGTACATTTCACGAACTCTGCTTGCATACAGTACAGTTCGAGAACACATAAAAGAACATCTTCTTCCCATTTCCCAATGGTGCATAAAGTGGACACCTGGCCACACACCCGAACATTTTCCTCCCATGAGTGCACATATTGTGAAACTAAGCCACACACTCAGAACTCTTCTTCGAAAATAGGTGTAATTATGTGAAACTCAGCCACATACTTAAACCTGCAGCACTGGCCTTTGCTCAGGTAAAAACTAGTGCCCTTTATGAACCAGCAAGCCCTGCCTTGTAAGCATCCAGATGGCATTCCTCCTACCCTTTGCCTCAACCGACAGTCTCTGCCATTCCTTCAGGGTTACACCATTGAAACCCCCATTCCCCACTGAAATGCTAGAGGTCCCATACTTTCCATTCCTGTCACTCATTGAGGTGACCACAGTACAAACTGCACTCTCCTGGGTGAACAGTTTACAGAAGTTCACTCTCCTGGGTGAACCAGGGGCACTGACAGGTGCATTCTAGCCTTATCTATGGGCACACACAGCCCAGAAACGATTCCCCTAAATATGTGGAGAACTTGTCTCCCTAGAACAGTACTCACAAACTAGTTGTCCCGTCCACTGCGCATGGAACAACAAAAAGACACCTCTCCTGGTTAGCAAGTCAAAACAGTCTCTCAAGTTCTTTTCCAAGGCAGCTGAAACACACAGAGGATCTTCACGGGATTGCCCCTTGAACCCACTGAGGAAAAGCAGTTCCTTCCACTTCACTGGGGGTAGAAATCAGGAAATCGTGCTGTAGAGCGGTCTTCACCACTTCACTGGAAGCTGGAAATTGTACTCCACACTAGGGTGAGAAGTTCTGGGCCCTCAACTCAGAGCCCACTGGCAGACCTTCTGCCACTCTCACCTCCACTCTCGAACTCCAACTACAGACTACTCTCCAACACTAACTGAACATTCTAAGCTCCCCTGAGCAGCTGTACACAGAACAGGGTTATGCTGCTGAAAGAGTTCCGAGTGACATAATCATTCTTCTGTCAGGCTAACTGAGTAAACAGTGAAGTCATTATGTAAAGAGCCCCTAATGAGCTCCCTACCAGCTGCCTGCTACTTTCCTAACACTAGTACTGATAGTATTCTAGTAACCACAGGGGACTGGGTGGTTGCAATAGAATAAGGTCATGTTCTGGAACTTTTGGACACACCTGCAGATCATCTGCCAGTGCCAACTCACTATCCTCCAGACCACCTTCCTCTGCTTTTGGAAGAAGTTCAGACTTTGCTTCAAAAGTAGGCCATAGATCTTGTGCCCTTTGAACAAAGAATCACTGGACTCTACTCTTGCTACTTCCTATTTCCAAAATGGACAGGAGACCTGCGGCCTATTCTAGATCTCGGGGACCTGAACTTCTTCATAGAGTAAAACATTTTCAGAATGGTCATCCTGCAAGGCCTGCTCCCACTGCTGCAAGCAGGGGATTGGATATGTTCCCTCAACATGAAGGATACCTACCTTCATATCAAAAATATGCAAAGCTCACAGAAAGTATTTGAGGTTCTTGTTCCAGGGGGAACACTAGCAATTCAGGGTATTGCTTTTTGGCGTCCTCTGCACCACGGGTCTTTACAAAATAATTGGCAGTGGTGGCAGCAGCCCTTCGCAAGGAAGATCTCTTTCAAACTACATGAAGTCTTGCTATATTATGACAATTGCAGTTTGTCCCACCGTTAGGACTGCTCCAGAGGTGAAAGAGTTAACTTCCATGCCAGGCATGGAACTTAGAGCACGAGCTCGGTTAGAAAAGCTCTGTCTGGAATATTTCAAACTGAAACTGTCAGATTCTTTACTCCCACTGAACAGTCGCCCGAGATTCCTCCTACTGCTCGGTTCATTTCTCGGTTTAAAAGTGTTTTTCTCGGTTAAATTCAACCGCGATTATTATTATTTTAACCGCAAACCGATCGGTTCAAGCTCTGTCTGTGGTATTGTAAGTAATAGACAGGTTTATTTTTGTGTGGAACTTGTAAATGTTTATCGGTTCAGTTTGAACCGATCAGGTTGTTTTAAAACTTTATTCTGAAGCATTTAAAAGCTATTTAGAGTGCGGTTCCCGGTTCTTATCGGTTCTAAAAAAAACGGATTTCATTACGTTTTTTTCCACGACCCGTGACACGGTTGGGAACCGATAAGGGTATCTTGCCTGGCACTGCCGGAAAAAGGCAAGTTTTTGGTTAGGCTGGCATTATGTCTGAGAAACCCAAAAGAAAACCGACCACTGGGTTTCAACACTGTAGTGTCTGTGGGGAAGCCTTTGCCAAGGCTGACCCACATACCACATGTGTTTATTGTCTGGGGTTTGACCACCTCAATGCAGACTGCCAGATTTATGAGGAATTTCCCTGCAGCTACCCTAGATAAGAGAGTTGGTAGGCTCCAGGGGCGAGAGGCAAAAAGTCCGCTGACCGGATGGCCAGCCGGTTCGGTGCCAACCGAACCGGAGGGAGTGCCTCTGACCAGGGCGAGACTTCTCGGCAAACGTAAAGCTGACTCCAGAGGAGCCAGTTCCAGCAAAGAGAATTCAGAAAATCAGCAGGTGTGGAGTCAAAAATTCCTCCAACTGCTGCGGAGATAGCCAAAGCAATCCAAATTGTCCAGTCACTTTCTCTCTGCTCCGTCTCCGAACTGCCACTATCTGGCAAAAGGTCGGTTCAGCGGTTCCACCGGTTCAAGAATATGATATAGAGGAGTTTTATGAACCAGAGGAGGGGAGGATGATTATGAACAGTGTGAATGTGACTTTGAAAGTCTGGATGTGCCCATTGAACCGGACATCTCCCCAGACAGACCTTTAGAGAATCTCCCCTAGGCTTTCTGAGTCCCCTCTCATTTTCTGTTTTATAAAAGTTGTTGAACCCTCCAGCTCCTTTGGAGGAAGCTGTGGATGAGCAAGAGGAGCCTGACTTTGTAGAGATGATGGATATCCCAGAGTACAGGAGATTGTCTATTCCTTTACATAAATCCTTTAGAAACAAACAATAAAAATTTTAAAAGCTCCAATTCTGTGCCTCCTGTGGATAAAAAGATGGACAGGAGGTACACTTTGTCAGGTCCTGATACAGAATTTCTTTCACAGCAATGCAGCCATGTTGGGGTAGTTCAGGCTGCAGTCTGTGATAAGGCTAATATTCCCCTGGCTTCACATCCTCCTGACAAGGACTCCAGGAAGATTGATGCCATGGCTAAAAAACAATACATGGCAGCGTCCTTGGGACTCAGACAAGCATATTATATGGCTTATGTTGCAAGATACCAGAAATCTAGATGGGATACTGTCATGGCTTTAGCCAAACAGGCCCCTGGCCAGCTTGCCAAGGAGCTGGAGCAGGTGGCTGCTAATGGTATTGAGGCATCTAAGGCGCAATTCCATGCTGCAGTGGATTCTAATGATGTATCCTCTAGAGTCATGGCTACATCTGTGGCTTTTTGTAGATTGGCTTGGCTCAGGTGTACTAGCTTGTCACAGGATACCCAGGCTAAGGCTATGGATTTTCCTGTGGTGGGAAATTCTCTGTTTGGGGAGCAGACAGAGAATTATATGAAGAAAATGGATGAATATAGAACCACTTATAGGAGTGCACAAGCCAAGGAACGCAAGCCACCCCTCAGAGGCAGCCCCCAGGGTAGAGGCAGGCCTTTTCACAGGCCTTTTTACCAAACTCAGGCCTCCTCTTCAGCTTACGCTCAGAGGGGGTTCTTCAGAGGGAGAGGCAGATGGGGTACAAGCAGGCCTGCTCCCACCCCTCAGCCTAAAGCCCCTGCCAAACAGGCACCCTGATGGGATGCCCAGGGCCGGTTCTCCATTACCTGTAGGGGGCAGGCTGGCTTACTTCGTCCAGGACTGGGAGTCTTTAACATCAGACAAGTGGGTCCTGGAAGTAGTAAGCCAGGGTCTGGTTCTCAGCTTCAAAAAATTTCCAAAGATGAGAATCAGATTTTTTCCACCTGCAAATCCTCTAGAGACTCTTGCTTTGGAAACAGAAGTCTCAACCCTCATGGCTGTCAGAGCTGTAGAAAGGGTTTCTCCCCTACACCAGGGCAAGGGTCTGTACTCCAGGTACTTCCTTACCCCAAAAAAGACAGGAGAATGGCGGCCCATCCTGGACCTAAGATATCTGAACAAGCACCTTTTAAAACCAAAATTCAAAATGGTGACTCTGGGAATGATTTTACCCTCCTTAAGGCCAGGGGACTGGCTAGCTTCCCTGGACCTCAAGGATGCCTACTTCCATGTTCTTATCAGAAGCTCCCACCGAAAGTACCTCCGATTCGAACTGCCCTCAGGCCATTATCAGTTCAGAGCAATGCCCTTCTGCCTTACCTCTGCCCCAAGGGTATTCACAAAATGCCTGGCAGTAGCAGTTGCTCATTTAAGAAGGCAAAAGATTGCCATCTTTCCCTACCTAGACGACTGGCTCATTGTGGGTCAGTCTCCAGACCAGGTCAAATCACACCTGCAAGTTACCCAGCAGCTGCTTACCTCTCTGGGCTTTCTTCTCAATCTTCCAAAGTCAGTTCTGGAACCTGTCCAGGTACTCACCTTTATAGGTGCAGAACTGGACACAAAGCAGGCCAGAGCCTTCCTTCCCCTAGAAAGGGTAAGGACCCTGGTGGCCCTGGCCTCCTCCTTCACTCTGCAGGTCTCTGACCAGCAAGGCATTTCCTACAGCTCCTAGGACACATGGCTGCTTCCACAGCTGTAGTGCAAGGAGCAAGATTTCAGATGAGAGACATTCAGTTCCATTTGAGAGCCTTTTGGTCTCAAAGAAGAGAGCCCCTATCCAAGTTGATCCCAGTGACTCGAACCCTGATCCAGGCCCTTCAGTGGTGGCAGGATCAGAGCAATCTGAGACAAGGTTCCTCTCATCCCTCTTTCTCACTCCTTGACCCTTACTACAGATGCGTCCCTTTTGGGATGGGGAGCTCACATGGCGACTCTCCACCCAGGGATTGTGGTCCTCAGGAATCTCTGCTCCACATCAATCTGTTGGAACTCAGAGCTGTTTTTCTAGCACTTCAGGTTTTTTCTGCATCTGTTCAGAACAAAGTGGTACAGGTCAGAACAGACAACACCAGTACAATGTGGTACATCAACAAACAAGGGGGCACTCGGTCTTCGGCCTTGTGTACCGAGGCAATGAAGTTGTGGTGTCTGGCTTATTCCCTGAACACTTCCCTCATAGCAGTTCACCTCCCAGGCAAGGACAATGTCCTGGCAGATGCTCTCAGCAGGATTTCCCAGGGCCATCAAGAATGGTCACTGGATCCCCGAGTACTGGGGATAGTTTTTGCCAGATGGGGCACCCCTCAGATAGATCTTTTTGCAGCCCCAGACAATCATCAACTTCCACTTTTTTGTTGCAGGCCCCCAGTGTTGGGCTCAGTCCCCCTGGATGCCTTTCTCCTCGATTGGGAAGGGAAGTTTCTCTATGCCTTCCCCCTTCCCTCTCCTGTTCAAGGTGCTAGTCAAAATCAGATCTCAGCCCTGCAAGATGATTCTGATTGCTCCAGACTGGGCCAGGCAGCCCTGGTACCCACTCCTTCTGTCCTTAGCAGCCCATCTTCCCCTGCGTCTCCCCAGGAACCACAATTTCAAACACCATGAAGTCTTGCTATATTATAACATTAGCAGTCAGCCACTGCAGCTGAACTGCCCCGGACTGCTAATATTATAATATAGCAAGACTCCATGAGAAGAAAAGCAATTACTAAGGTGAGTAATTTTTTCTTGTTAACCTGTGCCCAGGGGAGAGTTTGGTATCTGAATCTCAAATCCCTCAACCTCAAGGCCTGGCTCATGAGGAGTTAGAGTTTGCTGACCTACACCTTTCCCAAGATGTTCTCGAAGTCTTGAAAGCTTCTAGGAAGCCTTCCACTAGGGCTACTTATAACTCCAAATGGAAAAGGTTTTTCATATGGTGTTCTGGGAAGCATATTTCCGGAATCTGCTGATTTGCCCACTGTTTTGGACTATATGGTCCATCTTAATTCTTTGGGACTGAGACCAGCTACCCTGAAAGTGCATTTGGCAGCTGTCTCTGCTTTTATTTCAGCAGGAAGCCCTCTTCTCTTTCTGCTCACCCTGTATTTTCCAAGTTTTTCAGGGATTGCTTCATACCAATCCACCATTCAGGGACCCTGCCCTGCCTGGGATCTTAATGTTTGCATTGCTCAGCTGATCAACCCCCTTGAACCTCTGTATTCGGCAGAGCTTAAGTACTTGACTTGGAAACTGTGTTTCTAGTAGCCATCACTTCTGCCAGGCGTATAAGTGAGTTACAAGCTTTGTCAGTGGAGACTGACTTTATTTCCTTTCACGGGATAAGGTAGTCCTCAGGACTAACAGGAAGTTTTTGCCTAAGGTGGTTTCAGATTTCCACCTTAATCAATCTATTTCTCTTCCAGTGTTCTTCACTGACCATTCCTCCTCTGGTGAGAGGAGGTTGCACAGCTTAGATGTTGAGGGCCCTAAGTTACTACATAGAGCGTACCAAGGGTCACAGGTTTAACTCCCTCCAACAATTTCTCACTTATGGTGAGGCTGGGAAAGGGAAACCTGCCACTAAGAGATCCATTGCCAGGTGGATTGTCTCTTGTGTCCAATTTTGCTATCAAAAACTGGGTAAGGTTCCCCCTTCAGGCCTGAGGGCTCACTCTACCAGAGGCACAGCTGCGCCTCCAGCTGCTGCCAGAGACGTCCCTATCTTAGAGATATGTCAAGCAGCTACTTGGAAAACAGTACACCTTTCACCAAGCATTACTCCTGGATATCCAGGCCAGGAGGGATGCTCGGTTCTGGACAGCCGTGTTTGCCTATTCCCAGTAGGTTCTGTCCTCCTCCATGGAGGTACTGCTGTGTAGTTCAGTAATTGAGCCATAATATAGCAAGACTTCATGTTGTTTGAAGAAAAAATTACTCACCTTAGTAATGTTGTTTTTTCTAATGGAGTCTTGCTATTATGACCTCCCCTCCCAGCCTGCCCCTCTCAGAACTTCTACTTTGGGTATGGGGTGGGCAGTCCAGTGTCGGCACTTATTGGTGCCCATTTTATGTTTTCCACCCCCTTTTTTTTTTTGGGGTGTTTGGGTGTTGTGTTTTATTTTATCTTATCTTGTCTTATCTTTTTCTGGTCCCCTGACTTGAGTCTTGGTGTTGGAGCCAGGAAAATGTGTTAATATTTAAGTACCAGTTGGCTAGTGTAGATTACAGCTTCCACACAGAACCTTAGTGAGTTTTGCTCGTAAAGATCTGACAGTTTCAGTTTTAAATATTCCAGACAGAGCTTTTCTAACTGAGCTCGTGCTCTAAGTTCCATGCCTGGCATGGAAGTTAACTCTTTCACCTCCGGAGCAGTTCTAATGGTGGGACAAACTGCTATTGTCATAATATAGCAAGACTCCATTAGAAGAAACAACATTACTAAGGTGAGTAATTTTTTCTTCTCTTTCCCTACCTGGACAACAGGCTTTTGAAAGCCCACTCAAGGATCAGCTCCTGCACACCTTGACTTGAACAAGGCAGTGGTGGCCAATACGTGGATCTAGATCCACTGGTGGATCTCAAGAGATTTTTGGTGTGTCTTGCTGCAGAGGTTGTATTTTCAAATCACTGAAGAGCCTTACAGCTGATTAGTGTAATTATTATACTATTTATTCACTTCATTGTTGGTGGATCTCTGAGCTTCTTGAGATCCACCAGCATGGATCCCAATACAAAGTGTATTGGCCACCACTGCTCTGGATGTTACTATCAACTTACTCAAGTCCGTCTTGACACCTTAACACTTGCAGCACATGGGAGCAGTCTTGAACACAGCTCAGGGCTCCACCTTCCTGCCTCTGGACAGGGCTAGATGCCTGATTGCCAAGGCCAGGCTAGTATATGACAGCTGGTATGTCTCAGCCAGAACATTCAGTTGGCTCCTGGGCCTTATGGCAGCAGCCATTGTCACAGTACCTTTGGCCAGGCACCACATGAGGATCCCTGGGTGGACCACAAGAGTCCAATGGGGCCAGCTCACAGACAATGTAGAACAAAGAGTTCTAGTCACTTCTTTTGTATGCAGACTGCTCAAGTGGTGGATGGAACTCAACAAGCTGTTAAAGGGATTTCCCTTCCTGATCCCCTTCCCCAATAGACTTTAACAACAGATGCCGCGGGGACTGGTTGTGGTGCACATTTGGGCCCCCATCAAATGCAGGGTACATGGACCCCAGTGGAGAGTACCTTGCACATAAATGTTCTAGAAATTCGAGCTGTCCTGTGTGGGCTACAAGCCTTCCAGACTCATCTGTCCCTGGGGCATCTGCTAAGACAGATGGAGGTCAGTGTGTGATGCATTACATTGACGAGCAAGGGGGAATCGCTCTTACCTCCTGTGCAGGGAAGTGATGAGAGTCTGCTATTGAGCTCTGGAACATGGTCTGAAACTTCAGCAATACATGTTCCAGGCCTCCAAAACATCGTGGCAGACAGGCTAAGCAGGTCCTGTGAAGTCGCTCCAGAGATTTCTCCTCACTCACTTCAGTTCAGAGTGGTGTTTTTCATTGGTTATTTCAACTGCGTTTTGTTTTCAGTTCTTCAAACCTCTGTCTATGGTACAGGTTAGACTAGATTAGAATTTATTTCCATTTGTTAAGTCTCTGGTCCTTTTTCGGTCCGTGCAACCAAGAGAGGACCGATTTGATTATTTCTTTGAGGTAAATTCTTAGAGTTTAAGTGTTTATTTGGGATCTGGTGGTTTTCGGTTAAAAAAAAGAAGTCTTTATCATTTTTTTCCATCGACCATTGAACCGGTTGTTAACCGAAAACTAATTTAGTTACTCAGGCCTGACCACCATGCAAAGGGGTAACTTTAGCTTCAGTGCATTATGTCTGAGAAACCCAAGAAAAAAAACGGTCCCACTGGGTTTCAGCACTGAAGAGTGTGGGGAGGTGTTGTGTTCATTGTCTGGGGTTTGACCACCTGAAAACAGACTGCCAAATTTTTGAAAACTTTCCTGAGGCCACGCTGGATAAGCGTTTAGCCAGGCTGAAGGAAAGAATGGCCGAAAAATCCACTGACCCGGATGGCCGATCCAGTTCGGCTCCTGAGGGTGCCGGAGAACCAGAGGAAGTGCCTTCTGACCAGGGCGAAGTCTCCTCGACCAAACTAAAAGCAGATACCGGTGAATCAGTACCTGCAAAAAAGGAGTGAAAATATGCCGATTCGGAGCCCACGTTTCTGGCTTCAACCGTGGATGAAATGGCTAAAGCGATTAGGATTGTAAAATCATTACAGACAGACCCAGGTGAACCAAGACTGAGTATGAACACACACCCCTCGGTTCGGTCGTCTACCGGTTCACTTCCCACTAGCTCGTATGATCCAGAGACTTATTATGAACTCGAGTGGGAAGAAGGTGAAGAAGAGGAAGGCTTGGGGGAGCCCATTGAGCCTGATATTTCCCCCGGATAGGCCAGATTCTGTCTCCCCTCCCAGACAGCCTAGGGAGTCCTGCTCCCATTATTCATTCTACAAAAAGGTTGCCGAAACTTTAGAGCTCCCTATTCTGGAGGCAGCTGAGAAGGAGGAGGGGCCAGATTTCATCCAGATGATGGATGTCCCTGACTCCAAAAGACTTTCAGTACCTCTCCATAAGTCCTTGAAAAAGCAGACAAACAAAATTTTGCAGATGCCTACTTCTGTTCCCCCTGTTGATAAAAAGATGGCTAGGAGTATATGCTCTAAGGCAGTGGCACAGAGTTCCACTGTAACCCCTGCAGCCACGTAGGAGTTGTCCAGGCTGCTGCCTGTGACAAGGCCGGCATTCCTCTAGCCTCTCATCCTCCTGAGAAGGACTCTCGGAGGATTGACACCATGGCCAAGAAGCAATATTTGGCCTCTTCTCTGGGGATTAGGCAAGCTTTCTACATCGTATATGTAGCCAGATACCAAAAGTCCAGCTGGGAATCTGTCCTGGACTTGGTTAAGACTGCTCCACCCCAACTGGCCAAGGATCTGGAGCAGATAGTCAAGAATGGCATTGAGGCATCCAAAGTCCAATTTCATGCTGCAGTGGACTTAAATGATGTGTCCTCTAGAGGCATGGCTACTGCGGTTTCCCTGAGGAGATTTTCCTGGCTCAGGTGTACCAACCTTTCTCAGGATACCCAGTCAAAGGCCATGGATTTTCCTGTCGTCCAAAATGCTCTGTTTGGGGAGCAAACAGTTACACATGAAGAAAATGGATGAATATAGGACCACTTAAAAAAGTACAGCTTCAAAAGGAAAGGCTGCAGCCCCACTGAAGCAGAAACCTAGGCCAGGCAGACGCAGGCAGTATCAAAGGCGTTTCTACCAGGCACAGGCATTCCCTGCTTACCAACAGCAGAGAGGTTTTTTCAGGGGCAGAGGTAGGAGAGGTGTGAGCAGAGCTGCATCCACCTCCCAACCTAAGACTCCTGCCAAACAGACACCCTGATGTGTCAGCCAGGGCCGCCTCCCCTCTGCCAGTAGAGGGCAGGCTGGCTCATTACTTCCAGGCCTGGAAATCCATTACCACAGACAAGTGGGTCCTGGAAGTAGTGAGCCAGGGACTTGATCTAAATTTCAAAGGTCCTGGACATAGTGAGCCAGGGAGTTGCACTAAATTTCAAATGGTTCCCAAGAACTAGAGCAAAGTCTTTCAAACCCGCCAGCAGTTCAGAGGCAACTCTTTTCAAGGCAGAGGTTTCCACACTTATAAAGCAAAAAGCAGTGGAACCCGTCCCCGTCCTTCACAAAGGAAAAGGGTTGTACTCAAGATACTTCCTTACTCTAAAGAAGACTGGGGAGTGGCAGCCCATCCTAGATTTGAGGTTTCTCAACAAGCACCTAATAATCCAAATTCAAGATGGTGACTTATCCAAAATCCTTCCCACTCTCAGACAAGGAGATTGGTTAGCCTCATTGGACCTCAAGCATGCTTATTTCCACATACCTATCAGATGCTCCCACAGACAGTATCTAAGGTTCGAGTTGCCCTCAGGCCACTATCAGTTCAGGACAATGCCCTTTGGCCTGACCTCTGCCCCCAGAACATTCACAAAGTGCCTGGCAGTGGTTGTGGCCTACATGGGAAGGTAGGGAGTGTCTGTGTTTCCCTACATGGACTACTGGTTGATTGTGGGACACTTCTCTCACTAGGTGAGGGAAGCCTTGGCTCTGGTGCAGGATACTCGTGGGTCCTTAGGATTTCTGGGAAACCTAAGCAAATCAGTGCTGGAACCTGTCCAGATCCTAGTGTTCATAGGAGCAGAGCTGGACACTGTTCAGGCAAGGTTCTCCTGCCAGTACAAAGGGTGGGCAACCTCATCCATCTGGCAAGTTCTTTTCGTTTGCAGGTGTCTCGGCCAGCAAGACATTTTCTTCAGTTTTTGGGACACATGGCAGCCTCCACAGCAGTGGTCCCAGGAGCCAGGTTTCAGATGAGGGACATTCAGTTTCACCTCAGATCCTTTTGGTCCCAGAAAAGAGATCCCCTGTCCAAGCTGATTCCAGTGACATCCACCTTGGTACAGACGCTGCAGTGGTGGCAGGACACGTACAATCTCAGGGAGGGTGTTCCTTTCCTCCAACAGTCTCCAACAGTAGTTCTGACCATGGTTGCTTCACTCCTGGGATGGGAGGCTCACCTAGAGGACCACACTGCTCATGGGACATAGTCTCATCAGGAGTCCTTGCTCCATATCAGCCTGTTAGAGCTCAGGGCAGTGTTCCTGGCTCTTTGGTCATTCTCAGAGATGGTACAGGGAAAGGTGGTTCAGGTAAAAACAGACAACACCACCACCACCATGTACTACATCAATAAGCAGGGAGGGACAAGGTCCTCTGCCCTGTGTATGGAGGCGATGAAGATTTGGACTCTGGCATATTCTCTCCAGACCACCCTCTCAGCTGTGCACTTGCCAGGCAAGGAGAATGTACTGGCAGATGCCCTCAGCAGAATTAATCAGTCACCATGAGTGGTCTCTGAACAAGGGAATACTGCACTCAGTGTTCAGGAGATGGGGCACACCAGAGATAGAGCTGTTTGCAGCCCCAGACAATCACTGGGCAGCCCCAGTTTTGTTGCAGACCTCCAGTTCTGGGCCCTGTGCCTCTGGATGCACTGATTTTGAACTGGACAGGCAAGTTCCTGTATGCCTTTCCCCCATTCCCTCAGATCTTCAGAGTGCTGGTCAAACTCGGGAGCCAGCCATCATCTATGATTCTGATTGCTCCAGATTGAGCCAGACAGCCCTGGTACCCCATGTTGCTGTTTCTGATAGTGATCAGTCCAATTTGCCTCCCCCAGAGGTACAATCTCCTGACCTCCTCTCGGAAGGATCCTGTACCCCAGCCTCAAGTCCCAGCTCTTGAGGACCTAGAGTATGCAGGCCTGCATTTCTCTCAAGGGATCCTGGATATTCTGAATGCTTCCAGAAAACCTGCCACCAGAAAGACTTACACTTCCAAGTGGAAGATATTTTCCATCTGGTGTGCTCAGAAGGAAATAGATCCACCAGCAGCAGGACTGGTAGTCATGTTGGACTGTTTGGTCCATCTGCACTCCTTAGGTCTTCATCCCGCTACCCTGAAGGTGCATCTGGCAGCTGTGTCCGCTTATCTCTCTGCAGGGAAGGGACCTTGCCTGGCATCCCATTCAGTCTTCAAGAAGTTTTTTAAATGGTTGCTCCACTTAAATCCCCCCTCAGAGGGAGTCTACCCCATCTTGGGACCTAAATATCTGCATAGCTCAGTTAATGCAGCCCCTTTTCGAACCCATGTCTTCAGCTGAGCTTAAGTATTTGACATGGAAAACTGTCTTCTTGGTAGCCATAACCTTTGCTAGGAATATTAGAGAGCTATAGGCCTTGTCAGTGGAACCTGACTACATAGCATTCCATAGGGACAAGGTCATCCTTAGGACAAACAGGAAGTTTCTCCCAAAAGTGGTCTCGGATTTCCATTTGAACCATCTATGACATTACGTGTCTTCTTCACTGAACAGTCCTGCTCAGGGGAATGAAGACTGTATAGCCTGGATGTAAAAAGGGCTATTAGCTACTATATAGGAATGACTGTACCCAGTTGTTCCTCACCTATGGAGAAATGCGAAAAGGTAAGCCAGCCTTCAAGAGGACCATTGATAGGTGGATTGTGTCTTGCATCCAGTTTTGCTATGATAAACTGGGGAAAGAGCCACCTGCGGGCCTCAGGGCCCACTCTACCAGGGGAACAGCGGCCTCCATTGCAGCTGCCAGAGACATTCCCCTGCTCGAAATTTGCAAAGCAGCTACATGGAAAACTGTTCATACATTTACAATGCACTACTGCCTGGACACTCACATCAGGAGGGATGCCAGGTTTGGCACAGCAGTACTGCAGAGCCTATTTCCTAAGTAGGTTCTGTGCCCACTTCCATGGGGCACTGCTTAGTAGTCTGCATATAGTCCAAATACAGCAAGACTTCATGTTGTTTGAAGAAAACATTACTTACCACAGTAATCTTTTTTCTTCTAATCTAGTCTTGCTGTATTCTACCCTCCCTCCCTGCCTCCCCTGACAGAACCTAAAAGGGGCAGGTCCTGCTTATCAGTAGAAATTTAAGTGCTGCACCTCTGTAGTGCCATGTTTTTCTTGGGCATTTCTTGACTTGAGTCTTCTAGTTGCCATTTGTCTAGTTATTAGCCATGTTGGGTTATTTATTATCTACTATAGATAGGCTTAGTAGTAACTACGTTAGTGCTCATAAGAATCTGATGGTTACATAGAATGTACCGGGAACAAGGGTTTGAATACTGAGCTAGAGCTCAACATTCTGTGCTATGGCATAAAGTTAACTTTTTCATCTCCGGGGCAGTTGAACCGGAAGGGCTAACTGCATATAGTCGGAATACAGCAAGACTCCATTAGAAGAAACAAGATTACTAATCTTGGCATGGGCTTGTCCCCTATAAAATCCGTATTCATCTCTCTAACCCTCAGAAATGTTAGAAAACTCATTATTGGGTGTGTATATCTTCCCCTTAGTAAGGCTTCCCTCGGCCTGCCTTCCCTCCTAGTTTTCCTACCTAACCTCCCCTGTCATGACCTTAAATTTTGTGGTGACTTTAATTTAAATTGGCTCCACCCAGATGCTGATAAAATGCATGCCTCGCTCGCCAACTCCAACTTAGCTCAGCTCCTCCAGGAACCAACACATATCAACACCAAGTCCGGAAAACATTCTTTGCCTGATTGGATGGTCACTAATTGCCCTTAGAAGATCAAAGCTGTGGGTGTCCTCTCTGACTGCATAAGCAATCATTCCCCCACTCTTCGTGTGTATAGAAAAAATTGTCCCAACACCCCCCCAAAAAAAGATCTCCCTGATCCGGGACATGTCTCAGTTTGATGCCAGTAGCTTTATTACCTCCATCAACAACACTGACTGGGATCCTATTAAAACACTCCATGATATAAATCAAGCCCTGGACTTCCTAATATCTGCCTTCACTCAAATAGTAAACCGCCATGCCCCCATAAAAAATGTAGGTCAAAAGGTATTAAAGGGGAGAGGAAATCTGTGCTTATTGGCAGCAGTTAGTAATGTTCATAGTAAGATAAATGCTAAACTTGCCTCCAAATGAACCATATTTACCTGTTCCTTAATAAATATTAATGTGAAAAACTGTGTTTTCAACTGTTTTCTTTTTATGAACAACATTCTGAACAGTTCTCTTCATGGAACCAATAATTTGGAGTGTTTACTATGTCGTGGTTTGGGTACAGAATGCTAAACATGAGCTATTGTCCTATCAGAACCATGATTAGAGTTCTTTGCTCAAACTGTGACATAGTTAAAACTCCAGATCACTGGTTCCATGAAGAGAACTGTAACAGAATGCTGCCCATAAAAACAAAACAATGCAAAATACAGTTTTTCATATCACTTTTTATTCAGGTACAGTTACATATGGATCATTTAGGCTTATGGATATAATTTCTGTAAATGGGAACGTTATAAACAACTGCCAATTAGAAATAATTTCCTGTCCTCTTTAAGGCTCCTTGGCTCTCCAAGGATACCCAATCTCTCATGACCCACCGTGATAAAGCTTGGTGGACCTATAAAAAGAGCGGGCTTCCCTCTGACTGGCAAGTCTATAGGCAGTTTAGAAATAAGTGCAGAAGTTCCCTGAACAAAGCCAAACATTTATATTCTAAGTCCCTACAAACTGAGCACCTTTGCAACCCAAAGGAACTCCCTGGTAGAAGGGAAGACTGCCAAAGCCCCAAGCTCCATCACCTACAGTGGCTCCACCCTGGCTGATTCCATGTCCATAGCATCCAGAATTAATAACTTTTTCATTGATCTTCACAAATATACCTCGCTATTCCAAAACTCTTCCTCTCCCCAGTCCCTTCCGAACACCCCTGAGGCTCGTCCGGAGTTCCACTTGAAGTTAGCTGCCCTTAAAGAGGTACAGAAGCTTCTCTCGGATCTAAAATTGGACTGCTCTCCTGGCCACGACTCCCTTGAGCCAAAATTCCTTAAGTTGGGTGCCTCAGCCCTTGCTCCACCTGTGTCTGAGGGAAGCACCAAGTTATCTAGGTAGTGAGAATGCAACCTCCCCCCTCAGCGGCGGCACAATACTGATGCAGGTATTGAGCCACCTCTTGGGTGTTTTCTGGGGGCTCTGCCCCACCCCCTGCAGCCCCGGACTCTAGGATTCCAATCTCCAGGTCGGAGTTGGTCCGGGGAGGCTAAACATGGAAATAGGACCATTACCGTGAATGTCGCCGTAATGGTCTTTTTCTGTGTTTCGCCGTCGGGGTGTCGACAATTAAGGGGTGATATGCTGTCTGAGATTTTTTCAATCGCTCTTTCATCTCTAACACTGTTCCAGATAAATGGAAGGTGGGGGTAGTAGTCCCAGTGCATAAGGGTGGCCCTAACTCTACGGTTGACAACTATAGACCAGTATCCATCCTCTGTCCTTTGGCAAAGATTCAAGAGGGTATAGTTTATAACCACCTTCAGGACTACCTGGAATCTTACAATCTGCTATCCCCATATCAGCATGGCTTCAGAAGTAATCACAGTACCTTAACTGCCCTGATAAAAGTGACAACTGATATATTCCATGCAATAGACCAGGGCTATGCCACAGGTGCCATCTTCGTAGACCTCGCAAAAGCATTTGATTTGGTGAACCATGGTCTTCTGCTTCATCAGTTTTATTCTCTTGGTCTGGATTCCAGTGCACTGAATTGGGTAAAAAGCTATTTGTCCTGCCACTCCAAAAGAGTCAAGTGGAAGGGTTCCCTTTCCAGTCTGAGGCCCATAACTCATGGTGTCCTGCAAGGGTCTATATTAGGTCTATGCTGTTCTCTGTCTCCATTAATGACTTAGCCAGCTTCTGTGGAGTGGCCTCTGTACACCTTTATGCGGATGATGGTATCCTTTATTGCTTCGTTTCTCTTCACACTTTGATCTGATTAACTGAGAACTTGCCTCTGATTTTGTTTCCCTTGAGGGCTGGTTTAACTGTAATCATCTTGTCCTCAATACAAGAAAACTGAGTGTATGCATTGAGAGAGAAAGACTGGGGGGGAGTATACTTTGGGTAGTGGATGGTGGTGTTGACACCGTCCCCCAAAGTATACTCCCTCCCCCAGTATTTTCTCTCTCAGTGGTGATATCCTAGAGTCAGTTCATTCCTTTAAATACCTGGGCATCACCTGACTCACGCTGTCCTTTAACTCGCATGTCTCCAACATTGCTAAATCTCTAAACCAGAAACTTGAACTCCTCTATCGTATCCACTCTTTTCTCACCTCTGCCTCCTGCCTTCGGATTGCTTCATCATCCCTTCTTCCTCTCCTAACCTATGGTGCTCCTTTGCTGCTCTCTTCAAACTCCTCCTCACTCTCTTTTCTATCCCAGGCTTACCATAGGTCAGTAGGTTTGCCTTGGGGGCTAATGCCCATACTCACCACTGTGTTGTCCTCTCCTCACTGGGCTGGTTGCCATATGAAGCTAAATTAAGATATTCCTCCTTAAGTCTCATGTTTAATCTTGTCCACAACTTCACGCCTCCCTGCCTTAGTGAGCTGATATGCCTAAGACAGGCTCCACGTGCCCTCTGTTCTGCCTCCCTACCACTTTTAGTCATGCCTAAGTTGCGACTAGCCATCGCCCATAAGCAGTGTTCCCATTAAGGCTGCAGATCTGGGGGTGCACTGCACCCTCTCCAAAAATTTTCAGGGGTACAAAATCAATTATAAGGGTTCATTCTACCATTTATACAACATTTTTGTGGGGTGCATATACTTCAAACAGAATTATGGGGGTACAGTGCACCCCCTTCACACAAAAATGTACTTGAATTTCACAAATTTGTACTTGAATCAAGTACAGATGGGGGTAAATGGAACACTGCCCATAAGTCATTCTCCTTGCGGTTGTATCTAATTGGAACTCTCTCCCCAGTCTTGTCCTGTTCCTCTCTCCTCTATGTTCCAAACTAATTTGTATGTCTGTTCTCAGCCTCTGTATTTTGTTCCTGCTTCCGCTGACAATACTCCCTCCTGCCGCTTCCTTCCCCTTTCTAACTACAACCTGTTCCCCACCTTCTATCCCACATACTTACTCCCTGTTGTTGCCTCATTCCCCATAATTTGTTCTATGCTACTAGTCCATTAGACCTAAATTCTCAATTGTATATGTCAAGTAAGTGATGATATTACCACAATTTGCACTCTATGCTCTGGTATACTTTGTATATATTGTTATGCTCTGTGTCAGTTTTTGCCATGTTGTGTTCTTCTGTATTTTGCACTGTTTCTTTTCTTCTTATTGAAATCTCATGTCGACCCTGAAAAAGGGACTGTTATTGTCTCAGCGGACTTAACCCGTCACCAAAACTCAAATAAATAAAATAAATAAATTACAGTGGCAAGTAATTTTTCTTTGGTTACAGGGAAGCAGACCTTAAAGGCTACTTCAGGCACCTCCTTCAATGAACCCCACATGTGTTTTACATTAACAGACTCATGTAGCTGATTAACTCCCTTAACCACCAAGTCCTTTGTCTTGTTAAATTTGTCCTTTCTGAAGTTCCATGCCCTGGATGCTGAGGTCTGGATAGTCCACCCTGTAACAGAGTTTGGCCAGTTGTGATCACTGTCTCCCACCAGTTCCTTGACATTCCTATTGGAGAATACCCCACCCCTCCTGCTGAGAACAAGATCAAGGGCGGCCTCAAACGTAGTGTCCTGTTGGACATGCTGTTCTAGGAGCCAGTCCTTAAAAATCAACAGGAACTCAGTCTCAGCCCTGCCACTAGCCTTTTCAGTAATGCTCCACAAAGCTGTACGGAGGCCTGTAGCACACACCCAGGCTGACTCTTTTGCCCTCTTCCTTTCACCTAGCTTGACCCAGAATGACTCTAACATTATCCCCCCCTCCCCCGATGTCCGCCTTGGCCTCAGCAGTGACTGCCTTCCTTACAAACAGTGTCACACCACCCCTTTCCTGTCAGGCCTATCCTTTCAGCATAATCTGTATCCCTCTATCCTGGTATCCCAGTCATTTTCATGCCCTCAGTAGTTGCCAGTAAATCTAATATTTGAACACGTTACCTAATGGGTTGACGTCTACCTGGCAGATAGCATTTATATAGCATGTCACTAAAAACAGCTTCTGACTGTAATATCACCCCTACCCCACCCCTATTTTCTGGTTAATGGGGCATAGCATCACTGATTGGTCTTGGCAGCGCTACAGCTTAAATGTGGTCCAGAACCTTCTGTCTCATACCTTCCCACCTCTTGTGCCATAGAAGATGGAGACTGCTTTGTGAGGACTGAGCCCCTTTGCCTGGCACACAGTAGTTCAGAAACTTGCTGCATAGCTTGTGTGTCAGTACTAACTTGGCCAGCAGCAACAAGATTCACAATTGCAATGGTAAGCAATGTATACAGTACCTTGTATTTACAATATGCAAAGGTACTTATCAGGAAAACAGCTCTGAGTCTTGTTAAAGGCATAGACAAGGCAGTCAGTATCGATATACAGACATTTATTCATAATAATTTTCTAACTAGTTTTAATCACAAAATAGACAGTAAAACAGTCATAGTCAGAAATGTACAGAGGATTTTTTTATTTAGTCAGATGTTCTAGAATCTCCATCACTAAAAAGTTGATTGTCATCAAGTGCTACAAAAAAAGATTTTATATAATCATATTATCTTGCCATGCATCATAATTTGTAAGTTTTTTGCTATATCTCTGCATAGATAAAAATAATTCTGCCTTTTTTGACTAAAGTCATAGTAATTAAATTTTTTTATCAAGTTTTTCACATACATTATTCACAATGAGTGAAAGTGGACTTTGTGTGTGTGTGTTGGGGGGGGTTACTGGAACTGAGCAGGAGCAAGTTTAGCTGTTATCGATTACCATAGGGCATAAATACACCAAGTTGTCTCATCCGCTCGGGGGTAGGTTAGGAGCACTGAAAGTTAGACATTATCCACCTCTGGTCAGACCGTTTGTCGCCCTCCTCCTTTCACTGACATGATAAACAGCAGCACTACTGGTTGGCCTAAAATAGATGGATTAGATAAGGGATTATTGGCAGGGCTGCTTGAACTCTGTGGAACTTGGAGTCCTGATTTCAGCAACAGGGCTTCCAGGCTTCTGTCACAGTGTTTTCTCATTTCTGTGGCAAAATGCAGTGCTGCTGTTGGCTAAAATAGTATGTGATGTCATTGATGATATCATGTGGAGCACAGAGGAGGGGCTTTAGGATAGACATGGGGGGGAAGGGAGCTGGCAATCTGGAAAACTATATTTGAATGAAAAATTACCCAGAGCAACATATTCTGTGGCACTACATATATTCTGTGGCATGATGCAAGTTCTGCAGAAAATTCCATGGCTGTGGAATTGCAGAATGCTGGGGGCCTTGATCACTGCATCTTTTAAGTTGTGAAGTTGAGAGGTACATGTGGAGGATTGGTTTCATAGTATGTAATCTGGGTCCCTGGAAAGGGGGGTGGATTTAATTGCAAACTGTGCCAAATGGGACCTTGCTTTTGTACAGGCATCTCTTTGTCACACCATAGGACGAAGTTATCTGTTTATCAGACATGACTAATGTGGGTGTGATTTATTATTTTTTTTGTCTTTGCAGGAAGGAGGTGAACAGGTACCGCCAATGAAAGAAGATGAGCTTATCAATTTAATTGACGATGTTTTGAAAGATGACGATAAGAATAATGATGGATACATTGATTATGCAGAGTTTGCTAAATCACTGGAGTAAATAGACTTAAATTGTTCATGCCGTGACCCAGTATAGTGTGAATCTTAATTGTGTCTATAATGGAAGAGATTATTTTTTCACGTTGCCCTTTGTGTATGTGGCATATGAAGTACAGTTCCATATGCCTGAATTTAAACCTGGAGTTCACATAATGAAGCTTAGTCTTTTCTGCATCTGAAGCAAACTTTCCATACGGAAGGGAAGGACTGCCTCCTCGTCAGCGACATGTACTTTATTGTGGGTAACAGATCATTTGCATGTTGAGCCATTTAGCCAATTCTTGTATTTTTCTAAGAAAGCTTGAAATTCTAGAAATGAGAAATTCCTAGGAAAGTTTTCGAAGCAGAATATATCTTTTTGGTCACCTTAAGTTACAAAGACTTTGCAGGAATAGCTGTATTTAAGACTGGAGTCTGTGCACAAAGGATTATAGTTCCTTCACATTTGAGGACTGTGGGCACACGTTTTATAATATGAAATAAAATGCACTCTTGGAAAACATTCTGAATGACTCCCAGTTCACACTCAGATGGTTTAAAATATCTACAGTAAGTGGTACCCAGTCCACATTTGGATAATTGAAAAATCTAAATTTAAGCAATGTTCTCCTTGATTTAAAAAACAAAATCCTTTTTACAAGGAAAAGCTGACTATAAATTTGGACATCTGTGCCACTAGTCCCTGTTTGCCAATCTGCCTTTGTGGCTTAGCAATTATAATTTCTGTTGTAAGTAAATGCAAATACAGTGTTACCCCCTTCATTTACCCATTTCACGTCCCATTGATCACTACATTGGCTCTGCATGTATGTTTTCCATTTTAACCATAATAAACACCCTAAAGTAAAAATTAAAAATGCTTTGAAATTTGAAACCCTTGTAGGAAGTTACATTATTATTGAAGTTGATGAGTTTTGTTATTTTCTATATGGAGATGAGAAGCTCTGTGATAGAAGGAGACCATAAGACCCATCCCCTTCCTGTTACAGTAGTCGCCTTGAACCTGCACCTTTCACTAATGGTTTTACATACGGTGGCATACATATCATGTTGCAGTCATGCCAAACCTCAAACAATGTATTTTTGTATATCCACACATTACTGTTACAACCACCTTTTTTTTTTTTTGATAAAGAGCAGGTTTCTAGTTTCAATAAGTTCTTCCCCTTTGTTAGTTGAGCAGTGGCCTTCCTTTGTCAAAATCGGCACCTGAACTCCCCCCATTATAGTCTATGGAGCACACCCCTGCTCTGTTCTTATACTGACATCACAAAATGTGCCAGCATGGGGGCGCATCTCCGCATATGAAAGTATGAGCGTTTTGGCTGCCAGCCCCAGGGAGCAATTTTATGAGTGTGTTTTTTTCTAAACACAAGAATAAAAAATGACACTTTATGCCGGAATCGATTAAAGGACAGGTAAGCTGACGTATATGTTAAGGGGGGAGGAGTAGATACCTGTTCTTTAACGCTGTGGTTGGGAATGGAAAGATTCTGTTTTCCACAGTCTGTCTAAAAGTTCAGGAGAGATGCTTCTGAAAATGAGGACTGTGCATTGGAAGGCTGAGACAGCCTTCCTTGTACAAGTACAGGGAATGCCTTTGCTCTGCTATTCTCTAGTTAGAGGCACCATAACATTGTTCCAACTTTTTTGTCTAAAGTTATGTGCCATTAAGATGTAAAAAGTTAGGTGAGAAGTTTCTCTACCTGTACTTAAAATCACAGGCCATTCCTTTTTTTCAGTTTTTTTTTTTGAATAAATAAGTTAAATGTTGTTATTGTGTTATTGTTACCTTTTAGAGCTCTTCTACAAGTCTCCACCACCAGTGCATGATTGACATTCACATGTGTTATCATTGCCGCTGAGTTACCCTTAAAGGTGATCAAACATTTTAAACATTGGGACAGCATTAGTTCCTGAACAGTCTGTGAAGTCCCTTTACACTGTTCCACCATTTGAAATAATCAGTGTGGAACAGTGGGAACTGGCATAGACTGTGTAGGGAACACTGGGACAGAGTTATAACCAGTACAGGGTGTTAAACTAGGGCACATTCAAACAGCCCTGTGGGGGGAAAAAATGTTCATGGGCAAACAGTTTTTTTTGGGGGAATATAAATCCCATTCTAAATTGTAAAACATCTCAAAGCTCTCAAAGTAGTTGATACAATGGAGAGTACAAGAGGGTGTCCAAAGGGGTTTAACATGTTTTCTGTCACATTTAAGACAGCAAGACCCTGCAGTACAGCTTCTTGACACTGTAAGAGTAACCAGCATCTGCTTACAGTGTATGCCGAGTTCAGAAACATGCTGATTGGTAGGGTGTGTAGAAGGACTATGCACATGTAAATATAATAGTGAACTATTTTAAGGTCATAAAGTCTTTAATAAGTAAAGCAAAGGCTGCTGCCCCTTCAGTATGTACTTTGTCTTGTTCTTCAGATGTCCCAGATTCATTGTCATATAACACTGTGAATGCGTTGACTAGTGCTGCTTAGAACTTGTGTGTTATTAGTACATTATTGTGATAGACACTAAGCCTTCAGATGGTTCTTTCTGTGGTCACACTTGAAAAGCTATAAGAGATTCCTCAGCATATAGAAGACTTTTTAAGACATTATTTAGACACAGTTCACCCTGATTCATGGTTCTGTGTTAACCTCCCATCCTCCTCTATTACTAAGGAAATTTGTATGAAAACGGGCTCTTTCTCCCTTCGATTTCATCCTTCCTTTTTATTTTTCCCTCCACTAAAGTCCTAATTATCTGAGACATGCCAGTCTGTTGATGTGTAAATGATTATGAGAGCTCTATCAGCCATGATGAGTATGACCTCAGCAGATGGGGAAATCAGGAGAAGCCAGAGATGTCCACGAGCACTTAGATCTCATTTTCATTCAAGTGTCCTCAGTAATCAAGAATGAGGGGAGATGAAGAGAGAGAAAAATATTTGGAAAAAAAGCAGAATTTTGTCTGTTGCACAACTTTTTCCCAGAAACCAGAAAATCTCTTGGGATGCAACATCATGAAACAGTGCTGCCTGTGTGATACAAACACTCACCTCATTCGTTTGGAGACAGAAAAACAAGTTTTATGCTAAGCATTATGTCAAATTTATAAGTACATGTTTTCTATATGAAAATATTCTTGTAACAACAGAGAAATGTGAAAGGAAATTAACTTCTTTTTTCCCATGTGGTTCTAGTTTAGATTTTTATGTAATCAAAACAAAAATGTCATACCAAAGCACAAGTCCTTTCCCTGTTGTAATAGTTTGATGTTTGTAGAATAGAACATACTGTTTGTAAAGGTATCTTCGTACAAACCTGTGATATGTCAAGGTAAAAATCTAAGAACAGAAACCTTGTTTTGTATTTTTTAAATGGATTCCATTGCATTCAAATATTCAAACAAACCATCTGTGCAAATGGATCTTAAACAAAAGTACTACTGGGAATTTTATTTTAATATAAAAAGATTGCAGCTACAACACATTATTTGTACCAGAATAAGAAGTAACATGGACTGTGATGAGTACAAAGTGGTCCCTTTGGTAGTGGAGTTGTTGCTGCCCTGGTAGAGCAGTTGTACAAGAAGTCCATAAAGACTCCATGCTGTCCTTTGTTCTATATGCATTACATTTCTCCACTAGAGGACAGAAAATGGGCTAAGTTGCAGCTTGCAGTACAGCAGTTTATTTATCCGTTTGTGTTTTGGAAATTACACTTTCAAACAACATGAAGTCTTGCTATATTATGACAATTGCAGTTTGTCCCACCATTAGAACTGCTCCGGAGGTGAAAGAGTTAACTCCCATTCTAAGAATGGAACTTAGAGCACGAGCTCGGTTAGAGAAGCTCTGTCTGGGTTATTTCAAACCCAAACTGTCAGATTCTTTATTCCGCCTCACTGAACAGTCGCTCCGGAGATTTCTCCTATTGCTCGGTTCATTTCTTGGTTTAAACAGTGTTTTCTCGGTTCAAATCAACCGAGAATATTATTATTTTAACCGCAAACCGATCGGTTCAAGCTCTGTCTGTGGTATCGTAAGTAATTTCAGTTTAATTTCTGTGTGGAACTTGTAATGTTATCGGTCGGTTTTGAACCGATCAGCTTGCTTTAAAACTTGAAGTTACAAAATTAGAGGTTTTAGAGTGCGGTTCCGGTTCTTATCGGTTCTAAAAACGGAATTCATTACGGTTTTTCCAAGACCGTGACACGGTTAGGAACCGATAAAGGTGTCTTGCCTGGCACTGCCGTTAAAGGGCAAGTTTTTGGTTACGCTGGCATTATGTCTGAGAAACCCAAAAGAAAAACCGGGCCCACTGGGATTCAACACTGTGATGCTTGTGGGGAAGTCTTTGCCAAGGCTGACCCACACACCACATGTGTATATTGTCTGGGGTTTGACCACCTCAATTCAGACTGCCAGATTTGTAAAAATTTCCCTGCAGCCACCCTGGATAAGAGAGTTGGCAGGCTCAGGGAACGAGAGGCCAAAAAGTCCGCTGACCTGATGGCCAGCCCAGTTCGGTGGCAACCAACTGGAGGAGTGCCCTTGACCAGGCGAGACTTCCGGCAAACGCAAAGCTGGCTCGGATGAGCCAGTTCCAGTAAAGAAAACAAGAAAATCAGCAGGTGTGGAGCCCAAAATTCCTTCTCCAACTGCTGCAGAGATAGCAAGAGCTATTCAGATTGTCCAGTCACTTTCTCCGGTTCCGTCCGAACCGCCACTGTCTGGTAAAAGGTCGGTTCCACCGGTTCAGGAATATGATGTTGTTGAGTTTTATGAACCAGAGGAGGGGGAGGATGATTATGAACAGTATGAATGTGACTTGGAGGGTCTGGTGTGCCCATTGAACCGGACATCTCCCCAGACAGACCTTTAGAATCTCCCCCTATGCTTTCTGAGTCCCCCTCTCACTTTATGTTTTACAAAAAAGTTGCTGAAACCCTCCAGCTCCCATTGGAGGAAGCTGTGGATGAGCAAGAGGAACCTGATTTTGTAGAAATGATGGATATACCAGAGTCTAGGAGATTGTCTATTCCTTTGCATAAATCATTTAGGAAACAAACAATAAAAATTTTAAAAACTCCTAATTCTGTGCCTCCTTTGGATAAAAAGATGGACAGGAGGTACACACTGTCA
Source organism: Neoceratodus forsteri (assembly GCA_016271365.2). Taxonomy (NCBI): domain Eukaryota; kingdom Metazoa; phylum Chordata; order Ceratodontiformes; family Ceratodontidae; genus Neoceratodus; species Neoceratodus forsteri. The sequence continues at coordinate 1,335,889,311 of CM057450.1, read as the reverse complement.
GGTCCTGACACAGAATTCCTTTCACAGCAATGCAGTCATGTTAGTGGTTCAGGCTGCAGCCTGTGATAAAGCTAATTCCCTGGCTTCACACCCTCCTGACAAGGATTCCAGGAAGATTGATGCCATGGCTAAAAAACAATACATGGCAGCGTCCTTGGGACTCAGGCAAGAAAATTACATGGCTTATGTAGCAAGGTATCAAAAATCTAGATGGGACACTGTCATGGCTTTGGCCAAACAGGCCTCTGGCCAGCTTGCTAATGAGCTGGAACAGGTGGCTGCTGATGGCATTGAGGCATCCAAGTGCAGTTTCATGCTGCTGTGGATTTTAATGATGTATCCTCTAGAGTCATGGCTACGTCTGTAGCTTTTTGTAGGTTGGCCTGGCTCAGGTGTACTAGCTTATCACAGGATACCCAGACTAAGGCTATGGATTTTCCTGTGGTGGGAAATTCTCTGTTTGGGGAACAGACAGAGAATTATATGAAGAAAATAGATGAATATAGGACTACCTATAAGAGTGCCCAAGCCAAGGAGCAGCAAGCCACTCCTCAGAGGCAGACCCCCAGGGGTAGGGGTAGGCCTTTTCACAGGCCTTTTTACCAAACCCAGGCCTCCTCTGCTTATGCTCAGAGGGGCTTCTTCAGAGGCAGAGGCAGACGGGGTGTGGGCAGGCCTGCTCCCACCTCTCAGCCTAAAGCACCTGCCAAACAGACACCCTGATGGGGTGCCCAGGGCCGATTCTCCTTTACCCGTAGGGGGCAGGTTGGCTTACTTCATTCAGAACTGGGTGTCTCTAACTTCAGACAAGTGGGCCCTGGAAGTAGTAAGCCAGGGTTTGGTTCTCAGCTTCAAAAAGTTCCCAAAGATGAGAATCAGATCTTTCCCACCTGCAAATTCTTTAGAGACCCTTTACTCTAGAAACAGAAGTCTCAACCCTCCTGGCTCTCAGAGCTGTAGAAAGGGTTTCTCCCCTACACCAGGGTAAGGGTCTGTACTCCAGATATTTCCTTACCCCAAAAAAGACAGGAGAATGGCGTCCCATTTTAGACCTCGGATATCTGAACAAACACCTTTTGAAACCAAAGTTCAGAATGGTAACTCTGGCAATGATTTACCTCTCCTAAGGCCAGGGACTGGCTAGCCTCCCTGACCTCAAGGATGCCTATTTTCACGCCCTAATCAGAAGCTCCCACCAAAGTACCTCAGATCTGAACTGCCCTCAGGTCACTACCAGTTCAGAGCAATGCCCTTGCCTCACCTCTGCCCCAAGGGTATTCACAAAATGTCTGGCAGTAGCAGTTGCTCATTTATAGGAGGCAAAGGATTGTTGTCTTTCCTTATCTGGACGACTGGCTCATTGTAGGCCAGTCCCCAGAACAGGTAAATCTCACCTGTGTTACCCAGCAGCTGCTCACCTCCCTGGGCTTCTTGCTAAATCTTCCAAAGTCAGTTCTGGAACCAGTTCAGGTGCTCACCTTCATAGGTGCAGAATTGGATAAAGCAGGCCAGAGCCTTCCTACCTTTAGAGAGGGTAAGGACTTGTGGCTCTGGCCTCCTCCTTCACTCTGCAGGTCTCGACCAGCAAGACACTTTTGCAGCTCCTGGGACACATGGCTGCGCCCACAGCCTGAGTGCAAGGAGCAAGATTTCAGATGAGGAACATTCAGTTTCACTTGAGAGCCTTTTGGTCTCAGAAAGAGACCCTTTCCAAGTTGGTCCCAGTGACCAACCTGATCCTGGCCCTCCAGTGGTGGCAGGATCAGAGCACTTAAGACTGGGGGTCCCTTCATTCCTCTGTCTCACCTTGACCCTCACTACAGATGCTTCCCTCCTGGGGTGGGAGCGCCACATGGGCGACCTCTCCACTCAGGGAGTGGTCCTCCAGGAATCTCTGCTCCACATCAATTTGCTGGAACTCAGAGCTGTCTTTTAGCACTTCAGTGTTTTCTGCGCCTGTTCAGAACAAAGTGGTACAAGTCAGAAAGACAACACCACAACAATGTGGTACAGCAACAAGCGGGGGGGCACTCGGTCTTCGGCCTTGTGCACCGAGGCAATGAAGTTGTGGTCTCTAACCTATTCCCTGAACACTTCCCTCATAGCAGTTCATCTTCCAGGAAAGGACAATGTCCTAGCAGATGCTCTCAGCAGGATTTCCCAGGGCCATCACGTAATGGTCTCTGGATCCTCAAGTACTGGGATAGTTTTTGCCAGATGGGCACCCTCAGATAGATCTTTTGCAGCCCCAGACAATCACCAGCTTCCACTTTTCTGTTGCAGGCCCCAATGTTGGGCTCAGTCCCCTGGATGCCTTTTCCTAGATTGAAGGGAAGTTTTTATGCCTTTCCCTTCCCTCTCCTATTCAAGGTGCTAGTCAAAATCAGATCCCAGCCTTGCAGGGTGATTCTGATTGCCCCAGATTGGGCCAGGCAGCCCTGGTACCCACTCTTCTGTCCCTAACAGTCCATCTTCCCTGTGTCTCCCCAGGAATCACAACCTGTTAACTTGTGCCCAGGGAGAGTTGTGTATCCAACCTCAATCCTCAACCTCAAGGCCTGGCTCTTGAGGAGTTGAATTTGCTGACCCTACACCTTTCTCAGGGTGTTCTTGAAACCTCAAAGGCTTCTAGGAAGCCTTCCACTAGGGCTACTTATAATTCTAAGTGGAAAAGGTTTTCCATTTGGTGTACTGGGAAACATATTTCCTCGAATCTGCTGATTTGCCCATTGTTTTGGACTATATGGTCCATCTTAATTTTTTGGCCTGAGACCAGCTACCCTGAAAGTACATTTGGCAGCTGTCTCTACTTTTGTTTCAGCAGGAAAGCCCTCCTCTCTTTCCGCTCACCCTGTATTTTCCAAGTTTTAAGGATTACTTATACTAATCCACCTTTAAGGATCCGCCCCTGCCTGGGACCTTAATGTTTGCATTGCCCAGTTAATGCAACCCCCTTTTGAACCTCTGTCTTCTGCAGAGCTTAAGTACTTAACTTGGAAAACTGTTTTCCTAGTGGCTATCACTTCTGCCAGGCGCATAAGTGAGTTGCAAGCCTTGTCAGTAGAAACTGACTATTTCTTTCCACAGGGATAAGGTAGTCCTCAGGACTAACAGGAAGTTTTTGCCTAAGGTGGTTTCAGATTTCCATCTTAACCAATCTATCTCCCTTCCAGTGTTTTTCACTGAACATTCTTCCTCTGGTGAGAGGAGATTGCACAGTTTAGATGTTAAGAGGGCCCTAAGTTACTATATAGAACGCACTCAAGGGTCACAGGTTCAATCCCTCCAACTTTTCTCACTTACGGTGAGGTCGGAAAGGAGACCTGCCACTAAGAGATCAATTGCCAGGTGGATTGTCTCTTGTATCCAATTTTGTTATCAGAAACTGGGAGAGCTCCCTCTGGCCTGAGGGCTCATTCTACCAGAGGTACAGCCGCCTCTAGCTGCTGCCAGAGACATCCCTATCTTAGAGATATGTCAAGCTGCTACCTGAAAACGGTACACTTTCACCAAGCATTACCCCTGGATGTCCAGGCCAGGAGAGATGCTCGGTTTGGCACAGCTGTGCTTCAGAGCCTATTCCCTAAGTAGGTTCTGTCCTCCTCCATGGAGGTACTGCTGTGTAGTTTGTATTCATTATAATAGCAAGACTTCATGTTGTTTGAAGAAAAGTTACTCACCTTAGTAATGTTGTTTCTTCTAATGGAGTCTTGCTATATTATGACCTCCCCAGCCTGCCCCTCTCAGAACTTCTACTTGGGTATGGGGTGGGCAGCCTAGTGTGGGCACTAGTTATGCCCATTATATGTTTTCCACCCCTTCTTGGGGTTTTTTGGGGTGTGGTGTTTTTATTTTATATTATATTATTACTCTGGTCCCCTGACTTGAGTCTTGTGTTGGGACCAGCAATAGGTGTTATATTTAGGTAGCCAGTTGGCTAGTGTAGGTTACAGCTTCCACACAGACCTTAGTGAGTTTTTGCTCGTAAAGATCTGACAGTTTGGGTTTGAAATAACCCAGACAGAGTTTCTCTAACCGAGCTCGTGCTCTAAGTTCCATTCTTAGAATGGGAGTTAACTCTTTCATCTCCGGAGCAGTTCTAATGGTGGGACAAACTGCAATTGTCATAATATAGCAAGACTCCATTAGAAGAAACAACATTACTAAGGTGAGTAATTTTTTCTTATCCACCCCTCATTCTGACAACTCTGACCCTTCAGGGCCCCATAAGGAGTCATCCTCTTGCCTCCCGCTCTATTCGTACTCACCTCCAGACCCCATGGAGCTGTGGCTTACCCCCCGAGCAGGGACGAAGTGGGGGACCAGACACCCCCTAATCCTTCATTGCATTGGTCTTGGCTGTGGTCGAGTGAGCGGTGGCACATTGGAGGCACGCTCCTGGAAGCCCATCTTCCCGGAGCCGGCAGGCAGTTTCCTCTTTCTCCCTCCCCTACAGCGGGCAACACCCTGATGTCATGGCGCAAGTGCCGACATCCACACTGTACAGCGGCTGCCCATCCCCTAGAATTGGGACTTGCAGTACTCTTGAGCCTCCGTTCGGAGTCAGGCAAGTGCGCGGGCATCAACCTCTTCCCTCCCCGAGAAGGTGAGCTGTCATAGGACGCCGCTTCATCTCCTCCAGCCGGCCCACCACACCTGTTTGCTCGACTCGGCATGGTGCGAGTTGTATGCCCAGCACCTCAACCTCAGTGCCACCGGCCAGTCCAGTTTATCCATTTTTTAACCAGGTGAGTTCATACTAAGGTATAAGGAGCTGAAAAGGTGGTGGCCCATGTTTGCTCCTATCATTTCACCCATAATAAGTGATGCAGTTTCCTTCTAGTATATATGAATCAAACCTGCTTTTGAATTGCTTTTTGTTCCTGCTAATTATAACTTCCAGTGGAAGATTATTCCATGGATACACCACACTTAGTGTAGAATGCCTTCCTTTTAAGTGTGTTAAATTTCATTGGTCTTAATTGCAGTGGGTGTCCCCTAGTACATATTCTAGCATCTTTAAAGTCTAGGCTCAGTTCATTTAGTAAATAGTTGTCCTGCATAATAGTATAACATAGAAGTAGGTCTCCCCTTTGTTCCTGTAGGCGTGTTATATGGCATAGTTCTTAGATTATAAATCAGTTTAGTGGCATGTCTGTATTTTTTTAATTTTTTTCAATACTGCCCCTCTTAATAGGCCCCCACTCAGGGCTTCTGTAATCCAGTAATGGTCTAACATACAACCTATATAATGGCATATGACCTGTTCACTTCTACTGCGAAAGTTTTGTTTTATGGCCCATAGGATTTTCTTAGCTTTTGCTATTTGGTTATTACAGTGTAACTCATAAGCAAGATTTTCGTTTATTATTATTATTCCTTGATCTTTTTTCTCATTTGATAACCTAGGAGGCAGCCCGTTTAGGAAATAGTTTCCTTTTCTGTTAGTTCTCCCTAGATACATGACACAACACTTTTCTGAGTTAAAACTCATTCCCCTTTTGTTTGCCTATTCCTGGGTGTTGTCTAAATCTAACTGGATAGAAGCTATGTCTTAATCACTGTTTACAGTACCTGCAAGTTTAGTGTCTTCTGCATATTTACTAAACCAGTTTGTAACTTTCTGCCCCATTTTTGACATGAAGATCTGGAATAACACCAGCCCTAACACCGACCCCTGCAGCACCCCACTCGTCACAGGTACAGATGATGAGTGGTAGCCATTTATACACATACTTTGTGTTCTATCCATCAACCAACTTGCCACCCAAGTCACAACTCGTATGATTCATTTGTATGTCTATTAGACTGAAGTATTTCACAGTGTGGGACTTTATCAAATGCCTCTACAAAATCCAGGTAAATGCAGTCAACTGGGGTCCCCTTGTCCAGTGCTGCTGATATTTTATCATAAAAAAACAGTAGATTCTTTTGACTTGATCTGCCTACCACAAACCCACACTGATCTCCATCCCGCAGGCCCATGCTATCCAAGTGCATATTTATGACCTCTTTTAGAATGGATTCCATTATCTTCCCTGGGACAGATGTCAAACTGATTGTCCTGTAATTGGTATAATCTGATCTGTTCCCTTTCAAACACCATGAAGTCTTGCTATATTATGACTATATGCAGTCAGCCACTGCAGCTGAACTGCCCCGGAGAGGAAAGAGTTAACTCCAGAGAGTCTGGAGTTCCACAGCGCGAGGGCTCTATACCAAAGCTCTATCTGGACAGTTACAAATGAAACTGTCAGATTCTTTACTCCGCTTCACTGAACAGTCGCTCCGGAGATCAGCTCCTTCACATCGGTTCATTTCTCAGTTCAAGCGAGTATTTTCGTTCATTTGAACCGCAAAAGTATTTATTTTACCGCATTTCGTTAAAAGCTCTATCTGGTAAACTGTAAGTAGAAAATTTAAAGTCTGTGTGGAAATTAATTATCGGTTCGGTTTTGAACCCGATCAGTTTCTTTAATTTAACGTTTTAAAGTGTGGTTGGGCTTTTAGAGTGCGGTTCCAGTTCTTATCGGTTCTAAAAAACCTTGTTTTTAAAATAGGTTTTCAAATACCGCGGACACGGTTAGGAACCGATAAGGTGTCTTGCCTGGCACTGCCATCAAAAGGCAAGTTTTTGGTTAGGCTGGCATTATGTCTGAGAAACCCAAAGAAAAACCAGGCCCACTGGGTTTCAACACTGTGATGTCTGTGGGGAAGCCTTTGCCAAGGCTGACCCACACACCACTTGTGTTTATTGTCTGGGGCTGACCACCCTGTCAGACTGCCAGTGTGTAAAAATTTCCCTGCAGCCACCCTGGAAAGAGATTGGGCCGCTCAGGGAACGAGAGGCCAAGAAGTCCGCTGACCCGATGGCCAGCCCAGTCCAGTACCCACTGGACCAGAGGAGTGCCCTCTGACCAGGGCGAGACTCCTCGGCAAAGGAAGGCTGGTTCAGGGAACCAGTCTCAGTGAAAAGACTAAGAAATCAGTAGGTTTGGAGTCCAAATTGTCTCTCCAACTGCTGCAGAAATAGCTAAAGCCATACAGATTGTCCAGTCACTGTCTCAGGGTCCTGCCGAACCACCTACAGTTGGTAAAAGGTTGGTTCGTTCAGTGCCAGTGGTTCAGGAGTATGATGTTGAGGAATTTTATGAACCACAGGAGAGGGAGGACAATTTGATCATTACATGTGTGGCTGGGAGGGTCTGACGTGCCCATTGAACCGGACATTTCTCCAGACAGACCTTTAGAATCTCCTCCTATTCTGTCTGAGTCCCTTCTCATTTTATGTTTTACAAAAGGTTGCAGAACCCTCCAGCTTCCTTTAGAGGAAGCTGTGGATGAGCAAGAGGAGCCTGATTATGTAGAAATGATGGCTATACCAGAGTCTAGGAGGTTGTCTATTCCTTTGCATAAGTCATTTAGGAAGCAAACAACAAAGATTTTAAAATATCCTCTTTCTGTCCCTCCTGTAGATAAAAAAATGGACAGAAGTTATACCTTGTCAGGCTCTGATACAGACTGCCTCACTGAGCAGTGTAGTCATGTAGGTGTGGTACAAGCTGCAGCCTGTGACAAGGCTAATATTCCTCTGGCCTCACATCCTCCTGATAAAGATTCCAGGAAGATTGATGCCATGGCGAAAAAACAGTATATGGCAGCTTCTTTGGGACTCAGGCAAATTATATGGCTTATGTGGCTAGATATCAGAAATCTAGGTGGGACACAGTATTGTAGTTAGCCAAGCAGGCCCATGGCCAGCTGGCTAGTGAGTTGGAACAGGTGGCTGCTGATGGCATTGAAGCCTCTAAAGTTCAATTTCATACTGCTGTTGATGTTAATGATGTTTCCTCTAGGGTCATGGCCACTTCTGTAGCTTTCCGTAGGTTGGCATGGCTCAGATGCACTAATCTGTCCCAAGATACTCAGTCAAAGGCTATGGATTTTCCTGTTGTGGGTAATTCTCTGTTTGGGGAACAAACAGAAAACTATATGAAAAAGATGGATGAATACAGAACTACCTACAAAAGTGCCCAGGCTAAGGAGAGGCATGCCACTCCACAGAGGCACGCTCCCAGAGGTAGGGGCAGGCCTTTCCACAGGCATTTTACCAATTTCAGGCCTCCTCTGCATTTGCACAGAGGGTTTTTTAGAGCAGAGGTAGACGGGCACAAGTAAACCGCCCCTCCCTCAGCCTAAGGCTATTGCTACAGGCACCCTGATGGGGTGCCCAGGGCCGATTCTCCTGTACCAGTGGGGGCAGGTTGGTTTATTTCAGCCAGAACTGGGTGTCCCTAACTTCGACAGGTGGGTTCTGGAGGTATTAGGCCAGGGTCTGGTTCTCAGCTTCAAACAGTTTCCAAGATGAGAGCCAGACATTTTCCACCTGCAAATCCTTCAGAAGCCCTTGCTTTGGAAGCAGAGGTTTCTTCTCTTTTGGACTGCAAAGCAGTAGAAAGGGTCCCTCCTGCCATCAGGGCAAGGGCTGTACTCAAGATACTTTCTTCCCCAAAAAGACAGGAGAATGGCGCCCATTTTAGATTTAAGGTACCTGAACAAGCATTGTTTGAAACCAAAGTTCAAAATGTTAACTCTGACAATGATTTTGCCCTCCCTGAGGCCAGGGGACTGGTTAGCTTCCCTGGACCTCAAGGATGCCTATTTTCATGTTCTGATCAGGCCTTCTCACCGAAAGTACCTCAGGTTCGAACTACCCTCAGGCCACTACCAGTTCAGGGCAATGCCCTTCGGCCTTACCTCTGCGCCAAAGGTATTCACGAAATGTCTAGCTGTGGTAGTGGCTCATTTAAGAAGGCAAGGGATTGCTGTGTTTCCCTACCTGGACGACTGGCTCATAGTGGGTCAGTCCCCAGATCAGGTAAAATCCCACTTGCAAGTCACCCAGCAGCTTCTCACTTCCTGGGATTTCTGCTGAATTTACCAAAGTCAGTTCTCGAACCAGTTCAGGTACTAACTTTCATAGGTGCAGAATTGAACACAAAGTTAGCCAGGGCATTTCTCCCTTGGAAAGGGTAGACAGACTCATTGCCCTGGCATCCTCCTTTACCCGCGGGTCTCTCGACCAGCAAGGCATTTTCTGCAACTCCTAGGGCACATGGCTGCTTCCACAGCTGTAGTGCAAGGAGCAAGATTCCAGATGAGGGACATTCAGTTCCATTTGAGGGCCTATTGGTCTCAAAGGAGGACCCCTTTCCAAATTGGTTCCAGTGACTCAAACCCTGATCCTGGCCTTACACTGGTGGCAGGATCAAAGCAATCTAAAACAAGGGTTCCTTTCATTCCTGCTTTCCCTCCCTCACCCTCACCACGGATGCTTCCCTGTTAGGGTGGGGAGCTCACTTGGGCAACCTGTCCACTCAGGGAGTGTGGTCTCCCCAGGAATCTCTGCTCCACATCAATCTTTTGGAACTCAGAGCTGTCCTTTTAGCTCTTCAGGCGTTTTCAGCTTCTGTCCAGAACAAAGTAGTTCAAGTCAGGACAGACGACACCACAACAATGTGGTACATCAACAAGCAAGGGGGCACTCGGTCATCAGCCTTGTGCACCGAAGCAATGAAGTTGTGGTCTCTGGCTTACTCCCTGAACACCTCCCTGATAGCAGTTCACCTTCCAGGGAAGGACAATGTCCTGGCGGATGCCCTCAGCAGGATTTCTCAGGGCCATCACGAATGGGCTCTGAATCCTCAGGTGCTGGGGTCAGTCTTTGCCAGATGGGGCACCCCTCAGATAGATCTTTTCGTAGCCCCAGACAACCACCAACTTCTTCTGTTTTGTTGCAGGCCTCCAGTGCTGGGATCAGTCCCACTGGACGCCTTTCAGTTGGATTGGAAAGGGAAGTTCCTGTATGCCTTCCCCCCTTTCCCCTTCTTTTCAGGGTACTAGTAAAAATCAGATCTCAGCCCTGCAAGGTGATTCTGATTGCTCCAGATTGGGCCAGACAGCCCTGGTACCCACTGCTTCTGTCCTTGACAGTCCACCCTGCCCTGAGCTTGCCCAGAGTCCACGACTTACTGGCCTGTGCACAGGGGAGAGTGTGGGTATCCGGACCTCAAATCCCTCCATCTCAAGGCATGGCTCTTGAGGAGTTAGAATTTGCTGACTTACACCTTTCTCAAGGTGTTTTGGATATTTTAAAGGCTTCAAGGAAGCCTTCCACTAGGGCCACTTACAGTTCTAAGTGGAAAAGGTTTTCCATCTGGTGCTCTGAGAAGCAGATTATCCCAGAATCTGCTGATCTGCCCATTTTACTGGACTATTTGGTCCATTTAAATTCTTAGGCCTTAGGCCAGCTACCTTAAAGGTTCATCTGGCAGCTGTCTCTGCTTTTCTGTCAGCAGGGAAGCCTGCTTCCTTTCTTCTCACCCTGTGCTTTCCAAGTTTTTAAAGGTTACTTCACACCAACCTCCTTTCGAGAACCAGCTCCCGCTTGGGACCTGAATGTTTGCATTGCTCAGTTAATGTACCCTCTTGAGCCTCTGTCCTCAGCAGAGCTCAAGTTTCTGACTTGGAAAACTGTTTTCCTAGTGGCTATCACTTCTGCCAGACGCATAAGTGAACTACAGGCCCTGTCAGTGGAAGAAGATTTTATCTCTTTCCACAGAGATAAGGTAGTCCTCAGGACTAACAGAAAGTTTTTGCCTAAAGTGGTTTCAGATTTCCACCTGAACCAATCCATCTCTCTCTTCCAGTATTTTTCACTGAGCATTCTTCCTCAGGTGAGAGGAGTCTGCACAGCTTGGACGTCAAAAGAGCCTTAAGCTACTATTTGGAACGCACCAAGGGTCACAGGTTCGAATCCCTCCAACTCTTCCTTACCTATGGCGAGGTTGGCAAAGGGAAACCTGCCACTAAGAGGACAATTGCAAGGTGGATTGTCTCTTGTATCCAATTTTGTTATCAAAAACTAGGTAGAGAACCCCCCTCAGGACTGAGGGCTCACTCCACCAGGGGTACAGCTGCATCTCTAGCGGCTGCTAGAGATATTCCCATTCTGGAAATCTGTCAAGCTGCTACTTGGAAAACAGTTCACACTTTTACCAAGCATTATTCCCTGGATATTCAGTCCAGGAGAGATGCTCGTTTTGGCACAGCTGTGCTTCAGAGCCTATTTCCTAAGTAGGTTCTGACCTCCTCCATGGAGGTACTGCTGTGTAATCTGTATATATCATAATATAGCAAGACTTCATGGTGTTTGAAGAAAAATTACTCACCTTAGTAATTGCTTTTCTTCTCATGGAGTCTTGCTATATTATGACCACCTCCTCTGCTGCCCTCTCAGAACTTCTACTTGGGTAGGTGGCAAATTAGTGCAAGCACTGTGTCATGCCATTTTAGTTCTTCCCGTCACCCCCTTTATTTAGGGTTCGGGAATTAGGTATTTCTGCTTTAAGTACTATGTTGGCCCCCTTCCTGGACTTGAGTCTTTAGGGGAAGGGTGGTCTAATAGTGCTTGTTAGGGAGAAACTAATAATACTATTATTCATTGTTATTATTATTATTGCTGTTTATATTGTTGTTATTCCTACTAGTAGGTAGCCACTTGGCTAGTGTAGAGCCTTCCACACAGACTTGTTGCTTAGTGTTAGCTTCGTAAAGATCTGACAGTTTCATTTGAAACTGGCCAGATAGAGCTTTGGTATAGCGCCCTCGCGCTGTGGAACTCCAGACTCTCTGGAGTTAACTCTTTCCTCTCCGGGGCAGTTCAGCTGCAGTGGCTGACTGCATATAGTCATAATATAGCAAGACTCCATGAGAAGAAAAGCAATTACTAAGGTGAGTAATTTTTTCTTCTTGTACATGAGCACCACAATTGCAGTTAACCAGTCAGGTGGTAGTGCCGGTTGAGTTAGTGCTTTTGAGAAGAGCGCTTTTAGAGGAATAGCAATATAGGGTGATTGTAGTTTTAGCATGTTAGGGGAGATATTATCTGGTCCTGCTGAATGTGTGTTTTTTAAGTTTATTTCATCTATAATACAGAATGTAGTTATTTCTATGTCTGATGTAGTACCTTCTGTATTTCATCTCAGAGTACTGTTTTATTTGAAAACATGAGCCAAAATAAGAGTTGAATTTGTTAGCCATAATTTCTGGTTCTGCAATGGTTTGGTTGTCTGCTACTACAGAGCATAGGATGGTGTTCGTTTTATGTAATGAATAAACTTATCCATAAAATTGCTGCATGTTATCCTTCTTTGCGTTGCTCACTATTTTTTTCTCCATGGATTATTTTTTTTTTTTATCATGTTTTTACATTGCTTTTGAACAATTTTGAATTTCATCCATATATCCTTAGATCCAGTCTTTGAGAATTTAATATAAAGCTATTGTTTTTTCTTTAATAGTATTTTTAATGTTTTTGTCAGCTATCTTGGTTTGATACCTCTGCTATTTTGTTTTGCAGTTTTCTTTATGTGTCTGCCACATAGTGTGAATATTTGTGTTTTTATGGTGTTCCACATTTCTTTGACATTTTTATTTTGTAATAAGACTTCACAGTTAATTTTTCCCAGGTCTTCCTGAATAAGGAAAACACACAGGTGCCTTTTCGCTACATAGAGATGAGCGGGTGCTGTAATAACATTGAACCAAAAACAGAAACCCCTTTTTGTTTTTTGATTTAAATTTTATTATTTCCCTAAATTTGACCTTTGGCATTTTCCTTTGACCTCCCATTTAAAATGTTGTGCAAAAATATTTTCTTGATTCTTTTGATTTTCTATTAGATATTTATTGTTAAATAATTGTCACAGGGTGTTTTGGCATTAGGGGATACTGGCTGCTTTATATATATTAAATATATTAAAAAAATGTTAAAAAGAATGTGATTTATCACTTTAAGGCCTTTTCTGAAATAAAAGAAGGACCATGAGCACCAGATCCCCGCCTCCTGATGGAGTGTCCCGGAGAGGACACGAAGCGCTGGGGTAGTGTGCTGCAGGTTTTTCATTGCTCTAATGTTTTGAGTCTCTGCATGTTCATTTTTGGCATAAATCTGAGTGCGTCTCTCTTGTGTTTTTGCTTCCTGAATAAGGGTCTGGTTTGCAGTGTTGAAATTATAAACCTCGCTATACCCCCTCGTAACCGGAATATATTCTTGGAGCGATAATTTAATGCTGTTATGATCGCTATTTACTAGCAGTTCTTTAACTTCGCAGTTTGTAATATTTATTTCATTTGTAGATAAAACTATGTCCAAAGTATATTCTCCATTGTGGGTCCCTTGACATGCTGCATAAGTCCCAGCTGTTCAGTTTTCCTTAAAAAGCCAATACTGTGTTGTTTTATAGCTATTGGGTGTATCCCAGATAATATCACTGACATTTAGGTCACCTACAAATAAGGTTCTTCCAAGCACACATGACATTTTCTAGTTCTTTGTATATTTGCTCTGTTATTTCATAGCTTATACCGGGGGTCTGTAGCAGAGACCAGTTATGATATTTTTGTTTTTTTCTGTGTCGATTCTGATCCACATAGACTCTGTTGTATTACCTTCCATTCATATTTTCTCCAAAATATTTGTGGATTTTATACTGTTTGATATACAGTATATGCAGCTACTCCCCCTCCCCTCTTATCATTTCTGTCAAGATGATGCAAAGTATAGCCAGGGATCTCCCTTCCCCATACATCATTTTCTGTCCACCAGGTTTCAGTTATAAGTGTCAATTTAATATTATTCATTGGCTCAAGTACTGCCTCCAGTTCCTCTTTCTTGTGAAGACTCCTTGTATTAGCTAGGTAAATCTGTTATTCTGATATCATTTGGTATGTTATTTCTTTTACTTTTATTACGTGCAGGAGCGTGTATTTGTCTCCCCCAGTTAGTTTAAATGTTCAGTAGTTAGTTCATTTGCTATCAAGGTAGCTAGTGTTTGCGTGCCCTTGTTACTTGGGTGTAATCCATCTCTGGCAGTTATCAGTTTTCAGCTTTAGCACACACATGTTTTTGCTGTGTTCCCTATTGTGATGATCATGATTGCAGGATATTCTCCTGAGCAGTTATCAAGGTCGTGGACCAAGCTAGGAACAGGCTTTAGACCCCAGGAATCCCTCACTATCCTTACTTATGCAATCAGCCTAAAGAGTTGAGCTGCCCCAGAGAGAGTGGAATGTATACAAATTATGGAACTCTGAACACATTTTCAAATCTCTGCCTCGTAGTGGCGTTCTAACCTGCTCTCTAACATCAGATTTATTTATCCGCCTGAGGAAGCAAGTCGCCTCGAAGAGCTCTCTTCAGTTTGACTCGCCTTTCCAACTTTGTTTTCCATATAACTATTTCAATTTTATTTCTTTCTAATCTCTGATACTTCATTTAGTTTAGCGCAGTTCAGTTATTTTCCTTGTTTTTTAGCAGCTTTCTCTGCTTCCTTGGCGGTTCCCAGAAACCGGAGAAAAGCCTTTCATTTATTTAGCAAAACCCGCACCTTCTCTGGACTTTCTCTCTATTTCTGTTCTTTAGGAACCGAACCACGATTTGTCTATTTTCATACTTTCCTGAGGGAAAATTTTTATTAAAAATTTTTTGTGTGTGTGTTTTTTTTATTAGCAGTTCATCTGTCTCAGGGAACTGGACCACAAATAACATTTTCCCATTGGGAACTATTTTTTTTTATCTAAGGGTTGACTGTATTGGCATGTCAGGCAGACCCAAAAAAAATTAGGATGTACAGGCTTCAAAATTGTGCAGAGTGCTACAGCCTCTTGGTTAAGGCAGAATGCCACAAGTTGTGCTTAAGGTGCCTAGGTCCTGAGCATTCTTTATCTGATTGTGAGATTTTCATCAGGTTTTGCCCTAAAACTGTAAAGAAAATGGCCAAAATTAAAAAAATTATTATGGCTTCTTAGTCTGCCTCTACATCACCAAAGCATACTGATGATGGCCCTTTCTCTCATAGTAAACAAAAGGAAAGGTCAGTCAAAAACACATCTGGGTCCAGGGTTCCTGAAAAAGGGAACTCTGAGGTTGCCAAGCATAAATGATCCTCAGAGCAGGTTCCAGACTTGCTTCCTGACAAAAAAAAAAGAGAGAGAAATATGTTGCTGCCCCTCCTCCTGAAGAAGGAAAGGAGCTGTCATTGGACGGGTCAAAAATGCCTTTTGTGGAGGACATGACAGAGGCTTGGAAATTCTTTCAGGCTTTTCAAACTATGTTTTCTAATGGGTATGCAGGTTCCTCTTCCAGTTTCTGCCCCCGCTCCCGGTTCCTGAGGACCAGGGATCAGAATTTTATTAGGAGGAGGAGGAAGGGGAACCCATTGAACCCGACTGTTCCCCCGAGGAAGAGTTTGATTCCCCTTCCCAGGGTCTGAAGGATTTTTCCTCCCACTGTGCCCTTAATAGACAGATGGTGAACACACACACAGCCTATCCACCCAGGAAACTGTGGAGGATGAGGAAGAGGTGGAATTTCTGGATATGATGGGGTTAACCCCAACTAAGAGGTTGCTTCTACCTGTTCACAAACCCCTTAAGAAAGCAACCTGCAAGTTGTTGCAGACTCCTACTTACACTCCGGGGATCGATAAAAAGATTGAAAAGTACCAGCTGGACAGGCGTGATGCTGAGTGTCTCTACTCACACCCAGGTCATGAAGGGGTAGTCCAGGCAGATGCCTGTGACAAGGCTAAAGCCTGCCTCTCTACCCAGCTTCCATACAAAGATTCCAGGAAGCTGGACAGTATGGGGAAGAAGGTGTATACCTCTCTCTCCTTTTGAGGCAGGCTCCTTACATGGCCTATACTACCCAGTACCAGAAAGCACTCTGGAACTCTGTACTGACCATGAGTGAGAAGGCCTTGTGGGACCTGGCAAAAGATTTTTTCTGATACTGTCAAAACTGCTTTTGATGCTATCAAATACCAGTTCCATATGACAGTGGATACCAATGACACTGTTTCTGGTATCATGGCCCAAGCCATATCTTTGAGGAGGTTTGTCTGGCTTAGGACCAGTAATCTGTCCCAGAACATTCAGGTAAAGGCCATGGACTTCCCATGTGAAAACTATTCCTTATTTGGTGACAAGACAGAGGCATTCATGAGAAAGGTGGAAGAGTACAAAGCCACCTACAAGAGCAACTCTGAGAAGGAAAAGGCATCCACTTCCTATAGGCCTCACTGAAGGGGCGGTGGGGTAGGGGTTACTTTCCCCAAGCTTTCATGCCCTTTGATTTCTCTCAGATGAGAGGTTTCTTTACAGGCAGAGGCGGAAGAGGTTCCAAACGGACTGAGCCAGCCCAGCGCCTAAGGCTCAGTCCAAGCAGAACCTGTGACGAGTTGGTCCATGTCGCCCCTCCATTGCCAGTGGGAGGAAGGCTGGCTCACTTCTTCCTGAAATAGAAAAACATCACCACAGACAAGTGGGTCCTGGAAGTAGTGAGCCGGGGCTCATACTGCAGTTCAAAAGATTTCCCAGGCTGCTGATTTGCAGAAACTTCAAACCTCCCACTCCAATGGAAAAGATTTTGCTGGAGTTGGAGGTCAAAAAGTTGCTGCAGGCAAAGGCAGCAGCAGGAGGAGTTCCTCCCTCTCAGTGGGGGGAAAGGGAGTTTACTCAAGGTACTTTCTCACTCACAAGAAAAATGAGGAGTGGCGACCTATTTGGGACCTCAGGTTTCTGAACAAACAGCTGAAAATAGGACAAGTTCAAAAGGATCACCCTGTCTACAATGATGTCATCCCTACAGCAGGGAGACTGGATGGGATCCCTGGACCTGAAATATGTGTATTTCCACATTCCAGTCAGGCCCAGCCACAGGAATTACTTAAGGTTCAGGCTGCCTTCTGGTCATTGTGTTCACAGCCCTTCCCTTCGGTCTCATCTGCTCCCAGGATGTTCACAACGTGCTTGGCCATGGCAGCAGCATAATCTCAGAAGGCAAGGAATGCTGTTTTTTCCCTCCTGCCTTGATGACTGGTTGGTCACTGCAAAGTCACCAGCAAGTCAAGGATTCTCTTCAGCTAACTCAGAGCACCTTGGAGACACTGGGATTTCTCATAAATACTCAAAAGTCCCAAAGTGAACCAGTTCAGGTGCTGCAGTTCATAGGAGCAGAGCTAGCTGGGTCATATGGCCTTCACCACAGCTGTGGTTCCAGGAGCCAGATTTCAAATGAGACACATCCAGTACCACTTAAGGGCCCATTGGTCCCAAAAGTGACACCCTCTTTCAATGCTGGTGATTGTGACAAAAGCCGTCTTACAAGCTCTGAACTGGTGGGAAGAAAGGGACAACCTCAGGGAAGGAATGCCCTTTCAACAGCAGTTTCCCACAGTTGTGCTGACAACAGATGCATCCCTTCTAGGCTGGGGAGCCCACCTGGGTGGCCAAACTATAAGTGGAGTGTGGTTTCATCAGGAATCCAGAGAGCATATAAACCTCCTGGAACTAAGGGTAGTCTTCCTTGTCCTGCAGTCATTCGTTTCCCAGATAAAATGCCGGTCAGTCCAAATCAGGACAGACAACACTATCACCATGTATTACATCAGCACACAGGAAGGTACAAGGTCCTCAAAGCTGTGCACAGAAGCTATGAATATCTGGAATCCGGCTTACTTCATGGAAGTGCAGCTTTCAGCAGTCCATCTTCCAGGGAAAGACAGTGTCCTGGTGGGTTCCCTCAGCAGGATTAGCCAGGGGCATCACAAGTGGTCTCTGAACTAGCAGGTGGTGGCCATAATGTTCAGGAGATGGGGCACATCAGAAATAGCTGTTTGCTTCTAAAGAGAACTACCAGCTCCCTCTCTTTTGTTGCAGGCCTCCAGCAGTGGGCCCAGTTCCCATGGATGCCCTGACCCTGGTCTGGTCAGAGAGATTCCTGTATGCCTTCCCTCCATTCCCTCTACTACTAAGAATTCTCCTGAAATTAAGGAGTCATCCTGCAACCATGATATTAGTGGCTCCAGACTTGGCCAGGCAGCACTAGTACTCCCTGCTCCTGGCCCCCTCCATCAAACCGTTCATCTCCCACAGAGACACAATCTACTGACCATCTCTCAGGAAAGAGTAGCCTTTCTGAACCTGAAGTCCACTGCACCTCAAGGCTTGGTTCTTGAGTTAGAGTACTCTGATTTTCATTTTTCAGAGGTGATCCTCAGTGTCCTCAGGGTTTCCAGGAAGCCTGCTACCAGAAAGGTATATGCTTCCAAATGGAAAAGGTTTTCTCTGTGGTGTGCTGCTAAGAAGCTCAGTCCTTTACAGGCAGACCTGCCCATACATTTGCACTATCTGGTTCACTTGCAGGTTCTTAAAGTTCACCTCACAGCTCTTTCGGTTTATATTTCAGCAGGTAATGAGAAAACGGTGGCTTCACACCCCCTTTTCAAGACATTTTTTAAGGGTCTGCTGCATCTGTATCGCACTGTTAGGGAACCAGTCCCTTCTTGGGATTTGAACCTGTGTATAGACAAGTTCATGAAGCCTCCTTTTGAGCCTACGGCCACTGCAGATTTGAAGTATGTTAACCTGGAAGTTAGTCTTCTTGGTGGCCATAACTTCTGCCAGGAGGGTGTGCAGGCCCACTGCACTGACTCTAACTATATTATTTTCCACAGAGACAAGGTAGTCCTTCAGACTAATAGGAAATTTCTTCCCAAGATTGTGTCCGACTTTTATTTGAACCAATCCATCACTCTTCCAATGTTTTATTTACAGCAAAGTCCAGTTCTGGTGAGCAGAGGCTCCACAGCCTGAATGTTAAGAGGTCACTCAGTTACTATCTGGACAGCACTAAGGACCTCAGATCTTCCCACTCACAGCTGTTTCTCACATACTGTATGGTGAAGTGGGCAATGGCAGGCCAACTTCTTAGAGGACCACTGATTGCTGGATAGTCTTCTGCATCCAATTCTGCTACAATGAAACTGGCAAGCAGCCACCTCAAGGCCTTAGGGCACACTCCACTCATGGGACTGCTGCCTCTGTGGCAGCTGCAAGGGATATTCCCTTGTTAGAAATTTGTAAAGCAGCTACCTGAAAAACTATACACACCTTTAGAAAGCACTATTGCCTGGATGTGCAGTCCAGAAGAGATTCCAGGTTTGGCACTGCTGTCTTACATAACGTTTTCCCTAAACAGGTTCGGTACATAGTCTGCATAAGTAAGCATAGTGAGAGACTCCTGGGGTTTGAAGAAAAAATTACCATAGTCATATTGTTTCTTTCAAGGGATCCCTCACTATGCTCAAATCTCCCACCCTGCTTCCCCTACCAGAACCTGGAAAGGGTTCTACAAGAATCATTGGTTGGTTGATATTCAGTTCCTTGAGCAGTACTTGTTAATCCACAATCAGTTTTTGGGTGGTTTTGTTTTAGTTTGCCATAGCTTGGCCTGGGAGCCAATCTTTTATTGGTTAGTGAAATGTGTGGCTATTGTCTTCCTGGCACTAAATATGACGTTAGAGAGCAGGTTAGAACGCCACCATGAGGCAGAGATTTGAAAATGCATTCTATGTTCCATAATTTGCATACACTTCAGTCTCTCAGGGGCAGCTCAACCCTTCAGGTTGATTGCATAAGTAAGCGTAGCATAGTGAGGATCCCTTGGTAGAAACAATATTACTATGGTAAGTAATTTTTTCTTCTGGAAGATTTTGGTGGGGGGACTATGACCTTGGCATCTTGGCTGGTAGAACTGCTAAACTGTTTGCAGCAGTCTTAACACAAGTATGCCTGACTGCAGAGTTACTAAAATATCAGGGGTGCGGGTACCCACGTTCTTTACACTCGAGCGATTCAAGACACGTGTTTGTACCCAGTGTGCTTCCCCGTAATACACGCTTCATCAGCCTAGACTCCCACTCCACCATCTGGTTACTTAATATTTAAATTCCTATGTCCCCCACCATGGGCCGATCCTTAGTTTTCTTTTCTCAGCGTTGGTCTCGAATGCCGGTAATCTCACCCCTTTTGTGCTTTTTGCAATGGGGCAAGATTACGGGCATTCAGGCCCAGCAGTGTGAAAAGAAGCTGAAGATCGACACAGAGCAGGGGACATTAGGATATGTATTAAATATTCAGCAATGTGTCCTAAAATCTGCAATAAAAGGAGTGGGCGGGGATGGGGTTGGGAGTCGGAACTCAGATAGGTGGGGTTTTCTTATAGGACAGGATAGGGTTGGGGGGGTTATTAAAGGAGGGGTGCTGTGAGATAAGATGTATGTGAACTGTTTCAATCAATCAATCAATCAATCAAATCTTTATTTATCCAGGCGAACATCGTTGAGCATGGCTCATTTGCAAGATGTACCTGGTAAGGTCAAGGTTCAATTTACATGAAATATAGCATTCAGAACATTTACAAATAGAAGAATACAATGGAATAAAGGGCTGGCTTGGAAGCAAGCTATTTCTTGCTTAGATTACAGCACTTTGTGTCATTTGGCAGATGAGACAGGGCAGAGGTGATTCTGCACTTTTTTGAGGACCCACACAAAATTCCTGGGGACTCTCAAACTTTTATTTAGGACTCCGATATTTGTTTTCAGAGAATCCAGGACTCTGAAATAAAAAAAAAAATCCTACAGAGAGCCATGAATATTTTTGACATATGCAGAATGCATTAATGTAAAACTGGATTGTCTTTTACGTACATTAAATAAGTCCCAGTTATACAGAAAAATGTATTTTGGGAGCTTTTGGCATGAAGTATGCAGATCTTGAGAGAGAGCAGTAGAGCATAAACAGAGGATAATACATGGGTAGGTGTTTTTAACCAGAACTGTATACACACCTGAGGCGTGGGATGTTACATAAACCCCAAGAGTGAAGCTCACAGGGTTTATAAAAGAGTCCCACAATGAGGACGTGTCTCCATTTCTGCGTTACACACATCTATCCATGTTTTTTTTTATTATTATTTATAATTACTGTCCAGCATTTTTTGTAAAGGGGGGTTGTTAGAGTGACATGGAGACAGTTCACTTATTCTGAACTCATTTTGGAATTCATAGTTATCTAAACTTTAGCTTGTTTTTAAAACTAAAAATTCAGCTGCTTTTCTGTGAGGGAAACTATTTGAAATGAGTGGTGGTTATGCTACTGGTGCGTGGAGCTTCAACAGTGCAAGTTTGATGGACATTTCACTGTTACAAATCATCAGTTGCATCCAAAAATTACAACAAATATTTATTAATGATGCTGGCTAGTAATTGTGTGATTTTTATAGTCTTGCCCTTCCTGATTTTAGTACCTTGAATAATGCTAAAATAAGCATGCTTTTAGTACGTAAAAATTTGTGAATGCAAGATTCGATGGAATTATTCCTTTCCACATGAAAATTTTCACAAGCCTATGCAATGTCGCATTTTTATAAAAAATCATTGCATACTCATTTCATAAACTCTTTTATCATTACTGGTAAACCTATGGTACATGTGAAAACAGACATGATAAGGAACACGTTTTTATGCAAGGCAAAAATGTAACCTTTTTTTTTTTTTAAATAAAAATATAGCTGCTCAATTACCAGATTGTTCAAAAGACTCAGTTTAGAATTTATTGGGGACATATTCAGAGCCGGCTGGACAAAAAAATGGGCCAGCCAGCTCTGACTGGATATTCAAACTGAATGCTCGATTGGAACAGATTGCGCATTCTGTTTGAATATCGGACCATGGATGTGCAGCACATAGCAGGAGGCTGCCATGTTTGGTGCAGTGCATCCGGGGTTTAGGGCTGAAGACATACAATAGGGGAATGCGTGGCACATACCTGGATGCCCCGTTTCTCCAAAGGGCAATATTCAACCAAAATATGCTAATGAGCTCATTGGGCATGCATAGCGCAAAGGTGCCTCATGCATGCCCATTATGGGGCACATTAGCATGACTGCATCCAGCTAAGTGCACCTGGTCAGCCTTCCCCATCCCTGAGGTCTGAAAAGAAATGCTGCCCCATCCCTTAGTTTCCATAGTGTAGTGAACCCCCACCCCATCCCCGACACCTGTCAAAATGATGATCTGCCCAATTTCAATTTTGCCATAGTGTAGGGACCCCCCTTCCAGCTCCAATCAATGTACAAAACACACAAGCACCCTTTTTCATGGGGGGAGTGGGTGCAGACCTGTTACCAGGTGGGGGTCCACTAGACTGCCAGGGTTTCATCTGTTGCACGGGTTTGAGATCGGGTGGTGGGAAAACATTTTTCATGGGGAGGGGAGGGCCACTACACTATGAAAAATGTTTTTTTAATTGGAGATCAGTGATCGGGGAGGGGCCACTATACTAAGGAAAGTTTATTTTTATTATCAGATGGGCAGTCGCGGACTGGGGTGGGACACTACACTATTGAAAGTTTATTTTTATAATGGAGTGGGCGATCAGGGACTGGGGTGGGATACTACACTATGGCAGTGGGGCACTTGGGGATGTTTAGTCCTGTCAGGGATCGGGGCTGGGAAGGGGGGTCCAGTACACTATGGAAAAGGGGTGCTTATGTGTGTTGCACATTGATTGGGAATCGGGGCTGGGAGGAGGGTCTCCACACTGTGGCAAAATTTGGATCGGGCAGATCATCATTTTGACAGGCATCAGGGAATGGGGTGGGGGATCCCCTACACTATGGAAACTAAAGGATTGGACAGTATGTTTTTTCAGACCTCAGGAAGGGGGCTCCACTACACTATGAAAACGGGCTTATGGTGTTTTTTTGTTGGCATTCAGTGAACGGGGCTGGGGGGTCATGTGACTGGCCCTGGACTGTGCACGGTGCACTACCCTGCCCCGCACAAAGGACAGGTTTTTGTGTGGGTGCATCCGGCTGTGTCTTTGCCAGGGGAGTTTTGAATATTGCGATGTTGGGAATATGCATGAGGGACCCCTCATTTGCATGCCCGCATTGCAATATTCTGTGCTGCGGCTCAGTTGGGTTTATGTGGCACATTGGGGGCTTCTGAATATTGCCATACCCCCGATGGCCATCACAAGTCTGAAGATGCGCGGGTGCATCTCCTTTGAATGAATATGTGGGCCTTTGTTCCTTAAAAATAACATTCTTAAGAAGTTAAACTTTAAAACATTTCAGGCTTGTGACTCTGTTTCCATCCTGCATAATCAGATGAAGTGCCTGTGAAATCCTGCAGATTAAATGGAAACAGTACTAAAAGCTCCACACCCAAGTGTGGGGCTGGTCCCAGTCTGCACTTTGTGTGCGAAAACATTTTTTTTACTTGCTGTTTACTGCAGTACAGTAGATTGTATAAGACTTAATTCTGCTTATTTCCCAGCTGACATTTTATGTAACTACAAATCCTTGAATCCATTGCAGCTGGCATCAGAGCAAGACTGCAGCGATGGTAGATTCAGTAGCCTGTAGTGCATGTTAGAGTTTATGTAAGCTATGATCTTTTGTTTGCTGGTCGCACTGTCCTCCTGGTGCTAAATACAGTCACAGACTGATCAGAGCTTATAAAAAAGCTCTAATATGCACTGCAGGCTATTGACTCTAACACTGCTGCAGCCCTGCTCTGATGTCAGCTGCAGGGAATAGTGGGATTTGTAGTTGCAGAAAATACCTACCTGGAAATAAACAAAATTAGTCTGATACAATCTACGATACAATATAAAACTGATAAGTAAAAATGTGTTTTGCACTCAGCTTGGAAACTGAGACTAGTTCCACACTTGGCTGTGGAGCTGTTCGAGCTGACTGTTCCCCTTTAAGACTCTGGCAGTGTCTAAGAACGAGATGTCAGGTCGACCCCAAAGGAAAAGCAGGTACCAGACTAGGATCTAGTGGTGGCCTTATCTCACATAAATCCAGTGTTGATTCTGTGTGAACATTAGATGAGGGTGTAATTGTAGGTAAGAGGGTGAAGCTGGGAGATTAAATTGTGTGTATTTGGGTGGGGGGTAATTTCCTAGAATTTCTAGATCTTTCAGCAGCTGCTTTGTAGCACTCCCTTTAAAACTCCCTATGTAGATTTGTCCCCTGCTTCTTGCTTGGAATGACTAACATCTCAACACTGGGACTAATGGCAAACTGTCCACTCCTTACTTTTTGCGATTGAGAAGTTTCCTGTAATGTCGGCCCGGTGGCGCTGAAGGTTCGGGCGCTGGATGCCACACCTCGCACCACACCAGTGACCCAGGTTCAGGAGCAAGCTTGGGCGGCCGGGATTTGGATTGAGCTGCTGTCTGGCAGCTCTCCTTTCCCGGGGGAGGATCAGAGGCCTCACACAGCTTTGGCGGCTCCTAGTGGTGATCGGGTGTAGCAGCTCATGGAAAGGGTTTTGGGAGCTGTGGCAGATGTCCTGCAGGTGGGTGCAGGAGCGTACCCATGCAGCGCTGGAAGTCGGTGCATGTCGCACTCCTGGGAACCAAAAAGGAAAAACACAGAAAGCAACCCTGTCTCCTAGTAGGCGAAGGTGGGTCCAATGGCCTACCTCAACACCCAACGCTGGGTCTTCTGGCCTGCCTCCAATGTTTCCTCACTCCCTGGTCCTCTGTCTAGATTCTCAGAAAGGTCACCATGAGGAATCAGTGTTCCTGCCCTGGGGGGGGGCTTAGATCCAGGGTGTCGGAGAACCAGAGGAGTGAGGGGGAGTCCCCCCTGAAAGGTAATGCTGGGTCATCAGGCAGGGTGGGACAAAGTAGGAACCGAGTGACCACACCAGAGAGAGTCTGGGGTCGGTGAAAGAGGAGGATAAGAAGAGTGGGGA
The DNA here is from genome assembly GCA_016271365.2 of Neoceratodus forsteri. Lineage (NCBI taxonomy): Eukaryota > Metazoa > Chordata > Ceratodontiformes > Ceratodontidae > Neoceratodus > Neoceratodus forsteri. Next base: position 1,335,864,628 of record CM057450.1, on the reverse strand, counting down.
GAAGCCTCCTGTAAGTCCAAATAAAGGGCCTTATTCTAAGCCCAAAACAGGCTTTGTACCCAAAATGTTACACTCCCAACACTAGCTAAATTGTAATAATGCAGCTGGGGTGTTCCCCATGTGGTATAGTGTGAATCACAGATCCAGATGTTTGTGGATGCTGTCTGGGATAGTGCTTGCTTACATTCCAGTGCTCGCTTGCAGATGCAGTACAACGCAGGATCCAGACCCCCTGCCCTCTCCAAATGATGCAGGTCCTCTCTCCTGCACATTGAGCCTGTTGTGATGTATTGCGTAGTATAAAGTAATTCTTCAACTCCAGAGTTGCACTTCTTTGGTTTTTACTCACATCTCAGATCTCAGAAAACCATTTTGCTCTCACATTTTCAGCTAAGCATTGGGCTCAAAGGTTGGTCACCGTTTGGATTTGTACAGTGAATGCACACCACTAGATCTTTGCCATGGAATGAAAATCTCTGCAAAAGACATACTCTACCTCAGATTTGCTACTCTGTTTAAGCATTACTTTTAAGCATTTCCACTCCAGAGAGACCTTAGAGAAATATACTGAATAATCAATACATAAACTGATTATTAGAGCTCCCATGAAAGTCTTTTTAATTGATTACTTAATAAAGCTAACTACTTTTTCTGTTAGTTTGTTCTTTAAATCAGAGTTGGAGTACATTCTCATATGCAGCTGTATTTACAGTAATTTCAAGCTCTGACAAACAAATGAAAAATATTTGCAGAAAGTAAGAAGCTTTTATTGGCTATATGACTGTAATGTCAGATGTAGACTTCTCCAAGGAGGTAATCAGTTATAGTTTTTAGTTCCAGTGAGCTGTTGGATCTAGGCCTGGCATAGGTGCCAAGGAAAGCACTGAGGAGGGCAGCCCAGTACCGGGAGAATTAATGGAACGAAGGGGACTATACCAGTCGTCATGCTGCCTTGGAGGAGGTGGAGCAGTGGACAGGTGTGCGTGTGTGCTAGAACACGCAAACTGACTAACAGCAGAGGGTGGTGCATAGGTGCTGGTTGCCATGGAAGAAAAGCGGGGAATGTGGTTTATGGTATGAGGGTACTGGTATTGACGGGTTGTCGTAGAAACCGAACACACTCCTGGCATCAGACTGCTGCAGGCTGAGATAATAGTTGGTGGCACTGATTTCTGCACTGCTCTTTCATGCTTTCGATGTTTTGCTCTTCTGTTTTGAAACCAGACCTACCAAAATAAAAACAGTGTTATCAGATGTTACTTTATTAAATCAATGCTAGTGCTTCATTGATTATGTCAAAGAGTTAGTGTGGAAGTATAGCAGGATAAATACATATTTTGTTATAAATTCCAAAATTCATGAGTATTTCAACAGTAAATTAAGATAAATATCTGAAATTAGTGCTGGGTAAGATCCAGGAATCCATTATCTAGGACAGAGTAATGTATCACTTGATTAAGGCAAAATTTGTCCTGGCCTCTCAGCATGGCCTTATGAGGAGTGATTGTGCCAAACCAACCTGATCCCCTTCTTCAAGTTAGGTGGACAGAGCCATAGATATGATTTATTTGCACTTCAGCGAGGCCTTTGACACTATGATGCATGATAAACTTGTGGTCGACGTACACCACTGTGGTGCATATGAAGCATGTCACAAGGTGGATTGCTAACTGGATTGTGTAGAGGAAGCAGAGGGTTGTGGTTGACAGGTACGGCTCTTAGTGGAGGGTGGTACTCAGGGGCATCCATTAGGAATCAGAGGTGGGGCCACTGCTTTTCATCATGTAAATCAGCAATCTGAAAGATGGAGTCTCAAGTACCACACTTAAGTTTAAGGATGACACTGAGCTGGCCAGGCTGGTGGACTCCCTTGAGGATGGGGGCAAACTTCAGTAGGACGTGAAGAAGCTGGGTGACTGGACGGTCAGTGCAAGATGTTACACTTGGGGAGGAGAAATAGGTAGGACATACGCACTGTTGGGTTCTAGTTGCTGAAGTGGAGAAAAAAACACATGGGGTCATAGTAGACAAGAGGCTAAAGCATTTAACAAGCAATGCACAGTGGGTGTCAAGAAGGCTGGAAGAATGCTGGGGTGCATTAAAAGGGGGTGACCAGCAGGGTAGGGGAAGTAATCCTACCACTACACAAGGCTCTGCTGTCAGGGTCAGGCCCTGTCTGGGGTATATTGTACAGTTCTAGGGACATGGATATGTTGTTCATCCACACTGTCTGGCAGGTTCCTTGCCGCTTTAAATCTTGCCGGAAGGTCTTCAAGCTGGCTCCTCCCACCCGCCCGGGTGGTAAAACTCTCGGCTCTGCCCCATGATGCCAGATCTTCCTTACCGCTTGGAAGCTCAGGTTACCTCCTTAACGCTCTGTGTATAAGACTGGTTCCTAATCCTTCGAAATTAAAAGTTTTTTAAAAAGACTTGGTCTTCTCTCCTCGCGCGATGTACAACCGACTCTTGTTTCGGAGATGCCTTGGCGGGTAGAAGATGTCTTCAGACGGATCCGCACTCCACGCATGCCTACTGCTTGGGCCTTGAGCACGCACCCGCAGGCTCGCGACCTGTGTCTTCTTTTCGGCCCACGCCCTCGGACACTGCATGCCCGCTTGCAACTGGGGGCGCCCCGAGAAGAGATTTCTCCGGTAAAGTCAAAAGAGGCCCAGTCAGCGGTGTCTGCGGGCGCGGCTCGGGCGGATCAGCTCAAGCAGATGATCGCCTCAAGAGAGCGGCGCAGGCCGCCTACCTCGGGCTATGCATTTGTCCTGCTCTCTCTCGGTGCCTCTTATTCGCTTCCTTTAATGAGCTTTGTCTGACCCTCTCGACTAAAGGTGAGGGTCCAACTTCTTCTGGACCGTTTTCTCGGTCCAAAAAGAGAGACAAGGGTAAGTCTCACTGTCGATGCTCTTGGGAGCGAGAAAGATCCCTCTCCCCGAGTGGTCGGCCATCGACTTCGGTCGACTTCTTGGCTCCGGCCACTGGTCTCACGGTGTCCCCGTCAGGTCAGTTGACCGAGACTCCCGTCGACGCGGTTGAGATTTTTCTCGACCCGTTGGACGGGTTGTCGGCTGGAGAAGCCGAGAATCCCCTCTCCCCGGTTCCTCCGGTGGGAGTTGTGGATCCCGTCGGCTCGTCTGTGCCTCCGGTTCCGGAGCCTTCGGTTGAATTGTCTGAACCGAGGGAAGTGCCGATTCTCGCCACACCCCCGCACCGCCCTCGGTCTCGACATCTTCGCGTCCAGCCGATCCCACCGCCATAGGCGGTCTCGGCCCCGCATCACAGTAAGCGGCGCCACTGCTGTCCCTTCTTCCTCCTCCTCGGACGAGGGAGGCTTCGCAAGTTGCGCGGAGGTATGAGGAACTTACGTGGCAACAGCTCCTTCTGTCCGGGAATAAGCCGACGGCGCCGCCTTCCCCGCCATTAAGTGGTTGTCACTGAGCGCTCAAACAGCCCCTCGTTTTAACCGAGGAGCCTGTTCCCAGGCCGGTTGTTCGGCTAAATCTAGCTGCCCCCACCGATCCCGTGGAACCTCTGCCTCCACAGCCGCTAGTTGGAGCTCCGACCAAAAATTCTCGGTTGGCTCAGGGACTGCCCCATAGGTTGTCTGTCACCCTCACTCTCGACCGGCCTCGGCAGGTGGAGGGTGGCTCAGGCCCAAGGCAGCACTTTGAGGACTCTTCCGAGTCCGAGGACGATTCCTCCCTTTTCTCCAAGCGAATGGACTTGGAGTCCTCAGGGGGACAGTCAGCGGACGATAGCTCTTCGACCTTCCTAGGATTGCTTCGGCTCATCTCGGAGTCCACCGGGATGAAGCTCGAACCCGTTTCTAAATGGGCCAGGTATCCCCTCACGGAGATTCTGGACCGAGGGGATTCCCCTATGGAGGCCTTTCCGGTGGCCGAGGCCATAGTGGGTCCAGCTTTGGAGCTCTGGCAGTGCCCTGCTTCCTGTCCTGCGCCTTCGGCCAGGATGGCCAGGAAGTATGCGGTCCCTACCGGTTCCCTGTCCGGTTTCTCGGAACACCCCTCGGCTGAGGGGTTGGTTACCGACAGCTTCTCGGCGCGAAGGAACTAGGATGTGGACAAACCTCCCGACAAGGAGTCCAAGAAATTGGACTATGCCGGACGAAAGTCTATGCTGCGCCCCTCCTCGGCTCTTCGCCAGGCCAGTTCGGGCCGCCTCATGGCACATTTTTCTCATGCCCTGTTGGGCTCCCTGGATGAGGTTGTCCCTCATCTTCCCGCGGATCTGCAGACCACGGTCAGGCAAGTGCGGGACCAGGACAGGGCAGTGGCCAAACAGCTGCTCCAGACTGCTTTAGACATTGGGGACTCATGTGCCAGGTCTGTGGCAGCTGCAGTGGCCATGCGTCGTCGGGCTTGGCTGAGGATATCCACCTTTACTTCGGATACCCAGCACAAGTTGGATGTTCCCTTTTTGGGGACTGACCTCTTCGGCCCTGGGGTGGAAGGTCACCTGCAGAGGATCGAGAAGTCCAATGCTACCTTGGACTCTGTCTCTTCTGCTCAGAAGGACAAAGGCCGCAAACCACAGCCTAAGCCCTTTCGTCCTTCTGCGCCTGCGGCGCGTCCGGCCCAGCAACGTCAGGGCCAGCAGGCTCGGGCTTGGCATCCCAAACCCAAGCCCGGGCTTCCTCCAACAGGAAGCAGGAGGTAAGGCTCAGGAGGTCCTCGGCCGGTCCCTCCTCTGTTTGCCCAGTGACGGGCTGAGGGGTGTCACCCCACCCCCACACCTCACCCCAGGTTCCCCTGGGGACGGCTCCAGCACTTCCTTTCCACCTGGTCTGTTATTACCACGGACAGGTGGGTACTGGAGGTGGGAAAAGGCCTGCCTCTAGAATTCGAGCAGGCCCCGCCCTTCAGAGCCGTCGCACCTCGGGGTCCGCAGCCTCACTGTCGGCTCATCGGGCCGACATCGCTCTCCTCCTCCAAAAGGAGGTGATCAGGGAGGTGGCGGACCCTCCCTCAGACCCGGGGTTTGTGTCCAGGTACTTCCTGGTTCCAAAACGGACGGGGGGCTGGCGCCCCATTCTCGACCTACACGACCTGAACAAGTTCCTAAGGTCGAACCTTCAGGATGGTCACTCTGGCTCAGATAATACCATCCCTGGAACATGGCGTGTGGTTCTGCTCTCTGACCTGCAGGATGCGCTTTCACGTCCCCATCCATCCGTCACATCGAGATTCCTTCGCTTTGAGCAGAGGGATCCTCTTCAGTTCCGAGCCATGCCCTCGGCCTGTCTCCAGCTCCCAGGGTCTTCACCAAATGCATTGCAGTGGTGACAGCTTTCCTCGGCACCGAGGGTCCGGTGTACCTTACCTGGATGATTGGTTGATAGCAGCCCCTCCAGACAGGAGGTGGAGCGTCCAGAGATATGGCCTCCAGGTTTGCTCTCAAATCGGCCTTCTTCAACGAGGCCAAGTCGGAACTCGAGCCAAGCAGGTGATTCTGTTTATCGGGCAGAGCTCGACTCTCTTCGAGCCAGAGCACGGCTCCCGCGGACAGGGCCGAGGTTCTTACTTCCTTTGCCCAATCATTTCTGGTTGGGCATCGCTACCTGCCCGGACTTCCTGCGCCCTGTCTCATGAGCGCCAGTACCAGCGTGGTCCTGGGCACGCTGGCACATGTGCCCCCTTCAGTGGGGACTGGCCAGCCAGTGGTCACAACGCTGTGATCCATTGGACCAGCTAATGATGGTGACCCAGGAGATGTGGAACGCTCTCCGGTGGTGGACCATTCCATCTCATCTGCAGGAGGGCATCCCGTTTGTCCGCCCCGAGCCGACGGTCTATCGACCGATGCCTCTTTGATGGGTTGGGGTGCCCATCTGGGGGAACACCAGGTGCACGGCCTCTGGTCCCCGCGGGAGTCCCGATGCCACATCAACCTGCTGGAGCTCCGAGCGGTCCGCCTAGCTCTCACCGCCTTTGCTCCGTTTCTCCGGGGTCAAGTGGTCCGAGTCCAGACGGACAATACCACGACCATGTACTACCTAAACCGCCAGGGCGGGACGCGCTCCATACTTCTATGCAAGGAAGCTCTCCGCATTTGGTCACTCGTGCGCAGCCTGGAGGCAGATCTCCTAGCCATTCATGTGGCAGGAGCCTCCAACACCCTGGCTGATGCCCTGAGCCGGATAGGGGCTGCATCTCACGAGTGGTCTCTCCTGCCGGAGGTAGTACAAGATCTGTTCTCCCACTGGGGCACACCTCAGGTGGACCTGTTTGCCTCCAGGGAGAACGCGAAGCTGAGGCTGTTTCATGCCCGCCCCCCTCAGCAGGGCTCACTGCAGGGGGATGCCTTATCGAGGCTGTGGACCCTGGGCCTCTTCTACACCTTTCCCCCATTTCCCTGGATTCACAAGATGCTTCTCAAGGCAAGGAGGGACAAGGCACAGGTGATTCTGATAGCCCCAGACTGGCCCCGCCAGTTCTGGTACCCAGATCTCCTCAGCCTCAGCTCCAGGCTCCCGAGGCAGCTTCCAGCTCGGCCGGACCTGCTCTCAGTCAATCAGGGGAAGGTGTTCCATCCGGACCTTCAATCCCTGCACCTGATGGCCTGGTTCCTGAGCTGCACAGTTCCAGGCCTTGGGTCTTTCCGACGCAGGTCCTCAATGTTGTTGAGGCGTCCCGGAGAGAGTCGACCAGGAAATGCTATGCCTTCAAATGGAAGAGATTTTCCATTTGGTGTCAGGGCAAGGGCTTGGACCCTTCCTCCTGTCCTTTGGCAAGCATTTTGGACTATTTATGGTCCCTTTCTAGTCAAGGGCTTAGGTCGACGACCCTAAGGGTGCACCTGGCAGCCATCTCTGCTTACCGGGCACGGGCCGGGGAGCAGTCGGTGGTGCAGGAGAAGGTGGTCTGGCGCTTTTTCAAAGGCCTTGATCACATTTCCTCCGGTGCGAGAACCTCCACCTCCGTGGGATTTACTGCTGGTACTGGCAAAGCCTGCGGGCGTTATTCGAACAATGCACAGGTGTGAACGCCTCACCTGTCGTGGAAGACCGCTTCTTGGTGGCTATCACGTCAGCCAGAAGGATGGGAGAACTCCAGGTGCTCTGCATCGAGTCTCCTTACCTGGTCTTCCACAGGGACAAGGTTGTCCTGCGCCCCCACCCGAAATTCCTTCCGAAGGTGGTGTCGGAGTTTCACCTTAACCAGGTGTTGACTCTGCCGGTGTTCTACCCCAATCACACCTCGGAGGCCGAATACAAGCTCCATACTTTGGACCCTAGAAGGGCGCTCGCTTATTATAAGGAGCACACGGCTGAAATTCAGGGAGAGGTTCGCCAGCTGTTTGTCACCTACGCTGAAGCCGCACCTGGCAGACCTGCAGCCAAGCGGACGATAAGCAGGTGGGTCACCTCCTGCATAGATCTCTGCTATAAGTTGGCAGGCGTGGAGCCTCCCAGAGGGATAAGAGCTCATTCTACCAGTCATACTGCTGCATCGGTGGCTGCTTCCAGGGACGTCCCTATCCAGGAAATCTGCAGGGCTGCTACCTGGAAGTCAGCACACACCTTCATTACCCATTACCACATCGACCTTGAGTCATGCCGGGATGCTGGTTTTGGGGCCTCGGTTCTCCAGTCTTTATTCCCTAAGTAGGGGGTGTGCGCTTTGCCTCCCTCCTCCCGGAGAACTGCTAGAAGTCTGCCAGACAGTGTGGATGAACAACATATCCATGTCCCTAGAAATACAGGTTACTCACCTGTAACAGGAGTTCTAGGAATGGTATATGTTGTTCATCCACACGACCCACCCGACCTCCCCGGCTTTGACGCACAACCTGAGCTTCCAGCGGGCCAGATCTGGCGTCATGGGGCGGAGCCGAGAGTTTTACCACCTGGGTGGTTGGGAGGAGCCAGCTTGAAGACCTTCCGGCAAGATTTAAAGCGGCAAGGAACCTGCCAGACAGTGTGGATGAACAACATATACCATTCTTAGAACTCCTGTTACAGGTGAGTAACCTGTATTTCTGGGCTTCCCAGTACAAAAACAGCATTGAGGTGGTAGAGAGGGTGCAATATGGCCACCAAAATTGTCAGAGGTATGTAGGATATAGGTTAGCAGATGATTGGAGTCCCTTAATTTGTTCACTAAAGCTGTCAAAATATTGCAGAAAGTGGATTTTGGCATGGGGGGGGCTTGAAAGTACACCTAGAGTTTGTATTGGAGGACTGGATCTTGAAAGGGTGGTTAATTCTTGAAACACTTGAGGGCACAAGTGCAAAACCATGTGTGTTTTGGGGGGACAGTTCTGTGGTTCTGGCACCCATCTTAACGTGGAGGCAGTGTAGTCTAGTGGTTAAAACACCAACTTCGGAACTGGGAGACCATGGGCTCAAACCACACTGGAGCCAAGTACTCACTGTGTAGCAAGTCACTTAACCTCTTGGTGCTCCAGTCCACGCAGATGCAGAAAGAGGTATAAATAGGACTGCAAAAGAGCCATGAAAAAACGCACTGAGTGGTAAAGGTTTGGGTTGCAACTGCAGGGGTAAGCTAACTCCTAAGATGATGCAAACAAAGGTACAAATGCAGTGCGTTTACAGGGAGAAAAACAGATTGTAAAATTTACTAACTGAAAAATTGCTACATCTCCTGCAGTGTCTCCAAGCAGTAGAAAAAAGGAAAGATCCAGAAGCAGAACATGCAGTATTTGGATATGCTTTATTAGGCAAAATCCAAGATATCCAGAAAACAGCAGGAATACTGCAAAATTTGACAAAAGTGACAATGATAAACATCACCAAAAATGCCCTAGTGCTCGCTTTTGAGCTTTTCCAGGGGGTGGGGTCCAAAGGAAAAACACACTGCTTAAATACTGTGATGCCCGTGAATGTCATTGCAAAGTTATGAATATTCATGTGTTGGCTGCCTGTAACAATCTCAATACCTGGTTTGCTGAGCATAATGGTGATTAAAAATTGTGTAAGTAACCAATGTGGAAAAAATATAGTTCACTTAAATTAATCGATGTGCCAAAGTAAAAACCTATGTTGTCATCAGCCAAACCATAGAATTACTAAAGTGCAGTTATACTAAGGGGGTACATAAGAACAGGGCAAAAACCAGCTCAGGTGCATATAAACTAGGTACTGTAGGAGCTTCTTGTAACATTTAAAGGTGTATACACAAGCACTGGATGCCAAGCCAAAAGTATTAATAAATTAGACTTTTGTAAAACTGCTATAAAATCAACTTGATGTGCCAAATTAAGAAATGGGATTGGTGTCATCAGGCAAACTATATTATTACTGGACTAGAGTTATAAGAAGATATATTTTTACAAAGCAAAAACCAGCACCGGTGCATCAAAATTATGTACTGTAAATTTTTTTTAAAAGAGTCTATGGTAAGGATGTGCAAACAAATGCTAACGAAAAACTGAAAAATATTACTTTGGTAATCCTGTAATACAGTCATGCTATAGTATGCAGAAAGTCTCAAGGGCAAATTGAAATGAAACACTAATACTAAAAATTAAACATGAAAACAATAGCAAAAACATACAAAACATAGACTAGTGATAATTCTTCTAGTACAGAGAGTAAATTAAACTTCATATGTTTCACAAACTCTCCAGCATATCAGGATATGTTGTATGCTGTATTTTTGTACTGTTTTCATGTTGGCTCGCGCTAGCGTGCCAGCCAACATATTGCATTAGTAGCAGATTTGGAGGCGTGGTCATTGTTGGGCGAATGCAGGGCATGCATCAGAAGGTGCGTCCTTCATTCCCCAGTAAGCCAGCATGCAGGCGCCACACCAGGAATATATAATGTGGCGAGCACATCTAAGAAAAGGTCTTCTGCAATGAGAGCCAAGTTCATCATGCAGCGGCACCAAAACACTCCCTCCCTGCATGCCTTTCCTGGTAAAGCCCTTCAATAAACATGGCAGCGCTGACTGCCGCCGTGCGGAGAGCTGACTTCAGGGGTGCCCAATCCCCCTGTTGGCATGCCCCAACCCACTTCATTTGCCGATGAGAGCCCACTCCCTGTCGGCATAATACCCCATTTAAAGTGTGTGTACTGAGGGTGCCCAATCCCATGGCATCATGACCCCCTTCCCAGTTTAATTTGTCTGAGGGGAGCCCAATCCCCATTGGCATAATGTCCCCCATTTGTTGTGTGCCGATGGGGGTACCCAATCCTCCGTCGGCTATAGAACCCCCCAAAAAAAAAACAGTCATGTGGCATGCTGGGAGCCAACCCCAGCCAGCCAAATGCCCCAGTACAATGAAAACGGTCCCTCGATGTTTCGTTTTTTTTTACAACCTGCAAACCAGAAAACGGTCCCTCGTCGAGTCCGGTGGCCTTCCCCCAACCCACGCTCACCCTCTGAGCACCCTGCCTCCCCACACACACACCCCCTCACCCCATACTTACTTCCAGAGCATAGCGCAATGATCTTCGGTGGACTGGGAACACATCTGCACTCTTGAAAGCCGACCGCGAACTGAAGAAATGCCAGTAAGCCGTATAATGGCATAAATAGGGTTTTTTCAACTTTGGTGCATATCTCTGGCATTATGGGGAATTTTAGCACCAAATTTTCAACATGGGGTTATTGGGGCCCCTCCTCTTGAATTCAGTCACTGTTATGGTGTTATTCAGTCACTGCACTGAATCACCTTTTGGGAATGATTAATGAAATGACAGTGCCACTGTTTAGAAGGGAGGCTCTCAAAAAGCCTATGTTGCAAATTTGGTGAAAAATCAAAAATGGTTGTTTTAAAACGCATACAGTTTCGACGCACGCCAGAATCTCTTCAAGAATTTGTAATATTTTCACTCCAGATTTTCAAAATTGGCATTTTTCCACACCTCCTTATAAACAGTATAGCTGTCATTTTACATATCCTGGCCAAAATGTGTTTACGCATATCTGGCACAGAACAGCACGGTCGCTATGCAAAATCAGTTTTCAGGACAGTTTGAGAAAATGATGGTGTCACTGTTCATGAGCAGAGGTCTCAAAATGCCTGTGTTGAAAATTTGGCGATGAAAGTCCATAAAATGACTGTGTTACAAGTGTGCGTTGCGCAGTTTCCATGCACCCTTGTAACTTTGCAAATTTGCAATATTTTCATGCCAGATTTTCAACACTGGCATTTTTTCATACCTCCTTATGAACAGTACAGCTGTCATTTTTCACAGCCTGCCCAAAATGTGTTTCCGCACCTGTGTCGCACAATGGCGTGGTCACTGTGGGAAACCAACTTTTGGGACAGATTAACAAAATCACAGCACCACTGTTCATGAGGGGAGGTCCCAAAATGCCTATGTTGAAAATGTGGCAAAAAAAATCCCAAAAATAGTTAGGTTACGGATGTGTGTTGCACAGTTTCTATGCATGCTCATGACTTCACCAATTTTTCATATTTTCACGCCAGATTTTAAACATTGTGATTTTTTTACATCTCCTCATGAACAATACAGTTGTCATTTTTCATATCCTGCCCAAAATGTGTTTTCGTCCCTGTGTCGCCAAATGGCATAGCCACTGTGCAAAACCCCCTTTCAGCTAACAAACTGATTGTGCCGCTTTTCATGAGGTGGGATCACAAAAAGCCTATGTTGAAAATTTGGAGTGGAACTATCAACAAACACCTACGACGTTAGGATTTCCAACTGTAACACCCCACCCTGTAGAAACTGACAGGCGTCAGGGATGTGACTTGGGATCATTGGCTGTAATGCTCAAGCCATTCCACCCTCACCCTGTAGCCAGAGTCAGGCATCGAGGTGTGCCTTGGAGTATTCGGCCCTAAAGTTCACCCCATTCTCTTATACTGCACCCATCTCAGTGTATTTCCTTATGGAATGGAGTAAGTATAAAGCCCAAAGACCCCAAAACACACCACAACACTTGTCAATGTCTACTGGGTAGGGTGAGGTAAAATGGCATGAGCGTTATAGCTGACGACCCAAAGGCACACCCCAACACCTGTCAGTCTCTCCAGGGTAGGGGTGGGGTTGGTGTCAGTTCAATACTTCATTGCCATTCCTATTATGCATCTCTAACTCTTGCACTACCAATGCCAATGCCAGAAGGACTACATTTGGTATTGACAAATGCTTGTTTAGGACTGCTTCATTTAGTTTGGCTGTGTTAAATTGGGGGAACAGTGTTAGTCTGATTCTGTTTCAGGCAGGCTGTTGTTGCTTTGGATTTGCAGGAAGATAGCAGAGTGTGTGGTGTCACTTTAATGAATAAGAGAGTGCTAACTGGGCTGTCAGTCAGAATTTGCATCATCAAGGAGGGAAACAAGATTTCTCATTTCACTGAAATCTGTGGGTAATGGAGTCAGTCATAATATATGGAGAATTGTGCATAGGTACCTGTGAAGAACAAGGTGGTAATTTCATACAGTGAAGCTTGGGGCAGGAATTAAACCTTGAGGCTGAGGGTTGAGTAACATCTATTTCCCCCAGCTTCATAACATGAAATTTCTGAATTCTTCACAGTCACATACAGTATGTGTATTTTTTATTATGTGGTACAGAAGGAAATATGTTTAGAACACTGACTGCAGAAAGAAAAAAAACATTTTAAAAATAATCCAGCCATATTTTACTTACAGTAGAGCATGACATTTAGATGTGCTGCTCTGAATGATAGCTCTGGTTCAGGGTTCTCGTATTCTGAGTGTTGGCTCTTGTCCAGGCTTTCTCTGATGTGTTTGTATTCAGTTGCAGGAGTCTGTATGCTAATCTGAGTCTGCGAGGGATGCATAATCTACTTTTCTCGGCAAACATAAGTTTTCTTCAAGTAAATATAGCTGTTTATTTAAAGATTGCCTGAGTGAGTGAGTGAGTGTGTGTGTGTGGGGGGGGGGGTCTTAGAATTACTGCTTAAGGTGTTGTATGCTAAAATTAGGTGGGGTGTTATTACTGAGTTACTGTTTAATATGTGTCAGTCACTTCACTGATCTTGTTAGTAATTTACTTGAGTTTCCTTTTCTTGTAGGGGTCTTGTTAGAGACTAAAGTAGGTTTTTTGTAGCTGTAGTTTTGTACTTTTGTGTTTTAGGACAGTCTTTCAATTAGTTTGGCTCTGTTATGTTTTATGACTGCCTTTCAATTAGTCTGGATCTGTAAAAGGTGAACTGTCAGCACTAAGAACCTCACACCCAAATGTGGGACTGATTCCAATTTGCAGTTTTTGTACACAAACATTTTTTACTCACTGTTTCTTTAAATTTTTTTTATTCTGTTTCTCACTCTGCAGGACCGGGCATCCTTCCAGAGTACCTACACGGCTGGGTCTCTACTCCCTGCCTGAACCCCCGCTTACCAGTGTCTTGCCCCCGACTACCCAGGCAGGTCCAGCCCCCGGATCTACCCCTTGGGGTGGGCCCACCATCGCTTGGCGGCCCTTCTGAAATTAGAGGGGCCTACCTGGCATTGGGTCGGATGTGGAGTCCACTGGTGTGCTGGGTCAGCGGTGGGATGTGGACCTGCCCCTGGAGTCTCCTTCATCTCTCAGCTCTGCAGAGGGTTTTTCTGGTTTTTTTCTTTCCCCCGAGGGCTCGGACTTGCAATGGTGGCTCGGAACAGCACACCACCACCCGCTGAGCTCCTCCCCCTCACAGCATGCACCATCGGACTGTGCAGCACCCGACAGCTGCCAGGTGCCGCTACAGAGTGGCACATCCCCAGAACCCTCCCCATGGAAGGGAGAGCTGTCCACTGGATGCTCGATCCCTTCCCTACCAACCCCTGGTGGCCCTGGCTCATTCCTATACCCGGGTCGCCTGTGAGGTGTGGTGTCCAGCACCTCAACCCTCAGCGCCACCAGGCCGGCTTTTACTTACTGTTTACTACAGTATGTTAGATTGTATCTGGATGATCCTGCTGACTCCCACCCTGACATTTGTTGTAACCAAGCACCCCAGAATCCACTGCAGTTGACATCAGAACTGGCCTGCAACTGTGGAAGATTCAACAGCTTGAAGTGTATGTTAAGAGCTTTTATAAGCTCTGATCTTTTGTTTGCTGGTTCTGCTATCCTCCTGAGGCTAAATACAGCCACAAAGGACTGTACTTAGCCCCAGGAGAATGGTGAGGACAGCAGACATGTGATCAGAGCTTATAAAAGCTCTAACATGCATTGCAGGCTATTAAATATCCAGCTTCTGGAGCCCAGCTCTGACAGCTGCAGGGGATTCTGGGATTTCTAGTTACAGCAAATTTCTTGTAAGTCAGCAGGTTCACCCAGATATGATCTACTATACTACAGTGAACAGTAAGTTAAAAAAAAAAAATTTGCACACAAGTGCAAATTATGACCAGCCCCGCACTTTAGTGTGGGTTCTCAGTGCTGTTTCCCTTTAAGTCTTTATGTTGGGCAGGAGTACTGTTACTTGCTTGTGTTATAGTCAGGTTTCTGTCACTTTGGTTTTGTAGGACATTAAAGAGTGTGTGAAATCAGATGGATAGTTACTTCGGTAGTTTTACAAATAACTTGCATTTACATTGGTTTTGCAGGCCAATAACAGGGTGTATTGGAACCCACTCGGGAGGGAGCAATCTTAGACCTCGTACTCTCAAATGGGGACAGTGAGAGGATCTCAGATCTAGAAGTGGGTAGCCATCTGGGAACAAGTGATCACCAAACAGTGTGGTTCACGATAAACTCAGCTGCAAAGTCAAGCCATACAAAAGTGAGGGTTTTGGACTGGACTTCAGGAGGGCTGACTTTGTCAAAATGGAAGAGTGCCTTAGAAAAACACTAGCAAACAGACAATAAGGAGGGATACTGCAACAATGGGGAAACATCAAAACTGCCATCACAGAGGCAACAAGCCTTTGTGTGAAGCAGATACATCAAAATGAAAGAAAAAGCCACTATGGTTCTCAAAATAGGTGGCAGAGAAGGTTAAGGAGAAAAATATAGCATTTAGGAAGTATAAGGAAACGCAGAAGGAGCAAGACAGAGAACTGTACCAGTTAAGGCAGAAAGAAGCAGGGAAGGCAGACAGAATAGCAAAGGCCTAAACTGAGGAAAAGATAGCCAACTCAGTTAAGAAGGGGGATAAAATATTTTATAGGTACATTAGGGAGCGTAGAAAGACAAAGGGAGGGATAGTGAGGCTGAATAGAATGGACGGTGGGTGGGCAGAGAGGTGACAGTGAAAAAGCAGGGATACTGAATGAATACTTCTGCTCAGTATCACAAAAGAAGAGGAGGGGGAGGTACCTAATCCAATTAATAGAAGCACTCTGGATAGGGGGGTCGATCCCAGTCCTTTCACAGAAGAAAGGGTTCTGAAAGAACTCCTAAAACTGAAGGTGGACAAAGCAATGGGGCCTGATGGGATTCACCCCAGAAATTTAAAAGAATTAAGAGGACAACTAGTGACACCACTGACTACCCTTTTTAACAAATCATGGGAGGATGGTGTGGTACCTGAGGACTGGAGGAAGACAGATGTGATTCCCCTTCACAAAAGTGGGACCAAGACAGAAGCAGGAAACTACAGACCTGTCAGTTTGACTCTGTGGTAGGGAAAATTATGGAATCACTTCTGACAGAAAGAATTGTTGAGTACCTAGAGGCCAGTGGGGCACAGGACCCAAGGCAGCATGGGTTCACAGCGGGAAGGTCATGTCAGACGAATCTAATCGATTTCTTTGACTGGGTGACCAAAGTAGTAGACCAGGGAGGGGCTGTGGACATGGCCTACCTAGACTTTAGCAAGACATTTCAGTCCCACACAAAAGATTAATAGTCAAATTAACCAGCCTGGGAGTGGGTCTCAGGGTGATAGCCTGGGTAAAACATTGGCTGGACAACAGGACACAGAAGGTAATAGTAAACGTAGTCCACAGTGAAGAAAGGGGGGTTACTAGTAGGGTGCCACAGGGTTCAGTACTGGGTCTAGTCCTTTTTAATGTCTTTATAAGTGACATTGCAGAGGGAGTGGAAGGAAAAGTATGTCTCTTTGCAGATGACACAAAGATCTGCAACAGGGTTAATACACGGGGGTGGAAAGGATGAGAAGGGATTTGGCAAGGTTGGAGGAATGGTCAGAAGTATGGCAGCTTAGATTCAATGCAAAAAAGTGCAAAATAATGCACCTGGGAAACAAAAACCCAAGGGAAGATTACACAATGGGGGGAAGGTAGTAACAACAACAACAAAAATGGAAAGGGATCCGGGGATGATCATATCAGATGACCTTAAAGTTAGCAAGCAATGTGAGAAGGCAGTAGGGAGGGCTGGGTGGATACTGGGATGTATAGGGAGAGGCATCACCAGCAGAAAACAGGACGTTGTTATCCCTCTGACAGACAGTTGGTGAGACACCATCTGGAGTACTACATCCAGTTCTGGAGACCCCATCTCCGCAAGGACATAGACAGGATGGAGACAGTCCAGAGGAGGGCAACTAAAATGGTGCAGGGTCTGCAAGAGAAGCCATATGAGGAGAGACTAAAGGAGCTTAATATGTATACTCTTGAGGAAAGGAGGGAGAGGGGGGACATGATAGAAACGTTTAAGTACCTCAGTGGAATCAACAAAGTCCAAGAGGGTAGTATCTTTCAGAAAAAGAGATGTGCAAGAACAAGGGGACATAATTTGAAGATAGAGGGAGAACGGCTCAGAGGCAATGTGAGGAAGTATTTTTTCAGAGAGAGGGTGGTGGACACATGGAACTGCCTTTCTGAGGAGGTTGTGGGGTCTAAAACTGTGAGAGAATTCAAGAATGCATAGGACAGACATAAGGCAATTCTTGTGGGGAAGGGGTAGGAAGAAATAGGCTGTTGATTAACTGGCATCTGTAGCTTACCCAGTAGGTAGGGAAATGGGCAGACTAGGTGGGCCAAGCAGTCCTTATCTGCCATCAAAGTCTATGTTTCTATGTATCCTTGAAGGGAGTAACAAAATGTTAGCTGGGCAGTTACTTATCCATTACCCACTTTTAGGAGTGGGTAGCGGAGTGTTAATGGGATTGCCAATCTTCCATTATCCACTCCTTAAAGTGCTAGGAGTAGGTAACGGGATTTCTCAGCAGCAGGAAATGTTTGAGTAATAACATGGATCAACCATGTAATATAATACATTTTTACTGGCCCTTCCAAAATGGTAAACATCTATGAAGTGTACTCCTAGGATTTTACATTGAAGAGGAAAAGATATGCCCTGTTAAAAAAAAAAAATGAATGCAAGGCATATCCACACTGCATGCAACTTCTTAACAACTGGAGCTAATACAGAACAGGTTGTCCCAATGGCAAAAACACAAAAGGACCAATCTACAAACAGAATGGCTGTCATACAGACAATGCAGAAACCTAGTGATGAAAATGGTTAGGAAACTTCAAGCAGAACTATAAATGAAACAAAAAAGGGGAAAAAACTTGAGAGGCCCTGAGCAACTCTGGAAGACAAATGTCCCATAGGTGATTATGCTAAATAAAGTTTTACAATGAAAAGAGGGATATTTATTTATCTATCTACTGTATCTAGCTCAATGGTTTTACCAGAAAAGACATACTAGTAGAACTGTGTTCAACAGATATTTTATCCAGGCTAACCTCATGTGTGACTCAGAAACTCGCTCATCTGGGGAAAAACACAGTAGTGCCCCACCTGGAGTATTGCATGCAGTCATGGTCTTCGCAGTACAAAACTGGATATTAAGGAAATTGACAGGGTGCAATGCAGGGCCAACAAAATGAGTCTCAATATGTGGTAAAAGCTGCAAGGAGTGGCTGGAGGCCTTTAAATTGTTTACCCTAGAGAAATAAGACTGAGAGACAGGGCGGGATCTCCATCTATCCCATGCTCAAGGGTTATGGACAATATACCGCTGAAACAAGCAAACAACATAAATGAACAGGCAGAGATGTTTGATCTGGTAACCAGAGATACGGTGATACAGCAAAAAGTATGGCTGCACATCAAAAATGACGCCAAAACACCATTGTTGGGAGACTATAAAATACATGTTTTAATAAAACATCAGGTAGCATCCTCTCAATAAAAAACACGTCAATGTTTCGTGTTGCTCTGATGCTTTATCAAGAGTGATGTGCAGCTGTACTTTTCACTTTTTGCAGTTTAGCTTTCTTAGTGTTGGCGCCATCATACAGTCATGAGCCACCTTTGTTCCTGTTTTGCAGCTATACGGTGATACACCCTGAAGCTCAGGAGTGTTGAATTCAGGGGTAACATATGGGGCACTTTTTTCAAGAGGGTGGTGAACCTATTGAACAACCTACCAGTAGAGACAGTGGATGTGAAGACTGTACTGACCTTAATGGTAAGCCTGGACAAATCTGCTTACCAAGGGAATCACCCGGAACCCGTAATGTTTTAGCTTTGTTTTACCATTTTAGTATGTATTAGTTATTTATAATCAGTTTTTCTTTAACCATTTTAAATAACCCTGTCAGGTTTTGTTTTACTGTTAATATTACCCTGCCTATTTCTAATTGTGTAAGGCACCCAGAGCCTTAATGCTGTAGTTTGCTGAAAAAGTTCACCCTTATCCAGGCTTGGGTGAGCCACACCCTACCTGACGTCCTAGTGATCACTGAGACCTGGCTTAGGCCAGCCACCCCAGACAATGAAATCAATATCCCAAATTATTTACTCTTCCGAGCGGATAGGCAATCAAGAGGAGGTGGGGTGGAAATTTATGTAAGGGACAAATACTCAGCCACATACATAGACGCATCATCCTCCCCCAAAGAATTTGAGTGCTTGACCCTAAAGATCGAACTTTCTCCTTCCAGTGCACACTGTGTAATAGGCTGCTACAGGTCCCCTTCTGCCGGGCCTCATCTCCTTTCTCACCTCAGTTCCGTACTGGGGCTCAGTTCCTTGGAAAACATTATTCTTGGCGACCTGAACTACGATTGGCTATCAAGTGCATCAGCTCCCTTGAAATCCTTTTGTGACACTCTAGGGCTGGGGCAACTCATTGGTGAGCCTACTCGCCCAAATAAAAAGAACCTTAACACCAGCTCCCTCTTAGATGTAATTTTGGTTAGCAAGCCACACCTGTTCTCTCATGTTTGAAAATTTTTCTCAGACATTAGCGATCATTGTATAATCACCACCATTAGATCCATGCACAACCCACAGTCTGTGGCAAAGTTCTCTATCAAGAGGAGCAAACGCAACTTTGATTTGTTTGCTTATGTCCATGACTTGAAACATTCATTGCGATGGCAGGAATTATTCCTAGCCAAAACAGATAGGGCATATACTATTTTTTACGATATTTTAAGTGAGGCTTTAAATAAGCATGCACCCTTGGTTAAGGTGCGGGTCAGGAGCAGCACCTGCCGTTGGTTCTTGCCTGAGCTCAAAGCTTCCCTGTTAGAAAGGGATACTTTATGGAAAAAAGCCCGAAGAAGCAAGAACGACTCGGATTGGTTTGTTTTTAATAGAGCACATAACAAGTGCACCAAGTTGGTCAGAGCAGCCAAGGCCGCCTGCTATCGTTCGGAGCTAGCCTCTGCCTCAAGAAATCCTTCAAAGCTCTGGAAAACATTAAAAGACATGTCTGAACATGCACCTGATAGTTCCATTCCAGCAAAAATTAAGTCCGGTGGCAGCATTATCTCTAACAAATCGGAGATATTGGAAGCCCTCAATAACCATTTTGCAATGGCAGGGCTAGCATTTGATACTTCTCCTGCCAATGACCTCCGCACAGCTCAGGGCCCACCAACCCACAAGTCCCCCTCTACTGAGTAGGCCTTCTCTCTCCTGCCTGTCTCTGTAAAAGAGGTGGAAGACCTACTGCTGCAACTGGACACCTGGAAGGGAGCAGGCTCCGACTTCATAGAGCCATACTATCTGAAATGTGCCTACCATGTGCTTGCGGTGCCAATCACCCATCTATTCAACATGTCGCTGTCCCAGGGTAGCCTCCCCCCTCAATGGAAAATAGCTCATGTCATCCCTCTGTTAAAACCAGGTGACCCCTACGATCTAAATAATTAGAAACCGATCTCCCTCCTCCCCATCCTGTCTAAAGTACTAGAAAAAATAGTGTGTGGCCAGCTAGGGGTATACTTAGAATCCAGAAGCCTATTAAACCCAGTTCAGTCTGGATTCAGAGCAAAGCACAGCCCCATAACAGCCCTAGCTAAGGTGAACAATGATTGGTTCCTAGACCTTGACAACAAGAAGCATGTCTGTACCATTTTCTTGGATCTTAGTAAGGCATTCAACACAGTCGATCACAGCCTGCTTCTTTCCTCCCTAAGCACCTTAGGCCAGGACCATAAATCTACGTGCTGGTTTGCAGACTACCTCGGAGAACGGAAACAGCAGGTTAAAGTTGAAGGTGATCTTTCTCCATTAAAACCTATGCTGAGGGACGTGACCCAGGGCTCTATCCTTGGTTCCCTCCTCTTTGCAGTCTACATTAACATCAGTGACCCCATCAAAAAAGCCAACATCCACTTATTCGCGGACGACACTGTACTGTACTTGAGTCGTCCAACGCCGGAAGCAGCCTTTGAAGACCTCCAAGCTGAATTTAACCTTCTACAATACCAGTTCATAAACAAAAATCTTTTGCTCAATGCAAAAAAGACAAAAGCCATGCTCTTCTCCCCCTCCTTGTATGTGGCAATTCCTGCTGGGGGGGGAGCTATCCCACAAATTACCACTGTTCTTGAAGAAACACTAGAGTATGTAGCTGAATTCATATATCTAGGAGTTTGGCTCGATCATAAACTTCCCTTCGCCGACCATCTTGAAGAACTACAGAAGAAACTAAGGCAAAGATTAAGACTATTCTACAGAATTAACCACCTGCTCACAAAGGAGGCCAAGATTCAACTGGTTCAAGCTACCTTCCTATCTTTAATAGATTACGTGGACCTGCTCTACAGCCACTGCTTGCCTCTGCACTGGCTAAGCTGGATACCTTCCACCACAGAGCTATCAAGTTCATTACTGACCTTCCATTTTCCACACACCACTGCTCCCTGTACTCATCGTTAAGCTGGACTTCCCTTTACTATGGAAGGAATAGAAACGCCGCTCTATGGGCCTTCAGAGCAGTGACCAACAAGCTGTCCTCATATGTCTCAGATTGTAGTCCCCAGAGTGTGTTAGGCACCTACACTCTAAGGAGCTGCTCCCTAATTGCCCTCCAAGTTCCAAGGGTCAAAACCCATTTCGGCAAAGCTGCTCTAAGCTTCTCTTTACCCACATTGTGGAACGGTTTACAAAGGAACGTGAAGCTGAGCTGCCCTGTTAGCCCGAATATCTTCAAGGTGCTCTATGATCGCTACATGAAAGCACCTTGCAAATGTTTTCCTCACCGCTAGCCCACTAATTCCGCAACCCCCCCTTTCCATCCAGACGCTCGTCATGTTTCTACCCCTGGCTCTCACTCTTTCCCTATTAACTCTCCCTGCTGCACCCACCCTTCCCTGTCCACTCCAGCCTGGCTAAAGTCCCACCCCATCCATAGCAGTGTCCCAATTATCTACCCCTCCTCCATCATTATCATAATAAACAAGTACACAACAGTCATCATCACTCTCTGTGATTTTAGCCCAGTTTTTCCCCCAGTTGTCAGTAATATATCTCTCCTCTTCTTTACCTCTCTAACCTGCCATCCCATACACGGCCTCTTTCCCCTATATGTGTAGTTGCCGGCTGCCTCACTCAAAAGATCTCTGCTTATAACCCCTGTATGCCAGTGGTTGATTGTACATCTGCTGACTTCTTCAATTGTAAAATAATGCTGTTTTTTTTTTATTTAGTTCAACCTTGTACTGTACTGTATACACTGTATATACTTTTTCTTTTTTGTGTATTATTGCTTTTTGTATACCTCTTCTGTATTGTACTTTGATGTATTCATGACCAGGTCCACCTTGCAAATGAGCCTTGCTCAATGGTGCCTACCTGGATAAATAAAGATTTTGATTGATTGATTGATTGACAGAGCCTCTGGGATTGGGCGCCCTATAATTAAACCTTACTACTACTACTATTGGTACTGGGTGGTGGAGTGAGTAGAGGGAATCCCTTTGAAATCGTAGATGTTTGCACAGCAAATGTTTTCATCTCTGCAAGGGGTTTACATTAGGTCTATTGCAAATTTAAAATGTGCATGCAAATTGCATGCTACACACTGTATTATTTGCATAGTGCACAACATGCAAATTTGCTACAAAGTGGTGAATTGCATCAATCTATGTAGTTAACAAACTTCAAAGGCCCCAAACAATTCTGGAAGACAAATGTCCCAACAGTGATTATCCTAAAAGAAGTTGGGACTTAGCAGGACTGATCTCAACAGACATTTTATTCAAGTCATCCTCATTTGACTCAGACACTCACTCAGCAGGACTCATGACTAGCCTAAAACCAGTTATGAAAGAAAATCAGATGGTCTTTGTGACAGGGTAGTGAACTGGGTGGCTTCTTTGGGAACACTCTCAAAAAGAACACTCCAGACCCCAGTTTAAATCAAATGACATCTGCTTTAGTTTTCTAGCAGCAGAAAAAGTAACAAACAGCTTGTACTCAGCTGAAAAAAACTCTTGCAGATCAGTGTCTTGCTGTCTCTTACAGAAACCTCACCCTCTGTCTGTATTATACTGGGAGATAGAACGGGAGAAGGCATTACTGTCCA
The DNA here is from genome assembly GCA_016271365.2 of Neoceratodus forsteri. NCBI lineage: Eukaryota > Metazoa > Chordata > Ceratodontiformes > Ceratodontidae > Neoceratodus > Neoceratodus forsteri. The sequence continues at coordinate 1,335,841,970 of CM057450.1, read as the reverse complement.
TTTTACCATTCCCTGCATAGCGGACTCAGTGTTATCGGTTTAAGCATATTAGTTTATCTATTTCTCTTTTAAATATATCCAAGCTACCACTCAGAACAACATACTCTGGAAAGGCATTCCATATTCTCGCTGTTCTATATATAAATGAATAATATCTTGCGTTGGCTCAGGTGTTGCTTGTTAACACCCCTCCCGCGGAGGTACATCTAACACTGAGAACAGGCAGTACAGTGAGGTCTTAAAGAGCCAACCTCAAAGCTAAGGGGGTTTGGTACAAATCCCACCAGAGCCACCAACAAAACCTGTGTTGCAGGGTTGTGAAGTGGTTTACAGGTGAAAGGAGTGTGATGGATACACACTCAATTGCAGCCCCTCCCCTCCAAGTCATGCCCATGGCACACTCAGTAAAGGCCATCAGAGACCCACCCTCCTGAGAGGAAAAAATCTGCATTATCATGCTGGGTACCTGCCTGGTGATGCACATCAAATGGAAAATGCTGCAGCACCAAGTATCATCTGGTGACACAGGCATCGGTATTTATAACCATTTGAGGGAGGCATGGTCAGTGACAAGGGTGACCCTCTGTCCAAGCATGTAGTAGTGTAGGGTGACCACTGCCCACTTTACTGCCAGACATTCTTTTTCCAGTTTGGCATATCACTACTCCCAGGGAAAAAGTCTGCAAGAGAGATAAAGGATATGGTGAATCCTATCCTCAAAGTCTTGTGACAACACCGCAACCAGACCCACTCAGAGGTCTCCGTATACGTAGAAACATAGAAAAAATGATGGCAGAAGGAGACGAAGGTCCATCTAGTCTGCCCAAGTATTCCTGAGAATATTTCTGATCACAGGACCTAAATCCCCATCCAAATTATATTCCCAACTGCTCTCCCTATTATTGTTTGTGCCTTTACCCTATTCCAACCCAGTTTGAATGATGTCACTGTCTTAGCTTCCACCACCTCGGTCGGCAACCTATTCCATGGTTCTACCACCCTGTCTGTAAAATAGTGTTTCCTAAGCTCTCTCTTTGAAGCCCCCCCCCAGCTTCCACTCATGATCTGTAGTGCTAGAGTTGGTGCTTCTACAGAACAGATCAGACGAGGGTACTTTGTTTATTCCTCTGAGGAACTTGTATGTCTCAATCATGTCCACCTCTCCCTCCCTCCTATCCTCCAATGAGGACATATTCTGTGCTTCTAGCTGCCCCTTGGATGCCTTGAATCATTTTGGTCACTCTTCTCTGGATGGTCTCCAGCCTGTTCTTATCTTTCTTTAGGTGCGGATTCCAAAACTGGACACAGTATTCCAGATGGGGCCTTACCAGGGATCTGTATAAAGAAAGAATCACCTCCCTGATTCTGCTGTTGAATCCCCTCCCTATGCATCCTAGCATTCTGCTGACCTTGCTGTAAGCTGTGTTGCACTGTCTGGTCTGTTTGAGTGTACTGCAAATGATGACCCCCAGGTCTCTTTCCTCCTGAGAGGCATTTAGCTGTATCCCGTTAAGCCTGTTGACTGTCCTCGGAGTCCCCTTACCCAGATGCATCACTTTCCACTTTTTTGCATTGAACTTCAGCTGCCAGATGTTGGACTATCTTTCCAGCCTCTGAAGGCCTCTTTGTAGGTCCCTAACCACTTCCTCGCAGTCTGCTCTTCCTCCTAGCTTGGTATCATCTGCAAAAAGGGCTAGCTTTCTCTGTATACTTATACCGATATCGCTGATGAACACATTAAACAGGACTGGCCCGAACACTGATCCCTGTGGCACCCCACTTATAACTTCCCTTTTCTCTGGCTGTTCCCCATTGACTACCACTCTCTGCTTTTAGTCCTTTAGCCAACTGCCTATCCACCTCACTACTGTATGTTCTTTGCTGCTTCCAGGTCCTCTAACTTTGTCAGCAAGCGGTTGTGAGGCACAGAGTCAAAAGTTGAAGTCAAAGTAGAGGAGGTTCACTGGGTGGCCCTCTGTTAATTTCCCTGAGTCACCCAATCAAAGAATGTGATTAGGTTCATCTGGCATGATCTACCTTCCATGAACCCATGTTGCTTATCATCATACAAAATGAAGGGATGGTTGAAATCTGTACTTTGTATGACTGGCCCCTCATACAGCACATTTTTAATGGCTTGAAATGCTGTTTGACACTTAGGTGACAAACAGACCTTATTTGAGGCAGTTTTCTTGGTCAAGTCAGTCAGTGGGCTAGTAAGGATTGAGAATTCTGGAATGAATCAGTGGTAATACCCTGCAAGTCCAAGAAAGAACCTAACCTGCTTCTTAGTAGTTGGGATAGGGCAGTCAGCTAGGGGCTTTACTTTTGTTAATAACTGTGTGTATGCGGGCATTCCCAACCATATACCTCAAGTATTTTGTCTCCTGCTGCCCTAGGGCAGACTTTGCAGCACTTGTCATGGGACCTACCTCTTTGAGTGATTGAAGTGCCATGGCCACATCCTGCAGGTGGCTGTCCCAATCGGGGGGTAAATATAACAACATTAACCAGATACACTGCTGCATACATGGGGATGGAGGATGTAGTGCATCATTCTCTGGAACGTAGCCAGGGCTCCGTGCACTCTGCGGAGAAGCACAGTAAATTGATATAGGCCACACAGGGTGACAAAGGCCATTTTCTCATGGGACTTGTGTTTTAATTGGATTTGTAAGTACCCCTTGGTCAGGTCCAGGGTACTAATGTATTGAGCCTTCCCCAGTCAGTCCAAAAGTTTGTCTACCCTTGGCACTGGATGCAACATTAAGTTTCCTGAAGTCTATACAAAACATGGGGGAGGGCATCCTTTCTGGTTTTGGGACAAGCACAATAGGGCCAGATCATTCACTCTGGGATTCCTCAATGACTCCCAACTGCAACATAGACTGGATTTCCTCCCATACTGTCTCTCAGAGTCTTTCCTGTAGACTGTACTATTGTGGGTAGATCTGGACACCTGGGTCTGCATCTGTGTGGTGCTGGATCAATAGGGGTTGTCCTCACTTTGGGGAGAATACATCCCCAAAATTCTCTACCAGCCTCTGGGCTTCTTGCTTTTGGGCCTGGTTAATCTAGTCTGCCACTAGGATGGTGCTCAGTTCCTTTACAATGTTAAGTCCTACGTCCAGGGTTCTGTCATCAGTGTCCTCATCCATCAGTGGATCTGGGGCCCCTTTAGGATCTTCTGGGTCAATGAGCAATACCTCTCTATCCTTCCAGGGTTTCAACAAATGAACATGGTAAATTTGTTTTTCCTTTTTTCTGTCTAGTTGTAAGACTTTGTAATCAACCATCCCCGCTTTCCTGAGGACCTCCTATGGTCCCCACCAGTTAGCTATGAGTTTACTGCCAGAGCAAGGCAACAGAAGAAGTACTCTGTTGCTGGACTTAAACTCCCATAGTCTGGCTCCTTGGGTCAATACACAACCATTCTCTCATCCTCCTTACCCATCACCTACAAAGCCCTTGTTATAAACATTTCCCTGCCCTTCTCCATCCCTATCTTCATAGCTGGAATCTATTGTCACCCTGGTATCAAGCCCTCCATTACAACCAAACTCATTACCTCTATAACTTCCCATTTACATACAGGAGAGTTATACATACTGGGAGATGTAAACCTAAACTGGCTGTCTCCCACTACTTCCAAGACACGCAACAATATTATCGCCCTCAATCTCACCCAACTCATTCTCAAACCCACCCACCCAAATCATAAAATCCCAAACCACTGCTTGTTAGACTGGGCATTCCCTTCCCACTCCCACTGAGTCATTAAATCAGGCATCCTTCCTGATGCCCTCAGTGATCGTCACCCAATCTTCCTAGTCAGGAAGGTCCATTGACCCAAACTGCCACATAAAATCAGGCAGCTCCACTCCTTCGACTCTCTAGACCATAACCCCCTTCTCCATGATCTTGCCATCTCCGATTGGACCCCGATAGCCTCCGCCCCTTTCGTAGACCAAACCCTCACCTACTTCAAAGAAAAATTCCTAGCTACCTGGAACTCATTTGCCCATTCAAACACACTAGAGTACATGGCAACCATCTTCCCTGGATCACCCCTAAATTACAAACCTGTCTTAGGGGGAGAGAGACAAAGCATGGAGGAAACATAAGGCTACTCGGCTTCCAACAGATTATGCAAAGTACTGTGTGCTAAGAAATGCCTGCACAAAAGCTACCAGACTAGCCAAGTCTGAATATTTTAAATCGGCTTTCCTTAATAATATCAACATCCCCTCCAATATCAAAGCTGCAGACATTCAGAATAAATATCAAAGCTACAGAAATTCAGAATACACATAAGGAGCCAGAAGAACTGTGGGCCACCGTGGAAACAGGAAATGGGACAGCCATAAGAACTGGGGTTGTCTACAGACCCCCAGACCAGGGGGAGGACATAGACACATTATTGTTAGAAGATATACAAAACATAACAGCTAAAGGGGAGGTTCTGATAATGGGAGACTTCAACATACCAGATACAGATTGAGCAATACCAGCAGAAACATCTGCCAGAACTAGACACTAGGTGGATTCCCTGCAGGGGAAGGGCCTCAAACAACTGGTACACCAACCCACAAGAGACAGGGCTATCCTAGATCTAGTACTGACTAACAGGGAAAGGATCACAGATCTCCAGGTAGGTCATCTGAGGGCCAATGACCATCACATGGTATGGTTCAATTTGGCCACTACAACTAAATCATCCCATTCCAAGGCAAAAATATGAGACTTCAGAGGAGCTGACTTTGATAAGATGGCCAACAGAGTTAAGCTAGCCCTGGCAAAAAGAAATACAGGTGAGGGGTACAGGTAAAGTGGGCAAGCATTAAGGATGCTATACTTGAAGCAACATCTCATTGTGTTATAGAGAAAAGAAAGTATAAAAGAAGAAGGAAACCACTTTGGTTCTCAAAATCAGTAGCAGAAAAGGTCAGAGCCAAAAGGCTGACCTTCAGGAAATATTAGGGAACACAGCGGGATGAAGATAGGGAGGCATACCAAACTTTCCTGACGGAAGCAGGGAAGGCAGTAAGGCAGGCAAAGGCCCAAACTGAGGAAACACTAGCACAAACAGTAAAAGAAGGTGACAAGACTTTCTGTAGATACATTAGTGAAAGGAGAAAGTCCAGAGAGGGTATTGCTAAGATCAAAGGAGATAAGGGAGCGTGTGAAGAGGAGGACCATGTAAAAGCATCTATCCTAAATAGATACTTCTGCTCAGTATTTACTGAAGAGAAGGTAGGGCAGGGTCCACAGCTCAGCATCATAGACACAGCAGGGGGGAGGGAGGTGAGCACTAGTCCCTTCACAAAAGAAAGGGTCCTACAAGAGCTTGCTAAGCTCAGGGTGGACAAGGCAATGTGACCTGATGGCATACATCCCAGGGTACTAAAGGAGCTAAGGGTGGAATTAGCAAAGCCATTATCAGAACCGTTTAGTGAGTCTCTGAGCACAGGAGAGGTCCCAGAAGACTGGAGAAGGGCTCATGTGATCCCGCTCCACAAGAGTGGTAGCAGGGAGGAGGCAGGGAACTACAGACCAGTCAGACTGACCTCAGTAGTGGGCAAGATTATGGAGGCACTCCTTAAGGAAAGGATAGTGCAACACCTGGAATCCATAGCAGCACAGGATCCAAGACAGCATGGGTTTACAAAAGGAAGGTCCTATCAAACTAATCTCATAGATTTCTTTGACTGGGTAACCAGAGTGGTGGACCAAGGGGGAGCAGTTGATGTCACCTACCTTGACTTCAGCAAAACTTATGATACTGTTCCACATAGATTGATTAATAAGCTGGGTAGGCTCAGGGTGGGTCAGAAGTTGGTCAACTGGGTGGCCAACTGGTTGACAGGCAGAAAACAGAGAGTGGTGGTAAACGGTATACAGTCAGAAGAGATGCAAGTCACAGGTGGGGTACCTCAAGGATCAGCCCTGGGGCCAGTCCTCTTCAATATCTTCATTAGTGACATTGCAGATGGACCGGAGGGTAAGATTTGTCTGTTTGCAGATGACACCAAGATCTACAACAGAGTAAATGAACCAGATGGGGTGGGCAGAATGAGAAGAGATCTGGATAAACTAGCAAAATGGTCAGAAGAGTGGCAACTGGGGTTTAATGCAAAGAAGTGCAAGATCATGCACATAGGGAAGAGAAACCCTAGAGCCACCTGTAGGCTGGGAGGGGAGTTGCTGGCAGTCACAAGGGAAGAAAGAGACTTGGGCATCATCATCACTGATGACCTGAAATCATCCAAGCAGACCACTAAAGCAGTAGGTAAGGCTAAGGGGGATGTTAGGATGTATTTTAGGAGTATCATAAGTCGGAAGAGGGAAGTAATAATCCCTCTTTACAAGACATTGGTTAGGCCCCATCTGGAGTACTATGTGCAGTACTGGAGGCCACACCTTCACAAGGACATTAACCAAATTGAGGCAGTCCAGAGAAGGCAACCAAAATGGTGCAGGGACTGCATCAGAAAACATATGAGGACAGATTAACAGAGCTCAATATGTATACCCTAGAGCAAAGGTGGGAGAGAGGTGATATGATTGAAACATTCAAACACCTTAAGGGCATTAACAAGGTGAAAGAGTCTAACATGTTTCAATATAAGAAAAATAGCAGGACAAGAGGACACAGCATGAGATTAGAGGGAGGCTGATTAAGGGGTAATGTGAGGAAGTTCTTTTTCACAGAAAGGGTGGTGGATGCATGAAATGGTCTACCTCAGGAAGTGGTGGATATGAATACAGTGCAGGGCTTCAAACAGGCATGGGATAGGCATAAGGGAGCAATACGGATGAGTATGAATAGATAGGCCATTGACAGAGCAAAGGCCTATGGCACATTCATAAGGTAGAAAAATAAATAGGCAGATTGGATGGGCCTTGCAGTCCTTATCTTCCATCAACTTCTATGTTTCTATGTTAATAATATCAACATCCCCTCCAAAATCTGGAAAGTGGTCCATGCCCTCTTCTCCCCCCATCACACCCGCCTTCCCCAGTGCTTAAAATAAATAACACATTAGTGTCCGACCCATGCTTAGTGGCCAAGGAGTTTAACTCTTATTACACCTCATGTGCCTCGGCCCTCCTAAAATACCTCCCATCTAACCTCCCCTCCCATTCTACCCCCTCCTATTGCACTAAACTCCTCATGCCCACCCTTCCTTCTCCTTCTCTTTCTCTGCTGTTTCCCCTGATGAAACACTAACGGCCCTTCTCTCTCTCAACCTTTCCAAAGGCTCATCACCGGACGACCTTGACCCTAAACTCCTTTACCTTTCAACACCAGCTATTGCCTATCCTCTCGCCTTAATTGTAAGCCTCTCCTTTTCATCCTCATCTGTTCCTTCATCAAGGAAACATGCAGTGGTCCTCCCTCTTCCTCGGAGTGGTGACCCCTCCTCCCCTGGCAACTATCATCCAATCTCTCTCCTCCCCACCCTTGCCAAGCTCCAAGAACACTTGGCTCTCTCCCAACTTACATCTTTTCTCTCTGACTCCTCCTGTTTCGCCCTGTTCCAATCTGGATTTCAGAAGAATCACTCCACCACCACCTCCCTTCTCAGGCTCACTGACTCCATCCTCACTGGGATGGATAATGGCTTCATCACTTCTGCCATCTTCGTCGACCTCGGCAAGGCTTTCGACACAGTCTCCCATGCCCTGCTTCTTGACTCCCTTTCGGCAGCTGGACTGTCCACACCCACCTATAACTGGTTTAAAACCTATCTCACAGGCAGAACACAGTCAAGATCCAGGATGCAATCTCTCCTCCTCATCACCACAGGAGTCCCACAGGGCTCTGAGCTTGGTCCCATTCTCTTCTCCATCTTTCTCAATGACTTGCCCTCATTCTGCTCCCCCTCCACATGTACACTGATGACACTGTCTTGTTTACCGCTGGCAAATGCCTTGCTGATGTAGCAACCACCCTACAGCATCACTTCTACCAGGTTCAGCTCTGGTTTGCCTCCCATCAGTTATTCCTAAATGCCAGGAAGACTGTCTCCATGACCTTTGGCACTAGGCAGAGACTCTCTAGGCTACATCCCTTACCCTATTCCCATACCCTGGATGGGACAATCCTTGAGGACACCTCCTCATTCAGATACCTTGGGGTTTGTCTGGACCAGCACCTCAGCTTCTCTGGCCACATTGATGCCATCCTGAAAAAACTGTGCCCCAAGCTCAGTGCCCTATACAGGAACCATAGTTGCATCCCTTCTACGGCCCGGCACAAACTAGTCCAGAAGATGATACTCCCCATTTCTGACTACTGCGATGTAGTCTATGGTGCCACTCCCAAATCCTCCCTGACCAGACTGGACACCCTCTTTAACTCATTCTGTCGCTTCGCTCTTGATGTTCCATCCTGAACTCATCATTGCGACCTCTACCATGCCTTGTCCTTTCCCCCGCTTGCCAAGAGGCTACCTCGCTCGTTGTGCCAAACTCACTTCTAAATATTGGCTTGGTGAACTCCCCCCTGCCACCTCTCATGCTCCGTCTCAACCCCTATTCCTCCCTCCCACTCTCTCAGATCCACTGACACTCGCACTTTGTTGGTCCACCACCGATTCACACTCATCGGACAGTCTGAATTCGCCCATCACTTCCCTAAACTCTGGAGCTCTCCCCCCCCCAAAAAAAATATGGCACTCCTCCACCTACTACTCCCTTGCCTCTGCCTTACATAACTGTCTCTCCTCTAGCTGTTCCTGTTTTAATCCTCCTTAACTTCCTCCAATGAGTCAGTTCCCCTATCCCCCCACTAAGCCCCACCCCTTTGCCTATAACGTTCTGCCCCTTGGCAAGGCTGTCAGCATCCTAGAGGGGTTAGTGCTAGGCGTGCCTCTTCCTTCCCTTCTTCCTCTCATCTACCTATCTCCCCAACCTCCACCTCCCCTGCTCTACTGTACCTCCACTGTACCCCACTGCACTTAACTAGGCAGCCCCTGTATCTATATGCACTGTATTTAATTACTTCCCTTTGCCCCATTGTACTGTCAGAGCTGCTGCTTCAGCTCACCCTAGACCTGTGATATATGTTTCACTCAATTGGGCTTTGCATTTGTTTTTAGTGATAATGTCCTAGCTTCCCCTGTCCCACTTGCTTTTCCTTCCCCTAGCTGGCTTCCCCTATCCCACTTGCTTTTCCTTCCCCTAGCACTTCAATTGTATAATTGTACTGTCTACCTGTTTCTTAATTGCAACACCAACCTAGGAGTGTGTTGGTGATATTATGATTTTAATCTCTGTACCTAAATCCTTATGTATGTTCATAGAAATTGTATGCATAATCTCTGTATTACATCCACTTGTACCCCCCCCCCCCCCGGTCACACTGTAAGACTAGCAACTTGTTGTTCGGTGTGCCTTCTTGGTGAAATGTTTCAATAAATAAATATGTTGTGCCTTGCCTTGGTTTTCTGTGCTTTTATTAAATTTTCTTTGGCAAATCTGCCAACTGTCCAATCTTTCTCTCTTTGTAATACATATTGGAGCATGTTCAGTGGACTATGTGCCTGTTCTTCCGCCATCTCATTTATGAGATCCAGTATCCCGCGATCCAGCACCCCTCAGGATTGTCACCCGTACAGCAGTTCAAAGAGCAAGAACCCAGTGGATGATAGTGGCACCTCCTGAATGGCAAACATTAAAATAGGGTAACAATTTATCCCAGTTTTTTTACCTCAGATGACACAAATTTAGACAGTATACCTTTTAATGGTTTATTAAAGCATTCCACTAAGCCTTCAGTCCGTGGGTGATACACTGATGTCTGGATGGACTTAACCTTCAGTAAAGCACTCACCTTCCTCACAAGTTTTGCTGTAAAGTTGGTGCCTTGATTAGTTCGGATCTTCTTTGGCAGCCCAACTCAGGAAAGCACTTTTAGCACTGACTGGGCTGTAGTGGAACATAGGGGAATAGCCTCAGGTTGAGGGGTAGCATAATCCAATATGACCGATACATACTGATACCCAGATCTACTTTTTATCAAAGGTCCCACCATATCAACCCCAGTTCTTTGAAACGGGCTATCTATTATTGGTGTAGGGATCAAAGGGGTCCTTTTTATACTTCTAGGGGCCACCAACTGACACTCGGGACAGGAAGCACAAAAATATACTATTTCCTTCCATATACCTGGCCAGAAGAACTGGGCAAGTATGCATGCCTCAGTTCTCTCCCTACCCAAATGACCCACAATAGGTACAGTATAGTATGGGCCAACCTCAGTACCTCCTCCCTTCTTGCAGACCTGGGAACCGCTAACTGGTAAAGTAAAGTCCAAGTTTGTTTCTTGGGTTCTACCCTGTGCAGAATATCATCCTTCAGTTCAAACCTTGGAAAACATTGTGCTTTTTGTTTATCTGCCACTTTACTATTTACCACAGCTAAGTAATGGTAAGCATTCCAGAGAACCTCATCAGCTCTTTGGTCAGAAATGTTGCTGGCTGGGTTTTGAAAAATATCTGGTCTGACCTCTGGAAGCTCTCATTATCTCCTGTTAGATGTACATGCAATGTCCTCATCTAAATAACCTCAGACCTTCCTTGAACCCAGGTTCATGTGGTCCCCAAGTACTACAATTTCAGATAGAGGGACCATTTCCTTTTTGTCCCTCTGGTTCTAATTCTTTCCTTCTAGCCCAAGTCATTCATAGTCAGTGAACAGAAATGCATGTTCTAGTCCCTCTGTGTGGCCTCCTGTAGACACCAACTTTCAGTATTGCTCTGCAGGAGGGTAGGAAACCCTTCCCAGTCTCAGTCCAATACTACTGACCAAGGTAAGGTGTTGGAAACTCCCAACTTCATTATTACTGCCCAGTTGCCTACTTTTAACCATACTGGGGCCGTAGGATATTTATGGGTATCTCCACACACAGAGGCAATATTTATGGGATCCCCCTCTGACTGAGGTTGGGAATATCTGCCCATGGCCCAAATCCACCAGAGCTGTAACTGTTTGCTTCCCCACTTGCACTGATATTACATATGTGTTTTTGGCCAGGGACTCATGTGCGGGTGGCAGCTATGCATTCTGCAAAGCTACTATCACGTCTATGACCTGCATCCCCCCCCCCATTTAGGTGACCAGAAGGTGGTGTCTTGGGACTGGGGGAATTACACCAGGCCCTGGGGATGTACCTTTTTGATGTGGAGGGGTAAATAATATTTCAACACTTGACCACTTACCCATGCCAGCACATTTGTTCCCATCTCCCCAAAGTCCTTTCTCCCCTCTTCTGTGGGAATCTTCTCCCCAGGTTGCTGCCTAAATGATGTTGCGGGTACCACTCTTCTTAGAGAACTCTGGTCTTTAATCTCCCAAGAAAGGTTCCGTGAGTTTCAGTGCTGCAACCAGAGTGGTCAGTTCATGTCAGCTTACCCAATCACAGGCTTGATCTGGTAAAATGTTTCAGTACTGCTCCAGTACAATCAAATCCATAATCTCGTCTTTAGAGCGTACCTCTGGTTTTAACCACTGAGCAGCCAAGTCTTGTAATTTTTTAGTAAGCACTCTCTAGATCATGTTCCAACCTTGAAACAAAGGTGCAAAAGTTCTGTCAGTAACTCTCTTCGGTTATACTAACCCAGTCTAAGATAGCCACCTTTACCTGATCATAGTCTCCAGCAGTGTCAGTTAGGCTTCTGTAGGCAGCTTGGACACCACCAGTCAGGTACGGTGCAGTGCAATTAGCCAGGTTTCTCATGGGCAGGCGGTGGTGCTGGCAACTCAAGTCTTAAGGAAGGCCTCAGGATCTTTCTCAGGATCCATTTTGTTAAGCATGGAGTGGGCTTCTACATCAACTGGATTCCCCTTGACTTGGAGCTGGGGCACAGTTTCTTTCTGTTTGCAGCACCTGCTTCATAAACTCCCGCTGGTCTCTTTGTGCCTGTAGTTGCACTTGGGCCATCCAGTCTCTTTGCATCTGATTCTGTTGTACCTGTTGTTGGTCTCTCTGTCACTGCTGTTGCATGAGCTGAGCCTGCTGTTGCACCTTTTGCTGGTCTGTCAGAGACTGCTGTTGTGCCTGCTGCTTGTCTCTCTGAGCCTGCTGTTGTGCCTGCTGCTGGTCACTCTGAGCCTACTGTTATGCCTGGTGCTGGCCTTTCAGAGTCTGCTGTTGCACCTGTTGCTGATCTCTCTCTGAGCCTGCTGTTGCACCTGCTGCTGGTCTCTGAGCCTGCTGTTGTGCCTGCTGCTGGTCTCTCTGAGCCTGCTGTTGCACCTGCTGCTGGTTTCTCTGAGTCTGCTGTTGCACCTGCTGCTGGTCTCTCTGAGCTGGCTGTTGCGCCTGCTGCTGGTCTCTCTGAGCCAGCTGTTGTGCCTGCTGATGGCATCTCTGAGCCTGCTGTTGTGCCTGCTGCTGGTCTCTCAGAGTCTGCTGTTGCAACTGTTGTTGATCTCTCTGAGCCTGCTGTTGTGCCTGCTGCTGGTCTCTCTGAGTCTGCTGTTGTGGCTGCTGCTGGTCTCTCTAAGTCTGCTGTTGTGTCAGCTGCTGGTATCTCTGATCCTGCTAGTGTGTCTGCTGCTGGTATCTCTGATCCTGCTGTTCTGTCCACTGCTGGTCTCTCTGAGCCTGCTGTTGCACCTGGCGCCGGTCTCTCTGAGCCTGCTGTTGCACCCGTTGCTGGTCTCTCTCAGCCTACTGTTGCACCTGTTGCTGGTCTGTCTGATCCTGCTTTTGTGTTTGCTGCTTGTCTCTCTGAGCCTGCTGTTGTGCCTGCTGCTGTCTCTCAGAGTCTGCTGTTGCATCTGCTGTTGGTCTCTCTGAGCCTGCTGTTGCATCTGCTGCTTGTTTCTCTGAGCCTGCAGTTGTGCCTGCTGCTGGTCTCTCTGAGCCTGCTGTTGCGCCTGTTGCTGGTCTCTCTGAGCCTGCTGTTGCACCTGTTGCTGGTCTCTCTGAGCCTGCTGTTGTGCCTGCTACTGATCTCTCTGATCCTGCTGTTGTGCCTGCTGTCTGTCAAAGTCTGCTGTTGCATCTGCTGCTTGTCTCTCTGAGCCTGCTGTTACACCTGCCACTGGTCTCTCTGAGCCTGCTGTTGCACCTGCTGCTGGTCTCTCAGAGTCTGCTGTTGTGCCTGCTGCTGGTCTCGCTGAGCCTGCTGTTGTGCCTGCTGCTGGTCTCTCTGAGCCTGCTGTTGTGCCTGCTGCTGGTCTCTCTGAGCCAGCTGTTGTACCTGCTGCTGATATGTCTGAGCCTGCTGTTGTGCCTGCTGCTGGTACCTCTGAGCCTGCCGTTGTGTCTGCTGCTGGTATCTCTGATGCTGCTGTTGCACCAGCTGCTGGTCTCTGAGCCTGCTGTTGTGCCTGCTGCTGGTCTGTCAGAGTCTGCTGTTGTGCCTGCTGTTGTGTCTGCTGCTGGTATCTCTGATCCTGCTGTTGTGTCTGCTGCTGGTATCTCTGAGCCTGCAGTTGTGCCAGCTGCTGGTCTCTCAGAGTCTGCTGTTGCAACTGTTGCTGGTCTCACTGAGCCTGCTGTTGCGCCTGCTGCTGGTCTCTCTGAGCCTGCTGTTGTGTCAGCTGCTGGTATCTCTGATCCTGCTGTTGTGTCTGCTGCTGGTATCTCTGATCCTGCTGTTGAGTCTGCTGCTGGTCTCTCTGAGCCTGCTGTTGCATCTGTTGCTGGTCTCTGAGCCTGCTGTTGCACCTGTTGCTGGTCTCTCTGATCCTGCTGTTGTGTCTGCTGCTGGTCTCTCTGAGCCTGCTGTTGCATCTGCTGCTGGTCTCTCTGAGCCTGCTGTTACACCTGTTGCTGGTCTCTCTGAGCCTGCTGTTGTGCCTGCTGCTGGTCTCTCTGAGTCTGCTGTTGCTGGTCTCTCTCTGAGCCTGCTGTTGCACATGTTGCTGGTCTGTCTGAGCCTGCTGTTGCACCTGTTGCTGGTCTCTCTGACTCTGCTGTTGTGCCTGCTGCTGGTCTCTCTGAGTCAGCTGTTGTACCTGCTGCTGGTATGTCTGAGCCTGCTGTTGTGCCTGCTGCTGGTATCTCTGAGCCTGCTGTTGCATCTGCTGCTGGTCTCTCTGAGCCTGCTGTTACACCTGTTGCTGGTCTCTCTGAGCCTGCTGTTGTGCCTGCTGCTGGTCTCTCTGAGTCTGCTGTTGCTGGTCTCTCTCTCTGAGCCTGCTGTTGCACATGTTGCTGGTCTCTCTGAGCCTGCTGTTGTGCCTGCTGCTGGTCTGTCAGAGTCTGCTGTTGTGCCTGCTGCTGGTCTCTCTGAGCCAGCTGTTGCTCCTGCTGCGGGTATCTTAGAGCCTGCTCTTGTGCCTGCTGCTGGTATCTCTGAGCCTGCTGTTGTGTCTGCTGCTGGTATCTCTGATCCTGCTGTTGTGTCTGCTGCTGGTATCTCTGAGCCTGCTGTTGTGCCTGCTGCTGGTCTCTCAGAGTCTGCTGTTGCAACTGTTGCTGGTCTCGCTGAGCCTGCTGTTGCACCTGCTGCTGGTCTCTCTGAGCCTGCTGTTGTGTCAGCTGCTGGTATCTCTGATCCTGCTGTTGTGTCTGCTGCTGGTATCTCTCATCCTGTTGTTGAGTCTACTGCTGGTCTTTCTGAGCCTGCTGTTGCACCTGTTGCTGGTCTCTGAGCCTGCTGTTGCACCTGTTGCTGGTCTCTCTGATCCTGCTGTTGCACCTGGTGCTGGTCTCTCTGAGCCTGCTGTTGCACCTGGTGCTGGTCTCTCTGAGCCTGCTGTTGCACCCGTTGCTGGTCTCTCTCAGCCTACTGTTGCACCTGTTGCTGGTCTGTCTGATCCTGCTTTTGTGTTTGCTACTTGTCTCTCTGAGCCTGCTGTTGTGCCTGCTGCTGTCTCTCAGAGTCTGCTGTTGCATCTGCTGTTGGTCTCTCTGAGCCTGCCATTGCACCTGTTGCTGGTCTCTCTGAGCCTGCTGTTGTGCCTGCTACTGATCTCTCTGATCCTGCTGTTGTGTCTGCTGTTGGTCTGTCTGAGCCTGCTGTTGTGCCTGCTGTCTGTCAAAGTCTGCTGTTGCATCTGCTGCTTGTCTCTCTGAGCCTGCTGTTGCACCTGCTGCTGATCTATCTGAGCCTGCCATTGCACCTGCTGCTGGTCTCTCAGAGTCTGCTGTTGTGCCTGCTGCTGGTCTCACTGAACTGCTGTTGTGCCTGCTGCTGGTATATCTGAGCCTGCTGTTGTACCTGCTGCTGGTATCTCTGAGCCTGCTGTTGTGTCTGTTGCTGGTATCTCTGATGCTGCTGTTGCACCAGCTGCTGGTCTCTGAGCCTGCTGTTGTTTCTGCTGCTGGTCTGTCAGAGTCTGCTGTTGTGCCGGCTGCTGGTCTCTCTGAGCCAGCTGTTGCACCTGCTGCTGGTATCTCAGAGCCTGCTCTTGTGCCTGCTGCTGGTATCTCTGAGCCTGCTGTTGTGTCTGCTGCTGGTATCTCTGATCCTGCTGTTGTGTCTGCTGCTGGTCTCTCAGAGTCTGCTGTTGCAACTGTTGCTGGTCTCGCTGAGCCTGCTGTTGCACCTGCTGCTGGTATCTCTGATCCTGCTGTTGTGTCAGCTGCTGGTATCTCTGATCCTGCTGTTGAGTCTGCTGCTGGTCTCTCTGAGCCTGCTGTTGCATCTGCTGCTGGTCTCTCTGAGCCTGCTGTTACACCTGTTGCTGGTCTCTCTGAGCCTGCTGTTGCACCTGTTGCTGGTCTCCGAGCCTGCTGTTGCACCTGTTGCTGGTCTCTCTGATCCTGCTGTTGTGTCTGCTGCCGGTCTCTCTGAGCCTGCTGTTGCATCTGCTGCTGGTTTCTCTGAGCCTGCTGTTACACCTGTTGCTGGTCTCTCTGAGCCTGCTGTTGTGCCTGCTGCTGGTCTCTCTGAGTCTGCTGTTGCTGGTCTCTCTCTCAGCCTGCTGTTGCACATGTTGCTGGTCTGTCTGAGCCTGCTGTTGCACCTGTTGCTGGTCTCTCTGACTCTGCTATTGTGCCTGCTGCTGGTCTCTCTGTACCTGCTGTTGCACCTGCTGCTGGTCTCTCTGTACCAGCTGTTGTGCCTGCTGCTGGTCTCTCTGTACCTGCTGTTGTGCCTGCTGCTGGTCTCTCTGAGCCTGCTGTTGGTCTCTCTAAGCCTACTGTTGCACCTGATGCTGGTCTCTCTGAGCTTGCTGTTGTGCTTGCTGAGCTGTTCAGTCCCTTTGCATCTGGGCCTGTTGTGCTTGCTCTTCTGACAACCATTTTAGTACTTTGAGTCCATCTTACCTTATTTAGACAAGGTGAAATTCAGTCCCACTGCTAAAGCCAACCAAGTGTGACAGTGTAGAAAACTGGGTGACTTTTCTGGTAACACTCTCAAAAAGAACACTTCAGACACCAGTTTAAATCAAATGAAATCTGCTCTACTGTTCCAACAACAGAAACAAACAGCTTGCATTTGGCTGAACAAAAACTCTTGCAGATCAGGTTTTCTCTGTCTCCATTCAGCAGAAACAGAAACCTCTCCCTTCCTCTTTGTTGGCCCAGGTGTTTCTCGTTAATACCCCACCCCATCAGGTACATCCAACACCCAGAACAGGTGGTACAGTGAGGTCTTAAAGTACCAACCTTAAAGCAAAAGGGGTTTGGTACAAATCCCACCACAGCCCCATCAAAACCTTAGCTGCCAGGCTGTGAAGTGGTTTACAGGCGAAAGAAGTGTGACAGGCAGTTTTACATGTTACTTCAAGACTTGGAAGTTCTACAACTACTCTGTAATTAACATGTCAAAGTCATCTAGGGAAAACAAAAACTATTATGAAATGGACTAAAGAATGCTGAATCCTGAGTGGCTGAGAGCTACTTTCAGCAGGGCCATTATCCCAGCACAACAGCCTGGTTGAAAGTAGCCGCCACTGAATCATGACTGTGCGCTACTACCTTACTTATCTGCATCTTGTCCCGATAAAATGCCCACAAGTAACATGGTGGCACATAGTAACAGTTCACATTAGAATGAGGCACGTCAGGATGGTCTGCTGTCCTAAGCAATGACAGCTTTAAAAGTTTCTCTACCTTAGCCACCAAATGTGTCTAAAACTAACATCTCTACTTCTCACTTGGCTCCCCCTGGGTTCTGCCATCACCTGCTCACTCTCTCCCTCTTATTCACTGACTGCAAGTAAGATAAACAGCTCATGCTCAGACTGGACACCACTTGCCTGACTTCAAACCACTCAGCACGACTCCTTCCAGTCTTGTAAAATCTGCAGCTGCCACTCGCCAGACTGCAAAGTGACCCAGCTCCACATCAAGGCAGCTGCCACTTCCCAGTCACAAACTACTCGGCCCCACTCCACATCATGGCAGCCGCAAGAAGCAAAGTCACAGCCTTTCTTCACTACTGCCAGTAAAGTAGACTGGTGCCACCTACTGGCAAGTTGCAAACAATAAAATGTCCATGTTGGACTTTTTTTAACACTGATCATTCATTTTTTAAACTTTCTAAGTAAATTTAATAATAAAAAATATATTTTTAAAAATACCTGATTTTCTACAAGTGACTCATTTCATAATCACAATAAGGCTCTCCAGGAGTATGTTATGGTGGGTTTACGCCCCTCCTCATTTGGTGGAATCAGTCGGCCTTGCCTCTTGCTTCAGCATACCTGAAACAGGCTGTTATTTCACCATAACACACCCCTGTCATGCCATATTGCTTAAATAGTGCCCCACCTGGAGTACTGCATGCAGTTCTGGTTTCCTCAATACAAATGGGCATTAAGGAAGTCGAGAGGGTGCAATGCAGGGCCAACAACATGAGCCTCAATATGGGCTAAAAGTTATGAGGAGTGGCTGGAGGTCTTTAACATGTTCACCCTAGAGAAATAAGACTGAGAGACGGCGCAGGATCTTCATCTTTTCCCATGCTCAAGGGTATTGACAAAATACCACAGAAACAAGCAAACAACATGGTCAAACAGGCAGAGATGTTTGAACTGGTAGCCAGCAGTGAGATATGGTGGCACACCCTGAAGCACAGGGGGTGTTAAATTCAAGCATGAGATATTGGGCATCTTTTTTCAGAGGGTGGTGAACCTATCAGTCTACCGGTGAAGAGCGTCAACATGAAGACTCTACAGACCTGAGTTGTTGCCAGTTATAAGTTTTGTGTATTATGGTTTGTGTTGAGTCAATCCCAGTCTTTTACAACACAAGTCAACATTGTCCTATTTTACCATATAGCTCTGTATCAGTTCTGAAGTCATACTGAAATCCCCACATATAAGAATGTTTTGAGGCCTGCTGTAACTCTTTTGTCTAAGTTTTATCTTCTTTAACTGACTGTATTGTATGGTCATCATTAATGCTATGACTCCAATAAAGTTGAGTTAAAAAAAGGCTATATAGACCTTTACAGTAAACCTAGGCAAATATCTACTTACCAAACAAATCACTTGGTACCCTGGGTGGTAGAAATGGTATGTTTGCACAGCAAATGTTTTCATCCCTGCTTATGAAGCAGGAGGTGGACATGATAGACCCAGTGTCCCAACAGACTTTAAATTACTACTGAAATTTACTGTGTTGACCTCCATTATCCTAAACTGGGCACTGAATTCCTTTACACAACTCTATACAGTGCAAATCATGTAGTCTTTTTACAACTGACTGAAAATCTCAAATCACACCAATGTCTACTGTTGGGAATTTTGAAGAGATCTTAAAATATATCACTGCTCCCAAATGTATCCAACATTTCTGAAGAACTGATACAACCATAAAATGTTAGACTTTGTGAGCTCGCATAACATTTTGGAATGACTCCAATCTGGTTACAGCCAGCACAGCACACTCTCAGCTGTCCCAGAGGTAACTGATGACATATTGCATCACAAAGTGCAAGTGGGTGACATCTTTCAGTATAGGAGGTATACTAGGATAAGGGGGCATGATATGAGATTTGAGGGAGGCAGGATAAAGGGGAATGTGAGGAAGTTTTTCTTCACAGAAAGGGTGGTAGATGCATGGAATAGCCTACCCCAGGAAGTAGTAGGAGCTAGCACGGGGGGATTCGGACATACATGGGATAGGCACAAGGGAGCCCTAGAAGTGGGTAGGAAAGGCTAAAGCCAATGACCAAGTAGGGTCAGTGACCACTGATGCAGACTGGGAATATGGGTAGACTGGGTAGGTCTAGCGGTCCTTATCTGCCATCAAATACTATGTTACTATGTGTGGTATATTACTTCGGCTACGGATATGCACAAGCTAACAACTGCTATTTTGTGAATCTCACCAGAACCTACAGTATCACAGATAAAATATTGTTACATAGGCTAAAGGATCTTGGCTTTGGTATCTCTGGGCAAAAATTGTCTCAGTCATGCCTAACTGACTAGAAATAATATGCCATAGGGCTGTCATCACCTCTGATAATGCAGTATGAGGTCCCACAAGGATCCATTCTAGAGCATATACTGTTCACCAGATACAGAAATAAAGTCTTTACAAAGTAAGTCTAGTTAAGCGTCACTTGTATGCTGATGACACCTTGCCGTATGTTTCAGGATCAACAATCCAGGAATTTGAAAGAAAACTTCAATTTACTTTCTTGCTACAGCAGTCTCATTGCTGTGTGTGCATCGGGATAATGGAAGCTTTTTGCTTGCACTAGTAGCCTACTGGAGCAGTGCTGGTTACCATGCACAGAAAGCACCCTAACAGCGTGCAATGCGTCGGCCATCACCTGAGACTCCACATCAAGATGATTGAGGGTGCTTTGTGCCCTATTAACATCCCTACATAGTAACCTAACTTCCCTGGGGTTCATTGACCCCCCCTTCACCCGATCCCTTCATGGAATAAAAAATACCCTCCCAGTAGTTTTGAGGCCCTGCCTACCTCATGAGATCCCCATATCCCATAATAAATACCCTCCTGGCATCCAGTGACCCCCTCCCTCATCTGACCCTCGTTTCACAAAATATGCAACTTCCTGGGTGTCTAGTGGCCCTTCCCCCATCCCATTGCCGACAGTATCAACAGTCCCACTCTGATCCCATCCAATTGGTACCCCCAGATATCCTCTCACAGCACTGATCATTTGCACTGAATAAATCAGTTATGCTGTGGATAGCAATCCCTAATTGGCTGAAAACCGATGAATCAGCTGTTGCTACATATAGTATTACCGAGTCATTTAGTATGTGTGAATTGGTGCTGGATGGCCACTGGCCACTGTGGAGGTCAATTTTCTTTATGACAGGTACTCCAAGGATGTATCCTTTGGGTGATATGGGGGAGGTGCTGGGTGCCAGTTGGGGTGTGTGTGTGGGGGTACTGATTGGATGGGACCAGGGTGGGGTGGGACTGTTGACACTGTTGGTGACAGGACTGGAGAGAGGGAAGGGTCACTAGACACCAAGGATGTTTCATATTTCATGAAACATGGATCGGGTGAGGGAGGGACCTCTGGACACCAGGGAGGGTATTTATTATGCGATTTGGGGATCAGGTGAGGCAGGGGGTTACTGGATGTCAGGGAGGGTATTTATTATGCAATATAGGGATTGGTTTAGGGTGGTAGGGCCACTGGATGCCAGAGAGAGTATTTACTATGTGATATGGGGATCGGGTGAGGGTGGGAAGATCATACCTCTCAAATCTTTGTCACTGACATGAGGGACAGTGTCCCTCATACTGAGGGACACACCAGCACACATGAAGATGCAAGCTCAAAACATAGAAACAGAGAATTTGATGGCAGATAAGGACCGCTTGGCCCACCTAGTCTGCCCATTTTCCTACCTAACAGATAAGCTGCAGATCCTAGTTAACCAACAGCTTACTTCCTCCTACCCCCACTAGGACTGCCTTATGTCTGTCCCATGCATTCTTGAATTCTCCCACTGTTCTTGACTCCACGACCTCCTCAGGGAGGCTGTTCCATGCATCCACAACCCTCTCTGTGAAAAAATACTTCCTCACATTACCTCTGAGCCATCCCCCCTCTATCTTCAAATTGTGCCCCCTTGTTCTTGCACATCTCTTTTTCTGAAAGATGATACCCTCTTGGACTTTGTTGATTCCCTTGAGGTACTTGAAAGTTTCTATCATGTCCCCTCTCTCCCTTCTTTCCTCAAGGGTACACATATTAAGCTCGTTTAGTCTTTCTTCATATGTCTTCTCATGCAGACCCTGCACCATTTTGGTTGCCTTCCTCTGGACAGCCTCCATTCTGTCTACATCTTTGCGTAGATGGGGTCTCCAGAACTGCACACAGTACTCCATATGGGGTCTTACCAACTGTCTGTACAGAGGGATAACAACTTCCTGTTTTCTACTATTGATGCCTCTTCCTATGCATCCCAGTATCCCCCCAGCCTTCCTTACTGCCTTCTCACATTGCTTGCCCACCTTTAGGTCATCTGATATAATTACCCCCAGGTCCCTTTCCATTTTTACTGTTGTCAGTATCTCACCCCCCATTGTGTACGCTCCTCTGGGTTTTTGTTTCCCATGTGCATTACCTTGCACTTCTTTGCATTGAATCTGAGCTGCCATACATTTGACCATTCCTCTAACCTTGCCAAGTCCCTTCTCATCCTTTCCATTCCATCTTGTGTATCAACCCTGTTGCAGATCTTTGTGTCGTCTGCAAAGAGACATACTTTTCCTTCCAGTTCCTCTGCAATGTCACTTATAAAGACATTGAAAAGGACTGGTCCTAGTACTGAACCCTGCGGTACCCTGCTAGTAACCCTCCTTTCTTTTCTGTGTGCTCCATTTACTACTACCCTTTGCGTCCTGTTGTCTAATCAATTTTTTATCCAGGCTACCACCTTGGGACCCACTCCAAGGCTGGCTAACTTGTGTATTAATCTTTTATGTGGGATTGTATCAAATGCTTTGCTAAAATCTAGGTAGGCCATGTCCACAGCCCCTCCCTGGTCTATTACTTTGGTCACCCAGTCAAAGAAATCTATTAGATTCGTTTGACATGACCTTCCCATCGTGAATCCATGCTGCCTTGGGTCCTGTGCCCCACTGGCCTCTAGGTACTCAACAATTCTTTCCTTCAGAAGTGATTCCATCATTTTCCCTACTACTGAGGTCAAACTAACTGGTCTGTAGTTTCCTGCCTCTGTCTTGCTCCCACTTTTGTGAAGAGGAATCACATATGCCCTCCTCCAGTCCTCAGGTACCACCCCATCCTGCCATGATTTGTTAAAGAGACTACTCAGCGGTGTCACTAGTTCTACCCTTAGTTCTTTTAGAATTCTTGGGTGAATCCCATCAGGCCCCATTGCTTCGTCCACCTTCAATTTTATTAGTTCTTTCAGAACCCTTTCTTCTGTAAATGGACTGGTATCGGCCCCTGTCTTCAGAGTGTTTCTCTTGTTTGGTTTAGGTACCTTCCTCCTCCTCTTCTTTGTGAATACTGAGCAGAAATATTCATTCGTACCCTGCTTTTTCACTGTCACCCTCTACCCACATTCTCTCCCCTTTATTAAGCCTCAGTATCCCTCCTTTGGTCTTTCTTCACTCCCTAATGTACCTATAAAAGGTCTTATCCCCATTCTTAACAGAATTGGCTGTCCTTTCCTTGGTTTGGGCCTTTGCTATTCTGACTGCCTTCCCAGCCTCTTTCTGCTTTAACTGATAAAGTTCTCTGTCCTGCTTCTTCTGTGTTTCCTTATATTTCCTGAATGCTATCCTTTTCTCCTTAACCTTCCCTGCCACCTCTTTTGAGAACCATAGTGGTTTTTTTCCTTCGTTGTGTTTTATTGATTTGCTTTACACAAAGGCTTGTTGCCTCTGTGATGGCTGTTTTGATTACTCCCCATTGTTCCTCCACCCCTCCTTCTTGCCTGTTTGCTAGTGCTTTTCTGAGGCACTCTCTCATTTTCCCAAAGTCATCCCTCCTAAAGTCCAATACTCTTACTTTTGTATGGCTTGATTGTATGGCTGTGTTTATCGTGAACCACACTGTTTGGTGGTTGCTTGTTCCCAGATGGCTACCCACTTCTAAATCTGAGATTCTTTCTCCATCCCCATTTGAGAGTACCAGGTCTAAGATTGCTCCCTCCCGAGTGGGTTCCAATACTAGCTGTCTGAGGCATGCCCTCTGTAGGGCAGCAAGGATGACCCTGCTCTTGGATGTGCCTGCGGCAAAGGTGCTTTAGTTAACATCTGGCAGATTCAGGTCCCCCATTGACAATATCTCCCCTTTTTCTGCCATTCTAAGTAAGCCTTCTATCATTTCCTTGTCCATTCCCTCCCCCTGAGATGGGGGTCTGTATACAACCCCCATGCGGATTGTGGTGCCATTTCCTGTCTCCAGGGTGACCCAGAGTGCCTCATCTGCTCCCTGTTTACTCTTTAGTTCTGTTGCTTTGATCCCTTCCTTTACATAGAGAGCTACTCCTCCTCCTCTTTTACCCTCCCTGTCCCTCCTGTAGATTGTGTATCCTGGTATGTTGACATCCCAGTCATGGTTCTCTGTATACCATGTTTCTTTGACTGCCACAATATCCAGGCAACCCTCTTCCATCAAGGCCGTTAGTTCAGGGAGCTTGTTACACAGACTGCGGGCATTGGTACTCATCACCCTCCACTTTTTGATAGCCTTACTCCTTTTAGCTCCATTCCTGTCCTTACTGCCTTTGCCTTTTTTTACATTTACCTCTGTTCTGCTGCCTAATAACTTCTCTACCTTGGTGTTTACCTCACTAATTACCATGTTTTGTGGGGGGAGGCTGGGATTTTCCTGCTCCTTTTCAGTGCCTCCCCCCTTGGCTAGTTTAAATGCTTGCCAATGAAGCATTTAAATCTCTCACCTAGGATCCCGGTTCTCCCCAGACAGATGCAGACCATCACACCAGTATAGGTCTACATCCCTCCAGGTGGCTCCCCAGTCCCCAATGAAGCCAAAACCCTGAGCTCCACACCAGTTTTTCAACCACTCATTGAATTCCCTGGTGAGGAGTGCCCTAGCTTCACCCTTGCCATAGACAGGCAGCACCTCCGAGAAGGTTACCGTATGCGCTACTTGTCTAAGACCCCTCCCCAACTCTACAAACTTCTCTTGCACTGCTCTGATCCCATTCCTAGCCAGGTCATTTGTCCCTAGGTGGACAATGACAAAACTCTGTGTAAACTGCTGCTTTTCTTTGCACAAAGTTCAATTGTGCTTTAGTATAGAAAAATGTTAAGAATTTCTGCTTTAAAGTCTAAGTTTATACCATCTTCTCTATGTGGGCAGCACCTTTTCAGTGTTGGATGTATGTGGAACAATGTACTTCTGAGGGGAACAATGAAGCATGTCCCTCATAATGAGGGACAGTTGAGACTTATGGCAGGACCAGTAAATGTTAAGGATGGCTGTAGCTTTGGGGGGAGGGGGCTCCTCCAGTGTTGTGTTTTCGGTTGGACCAGCACTACTGTTGACCAGAGGCTACAGTGTGGAGCACTCAGTCAGTACCAGTTTGGAGGAGCAAATGTTTGCTTCTCCTATTGTAATGAGGGTATCCTGTCATGCAGATGTCCCATCCATGGTTCTGTCATGGTGCTGTTTATCACAGGAGCAAACAACTTTGCCCTGTGCAAAAGCTTGTTTACTCCTTTGAGGCTTGCCTATGCCTTTCCAACATGTGTACCTCGTTCCTAGGCCAGCAGGGGGATTTGGATGCACTTTGCTCCTTCATTGCCCTGCGCTCTCCTGTGGGTATCATGGAGCACACTATGCAGGGGCAAACTTGGCTCTGCACTGGTTTCATTGTACCACTCTGCTCATGTCAGTCAAATTTGTTCACCAGTAGGGGACTTTGCCCTATGCTGTGCTGTAGCATTAGAAAAGGCTGACCGTTGTATCTTACGACCTTGTGAAAGAATGTAGTTACTTTTGATTCTGATGCTTTAAAACTTTTTCAATTCAATTTTATTTATAATGCGCAATTCCAAAGGTGATCAAAGTGCTGATTGTAATTCATTGTATATAGTACCGCCTTGTTGCTGATTTGCAGGTGTAACCCCCCCCTGCAAATGGGGGTTCCCAACTGTCTTCCAGGAGCTTGCTTGAATGCTCCAAGCCTGAATGGTGTTCGGCATCTAAGCCGTTTATCTGTGAGTGCTTTTAGAGCCTCTGGTGCTGTCTCTTTAAGAGCTGTCTGCCTGCAGACATAATTAATTTGGATGGGGGTCTGTGTGTTTCCCTGCTTGAGTCCCGCTCGAGCTGCTGACAAATCGCTCTGTTTCTGCCGTCGCAAAGTGGGCAGAGTGAGCACTTTTCAAAGATGTAACTGTTTGCAGAAATCATTTAGAGTATTAGTGGAAATGCCGGTTGTTCTAACCTGCTTTCTTGTAGCCAGGACTGTGCAGAGTAGCTCCCTCATGTGGGTTCTGAACTGCTGAATTGGACCAATCAGTGTGGGGATCCTTTAAAATGGAGCCTGCTCTGGGCGAATCAAAACTTGGACTCTCCTCTGGAGTCTGCTGTAAGGGGATTGTATGGGTAGTGACTCTGGGAAATGTTGTTTTGACCTTGGCACCTTTTTCTACCAACAGAGGGAGTCTTATTGTGAGTGACAGCTGAATCAGCCAACAGAATAGTGTGGAGCTAAAGGAAATGCCCTGCTCTGTTACTGGAGAGAGTAGATCAGTTGTGACAGTGAAGAGACAAGGAGCTCTGTGCTTTGGCGGTGTGTAGTTTCGCACGGGGAGCGTGTGTGAGGCCCTGAGGTTTGGCCTGCAGCCGTTGCAAGCACCAAGATCGGATGGAATCCGACTTGTGAGGAGAAGGAAGGAGATCCAAAGAGTAGAAACCAGGCTCACCCTGTAGAAGACTGGAGAAATTGTTGAATCACACTCAGTCTGTCAGGAACTGAAGCTGCTGTGTGTTCTCCTGGGTATTTTGCAGTAATTGCGGTCGGGATCAAGGAGCAGCCTGCCTGGTATGGTATTTTCCTTTTCCATATAAATGTGCGTAGTGCTTGTGGGGAATCGCTGTTTCAAATCCCCTGTACAGTGAATTGAGTGCATGAAGCTAGAAGTAAACCCCAGCTTAATTCAGACTACATCTGTTTGCCATAAACTGTAGTGGGGTCCAGTCACAAGGACCTTGTCCACATGTTCTGCTCCTCCTGGCAATCCAGGACAATCTGCCTTCCATTCAGTTTTCAGCACTGAGTCTGTGAGTACAAAGCAGGGTAGCTTCCTGCCATCTGTTTATCAAATTGCAAGTGTGTCATCTAATTGTTGCTGTTTCATTTCTTCACGAATTGTGCCATCCGGCTCCGGATTACAATTGGGTATTGTGCAAGTGTTTTTCCATCACAGGGCCCCAACTAGCTGCACCGATCCTGGCTAGCCCCCCCCCATTCTGGATAACCAGCGAAAGTGACATTTTGGGACTCTGAATATGCGCACAGTACTGTGATTATTAGTGTGTCTAACCTAATTAACCTGATTTCCCCTTTCCTTGTTACAGCTCCTTAAATAAATCAGATCTGTTTGTTTCAGCAAAGTTACACTGACTGTGGTGTTCGTTTATATTAAAGTATTGTACTGTGGCTATTGTACTGCATCATCTTGTTTTGCAGGGGGTCCCCAGAGTCAAGCTGACTGAACCACTCCTGGGGGGTAAGTGTAAATAGTGAAGATACTCATGGTGTATTGTGTGGGCCACTAGTAGGAATAAAAGGGGGTTGCAGTGTCCCAGAGGGCTGTGACCAAGTTAGTCTAACTACTGCAAACCCTGACCTCTGGGTGGAGGCACCCACCATAGAACCTAGGCCCCTCAACCTGTTAGCAGTTAGGCAGGCAGGGGTAGTAGCCCTTGGGATAGCGCCACCTGGGGGTTACACAACTATGTAGCACTACTGCTGAAAGATACTCTTGTAAAATAGGTATTCACTATCACAAGGAATGTTGTTCCACCGGTCAAATAAAAGACAATGAATGAATGAAAATAAAGTCTGGGATGCCCTACTGGAGTGCTCGGTGATAGGTTCTGTTATAACTGAAGACATCCTGATAGTGTTATCTTGATGCTTTCAGAATTAAAAAGTTATAGCACTAGGAATCACTGTGTGTTAAAAAGATGTCAAGCTGATAGTAGTAGACATTGTTCAATGGGGTTACTGACTGGCACAGATGCCTAGCTCATAGTGCCTCTTTAATTGGTAAGTACTGGCTCGGCTCCTTGTCACCCATTCCTCCACTCCCTCCTCTCCATCCCTCCTATCCCCTCCTACTGCTTTCGCAACTCCCCCATGGGACCCTTGCCTTCCCCTCCCCTCCCGGTCTTCCACATCAGGATGGTCAGCCTTCTCATCACTTTCCATACATTTGGAACTCTCTTCCCTTAGATATCCACTCTGCTTTGTCTGCTCATTTCCTATCCCATCTCCTTAGGTTCTACATTTCCCCCTCTTGCAATTGCACCTGACTAATCTCCCCTTCTTTTATATTCTGCCCTTTCCTCTTTTCATTTTTCTGATGCTCAGCTACTTTCTTCCCCTCCCTAGGCTTGCTTCTACCTATAACACTAGCTTGGTTTGCATCGAGTAGTGTTCATATCCCTGGGGTTCTGCTCCTGTGGGTAAGGCTTGACTCCCCCCACACCTCACTTTCTCTTAAATCCTTCCCTTTGCTATCTCCACCCTCTCTTCTCTTGATCACTCTTGGTCACCTGCATTAACTACCTTTCTCCTCTATGTATCCACTTCCTTCTATTTATTCCATTATTTTTTCTACCAAGTCCTTCCTCTGTGTTGCTCCCCCCCTGCCAATCCACTTATGGGGTTTACATCCTGGAGAGGTGCAGGGCCAAACAATCTCTTATTTGATACTCCTTTCCAATCCCCTGACGGGGTCTTACATCCTGGAGGGGTACAGGCCCAGTCCATCTCTTATTCTACTTCCCTCTGCCAATCCTCTTGTGGAGTTTTCATCCCAGAGAGGTGTAGGCCAATCTACTTTCCATCCTCCCCTTCCCCCCGAATTCCCTAATATGGCAAAGTCCTCACACTCTTCCCCCATGTATTGCATCTTAAATATATCTGTGTTTAGTGTTTTGTCATATGTTTATGACTATGTTATGATTACTAACATGGTTGTTATTTTTGGCTTAAGTGTTATACACAGACTTGCTCTATGTATTATGTTATGCTTCTGTATTCATATTGCATCCCCTCTTCCTCTTCCCCCCAGGATGCATCTGGAAATGAGCTATGTAGCTCACTATGTCTTTCCTGGTAAAACTTTTAAAATAATTAAATAAATAATATGCCACAACTTGACAGAACGTGTCACTGAGGACAACTGTATGTCCCCACTAATTTGCAAAAGAGTGATACAAAGTAAAGAAAGTAAGGCATTGGCTCAAAAGGTTAATGTAGGAGAAAACACTGAGGCTGTGATCCACAAAGGGCCAGAGATATGCAAAGAAGATGAGTAAATCTAGTGCAGCACTCTTCGCCACAGAAAAGCTACACACATTGTGTGACCCATACTGCTGGTGGGCAGCAACTACACATGCAAAGAGAGGTGCAGAGAGGCACAGAGTTAGAGGAACAAATGCAGTTTATGCTATACAAACATGGTGCTTAATGTTTTTATTTATTTGAAAATTGGTGATCGGGAAAGGCACATTGAGCCAAAGGCTCTTTACCAGGGGCGACCCAGGAGAAGGAGACATGAGGTAGAAGAAGGTACAAGCAGATTGAGGTGACACAATTACAAGCAAACATACTGTGATAAAGGCTATAACACCAGTACAGCAATACAGCAATTTTTGCTGAAAGGTTTTTGGTTTGGTCTTAGAGGTGTTGCTTTATTGTTCTCAGATTCAAATTGCTGTTGCAGGGTATACTTTCTGCTGCATTATTACAGGGTGTGCCTATAGGTTTGTGCTTGCAGAATACCACTGTAATCTCTGATTCAAATTGTTTTTTACAGGGTATGTCTTCTGTGAAATTATTACAGGTGGTGCTTTACAGGTTTTACAGTTTTATCTATCATTAGGCTAAGCTTTCAGGGCTGCTGCATTTCTTGTTGGTTGATTGTTTCTGCTCTTACCACCTTGTTTGTTTCGTCCGTGGTTCTTCTTTTTCGGCAGGGGAAGGGCCCAGCCACCCACCCCCATCCCCAACCACCACACACTACCCTCCTTTTATAGGGTAGCACAGTCATAACATTTCCTGTAGCAAAGCAGGAAGGGGAGGATCAGAGGGGTAGCCACAGTGACCTCACTTACAAGGGCACAAGTAATTTAACTTGTTATAACAAATTATACAAAAACAAACAAAACACAAAATCAAACTTTTGCTTTCATATTCCTCCAATTACTCGGAGCAGGTTATAAACCCAGCAACTCATCTGGAATGGATATTATTAACTGCAGATATTGTGGGACACTTTTCAAAAGGGCAGTTATACAGTATTTAGGATGCTGTCCTACATGCTGGACCTTTGGAGATCTAAGGGTTCAGCTCCAGGCGGCATGAGCAGAGATTGCATGCCTCAAATCACATTTTTAGGAGGAAGTATATTATAAGAACCACCCGCCATTTCCCCAACATCCAACAGAAGCACCTTGACCACAGAGGGTAGTTGGTCTGGGAGGTTGGCAGGTGGTTAGGAGGGGCAAATCGGGTGCCCCATCACTTACTGCTCTCCAACGTATCACCTCCACAAACCATATAAAAACTACAAACAGGTATCTGCCTCTGTCTCCGAAATCAAACAAAGGAGCACAGGACATTGCAGAGCAGGACACTGCAACACAGGAGTTAGCGTAGCACAACAAAACTCACCCAAAACAGAGACCAAAACTAAAAAAGCAAAAAGGAAATCCAAAACACTTCTGATCATAGGAGACATCATGATTCGGGGAGTTGATACCTACCTCCATTTGGGGGTAACGGTCAGATATCTCCCAGGTACATCAGTGTGGAGAGACACTGACTGCATTGCTAAAATCATGCAGGAAGCAGGAGAAAACATCAATGTCCTAGTGCACATAGGGACTAACAGTCTCGCCAGCCGGTCAGTCATGGAGACCAAGGAACACCTGACCAGGCTGGGTGACAAACTGTCATCAATTTCATCTGGCATCTCCTTCTCTGAGATCCTGCCAGTCTGGGAGGGGAGGGCAGATGGACGGAAGGTCAGAGAAGGGGAGATAGGGGAATTAAACATGTGGCTCAAGGGTTGGTGCAAGGAAAAAGGACACAGTTATATAGGTAACTGACAACAGTTTTGGGAGCAAAAGTTCTTTAAATTCGATGGACTGCATCTGACTAAGGAAGGAGTCAGTGCATTGGGATAGAAGTTTGATGTCTTTGCAGAATATTTAAACTAGCAAATGGGGAGAGGGGTGCAGCACACCCCTCCCCCCTCAGCCAGTGATCAAACAGGAGTTCAGCATGTTTGTAGTTCATTTGCATCGCCAGGTAAGGAAAAAGGTCCGGCTTCCCAAACGACGCACAGGGGAAAAGCCAGACCTCGCTCAACAACTAACACACCGAAATCTGGCCAATGGAAAATCATGCACACAAATGCTCACAATCTGGGAAACAAGATCCCAGACCTGCAGGCAACAATGACAGAGGCTAAACTGGACATAGTAGCCATTAACGAGACAAGGTTCACCAGTAACCGCACTTGGGAGACTTCAGTACCCGGCCATGTACTGTTCAGAAAAGACTGAGGTACAAAAAGGGTTGAAATGGCCCTTTATGTCAATAAAAATATAAAAGCTACAGAAATTCAGAATACACATAAGGAGCCAGAAGAACTGTGGATCACCCTGGAAACAGGAAATAGGACAGCCATACAAACTGGGGTTGTCTACAGGCCTCCAGACCAGGGGGAGGACATAGACACATTACTATTAGAAGATAAACAAAACATGACAGCCAAAGGGGAGGTTCTGATAATGGGAGACTTCAACATGCCAGATACAGACTGGTCAATACCAGCAGGAACATCCACCAGAACTAGACACATAGTAGATTCCCCGCAGGGGGAGAGCCTCAAACAACTGGTAGAACAATCCACAAGAGACAGGGCTATCCTAGATCTAGTACTGACTAATGGGGAAAGGATCACAGATCTCCAGGTAGAAGGTCATCTGGGGGCCAGTGACCATCACATGTTATGGTTCGAATGCAACATTTTCAGTGATCAAAACCTTGGCTTTCTGAGAACATGATTTTATAACAGTCACATAGGTTTTGGCAGACATATGTTAAAATAGGAAAAATAAACCCTATCCATCTTAACTCTAGCAAGCAAGGGGCCTTCAGGTCAGAAGTCAAACCCCTTTAAACAGCTAGGTTTTTCCCCACGGGCATTGCTGTCACTGCCATGTTTCATAAGCAGAAATTCCAAAAAAAACACACACACATATCTATCTATATATATATATATTCTGTGCAAAAAATCTGCGTTAATGCATCATTTAGGGTTAACGCAAAAAAAGTCAGGAAATAAGACATTAGGGTTGAACCCCTAACCCCACAAACACACACCTCACCCGATGCTCCACAGACTGACATGTGTCATTGAGGTCGTGTCATTGTAACTGTGTCAGTGAGTAGATCACAATTTTGTGCAAATCCATTGAACGGTTGCAAAGTTATTAACATGCAAAATTTGAGGTTTAACATTAAAGTGCCTACTCAACCCTAAACATAGGGGTGCGACCGAGCCCCTATATATATATATATATATATATATATAAATATATATGTATATAGGGAATACATGATGGACAACAGTGGGATATGGAAAATATCCTCACTCCTGCAGAGTGACATGAGTGAGAATACACAGCTCACTCTGCAGGAGTGAGAATATGTTCTATATCCCACAATCTGTACATCATGTGTGCAATTTATACAATAGGGTCTAGGAGATTTAGGAACATTTTTTTCTGTGTTCTCTTCCTGTTTACTCTGTTTTTTTATTTTTGTGTTTGGTAACCAGGTAAGTATTCAGGGGTGACCTGGGAGCACTGGGTAGTTAAGTAACTTGTTCAGAGTCACACAGTATGCAAGTGGAGGTTGTGAGAGGAGGAGGGTGGCATGGGACCCCAAAGGAGAAAGAAACAACTCCTGGTGGGGGACTCCATTGTTAGGAGGGTGGAACTGGGGGAAGGAGGGGAGAGGGAGGTAAGGTGCCTGCCTGGTGCCATGGCTTGGAGGGACAGGGAGCAGATCCTCAGGATTGGTGGAGCAGCTTCATGAGGGAGGGAGCTGGATGTCATTGTCCACCTAGGGACAGATGACCTGTCTGGGAAAGGGATCAGAGCAGTGCGGGAGGGGTTTGTGGAGTTGGGGAGGGGCCTTAGACAAGTAGCATGTACGGTAACCTTCTCGGAGGTGCTGCCTGTCTATGGCGAGGATGATGCTAGTGTATTCTGCACCATGGGATTCAATGAATGTTTGAAAAACTGGTGTGGAGCTCAGGGTTTTGGCTTCATTGGGGAGTGGGGAGCCACCTGGAGGGATGCAGGCCTATACTGGCGCGATGGTCTGCATCTGTCCAGGGGAGGAACCAGGATCCTAGGTGATAGGTTTAAATGCTTCATTGGCAAGCATTTAAACTAGCCAAGGGGGGAGGCACTGAAAAGGAGCAGGGAAATCTCAGCCTCCCCCCCAAAAAAAAAATCAGGGTAGTTAGTGAGGTAAACGCCAAGATAGAGAAGTCGATAGGGAGAAGGGCAGGGGTAAACAGAGACAAAGACAAATGCAGTAAGGACAGAGATGGGGCAAAAAGGGGTAAGGCCATCAAAAAATGGAGGGTAATGAGTACCAATGCCGTAGTCTAGGTAAGAAGCTCCCTGAACTGGTGGCCTTGATGGAAAAGGGATGCTTGGATATCATGGCAGTCACAGAAACATAGTACACAGAGAACCATGACTGGGATGTCAACATACCAGGGTACACAATCTACAGGAGGGACAGGGAGGGTAGAAGAGGAGGAGGAGTAGCTCTCTATATAAGGGAAGGGATCAAAGCAACAGAACTAAAGGGTAAACAGGGAGGAGAGGAGGCACTGTGGGTCACCCTGGAGACTGGAAATGGCACCACAATCTGCACAGGGGTTGTATACAGATCCCTGTCTCAGGGGGAGGAAATGGACAAGGAAATGATAGAAGGCATCCTTAGGATGGCAGAGAAAGGAGAGCTATTGCTGATGGGGGACCTGAATCTGCCAGATGTTAACTGGACACCTTTGCTGCAGCCACATCCAAGAGCAGGGCCATTCTCAATGCCCTAGAGGGGGCATGCCTCAGACACTCCCACTCGGAGGGAGCAATCTTAGACCTGGTACTCTTAAATAGGGACAGAGAGAGGATCTCAGTTCTAGAAGTGGGTAGCCATCTGGGAACAAGTGACCACCAAACAGTGTGGTTCATGATAAACTCAGCTATACAGTCAAGCTATACAAAAGTGAAAGTACTGGACTTCAGGAGGGCTGATTTTGTCTAATTTGGGAGAGAGCCTCAGAAAAGCACTAGAAAAAAGGCAAGAAGGCGATGTGGAGCAACGATGGGGAAACATCAAAACTGCCATCACGGAGGCAAAGAAGCCTTTGTGTGAAGCAAATAAACAAATCAAAACAAAAGAAAAAAACACTATGGTTCTCAAAAGAGGTGGCAGGGAAGGTTAGGGAGAAAAAGACAGCATTCAGGAAGCACAAAGAAACACAGAAGGAGCAGGACAGAGAACTGTACCAGTTAAAGCAGAAGGAAGTGGGGAAGGCAGTCAGAATAGCAAAGACCCAAACCGAGGAAAAGATAGCCAACTCGGTTAAGATGGGGATAAAACCTTTTATAGGTATGTTAGGGAGCAAAGAAAGACAAAGGGAGGGATACTGGGGCTGAATAAAGAGGAGGGTGGGTGAGCAGAGAGGGACAGTGAAAAAGCAGGGATACCGAACGAATACTTCTGCTCAGTATTCACAAAGGAAGAGGACGGGGAGGTACCTAATCCAATCAATAGAGGCACTCTGGATAGGGTGGTTGAGATCAGTCCTTTTACAGAAGAAAGGGTTCTGAAAGAACTCCTAAAACTGAAGGTGGACAAAGCAATGGGGCCTGAGGGGATTTACTCCAGAACTCTAAAAGAATTAAGGGGAGAACTAGTTACACCATTGTCTACCCTTTTTATCAAATCATGGGAGGTTGGTGTGGTACCTGAGGACTGGAGGAGGGCAGATATGATTCCCCTTCACAAAAGTGGGAGCAAGACAGAGGCAGGAAACTAAAGACCTGTTAGTTTGACCTCAGTGGTAGGGAAAATGATGGAGTCACTTCTGAAGGAAAGAATTGTGAGTACCTAGAGGCCAGTGGGGCACAGGACACGAAGCATCATGGATTCACAGCGGGAAGTTCATGTCAGATGACTCTAATAGATTTCTTTGACTGGGTGAACAAAGTAGTAGACCAGGGAGGGGGCTGTAGACATGGTCTACCTAGACTTTAGCAAGACATTTGACACAGTCCAACACAAAAGATTAATAAACAAATTAGCCAGCCTGGTAGTGGGTCCCAGGGTGGTAGCCTGGGTAAAACATTGGCTGAACAACGGGACGCAGAGGGTAATAGTGAACAGAGTCCACATTGAAGAAAGGGGGTTACTAGTGGGGTAAAGCAGGGTTTAGTACTGGGTCTGGTCCTTTTTAATGTCTTTATAAGTGACATTGCAGAGGGACTGGAAGGAAAATTATGTATCTTTGCAGACGACACAAAGATCTGCAACATGGTTGATACACAAGGTGGGATGGAAAGGATGAGAAGGGACTTAGCAAGGTTGGAGGAATGGTCAAATGTATGGTAGCTTAGATTCAAAGCAAAGAAGTGCAAAATAATGCACCTGGGAAGCAAAAACCCAGGGGAAGAGTCTTGTGATGCAGACCCTGCACCATTCTGGTTGCCCTCCTCTGAACAGCCTCCACTCTGTCTATGTCTTTGCGGAGATGGGATCTCCAGAATTGCATGCAGTACTCCAGATGGGGTCTCACCAACTGTCTGTACAGAGGGATAACAACTTCCTGTTTTCTACTGTTGATGCCTCTCCCTATGCATCCCAATATCTCCCCAGTCCTCCTTACTGCTTTCTCACATTGCTTGCCCACCTTTAGGTCATCTGATTTAATTACTCCTAGGTCTCTTTCGATTTTTGTTGTTGTTATTAACTCACCCCCCATTGTGTACTCTTCCCCTGTGTTTTTGTTTCCCAGATGCATTACCTTGCACTTCTTTGCATTGAATCTGAACTGCCATATATTTGACCATTCCTCCAACCTTGCGAAGTCCCTTTTCATCCTTTCCACCCCACCTTGTGTATCAACCCTATTGTAGATCTTTGTGTCATCTGCAAAGAGACATACTTTTCCTCCCAGGTGCTCTCCAATGTCACTTATAAAGACATTAAAGAGAACCAGTCCCAGTACCGATCCCTGCGGTACCCAGCTAGTTACCCTCCTTTCTTCACTGTGGACTCCATTTACTATTACCCTTTGCATTCTGTTGTCTAGCCAGTTTTTTTGTCCAGGCTACCACCTTGGGACCCACTCCAAGGCTGGCTAACTTGTATATTAATCTTTTGTGTGATACTGTGTGAAATGCCTTGCTAAAATCTAGGTAGGCCATATCCACAGCCCCTCCCTGGTCTACTACTTTGGTCACCCAGTCAAAGAAATCTATTAGGTTCGTCTGACATGACCTTCCTGCTGTGAAACCATGCTGCCTTGGGTCCTGTGCCCCACTGGCCTCTAGGTATTCAACAATTCATTCCTTCTGAAGTAACTCCATCATTTTTATATGTATTTATATGTTTTATATGTATATCAGTATACATGTATGTATTAGGTGTAATGTATCTATTATAGACCTAGTTATATATGGTTGTTAACCTAGCTGCTACTGTATGTATCATGTTGCAATAGTGTCTGTTGTCCCAATCCCCTTCCCCCAGG
Organism: Neoceratodus forsteri; assembly: GCA_016271365.2. Lineage (NCBI taxonomy): Eukaryota > Metazoa > Chordata > Ceratodontiformes > Ceratodontidae > Neoceratodus > Neoceratodus forsteri. Next base: position 1,335,806,029 of record CM057450.1, on the reverse strand, counting down.
CTGTACCGTGAGACAAGCTTCTGCTCACTGTAACTTTCCTAGTGAAACACTTCAATAAATAAATTAATAAGAATTTCTCCTACCACTGAGGTCAAACTAACTGGTCTGTAGTTTCCTGCCTCTGCCCTGCTCCCACTTTGGTCAAGTGGAATCACATTTGCCTTCCCCCAGTCCTCAGGTACCACACCATCCTCCCATGATTTGTTAAAGAGAGTAGTCTGTGGCGTTACTAGTTCACCCTTGGTTCTTTTAGAATTCTTGAGTGAATCCCATCAGGCCCCATTGCTTTGTCCACCCTCAGTTTCAAGAGTTCTTTCAAAGCCCTTTCTTCTGTGAATGGACTGGTATTGACCCCCCTATTCAGAGTATTTCTCTTGTTTGGTTTAGGTACCTCTCCCATCTCTTCCATTGTGAATACTGGGCAGAAATATTCGTTCAGTATTCCTGTTTTTTCACTGTCACCCTCTGCCCACATTCCCTCCCCTTATTAAGTCTCTGTATCCCTCCCTTGGTCTTTCTTCACTCCCTAATGTACCTATAAAAGGTTTTATCCCTCTTCTTAACAGTGTTGGCTATCTTTTCCTCAGTTTGTGCCTTTGCTATTCTGACTGCCTTCCCTGCCTCCTTCTGCTTTAACTGATAAAGTTCTCTGTCCTGCTCCTTCTGTGTTTCCTTGTATTTCCTGAATGCTATCCTTTTCTCCTTAACCTTCCCTTCCACTTCTTTTGAGAACCATAGTGTTTTTTTTTCCTTTGTTTTGTTTTGTTGATTTGCTTCATACAAAGGCTTGTTGCCTCTGCGATGGCTGTTTTGATTATTCCCCATTGTTCCTCCACCCCTCCTTCTTGCCCATTTGCTAATGCTTTTCTGTGGCACTCTCTCATTTTCCCAAAGTCAGCCTTCCTAAAGTCCAATACTCTTGTTTTTGTATGGCTTGATTCTATAGCTGTGTTTATTGGGAACCACACAGTTTGGTGGTCATTTGTTCCCAGATGGCTACCCTCTTCTAAATCTGAGGTCCTTTCTCTGTCCCTATTCGAGAGTACCAGGTCTAAGATTGCTCCCTCCCGAGTGGGTTCCAACACTAGCTGTTTGAGGCATGCCCCCTGTAGGGCATCAAGAATGACCCTGCTCTTGGATGTGCCTGCAGCAAAGGTACTCCAGTTAACATTTGGCATATTCAGGTCCCACATCAACAATGTCTCCCCTTTTTCTGCCATTTTAAGGATGCCTTCTATCATTTCTTTGTCCTTTTCCTCCCCCTGAGATGGGGGTCTCTACATAACCCCCATGCGGATTGTGGTGCCATTTCCTGTCTCCAGGGTGACCCACAGTGACTCATCAACTTCCTGTTTACACTTTAGTTCTGTTGCTTTAATCCCTTCCCTTATATAGAGAGCTACTCCTCCTCCTCTTTTACCCACCCTGTCCCTCCTGTAGATTGTGTATCCTGGTATGTTGACATCCCAGTCATGGTTCTCTGTGTACCATGTTTCAGTGACTGCCACAATATCCAGGCATCCTTCTTCCATCAAGGTCATTAGTTCAGGGAGCTTGTTACAAAGACTGCGGGCATTGGTACTCATCACCTTCAATTTTTTTTTAATGGCCTTACCCCTTTTAGCTCCAACCCTGTCCTTACTGCCTTTTTCTGCATTTACCCCTGTCCTGCTCCCTACTGACTTCTCTACCTTGGTGTTTACCTCACTAACTACTGTGTTTTGTTGGGGGGAGGCTGGGATTTCTTTGCTCCTTTTCAGTGCATCCCCCCTTGGCTAGTTTAAATGCTTGCCAATGAAGCATTTAAACCTATCACCTAGGATCCTGGTTTCTTCCCGGACAGATGCAGACCATAGCACCAGTATAGGCCTGCATCCCTCTAGGTGGCTCCCCATCCCCAATGAGACCAAAACCCTGAGCTCCACACCAGTTTTTCAACCATTCATTGAATCCCATGGTGCAGAATACCCTAGCATCATCCTTACCATAGACAGGCAGCACCTCCGAGAAGATTACTGTATATGTTACTTGTCTAAGGCCCTTCCCCAACTCTACAAACTCCTCTTTCACCACTCTGATTCCATTCACAGCCAGGTCATTTGTCCCTAGGTGGACAATGACATCCAGCTCCCTCCCTCGTGCAGTTGCTTCCGCGATCCTGAGGATTCGCTTCCTGTCCCTCTGAGCCATGGCACCAGGCAGGCACCTTACCTCTCTATCCCCTTCATCCCCCACTTCTACCCCCCTAATAATTGAGTCCCCCACCAGCAGTTGTTTCCTTCCCCTGTGGAGTCTCATGCCACCCTCCTCTGGGTCTCCTTTGTGGAGGTTCCCAGCATCCTCCTTGGTCTCCATTGCAGATACCTCCATAGAGGAACCCCTCTTTGCCAGAACAGCATATGAATTGTGGAGAGGTACAACTGGAGGGATGCACCTCTGTTCCACCACCCTCTTCCTCCCTGAGTCCACCTTGGTCCAACTGCTCCTCTTTCTTGGCAACCTCTGAGGTAGCGGTGGTGACCCTGGTGGTCCCTGGGTGGGGGAAGAAGTTTCACGAATCCTAGCCAGGTCAGCCTGGAGATGGGCAACCTCCTCTCTCAGACCAGAGAGGTGCCTGCAAACAGGGCAGCATCGCAACCTCCAGAATGTCTCCCGGAACACTGCTGCCCCACAGCCATTGCACTGCACCACTCCCATCTTGACTTATTTTGTGTCCCCTCTCCTGTTGCTTTGTATGCTTACTGTCTCCTCCCTCTATGTATTTTTACACTTACTTTCCTACTGATATGTGCCCTTACAATTCTCACCCTTCCTGTTCTGGGACAGGAACTTCCTAGAACAGAAAGGGCAAGAATTGTAAGGGCACATAGGCAGTAGGAAAGTAAGTGTAAAAATACATAGAGGGAGGAGACAGTAAGCATACAAAGCAACAGGAGAGGATCAGTGAGAGTTACCAGAGGTCACTGGAAACTGTACAAGATAAATGCATCATCACACACTGAACCACTGCATATTCCATTTATGCAACAGGTTTAGATGTTGCATGAACGTTTTGATTCTGGTAGGTGTAAATAATTTGTCAAAAAAGGGAAAAGAAAATTGAATTTCATGCTGTTCTTTGCTAATTATAAAAAAAAATGGTGTCTATAAATAAAACACCACTCATTGTTTAGATATTTTTGTGCTGAATATTTTTCGTGCTCACAGAACCATGCTATCATTTTTTGTTTTAAATTTATTCACATTTGTTTGTCAAAAAAGTGAACAAAAAATTACATTTTCTTCTGTTTTCTTGCTAATTATAAAAAATATATAAGGTATCTATAAATGAAACGCCACTCATTTTGTAGATCATTTAGTGCTGAACAATTTTCATGCTCACAGTACCATGCTATCTTTTTTTGTTTTAAAGTTATTCCTATTTGAATATGGTTAGTACTGCTTCTGAGGCTGAACATTCTAAAGGAATTCTGAAGAGAACTGTGTTGATAAATGGGATACTACGGTGATAAATAAATGTATCACCATGGTACTGTAGATAAATGGTTTTATTCTACAGTTTATATTATGACTCCTGTTGTGTATATATATATATATATATATATATATATATATATATATACAGTCTACTCCATTTATATCGCTCATGGTTAAAACGGGCAATTGTCTATTTCAGGCAAAAGTGCAAAACCATTTGTCATGTGTTACAGCAATTGGTTATATCGATCGTTATCCGCCTTCTATAGCGGGCTGATTCTGCTTTTGCTGAAACTTTTCACACCCTATTAGCGCTTTGTTAATTGTTACTTGCTCAGCTGAAGCAAAGCGGTTTACTGTTTTCATTACAAAAGAGGTGCTATAGCACCTCAGTGCAATCAGTTTGTGTCTCGACTGCTGAAATAGTGGCTGGAAAATGAAAGACGATGTCCCTAGGCCAAAAAATTGAGTTCTTTAAAAAGATCGACGAGCTGCCCAAAATGAGCCAGCGTGACTTGGCTCAACACCTTATTCTAGCCAGATCTACTGTTGCTGATCTATTGAGGCAAAGAGATCAGCTGTTTACAGAATGGAATGCAAATCAGAACCCTGATTGCAAAAGGAAGTGGGATGGCAAGGATGTGGAGGTGGAAGCAGCCCTATTACGCTGGTTTCAAAATGCTCGCGGTCGGGATGCACTGATTAGTGGTCCATTGCTAGCAAAAAAGCCAAGCAGCTAGCAACAGCCCTAGGTCGAGAGGACTTCGATCCCTCAGAAGGCTGGCTCCAGCATTGGAAAGCCCAGAATAATATCGGGTTTAGAAGGGCACACGGAGAAAAATTGAACTCCGATGTACCCAGTGCAGAGCAGTGACTTCTGAATGTTCTCCCTGGGATCCTGGAGGGTTTCGAGCCAAAAAATATTTTTAACTGTGATGAAACTGGTCTCTTCTATCGCTCTGTTGGGTATGAGACATTAGTTTTTAAAAGTGAGCTTTTGCTGGGATCAAAGAAACAAAAAGAGAATTTCTGTTCTCCTTTGCTGTAACATGGATGGCTCGGAGAGGCTCGAACCATTGGTTGTGGGCAAGTCACAAAACCCACGCTGCTTCTGTGGAATTCATAACTTACCTGTTCTGTACCGAGCAAACAATTCATCTTCGATGACTGGTGACATTTTCACAGACTGGGTGCAAACATGGGACAGAAAATTGAGGCGGCGCAAGATCGTCCTTCTACTGGATAACTTTTCCGGTCATCCAAATGTTGCAGGTCTGACAAATATAAAACTGGTGTTCTTGCCACCAAACACCACTTGCCTTATTCAACCTCTTGACATGGGCATTATTTATAGCCTAAAACAGCACTATGTTCGCACCATGTGCAAAAAAGTTTTGGACACTCTAGATGTCAGCCCAGAAATGCATGCATCTCAATGCGTAAGGCAGATCACACTGTTGGATGCTGTAAGACTTTTAAAACACTCATGGGCCATGGTGTCTGACCTTATGATCCAGCGCTGTTTCAAGAAGGCAGAATTTGTGTACGCTGAGGATGCCTCTGCAGAGCAAGCGTCTGTGTCCAGTGGGCCTTACCTATCTGCCCCCAAAGTGCTGGAAATAGAAACAGTAGCTGTTCCGGATGGACTGTCAGAGGAGCAGTTTCAAGAGCTGTGTCACCTTGGTGATAGCGACTTTCCACCTGAAGGAGAGCAAGATGACATCCAGTAGGTGATTTGTGTGCTCAGAGGTGACGTAGACGAGGACGAGGACCCGGAAGCTAGTCGGGTGGAAGAGGAGACTATTGTAACTGCCGTTGATGTTCGAGGAGTCCTATTAACATTACGTTGTGCCATGTAACAGAGTGCTGAGTACGAGCTGAACTGGGATATGATGCTAAAAACCGAGGAGACATGGCGTTCATACAGCCGAAAACAGAATATCCAGACTCAGATCACAGAGTTTTTCACGGGACATAGGTAGGCGTAGCATCACAGTTTCTGTTGCACTGTTACTGTGCTGTAGTTTTGCTTTTTTTTCGCTCAATTAATTAAAGTAAAGAAATAAGAAAATAAAGAAGATTAGTATATTAAAGTACTAGTGTATTATACTATCTTTACTAAGTGCTTTCGATTGCATTACTGTAGTGCTTTTGATATTGACAGTAGCATCATTTATTGGGTTCAAACCGCTAATATGTGGTAGCATTTGGATACATCGTCCGTCTCCTATAACGGGCAAAAAGGCTTGACACAAACATGCCCATTATAAACGGTGGGCGCAAACAAACAAGGACTAACAGTGGGATATCTTGCCACAGGTGTAAGTAGTCCTGGGAAACTACATCTCCTCACAAACTCTTGAGATCTGAGACCGGTAATCTTGTAAAGTTGGGCATGCCCAAAAAAACATATAGGTGGGCTGTCTATCTCTACCCACATCCTTTCCAGCATGTCCCCCACTGAACACATGTACCTCAATTGAAGAATCATACTTCCATGAAATTGCATAAGGTAGGGTGCCATTGTTAGTTTGTAGGCAGGTAAGGCATATTTTAACTATTGAGAAGCGTCCCACTCTGTCATAAGTTCCATGTTCTGCCTTTGGAGCATTTATGTAGTAGACTCCTTCTCCAAGTCTCCCAGTGCTCTGTAGAGAGCTCCCACTAAATGTGCATTCACTTCCCCAGACTGATGGTGCACCAGTTGGGACAATAGGGCAGGTGTTTTTTCCAGGTATTGCTGAAACTGTGGACTCTTATTCCATACAGTATATATGTACCGGTAAATATCTGAAATGGTCAGTCACAGGTAAATGATGTGCTTCTTGCAGTGTTTGGAACGAAGGCACACTCTTGGTGTCAACAAACTGGTGAAACTATTTAAGGCCTAGTCTGTTACATCTCGCTAAGAAGGGATCTGTTGCATTTAGCATGCAAGTCTGATTCTGCTGAAGGGCCATTAACTGTGTGTAAAGGGTTTGTGATGCATCCCAGTTCCATACTGAGTGCCAGACTCTGATGGTTTCAGTGGTGTGCCTGTAAAATTTGTTGAATGGGAGTCACCCTGGAAGAATAGCATTTGGGATTTTATATATCTTGTGGAGGTCAATCAGAACACATTCTGTGTGGTTCCTGTGGACAACATAGGTGTCTGATGACCAAAGGCATGCTAACCAGATCTGCATCACCATAGCATACTGTTTTGGGTTGGGCAGATTTACCCCTCCTTTCTCATTTGGCAGTTGTAACAATGAAAATCTAAGCTGAGGGCTTCTACCATCTCAAAAAAATCTGGAGAAGAGTTTACTCTGTGACTGAAAATAACAAGAATTAGGTATTATGGGGAGAGTCTGCAAGTAAGAAAGTATTCTAGTAAGGTGTTCTGCCGAATAGCTTCTATTTTTTCCAAAAAAACATGCTTCAGATGCGACCACCATTGGATGTCTTCAGTAATGATCTTGTATAAGGATTATTAGTTCAATAATTTTAAATGGTCAAAGTTTTTTGTAAGCTGACCTCCTAAGTAAGTTAGGGCTCCCCATTCCATCATATTTTGAATATATGTCGAATACTGTCAGATAGGGTATAGTTAAAAGTCAATATTGCCATTTTGACAGTGTTCTGTATTGTTAACTTTGGTGCTACATTTGCTGCTAAAGTTGATTTCTTACAAGAGGCATTGTGGATGGACTGCTTCTGCTTCCCAGCATGGCTGTGTGCTGCAGCATCACAAGCTGTTTGATTCCATTTGCAACATCCCTTTTTAGCTCTGTTGGACATCTTTGATGTAATTCTCTTAAATCTTTTCACCTCCATCTCTAATACCCAGTTTCTGGATCTAGAGACTGTACAACAACTTGAATTCAGCTTACATTCCAACTTTCACAGTTCGTTTTTCAACTTTTCCTTCTTTGCAGTTTTTAGCTGAACGCTCTCAAACTTCAGACATAGTCACTCCATGTTAGAACTCCAACTATGCCTGTCTTCTTCTCTTTCCTCTCTCTGCTTAACTTTTAACTCAAGATAAAAAAGAAAGAACCTTAGCACACAAGCAGTGAGGAAAGGGTCACCTTGGCAGGACATTGGCATTTGGTGTATACAGTATGTGATTTTGTTTTTTTAACTCAGACGGTTCACTTGGGGGGAAAAAAAGCATGTCTGGTCTACCACACCAGACTCTTCTCCCAAAAACTTTTGGTAAACAAGCTCTGTATCTAAACAGATTCCTGTAAACAAGCACCAAACAGGTCCGTGTCCCTGCCAAGATGAACAGAGGAGCTATCTCTTAAGTGTCTCTCAAACCTAGGCATGCAGAAATTTACAACCTCTATTGGCATGGTGGAGAGCTTTTAAAAGGAACCTTTTGTTTACATTTATTCTGAGGCTAGGTGCTATCCCTTACACTATATCTGTTAAATACAGCCATTAGATGAGCCCCCATAAGTGAGTCTTTTGGCAGCATCATTAGAGGCTTAGTAGGGGATATCTATTCTACTTGCTTGGCATGCAGAGGGTTGCAGGATCAACCAGATATTAGCTAATATATAAAATAAGTTGGGAAAAGAAATTATACATAATTTTATAAATCAGGACCTTCTGATTCCATTCCATTTCTTTAGGGCCTGTGTACTCCTGCAGTATTTAAGTGTTTTCTGCATTACTGAACTACTGGAGCACGTGCGAAGGTGGGTATGGCAATGGCCCTAGCAACTGAATGTTACCATATTACAGACTGTGTGTGGGAGAGCGTTCTTTGATTCCCTTCCCCAAATTATCCCACTTTGTATGCTTCTGTGTGACTGTGGGATATATTCCTGAGGAAACCTATTAAAAACTTTAAGAAAAAAGTGGAACCCCTATCTATCCTATTCTATCTATTAACATATCTAGCTAGGTGTATGACCAAGTGGAGAGGCTGGTGGCTAATGGGATTTGTAGTTCCTTTATAGCACAGAGGGAACAATAGATAGTAAGGCCAAGTATTTTAGCTTAGAAACATAGAAATATAGAATTTGTTGGCAGAAAATGACTGCTTGGGCCACTCAGTCTGCCCAGATGATCTCTGTCTAGTGTACCTCCACAGACCCTAACTGGTCTCTAGCGATCCTCTCTCCTCCCTGCCTAGTCACCAATATCCCCTTATGTCTGCACTATGCATACTTGAAGCCCCTTAAAATTTTTGCCTCCACCACTTCCACTGGAAGTCTATTCCAGGAATCTACCACTCTTTCAGTAAAGTAGTACTTCCTCACATCCCTCTTTAGCTCCCCCACCACCATCTTCATTGCATGTCCTCTGGTCCAGGTGCTCTTTTTCCTTTGAAAGGGACTCCCCTCCTGCACTCTGTTCACCCCTATGAGGTACTTGTAGGGATGTAGGGAATTGAAATTCCACCGACGAAGTGGATAAATTAGCCTGGTGGAGCAATTCGTGAAATTTTTCCGCCTTAGACGGAATTTCACCTAGGCAAAATTTCACCTTCCGCAGGTGAAATTTCACCTTCCATAGTGAAATTTCACCTTTTGTGAGCAAAATTCTGCCTTCTGTAGGTGAAATTTCACCACAGAAGGTGGAATTTTCACTACGGAAGGCAGAAATTTGCTGCAGAAGGTGAAATGTCACTGTTCCACTGGGCAAAACTTTGCCACTCCGCCAGGTGAAATTTTGCATTTCAGTCTGCAAAATGGGTGGCATTTCACAGATTACTCCACAAAGCAAATTTCGCTCATCTCTAGGTACTTGTAAGTCTCTATGATGTCCCCTCTAGCTCTTCTCTCTTTCCGGGTGTACATGCTGAGAACTCTCATTTTCTCATCATAGGGCTTTTGGTGAAAGCACTGTACCATTCTAGCTACCCTTATCTGGACTGCCTCCAGCCTGTCTATGTCCTTTCTGAGTTGCAGTCTTCAGAACAGGACACAATACTCCAGGTGGGGTCTCACCAGTGAACGATACAGTGGCAACACCATCTCCCACCAACTGGGGTGTAAGTAGGTTAGCCAGGACCAGCCTAACCACATTTTAAAGGGACACAGTCAACCATTTTTGCATCATACAATTTCTAGTTAAAAAACCACATTTTATGATTGCTTACCTTCTCTATAATGCACTAATGTTGCTGATTTTTTTAATCTGCATCCTTTCTTAGTATAACTAAAATGTGTGCTAATGGTGTAATCTTACCCAACCTTGTTTTGTTTCAGATTCTTGATCTACTCTTATTGCATAGTTCCAGGACATTAAGACCCCCCACATGCAGCAGACACTCATGATACAATGGTCTCCCTCCTGCCTGCATCTTGAGTGACTAGACTGTGTTGGAGGTGCTCCCAAGTCCAGGAAAGATGCAGTGGGAATTGATTAAGGAATGTAAACAAACACATTTTGGCATGGTAAAACCACTAGGGTGGGTGGTCTGTTTTTCACTTTTAGAAAGAAAAAAGGAATCAGGCTCAAACTTCCAGCTACATCAGGACATGCTGCAGATGTGAACAATCGCAAAACTTGTTTTCTAAACTAGTGACAGTTTGACGTCTGGGGGGTGTGTGAAAATGTCCCTTTAAAGTCTATTTTTAAATACTATAGTGTGTTGGAGGAGTGCATTGCCCACATACAGTGCGACTTTCAGTTTCTCATGCACAAATCATAGCCCCTTATGAGTGGCCTCAAGCATAAGTGGAGGCAGGCACAGCAATGGCCACAGCAACTAAGTGTTACCATATTACAAGCTATGTGTGTGGGAGAATGTTCTTTGATGTCCTTCCCCACATCATCCCACTTTGTATGATTCTGTGTGACTGTGGCATGTGTTCCCCAGAAGAACTATGAAAAAAAAAAGATGGCAACCCTATCTATCCTATTGGATCTATTAACCTTTATACTGTACCTGGGTGTCCAACTAAGTGCGGAGGTTGGTGGCTGATAGGATTTGTACTTCCCTTACAGCACCAAGGGAACTATAGGTAGTAAAGCAGAGTGTTTTAACATTTATAAAGTGCAGGCTTTTTACCTGACTAGTACTGTACAAATGGAGTGTAAGTAGGTTAGTCAGGACCAGGCTAATTGCATTTTAAAATCTGTTTTTAAATAGTGTGTTGGAGGAGTGCATTGCACATGTACAGTGCAACTTCCAGTTTCTCATGCATAATCACAGCCCCTTATGAGCGGCCACGAGCATGAACAGAGGTGAGCACGGCAATGGCGGTAGCAGCAGAGTGTTAACGTATTATAGGCTTTGTGTGTGTGTGTGTGTGGGGGGGGGGAGAGTATTCTTTGATTCCCATCCCCAAATCATACCAATTTGTATACTTTCGTGTAATTGTGGGATATATTCCTGTGAAATACTATATTGAAAAAAAAGGCGGAAACCTTATAATTGTTATTCTATCTATTGCCTGTCTATCTGGTGTCTGACCAAGTGGGGAGGCTGGTGACTGATGGGATTTGTAGTTAACTTATTGCACAGGGGGAACTACAGGTAGTAAGGCAGAGTATTTTAGCATTTATAAAGTGCAGGCTTTTTACCTGACTAGTACAAATGGAGTGTAAGTAGGTTAGCCAATAGTTTGTTGGAGGAGGGCATCATGAACATACAGTGTGACTTTTTGTTTCTCATCCATAAATTGTGGTCCCATATGAGCGGCGGTGAGCACGTGCGGAGGTGGGCATGGCAGAGGCAAGGGTCTGCCATGTCAGCTGAGGAGGACGAAGGATGGACCAGGAACCTTACATCTATAAGGTAATACTTTGCAAGCAAGAAAATTGGGACAGATTGCATTGATGTGGGGGGTCTGTCCCTTTGGCAAACTTGCATTATATGTGGCACAGCAAAGGAGCTCTCAGGTAGGATGTGTGTGAAATAAAAGTATATTAGGCATGTGGAAGTGAAAATTAGTACTTTGAGAGAGAAAAATAGACTGCAAGACTATGATCAGGGAAATGGAGAAATTCATTGAATCGAAAAAGTCTCTGTTGCAGTCTATGTTAACAGGGTTGAATGATGTTTTCATTGGTAACACTTACTCACATGTGCTGTTACGGATAAAAGGAATAGAAATGTGAGTGAAGATTGGACTAGTGGTGCGTCATGCAATCAGGAGCAAGGAGGAAAATTGAAAGAACAAGATGCCCAATACAATTAGATACATCAAACTGGTTTGAAGTTGTGAGGGATGGAGAGCAGGGTGCAACTGATGGAGAGGCAGAAAAAAGAAAAGAGACCCCGACAACTGACAGTCTTGAACTGGCTCATATGAGCCCAGTCAAGGAGGGGAAAGGACATAAAAACTGGGCCAAGCCCTGGAGAAATAAACCCCAAAATCATGTGCAGGTGAAGGGTTCCAAACAATTCAGGGAGGTAGAGACAAAAATAGCCTAGCTGGCGTAAGACCTCAAGATACCATTGTAGCAAGTGGACTCTGTCTTATATTTATTTATTTAAGAGATTTACCAGGAAAGGCATACTGAGCAGAGTACCGCTCGATTCCAGATGCGCCCTGGGGGTAGGGGGTTACAAGGGTGAAGTACATAAATACATAAAGCACAAAATAGAACATACATAAGTTGTAGATATCCAGCAAAGGCCCAAAGGGATGGGAGAAGTTGCTGAGATGCATGTAGAGATTATACAAAGTGAGGAGTAGTTACAGGCAGTATTTACAGGCAGTGATTCAGTAGCAATAACAGCAATTTCATAGTGAGATATATGATATATGAATAGGCAAATTTGTAGAGGGAGAAAGGAGAACACAACTGTGAACTGTCTTCCTGCAGCAGAAATTCATGACATCATGGAAAATATAGAAGGCCAATAGTAGTGTTACATGTAGGCAGGAATGACATAGGCAGGAGCCATGGGAAAGGCATAGAGAGGGAGTCTGAGGCCACTGGCAGTATTATTAAAAGTAAAAAATGTCAAATAATCATATCAGACATCTTACTTATTCCCAGGGCAAGCAGGTTGAAGATAACGGTATAAAACATACTGATGGCAGGCTAAGGAGATGGGAAGAGCAAGAAGGTATCAGATTCCAAAGACATTGGGATCGTTTTGAGAGAGCTCTAGCACTCATAAGAAGGAATGGCTTTCATCTGTCTAAAAGTGGTGTAGGGGTTCTTGGGGAGCTGATAAACTTCAGCATCAAGAACTATTTAAAGTAATTTGTGTGGGAGAGGAGGGTGGTGAACTTCAAAGTAAATTAGCTACACATAATCCTGGAACTAAAAAAAAGCAAAAAGAGGAAGTGAAGAACTGGCTAAAGAATGGAAGTGTGTGCTTATAAATGCTAGGAGCCTGGGAAATAAAAAAGAAGTTGAGTTTGTATTAGCCAGAGAAGACATTCAGATATGTGGTATAACTCAGACCTTGTAGAAATAGGAGGATGTATGGGGGAAAATATGAAAGGGTTTACTCTCTTTAGAAGGGACAGAGCAAATGCAAAAGGAGAGAGTGTGTGTGCTATATATAAAATAATATTAAAGTGGTGGATATTTTCAGCTGCCAGTGTGGGAATCTTGAGCTCTTATGGGTCAAAAATCACTCCAAATGAGGAAAAGAAATTTGCCCTTGGTATCGTATGGAGGCCACTCTTGCAAGGCAGAGAGGAATGTGGAAAACTTTATGATATATTAAGGACATTTAGGCCGGAGGGCAGAATAATTCTTCTAGGAGACTTCAACATGCCAGGTATAGAGTGAGAAAATATGATGGGTCTGTCTGGAGTAGAAAAGGAATTTTTGGAAATAACAGAATTAAATCTTGAACAATATGTAAAGACAGTATAAGAGACAATAATATTCTTGATTTAGTTTTAAGTAACACTGAATGGGAAATTTAACTTATGGTAAAGGAACCATTAGGGGACATTATCACAACAGATTAGATTTTTTTCTTAAAATCAATGTGAGTCAGGAAGCAAGGAAAACTAAAGTAAAATGTTTCCACAAAGCAGACTTTGATAGGATAGGATTTGAGACAAGAACTAGGAGAATAAGACTGGGGAAAATCTCACAGATAAAGGCATTAATAATATGTGTAACTATCAATTGGCTAAAATATATGTACCAGAAAAAGTTAAAGCAGCAGTGCAACAATCTGGTAAACATTTTGACATATACTTTTTTCTGCTATTTTACATTGCCACTTACCTCCTGACTTTTATACCACCATCATTCTTTCTACTATTTTAGTCTGCTTTTGTACTTTTTGTATGTCTGAAATAATAAAAGGAGCGCTCACTTCTGTTGTGACTAAAATTAACAATTATGCAGCAGGCAGGGTTTTCGGACCTCACAAAACAATATTTGTTCAAAAACAGCTGCAAATACTGATGAAAACCTGGTCCGAGCCATATTAAAAGGAGACCCCTTTTATTTTTTCAGATATGAGAAAAAGTACTAAAGCAGACACAAATTGTGAAAATAAGGCTATCATACAAGTCAGGAGGTAAGTGGCAATCTAAAATAGCATAAAAAAAGCACAGGTCAAAATTTTCATCAGATTGTTGCACTGCTACTATGGTGAAAGGGGTTAAGTTCTGCCATGGCTAAATAAAACTATCACAAGGCTGCAGAAAAATAAAAAGAAGGCATACATTAAAGCAAAAAAGGGAAATGGCATTCTTTGGTCAAAATATAGGGGAGTAGTAAAAAATGTGAAAAGGCGATCAAAAAGGCTAAATCCGAACTGGAATATAAACTGGCTGTTACATCCATGAATAACTGAACTCCTTTTATAAATACATAAGCAGTATAAAAGGAGGAACTCAGTCAGTGGGTCCAATAGAGATTGGGACAGATAACATACCAAATGAAAGGGCAATGGTTGAAATTTTTAATAACTACTCCTGCTCTTTATTTCACAAGGCATCAGTTACAGAAAAAAGATACATGTTGGAAAAAGCAAGGTTGAGTAACTGCTGAGAGGGCTACACACATTCAAGCATAGGACCCTGATGAAATTCATCACAGGCTTGCATAAGAGTTAGAAGGGGATTTAGCAGGCCCTCTGGCTTAGAACTTGGGTTTAGTAGTCAACAGTTTGAGAGAGGCTGCAGTTATCCCAACCTTTAAGAAGGGTTCTAGTGCAGGGGTTCTCAAATGGTGAGGTCAGCCTCCTTGGAGAGGCCCCAACCTGTTCCGGGGAGGCTCAAGCAAGTCTGAAAAAGTACTGTATTTAAATTTCGGGTTTTATGTATTTTGTGTGAAAAGATGAAGCAAACTGAAAGAGGATGTTAATAGGTGAATTTTATGTATTTATTTACTAATAGGTGACAAAGAAAGGTGAATGAGCCAAGGCTCATTTCAGGTGTACCCAGGGAAGTGTAGGGAGTGAATACATTTCAAAAGGTAACTGCAAAACAATCAAGAAATACACAATGAACAATAGTGCAAACAAATATGAATAAATTAATAATGAGTGGTGGTAATTGATCAATTTGTAAACTGATGGCAGAACAGCCCAAGTACAAGGGTTGAGCATAGAAGTGCTAAGAGCAATAGCAGGAAGGAGCAAAGTAATCCCCAAGATATTGCTTAGGAGCACAGAAGGAAGGGAGAGGCAAAGTATGTAGGAAGGTTATTTCATATAGAGAGGAAACAGAGAAAGTAGTCTGACCCATGAAGGTACTGCAACAAGCGGTAACAATGGTTCAAGAATGAAAACAGAAGAGGAAGTAGGTTGGCCTGTTGGGGGAGGGGATACAATAAGCTGAATAATAATATTTGTTTATTTTATTTATTTGTAATTCAGATGACACCTTTGAGCACAGGAGCTCTTTTTCAAAAGTTACTAGTCAGTATAAGACAAAACTTAATGTGAGCCAAGTACTCAAAGGGGTTTCAATTTTTTCCATGGTGTACTCCGCAAAGTACAGTACGTTATTTTTCTTTGGGGAGGCCCAAGATTATTTAAATTTTTTGGGGAGGCTCAAAATCTTTCCCATGGATTTGGGGGGGCTCATTGTGACAAAGTCTGAGAACTATTGTTCTAGTGCAATGCACCAAAACCATAGGCTAGTTAGTTTGATGTCCATTCTGGGACTGGTACTATAAACTATCATTAATGAGGAAATTGAAAACCATACTTTCCAGCTAAACGATGATACACAACATGTTTTTTGTAAAGGTAGGTCTTGTCAAATTTAATAATTTTTTTGAGCCAGTAAATAGGACATTGCACAGGGGTCTTTTTTGTTGTTGAAATTTCTGTTTTATACTCCCCCCTGTGCCAGAGCACTGCTCCTTTGGGAGACACACACTTGCAGTAGTCCCATTTTACGAGCTACCTGACCTCTGGCGGGTCCCCATGGAGCTGTGGCTATACCCCCCAGGTGGGTATGAGATGGGGCCCTACACTGTGGGACACTTCATTGTTTCGTCGGCCCTCCAGGGAGTCAGGCAAGTGTGAGCCATTAGGGTCTCCACTTTGGCGCTCCGTCATCTTGGTGCGCTGGTGCTGATTTTCCCTGTTCTAGGGCAAGGCGTGCACCCTGACATCAAGGCGATGAATGCTGACATCCACCTTGCCCAACCCCTTCTTCTGGTGCTCTATACTTGCTGTGCCTCTGACTTTCACCAGAGGCCAGTCAAGTACTCA
This sequence comes from Neoceratodus forsteri, assembly GCA_016271365.2. Classification (NCBI taxonomy): domain Eukaryota; kingdom Metazoa; phylum Chordata; order Ceratodontiformes; family Ceratodontidae; genus Neoceratodus; species Neoceratodus forsteri. The sequence goes on along the minus strand of CM057450.1, from coordinate 1,335,789,957 downwards.
AGCCAGAACCCCGCCTCCCAGAGAAGGCGAGCTGTCCCACGGGTGCTCAAGCCTTCTCCCTCCAGCCGCCCTCTGCCTCCTGGCTCATTCCCAAACCCGGGTTGAAGGAAGCGCCATAAGTAGTGCTACCACTGCGCCAGTGGGCCAGCTGTACCGGGGTCTTTTGGTAGATATAGTGTTTTTAGAATATAGTGTGGCCTTTGATATTGTACTATACCTGGAACTTGTTACGGAGATTGAAAAGATGGGCATAAACAAAATGCTGGTGAGCTGGGTTCAATTCTGGCTCCAGGATAGAAGACAAAGGGTAAGCCTCAAAGGGGCATGTGTTGAAATGGTGCCCTGTTAGAAGTAGTGTCCCCAAGGGCTCAATGCTGAGTCCTGTACTGTTTAATATACATATTTTATGCATGCAGTTGCAACAGAAAAACCACTTTACAGCACTACTTTGCCAAGTGACATAGTTATAATACCAGGTAGATGCAGTTCTTACACAGAGATTCATCAGGGTTGCACCACCAGTAGGTTCTTTGCCTCTTTTCCCACCCACAGCCACTGATTGAGTACACACAGGAACTCCCTGAATTACCTCCCCAATCAAATAGGGAGAGAGAAAAGCTGCACCGGATTGACCCAGGAGACCACAGGAATGTGAGACTCGGACAGCCTTGAAGTACGACTCTGACATAGTTTCAAAGTAAAAATTAAGGAAAACTACTAAGCTATTCTGCCAACTTACAGGCACAGTTTGCATGAAAGAAAACAATAGCTCTTTGCAATAGCGACACATGCTTTTTGCATAAACATTGCATTGAACAAATAACTTAATAATACCTTTCTATATTCCCATAGGTCTGTACCTGAAAACCCCCTGGGGACTGTAGGCTATATCCACCACCCACCAGCCCTCCAGTTACACAGAATTCTATCACAGCACTAGGCCACACCTTGGACCTCAATCACTGCACATTCAAATTTGCTTGCCTTAAAGAGCTGCTGACATGATTTGGGCAGGCAACTCATTCTGGGAAGTTGTCTGCCTGATTAGCTAAATGAACGGTTTAAAAACAATTTTTTTCTTATGTCAAACAACATAAATTTTACCTTCAGATGCCCGGCTCAGCACTTTCCGTACAGCCGAGCGGCTGTCCAAGCACTGCAGCCTGAGCTTCAAAATCTGCTATTTGATGATGAGGTATGGAGGGGGGCTGCAGACAGGGAGTAATAGGCTTGAACTAGGATGGGGGGAATGGGGCTATCTAACTGTAGTAACATATCTTTGCTGGCAGTTGTATGTTTGGGGCTATGATATTAGTCCAATCTTCTTTGGAATCCGCTCCTATGGCCCCTGTGCTGTTACACTTGCCTTCTGCTTCTGCCATAGAGATTCTTGCTTTGAAAACATCTTCTGACCTTGCTGATGCTTCCTGTATGCCTCCTCCTCTTTCTTTTGCTGAAGTTCCTCATAGATGTTCTCTGCAGAATCCCCACCCCCCGTGCTGTCCCTCCTCTTCCTTTTCTCATTGATTCCCCTCCCCTTCAGAATAGATTTGGCCTATCCCTTCTTCAAGAAAATTGGAGTAATACCAACCCAGATCTTCCCTTGGATTTCTCCTCTACGGTGTTGATTGGTCCTGCTGGTTTTCAGGACCCGGAGGACGAGCTTCCAAAATTGGTGAAACCTCAGAAGTGGAAGGATGGTCCTTCTCCAGGATCGAAAGTTACATTTAAGAAGAAGCACACCCAGTCACCTTAGGCTATGGATTGAGCTGCCTTCTGGTATAGAGTGTTCTCTCTCTTTTTCATCCTAGTGTGAGGGTTGCAACACTGAATGTCAATAGCATTTACAATCTACTTTGTAGGAAGGTTGCTCTACAGGTCAAATGAGACTACTATGCTAACTTGATTTTCTTGCAGGATACCAGGTTACATTCCTTTTCTGACACTGCCACTCCCCAGAGACTCTGGACTTCTGGCATTTCAGATTTTTTCCTTGGGGATTGAAGCATGCTGTGGGGTGGCCATTTTGTTTAACCATCTCTCTCCAGTAGTTTCTAGGGTTCTTGAAGTGCAACCAGGTCAGGTTCTCTTGATTGAGTGTACCATTTTTGATTGGACTGCATGTCATTTAATTGTTATTTTATGCCCCTCAATCAAAATTTGAGAGGGTTTCTTTGTTTATGTTGATCCAGCCTTACCGCTGTCCATCTACAATAATTATATTTGGAGGAGACTTTAACTGCCCTCTTAAGCTCCGGAATAGAGAAGCAAAGAGATCTACTATGTACATTCTGTATGCTCTGTACTGTTCTCCTATTGCAAAAAGTGCTAATATAATCCCTTCCAACGATGTACATTATCCGTATTGCTCTATCTCTAAATTCAACTTTTGTTTGTATACCTGACTCCATTGTAACCCCTCCCCCCAGGTCGCATTGTGAGACGAGCTCTTTTGCTCAGTGTGCCTTTCCTGGTGAAACATTTTCAATAAATAAATAAATAAATAAATTATTTTGTGACTCCTTATGTCTGCAGGACATTTGTAGAGACTCCCACCTGGTTGATGCTTTTCATGCTCTCCACCGTATAGGTGGTTTCATGTACCACTGGACGCAGTTTGCGACTTACATCGATTACATCGTAGTTTCCCGTAGCAGTCCCATTTTGGTGGCCGTTACCTGTCTGGTGGAACTTTCAGACCTCCTTTTATGAAGTTGTACGATTTTGGTCACTCCGACCCTTCTGAATGAGAAGTCTACCTGGAGGCTGAACAATACTATCCTGTTAGACACTTCTTTTCAGTGTGCATTTCGGTCCCTTTTATGGGCTCACACGTTGGTCTCTGATCTTTATATTGATGTGTCCCTTTGGTGGGACCACATTAAATGGGCCATTGGTAGCCTGGCTAGACAATATTGTAGATCAGCTGGCAGGTCAACTTTTCATGCCTATCTTGACCTATGACATACTCTTTATAAAATTATATTGTTTCAGGCTGAGAAGGGATTGTCCCTTCATGCCCAGATTCAGTCAGTCAAAAAACAGTTGAAGTATTTTCAATACTACAGAGAGCAGTCTCTGTCTTTTGAACAGACGTATGGTACCCAGAGTGGACGTTTGATGGGAGATGTTTTTCAGAGTTGTTTTCACAGGCTGGCCCGGTGTCACTGAGGGTTAAGGCGCTGGATGCCACACCTCACTCCATGCCTGCTACCCGGGTTCAGGAACGTGCCCGGGCTGTTGGAGGTTGGCCAGGGAGGGAAAGGATCAAGCATCTGAAGGACTGCTTTCCCTTCCTTGGGGAGAGACTGGGGTTGCCATTGCATTGCAGCAGCCCCCATTGGAGACTGAGGGCACTACAGGAGCGGTGCACTTGTGAGGTGAAGGGCGGTGGACATTGGCACATAATGCCATGACATCATTGCATGTCTGCACTTCAAGGAGTGTGAACAGGAGGAAAAATGGCAGATGACTGGGCTGTTTGATGGCCTCACATCACCACCCAGGGGGCCTGTTGTGGAATCGCACTGTGGAAATGGTTCCTGGCCCAGCACGGGGGGTGGGGACTAGAGGGATCCCCTCCATGGGTACGGCGCATGCCACACAGTATGTGAGTGAGCCTGCGGGCTGAATGGAGTGAAGGTGGTGGCTGGATGTAGGCAGGTCAGGCTGCAGAGTAGAAATAAGAGATATATAAAAACAAAAGTTGTTTTCATAGGATTTCAAAATGAATGGATTCTTTGCTTGACTCCAGTGGTATAGAACAGTCCTCCTGTGCAGGGATGCTGCAGGTGGTTCAGCACTTCCTGATTAATACAGTGAGCACCAACTTTCCAACAGGAGATTTGGCTGCTCAGTTTTTGGACTCATTGCACCTGCCACGGGTGTCATCACCTGATAATGCTATTCTCTCCCAGCCGACTACCGAAGGAGATGTCCTCTCAACTATATGTTCCTTATGTAAAAGTATCTATCCGGGGATGGACGGCTTAACGTCTGAATTTTTTCAGCCATTCCGTTTGATTTTTGCCCCTCTTCTTACTTTTGTTTTTAACGCCCTCTTGGCTCATTTTCTTTTTTGGTTTCAATTACTGAAGCTTTCCAAATTTTTTTATTTAAATCTGCTGCTTACCAACACCTTTCGAATTGGATACTTATTTGCCTCCTTAACACAGATGCCAAGATTTTGGCAAAAACTTTTGTGTCAGATTGGCTCAGAGTTTTCCTAAAATATTCATCCACTGCAGTTCTGTTTCATCCCTGGCTACAGAATTCAAGATAATTTACTGTTGATTCGTGAACTGATTGCTTCTTGCCGTGCTCTTAATCGGGTGTTTTTTGATTGTTTGGACCAGGCTACGGCCTTTGAAAGGATTCCTCATGTCTATCTATTTTTAGTATTACACAAATATGGGTTTTCCCTCCGATTTCTTCAGTGGCTACAGCTTCTTTACTCTTGCTCCACATTAATTCCCACTATTAATGGATGGCTTGGTTCTCGCCTTGGTTTGCTCAGAGGTGTGCATCAGGGATCTCTGCTGAGCCCCATCCTTTACATATAGACCTTGGACCTCTTACTATGAGCAATTTGTGCAGCTCTTTAGGTCCTGGGAGTCCCTCACTCCCTTTCTTCATCAGAAGTAAAAATTTTGGCTTATGCTGATGATGTCAGTTTATTTGTTCAGAATGTTCCCTCCAGTGAATCTGCCTTACAGCTTATTTCGTATATTGCTTTGTTGACTGGATCCAGTATTAATATTTCAAAATGTTGTGTAGTCCCATATTCTTCTTCTAATACTGATTGTGAGGATTTCGCTCGGTTCTTTTCAGACAGGGTGTCCGCGATCCGGCGGGTGGCTCCTTCAGTCAGCAATGACATAGCTGGCAGTGATCACCTGATGTGTTCTGAGTGCACTCCATCTGGTTGGGGAGAGTTTAGACCAGTGGAGGTTAGTGAGGTTATTGAGGTAGCAACCAATATGAAGCATGCCTTTTGTCAACTGGATCCGGTGCCAACGCGCTTGTTAATGAGATGCGTTGACTCTGTCGGCCCGGTGTTTGCCTCGATTGTACGGTGTTCCCTTTCTGAAGGTGTCTTTCCGGATGCCTTGAAGGAGGCTCTGGTGAGACCCCTCTTAAAGAAGCCATCTTTGGACCCGGAGATCAAGGCAAATTACCGTCCAATCTCTAACCTTCCATTTTTGTGAAAGGTTATTGAGAAGGTGGTAGCGCTTCAGTTGGAAGAGCACCTCATATCTCATGAGTTGTATGAACCCTTCCAGTTGGCTTTTCGTGCCAGACATAGCACTGAAACTGCACTTGTTCGGGTGCAGAATGATCTGCTCAGAGCTAGAGATCGGGGAGACAAGACAATTCTTGTTCCCCTCGATCTCTCCTCAGCATTTGACACTGTGGACCATTGTGTGCTGCTTGCTCACCTTGGGGACCTATGCGGACTCACCGGTAATGTCATCAAATGGTTTAAGTCCTTTCTTACCAACAGGAGGCAGCGGATTATGATGGGAAATTTCTCATCTACACCCCAGCCTACTTCTTTGTGGAGTTCCTCAGGGATCAGTATTGGCTCCAATGTTGTTCGCAGTGTATATGCTGCCTCTGGGTGGGATCATTAGGAAATATGACTTGAGTTTTCATTGCTATGCCGATGATACTCAGCTGTATTTTTCCTTTGCCCCAGGAACATCAAATGCAGTGGATGTGCTTAATATCTGTCTGGCCAAGATAAACGACTGGATGGCCTCCAGCTGGTGTGGCTGAACCCCGATAAGACGGAGGTATTAGTAGTGGAGTCGAACAGAGTTCGTGATAGGATGGCATCTGACACAGAAACTGGGCTTGTCCTAGGATCTGTGCCATTGAAGGCCTCCTCTTGGGTGCAAAATCTTGGCGTGATTCTGGACAAAGATCTAACCATGGAGGCTCAAATATCCTCCGTGGTTCGTACCTGTTTTTACCATCTTAGAAACATTGCCAGGATTAAGTCCCTTGTTCTGCCTCTGGACCTCCCTACTCTGATACATGCCTTAGTCACATCTAGGCTTGATTACTGTAATGCGCTCTATCTCGGGGTCACAGGAGGATCTCTCCGCAGATTGCAGCTGGTGCAAAATGCAGCTGCCTGGTTGTTGACCGGGCAGCAAAAGTTTTGCCATATTACACCGGTTTTGCGTGAATTGCACTGGCTGCCAGTCAGGTGGAGAGTCCTCTTTAAGGTGGGTCTTCTCACCTATAAGGCCCTACACGGGCAGGGCCCTGGTTACCTGTTAGACCTTCTGTCACCTGCCTTCTCCTCGTGCCCTCTTCGTTCCTCCAGTGAATACTTCCTGACCATTCCCAGAACTAGGCTGAAATCCGCTGGCGACAGAGCATTTAGCGCCTCGGCCCCTGTTCTGTGGAACTCCTTACCAACTATGGTCAGAGAAGCTTCGTCAGTGGATGTTTTTAAGGCCCAGCTTAAAGCTTTTTTCTTTTCTAAAGCATTTAATGTTCAGATGAATATGTATAGTTAAGGCTTGGTTTTTGTAAGATTTGTATTTATTATGTGTAATGTTTATATTTATTATATCTAAATGCCTGTTTTAATGTTTGCATGGCGCCCAGAGCCTCTGGGATTGGGCGTCTTTTAAATAAACTTTGCCTTGCCTTGCCTATAGGGGTTCATGGGGTGGTTCCTCCCTTCATTGGGAACATTACAGTTATGTTGGAACCTATCAAAATTCTTGGTAACTTTTTTAGTAGCTTGAATCTATGTGCTTTAAACTGGAGTAGGACTTTGGAGCTTGGAGCTTCGCAAGTGGACAAATGGAAATCCTGGCAACTACATAAGAGAAAACAGGTTGTGGTCATTAAGACTTTTTTGATTCCTACCTTTCTTTTTGTAAGTGCTATCTACCCCCTCCCACTCCATTTAGAAACACGCTTGTATAGTATTTTTAACAATGGTGTGGGGGAGTTGTCTCAATCTGATTTAAAGGGATATTCTGTATCTTCCTTATGCTAAGGGAGGATTAGACATGGTGAATCCTGTGATTTTTTTATAGTATTTTTTTCATTATAATATTATCATTACTGGTGACCCTATTTATCAGCATGATTATAGATATTGTCAAATGCCATAATAACCCAAAAATTGGTTATTACAGCATTTTGCTTTAAAAATCCTTTCAGTTCCCCAATGTTTGGTGTCACTTAATGCTAGCATACTGCCTTATTGGCTCTTACTTGGTCTGTGGGCAGGACGTAAAACATGAGCAACATGGCGGCTCAATTTCCCGGTACTGGAACACCTGCGCTGACTGTCTGACTACAAATCCACACAAAAGTAAAGTATTTCTTTTTTAGCTATTTATGTAGTTGATCCTGCCTTCAGAACAAACACATAAATATCTGGTTGATCATGCAGTAGTTGTGCAGGGGACTCACTTTCTGATCAGGGTTTCGGCGATGGCACTCAGTCAGATCAGAAACTGACCATTGCTGACTGACTAACTGCTCTTGCCATGCTAAAGTAAAAGGCACCAGCAATTACAAAAAATTAAGTCTATGCAGGTGTGTGTTCATGATATTTGATATTTTTTTTACACACCCTTGGTGAGTGATGAGCTCATATCTTGAGCTTCGCTTTCGAGGTTCATGGTTCATCACTCACCTTGGGTGTGTAAAAAAAAAATGTCATAACACACACATGCCTAGCTATTATTATCTATATTCCTTGGCTTTCAGGTCTTCCTTCAGTATGGAAGGATTGGGCAGTGGAATGAATGGAGCCCATTGAGTTGGAATGGCAGAAACCCAAGCCCTTATTTTGGCGAGCCAGCATTTTTCCCAATTTTCTAAAACCCTTTTTGACTTTTATTACTTGTCACTGTCTTGGGATCTTATCCACAGTCAACAAAGAAAAGCCTTACATAATGCTTTACTTCTTACTGAGGTTGACATTTTGCCAGGGGTTTCTCCATCCATTACTGACAGGCTTTATTGTATCGGAATGCTGTAAACTTTCTGCCCCTCTATTGGGATGTGGCTTGGCTTTGCTGCCACAGGAAGTTAAATGTTAAGGGTAATCATAAACATAAAAGTAGCATGGAACACTTTTGTCCCAGGGATTGTTGTTAGGATACTGTTTAAACTATTCAACAGTTATATTTTGGCTGCCCATTTATTCATCAATTATGGCCTTTTTTGAGTACCTCTTGCACTGATCCTTGTTTTTCTGTCCCTTACAAACATAGAAACATAGAAGTTGATGGCAGAGAAGGACCACAAGGCCCATCCAGTCCCTTTCCTGCGACACCCTCATTTTTGGGGCTGTTGGGTGTTTATCATACAGAAATGATCCTCCTGTGCTGCTTTTGATTCTTTCTTGCCATAAGGTGATGATTTGCAGAGTCCATTATAAACTGGTCTTGCATCAACAAGTTTTGGACTGTGCTGCACTTTTACAGATAGTAGAATCCAACCTCTGGAACCTGTGTGCTGCTGAACATATCACATTTTCTCCAGCCAAGTGGATTAGTCATTGGCCACACCGCCCCATGGCTCTGTTGGACTGCATTTCAGCATGTTTTCTCCTGCCAGGACTTTGGTTATTTTCTTTTTGTTATTCCTTTTCATTTTGAATGCGCTACCCTTTATTGTTGTTTTTCATTTCTTAACTCAGGTCTGTTGAATGTTTTTCTTGTTTTCCTATAGTTGATTTTTTTTGCGCCTCCTTTTATGTTTGGTTGTTTGCATTATTATTATTTGTTTTCTTTCAATAAACAATTCCCCTGCTGTTCTTCAATAAATGCCATGGGATCTTTTACTTCCACCTGGACAGTGACCAGAGATGGGCAGAAGGGACCTCGGTTTATCATCTCATTCGAAGGATGGCACCTCACCAGTACAACACACGCCTCATACTGCACTACAGTGTCAGTTCTGGGTATTATCCCAACTATCAGGTGTGAGTCTAGAACCCACAACCTTCTGCTCTTCCAGCCCCAGAGGCAAGTGTGCTACCTACTGAGTCACTGACACTGCAACCTAGAAAGATAACATGCACAATTGCACAGTAGAGCACCTCGGAAATAAGATCCCAAGAAATAAATATCTGTTATATGGGTGTGACCTCAAGAAAGCTACTGAGGAAAGAGATTTAGGTGTGTTGGTTACCAGCAATCATAACACAGACAAACAATGCAAACAGGTGGTGAAGAAATGCTATATAATTCTGGGGGGCATAGGAAGGAATAGTACTAATACTAGTAATAGAACTAATAGGAACAAATAAGTTATTATGCCTCTGTATAACACCTTGGTGTGGCCTCACACTGAATACTGTGGGCAGTTCTGGTCTATGCAGCATATCAAGGGTATCAGGTTACTGGAGGCAGTCCAGCATTGGGTGATGAAGATGGTTTTGGGTATGAGGGGTAGATCTTATGAGGAACGTAGATTAAAATTGCATACGTATATCCTGGAGTTGAGGAATCTAGGGATATGCGTTGGTATACAGATCTTTTATAGACACAGGCTTGTGGGATTGTTCAGGACTTCAAAGTAAGAAATCACAGTATGATGGAAGGAGGAACAGCAGACAATTAAAAGGGGACCTGTATAAAAGAGGAGTATGTGGTTCACACCAGAATAATTGCTCTGTGGGATTATTGCCTGAATTAGTAGTCTGTTGTACAGTCATGGTCAGTTTTAAATCAGAACTGGATAAATAATGAACTGTATTTCTGGATACAACCATTGAGAAATGGTAAGCATGCAAAGGGCTGCAGGCCTGTTCTTGCTTGTAACAGTTCCTTTGATTCCTACATTGTCTTCACCCCATCACCCCAAAGGCATATACTGTACATTGCAGACAGCAGAAGATTTCTGTTTATGTTGATGTTGTTTTATAAATAAAGGACATTGATATAGTTACAGAATCTTTGGTTTTTTTTTTTGCAAAGAATTAATGACTATAGGAAGGTTTCAGGCTATAAGGTGCATGTACTTAAGCAGCAGTGCAATGAAATTGGGCAAAAAATTTGACCCTACCCTTTTTTCACTAAAAAAAGATTCCAGGCATCTTCCAGTTTTATTTGGTGGTACAATTTTCAAATTTCACGAAAATGTTACTGTTTTACAAATGTTTTAATTTATTTTTTTCTCAGGAAAAAAAGATGGCATTTTTCATAGAAAAAGCATTGTAGAGCTGGCAAGGGTTAGGATCGAGAACATGAAAAGGACTTTCATGGTGCTCAGTATAGTAGGTACCTAGACAAGTACATTTGACATGTATACTGATATTTTTAGTAATTGTAGCTGAAAGTAACTTTCTTGGAAAAACATCTTTCTCTGCACTACTGCTTTAAAGTGGAACTGACAATATGGTAATTAAAGCATTGCTGAAACAAAAGTTTGGACTGAAAGGGAATTTTCCAGACTGAAATATTTGGAAATTTGCATGGCCAAAACTGTGGAAGACTTGCTGGGTACAGCTCTGGTAATTTAGTTCATAATAAGAAATGTGATCGAAAAGCTCAAATTTGTTTCCAATCATTTTTAGTAGGACAGAATGAATGAATGCTTTACTTGAATCTTTTGATAATTAAGGACAAGCTCAACTCTGGCTCATCCACTGTACATTTTTTTTTATTATTTTGTATGGGTACTACTGTTGCGTGGCCAGTATCAGAAACAAACACTACCCAGTGCATCTCCCTTCCCCACCAATTGCTGCTCAAATGAGCCTGAAAATCATTTTAGTTTTTCTCTTTTCTTACTTTCTTTTTTCATTCCATGATCTTAAAAGGTATTTTTTTAAGGTTTCATAAGTCAGCTGAGTTATGATATGAATAAGCTTGGCCGCCAACAGCAAGGTGACCCCCTCATAGGTCAGATACCTACTCTTTCAATTTCAACAGACCAATATGAGCTGCAATCTCATTGCATTCTTTATCTGTCTTGGCTGAAGACCACTCTTTGGCTTCCTTTGTTTAAACAGAGTGCTGGCCCATGACGGGCTTACATGCAGCCAGAAGGGAGCATGCAACATTTTATTTTTATTTATTTATTTAAAAATTTCACCAGGAAAAGCATACTGAACAGTGTAGCTCATTTTCAGATACATCCTGGGGGGTAAGGGAAGGGGATAGAGCAAGAATAAATGATACAGTCATTATAATATATACATATAGAATCCAAAGTAACAAAATACAGATACAATATACAATATACAACTAAGGATGATAAAACAATGCAACTACAAGATGCTAGGCTTCAAGTGCAAATACAAGGAGGTCATCAGATGAAGCATTAAACCCAGGAGTATAGTAACATTGAAATAGCGAATGTGGGGTGCCAAAGTTTAGTAGGGAGAGGAGCAGTAAAATTATTGTGGGAGGAGAGAGGAAGTAGGTGAATGAAGGCAGCTACAGGAGGGGGAGGTGTGGTTGTGAAGGAGCGTGGAGGGCGCATAATGGGAGGGGGCTTTATGGATTGGGATGGGGAGGGAGTTCCAGATCTAGTTCCAGTTCTAAATAGGAAATGGCCACACCTCTCTTAATCACTTGGTAATTAAGGACATACCGTAGCAAGCTCAACCCTGGCTCATCTTTTGAATTTAATCATGTTTCTTATACATTTTTTTTAATTTTGAAAGGGTGCTACTGTTGTGTAGTCAGTATCATACACATCAGTAGCCTCCCCACAAAAAAAATACAGTATATACAGTATAAGAAATGTGATTAAAACTCAGTGGAATTTGAGGAGTGGGGCTGTCTCACATTTAAGGAGACAAGGAGGCTGGAGTTTGGTCTCAGCATAAAAGGAGAATCAAACCACAGGTTCTCAGCTCATGTTAGTTGGGTAAATATCAATTAATTTGGAATAGTGCAGAACCTGACCAAAAAGGGTCACTGTGAAGTGATGGTCAGGCATTTACAAATCTCAGCTGACTGTTGTTAACTAAGTGCAATTGTTTAAACCGTGGCATGAAGATGTAATGAGTTAGAACAATAAGAAAACAACAGCCTGAAGTACAGGTTGTGATGCTTGGCCAGCTGGTTATGATTGTTCTATGATATTTCTAATATAAAAATATAGTATGTGATTGTCTCACATATGGCAGCCTGTGCCATGGGTGCCCCCCCCAAGAGTTCATCTACAGGATGTAACTGACCAGGAGATCTCTGTAATGTAATTAACTTCCTTGAGAAATTGCATTTTATGTCATTTTTATGACCTGTTGCTGCCTCTGAAGTTGGGAAGCTAAATATGCATTTCATTATAGGACAGTACATAACTTAACTGATTCCTGTTGGCTATAGTCACACCTAAGTGACGTATGGCAGAATTGTACAAACCTTTGATGTTCCTTGGGAAAATAAGAAACCATCCACCATTTCAAAAGAAAGGCTTGATTAAAGAATGTCATAATTTGGGAAATTAGTTTTTGCTGAAGTCACATTATTTAAAATATCTCCTGACAGGAAATCATGTTTGTATTTTTTTAGTCCTAAAAGGAGGCGCTAGATGACTCATAGAAGGGGTGTGGAGACAGAGAGTTTTAAACTGAATACTGTTTCTGAACTGTGTTGATATATACCATCTTGGGACTGTGGAAAGACACAGCTCTGATAAGCACTTAGAGGTAATACATTAGATAGAAAAGTATCTAACTATGTTGGTAGGAGTTTGTTTGTGGTTTTCTTTGTTTTCTTTTAAGTGATTGCATGCTTTTTGATATAGTGTTCTGTGTTTACATTTTACATATTTTTATCTGTTTTAGTAAACCTTTTATTTAAAAGACTGTCTGGGTGTCTGCAAGTTCTCTTTTTGCATGTGATGTATGCGTGGTTTAAGTTTCACAGCTGTGCTGGAGAGCTTGATGGTGTTACTAAACTCGGAAAAGGTAAGTGTATACCTAAGATCTTTTACAGAGTTTTAAGGGTTCATTTTGGATACCTGGTTAGGTGCCCTTAGGCAAAAGATATATTGCATCCCCATGAAGAGAATATTATCTGAGCCTGTACATTTGGGTATGCTAGCATAAGGTTCACAGTTTGAATCCCCCAGAACTTGAGACTAAAGGTGATTCAGACCCAAAAGCAGACAGGAGGGTTACCCTGTCTGTTACCTGTTCACAGTACTGTGCTCAGAGGTTGGCACTGTGGGAGCTGAGGGCCTGACCTGCTGAGTGCGTTTGTAACAGATGTGGTTAGCAGCGGTGTGATAAATTTGGTAACACAAGCTTTAACTGTTCAGTGTGTCCGCTTAATACTGTACAGCTCACTTGCAAAATAAGGCAGTGATTTATTTTTTAAAAAAGGAAACAGAACTATATCATTTTGCTTACAGTCAAGTTCCTACCTGTTTTATTTTTTTTTCTAAAGTTCAAGATAGAGTAGCCATAGTTAGGGAAGAAGCTGGCTTCCAACTACAGCGGGTACACTGCAGACTACTTGAGGCAGTTGTGCCAGGACAGAGGAATCCTGGATGAGGCGAGAGCCACCAAGCAGAACGTCATGGATGCCCTGATGGCAGCAGATGCCCAGAGTGTCGAGTCACAGACTGTGACTGTAAAGGACCAAACCTTGGGTTTGGAGGGGCTAGCCACCAGTGCAGTGTCCAGATCCGGTGAGGAAGGCAGCAGGGCCAGTGCAAGTGAAGGGCCACAGCAGCAGGGGAGGGTCACCAGCATTCAGGAGCCAGAAGCATTCAGGCTGCAGATTGAGTTGTGCAGAATGGAGCTGGAGTTCCAGAGGGAGGCTGAGTGGGAACAGCGAGAAGCAGAGTGAGAACGGTGAGAAGCGGAGTGAGAACATAGAGAAGTGGAGCGCAGAGGAGAAGAGGGAGCGAGAACAATGAGAAGCTGACTGTGAACAGCCAGAGGTGGACTGAGAGGAGTGAGAGCGCCAGAGGCAACATGAACTGGAGAAGCTATGACTCCAACCACCAGCACCAGAGCAGGTAAATGGCTTGGGTTTAACTGGAACTACAGGATTGGGTTACAAATTAAATTCCAAATTGATAGCTGAATTTAAAGAGAGGGAGGATATAGATACCTTTTTAAATTCCTTTGAAAAAGTTTGTATTCAGGCAAATATTCCTAGAGGGTACTGTAGCTTCCAGCTATCCCCGCTACTTACCGGGAAAGCTTGGGATGCATTGGGTCAAATGGACAATGAGGACAGTAATGATGACAGCAAACTTAAAGCTGCACTTTAAAAAAAGTTTGATTTAACTGTTGAAGCATTCAAAGCTAAATTCCGTAAGTTCAGGAGAAGCCCTGACATGAGCTACGAGGAGCTAGCCATGAAATAACGTCAGTGTTTAAAATGTTGGTGGGAAGGAATTGAAGCAAACTCTGTAGATAAAATTTAAAATGTTGTATTGTTAGAACAGTTTTTTGGGGAATGCCCAACAGAGCTGAAAACCTGGCTGGAGGACCGAGATCCCAAAACAGTGCAAGAGGCAGCTGCACTCTCGGACCGCTATGCCAAGAACAGACCTGCTCTGAGAGTGAATGGGGTGGGCGTGACAGTACAGAAAGGGAAAAGTGCACCTTCAGAGCAACTAAAACCCTCACTGCCTCCACTGAAACCAGTTAGCCCCAGGTTTCAAAGAAAAGATTTCTCTGAGAAAAGAAATGAATGTTGGGTTTGTAAAGAAACTGGGCATATTGCCAGACAGTGTCCCAAAAGGATGAGCAATATGCAGAATGGGGCTAGGAAAGAAGAGGTCTGTTTGTGTGTCCCTGGAAGCATGCCAGTGAACATGAGGGAACACATGCACCCAGTCATGGTGAATGATGTACAGACACAAAGGTTAAGGGACACAGGGGCATACCTGACATTGATAAAAGGGGATCTGGTAGAGCCTGGCCAGCTTATACCTAAAGAATTTGTAACTGTACAAGACTTCACTGGTGAGGAGAAAACATTGCCACTTGCTAGTGTTCTCCTAGACTGGGGTGAAACAGGGGGAACTGTGCAACAGGTGGCTGTAGCCAAAACTTTAGCAGTTGACATCATCCTTGGCAACAATCTCAAATGGGAATGTGTGTGCAGTTACCCCTAGCCAAGTGGGAAGGGGAAATTGTAGTTCTCTGGACCCCACAGAAGCCAGTGTGGAAATCGCTGGGAGGCTGGTTCCCCAGCCTGTGTCTCCTGATATGGAGACTAATGAAAAGGGGGTAGAAATTGCCCCAGTAGCAGTTAACCACACAGCTATGGAGGGTTACTCCAAAGAAGGAGGGGTGACCCATTGTCAGAGGGTTAGGGATGACAGTGATCCTGAGTGCCCTGATGCTAGTGCTAGGGACCCTAGTTTAGAGACTGAAGGGGACCTGTCCCATGCCTTGGGAATGTGTACGGAGTTTGCAGCTGCTCAGAAAAGTGACCCTAGTCTAAAGAAGCTGAGGGCTTGGGCAGACTCTGATGAAGCACAGGGAGGTGATGGTAAACATAAGGTTTATTGGGAAAATGGACTGATGTATACTCAGGATGTGAAGACAGAGGAAGTGGTGATAGGTAGGCAGCTTGTTGTTCCCCAGGGGTATCATGAGCAGTTGTTCAAGATTGCACACAATATTCCCTTGTCTGGTCATAAGAAAACAACAGCCTGAAGTACAGGTTGTGACGCATGGCCAGCTGGTTATGATTGTTCTATGATATTTGTAATATAAAAATATAGTATGTGATTGTCTCACATAATGCAGCCTGTGCCATGGGTGCCCCCCACCCAGGTTTCATCTACAAGATATAACTGACCAAGAGATCTCTGTAATGTAATTAGCTTTCTTGAGAAATTGCATTTTATGACATTTTTATGACTTGTTGCTGCCTCTGAAGTTGGGAAGCTAAATATGCATTTATTACAGGACAGGACATAACTTAGCTTATTCCTGTTGGCTATATTAGCACCTATGTGACGTATGGCAGAGTTGTAAAAACCTTTGATGTTCCTTGGGAAAATAAGAAACCAGCCACCATTTCAAAGGAAAGGCTTGATTAAAGACTGTCATAATTTGGGAAATTAGTTTTTGCTGCAGTCACATTATTTAAAATATCTCCTGACAGGAAATCATGTTTGTATTTTTTTAGTCCTAAAAGGAGGCGCTAGATGACTCATAGAAGAGGTGTGGAGACACAGAGTTTTAAACTGAATACTGTGTCTGAACTGTGTTGATATATACCATCTTGGGACTGTGAAAAGACACAGCTCTGATAAGCTCTTAGAGGTAATACATTTGATAGAAAAGTATCTCACTGTATGTTGGTAGGAGTTTGTCTGTACTTTTCTTTTTCTTTTAAGTGATTGTATGCTTCTTGATATAGTGTTCTGTGTTTACATTTTACATATTTTTACCCATTTTAGTAAACCTTTTATTTAAAATACTGCCTGGGTGTCTGCACGTTCTCTTTTTGCATGTGATGTATACATGGTTTAAGTTTAACAGCTGTTCTGGAGAGCTTGATGGTGTTACTAAACTGGAAAAAGGTAAGAATATACCTAAGGTCTTTTATAGAGTTTTAAGGGTTCATTTTGGACACCTGGTTGGGTACCCTTAGGTGAAAGATATATTGCATCCCCTCGAAGAGAATATTTTCTGAGCCTGTACATTTGGGTACATTAGCATAAGGTTCCCAGTTTGAATCCTCCCAGAACTTGAGACTAAAGGTGATTTGGACCCAAAAGCAGACAGGAGGGTTAACCTGTCTGTTACCTGTTCACATTACTGTACTCGGAGGTTGGCACTGTGGGAGCAGAGGGCCTGACCTGCTGAGTGTGTTTGTGACACAGGTCAGTTGGGGCATTATCGGGTTGGGGGAGGAACACTGGACTTTGTTGAACCATATATATTTTGCCATCTTCTGATGCTGTCCCTAACTCACTAGAAAACAGTAGGGAAATACAAGGTAGCCAGTAGGGGTGTTTATGCCCCAAATAGCATGAATAATGTAGTTCTGAGTACTTGGTACCAAATATTGAATAATTTAAACTTTTTCTGATATTCATATTCAGACCCTGAAATCATTAAAATAAATCTAAAAAAAACTCTATCCCTCCCCAAGTGGCCGGGGCTAGTCCCTTGCCCATTCCTTCCCAGCCCCAGACATCTTCTGCCTTCTATCCCATCTTTCCATACTTTTAGTAAACTGTTGGCCAGATTCTGGCACTGTGCCAGGAGCCAACACTATCTTTAACAATCTCTCTCTGGCTCCCTAATCTGACACCACCACTCCCCAAAGATTAATTATTTTATTGTTTAACCCCTCTCCTGACTCCTGATCTACATTTAGGGGGCTATCTGCCTATCATCATCAATGACATGCACTGCTCCGCCCCTCCCTACAGGGTACTCACCTAATTGCGCGTTCATTCTTGTATATTTTGTAACCAAAAATGGTCAACAGATCTACCTGGTCTGTATGTGAACTGTTTTATACTCTGTAACTAAATCCGGGTCACCCCTGAAAAAGGGACCTTCGGGGCTCAGTGGGCCTACCCGGTTATTTAAATTGAATAAATAAATAAATATGATTGACTAATTACTACAGACAGTGGTGCTGGGGGGGGGGCAGGCTATCTGAGATGGTTAGAGATGGTTAGAGATGGTCTCTCAAACTGTGTATTGGGGATCAGAAATTTGGAAGGGGATCTGCTGGCAGTGGCTATGGAGCCAGGTACAATCCCTTCAAAAACTAGATGGACTCAGTTATAAAATTTACTTTGCACAGAAATCAGCTCATGCTGGCATGAGGTATTGGGCAACGAAGCCTAATACCTTATCACATTATGTTGGAAATTCACTTTAATGTTCTTGTTCATCACCTCTCGGGGGCATGTGGCACTCAGCTGCACCTCGTGCTACATTACACCCCCAGGGGGTGATTCACTAGAACATTAACATAACCCCTGGTCGTTTTGGTTCCACCAAGCCGCATCGACAGGAAATTTGACGATCGGCATTGCAGTGATGGCACAATGCCGACAATCAGCACTGTGCTGTCAGTAGAAGAAAGTGTTTTGAAATCACTGGAGAAAGCCGTGTCAGAAATACCTTGGACTATTACAGAGAACTGCTGATTTTGTCACTGTAATGGTCTTCACTGTATTTCCATTGCTGTTTCAATGGTATACGGTCGTATCTTTTTGCTTAAAAGCTGAAGAATGGGCTGGATGGGGCAAAGGTAGTGGCCTAGGAAGTGAAAGGCAGCTCTGGAGACTCAAGGATTTAAAAGTGAAAAAATAAATTTCAAATTAATAACTAACTAAATATTGCTACCTATCTCTTGTAAACTTCTTCAATTCTGATAGTCTCGTATAAACATTCCTTTTCATCACTTATTCACACCTGACCAATCAAGGAAGATAATTATGTTTTTACCATAATTCTCTAGTTCCTACATAAGTCCACTGATGCATTAGATGGCATGTAGAGGACATATAAACATTCTAGCAGTCCAAGGAGATCACTGCACCATACCCAACTGTGCCTTACTCAGAGGTGAGGTAGGCTTGAATTCTAGCTAGAACAATAAACACTGGGAAAAAAGATGAAGGTATGTTAATCATAATAATTTATAAATTGGTTTCAAATTAATGTCCTCTTCATACCAATGAGTTGTAAAGTACTTATGGTGCAATTTTCAATGAGACACCATGTGGAGGTACTGGGTCAGGTGGCCTCCCATTCCCAACCTAGTCATAACATTTACTCCTTCTATGGCAGGCAAAACAGCGGGAGACCATGATTTGCAGCCATCTAAAGAGAGTTCTGTTGTGTTCACATTACTTCACAGGCTACTTACTTAAATCATCAAACAGATGTGAAGCCTTTTCTGTAGGTTACTGATGATTAGCAGACATAACAGGGTGTGGGTTTTTATGTGATAACCCCATGCTACGGTGCTTTTTGTGGCAGAACAGAAGGCATTTACTCTGACTGCAGTCAGCATCTGCAAGTGCAGTTATCACATAAAGACTTGACTGCTGTAAGGCACTATAAGGGCTTACTTTCTGGCCTACTATGCCACCTGCAGCTGGTACAGAATGCGGTAGTGAGACCTCTGGCATCCGTTCAGAGGTCAGGTCATTTCAACTTCTTACTCTGCACCCTGTACTTGCTGCATCTAGGGTGGTGCATTGACTTCAGAGTCCTTTAACTAATATATAAAACCCTGAAAGAGCTGGGCCCCCAATATCTTGGTGTACGTTTGACTTCTCACACCATGCTCGAGACACCAGGTCCATGGGGCAGGGTTTTTCATTGTATTCTTTTTGCTGCCTGGCTTCTCCTAACCCTGTTCAGGGTTCGTCCTGCTCTGGCGACCGACCCCTACATGCTCGGGGCTGACCCACCCTGAATGGGGCTGCCAGTGGTGGAATTAGGTGGCTAGAGGGGTCGGCACCGAAGCCAGCTCATTAGCGGGGAGCCAGCATAGGTTTTTCTTGGTTTTTCCAGGGGTGGGGATGTGCAGTGATGACCAGCGTCCACCCCGCCTCCTTTTATGTTCAGGCACTGGATCGCATTACGGTAGCCCTAGCCTCTGCTTGGGGTCCCCGTTGCACCAGACACACAGCCCCCCTCCCCCTGGATCAGGACAACAGTCCTACAATGCTCAATCCTGCTCCCCCTGGCTGGCCTCTGACCCGCCGCAGATCATGAGGCAGGTTTTAAAGGGTACCCTTGTAGATTAAAGTCTGCTGGCAGCTGTTTTTTTGTCGTGACTGCCCCCACCCTTTAGAATACACCAACATATGATGTCCATACTGCACCATCTTTGTATGTTTTCAAAGTTTATCTAAAGCAATATTTGTTTGTTTTTTACATAGTGTTATGCTAAGTACTGTATGTATATTCTGTATTTCAACCTGTATTCTGTTGAAGGGCAGTGGGTCCTGATACATGGATATATAGATAATATTGACAGGAAGAGGCCCGTAGGCCCATCTAGCCTGCCCACCCTACCTAACTACTCTGCGTTGGCCGTAGTACTCCCCTTTGTTTCTGCTACCCATTTTCTAACTAATTCCATATGCTTCTCTCATCCCTGTTTGCAGCTGCTCACTAATTCAGCCTGTACCACTTCCTATGGCAGCTTGTTCAACTTGTCCACCACTCTTTCAGTGAAAAAGTGCTTGCAGATGTCCCTTTTAAATCTTTCCCAACAAGTTTCAGTGTGCCTCCCCTTATCCCTGTATTTGAGTTCAAGGAGAAAAGCACCATGCATCCACCCTATTTATCCTATGCAAAAAGGTACTTGTGTGTTTGGATTATGTCACTTCTCTTTCTCCTTTTTTTCAAAGATGTATATGTTTAAGTCCTTCAGTTTCCATTCATATGTCTTGCCTCCTAGTCCATGGATCGTCTTGGTTGCCTGTGCCAAACTGCTTCCGTCTTGTTGCAGTCTTTCCTCAGGTGTGGACACAAATACATTGCACAGTATTCCAGATGTGGTCACAGCAGTGACCTGTACAATGGGAGGATCACTTCCCGGCTTCTACTGCTTCTCTACCTCCCTTGGCATCCCTAGAGCAGTGTGCTGTTTTCAGACTCTCCGATATCTGGACCCCAAGGTGCTTTTCTTCTGTGGTGCTGTCCATAGGGGAGCCTGTTTGCATGGTTGTTCTGTGAGGTTATCTTCATCATTCTGGCACTCTGTGCAGTGAATATAATTGATTTGGTCACTAGTTTCAGTGAGCATCATTCTTTTTAGTGTGTATTGCTACCTGTATTCTTGCTAGTACTGCTTTCTTTGGAAAGTGCTCTGACCTTTGACAGGATCCTCTATAAATAAACACACTACTGTAGCCCACACCCTGGAGTGTCTTGTTGGGTAAAGACCTTTGACCAATCAGGTTACAGAATTTTTAGATTTATTATGTAATTATCTCTAAATACATGGCTTCAGAATCTTTCGGGCCAATCAGGATGCAGAACATTCCCTACTCATTTTATTTTATTGACTTTGTCTTTATTTTTGGAATTCAATTTTCTAGCTGGCTCACTGTGGAATATGCACTGGTAGAAGTCCCTGCACAAAAGCGCATTTAGTGTGCCACAAAACCACCACAAATCCCTCCTCAACCTAACCAATATTTTAACTGCAGCCCCAGTTCCATGGACAACATTGGCAGATCTGTGTTTTAAGTTCTGTACCCTGAATGCATGGAACAACCTCCCCAGCTCATTGAAACATTGTCCACTCTTAGTGCTTGCTGTAACCTAGTCTTCACCCAACTCAGTGAGGGATATCCATGTTTCAACAGTGATCATCACACAGTGTGGTTCAGCATGAATACAGTGGCAGAGTCAAGCCACACAAAAGTGAGGGTCCTAGATTTCAGGAGGGCGGACTTTACTAGGATGGGGATATGTCTCAAGCATGCCCTGGCAGGGAGGGGCAAATGGGAGGGGGGAGGTGGAAGAGCAGTGGGCCCATCTGAAAGGAGCCATAGCGGGGGTGACAAACCTTTGCATTAGGGTAAGTAAATAAAGGCACAAGAAAGAGAAAGCCACTATGGTTCTCAAAGGAAGTGGCTGGGATGGTAAGGGCAAAAAAGCTGGCTTTCAGGAAATACAAGGAAACACAGCAGGAGGAGGACAAGGTAGTGTACCTGGATAAACAGAGGGAGGGAGGCAGGGAAGGCAGTCAGGAGAGCAAAGGCACAAAACAGAGGAAAAAGTAGCACAGGAGGTAAAAAAGAGGGCAAGACTGTTTATAGGTACATTAGTGAAAGGAGAAAAAACGGGTGGGATAGTAAGGCTAAAAGGGGAAGAAGGGGAGTATGTGGAAGGGGACCTGGAAAAAGCATCAATACTGAGAAACCTTTTTTTCTGTATTCATGGAAGAAGGAGAAGGTGAGGGTCCACAGTTAGGCAACATGAACAAGTATGGGAGGGAGATGGACACCGGTCCATTTACGGAAGAGAGAATCCTAAAAGAACTCACAAAACTGAAAGTGGACAAGGCAATGGAACCAGATGGGATACATCCTAGAATATTAAGGGAACTACGGGAGGTGTTGGCAGCACCACTGGAAGCCCTGTGCAATGAATCACTCGATATGGGAGTAATTTCAGAGGACTGGAGGAGGGCAGACGTAGTCCCTATTCACAAAAGTGGGAGTAGGGAGGAGGCTGGGAACTATAGACCAGTCAGCCTCATCTCAATAGTGGGGAAAATTATGGAATCACTTCTTAAAGAAAGGACTGTGGAACACCTTGAATCCAGCAGAGCACAGGATCCAAGATAGCATGGATTCCCAGTGGGAAGGTAATGTCAAACAAATCTAATTGATTTCTTTGACTAGGTGACTAGGGTTGTGGATTGGGGGTGGGGGGGAGTGGTGGATGTGGCTTACCTGGATTTCAGGAAGGCTTTCGATTCTGTTCCATAAAGAAGACTGGTGAACAAGCTGGGCTGCCTGGGAGTGGGTCACAAGGTAGTAAACTGGATTAGGAACTGGCTGAGTGATAGAAGACAGAGGGTCATGGTAAATGGAGCTCAATCTGAGGAACGGAGGGTGACCAGTGGTGTGCCACAGGGATCAGTCCTGTTTAATGTCTTCATAACTGACATTGCAGGGGGGCTGGAAGGGAAGGTGTGCCTCTTTGCGGATGACACTAAGATCTACAAAGGGTGAACACTCTGGGAGGGTGGGAAAAATGAGAAGGGATCTAGGTAAACTGGAGGAATGGTCTAGAGTGTGGCAGCTGAGATTCAAGGTGAAAAAGTGCAAAATCATGTATTTGGGATGCAAGAAGCCAGGGGAGAGCCGCCCGGTGACGCTGAGGGTTGAGTCGGTGGATGCCGCACCTTGCGCTGCACAGGTGACCCGAGTTGGAGTGAGCTCGGGAGCCGGGGGTTGGCAGGGGATGGTAGAGGATTGAGCGTCTTCGGGTGGCTCTCCTCTCTGGGTGGGTGGGTGAGGGATAGCCCAGTGCACCAGCGGTTCCCGGTGGAGATCGGGAGCACTGCAGTGCACAGGCTGCTCATTACACAGCGTGACTGACATTAGCAGGGTTACCGTATGCCATTGTGTCAGACGTGCCCACACATGGGGGGGCAGGGGGGTCCGAAAAAGAGAAAAACCCGGTCTCGAGGAACAGGCGACAGCACCTGTCCCCCATGCCCTCTGCCGGGCTTACCCAGACTGGCCTTCCAAGCTCCTCCTGCCCTGCCCTCACCCGCAGCCAGAAATTGCCTTGTGAGAGCGCCCATGAGGAGAAGGGTGACCCACCCCGGATGGGTTAAACTGGGGGTGCTGGCAGTGGGGGAGTGGAGGAGAGAGGAGATACAGCTGTGGGAACATCAGGTGGGCAGGACAAGGACAAGGATGCCCGAGAGAAGGTTCCTTGGGCCATGACCGGAGGGAAAAAAAGTTGACAAAAAAAAAAAAAAAGAACTCAGGGGAGGATTACATGATGGGGGGAGGAGATACTGATGGTCACCAAACAGGAAAGGGATTTAGGGGTAATCATATCTGATGACCTGAAGGTAGCCAAACAATGTGCCACGGCTATGTGGAGAGCCAGTGGGATGCTGGGGTGCATAATGAGAACTTACGGGGGGAGATGGGCTAGGAATGAGGAAGGGGGGAGGTCACAGACATTGAGATTCCTGTCAGTAGGGTGAGGGAAGCCCTTAAGTCCCTGAAAACAGATAAGGCACCGGGTCTGGACGGCCTTCATCCCAGGGTGCTAAAGGAGCTGGCAGATGTCCTTGCTGCACCTCTGGTGGCTCTTTTTAATTCCTCCCTTCAGATGTGGTGAGTGCCTCAGGATTGGAGGATAGCTCATGTTATGCCTATCCACAAAAGCAGCTCATGGGAGGAGTAGGGTAACTAAGGGCCTGTTAGCCTGACGTCGGTGGTAGGCAAGATGATGGAGGCCATCTTGAAGGAGAGGCTGGAGGTGTTTCTGGAGACATGGGACTATCTGGATGATTACCAACATGGCTTTGTTCAGGGCAGATCATGTCTGACTAACCTTGTGGAGTTCTACAATTGGGTGACAAAGGTGCTGGACCAGGACAGGCCAGTGGATGTCCTCTTTCTAGACTTCAGCAAGGCGTTTGATTCGGTGCTACACCCTGGGTTGCTGAACAAGCTGGGGGGAATGGGGTGGGGGAAAGGATGGCACGATGAATAGGAAACTGGCCAACTGGATGGTTTCAGAGGGTAGTGGTCTGGGGGAGGTATCATCTCCTAGGAGGGTCATTAGTGGAGTCCCATAAGAGTTAGTGCTGGGTCCACTCCTGTTTAATGCTTACATCTCGGACTTCAGGGATGGTATCAAGAGCGAGATGAGCCTCTTTGTCAATGACTTGCAGCTGGGGGCAGTGGTGGATGGGGAGGAGGGTAGAAGTGCCCTACAGGGGGACCTGGAGACTCTGGAGAAGTGGTCACACTCCTGGAAACTGTGGTTTAATGCCAGAAAATGCAGTGTTCTCCACTTGGGGCTTTGGAACCCAGCTCATGAGTACTTTTTGGGTGGGGAGAAACTGCAGGTTTCAGGAGGGGAAAAGGATCTTGGGGTAGTTGTGGATGTCAAAATGAATAACTCTGAGCAGTGTAGGAGGGCTGCAGCTAAAGCAAATAAAATGCTCAGGTGCAACACCAGGGGGATATCCTTGAGGAGATGGGAGGTGCTTCTTCCTCTGTATAACTGCTTGGTTAGACCACACCTAGAGTATGAGTACTGCAAGCAGTTTTGGCACCCGTACTTGAAAAAGGACATTACACTTCTGGAGAGGGTCCAGAGGTGGGCAACCAGGATGATACAGGGTCCGGTGGAAAGATCCTGTAAGGAGAGACTTGAGGAGCTCAACTTGGACTCGCTGGAGGAGAGGAGGGACAGAGGGGTTATGATTGAGGTCTTCAAATATTTAAAGGTAGTAAACAGAGTCAGCCTAAATAGGGTGTTCCAGCTGAGGGAGGAAGGGGCCACCAGGGGGCACTCCATGAGGCTGGTTGACAGGAGGCTCAGGGGGAGACTAGGAGATGCTACTTTACCGAGAGGGTGGTGGACCCTTGGAACTCACTGCCTGCGGAACTGGTGGCATTAGTACAGTGAAGGGATTCAAAAGGGGCTGGGATAGGTATAAGGGGAAGGTAAAACTGAGTAATGCCAGATCTGGAGGTGTAACTCTGATGGGGAGATGAGGTCAGGGGAATTTACGGGGGAGGCGGGGAGGGCAGCAGTGGTGTCCTGAGCAGGTGCTGATTTTCGTGCAGTCTCGATAGACCATTAGACCTACTCTGCTGGCATCTTATTATGTTAGTATGTATTACCAGTAGAAGAAAGGAGGTGGTGATGCCACAGTACAGATCATTGGTGAGGCCTCATTTGAAATACTGTGCCCAGTTCTGGAGGCCGCATCTCCATAAGGACATAGACAGGGTGGAGGAAGTTCAAAGAAGAGAAACAAAGATGGTGCAGGGCCTACACCAAAAGTCATATGAGGAGAGACTAGGAGACCTCAATATGTATAACCTGGAGGAGAGACAGGGGAGATATGATAGAAATCTACAAATATCGAAATGGCATAAATAGGGTACCAGAGGGTAGCATTTTCAGAGAAGAAGATGTTCAGGAATGAGGGGGCATGACATGAGGTTGGAAGGGGGTAAGCTAAGGGGCATGAGGAAATATTTCTTCATGGAAAGGGTGGTAGATGCATGGAATAGACTCCAACGAAGGTGTTGGGGGCAAACACAGTGGGGGAATTCAAACATGCATGGGACAGGCATAGGGGAACCCTAGAAATAGGAATGAGGACACAAAGCTGGAGATCAAGTAGAGTCTGCAGCTTTTACAGTAAATAGGGAAAATGGGCAAACTGGATCGGCCTAGCAGTCCTTATCTGCCATCAGTTTCTATGGGTATGCATCTTTCTTTGTGTGTTTGCCACCAATGAGTGTTTTCTGATGTCCGACTGCATTTTGTGATACTGGTGAACATTCCTTTCATGCTGTTTTGCCATGCAGTAGGGGAATGCCTGGCATGTTATTGAGCTGGGTTAGTTGCCTAAGCCCAAGATAACAGGAGCAGAAGCCAGCAGGAATGGATTGAGCATCCATTTCGATGCTGTCCTCCTTGGGGGGTGGGGGTGTGTGTGGCATGTCCCACTACTTGCCTGCCTCTTGGTGTTGGTTGGAGGTAGCATGGAGGATTCTTCAAGAAAGAGAAAGGTGGATGTCAGGGATGGCTGGTGCTCAGAGCTGCCATTACAGAACTAGTACCCCAAGAGTGGGTGGGAGTGGGAGGAGCAGTGAGAAAATGTGGGCAGAACTGGGTTAGCAAAGTAGCAACCACCACAATGTCTAAAGGTAATATGGCATTTCACTCCATCCTGGGGGCCATAGGAGGTTCTCATCCGTTGGTCTGCCTCCCTTCTAAAAGGGGAGTAAATCCTGCAGGTGTATCCCCCAGAGTGAGGCAGATTGCCTTGGGCTCCATGGAATCACAGCTGCTGCTCTGATTGCACTCTGATCCCTTGGATTAATGGGAACCTGGAGTACTAAGGAGGATGCCATTTGGCGCTGACCGTGCCATGGAGGATTGTGTCTCTGGCAGCACTGCCACTGCCATTGATGGAGAGTGCAATTACACGTGGAACCAGTGGTGAGATCCCACGATTGTCACCCCCTCCAAGACTTACTAGAACACTAGTGCAACAACGCACAGTATTGCAGGGGGCACGCAGAGTAATTCATGCAGGATTCCTTAATAACTAAGAACTTGGGGGCCAGATCCCAACTTGAATTGATGAATGCTGCCATCTTTGCCTCATCTGACCCCAGAAGCTAGCCTGCTAACTACGTAGCCTCTACAACATGTAGACAGAGTCAGGAAGGGATCATGGGACTAAGAAGGAACTCATTTTGCCTGGAAGCAAATGTAGTGATCAGCAATCAAGAACTAGCTAGATGGATCCCCCCAGTGGCTAACAAACGATCTCAACCAGTGAGAGGACTGAATCCAACGGAGAACAGCAGGAGCTGTTCCAGAGCTTTTTCAGTCTGCGCAAGAGACAGCTTGGAGGCATACCTTCTGCTAGACTATGCCCATGTCTGGAGGCCTGCTTGAGGCTTCCAAAGCCATGAACCAGGAGGCATCTGCTAGGCAGGAACAGACACACAACAAGAGAAGATTGCAAAATGCAGGGAGAAAGAGAGAAACACTGAAGTACCATTGTAGGAATCAGTCCATATGGGGAAGCCATCCTGCAGCTGAACCCTCAATGAACTACTGCAAGACTTCTCCCGAACGAGGCTGAAGGGATTAACTTTGTGACAAAGCCTGAGAGACCTGGAGCACCCCACACAGCACCACAGCCAGCTGACTGCCTGCAGTGATGGAGTTGCCTGGGATTACACTGCCAGGGAAGAGAGCTTCACACGGCTATTCACCTGATCACCTAGAGAGAGCTATTGGAGGTGGGCCAGTGCTGCATACAAAAGCTGGTATATCCAGACAGGACTACACCAGGGGATGAAGGCTGCATGATCTAGAACATACATCTGAGATAGACATCTAACTGGAGGAGAGAAGTATAGCTATGCTGTTCTACCTGCCTTGGACCTTGTGGAGGCAGTATAGCGCAGTGGGTTAAGGCTCTGAGCTGCAGATCTGGAGACCTGGGTTTGAATCCCACAGCCGCCTAGGTGCATACTGTGTGATTCTGAGCAAGTGACTTAACTTCCTCGTTCTCCCAGGTCACATCTGGAAATAACAACAATAAAAATCAAAAGAGACCTGGAAGTAATTATATCAGATGACCTAAAGGTGGGCAAGCAATGTGAGAAGGCAGTAAGGAGGGCTGGGGGTATACTGGAATGCATAGGGAGAGGCATCAACAGTAGAATGCAAGAAGTTGTTATCCCTCTGTACAGACAGTTGGTGAGACTCCATCTAGAGTACTGCATGCAATTCTGGAGACCCCATCTCTGCAAAGACATAGACAGAGTAGAGGCTGTTCAGAGGAGGGCAACCAAAAGGGTGCAGGGTCTGCACCAGAAGACATACGAGGAGAGACTAAAGCAGCTTAATATGTATACCCTTGAGGAAAGGAGGGAGAGGGGGCACTTGATAGAAACTTTCAAGTATCTCAAGGGAATTAACAAAGTACAAGAGGGTAGTATCTTTCAGAAAAAAAGATGTGCAAGAACAAGGGGACACTATTTGAAGATAGAGGGGGAACAGCTCAGAAGCAATGTTAGAAAGTATTTTTTCACAGAGAGGGTTGTGGATGCATGGAACAGCCTTCCTGATGAGGCTGTGGAGTCAGAAACAGTGGGAGAATTCAAGAATGCATAGGACAGACATAAGGCAATTCTAGTGGGGGGTAGGAGGAAGTAAGCTGTTGATTAACAAGAATCTGCAGCTTATCCATCAGGTAGGGAAATGGGCAGACTGGGTGGGCCAAGCGGTCGTTATCTGCTGTCAAATTCTATGTTTCTATGTTTCTAAGCTTTGGCTTAGTGTGCTACTCTTGGTTAAACAATGGTCCCTTCCCTTCCCTTCCCCTACCTGAGTAATTGAGAAACTGACAAGAGAGCGATAATCAGAGCTGGGTAGGAGCCAGTGTCGGGAAGTCAGCCAGACAGAGGAACTGAGAGTACAGTACCTGTAAGGGCCTTATTTACTAGGGGGTCCTTAGAAATGTTGTTATAAGAAGAATTGATTTTTTAAGGGTAGATTCATTATGTCATGTTATGGAAATGTTTGGAGTTATTTAAAGCAGTAATTTTTTCTTTTTTGTATTTGGCACTGTTTAATGTAGCAGACTTAGAAATTTAATTTATTAGATTTGAATATGATTATCTTAGATGGTGCTGCTTTATTTTGAACTCTAAACTTAATTTTTTTTATTTTTTGATTCAAAATGTTAGTTTATTTTACAAATATTTGATTTTTGATTTAACATTATATTTTTTTCAAGGGTGAGGGGTTCTTTAACTAATGCTTTCTCTTTAAATGTTTTTTCTCCATGTGCTTTAAACTTAATTGATCAAGGTGTTAATTAAATGTTGTATTTAAGGGATGTTTTCCTCGACTAGCATTACCCCTTGATGAAGACTTGTTAGAGTCGAAGCGCTGGGTGTTTAGTCGACGTTTGAGCTACCGCTGTCTGTGATCTTTATATACACAGTAAATTCATTTTATATGAAACTTGTTGGTGCTGCTTCATTTGTGTTCTTTGTAATGCTTGGTAGACTGCGATAGCTATTATGGCTGAAGTGTATGCTTCCATTAACCATTTTCCTTTCCCAGACCCTTTGTAAATAAATTCCTGCTGCTGTTGCTTTATTTACATCTGGGTAGCTGCCTGATTATTTACTTAACATGGGAAGGTTAACTGCACTGCGTTGTGTGGGGGTGGGGTGAGCTGTACCAGTGGGGACTGAAGTGGGTTGTTATTGCTTCCCAGGTGGTAGTACATGTTATTCTAGTTAGCACCCTTTGCAAAGTGTGAGAGGCCTTTCGGCATCATGCAATTCTGCTTAAAGTTGAACCAGCATAACATTCTGTGGTGATTTGCATATGCAGCCCATGATACTTTGCATTGTGTGGGCATGTGTGATTTTGTATTTTGTTGAAACTTGGCTTCTCAGCCCAATGCCCTTTGGGGTAACCCTTGCCTCAGTGTTTGCACACAGAGGTTCTTTGTCTTTTAAATAGCGTGTTATTCTAGGCCACTTATTTTCCCTAGCTGGAGGCATCATGCATAACAACTAGGTAATGAGACCCCACAGGAGTTATTGACCCAAGTCCCTTAACCTTATTCAGGCTCTTAAGGTAAGGGTGTGTGTGTCCACCATCCTCTATGGTACCCAATGTTTTGAAGCATGCATAATAAGGGCATACTTCACCTGGGAAGTTTGCCAAGCATTGCTATTGGTCATGGAAAGGTAAGAGGCCCAGATTAATGTTGTTAGTCAACTGTGGTTCAGGTGTAGATGAGCAAACACACAGGAGCAGAAACCCTGACCACATTTTACACAGTGAAATATATTTCTGCAGTAATAATAAATAAAAAAATACAATAGCAGCATCTCTGTTTTACATGTATTACCTTATTTGTATCATGATATGAGTGTCTATCTACTACAGTGGTGCCCAGTGTCAAGCTCTATCGTGACAAAATAATCCTGATACTGCTGTCACAGTATCCTCAAATGCAACTAGCTGCAGTTCTTAGTGTCATGGTTTTAAATACCGTAAATATACATTACCATATGCAGGGTTGTTAAAGAGTCAGCAGGTGGTGTTGTACAGAAACAGTGCTGTGCACATATGTGCTCCACCAGCCCTTTAGCCTCTGAACTCTAGTAGTCAGCCGGTACGTTGCATAAAGACTGCAAGAGCAAAATAATGACCATGTCTATTCTTGATGGGTCTTCACTCAGGATGCTGTTTGACATGACTAAACAAGAGGGGCCCTGATACTGGGCACCACTGTACTTTATTGCACTGTTGCTTGGTTATATTTTCTGAATGCTGCACCCCTAGGAAAGACACTCCTTTAGATTACAGTATTCTCCCCCCCCCAGTGATAAAGATGGCTCAGTGCTGATACTGATCAGATATGGTAGTTGTTAATTCATTGCTTAGAAGAATATTTGTTAACACTATGCATGCTTTTAAATTCACCAGTCGCATCTTTTTAAATTAAATATCAAATATGACTGTATGTTACTCAGTGTTGCTGTTGCTGTACCCTAATATTATTTGCATTTTTATTATCTTGACATTAAACCTTTGCAAATGGGCACTTGTGCTTAAAGGTACTTTCTGAATGAATTAATAAAATCAGTTATTAACCGGGGAAGCCCTGTCATATGCAAAAGCATCTTGTTTCCATGGGTACCCAGGAATGTAGGCAGCAATTAACTGTTTGCACTTTTGCACTTGATTAAGAAAAGATTGGTAAGTGTGCTCAAAGGAAGCATCATACACCACACCTCTGCACAGATAAGAATGGATTAACTCATGACAGAGCATGACTTTACTGAGCATTAATCCACACCTGGGGGTTGTGAGGCATGAAGCCGCAGGTCGTGTGACTACAACCACCCAGGCATGGATTAATGCTCAGTAAAGTCATGCTTTGGAGTAGGTTAATCCACTTATAAAATGGGCAACTTCATTTTAGAGGTTTATCTAAGCAAGCAATAATACCCGACAGGGTGGGTGGCATTGGGCAATACCTGACCACCCAGGGGTGTAATGAGGCCTGATGCCACAGGTGGAGGGCTTTATAGCCCCTGGAAGGTCTGGTATTTGCCCATACCACCAACCCTAGAGGGTATTATTGCACTTAGAAAATGGGCAACTCTATCAAATAATGTTTTTAAACAATACTTCTGATTTTTAACTGTTAAAACTCTTAGCTGTTTGCTTAGTTTGTAATAAAATAGTTCCTCCGCCTGCATTGGAATGGTGTTTTTTTTTTTTTTGCAGCTGATTGTCATGTTTACCCCCCCCACACACACACAGATACACAAAGGTTCAATTACATTGATTTTGTTTTTGTTTTTTAAATATTCATTTGTTTACTGATTTTAACCTATATTTCATTGCACCATTCATGTATTTATTCATGGGGAGATGTGGCCGAGGAGCGGTGGTGGTGGTTGGGCGAGCTGTGAATAAAAGAAGCAACATTTATTTGTTTATTTGGATCACACCCCTCCCTGATTTACAGAGTGTGGTACTTGTGTGTGGTTGGATTAAAAGAAACAAGCCTGCCCGTGAATGTACCTTTCCTACTGAGTTTGGTTAGTGTTAGTAAAGAAGGCTGCGGTTAACTGAATGAATGAGAAATCGGGCGAGGAGCGGAGGTGATGGCCAGGTGACCATGCTGTGGAGCAGGTAAAATGTATTGGAAATGAGGAGTGGAAATGGCAGGCAGGCTGCCATGACGTGGAGAAGGTGAATGGAAATCGGGTGAGGAGTGGAAATGGCAGGCCAGTGGGGATGCTGTGGTGAACACGAGTAGGGATGAAAGAGCCATCTTTAAAAAAATGTTTTTAAAGTTTTTATTTATCTTCGCCTATGTCCCATGGGTGCCGACCCATCGGGAGCACCTAGGAGTCATCCTCCTGCCTCACTTGCCTGCCCGATACTTACCCTCAGTCCCCTTGGAGCTTATCCCCTCGAGCGGGGTCGAGGTGGGGCAGCAAACACCCCGAAATTCTAATCTTGTCGGATCGGGGTAGTCAGGTAGGCAAGAGCATATTGGAGGCACACTCCAGCGCACCATCCTACCAGCACCCGCAGGCGTTTTTCCTCCACTTAACTTGGAGGAGTGGCACGCACCCTACGCCAAGGCATCACTGCCAGCGTCACCACTCCTTGTCCACCGATGTCTGCTACAATGCTTTCTGTACCCCTGGCCTCCACCAGGAGACAGTCAAGCACTGAGTCTAGACCCCCCTCACTCCCAGGAGAGGAGAGCCGTCCTCCAGACGCTCAATCCTCTACCTCCCCTGCCAACCCCCGACAACTGAGGCTTGCTACCGAACCCGGGTCGCCGACGTGGCACAAGGTGTGACGTCCAGTTCCTCAACCCTCAGCGCCACCAGGCCGGGCAGAAGATCCATATTATTTGTAAAAGGAGGTGGACTGAGGTGGCAGGAAGATGAAAACTTAACCCTGCAAAAAGCAGGTACATTTGTGAACATTTGGTGATGTTTTGCTGCAATTTTATCAAGGATCACAGACGGGACAGGGGCATGGACTGGGGTCAGGGAGGGCTCTGGATAAGTATAATGGGCTGTTTATTGCTGCTTTCAGATGAAGTATTGTAAATTTTGTTTCTTTTTTTTAGTGGCAAAATAGTTGTGGTCATGGTTGTGACATGCGTCTGAGGTAGGACTGCCTCACTATGGGTAATTAAGTGGTTACAGCCAATTAGGAAGCAGGGTGGGCACTAGGATACTTCAGTGGGTGAAGGGACACTGTAGACTGGTACTTTTTATTTCCTGGGCATCTATTGAAAATAAATGTACCCCCTGGCAAGGGTACTAGCCAATCAGATGCCAGGAAATAAAAAGTCCATTTTCTAAATAAATATTTAAAAAAACACTGTTTACATGCATTTGTAATAAAATAGTTCTTCTGTCTAATGTGTTTGTCCTTCTGAGGATGCTAATTGGGGTCTGGAATTTTGTGTATCCTGATTGGCTGAGAGGTACATTTAGCTGTGTCCTTATCAACACATAACCTACCAACCAGAACCTCTTCAGCTGCTCAAGCCTCACCACACAACAGAAATCATGCTGCCAACAACAAATAGCTGTGTGACTGAGCTGCCTGTCTACTCGCCTGGATCCATGACAGGAGTCCAACAGAAATTCTGTCGAACGTCCTGTCAGCGACACCGGCAGGTCGACCGCATTCTGCAGTCAGCTGCGAGTTCGCTATTGATTTCCTTGTTTTCTCCGGGAGGCTTTGACCCCCCCAAACCACCCCCACTTAAAGATTCTCAACTCCAGTCAGAGCTGATTGGGGGGGGTGCATGACCCCCGACAGGCAGCGCTGGGTTCCAGCGGGTCTCCCACCGTGGCTAGGTGCTGTAGTCACTGTGGGGGACCTCACTGGTGAAATGTCACTGCAAGGGGGGTAAACGTACTCACCTCACCCTCCCCCAGAGTAACCCAAGGGCCATTACGGCAGCAAGCTTTTACACTGCAAAACAGCAGCACAGCAAACACGTTTATTCTTTTCTCCCCATTTAAATAAAATAATCTGACCTCTGCTCCTCAACAAAAAGAAACTGGCCCCGATCAGGTGAACTTCGCATCTGCCGCTAAAACATGGCTTTCACATCAAAGCTCATGCTTTGCTCTCTTCAACTCAGCAGATCCAGTCCTGCCACACTGCTCCACCTGCTTTCAGTTAGCTGTTTTTTTTTCTGGTTTGAAACCACAGCTGCCTTCAATACCTATTACAGAGTGTACAGCTGAAACACAATCCAAGTCACGGTAATTATGGTGGCTGGTGAGGGACATGCTCGCTGCCTTTCCTTGCTCTGCGATTACTCCCTAAATAAAAACACACACACACATGCACACACACACACACACACACACACACACACACACACACACACAAAGAAACCAAAAGCATTTTGCAGAGAAGTGTGTGCATGTGATGGGGGGGGGACGCAGACACTCAGAGAAGCCCATAATGGTGGGGTGAGTGGGGGAAGGGGCACAGACACTCCGAGAAGGCCTAAATAAATACAGTGGCCAGTGAAGTCCCCTGCTTTCGCTCCTCTGAGTAACACTATTTCAGCGTTTTCTTACCTAATCAAAAAAAAAAACTCAAAACATAATACTGCTGAGGATTTTGTGTGTGGGAGTAAGAGCTGGGAGGAGGGAATAGACAGACACCATGGCCCCCAAGTTTATTTTGATGATACATGCCCAGTAGAATACAATGACAGGGACTACTTTCAGTGTTTTTCTATAGATGTATTTTTTTTACTCTTCTTATAGTTACACTTTTTATGTGCAATTTTCTTAAACTTTTTTACTGGAGGACCCATTTTATAAGCGCAATAACACACTCTGAGGTGTGGGTTATCTCGTGATAAGAGCATGCCCAGGTGCATAAGGTAGTCGGCGCAAGTGCCTCATGCCTTATAACACACCTGGGTGTGCTCTTATCAGGAGATAACCCACACCTCATCATGTGTTATTGCTTGCTTTTCCACTGGGTGGATTTGTCCTAATGAGGATGCTATAGTAGACCCCGGAGCAGTCGTTAGCAGTTGAAATAGTCAGTTACAATTCAATGCAGTTGCAGTCAGTTGTGACTGCATTCGATTGCAGTCATAAAATAGTGGAGTTGAAATCCACTGCAGTTGACGATTCTGTGACCCATCCAGGTTTGTTTTTTGGTGCACTGCAGTGTGTTTTCTCTTTTTTTTCTTTCCTGGGGGGAGCAGGGGGCCGGGGGGGCCACAAATATCTAACAGTCCTCAACCATCAGCACCAAGCATTACAGCCAATAAAATGCACTCCTGGACGTGAAGCATCCACCAATTAGGAGAGATAGAAGGAGGAGCCAGGTGCTTGAGAGTGTCTGTGACTGGCTGCATGAGGTGGTGGGGAAAGCGTGCCTAGGTAGGAGAGGGGACTGTCAGGAGAGGAGGCATCTGTGTTGGTGTGTGGGCAAAGGAGCGAGCAGCATTTTTCTTCGGGGACAAAGTTTGGCGGTTCGGCCTTTAATTTAAAAATAAGGTAACTGTGTCCACTGTCCTGACATGTCCGGTGCCCGGAGAGAGAGACTAATGTGTGGCTGTGCAGGTCCCAGTCAGTCGTCCAACAAAGCCAGGCAGCAGTTGTGTGAAGGCAGCAAGTCAGTGGTCTAGTTATGATCAGCCCATGTCCCCATTGACTGGGCCCATCGGGCAACTCTCACTCAGTCTCGGTCAGGTCTTCAGAGTCAGCGAGGAGGAAGAGTGGTAGGTGCACTAGTTCCACTGTGCAGAGTGGGGACGTGCATCTGGGTGGGGACCGACTGTGTGGGTTGGGAGGAGGGAGCATACAGCTCTAAAAAAACACTGGCACCACCACCGTGTACAGCAGCAGTGGCAGCCTGAGCCATGGAGCCACCCACTGACGCCGACCGACTCATCACCTGACACCTGACCGAACTGGCAACAGGCTACTGCAGTGAGCAAGGCACTGTCTGGGATATGTATGTATGTAAGGCTCACCAGGGCTGGGCAGTGGGCAGTAGGAAGGAGGAAGATGGTCTCTCACAGACTACTCAGTCTGTCTGTGTGTCTGCTGCATACTGGGCTAGCTTGTCTGGCTGGTTGAGGGCTTGGGGCTATGGGGCCTGGGGGGACCAGAATCTAAAAGCACAGAATTCTCTCTAGGAGCGCAATGCCAAAAATTGAATGGACTTCAGTCTGGTATAGATACATAAGGAGAATCCAGTATATAGTTGGTTAGTGGTCAGGGGAGATGAAATGTCATTGGCTGGGCATAGCTGGTTAGAACTGTTCTGCAGACAGACATACAGATTGTTGCTGTGGACAGTGTAGTTTCAGATGATAATTTTTTTTATGCAGAACCACATATGTCAAACTTGATGGTATTGTAGCTGGGCAGGATTCTGCACAATATATGACAGGCTTTTCTGCCTTTTTATAGGACACATTCCTAAGAGAAAGCACCTTGGGCTATCTTCTTGGGCACCTTATTTTGAAAATAAATTTGGCGTGAGTTTTTTTTAAAACTAGCATGCTTTCTGCTTTACATTTGATGGACAATCATCAGTGGCAAATGAACTAATTTGGTGATCTGACCTAATGCTCACCAGTAAGTGATTGGAAAATATAAGCAGCAGACATAGGTTAGCGGTTAAAGCAAAGGACTGTAAAGCAGAAGACCCTGGTTCATACCCCAGCAGCACCACTGACTCATTGTGTAACCTTAGTAAGTAACCTGACCCTCTTTATACTTTAGTTCTCCAGCAGTAGCATTAAATGGAAGCAAAAGCTTGCTGTAACTCTTTAAAATGGACTACCTCAGGTAAGTATATTCTGACTTATTTATTCAGTATTTGTTTAAAAGTCTCACCAGGAATGACATACTGAGCAGACATGCTCATTTCCAGATGTGTCCTGGGGAAGAGGGGAAATAGGATACACAGCAAGTACATCGGCAAAGTCAAATACAGTGAATAATGAAAACAGAATAAACATACAACAGTAAGAACAAAAATAGGTAATAATACATATATTATAAGCAACAATAATAACAACAAAAGGTCCTAGGATACTAAGAAAACAACAATCAAATTACATAATTAATATAGGGTAGATAGTTAATTGCAGTATGAGCGCATAAGCAAAATGTGTTGAGGGTAAAAATTAAACAGGTATATACAACTACAGGAAGGGGGGAATGGGACCTTGAGGAGGGAGTTGAGGATTTACGGGGAGGCAGCATTAGGGTGTCTTTAAGAATGATTTGTGTGATGCCTGAGCCAGTACACCTGAAGTGCCCCAGTATAGCACCATCTGTTTCTACTGAAACATGCAAATGAGATGCTGCATCTCAGATGGGCTATCCCAGGTACAGGCATAGCAAAGTCTTACCCTCACAACTTTCCCACACAGTATTTACTATAGGTATGACACAAGCCACTGTCAGAGCATAAAATCAGGAGACAAGGACAGATCCATGGGAGCTAGGCCAGTAACAGTATGTTAAAGAGCAATTGACCCAGCACTGATCACTGGGGTACTCAACTTAACACATCCCTCCACTCTAAATATGGTCCATCCACCACCACTCTCTGCTTCCTACCTATCAGCCAATTTACTGTCCACCTCCTGCACACTTGGTGGACTCCATGTTGGGCTACTTTCTTCATGAGTTTTCCATGGGGTACAAATGTCAAAGGCATTGCTATAGTCCAGATAGGCTATATTCACTGCCGGATCCTTCTTTACCTTGCTAGTTACCTCCTCAAAGAAGATAATGGGTTGATTTGGCAGGATCTGGATTTTGCAAAACCATGCTGTGTACCAGACAACAGCCCATTTTCATCCATGTGCTGAACCATCACATCATTTAAGCTTGACTCAGAAACATTTCCAAGCATAGAGGGTAAGGCTCACAGGTCTGTAGTTATGTGGGTTTGGTTTTGCCCCTTTCTTGAATAGTGGGATGATGTTGGTTTTTTCACAGTCCTCTGGCACTCTTCCTGTCCATGAGGACTTCTGAAGGATATCAGCAAGGGGCACAGCCAGAACCCTTTTTTTTAAACTTTCTATTTAAACCCCCTTCTCCACTCCTGCCTTTGAATCCCTCCAGAGCTCCCAAGGCCTACTGGACCTCCTGCACTGCTTACCTAGCCACTGATCCTCCATTTAGCTGTGGTTTTACCCTCCAGGCAGGGATAATATAGGTGAACGTACCCCCTGATATTATGTTGTGCCAGGTGATGTGTCAAAGCAGGGTTGCAGGGTCCAGATGTACTGGAGTTCTTCATCTTGGTGGCTGGGGCCAGGTTTTCCATTTTCCTTTCTTTCACATTGACACTGCATGCCATGTCATCCTTGGGCCTGATACAAGGCACGCTCAGAGCAAGTGACAGCAGTGTCCGCCCCTTCCCTCTGTACTCCAGCCTCACTACCACCTGTAGTCATCGAGATGGCAGTAATTTTATTTATTGGATTCTGTTCAATGAGTAGGCTCACTGAGACAAAAAGTCCCTTTTTCAGGAGCAACTCAGAATGAGTTACATACAGTGCAGCAGGAAATGTACATCACAAACTTACCTACAGTGAAGTCACAAGAACAGAAGTACATTCCTCTCATTGTTGTTACAGCTACAGATGATTCAGCATACTACTTTTCACACTTTAGTAACAAAAGAGTAATATTCTCATGAACAAGTTCAAGCCAAGTGTGTGTACATCACCAAGAGCATGTCGAGGTGACAGTCCATGCAGGTCTCAACAGTACACAGTTACACTGACTATAGTATTGGGATGGAGGATGGTGCCCCCCCCTTCATGGAGGAGGAGAACATCCTCTGGGATGCTCAATCCCCCCCTCACCTTGGTTGGCCCCCGATGATCCAGCATCTCTTCCAAACTAGGGTTGCCGACATTGCAACTGATAGCACTACCACTGTGCCATAGTGCTGGATTAGCCAGAACCTTTTTTGAACACTGCAATTACCCTTGATTGGATACCATTGAAACCATGGGATTCTCACAGATTCAAACCCTCCAGGTACTTAACAACTAATTTTGGCATGATCTGGACTGCTTCCTATTTGGTTTGCACCTTTCCCTGAACTTCCACCCCCAGCTGGCCATGCCCTCTGACTTCCTTGCAGAATACTGGCACAATGTATTCAATGCCCCTACTATTCCCCCCTGCCTTGCTTAATGGCCCCCCCTCAAAATTATCAGTGGCCCACTGTAATTCCTGACTCTACTTCTGAACACATACCAGTGAGATAATGACAGTAAAAAATATAGTGTTGTCAAGGTCACTTTCTTACCAGCATGTGCCTAATCCAGTGGGTTTTATTATGAATATATTCAGTGCCTGGCAATGACTTTTAAAGTTTTGAATAACAATGTATTGGTAATTTATTTACAGCTATGTAAAAAAAGCATTTAGAACCAGTAGTCTTATTCCCAGTTAATAAACTTCTGGTCTCTTGATTTAAATGAATGACTAAAACAGATGTGTCACTGTAGTAGCCAGGATCTAGAAAAGGACTGACTTGGTGGAATACTGTACCTGAATTCTTGCTTCATTGAGTTTTGTAATTTTAGCCAGCTCCTCCCTGCAGTAGATGTCTGGGTAATGATTTTTGCTGAAGGCTGCCTCCAAGTGCTCTAGTTGCTCCTGGCCGAAGGTTGTGCGGTGACGCCTCCTTGCTGGAGATGGGTAATGGACCGGGATATGTCCAGTAGTGCAAAGCAATGGACCACCCACTAGACCAGAGTCTCCAGGAAACTTCTTGTAATTACTGCCAATATCTAGAAAATAATCACATTTCATTTAGTAGCGGGCTCTACCACTTCCCAGACCAACTCCTAATACTCTTCTCTTGGACTTCTGAATGCTACCCCCCTCTCTCTGTATGTATATATATATATATATATATATATGTCACATTCCTACTTTTTTGCTTTAACCTGAACTCTAAATATTGCATAAACATAACCCCAAGGGAGACTGCACCCCTGATTTGTTTTAGGGGTGGTGGTGGGGTTTTAAGGTTGGAAACCCTAAAACCACATTTCTCTACTTTTTTCACTTTAGCTTGAACCCTAAATGTTGCATTAATGCAGTTTTTTTTGCAAAGAATTTCCTTACTTTTGAGACAGTATAATCATATCCTTATTTGCCTGTAGGAGCACAGGGCCTTCTGACCTCTGCACTCCTATCCATCCATACTTCTTGAGATAGTGTAATTGTATCCTTATTTGCTTGTGGAAGTGCAGGGCCCAGAGGGCCCTGCACTCCCATCTCTCCCTAGATGAGTAGAGGGCCCTGCACTTTCATTTGCAACAAAACAGCAACCAAACTGTCAGCATAGCCTTCTTATTACTCCATCTCATGAAGCCAGTACTGAAAATGTTCAAATCCCGGAAAAAATTTTATTCCATGCCACCACGTCATTCCATGCCACAGATGGGAAAACATATTTTGGTCAGGATTTGAAAGATGACAGCTGTCATATTCATGAGGTGGTGTAAAAAAATGGCTATGTTAAACATTTTTGATAAAATATTTAAAATTACCAAAATACGTATAAGCATAGCAAAATGTCAATGGATACACATAGCTTTGCCATTTTTACGTATTTTAACCCCAAATTTTCAACATATGACCCCACCTTATGAACAAGGGTGGTGAAAAATTTCAAATCCCACCCAAAAATGTCGGCCTGGTGGCACTGAGGGCTGAGGCACTGGTCACCTTACTTCACTCTGCACCGGCGACTGTGTTCAGGAATGAACACAGGCCGCCGGGGGTCTACAGGGGAGAAGAAGGATTGGGCATCCATTGGACTGCTGTCCTTCTCTGGGGGGGGGTTCTTAGTGGTCGGTGCTTGTTCACCCCCGGTGGAGTCTGTGGGACAGAGTGCCACACTACAGCATGGG
Organism: Neoceratodus forsteri; assembly: GCA_016271365.2. NCBI lineage: Eukaryota > Metazoa > Chordata > Ceratodontiformes > Ceratodontidae > Neoceratodus > Neoceratodus forsteri. Next base: position 1,335,749,284 of record CM057450.1, on the reverse strand, counting down.
GAGGAGTCAGGGCAGATGCCTGGAGGGAGTGCATGCGGACGTGTGCGCGCTTCCCTCCACTAGCATCATTGCACACCCTCGGCTCCTGGGGGAGGACACTGGAAAATATCTGCTGCAGCACAATGGCGGAGGGCACCTTGCAGACTCCGCTTCTGGCTAGCCACGGTGCTGGTTCACTGGATCCGGACCTCGGTGGGGGTTGGGGAACCCCACCAACCCCACCAGGGTGGGTAAGCCCTGGGAGTTTGGGTCAGTGTTGGCTGGTGGAGACCAGGAGACAGGGCTGGGGATACCCACCTGAGGTAAGCCAGCAGAAGGAGAGAAATTAACAGCAAAAAAAAAATCCCACCCAAAAGGCGATTTCGCCATGCAACTGCAAAATCACTTTTGGGCTAGATTTGTGTAATTCTACCACCGTTGTTCATGAAGTGGGGTCTCAAAAGGGCCGTGTTGAATATTTGGTGTCACAATATACAAAAATGGTAAAGTTATGCATCAGAGTTGAAAACCCCATTGAAATACATTGAACCACACTTACCTCAATTTCTTATACTGCAGTTGGCAGTTCCAATAGCAAGACATGTCTTCGATTGGAGAGTGGATCTTCACACTTGGATCTGTTCAGGTGACTGAGGGTGTGAGGGGTGTGTGTGGGTGCAGGGTGGTGGGTGCTCAGTGGGAGGTAAGGGAAGGGAGTCAGATGAATGAGGGACCATTTTCTTTTATATGGGTTTTTAAAAAAGACATCAAGGGACCATTTTCTTTATTTAAGACAAGATGGAAATTGAAGGGTGGGGGGGTGCCACTAGACAGCAGGGAAAGAAAATATCTTAATGAGGATGGTGATCGGAGGGTGGGGGTACCACTAGACACCAGGGAAATGCAAAACATAATGGACACAGCGATCAGAGGATAAGAGGTGCCACTAGGCACCAGGGAAAAATACAGTAATTACGGGGACAGCGATCAGAGGGTGGGGGTGCCAGTAGACACCAGGGAAATATTTAATCATTACAGGGACGGCAATTGGAGGGTGGGGGTGCTACTGGACACCAGGGAAATACAAAACTTAATGGGTATGGCGATCAGAGGGTGGGGATGCCACTAGTCACCAGGGAAAAATACAATAATTATGGGTATGGTGATCTGAGGATGGGGTGCCACTAGACACGAGGAAAAGATGTAATCATTATGGAGATGGGAATCAGAGAGTGGGGGCACCACTAGACACCACCGAAAAATTACATAATTTCAGGGATGGCAATCCGAGGGTCTTTTTCATATGAAGGGATCCTTTTTCATGTAAACAAAAAAGGACATACAGAAAAAGTGGAACCAAGTCACAAAAAAGGATTTAAAAAAAAAAAAAAAAAAAACTATTTTGGAGTAATTTTTCCAACATCTAAGTTCGGAATTGACCTAATGGACTCCCAATGAGCAAGATAGATGACTTGATCTCTCTGCAGAATGTCATTTTTGTGGGGTTTGAATTTTTGTTTTTAAATGGAAACAAGATGTCGGCAAACGATAAAGGAATTTCTTCACGATAAAGAATTGACCCCATATAAAAAAGGATTCTTTTTTCATTTCGTACAGCTATCTTGAACTTGAAGTGCTTACTGAGCATACTCAGAACTGAAATGTTAAAAATTAAATAACTTTGGAATGGATTAATATTTCTTCACCAAACCAGTGACAGGCATAACTGCCAGACAAGCCCTATCTACCCCAAAAATTTCAGAACAACATTCCAAACCGTCTGGGTGCAAGGCAATGACAAAAAAAAAAACAGTGATTTTTTAATGTTTTTGTGCTATCCGTTATCTCAGAATCTGCACATCTGACTGGAACGAAACTTGGCATATCAATAGATCTACCACACCAGACCACACATGCAGCATTTCTTGCAAATCCATTAAATGGTTACTAAGTTATTAGAGTAGATAAACATGTGGGGAGTAGTGCAATGTAATGGCTGTGGGGCAGCAGTCTTCCGGGAGTCTTTCTGGAGGCTGAGATGCTGCCCTATTTGCAGAAAACTCTCTGCCCTAAGGGAGGAAGTTGCCCGTCTTCAGGCCACACTGGACAGTAGTAAGGGAACCTTCCCCCAGGCCATATTGAACAGTAGGAAGGGAACCTCCCCCATCCAGGGAGCACCAGAGCCACCACCACTACCTCAGAGTTGCGAAGAAAGCACAGTAGTTGGACCACAGTGGGCTCAGGAGGGTGAGGATGGTGGAACAGAGGCACACCCAGTCAGTTGTTCCACTCTACAATCCATACACCGCTTCCTGGGGAGCATAGCTCCCCTATGGATGCACCTACAGAGGAGACTAAGGAGGCTTAGGACAACTGTCACAAGGGAGGCCCACAGGAAGGAGACAGAGGACACCACAAGGAAAGGAAGCAGCTCCTGGTGGGGGACTCAGTTATTAGGGGGATAGAACTGGGGGGAGCAGAGAAAACTGAAGTAAGGTGCCTGCCTGGTGCCATGGCTTAGAGGGACAGGAAACGCATCCTCAGGATCACGAGAACAGCTGCACAGGAGTCTGAGCTGGACGTCATTGTCCACCTAGGGACAAATGACTTGGCTCGTGATGAGATTAGAGCAGTGCAGAAGAACTTTGTAGAATTGGGGAGGGGCCTAAGACAAGTAGCACACACAGTATCCTTCTCTGAGGTGCTGCCAGTCAATGGCATGAGTGAGGCGAGGGTACTTTGCACCATGCAGTTTAATGAATGGTTGAAAAAATGGCGTGGAGCACAGGGATTTGGCTTCATTGGGGACTGGGGTTCCACCTGGAGGGACAACAGCCTATACTGGCAGGATGGTCTGCATCTGTCCAGGAAAGGAACAAGTCTTTTGAGCAATTGGTTTAAATGCTTCATTGGCAAGCTTTTAAACTAGTCAAGGGGGGAGGGACTGATAAGCTGCAGGAAAATCCCAGCCTCTCCCTACAAAACAGGGTACTAAATAAGAAAAAGACCAAGGTAGACAGGTCAGTGGGGGATGCTGCAAAAGAAGGTAAAGCCATAAAAAAAATGGAGAGCAATGAGTACCGATACCCGTAGTCTGAGTAACAAGCTTCCTGAATTAATGGCCTTGATGGAGGAGGAACATCTGGATATCATGGCAGTCACAGAAACATGGTACACACAAAACCATGACTGGGTCATAAACATACCAGGATACACTATCTACAGGAGGGACAGAGAGGGTAAAAGAGGAGGAGGAGTAGCTCTTTACATAAGGGAAGGAATCAAAGCAACAGAACAAAAGGGAAAACAGGGAGGAGAAGAAGCACTATGGGTAAACTTGGAGACCAGCAATGGCACCACAGTCCGCACAGGGGTTGCATACAGACCCCCTTCTCAGGGGGAGGAAATGGACAAGGAAATGATAGAAAGTATACTTAGAATGGCAGAAAAAGGGGATATATTGCTGATGGGTGATCTGAATATGCCAGATGTTAACTGGAGTGCAGTTGCAGCAGCCACTCTGAAGAGTGGGGTTATTCTAGATGCCCTACAGGGGGCATGCCTTAGACAACTAGGTATTGGAGCCCACTGAGAGGGAGCAATCTGGACCTGGTTCTCTCAAATGGAGATGAAGAGAGGATTACAGATATAGAAGTGGGTAGCCATCTGGGAACTAGCGACCATCGAACAGTATGGCTCACAATAAACACAGCAATAGAGTCAAGCCATACAAAGGCAAAAGTACTGGACTTTAGGAGGGCTGACTTTGCCAAAATGTGTGAGTGCCTAAGGAATGCACTAGCAAAGGGGCAGGAAGGAGGGGTGGAAGAACAATGGGGAATAAAAAAACTGCCATCACAGAGGTAATAAGCCTTCGTGTGAAGCAAATAAGCAAAATGAAACTATGTAAGAAACCACTATGGTTCTCAAAGGAAGTGGCATTGAAGGTTCAAGAGAAAAAGAAAGCATTCAGGAAGTACAAGGAATCACAGAAGGAGCAGGACAGAGAACTGTATCAGTTAAAGCAAAAGAAAGCTGGGAAGGCAGTCAGAACAACAAAGGCTCAAACCGAGGAAAAGATAGCCAACTCAGTTAAGAAGGGGATAAACCTTTTATATGTACATCAGGAGTGAAGGAAGACCAAGGAGGGATAGTGAGACTTAATAAAGGGAGGGAGGGTGGGCAGAGGGGTGACTGAGAAAGGCAGAGATACTAAACAAATATTTTTGCTCAGTATTTACAAAGAAAGAGGGGAGGTACCTAAAACAAACAGTAGAAACACTCTGATACAGAAGTTGATACCAGCCCATTTACAGAAGAAAGGGTTCTGAAAGAACTTTAAAACTGAAGGTGGACAAAGCAATGGGGCCTGATGGGATTCATCCCAGAATTCTAAAAGAACTAAGGGTAGAACTATTGACACCACTGACTACCCTCTTTAACAAATCATGGGAGGATGGGGTGGTACCGAGGACTGGAGGAGGGCAGATGGATTCCTCACAAAAGTGGAAGGAAGGCAGAAGCAGGAAACTACAGACCTGTTAGTTTAACCTCAGTGGTAGGGAAAATGATGGAATCACTTCTGAAGGAAAGAATTGTTGAGTATCTAGAGGCCAGAGGGGCACAGGACCCAAGGCAGCATGGATTCACAGCAGGAAGGTCATGTCAGACAAATCTGATAGATTTCTTTAACTGGGTGACCAAAGTAGTAGATCAGGGAGGGGCTGTGGACATGGCCTACCTAGACTTTAGCAAGGCATTTGACACAGTCCCACACAAAAGATTAATTTACAAGTTAGCCAGCCTGGGAGTAGGTCCCAAGATGACAGCCTGGGTAAAGAATTGGCTGGAGAATAGGACACAGAGAGTAATAGTAAATGGAGTCCACTCTGAAGAAAGGGGGGTTACTAGTGGGGTACCGCAGGGTTCAGTATTAGGACTGGTCCTCTTCAATGTCTTTATAAGCAGCATTGCAGAGGGACTGGAAGGAAAAGTATGTCTCTTTGCAGATGACACAAAGATCTGCAACAGAGTTGATGCACAAGGTGGGGTGGAAAGGATGAGAAGGGACTTGGCAAGGTTAGAGGAATGGTCAAATGTATGGCAGCTTAGATCCAGTGCTAAGAAGTGCAAGGTAATGCACCTGGGAAACAAAACCCAGGGAAGAGTACACAATGGGGATGAGATACTAACAACAGCAAAAATGGAAAGGGACCTGGGGGTAGTCATATCAGATGACCTAAAGGTGGGCAAGCAATGTGAGAGGGCAGCAAGGAGGGCTGGGGGGATGCTGGGATGCATAGCGAGAGGCATCACCAGTAGAAAACAGGAAGATATTATCCCTCTGTACAGACAGCTGGTGAGACCCCATCTGGAATACTGTGTGCAGTTCTGGAGACCCAATCTCCGCAAAGACATAGACAGGATGGAAGCTGTCCAGAGGAGGGCAACTAAAATGGTGCAGGGTCTGCACCGGAAGACACATGAAGAGAGACTTAAGGAGCTTCTTATGTATAGCCTCGAGGAAAGGAGGGAGGGGGGGACATGATAAAATCTTTCAAGTACCTCAAGGGAATCAACAAAGTCCAAGAAGGTAGCATCTTTCAAAAAAAGAGGTGTGCAAGAACAAGGGGGCACAATTTGAAGATGGGGGCGGCTCAGAGGTAATTTAAGGAAGTATTTTTTCACTGAGAGGGTTGTGGATGCATGGAACGGCCTTCTGGAGGAGGTTGTGGAGTCAAAAACAGTGGTGGAATTCAAGCATGCATGGGACAGTCATAAGGCAATTCTAGGGGGTGGGGGTAGGAAGAAGTGGGCTGCTGGTTAACTAGGATCTGCAGCTTATCCACTAAGTAGGGAAATGGGCAGACTGGGTGGGCCAAGCGGTTCTTATCTGCCGTCAAATTCTATGTCTCTGTGTTTCTATGTTTCTAAAGTGCAAAGTTTGAGGTTTAACATAAATCCCCCTGCTCCACCCTAAATGTAGGAGTGCCACTGCGCATGTGTACACACACACACACACACACCCACACACACACACATATGTGCTGGGGCAGAGGGGTGGTACCACCACCCAGAGTCATAATTCATAGCTTAGGGGAATTTTTCCTTGTGTGTTACTTCTCTCTTGATTGAATATTCTAACCTTGTGTTGTAGGCAAGGACATGATGCACATGGAGAAGAATAACAATTGTGCCCCTGATCCCACTGCAAGGACACCATCACCGCCCCTTAAGAAACTAAGTATGCTACCTCTGCAACATGTACTTGAATGCACTTTAGAATCCACTCATGAATTATTGTGCAGATCAGGGACAGGAAACAAACCCTGATCCACTGTTTGGCAGCACAACACTTGGAGAGCTATGCCACTTGGGTAGCTATAATTACATTTGCTATTACATAACAAGGTATTGGTTTGGTACCTGTCACAAAAACCTTATTGTTCAACAAGCTGGTTATATCAGCAAATGACATGTCAACTCAAAGACAACATTTAAGAAAACTGTGCCAATTAATTCAGTACAAGAAGAGTCAATGAACATATTGAAGTAAAAGATTGAAAAGGCTACACTGCATTCTGAAATGGAGACTGCAGTCTGACATTTTCATTGGCTGTATCATATGTGGTTAGTATACAGTAATCACATTCTGCCATTGGCTGAAGCAGGCTATCATGTGGGGGAAAGCAGAAAGTGTTTATTCGTATTTATAATAACAGCATGGCTCTCCAGGGGTTAGGTTACCTAAGCAGTAATGCAGAATAGGGTATATGCTAATTGAAGCATTTGTGATGCATGCTCCAGGGGTTTTGTGATGCATCAGGCTGAAGGCCAAGTGCTCTTACGCCCTTGGAAAGTGTAGGTAAATGTTTTAACGCATACCCTGGGGTGTATTATTGGACTCATAGAATAAAACATATTTGGTGTGATAAATAATTTTTGGGCAGTAAAAGAATGTTTGACAGCTGCCATGCATCAATAGTATGTTAATACACAAGTCAGATTACATGACTGTCTTATTTTATTTGTGTTACCTAATTCAGATGAATTTTGAATTGGGATAGCATTTTTGGCCAGGGCAAGAAAACAGCTGTCATATTAGAGTGAAACAGGCCGGTTACACTTTAAGTGTCCATTTCAAAGTAACTAATTAGGACCCAAGGCAGCATGGTTTCACCAGGGGGAGGTCATGTCAGACCAACCTCGTTGAATTTTTTGGCTGGGTGACTAGGGAGGTGGATCAGAAGAGGTCAGTGGACATGGCCTATCTGGACTTCAGCAAGGCCTTTGACACTGTGCCACATAGAAGACTATTACACAAACTGGGGAATATGGGTGTGGGCAGGTCAGTAGTGTGGGGGGGTAGGTAACTGGCTGGGCGGCAGGACACAGAGGGTGGTGGTAAATGGTTGTCACTCCACAGAGGGAAGAGTGACCAGTGGGGTACCACAGGGATCAGTGCTGGGACCGGTCCTATTCAACATCTTCATCAGTGACATTCTTGGAGGACCTAGAAGGCAGAATTTCACTGTTCGCTGATGACACAAAGCTCTGTAACAGAGTAGACACACCAGAGGGTGTAGAAAGAATGAGAAGGGACCTGCAGAAACTTGAAGAATGGTCAGGGGTTTCGTAGTTGAAATTCAATGCAAAAGTCAAGATAATGCATATAGGGGCAAAAAACCCTGGCACAATATATCAGTTGGGGGGTGAGGATATAACATGCACCAAGCAGGAAAGGGATCTTGGGGTTATCATCTCTGATAACCTCAAGGCAGGGAAACAGTGTGACAAGGCAGCAGGTAAAGCAAATAGGATGCTGGGATGCATAGGCAGGGGCATCACCAGCAGGAAAAGGGAGGTCATAATTCCACTATACAAGACACTAGTGAAGCCCCACCTGGAGTACAGTGTACAGTTCTGGAGACCTTACCTACGTAAGGACATAGACAGGGTAGAGAAGGTTCAGAGGAGGGCAACAAAGATGGTACATGGATTGCATCACAAGTCCTATGAGGACAGGTTGAAGGAACTGAACATGTACTCCCTGGAGGAGGGAGGAGGAGGGGATATGATAGAGACATACAAGTATCTCACAAGGAGACAGGGTGCAGGAATACACTATTTTAAGCGAAAAAGATGTTCCAGGACTAGAGGGCATGGGATGAAGTTGGAGGGAGGACGATTCAGAGGAAATGTGAGGAAGAATTTCTTCACAGAACGGGTGGTGGACAAGTGGAACACCCTGCCAGAGGAAGTAGTGGGGGTTGAAACAATCACGGGATTTAAGAATGCATGGGATAGACATAAAGGAATTCTGGAGGTCAGGGGTAAGGGGCAACAGACTTCTAGGAAAACATAAACTGAACTTACAAGCTCAAATGGGCAGACTGGGTGGGCCATAGGCCCTTCTTTGCCAATACTGTCTATGTATCTATGTATCTATGTACATGCAACAGAGTAATTACATTGTAATTGTAAGTTTGTCGCCTGAAATTACATTGCAGTTGCAGTGCAGTTACAGTGTGGTTACACTGTAAACACAGTGTAGTTAACTGATATTCAAAGTGTAACTGGCAGGCCACATAAATTGACACTGTCAACCCTCTTTGGCCTCAGATGGTCTCTGGTTGGAAAACCATATTTTACGATTGCTGATCCTCTGTAGAATTTGTTAATTTAGCAGGTTGATTTGCATCTGCCTCATTTTTCTTAATAAAAGTGAAAGCCTGACTGGTCACGATATTGGTGCTACCACACAAAGACCTGTTTGCTTGCACTCTTTGGTACACTACCACTGCAACCTTCCTGAAACTGGAAACCCCCAACATGGTCTAATCACTTATGGTGCTGTGGGAGGAGGCTACTGCATCATGAAGAGCTGCACTGTGTGCTGGTAGTTTCGAAAGTTCAGGAAGGACACAGTAAGAGGAGTTCAAGGGTTTGAAACAAAACAAATTCTGGTATGATTAAACCAGTAACATATTTTTCTGTTTTAGTAAAAAAAAAAAAACACTAAAGAAAGCAGATAAAAACAACCAACAACATCAACAAATTCTGCTGAAGGTAAGCAATCATAAAATGATTTCTTTTAATGAGAAAAAATATGATGCCAGAAGGGTTGTCTGTGTTCTTTAAAGAGCAACTCTGCATTTCTGTGTGTACTCTCACAAACATGATATTTAAGCTATAACAATTTGTTAGAGAATATACTTGTTCCATTTTCAGATTTCCTTTCTAGAGATTATAGCTTGTTTTTTGGTAGTGTAGACAAAAATCCTGTAAAAAACATATTGGCCTATACCCCATTGACCTCATAGTGCCTTTGTTTGTGCTGCCACAATGCTCGACATGACAACAGACTGTGATGTCACAAACAGCAGTTGTGAGGTCAGTTGGAAACAGTCAGATGCTTTTTTAAAAGACTCAGTGAAATATGCCCTTTATTAGGTGAAATATTTAATAGACTAAGAATAAAAGAAATTTAAAAAACCTAGAAAACACTAAACTTGGACATAATTGTTGCAAATCTAATAGTTTTGTTTTATTTTAGAAGAGAGGTGCTCTTTAAGTGAATTATTTTTAGTGAGGTAGAGTATTTTTAGCTTAGGTTGAGTTCTACTACAGGTGCCTTATTTATAATTTTTGAGTTTGCTGTTTGTATGAATTCCCTTCTGCTTCCTACTGCTGAGTGGGCATGATTTGTGCTGCATTTTTGCAGCAGTGAAGTTATTCTATTTGCTTCCTGGTTTTCTGATGTTTTCATGGAGCTGCAGTGTATCCCTGGAAAAGCCATGCTGGATGTGCTGGTGTGTCAGCACCTCCGAAGCAGAGCAGAGTGGAGTCGGAGTCTAGAGGAAGAATGAAATAGCTGCATTAACTCTAGTTTTATGAAGAGCTGTCCCGAGCGGAGTAGTTTGCTTTCTTTGCCTTTTCCTGTTGCCAGTGTTTATGGTTTGTGCATCTTTTTCCTGCTGGTAGCAGGAGAGCAGGTTTTGGGTAGCACTAAGCCAGATGCTGTTGGTGCCACGGTGAGAGTGGAAATGTTGGCTCAGTTTCATTGACTGGAGGTGATCCGGGCTTTTGGCTGGATCCTGAACCCATTTCCGGGACCCGGTGGGAGAGGGTAAAGGGTTGGGTTTGAGGAAGGACTTGATTGTGTGGCCTGTATCCCCAACCCGAAGACCGAATTGGACCTCACTAGTGTTCCAGTGGAGGAGACCAGATCCTTTGAGAGTGTCGTGGTGACAGATGGGGGCTATAGCATAGTTCTCGTCTACCGTCCACCCGGTGACGAAAAACTATTCTTAAAGGAAGTGGCAGACTTTGTCGTCGACCTGGAACTTGAATCACCCAGGTTGATGGTGCTGGGTGATTTTAATGCCTGGATCGATGACGAACTCTCGCTCTTTGGTCAGCACTTCCTCCAATTGATGTGTTCATTGGGCCTCTCACAGGTGGTTACCTCTGCCACTCATAAACATGGCTACTCACTTGATCTGGTCTTCCTGCTGGGGTTGGAGGCCTCCGATGTGGGGGTGGAACCAGTCGGTTGGTCCGACCACCACACTGTGAGGTTCAATTTTTGCACCCCCTCGTAGACCTACCCCAGTGGAGATGGTCAAATGCCCGCCCCTACAGGATGTTACTCCCACCGGTCTAACTGCGGTTCTTGACCTATCAAATTTCCTGGGTTGAACCTTAAATCCAGAAGTAATGGTGCGAAGCCTATAATAAGGCTTTCACCTCGCTGGTTAATTGCTCCCCCACCTGTGCTGACCTCTCTCCCTGCCCCGACCCCTGGTTTGATCAGGATCTGAGGGAGTTTCGGAGACTTGGTCACAGGTTGGAGAGATGTTGGCAGAAGTCTGGCTTAGATGCCGACCATCTTAGACTCCTAGAGCATTATAAACTCTATCAGTCAGCAATTACTCATAAGAAGGCAGTGTTCCTGTCTGGAGAAATTGCTGCTGCTCAGAATCGACCAGCCCAGCTCTTCCAAACCGTAGACAGGCTGTGCAACCCAGCCTGTCTGCAGGTTCGTCTAACCTTTTCACAGTTACAGTGTGTGGAGCTTGCTCGATTCTTTGCCGATAAGGTGGCCGACATCAGGGCCGAGATTTGCGCCGCCCCCTCCATGGGAGTTGTGGTGGTCCAGCCTATGGTCGCAAGCACACTGTTCACCTGGAGTTCCTTCATAAGGCCGGATATCGAGGATGTTATGAGGATTGTCCAGGGTATGCACACCACAAGTTGTAGTTTAGACCGGGTCCCACAGGCCTGATTATGGGCTGTGGGAGGTTATCTTCCGGTTCTAGCCAGGATAGTCTGGTGTTCCTTGGACACTGGTGAATATCCCTGCTCCCTGAAGGAAGCGGTGGTGACACCAGTGTTGAAAAAGGCATCTTTGGACCCCGACTCCCTGGCAAACTACAGACCCATCTCGAACCTCCCCTTTGTTGGGAAGGTAATCGAGAAAGTGGTGGCAGCCCAGTTGGACAACCATCTTACCATCCATAACATCTACGACCCTCTTCAGTCAGGTTTTCATAAGAGACTCAGCACTGAGACTGCACTGGTTCGGGTCCTCAATGATCTCCTGATGGCGAGAGACCAGAAAAAATGGTCCATTTTGGTCCTTCTGGATTTGTCAGCAGCATTTGACACCGTAGACCATGGGGTGCTGCTTGAGGACCTGAGATGCATCTGTGGGTTGTCGGGTTTGGTGCACAGATGGTTTACATCCTTCTTCACAGGTAGAACTCAGAGGGCGGTATCAGGGATTTTTTCCTCCGATCCTACTGCTCTGACCTGTGGGGTGCCTCAGGGCTCTGTGCTATCCCCCATGTTGTTTGCAGTGTACATGCTTCCCCTCAGAGACATTGTAAGATGATATGGGCTGGAGTTTCATTGTTATGCCGATGATACCCAGCTCTGTCTGTCTTTTGTACCTGACCAGAATAGAGCACTCTCAGTGTTTAACAACTGTTTCAGGGAGATCCAGGATTGGATGAGGTCCAGCTGGTTGAAGTTGAACTCCGGGAAGACGGAGGTGTTGGTTGTGGATCCTGGCCACTGGATTGAGGGTTCCAGGGCACTTCAAACCTCTGGTTTATTCCTGGGAGATGTGGAGCTCCGATTTCTGAGCAGTGCGAGACCTGGGGGTGATCCTGATGATCAGCTGACATTGCGTGCGCAAGTGTCGTCGGTCGTTAAGGTATCCTTTTACCGTCTTAGGAACATCACCAGGATTAAGCACCTTGTTCCATCCGGCGACCTACCCACGCTGATCCACGCCTTTGTGACCTCACGTCTGGACTACTGCAATTCCCTTTACTTTGGGCTGCCTGGGGCTGATATCCGCCGCTTGCAGCTAGTGCAGAACTCGGCAGCCCGGTTGTTAACGGGGACCTCTCATTCCTCTCATATTACACCAGTGCTCCGAGACCTGCACTGGCTGCCGATTCAGTGGCGGATCACTTTTAAAGTTGGTCTCCTGACTTATAAAGCCCTACACGGGTTGGGCCCGGATTACCTGAAAGAGCTCCTGGTGCCTTACCGACCAACGCGACCACTCCGCTCAGCCAACGAGGGGTTGCTAGAGATCCCAAGGGTCATTTTAAAATCTTCTGGCGCCTGAGCTTTTATGTTCATGGCGCCGACCCTCTGGAATTCTCTACCACGTTGGATTCTAGAGTGCATGACGGTGGAGGGTTTTAAAAAGGGCCTAAAGTCTTTTTTATGGAATAAGGCATTTGTAGATCATTTTGATGCCTATTAATTGCCCCGCTGTTAATTCAGTTTTATGATGTTTTAGTATGGTTTTTATTCTGTATTTTATTGTAATGCGCCTTGGTTTTAAGAAAGGCGTAGATAAATAAAGTTTATTATTATTATTATTATTATTACCCATTGTTATCATCATTACTGCGGTGACAGTGTAGCACTTGAACTGTGTCTGCTCTGAATCCTATCCTCTTCTCCAGACCCAGTGAGACAGAGTCTGGGATAGGACAGCTTTAGCACTCCTGTGATTTTCTCATGTTGAAATCGTAGTATCACTAGCAAAATATCAGTTGGACCTGCATGCCTGTATTATCAGCAGTAGTAACTTTTTTTTTCCCATAAATGTACTTGGTTTAATGCTTGTGGAAATTTGAAAAGATGACATCTGTTGGGATATCACTGTCAAGTAATTTGCTGATTGACTCATAGAAGCAGATGAGGTCTGTAGTACAAGACTTTCCTGCTTTGAATCTGTGTTGTGTATGATCAAAGATGTTATTTGATTTACAATCAATTTCCAGAAATTGTTTGATCCCTTTTTCATATTTTTGCCTAGTATGAATCTTATACTGATTGGTCTATTTGGCTGTGTCTGAAATTTTACCTTTTTTTGTGGATTGGAATTACTTCTGCTATTTTGCAGACTAGGGGGACAGTACCTGTATTTAAAGATCTGTTGAAAACGTGAGTTAGGGGCTTATAAATTTCAATTACTGTATCCTTAAGAACTTTTGAAATGATTCCATCAGACGCTGCCACCTTATTGCTATCTATGTTATTAAGCTCCTTAAGAAAATCTTCTTCCTTAATGAGCTGATTCTTATCCTTAATACTATCGGAATTAATAAGGTTGGTCCCTTTATGAAATACAGAACAGAAATGCTGATTAAATTTTACCACCATGAATTGTTCATTTGATATTTTTCTTATTGTTAATAAAGGGGATGAATGTTATAATTTTTTTTTCCTGGAATTTATATAAGCAATTTTGTTTCCAGTCTTCTTTTCACCTTAATAATTTTTTTTTTACATTTTTCCTTTCTGCTTTCATTTATCTTGTTTTGTTGTTATCTGACAGGTCATTTTCTCTAGATACTATTGGATTTTTAAGTTGAACCATTTAGGTTTTTTTTTAACCATTTTTATTGTACACTGAGATTTTAGGGATATATCTCTGTTGTAGGTTTAGTAGTTTATTTTTTAATATAATTCAGCAATTATTAGTTTCCATGTCCTTCATTTCTGTGTACCAATTACAGACAGATAAATCTTCACAAATATGCATATAACTACCCCCAGAGAAGTTAAAGATTTCTGTTTCTGCTTTCTCAACTTCAAAAGGAAGCAGAAAAATGACCTGTGGAAAGATTATTTACAGAAGAATAAGAAGGCTAAGTCGGCAAAGGTGGCGGTGGAAGTTCAGATAGCAAAAGGAGTCAAAAAGGGGAACAAGCAATTCTTCAATTATTTATAAGAGAAGAGAAAGAAAGGGGAAGGGGTAGCTAGACCTAAAAATGGGGACAGGATCATGGAAGAAGACAGACAGACAAAAGGCCACCATTCTGAACAAATACCTCTGTTCAGTGCTCACCACGGAACACAGTGGCGCAATGCCTGACAGTGGCATTACAGCACATGGCAGGGGTGTCCCAGAAGTAGAAATGCCAATTATTACCACAGGCAGGGTTAGGGAGGTGCTCGAGCATGTAAAACAAGACAAATCTCCTGGACCAGATGGAATACATCCGAGGATACTAAAAGAGTTGGCAGATGAGTTAACAGACCCCTTGGAGTATCTGTTTAACCATTCGCCTCAGATGGGAGTTGTGCTAAGGGACTGGAAGAGGGCTGACATGGTGCCTTTACATAAGGGTGGAAGCAGGGAGGAAGCCGGTAACTACAGACTGGTTAGCCTCACATCAGTGTTAGGAAAACAAATGGAGGTCCTGATTAAATAAGACCTAGTCAAATTTTTGAGTAAGAAAGGCCTTCAGGATGATAAACAACATGGTTCTGTGGTGGGCAGGTCATGCCAAATGAATCTGATAACATTTTTTCTGATTGGGTAACTAGGGAAATGAATAGGGGCTATCCAGTGGACCTCCTCTGTTTCGACTTCAGCAAGGCCTTTGATTCCATGCCACATAACCACCTGCTGAACAAACTAGAGGATTTGGGGATAGCAAACTGCACTATTAAGTGGGTGGATAACTGGCTTGAGAGCAGGAAGCAGAGAGAAGTTGTCAACGGGGAGAAGTAGAGGAGGAAGAGGTGACGAGTGGAGGTCCCTCAAGGCTCATTCTTAGGACCAGTCCTGTTTAATGTGTTCATCAGCAACATAGAAGTAGGTATCCAGGGCAAAATTGCACTGTTTGCAGATTATACTAAGCTAGGTGGTAGGGTGAACAGCGAGAAAGCATGTGGGAACCTACAGAAAGATCTGAAAAAGTTGGAAAAATGGTTTAGTGTCTGGCAGCTGAAGTTCAATGTCAAGAAGTATAAAGTGATGCATCTAGGATCAGCGGGGTCAAGCTCAATGCCTCACAAGAGGAAAGGGATCTAGGAGTTATCATATATGACACCCTAAAACAAGCCAGCCAATGCAATGCAGCATATAGTAAGGCCAACAAAATGTTGGGGTGTATAGGGAGAGGATTCGACAGTAGGCATCGGGAGGTGATACTGCCACTGTACAGGTCCTTGGTGAGACCACACCTGGAGTACTGTATCCAGTTTTGGAGCCCACACCTTAAAAAGGACAGGGACAGGCTAAAAACCATACAGACAAGGGTGAGCAAAATGACACAGGGTCTCCAAGGGCATCTTGAGGCACTAAACATGTACTGACTGTAGACAAGGAGGGAAAGGGGGGATATGATAGAAACCTTCAAGTACATGAGGGGAATTAATGCAGTGCCCTACTCTAAACCATTCACCAGGGCATTCAGTTCAAATACAAGGGGGCATGGATGGAAGCTGAGGGATGGGAAATGCAAAACGGATGTTAGGAAACACTGTTTCTCGGAAAAGATAGTGGAGCCATGGAACAGGCTGCCCATGGATGTAATGGGAGCTAAAACCATGTCAGCCTTCAAATGGGGTTGGGATAAAGAGTATATTCAAATTAAATCCATGGGTAAAAGTATGGATTAGGACCCGGGATCTCCTAGGGTCTCGGGAACTCACAGGCAGACTTGATGGACCTTTGGTCTCCTTCTACCATCACCTTTCTATGTTTTCTCTTTCAGTATATGTTTGCTAAATGTAATGTCAATTTTAATAGTTGCATGGTCGCTATTACCTAATGGTTCTTCTACATGATTTAATATGTCTGAGGGGAAATTTGTTATGACCAATGCAATGCAAGGCAAGGCAAGGCACATTTTATTTAAAAAGATGCTCAATCCCGGAGGCTCTGGGCACCGTACAGACAAATAAAATACACAAATAAATAGACACAACTAAGCTCAAAATAAATATAATTTCAACATTAATTTCCATAAATAATAAAATAAAATAAATTTATCTAGGGAATAATAAAAACAAGGTGGCTGAGGACTGAGATCAAGACCATAGTATCATGATCTCACTTAAAGGGCCAGGTCGGGAAAAGCCTGGGAAAACAGGAGGGCCTTGAACACCTCCAATGATCAGGTTTAGGATGTTTGACCATCTAGTTGGTTCTTGTACTGTATATGTTGCCTAAGACAACAATCCTGTACCATGTCAAGGAATGCCTTGCTTTGGGCATTTTTTTGCTGTTAACGTTTCCCAGTTCATATCTGGAAGGTTGAAATCCACAACCACCACAGTATCTCCCTTTTTACAGTATTTTCTTAACTCATTCATATATTCTTGGAAAACATCATCTGTACTACCAGGAGGAACGTAACAATTTCCAGCAAATACATTTCTGGTCAGTAGTTTTAATCTATTACAGACTGATTCAGTTGAACATGAGCTTTGAATATCCTGTCCCTCTGATTTAAAGTCATTACTAATGTGAATGGCCACTCCTCCCCTTTCTTTAATGATTTCTGTCTTTAAATAGAGCCCTGCAACCATTAATCAGTATCAGGCGAGTGGCTCAGTAGGTAGCACAATCGCTTCTGAGGCCGGGAGATCAGAGGGCTGTGGGTTCAGTTCCCACATCTGACACTTGGGTTAATATCCCAGTACTAACACTGTAGTGCAGCATGAGAGGAGTGCTGCACTTCTGAGGTGCTGTCTTTTGGATGAGATGTTAAACTGAGGTCCCATCTGCCTGGATTGGTAGTAGTTCAGGTGGATGTTAAAGATCCCATGGCACTTATCGAAAAGAGTAGGGGAATTTCACCGGTGTCCTGGCCAGATTTCCCTCATTCACTAAAAATACTACCAACAGCTTAATCTGGTTCAAGATCAGTTGGCATTCATCTGTATCCCCCTCCCCCGGGTCATGCCTGAAAATAGGCAGGATTTGTCTAGTGCACTTACCCGGTCAACAAAAACTAAATAAATAAGTAAATCACTCTGTATCACTAGATAGCCACCATGTTTCTGAAAGGGCCACAATATCAAGTTTCTCTGAAAGCACCATAAGTTACAGAGTGCATCAAATGTATTGATTGCACTGTGTGCATTTATACTTAGACTTTGAATAAAACTTTGTTTAGAACTATTATTTTTTAAGTGCTTTTTTTCACTTTAAGCGCTATTTGGGGTTTTAGTAAGTACTTTGTTAAATCTTGCTGCTAGGTTCCACACCCCCAGTCAACTCAAATGCAGACCGTCTTTTGCATAGTATTTGGTTGCCCCAAGAACATGTCCCAATGTTTAATATACCCAAAATTATTTCTGAATGTTCAGTTGTCCAACCATATGTTTATTCTCATAATCACTTTCTGCCTATGCTTAGAAGATCTAGGAACTGGCAAGATTTCAGAGAACACCACATTGCAACCTAAGTCATTTAGTGTATTTCTCAATGTATTAAAATCATCAAAAATGTTTTTTTTTATGACATCATTTGTACAATGCAATTGATGACAGTTGGTTTTACACCTAAGTTTTTGACTATACAGTACCTCTTATATTTATTGATTATATCACACATTTTTGCTTCCTAAAGACAAGTGACCATTTTGTTATTTCTGTTGTTTTACAAATGTCACTCTCCGTAGATTTAACTGTGGAGTCCCCAGATACAATATTTTGTCTAATTGGGATGTGCTAACTGGACTGTGGGCCTGATATGTTAAGTGGGAGGAGGTACTGGGCAGTGATTGTAGGGGGAAAATCTATTGCTTAGGTTAATGTTGTGCGATAGCTGTCCAGATGAGTAATTGTTGTCTCTTCTTCCCCTCTTGTTTCCCTTTTGGGATGGCATGTCCAGTCAGATTCATCATTCTCCTGATTTGTGACACCCTTGCCTTTTTTATGATATATGCCTTGTTTACCTCAACTATGGATTGTGCTTAGTCACTCGTATATGTTGGGTCCATGTTGCTTAAGAGATTATCTATGAAGCTTATAGGCTTCTGATTTCTTGAAGTCTGCTCAATTCCTTATTAATAATAATAATAATATTTATTTGTACTGCACCTTTCTAAAACCAAAGTGCTTTAACACACAATTCCAAATAAAAAACAATATATTAAAACACACATACAGTAAATACTGGTTCATAAAATCCAATAATATAACATCAAGTCAAAAATGCTTAATACCACAGATTGACTGGGAGGATCTCTTCCTTGAGTTTCTCTATGATTCTACAATTTGTGCAGGTGTATATATTGCTGTCTGTGTTTAAATTTGGTGCACTGTTGCTAAACATTTTTCAGTTAAAGCACTTTAACTGGTTTGGTAGATCTGAGTAGTGGCTGCTTTGTCCCCCCTGTTTTACAGAAAAAATAACAAGCAGTTAGTTTTAAGCAGTAAATAACTAGCAGGGAGAGAGAGACACTTGTTACAGTACCTTTTTCAAGCTGGAATAGAGACTAGTGAGACTGGCTGAAACTGGCTGAAACTGGTGGACACTGCCCGACATGCTGTGCCTCTGCTAGCATCGCCTCTGCCATGTGCTCGCCAACCCTCATGAAGCAGCAGTTTAACCAGGTTGGACTGCAAGTGCCACACCACTGCACTTCTAGTTTGATGTTAAGGAAAGCACCCCTTTTTTAAAACTCTAAAATGTGAGTCATGTGATGTGTCAGAGCTTGCGCCAGCTCTCTACAGCAGCTCTGAGACTCCTAGATGGAATCTAAGTCAAAATAAGGCAATCCTAATATGTATGAAGCCGCAAACTACACGGAAAGATTCAGCATCTCAAACTACATCAGCAAGCTGAGTATGGCAAAGAAAATGGGCTTTGAAGTAAGATATCACAATATTTGTGCACACTGCCTTCCATCCCAGAGTGGCAATTGGGACCCATGAGACTGAAGCTGAATGACTTGCTCAGTACAGCGGGAGATCCAGGACCAGAGGTACTAATGTTGGAATGATTCTTAAAAGAACTTTCTCCACTCAAAGAAACAATGCTAGATTTGTCTGGGGACATTAAAGCAATGCAACTACCATTAGAGGACCTGGCCAGGCAGGTCGGTTATTCAGAAGCCTGCATCACACCTGTGGAAGGGAAATGTGAATGCATAGAGCCTGAACTGATAGCCCTCCAGAGGAAAGTCACTAGAGGACCAGGAGGAGAGAGGTTGGTGGAATTATGTTGTTATAATTGGCCTACTGGAGGAATCTGAAGGAGTGGACTCCATAGCACGTGTACAGAAGCTGTGCCAGAAAGTGGCAGATCCATCCTTACTGGTCCCAGCTATATAACTGAGAGGGCACACAGGGCCCTAAGATCACCACCAGCAAAAGAGAAAAACCAAGGGCAGTAAAATTTCACCTTTTAAACTACTTAGATAACGTGCATATCTTAAGTGAGAGAAGTTAAGGACATCCTGTGGGAAGGGAAGAAAATCCTCATGTTTCAAGACCTGAGTCCACAAGTCTGTGAAAATCTCATAGCCTATCACGAGCTAAAGTTGAACTTCTATGCTGCACATATTATTCCTATGAACATACTGTATATATGTATATACGAAGAAGCCAGTTGAAGAATGCATTTGGTCTATCTAGTTTGTTTGTATTGCAGGGTCCACAGCTTGAGCTACTTCCCTGCCAACCCTCCCCACTCCTCCTATCCTCCCTAACTATGATCCTTACCTTCCCCCTATGCCTAACCCAGCCTCTCTTGAAGCTGCCCACTGTCTTCAATGAGACCACCTCTTCCAGCAGCACATTTCAAGTGTCCACCACCCTCTCTGAGAAGAAGTGCTTCCTGACCAACCTCCTAAACCTCTCCCTCCAGCTTAAGACTGTGCCCCCTCATGTTACGTTTCGTATGCAGTATCCAGTCAAATTAATCATGCAGACTGGGCTGGCCAAAAGCACTTCTAGATAGTGAAACAGGCCAAAAAAGAACTCCCAGTACTCTTCTCTGAACTGTTTAAATGTCACCAAAGGAAGCTCACAAGTGGGGTCCCGTAAGGATCGGTTTTGGGTCCACTGCAATTTAATACTTCCATAGCGGACACAGCAGAGAGAGTTAAGAGCATGATGAGTCTGTTCGCTGATGACTCCAAATTAGGTGCAGTAGTGGACAATGAGGAAGGGAGGAGTGTACTCCAGGAGGATCTGGAAATACTTGGACAGTGGGCAACCACATGGCAGCTGGGGTTCAATACTAGGAAGTGCAGTGTACTGCATTTTGGGGCCAGGAACCCAGGATACCGTTACCACTTGTGGGGGAGCAGATATCCATATCTGAGGAGGAAAAGGGTCTGGGGGTGGTGATCACGGGAATATGAATCACTCAGTACAGCGTAGAAGAGCAGCAGCAAAGGCAAACAAAATGCTGGGGTGCACTGCTAGGGGGATCACTTCAAGGAGGGAGGAGGTTATTCTGCCAATGTACAGACCACTGGCAAGGCTGCACTTGGAGTACTGTGTGCAGTTCTGGTGCCCATACTTAAAAAAGGATGTCAGGCTCCTGGAGGGAGTCCAGAGGAGGGTGTTCAAGATAATCCAGGGAATGGAGGAGAAATCCTATGAGAAGAGACTAAGAGAGCTCAGCATGTACTCCCTTGAGGATAGAAGGGTTAGAAGAGATATGATTAAGACCTTTAAGTACTTGAAGGGAATAAACAAAGTTAGTACTGAAGGTATGTTTAGATTGAAGGGGGCAGGGACCATGAGGGGACATAGACAGAAACTCGTGGTGGAGAGGTTCAGGAGGGAGCTGAAGAAGCATTACTTCATGGAAAGGGTGGTAGCGGCTTGGAACGGCTGCCTGAGGATGTGAACTCTCTGGATTCAGTGGGGAGTTTTAAGAAGGGATGGGATAGGTGCATGGGTAAGGTACAAGTAGGGAAAGAATTGACCAGGGTAGTGAACTCAGGTAGAGAAAATTTGGCAGGAGAGATGGAAAGGGAAGGGGGGACAGCAGCAGTTGTCTGAACTCTGAGCTGCATTTTTGAGTGGATGAGACAGACCTTGAGGCCTAATTCTGCTGGCATTGTTGTATGCTCGTATGTCCGTGACTGAGCTAAAATGCACACACTGATCAGTAGATCAGTTTAAGGGGAGTACGGCATGGAAATAGGAGCAGTTAACTGAACCACTTTAATTATGTGAAATTTGACTGTTGTTCAATTCCAAGTTTAAACCTCATCCCCAGCTTGAAAGTTGAGAAAATGCAAGGCTCGTGTTTCAAAAGTCATTGTCCAATAACTATTCTGTCAGAAAGGACATAGGGACATGTACTATACAGAGGCTGGAATATCAATGAATATCCAATCTCAAAGAGGAATACCTCATAATAACAAGGCAGCTCATGAGGCATTGTTTTTAATTCAGCACATGACAGAGAGGTTTATGGTGGGCAGATTAAGTAGTGTGGTGACGACAGCATGGAGGTTCTGCACATGGCACTTGTACCGAAAGTCTTGTGTCTTCAGTGCCAGCAAAAGGTTGTATCTAGGCACCAGTGCAGTGAGCAGTTGAAATGGAGGACAGAAGTGGTGGATGACCACAGAAGGCAGCTGTAAATACTGTACAAAACAACTAGTGTCTAGAAGAACTGTTTAAAGATACCACTGGCTGTTTAAAAAGTTTCTGATGTAGGAGGCTGGGTTTCTACGCACACCCAGCTGTGATCCACTGACTGAACAATTCAAGGTAGTAGGCAAGTGTTAGCCACCTTGGGTCACCACTGGAATGGGTTTTACAAAACTGTGCCTGCATAACAGTGAAGCAGAGTCACAGCAGAGAACATGGAACTGTAGTAAGGCAGGCAGTGGAAGACTTGCTGATGGACAGTTGTAACAGGTTGTGATAACACTCTCTCTTTCCCTCTGATGTCTCTAGCAGATCAGGATGTTTAGTTGTAGCCTGCTGAACTGGACACTGAATGAACTGCTACATCAAATGCGGGATATGACAGATAGTATGTCAGATGGGATGGCAAATAAAGCAGGGGGAGGGGGACTTAAATGTTAATTATCATAGGCGAATCTTCACAGTCACAATAATAAATGAACACTCCAAGAAGAACCAAATGCAACCTTTGTTACTTTATTGCAGGCAATGAAACTAGAACTTATCCAGTATAATGTACTGGGCCAAGAATATAAATACCATCAGATATGGGACCCCTTGGAACGGGCCTTGGAAGCTCAATGGTTCCCTGATGTTAGGATATGAGAGGAAAAGAAACTTGGCTCAGTACTAGTTTACCATTAAGGTTACCCAATTTAAACATTATTAGGATAGAGAAGTGGGGGATATGGGGTGGGAATGGGAAGCTGTGCTTCCTGGTTATCCAGTGGAATTGCTGCTACTAATTGTTGGTGGGGTTTTTCACCTTCAGACATTTATTTATTTATTTATTTAATTTTGATACCTGGGTAGGGACGATCTGGAATTAGCTCCTGGTGGGGGACTCAATTATTAGGGGGATAGAACTAGGGGGAGCAGGGAAAACTGAAGTGCCATGGCTTGGAGAGACAGGAAGTGCATCCTCAGGATCAAGAGAACAGCTGCACGGGAGTCTGAGCTGGACGTCATTGTCCACCAAGGGACAAATGACTTGGCTAATCATGAGATTAGAGCAGTGCAGAAGGACTTTGTAGAATTGGGGAGGGCTAAGACAAGTAGCACACACAATATCCTTCTCTGAGGTGCTGCCTGTCAATGGCATGAGTGAGGTGAGGGTACCTTGCACCATGCAGTTTAATGAATGGTTGAAAAAATGGTGTGGAGCACAGGGGTTTGGCTTCATTGGGGACTGAGGTTCTACCTGGAGGGACACCAGCCTATACTGGCAGGATGGTCTGCATCTGTCCAGGAAGGGAACAAGTCTTTTGAGCAATTGGTTTAAATGCTTCATTGGCAAGTTTTTAAACTAATCAAGGGGGGAGCCACTGATAAGCAGCAGGAAAATCCCAGCCTCTCCCTACAAAACAGGGTACTAAATAAGAAAAGACAGAGGTAGACAGGTCAGTGGGGATGCTGCAAAGAAGGTAAAGCCATCAAAAATGGAGAGCAATGAGTACCAATGCCCATAGTCTGAGTAACAAGCTTCCTGAATTAGTGGCCTTGATGGAGGAGGAACATCTGGATATTGTGGCAATCACAGAAACATGGTACACACAAACCATGACTGGGACATAAACATACCAGGATACACTTAGCTACAGGAGGGGACAGAGAGGGTAAAAGAGGAGGAGGAGTAGCTCTTTACATAAGGGAAGGAATCAAAGCAACAGAACAAAAGAGAAAACAGGGAGGAGGAGAAGAAGCACTGTGGGTAAATTTGGAGACCGGCAATGGCACCACAATCCGCACAGGGGTTGCATACAGAACCCCTTCTCAGGGGGAGGAAATGGACAAGGAAATGATAGAAAGAATACTTAGAATGGCAGAAAAAGGGGAGATATTGCTGATGGGTGATCTGAATATGCCAGATGTTAACTGGAGTGCAGTTGCAGCAGCCACTTCAAAGAGTGGGGTTATTCTAGATGCCCTACAGGGGGCATGCCTCAGACAACTAGTATTGAGCCTACCCAAGAGGGAGCAATCTTAGACCTGGTTCTCTCAAATGGAGATGAAGAGAGGATCACAGATGTAAGTGGGTAGCCATCTGGGAACTAGCAACCGTCCAAACAGTATGGTTCACAATAAAACAGCAATAGAGTCAAGCCATACAAAAGGCAAAGTACTGGACTTTAGGAGGGCTGACTTTGCTAAAATGGGTGAGTGCCTAAGGAATGCACTAGCAAATGGGCAGGAAGGAGGGTGGAAGAACAATGGAAATAATAAAAACTGCCATCACAGAGGTAACAAGCCTTTGTGTAAAGCAAATAAAACGAACTGATGTAAGAAACCACTATGGTTCTAAAGGAAGTGGCAGTGAAGGTTCAAGAGAAAAGAAAGCATTCAGGGAAGTACAAGGAATCACAGAAGGAGCAGGACAGAGAACTGTATCAGTTAAAGCAAAGGAAGCTGGGAAGGCAGTCAGAACAGCAAAGGCCCAAACCGAGGAAAAGATAGCCAACTCAGTTAAGAAGGGGGATAAAACCTTTTATAGGTACATCAGGGAGCGAAGGAAGACCAAGGGAGGGTTAGTGAGGCTTAATAAAGAGGAGGGAGGGTGGGCAGAGGGTGACTGTGAAAAGGCAGAGATACTAAACAAATATTTTTGCTCAGTATTTACAAAGGAAGTGGGGGAGGTACCTAAAACAAACAGTAGAAACACTCTGGATACAGAAGTTGATACCAGCCCATTTACAGAAGAAAGGGTTCTGAAAGAACTCTTAAAACTGAAGGTGAACAAAGCAATGGGGCCTGATGGGATTCATCCCAGAATTCTAAAAGAACTAAGGGTAGAACTAGTGACACCACTGACTACCCTCTTTAACAAATCATGGGAGGATGGGGTGGTACCTGAGGACTGGAGAAGGGCAGATGGATTCCTCTTCACAAAAGTGGGAGCAAGACAGAAGCAGAAAACTACAGACCTGTTAGTTTAACTCAGTGGTAGGAAAATGATGGAATCACTTGAAGGAAAGAATTGTTGAGTATCTAGAGGCCAGAGGGGCTCAGGACTAAGGCAGCATGGCTTCACAGCGGGAAGGTCATGCCAGACAAATCTGATAGATTTCTTTGACTGGGTGACCAAAGTAGTAGATCAGGAGGGGCTGTGGACATGGCCTACCTAGACTTTAGCAAGGCATTTGACACAGTCCCACACAAAAGATTAATATACAAGTTAGCCAGCCTGGGAGTGGGTCCCAAGATGACAGCCTGGTAAAGAATTGGCTGGAGAATAGGACACAGAGAGTAATAGTAAATGGAGTCCACTCTGAAGAAGGGGTTACTAGTGGGACCACAGGGTTCAGTATTAGATCAGTCCTCTTCAATGTCTTTATGCTTACATTGCAGAGGGACTGGAAGGAAAGTGGATGTCCCCTTGCAGATGACACAAAGATCTGCAACAGAGTTGATGCACAAGGTGGGGTGGAAAGGATGAGAAGGGACTTGGCAAGGTTAGAAGAATGGTCAAATGTATGGTAGCTTAGATTCAATGCTAAGAAGTGCAGGTAATGCACCTGGGAAACAAAAACCCAGGGAAGAGTACACAATGGGGATGAGATACTAACAACAACAAAATGGAAAGGGACCTGGGGTGAGTCATATCAGATGACCTAAAGGTGGGCAAGCAATGTGAGAGGGCAGCAAGGAGGGCTGGGGGATACTGGGATGCATAGGAAGAGGCATCACCAGTAGAAAACAGGAAGTTATTATCCTCTGTACAGACAGTTGGTGAGACCCCATCTGAGTACTGCATGCAGTTCTGGAGACCCAATCTCCGCAAAGACATAGACAGGATGGAGGCTGTCCAGAGGAGGGGCAACTAAAATGGTGCAGGGTCTGCACCGAAGACATATGAGAGAGACTTAAGGAGCTGAATATGTATATCCTCTAGGAAAGGAGGAGAGGGGGACATGATAGAAACTTTCAAGTCACCTCAAGGGAATCAACAAAGTCCAAGAGGGTAGCATCTTTCAAAAAGAGGTGTGCAGAACAAGAGGCACAATTTGAAAGATAGAAGGGGTGACTCAAAGGTAATTTAGAGAAGTATTTTTTCACAGAGAGGTTGTGGATGCATGGAACGGCCTTCCAGAGGTGGTTGTGGAGTCAAAAACAATGGTGGAATTCAAGCATGCATGGGACAGTCATAAGGCAATTCTAGAGGGTGGGGGTAGGAAGAAGTAGGCTGCTGGTTAACTAGGATCTGCAGCTTATTCATTAGGTAGGCAAATGGGCAGACTGGGTGGGCCAAGCGGTCCTTATCTGCCATCAAAATCTATGTTTCTATGTTACACAGTAAAACACTTCACATATAGAGCAAATAGGTGTGCTGACCATTTCAGGTTACAATCTGGTCAGTACGCTGCAGGGTTCAATTTGTCAAAGAAACTGTACTCAAATGTTTTGGGATAACTTGTCCTCATTCGGTGATTCGGATATGTATCAAACCATTGGTTGACTATGTTTGTCCATATCCAACCTGCTGTGCTATGTGTATGTATTGGACATGAAGAAAATCAAATTTACAAAAAAAAAAAAAAAAAAAAAGAACCAAATGTGCTTCCATGCTGGTTGGACCGGTTTTGGGGTGGACAGCCAGCTTAGCAAGTGGGAAAGGGCTTAAAGGCCTCCTGCTGTGCTGGGTGATGGGTGCCAGTCACCAGACACTGGTCTTCTTTCGAATACCCAGATATGGGAGGATTGCTACACTTACCAATCATGTTAGGAAGTGGCCAGAGCAGCTTATGAGGCTGGACCAGGACCATTATGGACCAGAAGTGTAGAAGTTATTGTTAAGATTAAGTAGACAGATAACTTTATTAGAAGTAGAAGGGGTCTTATTTAGGGTTAAAAAAAAAGAAAGAAAAGAAAGAAAGTCAGTGTGTGTTCTGTGCAGGGAAGGGTACTGTATCAGCTGACTTTGCTAAACCAGTAGGAGGAAAGAGAGCTTACCTGGGGGTGTGGTTTAGACACTATAAAGCAGGTGAGTCAAATTACAACTTCCTGTTGCTAGCCTTGCTTGTAGAGCAGAAAGCAGCTAACTAAAAGAAGCTACATTTTCTTATTAATTTAAAACTTATATGTCAGCAGGAGTCAGTGTCTGTTAAGATTAAGTAGACAGATAACTTTATTAGAAGTAGAAGGGTCTTATTTAGGGTTAAAAAAAAGAAAGAAAGAAAGATCAGTGTGTGTTCTGTGCAGGGAAAGGTACTGTATCAGCTGACTTTGCTAAACCAGTAGGAGGAAAGAGAGCTTACCTGGGGTGTGGTTTAGACACCTATAAAAGCAGGTGAGTCAAATTACAACTTCCTGTTGCTAGCCTTGCTTGTAGAGCAGAAAGCAGCTAACTAAAAGAAGCTACATTTTTCTATTAATTTAAAACTTATATCTCAGCAGGAGTCAGTGACTGTTAAGATTAAGTAGACAGACAACTTTATTAGAAGTAGAAGGATCTTATTTAGGGTTAAAAATGAAAGAAAAGAAAGAAAGTCAGTGTGTGTTCTGTGCAGGGAAGGGTACTGTATCAGCTGACTTTGCTAAACCAGTAGGAGGAAAGAGAGCTTACCTGGGGTGTGGTTTAGACACTATAAAAGCAGGTGAGTCAAATTACAACTTCCTGTTGCTAGCCTTTTTTCTTACTAATTGCCCTCCAACCCACCCAAAGCCAGTTCTACTTTTATAGCCACTGGATTTGACTGTCAACAGGAACTTCCTGTTTGGCAGTAGGAAGGAAAGGATCATAGAGAAACATTGGTTTTGTCAACCCTAAAGGAAAAAAGTAGCTCACTCCCCAGCTGCTGGTGGTCTGATATTGAGCAAGGAAGAAGGAGGCTACTGAAGAAGATAGGAAGTTGTTGTCCCAGAACAGGAAGGGGTGAGAGTTGTAAGGAGAGGAGAGAATAAGCATCCAGAGAAACAGTAAAGAGGACACAAAATAAGGCATGATAGGAGTGGTGCAGTGCAATGGCTGTGGGGCGGCAGTGTTCAGGGAGACATTCTGGAGGCTGCAATGCTGCCCTATTTGCAGGCACCTCTCTGGTCTGAGGGAGGAGGTTGCCCATCTCCAGGCTGACCTGGCTAGGATTCGTGAAACCTCCTCCCCACCCAGGGACCACCAGGGCCAATGCCACTACCCTCAGAGGTGCCAAGAAAGAGGAGAGGCTGGAACCAAGGTGGGCTCAAGGAGGAGAGGGTGGTGGAACAGAGTTGCATCCTCCAGCTGTACCTCTCACAATTCATTCGCCTTCTGGTGGATAGTGGTTCCTCTATGGAGGCACCTGCAGTGGAGACCAAGGAGGATGCTGGGAACCTTCACAAAGGAGACCCACAGAAGGGTGGCATGGGACCTCACAGGGGAAGGAAACAACTCCTGGTGGGGGCTCAATCATTAGGGGGGTAGAAATGGGGGAGGAAGGGGAGAGGGAGGTAAGGTGCCTTCCTGGCGGCATGGCTTGGAGGGACAGGAAGCGAATCCTCAGGATCATGGGAGGAGCTGCACGAGGGAGGGAGCTGGATGTCATTGTCCACCTAGGGACAAATGACCTGGCTAGGAATGGGATCAGAGCAGTGCAAGAGGAGTTGGTAGAGTTGGGAAGGGGCCTTAGACAAGTAGCGCATATGGTAACCTTCTTGGAGGTGCTGCCTGTCTATGGCAAGGGAGATGCTAGGGCACTTCTCACCAGGGAATTCAATGAGTGGTTGAAAAACTGGTGTGGAGCTCAGGGTTTTGGCTTCATTGGGGACTGGGGAGCCACCTGAAGGGATGCAGACCTATACTGGTGCGATGGTCTGCATCTGTCCGGGAGGGAACCAGGATCTTAGGTGAGAGGTTTAAATGCTTCATTGGCTAGCATTTAAACTAGCCAAGGAGGGAGGCACTGAAAAGGAGCAGGGAAATCCAAGCCTCCCCACAAAACATGGTGATTAGTGAGGTAAACATCAAGGTACAGAAGTTATTAGGAGCAGAACAGATTTAAATGTAAAAAGGCAAAGGCAGTAAGGACAGAAATGGGGCTAAAAGGGGTAAGGCTGTCAAAAGTGGAGGGTGATGAGTACCAAAGTCTGTAGTCTGTGTAACAAGCCCCTGAACTAGTGGCCTTGATGGAAGAGGGTTGTCTGGATATTGTGCAGTCACAGAAACCTGGGTACACAGAGAACCATGACTGGGATGTCAACATACCAGGATACACAATCTACAGGAGGGCAGGGAGGGTAAAAGAGGAGGAGGAGTAGCTCTCTAAGTAAAGGAAGGGATCAAAGCAACAGAACTAAAGAGTAAACAGGGAGCAGATGAGACACTTTGGGTCACCCTGGAGACAGGAAATGGCACCACAATCCACATGGGGTTGTATACAGACCCCATCTCAGGGGAGGGAATGGACAAGGAAATGATAGAAGGCTTCTTAGAATGGCAGAAAAGGTGAGATATTGTTGATGGGGACCTGAATATGCCAGATGTTAACTGGAGCACCTTTGCTGCAGGCACATCCAAGAGCAGGGTCATTCTTGATGCCCTACAGGGGGAATGCCTCAGACAGCTAGTATTGGAATCCACTCGGGAGGGAGCAATCTTAGACCTGATATTCTCAAATGGGGATGGAGAAAGAATCTCAGATTTAGAAGTAGATAGCCATCTGGGAACAAGCGACCACCAAACAGTGTGGTTCACGATAAACACAGCCATACAATCAAGCCATACAAAAGCAAGAGTACTAGACTTTAGGAGGGCTGACTTTGGGAAAATGAGAGAGTGCCTCAGAAAAGCACTAGCAAACAGGCAAGAAGGAGGGGTGGAGGAACAATGGGGAGTGATCAAAACAGCCGTTACAGAGGCAACAAGCCTTTATGTAAAGCAAATCAATAAAACACAACAAAGGAAAAAAACGCTATGGTTCTCAAAAGAGGTGGCAAGGAAGGTTAAGGAGAAAAGGACAGCATTCAGGAAATATAAGGAAACACAGAAGGAGCAGGACAGAGAACTTTATCAGTTAAAGCAGAAAGAGGCTGGGAAGGCAGTCAGAATAGCAAAGGCCCAAACCGAGGAAAGATAGCCAATTCTGTTAAGAAGGGGGATAAGACCTTTTATAGGTACATTAGGGAGTGAAGAAAGACCAAAGGAGGGATACTGAAGCTTAATAAAGGGGAGGGAATGTGGGTAGAGGGTGACAGTGAAAAAGCAGGGATACTGAACGAATATTTCTGCTCAGTATTCACAAAGGAAGAGGAGGGGAGTACTAAACCAAACAAGAGAAACACTCTGAAGACGGGGCCATATTCAGTCCATTTATAGAAGAAAAGGTTCTGAAAGAACTAATAAAATTGAAGGTGGACAAAGCAATGGGGCCTGATGGGATTCACCCAAGAATTCTAAAGAACTAAGGGTAGAACTAGTGTCACGCTGACTACTCTTTAACAAATCATGGGAGGATGAGGTGGTACCTGAGGACTGGAGGAGGCAGATGTGATTCCTCTTCACAAAAGTGGGAGCAGGACAGAGGCAGGAAACTACAGACCAGTTAGTTTGACCTCAGTGGTAGGAAAATGATGAATCACTTCTGAAGGAAAGAATTGTTGAGTACCTAGAGGCCAGTGGGGCACAGGACCCAAGGCAGCATGGATTCACGATGGGAAGGTCGTGTCAGACGAATCTAATAGAGTTCTTTGACTGGGTGAGCAAAGTAGTAGACCAGGGAGGGGCTGTGGACATGGCCTACCTAGATTTTAGCAAGGCATTTGACACAGTCCCACACAAAAGATTAATACACAAGATAGCCAGCCTTGGAGTGGGTCCCAACGTGGTAGCCTGGATAAAAAATTGGCTAGACAACAGGATGCAAAGGGTAGTAGTAAATGGAGCACAGTGAAGAAAGGAGGGTTACTGATGGGCACCGCAGGGTTCTAGTACTGGGACCGGTCCTTTTAATGTCTTTATAAGTGACATTGCAGAGGAACTGAAGGAAAAAGTGTCTCTTTGCAGATGACACAAAGATCTGCAACAGGGTTAATACACAAGATGGAATGGAAAGGATGAGAAGGACTTGGCAGGTGGAGAATGGTCAAATGTATGGCAGCTCAGATTCAATGCAAAGAAGTGCAAGGTAATGCACATGGGAAACAAAAACCCAGGGGAAGCATACACAATGGGGGGTGAGATACTGACAACAGTAAAAATAGAAAGGGACCTGGGGGTAATTATATCAGATGACCTAAAGGTGGGCAAGCAATGTGAGAAGGCAGTAAGGAAGGCTGGGGGATACTGGGATGCATAGGAAGAGGCATCAATAGTAGAAAACAGGAAGTTGTTATCCCTCTGTACAGACAGTTGGTGAGATCCCATCTGGAGTACTGTGTGCAGTTCTGAGACCCCATCTCCACAAAGACATAGACAGAGTGGAGGCTGTCCAGAGGAGGGCAACCAAATGGTGCAGGGTCTGCACCAGAAGACATCTGAAGAAAGACTAAAGGAGCTTAATATGTATACCCTTGAGGAAAGAAGGAGAGAGGACATGATAGAAACTTTCAAGTACCTCAAGGAATTAACAAAAGTCCAAGAGGGTAGCATCTTCCAGAAAAAAGAGATGCAAGAACAAAGGGCACAATTTGAAGATTGAGGGGCGGCTCCAGAGGTAATGAGGAAGTATTTTTCACTGGAGAGGTTGTGGATGCATGGAACAGCCTCCTGAGGAGGTTGTGGAGTCAAGAACAGTGGGGGACTTCAAGAATGCATGGGACAGGCATAAGGCAGTCCTAGCGGGGGGGGGTAGGAGGAAGTAAGCTGTTGGTTAAGTAGGATCTGCAGCTTATCTGTTAGGTAGGAAAATGGGCAGACTAGGTGGGCCAAACGGTCCTTATCTGCCATCAAATTCTATGTTTCTATGTAAGTGCTGTCGACAGGACTGGGGCAAGAGGCAGAAGGGTGATGTTTGATGTTTCATTTGTTTTACTTGTTGGGTTATGCTATATGTTAATGTTCATGGGATATTGGGATTTACAAGATGGGGAGAAAGGGAGAGCATTATTTATAGGTTGGTGGGTTTCATATCCTGTGTGGGTGGGGGGATCTATTGTCTTTATTGTTCAATGTTTGTTGGGAGGAAGGGGGGATATTCCACTAGTTGTGGAGGGAGGGGCTAAGAAACAAAGACCAGTATAAAGTGATGTAAATGGAGCAAAGTTCCAACTCCTCAATAAAAGCAGGGAACATGGGTAGTACATATGAATTCTTCAAATGGAATATCAAAAGGACACAGGGTAAGAAAAGATATGGCTATTTTGAAACATTTGAAAAATTAAATGCTGGGCTCATGTATCTCCAAGAAACACACTTGAAAAGAAACCAAATCTTGTACTTCAGGAGAGAGTGTTGCAGTCAGGTGTTTGGAGTTGGGAACAGCAATAAGAAAAGATGGCTAGGGGGATACTGGGATATATATGGAGAGGCATCACCAGTAGAAAACAGGAAGTTGTTATCCCTCTGTACAGACAGTTGGAGATACCACATCTGGAGTACTGAATGCAGTTCTGGAGACCCAATCTCTGCAAGGACATACACAGGATGGAGCCAGTCCAGAGAAGGGCAACTAAAATGGTGCAGGGTCTGCAACAGAAGCCGTACGAAGAGAGACTAAAGGAGCTTAATATGTATACCCTTGAGGAAAGGAGGGAGAGGGGAAACATGATAAAAACTTTCAAGTACCTCAAGTGAATCAACAAAGTCCAAGAGGGTAGCATCTTTCAGAAAAAGAGATGTCTAAGAACAAGGGGACACAATTTAAAGATAGAGGAGGGGATGGCTCAGGGGCAATATGAGGAAGTGTCTTTTCACAGAGAGGGTGGTGGACACATGGAATACCTTCTGGAGGAGGTCATGAGGTCAAAAACAGTGGGGGAAATCAAGAACGCAGGGGACAGATATAAGGCATGTCTGGTGTGGGGTAGGAAGAAGTAGGCTGTTGATTAACTAGGATCTGCAGCTTATCCAATAGGTAGGGAAATGGGCAGACTAAGTGGGCCAAGCAATCCTTATCTGCCGTCATAGTCTATGTTTCTATGTTTCTATGTAAGAGGGTTGTGATATTACTACCACACAATGTGGCCTTTCAATTAATAAAGGAAATGTGGGATGAAGAGGGGAGATATATTTTCCTGCATGTAGACTCAGATTGTATGAAGTAGTTTGGAGGTACTGTTTATGGTACAAATAAGGATTCCCCACACTTTTTTTGCAAAACCTGGCCATGGAACTGGCTCTCTTCTCCCACCTACCCATTCTGAAATGGGTGATTGGAACATTGTTTACCAGCAGAAGTTGGACAAATTGGGGAATAATTAGAAAGCTTTTCACTAGGACAAAGAGGGATGGGGTAGTTTCTAGACCTGATAGGGCTAACTGATCCTGGAACCTCACAGAAAGGAGTTACATGTCCATTCAAAGCCCCACGACTGCTTCTCCAGAATTGATCTTTTCACTATTAACCAGGGGAGTATTACTGGATCTACGATGCCGGTTCAACAACTACATTGTTGACCGGCATCACAGCAACAGGCTCCATGTCAACCACGATTTGCAGTCAGCAGGGAGCCACGCACATCGGACATTATATTTTCTTTGGGGGCTTCATCCCCGAATCCCATGCACCCCCGTACTATTAGATTCCAACTCTGAGTCGGAGTTGGTTCAGGGAGGGGGTGTAGGATGGGGGAAAATGTTGCCGGGTCCTGGGCTGACTTCTACAGCGACATGTCGATATTGTCAGCATCGACGTATGCCACTGTAGAAGCGTCGCTGTGCAGGAGGCATACCAGTATTACCGGGCACCTAGCCTGTGAAGTAGGAGAAAAAAGTTCTATCAGATCATATCCTGGTATGCATGACACATAATGCGAGAAGGAGAGTGGAGAGGGACAAGACTTAATACCTTAATACACAGAGTCTGAAAGACAGAACAATAGTAGAAAAGATTCAGTCATATCAAGGATTATTTTGAAAACAACAGAGGGTCTTTGGAACAGAAAAATATGTTGTGAAGGCAGCCAAGTGCACTTTTAGAGGTAAGTGTATCCGAATGGCAGCCAAAAGAAATAAAGAGCATAACAAACAAGCAGAAGAGCTGCTTACTCACATGAGAGACATAGGAAAAAAAAAACTAAAACTCAACATGCCTGAGCATTTCTGGCTTAACCTTAACTCCAGTAGGGTCAAGTATGCTGACTTATTGAATGAAACTGTGGAGCTGACTATTTTCAAAGCCAGAGTGAACTATATTGAGCAAGGTGAGAGGGCAGGGAGGATGTTAGCTCTACAAGTTTGGGTCATCAGGGGCTTAAGCATAGGGACCAACCCGACCCCAGTTACAAAGCCTAGAGACATTGTGACTACATTTAAAGGGTTTTATGAAGAGCTGTACGAGAGTGACCAGAATAACTCCCAGTTATCACAATGTATACAAGAATACCTACCAGGAGCACATTTACCTCAGCTTGAAGAACCACACCGTGTTATATTGCAAGGGGCAATAAGAGGTGAAGGAATTGCAGAAGCTATTAAACAGCTTAATGCAGACAAGACTCCAGGCCCAGATGGTTTCCCTTCTAACTTTAACAAGACTTTCAGTGCGGACCTGGAACCCTTTTTAACAACTATGTTTAACTACATCTACTCCAAGGGTTTCAAAGGCAACTACCTTACAGAGGCTTATTACTTTATTTCCTAAGCCAGGAAAGGATGAGTTTTAGTGGATAGTTACAGACCCATGACATTGATAAACCTGGACTTTAAAATCTTAGCCAGGGTTTTTGCAGGCAGGTTAGAGAGGGATTGGGAGGTTTTAATTGTTCCTAAATAGGTGGGATTTATGAAGGGGAGAGTTTTTAGTGACCACTTGAGAAAACTCTGTCATCTGGTTTCTGCAACCTGGGAGAGTGGAGTCCTCGCGGCTCTGGTCTCCCTAGGTGCAGAAAAAGCTTTAGATTGAGTCTTTTGGTGATATCTCTTCAAGGTACTGAAGCAGTACAACAAACTAGAGGAATTCATAAAATCGGTTAGGATATTATATCAACAACCTACAGCTCAGATATGTAATTGGCTG
Organism: Neoceratodus forsteri; assembly: GCA_016271365.2. NCBI lineage: Eukaryota > Metazoa > Chordata > Ceratodontiformes > Ceratodontidae > Neoceratodus > Neoceratodus forsteri. The sequence continues at coordinate 1,335,714,293 of CM057450.1, read as the reverse complement.
CTGTCTGACAGGGTTAAACTAGAACGAGGGAAGAGCCAGAGGTGCCCCTTATCACCCACGCTGTTTAATCTGCACCCAGAGCCACTGGAATGACAGCTTCCTAATAATCCTCCCATCAAGGGTATTAGAATTGGACAACCCAGATATAAGTTTTCATCCTGCACACATCATTTTCTCCTGCATGTGGAATGCTCACTCACGTCTACTCCTGCAACATTACAAGAAATTGACAGTTTTAGTAAAATCTCAGCATATAAACTAGATATTGGGAAACCATTTGTACTACCCCTTAATAACTTGCTATCCAAGAGTGAAACTGTAGAGATGGGTCTATAGTGGGAACCTTGCACGCTTACATATTTAGGCATTAAAGTCTAAAGGCACTTCACAGAGCTTAAGAAAAACAACTTAGACCCCTAATAAACATTATAAAGCTGGATTTACAGAGATGGAGGGCAATGCCATTGTCCCTATGGGAAAGAATCAATGTGGGTAAAATGACCCTACTCCTGAGAATTCTGTATCCAGTGGGGATGCTAAATAACGTAATAGCCAGATCCGGGTTCAGTCAACTCCAACGCATGCTATCTGACTTTCTATGGCATGAGAAGAAAGTCAGGAGGTCATACTACAAACTGGCACACCTGAAATGGGAAGGGGAGGCCCAGCTTACCTAATCTCTTTTTCTATTATTTAGCATTACAAGGTAGCAAATACCTCCAATGGGGTATGCAGGATAATAATGGCACTGCAACTGGCTATGAACCACAATGGCTATAGCTAGAGAGGGGGCTGTGTAACAGTGTTGGGGTGCAGACAAGGAGCCTGCTCTTCAGCAAACTCTCCAAATTCCCAAATGCAGTTAAAGAGACACCAGTTGTTTGGTCCCTCAGAGCTCAGGCCCAATAGTATATGTATCTTGGCCTGAATCTTAGCAGACATATAACACAGCCATTCCTAAACAATCCCAACTTCATAATAGCACACCAACCGATTAATGAGAACTTCTGGTCCCGGGTTCAGATATGTACAGCAGAGCATTTCACTCTAGGAAGAAGGCTTATTGATTGCACAACATTCCAGAAAAGGCATATGATACCCAGAATACAGTGCCTCCGATTTTTACAATTGACACATACAGTGGCAGAGCATATAGGGACCTGGTCAAACAAAAGGGGAGACCCACTGGATAAACCACTAAACGCAGCAATCCAGCCTTGTGCGATAGCTTTCTTGTACAAAACCTTACAGACCATAGACCTGAGAGGGCTAAATATGATGTGCCCATATTGTCATGGAGTGCTACAAGTGGCATGATCTCTGGAGTAATGGCAAAAAATATGGGAAGACGTATACAAATATGAAAACAAGACAAATATAGGCTGATGCTTGTATCCCAACCGGATACAGCTTAATCTGGTTCAATTTCAGTTGGTTACCATCTGTATTCCCCGGCCCCCCCCGTCACCCCTGAAAAAGGGACTTCTAGTCTCAGTGGGCCTACTGGGTGAACAAAATTCAATAAAATAAATAAATACATGATGCAGTATAAAATATTACAGAACATGTATAGTATTTTACACTCAAGAGGCTGCAGAGACTAGAACAATTAGACTCTATGAACTGTAAGAGGTGTGGTAAGGAGGAGGGCTTACTTAAGCACATTCTATAGGATTGTGAAAAGGCAAGCCCTTTCTGAGAGGAGATAAAGTAAAACCTGGACCCACTCCTGGAGCTGGAAGAAGCCTTGACACTAGAGATGTGCTTGGTGGGCAAATACCAGGGCATAGCACTAGGACCCAGAAAAGGCAATATTGCCTTGATAGCAGCCACAGTGAAAACAACCTTACTCAGTCATTGACTGGAAGAGACCATTCCATCCAGGGCTAAGTGGCATAATGAAATTCTAGGGGCTCTAAATGCAGAAAAACAAATTGTCAGACTTTGCTGATAGAGTGGAGTGAAAGCACCTAGCTTTACCTTAAAGGTATATTAATATTTATTTATACTTTTCTTCCTTTTGAAAGTAGCAGGGTAAGTAGGGAGAAAAGAAGAGATTTGTAAGTAGTGTTTGGGGCACTTTGAAACTTGGTAGGCAGTGTTTGGGGTACCTTGAAACTTGGGTTTTAAATTGTGACAGGTAGTGTGGGGGAAACTAGCTTAGGAGCGTAATCTTGAGATGAGTAGATTGATTCAGGAATCCCTGTGAATCAGGTGTGTAGTTGTGGGGTGGAGCTGACAGAGGCTTAGTAACTTCTTACAAGAGCACTATAAAAGTACTTCCACTCTAACATGTCCAACACTTTCATGTCCCAGCGAGTGAGTGGGACAGCGAAGGAGTGGAACAGGTGACTGGCATCGTAGGCGTCGGCAGGCATCAGCAGAAGGAAGCGGAGACATGGAGGACTCTGCCGGTTGATTAAGGCAAGGAACCTGTTCACTACTGTGTAACAGTCACTGCTGGGAAGGCTGGAAGATTAAAGGTAGGCCAAAACTGGGAATAGATGCAACACCCTATCTAGGATCAGAGTGTAACCCCTAGATGGCGCTATCCCAAGAGCTACTACCCCTACCTGTGTGGCTAGTTGCAGGTTAAGGGGCCTGGGTACTGAAATGGGTGCCTCCACCTGGAGGACAGGGTTGTTAGTAACAAGGCAAACCTAGGTACAGCCCTCCAGGACACAGTAACCCCCCTTTTTCCCCTCTAGTGGCCTAGACAATATGCAAAAACACTTTCACAGTAGCCTCTATTCAGCATACAATTCCCCACACTGTTTGCACTTACCACCAGGGCTGGTTCCACTAGTTTGACCCAGGAGACCCCCTGTAAAACAAGGTTAGGCACAGCAAATAACAACAGTACAGTGCTTTTGGTACAAAGTGGAACCACAGTCAGATTAAATGCAAAAAAATTAGATCTGATTTATTCAGGGGAATTGAACAAGGGTGGGACGTAATCAGGTTGATTGATTCGAAAACTGATCTAGTCAGGCAATTATGCATTCACTTTTAGTCCCTACACAGTCATACACCCTGGGTACCCAGGTGGAAGCAAAGTGGGCTAGCCTAGAACGTTGCCCGGGGCAGGCCGGCGTCACAGCTGGTTGGGGCCCTGTGGTGAAAAGAAAAGGCATGCACAACCACACACAATTTGTAATCCAGAGCCTGAAGGCTCAGTTCGGAAAAGAAAAGCAACAATGCAATCAGATGACAACACTTGATATTTAGCTGTTGTTGCAGGGAGCTACCCTGATTGTTACTCATGCTACACAATACTGTACGAGACACAGGCTAGATGAAATGGAGAATGCAGGTTGATGACTGGTTTGCTAGGAGAAGCAGGGCCCACATGAATCACCGAGGTGTCATTCCTGTTTGAGATGGTTGAAGAGGGGGGCTTATCCCCGGTCGAGTCTTTCGTCGATGATGGTTTTTGTGCCTGAAGTAGCTGGCTGGGCCAAGTGGCAAGGCCCAGGCTGAGTGGAACAGTTTGGATTTTGAGTCCGGTAGTGCTGGATGCAGCTTCCAGCAAGCGTGGCACATTTACACAGTGGGGAACCAAATTGCGACCCACTAACAGCACACAGCCCATTTATAGTAAAGCAATCACCATACCACAATGCGGAAGGCAGTCTGGCTGAAATATCAGTGTCTCTGAGCAAAACTGGGAATTCTGTGGTAAATGGATGTCCTTACAGGCCGATCGTGCACAGCAAATCTTCGGTCTTCTTCAGGTTCAAATCTGGTCACTCTTCAGTGGCTTTGTCACACTCCAATTCAGATACAGTCCGATTGCTAAGCCTTTCAAAGGATTCCCTCTCGAGGAACTGCAGGCAGACAGGCAGAAAAGCAGCTGCTTGAATCACTCAAGCTGTTTACTCTTCAAACTCTAACTCCAGCTTGACTCTTCTGCTCGCCATGCCCATTAATTGGGGCACAATGAAATGGCTGAGACGTGGTCCAAAATAAAGCTTCTCTAATCTCTCCATGCAGGAGAGCTGAAGGCAGGCAGGCCAGACCCAGCCTTCCTTCCAAGTCCCCACACTACCCTGTGGGGCAGCAGCTCAAGCAGCATGAGCTGCTCACTCCTCCAGCTTCAACTCACTTCTGCCTCACTGCTGCAGGCAGCTTGGGGATTTCCCTTCGATCCACAAGGTTTAATTGGTTGATCCATCTGTCTGTCAAAGCAAGGCCCCTCCCCCCAGGTCTGTTTTGGCACCAAAATGTAAAAACTATAATTCCAACAGAAATTTGCTCCCACAAGACTTCTGGAGACAGGCTCCATTTTAGAGTCACCAAAGGTACTGAGTGGTGCTGACTGGCAGTGCAAAACCAAAATGGTGGTGCAATACATAAAGTCCATGCTGCAAAGAAGGCAGGTTAAACAAACTACAATACTATTACCATCAAAGCAGATAAACAGTAAACAGTTACATATTCCAATAAAGCTCCCTCTGTGCAGTTAGCGATGGCAGAACAGAGCGATAACACTGAAGCCTGGGCGGGACTCGAACCTAGACACACTTGGCCGCTACCCAGAATAATTATACAATGCAAAATAGGCAGCTCTTAAAGAGACAGGCACAAAGGCGATTAGGTACTCTCTTGCAATTTATTTTTAAACAGCTAAAGCACAGGACACTTGCCTGGCAGAGGGCATTTAGGCACACCCAAGGAAGGTTTTTAGGAACTCCCATTTGTAGGGGCGTTACAGGAGTATAAAGAGATTTAAACAAAGCACATGGAAAAACAAATAGAAACAAACAAATAAAGGGGAAAACTAGAAACACTCTATCACGGGTAAGGGTACAAAAGTATTTCCAGGTGGCACAGGAAGAATATAAGCTGAGAATGCTGGGAGTCGTGCAGTGCAGTGGCTGTGGGGTGGCAGTTTTCAGAGAGACCTTCTGGAGACTGCGGTGCTGCCTCATCTGCACACACCTCTCTGGGTTGAGGAAAAAGATTGCTAGACTCCAGGCTGAGTTGGCTAGGATTCAGGGGACTCCCCCCGCCCCCACCTAGGGGCCACTAAGTCTGCCACCATTACCTCAGAGTATGCCAGGGAGGAGGAGTGGCTGGACTGTGGTGAGCTCTGGAAGGGTAAGGGTGGTGGGACAGAGGGACATTCCTCAACTGATACCACTACATAATTCCTATACCACTCTGCTAGGGTGGGACTGTTGAAAGGAGGCACCCATGGTAGTGACCAGGGAGGAGGAAGGAGCCCTCCACAGTGGAGATGCCAAGGAGGGTGGTAGAGGGCCCCAGAGGAGGATGCAGCTTCTGGTGGGGGATTCAATTGTGAGGGGGATAGATTTGGGAATAGGAAAAGGGAGAAGAAACAGGTTAGGTGACTACCAGGTGCTGTGGCCTGGAGGGATGGAAAGTGGATCCTGAGGATGGCTAGGGCAGCAGGACAGAAGGGAAAGCTGGATGTCCTTATCCACCTGGGGAATAATGACCTGGCTAGGGACAGGGCTGGACTAGTGCAGGGAAAGTTTGGGAGTTGGGGACGGGTCTTAGATAGGTTACTCGCTCAGTGGCTTTTGCTGAGGAGTTGCCTGTCTACAACAAGGGTGCGGAGAGGATCTCCACACCAGGAGCTTCAACTCATGATTGAAGGAATGGCGCAGAGAGGAGGAGTTCAGCTACATTGGGAAGTGGGGACCCCATGTGGGAGGATAAAGGCCTATACAGGGGTGATGGTCTGCATCCATCCGGGAGGGAACTGCAGTCCTCAGTGGACAGTTTACGTTACTTCAATGAACATTTAAAATAGTCGAGGGGGTGGCAGACAAAATCAGGGAGGCAGAAACTGCCCTCCTCCACAGGCTGAAGTACAGAGTAAGGAGAATCCGATGGGAGTAGAATCCCCCTAGGTGCAAATTAATAAATGAAACAGGGTGATAGAGGTAGAGGGGGAAGGAAACGAGAGCATTAACAAGTGAGAGAGGAAAGAGGGAGGGCAAAAAAGAAAAAAGGGGGCAACAAGCAAAGTGGATACAAAATCTGGAAGGTGTGAGAATATGGAAGGTACGCAAATGCTAGAAGTTTAGGAAATAAGATTCTGGACCTAGAGGCCATCATGACAGAGGCTGACCTGGATGTTGTGGCCATTACCGAGTCATGGTGGACTGAAAACCATGACTGGGACATGGCCATACCAGACTACAATCTGTTCAGGAAGGATGGGGTGGGAAGGAAAGGAGGGTGTGTGGTGCTTTATGTGAGGGAAAGCATAAAAGCAACAGAGATACAGGGAATATGGCGGGGGGGGAGGCAGAGGTACTGTGGGTCGCCCTGGAGATGGGGAATGGAGCCACTATTCACACTGGAGTGATCTACAGACCTCCAGCACAGGGGGAGGAGTTAGATAAGGTACTGGTGGAAGCAATAGCAAGATGGCAGAAAAGGGGGAGATGCTGCTGGTGGGAGACTTCAACCTGCTGGATATAGATTGGAGCCTCCCAGCAGCAGCTTCAGCTAGAAGCAGGGACTTCCTGGACTCTCTGCAGGGGGTGTTGTTCAGGCAACTAGTCAGTGAATCCACTCATTAGGGGACAGTACTGGACCTGGTACTCACTAACAGGGACAGTATTGCAGATGTCATGGTGGGAGGCCACCTGTGGATCAGTAATCACCGTATGGTGTGGTTCAGTATACAGACGGCTGTGGAATTGAGCCAATGGCGAGTGTCTTGGACTTCAGGCGGGAAGATTTTATAAAGATGGGTGAATGCCTCAGGGTGACCTGGAAGGGAGAATGGCCTGAAAGGGTAGAGAAACAGTGGGAAAAGCTAAAACGGAGCATAGTAAAGGCAACAAACCTCTGTGTCAAACAAGTGAACAAAGGCAAGAGGAATAAGAGTCCATTAGGTTCTCGAAAGAGGTGGCTGAAAAGGTAAAGCCAAAAAGGGTAGCATTCTGAAGGTATAAGGAGACGCAGAGGGAGGAGGATAAGGAGGTGTATCAGGGGAAACAGGGAAGCAGGGAAAGCAGTCAGGAGTGCAAAGGTTTCAAACTGAAGAGAGAATAGCCCAGGAGGTAACAAAAGGGGATGACATTTTTTTAGGTATATAAGTGAAAAGAGGAAGACTGAGGTGGGATTGTAAGGTTAAAAAGGAAGGGGGGGGACTGTGTAGAGGGGACCAGGAAAAGGCAGACATCCTGAACAAATACTTTTGTTCAGTGTTCACTGAGGAAGGAGAAGGGAAGGGGCCATAAAAAAGTAACAGAAGCTTTGGAGGGAGGGAGGTGGACACTAGTCCTTTTTTGGAGGAAAGAGTCCTGAAGGGACTCGCTAATCTGAAGGTGGGCAAAGCAATGACCCCACATGCGGTGCATACAAGAGTATTGATAGAACTCAGGGAAATACTAGCTGCACCTCTGACAGTCCTATTTAACAGCTCATTGGAAAAAGGAGTGATTCCTGAGGACTGGAGGGGGGCCAATGTAGTCCCACTACACAAAAGTGGTAGTAGGGAGGAGGCTGGCAATGATAGGCCAGTCAGCCTGACTTCGGTGGTGGGAAAATTAATGGAATCACTGCTGAAGGAAAGGATTGCGGAAAATCTTGAATCCAGTGGGTTACAAAACCTGAGGCAGCATGGTTTCACGGGGGGAGGTCATGTCAAATGAATCTGATTGATTTCTTTGATTGGATGACAGGAGTTAGATCATGGTGGAGCGGTGGATGTGGCCTACTTCGATTTCAGTAAGGCTTTCAACTCTGTTCTACATAGGAGACTAGTATGGAAGCTGGGTATCTTAGGAGTGGGTCCAAAGGTGGTAAACTGGATAAGAAATTGGTTAGGGGATAGGCAACAAAGGGTGGTGATAAATGGAGTTCACTCCAAGGAATGGAGAGTGACCATCAGGGTGCCTCAGGGATCAGTGCTGGGACCGGTTCTATTTAATGTCTTTATAAGTGACATTGCAGAGGAGCTGGAAGGGAAGGTCTGCCTCTTTGTGGATGACACCAAAATCTGCAATAGGGTGGATACTCCAGGGGGAGTGAAAGGATGAGCAGAGACGTGAGAAAACTAGAGGAGTGGTCAAGGGTATGGCAGCTGTGTTTCAATGCGAAAAAGTGCAAAATAACGTACTTAGAGTAGAGAAACCCAGGGGCAGAGTACAAGATGGGTGGAGTGGTATTGACAACCACCAAGCAGGAAAGAGACATAGGAACATAGGAATGTGACATCAGAAAAGGACCGCCAGGGCCACCTAGTCTGCCCAACTTGTCTAGATATCCACTAGGCCCCTCTTGTGGTCTCCCCTCCCATATCAACAGCCCTCTGTGCTTATCCCATGCCTTCTTGAACCCTCCCACTGTCCTCTCCCCCACCACTTCCCTAGGCAGTGTATTCCAGTTGTCCACCACCCTCTCAGTGAAGAAGTGCTTCCTGATGTTACCTCTAAAACCCCCCCCCCCCCGATTTGGAATTCATGTCCCCTTATCCTAGGTCACTCCATTATTTGAAAAGGCTCTCTGGCACTTTATTTATACCCCTTAAGTATCTGAATGTCTCGATCATGTCCCCCTTTCCCTCCTCTGCTCCAGTGAGTATATGCTTAGGTCCTTCAACCTCCCCTCATATGGTAAGTGGTCGATCCCCCTTATCATCTTTGTCGCTCTCCTTTTAACTCACTTCACCCTCTCCACATCCTTCTTGAGGTACGACCTCCAGAACTGGACCCCATACTCCAGGTGTGGCCTGACCAGCTGGGTGTACATGGGAAATATGACCTCCCTCCTCCTGCTAGTGATCCCCTGCCCTATGCAACCCAACATCTTGCTCACTCTTGCCACTGCCCTATCACACTGCTTTGCCACCTTCAGGTCCCTTTCTTCTTCTTCTGTTACCTCCAGGGATCTACCCCCATCTGGTACTCCGCTTTCCCATTTTTTCTGCCTAAGTGCATGATTCTACACTTCGCTGTATTGAATGACAGCTGCCACTCTTTGGACCAATCCTCCAACTTCCTCAGATCTCTAGCACCATCTCGACCCCCTCCTGCATGTCCACTCTATTGCAGACCTTCACGTCATCTGCAAATAGACTCACTCTCCCTTCCAGACCCTCTGCTATGTCTCCTATAAATACATTAAACTGTAGTGGTCCTAACACCGACCCTTGGGGGACCCATCTGATGACTGTGATCTCAGCCGAGGGTACCAGATTGACCAATACCCTCTGTGATCTGCCCTCCAACCAGTTCTGTACCCACCTTATTACCACCTCCCCCAATCCCAGGCAACCCATTTTGTGCAACAGGCTCCTGTGTGGCACTGAGTCAAATGCTTTCCTGAAATCAAGGTAGGCCACATCCACCGACTCCCTTGATCGACCACCTTGGTGACCTAGTGAAAGAACTCTTATCAAGTTAATTTGACAGGATCTGCCCTTGGTGGACCCATGCTGCCTTGGGTCCTGAAGGCCGTTTGCCTCCAAGTAGCTGATGATCCTGTTCATGAGCAGTTTTTCCATGAGCTTGCCAACCACAGATGTCAAGTTCACTGGCCTGTAGTTGCTCACCCCCCCCACTTATGAAGGGGTGCCACATCTGCGCATTTCCAATCATTAGCTACCACCCCTGATCTTAAGGAACTGTTGAATAGAGCGGTTAAGGGGGCTGCCAGTATATCCCTCAGTTCCCTCAGCACTCTTGGGTGAACTCCATCTGGCCCCATGTCTTTGCCAACCTTCAAGTTCTTACGCTCCTTCAGGATCTCCTCCACTCAAAAGGGACTCATGTCCACTCCTTCTCCTACCTCCCCTGCTGCCCTAGAGTTATCCCTCATCCATTCCTCTTCCTTTGTGAATGCTGAACAAAAATAGATATTCAGCAGTTCCACCTTCTCCTGGTACCCCTTCACCCGTTCCCCTGCCCCGTATTTCAGACTGGGTATCACTTTCCGTTTTCCTCTGCTCACCTATATACCTAAAAAGGTCTTGTCCTCTTTCTTGACCGTCTTGGCAATACTCTCCTCCATCTTTGTCTTTGCTCATCTTATCTTCCTTCCTGCCTCCCACTGCCTTACCTGATATGCCTCCCAATCCTTCTCCCCCGTGTCATTTTAAATCTCCTGAATGCTCTCCTCTTAGCTGTGATGTTTTCCTCCACTTCCCTATTGAATCACAGAGGCTTCTTTTTCCTCCTGTTCTTGCTCACCCTCCTCACCCAGAGGCCTGTGACCCCCACGATGCCCCTCTTATCAACCCCCACATATCCTCTACCCACCAAGCTTCCCCACACCCTCTAGTGCCTGGCGAGCATATTCCTCCATCCTCCTAAAATCTGCTCATCTGAAGTCAAGCACCTTCACCTTGGTCCGGTTAACAGGGGCCGCCGTGTCTACTGTGAACCACATGGTACCATGGTTGCTTGTACCAAGGACATCCCTCACCAATACTTCCCCTAACCTGTCACCATTTGTTAGCACCAAATCCAACACCGCCCCATCCCTAGTTTGGTTCCTTGACCAGCTGTCTGAGTAGGGCAACTTGCAGGAAGTCTAGAATCACCCTACTTCTGGTTGAGGCTACTGATCGTGTATCCCATACCACATCCGGCTTGTTTAGGTCCCCCATCAGCAGCACCTCTCCCTTAGATGCCATCCTTAGGATTTCTTCTATCATTTGATTATCCACCATTTCTTGCTTCCCAGGTGGCCTGTATACCACTCTGGTGCACACCAGCACTCCCCCTCCCCATGGTCAGCGAGACACATAATGCCTCTGTGTTCCACCACCTGCCCTGTATTTCCATTGCTTTAATCCCCTCCCTCACATAAAGCACCACTCCCCCCTCCTATCGACCCTGTTTCTCCTAAACAGCGTATACCCAGGTATTTTCATATCTCAATCCTGCCCGCTATGACACCAAGACTCAGTGATTCCCACCAAGTCTAAGTCCGCTTCGGCCATGACTGCTGCTAAATCTGGGACCTTGTCGCTCTGGCTCCTGGTATTGGTGCACATGATCTTCCAGACTTCAGACTCCCTGTTGCCCCTCTCTGTCCTGACACTACTCCCCCTCCTGACACTCCCACCCGCAGCTCCAATTGGGTGCCTTATTATCTGGGGGGGGCTGAGTGCCCCCATTGTCAGCTGCTCTGTTGTTTGGTTTAGCTTGCAACACCCCCCCAACTCAGTTTAAATTGTAGTGCATTGCAATGAACTCCTCTAGTTTCCACTTCAGCACATCCTTTCCCTCCCTATTTAAATGTAACCTATCTGGGGCGAATTGGCTTTCATCCTGCCATGAGGTCCCCCAATCTCCCACCAGCCCAAAGCCTTTCTGAGCACACCATCCAGAAAGCCAGCTATTAAACTTTGTTATCCTCTGCCTCCCCTCTGTGCTAGCTCTCAGAGCTAGCAGCACCTCTGAGAATGCCACAGAACTAAATCTCAGGCTCGTGCAGAACCTCGCCAGTGCTCCAAACCTTGCCTGCACTTCCATCAAACTGTGCCATGCAAGTTCATTTGTGCCTAAATGGAACATCAGGTGGGTTCTGTCATCCTGCTGCTTCCACCAGGAGGGGATGTGATGAATTACCTCTGCTGCTGTCATGCCTGGCAAGCAAGTAACCCAAACCTTACTTCCCTTGCCCCCTCCTCTTCCAGGTAATACCTCTGACAATGGAGTCCCCAACAATCAGGACCCTGTCCTCCACCCTTCCTGAAATGGAACTGCTCCCTGCTGGCCCTCCTGCATCCCTCCCCCCATCTTCCCTGCATCTTATCCCCTCCACCACTATGTCATCTTCCCTAGACTGGGGCTCCTTCTTCTTTGCCCCCCGCACTCAGTCCCTTCCAGATGCTGCCCCCTGGACTCCTACCTGCAGCCCCACTATCTCCAGACCCTATAGTTCCCTCCTGCCTCCCATATCCACTTTCTGTGGTGAGCTCCCTTTCTTGCCCCTGTCATATCCCCTCCTGCCTTGCTGCAATTTTCCTTTCCTGCCCTTGTCCTGCCCTCTCCTGCCTTGTGGCTGGGTTGCCTAACTCCTCCCCCCTTCTCCTCTGGGCCTAGTGAGATCCATCGATGGGTCCTCTGGCCCACAACCCTCCTGTACTGGCCCCTTCCCCTGATTTCTAACCTCGTTCCCCCCTGCAAGTTTGGTACCATTCTGTCCCCCATTGCCCTGCTTGGTTCTAGGTAAGCCTGATGCTTGAGTACCACTCTCCCTGCCCTCCAAGACCTGCTCTCCTGAGTGTTCCCTGGCTCCCAATGCCCCCTCCTGGTCGCTACTGTCCTGAGGTGATTTCCTCTGTGAGCTATCCTTCCCATGATCTCTGTCTGTGGTCACCCTTTTTGCCCCCTCTGCGGGAATGTGGGGGAATGACCTCTGCTTTCCCCTCACCTGTGGGCTGTACCTGGCCTGCCCCATCTGTTCGCCCTTGTTCCCACTTAGCACAAACTTCCCCACTCCCATCTCCATTCTGGGTCTGCAATTCAGCAAACCTATTTTTGTGCATGATGTCTCCCAACTGCCCTTCTCCTACAGGGGCTCCTCCCTCCTTTCATCCCATAAAGTTGGCTCCTCCCTCGTTTCGTTCCCTAAAGTTGGTCCAAGTCCCCTTGCCCCTAACCAGCTTCCATCCTTCATTCACTTGTATCAACCCTGTACTGATGGTAGGCCCATCTTCTGCCATGCCTCTACTCCTCCACTCCACCCTCCTCTCATTTTTACCATTATCAATCATCCCCATCCTACCCTTTCCTCTTCCAGTGCAGTATGCTGGCTCCTAGCTCCCTGGTGTCTCAATCTGATGTCTCCCACTGTCCTTATTTCTGCCTTGTCTCCCATAAATTCCCTGCCAGTCTCTTCTGCTACCAGTCCTCCATTCTGGAGCTTCAAGTGTGCAACGCAAGCCCCTTACTTCCCCCTAATCAGTGCCAACTGCCTGCACACCATACATCCCCCCAATCTTCAAGCCATGACCAGTACCATGGCCGACCCACACCTGGAACATCCCACAGTCCTGCTGAATATGCCCCCTTGCCCCCTGTCCTTGCTGTCTGAGGGCCTGGTCCCAGCCATGTTCCCTAATATTCCAGCTCAGCCCCTATTTTGCCACTGGCTCCTCTCCATTTGTCCCAGTTTATGGTTGTCATTAACAGCCCTATACATCTGATGGCCACAGAGGAGGTTCCTTGGGGGTGGGCCTGGGCCTCTACTAGCTAGTACCAGAAGTGTAGGGAAGCATCCTGGCTGCATGGATATAAGTCTCTTGGTGGACATCACTGGGGTATGATTTACTGCCTATGTACTTTAGTAGGATAAATATCACAGTGTACAAGTCTAACCAGGGCTCCAGAGTTGGAAAAGTGGTTAGTGTTGCCACCTCTGGTGCAGAAGGTCTCTGGTTCAAGGCCAAGGTGGGGCGCTTTAGAATAGCCTAGGATAACAGGGTTGGGTCCCACAGAGCTGTTATTATAATGGATACTGTAGGTCAGAAAGACACAGGGATGAAGGGGTAAACAGGATCAGTTAGTTGGCTCACTAGCACCTCCCAGTGGTCAGCTAGTATAACCTGCAAACAGTAAAATTTGGCTAACATCACGTGACTAGGTCACATGACCCAGTGCACCAATAAATTAAGGGACAACCTGGGGTGGGGGTTGGGAGGTGGGAATCACCAATGTCTTACTGATAATAATGTAATGATATGCACTGTTTAATAAGTTGGTACTATCCCTTATCTGTTACTATTTTTAATGTGATGAAGCAATCATTAGCATTAACCCTTGTGATATTATTTCCATTACTGAGACTTAGTGGTCAGACAAATCAGAACACTGGGTATAGGGCAGTGGTTTAAGGCTCTAAAATGCAAATCTGGAGACCTAGGTTTGAATCCCACAGCCCCCACTTGCATACTGTGTGACCCTGAGTAAGTCACTTAACTTCCCTGTGCTCCCAGGTCGCACATGTAAACAAGCTTTCAGCTTAGTGTGCTACTCCTGGTTAAATAATTGGATCAAAAAAATACATCTTGATGGCTATACTTTATATAGTTATAGTAGGACACATAGGAAAGGAGAAGAAGTGGATATATATATATATATATATATTAATTCTGTTGATATCACCCACAAAGTTAAACTGAATCAAACAAATTCAGAAACCTTATGGTTTCAAATCTGTGAAGGCTGTACTTGCTCCATAATTATAGGCACTATTAATTGCCCACCCAGAAGCAAAATGAATGTTACTAAAAATATGATACTAGAAACTGAAACTGCAGGAGAACTGGGTGATTTAGTTATAATGAGAGACATTAACTTGAGCAAAATAAATTGGCTTACTAATTCAGCTATAGGTGCTGTAGGTAACACATTCCTAGATGTCTGTAACAGGACAAATTTATTACAACACATAAAAGAATCCACTAGAGGACATCACGTTTTGGACATTGTACTAAACTCAGATAATGTAGAGGATAATGCCTGAGTAATTAAGCAATAAGGCATGACCAGGGGTTAGATTAACAGTCTGTTAATCACCCACTAGGGGTGTAATGTGGCACGAGGTGCAGCCGAATGCCATATTGCCCCTAGTGGGTGATTAACTGACTGTTAATCTAACTCCTGGGAGTGCCTTATTGCTATTATAAAAAACATACCAAAAGAAAAGAGTTTAAAGTATACTTTTTCAATGTTTTCCTCATTTAGAGGGATATTTTTAATAAAATAGTTCTTCCACCAGCAGTTTAAGAATGCTGGTTCAAAATCAGAATGCATCATTCCACACATTCAGCAGGGCTAGAAGATGGAATCCTGACAGGAAGAATCCTTGTGCCATGGTGATCAGGCTGTACATGACAGTATAACATGGATTAATGTAAGGCTGTTAGAATCCTAACAGCCAATCAGATTGCAGCATTTCTGAGAACCTTTTTATAACAGTGGTTAACCATGGTGTAATCGCCTCAGCAATTGCCAGGACAACCAAGTAAAACTTGAGAGTACAGCTCGAGAGGTTTACAGTTGTCATGCCAACCATGAGAGGTGATTAGGTCCGTGGTTGACCACCGTTACTCAGGCATTGTATTTTATAGTGTATGGAAAAACTAGCCACTGTGGGAAAAAATACAGGTCTTTTCAATGTGCGTTTGTTCTCCTGCTCGGCTATGAATGCCTCCTGGTTTGAATATTGTGCAATGAAAGTGCTGAAATTAGCCATTGTGATCTATACTGAAGTGGGTCTGTAACTGTCTGAATGGAATGTGTATGTTTTGAATGAATGTCCAAGCAGCAGATCACCTTTCCTTTCCAAGAATTTTGACAGGTGATGACATTCTATTTTGTAATCCCATCATTATGACATAGTTAAGAAAGGTTTCCAGCATACTGATGTCATAACGATGGGATTATCAGGTTATACACTGATTAAAAACAAGGGTTAATAGACACTGTCCATACATTATATAAATATAACTGACTGTGTAACTGGTCCACAGTTGGGGAAACAGTGACCATAAGTCTGCAAAATTCCAAATAAAATATGAGTACTTAGTACAAAACAGATGCACTGAAATCTACATTTACAATAAAGCTGATATTTTTAAAATACTCAAAAAGTTGAGCAATATAGATTGGGAACACATTCTAGCAAGTAAATCAGTAGATGAAATGTGGGAAATTATTAAAAACATTATCCTGCAAACGAGTGATGAATTTATCCCCCAAAAAAGAAAGAGACAAAACAATGCAAAAAGGCCCATATGGCTTTGCAGAAAAACTAGAAAATTGCTAAAAAAAAAACCCAAACAGACTATACCAATGCAGTTTTCAGCTAGGAATGGGGGCAACTCTAGAAGCACTAAAAGATGCCCCAAAAATCTGTAAAAGAGAAATAAGAAAGGCAAAAAAGAGGCAGAACATAATATTGCAAAAAAAGTGAAAAGGAGAACTATAAAACCTTTTGTGCCTGTATAAACTCACTACAAAAAAAACTCAAAACAGGTTAGGGCTTTTAGTACATAACAATACTCTTGTTATGGATAATTCTGAAATGGCTACACTATTCAATAACTATTTCTGCGAGGTCTATTGACACAAAATAAATCCAATTAAAAAATGTGCATGTGACAGCAGTAGCAGAACTGACATTAAGGCAGATGAAATTAAGATAAAAATAAACAAATTAAAACCAAACACCTTCTCTGGACCAGGCAAGATTTCAACACAAATGCTACAGATTACAATATGTCAGTCTTTCTAATTTTTCCTTTAAAGTTGCTATTCGAAGAATCTATTAACACAAGGAAGACACCCCGAGACTGGAAGATGGCACATGTGTTATCCATCTACAAAAAAGGAGTGAAAGCCTAAGCTGGTAACTATACGCCCATTACTCTGACAAGCGATGTGTGTAAATTCTTGGAAGGCATCATTAAAGATAGGTTAACTCCCTGTATGGAAAACTGTGACAATGAGCAACATGGTTTTAAAAAAGGCAGGAGTTGTTCGACCAATCTGCTGTGTTTCTATGAAAATATTAGTGCCTCATTGGGCAATAACATACCTTGTGATGTTATATATTTGGACTTTAGTAATGCCTTTGATATAACACCTCATTGGGCAATTGTCAAAAAATGTAAAATTTTAAAGATAAACACCACTCTTGTAAACTGGATCATTGAATAGCTTTCTGAAAGGAGTCAAAGGGTGCTTGTCAATGAACATATTTCTGAGCTCCGGGCGGCGACTAGTGGTGTCCCTCAGGGATCAGTATTGGGCCTAATTTTATTCCAAATATGTATTGCCGATGTAACATCAGATCTAACTTGCTGGGTGACAAAATATGCCAATGACACTAAAATAGGTGGCCCGTGTAAAACTATAATTGAATCAGATTACTTACAACGAGACCTGGACATTATTTACAGATGGGTAGATATGTGAGAAATGAAACTTAATATGGATAAATGTAGAGTCATGCATGTTGGTAGGGACAATCGTATATGCAACTATACCCTATGTGAGGTCCCTGTGTGTAAATCTACACCTGAAAGAGAACTGGAGATTTTAGTAGCTAATAATATGGGAACTGCTGACCAGACAAACAAAGCTACTGCTATATCTAACAAAATAATATTGTCCATTAAGAAGAATATTATAACAAGAAAAAAAAATGTAGTAATTCCTCTCTATAGAGCATAAGTGCGTCCTCATATAGAATATGCCTCCCAAGTATGGTTCCTTTTCAGAAAAAGTGAGAGGGATCAGTTGGGAAGAGTTCAGAGGAAATGCACTAAGAACATAGAAAGCATGAAAGATATCGGATACCAGGATAGGCTTCAACAGCTTGGTCTAATGTCTTTGGAGACCAGACGTAGGCGAGCAGACCTGCTATTCATGTATGATGTAATGCAAGATCCCTTTCTCCTCTCTGAATTGGGAATCACCTTTAAGCATGGCAACAGAGACATTAGGGGTCATCCATTGCAGATTAGAGGGATCAGATGTAAACACATTAAAAGAAAATACTTTTACACGTCTTGTGTGGTGAACCCTTGGAACTCCTTGCCTGAGGGAAATATTATAAGTAAAACTAAGGCAGAATTTAAGAAAAAACTGGACAAGTATCTCCATTCCCGTAACACCCTTAGGTATTTTCAGGATTCAAGGACAGGAGCTCTTATGGGCATTGCCTGCTTGTCCCTTGCAAATCTCAGTATGAACCATAGTATGAAGCCCTATAAAGTGTATATGTGGCCCCAATCAATAAGACAATGTACTCGGGGAGGGGGGGGTAGAAGGAGGTTTCATGTTTGTCTGTTTTTAGTCATTGCTGTATGAACTGTCCTGTTTGATGTACTGTGTAAAACTGAAAAATGTTTTCAATGAAGTACACTCGGTGAAAAAAACAACAAAAAGCTTTAAAACATAGTTTTAACCACTTTGTGCAGCAATTTATCTGCCTAAAAGTACATTGAGGCTAAAAGATAAAATCTGTGAGAGCCCTTAGTGAGTTGAGGATTGCAATTTCCTGTGAACCTACTATGAGTCCTTCAAATACTCAACAGACCTTGCTCTATGGCTAAGAGAGATGGTGAGAGTAGTGGGTAGACAGACAGGTGACAGCGAGTTTATTTTTGGCAGTTTTGGTTTTTAGGTCACACAAACAAATGCCAGTAAACTCCCCAGTGTCTTGAAATCATCAGCTAGTAAAGCTCGGCCATCAGCAACCCTTACGTTAGTTTATGTAACATACTTAAGAACTCTGTTTTAGGCAGCTAAGGAGATTGGCTATTCATACTGCTTACTATTTATTTATTCCAAACATTTTATCAGGAAAGACATGCTGAGCTAGTAGCAGTTCATTTCTAGATGTGTCCTGAGGAGAGGGGGTGATAGGAAGCAAACAGTAAGATGTGCAAGTGAAGATAATGTGGAAGATGCAATAGAGTAAGACAAATACAATACAATACAATTAAATGACATTACAACAAACATAAAAGTAAAATACATAACAGTTGTGCAGTCACAGACAGGACAAACACAAAATAAAGATATAAACAATGTATTAGGGTACAAGTGCAATACAGTACTAGGAGCAAGTTCCAGATGAGGTGCACAGTATTACCAACCAGACTAGTAGAGCACAAGAGTTATCAGTGTTAGTACAGTAGGGTAGGTACAGGAGCAAAACATTACCGATGGGGAACCACTAGAGGCAAGCCAAAAAGAAATGGCCAATAGACTTGGTACTACACTGCTTCCAGAAGCTAATATGTTAACTAATCCTCTTGTTTGTACAGATCAAATAAATGGAGGTGTACCAAAGATTATTACAACACATGAAACCTTGCATGAGGTGTTACAACTTGATGAGCCATATAAGGAAACATTTAAAAATAAAAAAAGAATAAGGGAAGATGACCCCAACTTTGAAACAGATGAGCTATGGTACAATGTACAGTATGCTAAACCCTCTAAAAAGGGAAGACATGGAACTAAATTTAACATTCCTCTTAGCAATAGATTTACTACCTTAACAGAATTAAAGGATGACTCTGAGTCTTCTTCATTACAAAAGTTGATATCATTTGACACACTTACTGAACCTATACTGTCCAATACAGCTTATAATAATCCCCATATATTGAATAATCCAGTACCTGTTACAATAGTGAATGTCTCAAATCCAGATCCAGTTATAAATCATCTTCAAAGAAATTTATTAGTTATGGGAGATTCAATGATAAAAAAACTTAGAGAAATATGCAATCCAGACAAAGCCCATAGGACACTATTATCATATAGAGGGGCTAAAATAGCGGATTTAACATCTATGACTAAAGCCAATATTAAGCACATGGGTAGTAATCCATTAGTACTAATCCATGTAGGAACCACTAACATGTGTAACCCCCCTGTTACCTGGCGTTACTATAATCCCAGTAAGACCTAGTGGTAGGCAGGGAAGGCAGCTTGTGAAACTCCAGTTAAATGGATTTCACACTGTCTCACTCTGTTCTCAGTCTCAGCTGAGACTGAGGGATGACATCATTATAGAACTTTCGCAGCTGCATAAGCCACACTGGAATGTTGCAGTTGGAAGTTAGTGTAGAACGTTGGGGATTTTGAATTCAGTCTGTGTGCAGTCTGAGTGAGAGACTGTAGTGCAGCTGATGTGTATAGGCTCTCAGAGCTTTAATCTCTGTTTCAGAGCTACTTTTGGAAGGTGTGTGTTTCCACCCGAAGAGGAACACAGGAACTGGTAATTGAAGTGGTGGAGACCGCTCTCAATGGTTCAAGATCCCCATCCCTGAGGGGATGGGGGGAAGGTTTTGGCCTGTTTTCCGGGGCAACCCTCCTGGGTCCAGCTAAGGGAAAGAAGCTGCCTGTTCAAATTGTGCTGAGGCACCAGAAGCTCTGAGAGAGAGAGATTTCTTGTGGAGAAAATGCCTATGGGGCACCTGCAACCAAAGGGTGAGTTCGCTCTGAAAAAGGGCCAAGTGTTTTTCACCTGAACAGAAGGAAACTAAAGGGACTGTTACTGTGGGGTCTGGAAAGGACAGCCAAGTACAGCTGGAATGTGGGGATTGGACTGCTTAATCTGTGGGAGTCTAGAGTAATGGACATTGCCACTTAATTCAAGTATGTTCAAGTCCAGCACAAAGAGTGAAGGAAATTGGGGATTGGACTGCTTAACTCAGTGGGGGGGGGGGTCTAGAGTAATGGACAATGCCACTTTAAAAAAGTATGTTCAAGTCCAGCATAAATAGGAAGCAAGACAAGTAGATGGAATGTGAAATACATTTAGCAAGAATCTACATTGTAAAGCTTTACAGGATGAGGTGTTTACTAGCCAGAGAAATGGCCGGGTATGAATTGTGGGAGCAAGAGTTGGGAGACCCCCCATCAGTAGTAACCAAATTCACCTTGATGGATTTGCTCTGAGACACCTTTTACTTTCTCTCAGGTACTTGGACAGTGCCTGAGGAAAGTACCCAGACGTGGGATTAAAAGGAAGATTCCCTGATGGAGCTGAGGTGCTCTCAGGTGGTTTAGGGAGACACCAGAAAATGTTTCCATGAAGTATGGAAGGTGTCCAAGTGGCTGGAAAGGGAGCTGAGCCAGGGAAAACCCAGAACAGTGTACAAGTTCGGGCTGTGTAACCCAAAGCAGCATGCAAGTCCGGGCTGTGTGCCCAGTGGGTTCAGAGCCTGAGGGCTAAAGTTTTGAGGAAGTGTTCTTGTTTCTTTTAATCTGCATTACCAGGAGTGTAGCCCCATGAGGGTCCATCTATGCTTTGTTTATTCTGTTTGGATGTGAATAAAAAAGCCACACTTTAGAATCCCACTTCTGGTATTGGACATTACAGTTATTGCCTCCTGTGTTTGGAGTTACTTGGGTACCCCTGTGCAGAGTAGCCAAACCTAACCTTTGTGCCGAGTGACCTATTCCTCCCTGAACCCAGCCCACCTGGTATTGCTGTCAGATACAGATGGCATACCATCCCTGGGTTACACATGCTTATGGACCCTATTGATGAGATTAAACAGACATGGTGGCACTCTCAAACAAACTGATCAACCTTGGATGTGAGACTGCTATCTCTGAAGTTTTACCCATACCTAGGGCCTCACCATGATTAAATTAAAAAAATTAGAAGATTTCATGACTGGTTAAGAAAATGGACTATCAGGCAAGAAATCCAGTGTTTAACTCACTGGGAAGAGTTTTTCCACCATGACGACCTTTATTGTCCTGATGGCTTACATCTAAATAGAAAAGGGAACATACTCTTAGGCAATCATTTTACAAATTTCGTTAATAAACATTTAAACTAATACAGGGGGGAGGGACATGGGCAAGTAATGACCAAAACAACTATCAGAATTCAAACTTACCAATAAATATATCTAAAAACATGTCTTCTATTATTAGAGACACCACTGAAATAAATAATAATAAAATAAATATCTTACTTCTCAATGCCCGCAGCCTTGTCAATAAAATGGATGAACTAAGATATATTATACAAAAATAATCTGTTGCAATGTGTGGGGTTACTGAAACTTGGTTTCAGGAGGATAGCTGGGATACAGACATACCAGGATACAATAAAATCATAAAAAAACAGAAGTGATAAGTTAGGTGGGTGTTCGCAATCTATATATCCAAAGATTATACTTCATATCCTATTACCCCTAAATATATCCCAAATAATGATAATGAAATAATTTGGCAGAAATTAAGTTACCTAACATAACACTCAGTGTTAGCTTAGCATATAGAGCACCAAATCTTAATAAAGACCAGAATACTGATTTTCTATGCTCAATAGAAAAATGCAATCCAAATTATTTATTTATTTATTGAATTTTGATGACCAGGTAGGCCCACTGGGCCCTCGAAGGTCCATTTTTCAGGGGCGACCCGGGAATAACAGTACATGAATTATTATAAACAGTTGAACATAAGCATGTACAGGTTATCATGGATATACAGTATTCAGCTACTATATTCTTATGGGAGATTTCAATTTTCCCAAACTCAATTGGGAAACATCCCATTGCTTAGGAAAAATGGAAAGAGAATTTTTGGAGATCACAGTTAATCAAGACTTGGAGCAAATTATTAAAACTGGAACTAGAAACAATAATATTCTTGATATTATACTAACTAATATGGGTGAAAAAATTTCACAACCAAATATACTAGCACCGTTAGGAAATAGTGATCACAACATGATCATATTTCAAATTCAAACAAAATCCAAAGTCACAAAAGGAAATACACTGGTCAGGGATTATGCCAAAGCAAATTATCATGCAATGAAGAAGTATCTCAACTCGTGAGATTGAGAGACAGAACTTACTAACCTCAATGTTGAACAGGCCTGGTCGCTTATGCTATTAAAAATGAACCATTGTCTTGATACATGGGCTCCAAAAAAAAAAATATACAAATGTATATAGAATTCCAATTTGATGGAATAACAAAATAAGGAGACTAATAAATAAAAAACACAGAAATTATAGAAAATATAAAAAAAATCCATCAGTAACCAACTGGAATACATATAAAAAATTGTCTAACAAAACGTTATATTAAAAAAGCTAAAAATGAAATTGAAACTAGATTAGCTATTGATACAGTTGATAAAAAAAAATCTTTAACTATATAGGTTCACTTAGAGATACTAAACCTACAATAGGACCAATCAAAACTAAATCTGGGTTTATCAGCAATGAGATTGAAATGGCCACTGAACTCAATAATTATTTTGTCACCATCTTTACTCCAAAGGAAAAAAATAATAGTATTGATGATAACACAACTATATCTCAAAATGTAAAAGTTAGTCATTTTACTAAAGAAGAAACTATGAGAGTATTTCAAAACCTAAAAACCAACTCTTCAGCAGGACCAGACGAAATACATCCTTGCTTTCTCAAAGAAATTGCTATTCAAATCTTGGGACCAATCACTAAATTATTTAATTTATCTTTGGAAAAAGATGAGTGTATCTTAGCATGGAAAGATGCCCTAGTTACTCCTATATTTAAATCAGGAAGCAAGACAGACGTTGCAAACTATAGACCAATAAGTCTAACCTCTGTAATAGGAAAAGTAGTCGAAAGGCTTATCTTACAAAGAATAGAAGAACATGTAAAACTTAACAGCCTTCAAGACATTACACAACATGGGTTCATTAGAGGCAGATCATGCTTAACAAATCATCTGCATTTTTTTGAAAACATTAGTTCATCCTTGGATATTGGCTTACCTGTTGATATTGTCTTCTTAGATTTTGCTAAGGCATTCGACTGAGTTTCCCATGTGATCTTATTAAAGCAAATGAAAAACCTTGCTTTTCCACAATATTTAACAAATTGGATAGAATCATGGCTAAATAAACGTAGACAATGTACAATAATAAAGGGGTATTCATCTGCATGGGCGGAGGTTACAAGTGGGGTCCCTCAGGGCTCAGTATTGGGCCCTATTTTGTTTAACATCCTGATTTCCTCAATGCAATCATCATATAACACCTGGATGACTAAGTTCGCTGACGACTGTAAGCTTGGATGTGTAGTTAACTCCATTGAGGCAGCCACTAACTTTCAAAAAGAGATAACATCCCTGGAATTATGGGCTAAAAAGAACAAAATGATGTTTAATATACAAAAATGCAAAGTGATGCATCTGGGTCATAACAATTTAAAATACAAATATACAATAAATCAAGTGATGTTACAAGAGACCGATAAGGAAACAGATCTAGGAGTAATAGTGGATAACAAAATTAATTTCGAAAATAATACTGACAAAGGTGAAAAAGCTCACGTACCTTGGGATGTATATTTAAGACATAAAGAGTAGACAACCTAAAGTTACAATGCCTCTATATACAAGCCTAGTTAGATCAAACTTGGACTACTGTTCTTCATTTTGTACTCCCTATACAATTAGAGATAAGAAATTGGTTGAAGGAGTTCAAAGAAAAATGACCAAAAGAATTGTAGATATGTTGAATAAGACCTATGGGGAAAGACTATTGGAACTAGATTTACACTCTATGAACTACCATCAACTTAGAGGAGATCTTTGCTTAACACATAAAGTTATTAAAGATCCTGTGCTCTTTGAAACAATTGGTTTAGAAAAAAATACAAATAATACTCAGACTTGATCTCATAACTTTAAATTAAGAGGTGCCCACTGTAAAACAAAAAAGAGAAGTCACTGGTACACACATTAGTATAGTTAACAAATGGAATATGTTGCCAGGATCAATTATAGAAAGCAATACTATAGATACATTTAAATATCAGTTTGACCAACATATGGGTAATGCAAAATTTGAGTATGCATAAACATAATTCCACCTTCGGGTGGTGAACTCATACAAAGGTAATGCCTCCTGAGCTTGTAACACACTATGATACTATGATACTGGTGAGTAACAGTTTAATGTCACACAGACCAAGGATCTAGGGTTGGTAGGAAATTGCTCAGAGCCAGGGAGGTGTGTGTGTGTGGGGGGGGGCAGCACAACAGGGAGGGTGGAGGGTGGAGAGCAAGGGAAAGTGATCAGGTACAGTTGCAGGAGGGGGAAGTAAAGTTTCAAAGAAAGAACTTGAGGGAGAAGAAGGAGGAAGAGGCTCAGCAGATAGACTAGGGTGGGAGGGAGGAACAGAACTTAGGAAAACAATGGCCCCAATGCACTAATGGGTGGGAAGTATGCGCTGGAGGCACGTATCCTGCCCATGGAGCTCCACACCTGTGGACAAGTGTACACCCGGCGGCATTCACGACTGCCAGCCACCAGTCCGTGGCCCTGCCCCACTGGTGCACAGGTTCACGTGGGGCAGACAGGGGTGGAGTAGCAGATCTAGGCAGGCGGCCAATTGAATGCCCAGCCTGGGTCCCACAGTGGATCTCCTGCATGGCATGGCATGGGTCCAGGGCATTGCTTATGGACCGCTGGTATGCAATCTGGTGCGGACATGCCCATCATCCAGTGGTCCCTCCTTCTGCAGGTACCGGCCCCTGTGGGTGCACCCACCCAGCTGCACAGATGTCCCCCTCCTGCTGAAATGCCACCCTCTGCCCAGATGCCCCCATCACACACCGCAGCCCTGACCCTGTAGTCATGCCCCCCCAACCCCTGTCATGCAGCATCCTAGCCAGGCCATCTGTGGATATCCACTGCATGACCCTGATCCCAGCACCGCAGGTGGCACAGTATTGTACAGTGCCCCTCCCTACACCTGACTATGCCTACATGTCCACCCCCAGTCCCCATGCAGTATCACTGGGAAATGGCCCTGGCATGGCTGTGAGCATATGGGGGGGTGGCACTGCCATGACCCCAGTGTGATAGGGTTGGCATACACCAGGAGCATGGCAAGAGGTGGGGTGGCACCCTCAATGCTGCCCAGTGGGGGGGAGGGGGACTCTTGGTGTGTGTGGGGGGAGGGTGTAGTCCACATGCTGCCAGGACTGGGGGAAACCCTGTGTGTGTGTGCAGCACCAGCCACTTATCGCTGTTATGGCAGAGTCCCCCCTGGTGCGCCTACACACTGCTATGCCCTCTGCAGATGGCACTATGCTCCTTAGTGCATGACGTGTAGTCTGGCACACTCCGCGCCCACCCCCGGCATGTTTCTCTCTGCGCGGCCGGGGGATCAGGCACGTTGGTGCTGCATGACCCCGTTAGTGCATCCCATGAGGGGGCACATAGGTGTGGAGTGGCTACGCACCACAGATACATGGCGCATTTCTTCTCCACCCATTAGTGCATAGGGCCCATTATAAGAAGGCAGCTTAGCATGTGGAAGTTTTCCTGGAGGGGGAGGGAGAAGCTTTGTAGAGAGAAGCTTTGGAAGCAAGACTGTTATGTTTGTAAAGCAGTCGTCAGTTACTACTATTCTGGATGCTGGGACTCTTGTTTCTTCATAGAACATGTGTCTGCAGGACTAAACAGACATTCTCTATCTTGTGCATATGGGGTGTGTGATTGGGTGGTTTACTGTAATAGTGCAATTGTACTGGATGATTGTGAGGGGAAGGTTAGCTTTTAAGGATTTTACTAAAGGTGGACATTTTCAGGGAGTGGCTGTGGGGTGGTATAATTTGCTGGAGCAGGTTTTATTTATTAGGAGACAGTATAGCATAGTGGTTAATGGCACTCAGCTACAAACCTGGAGACCTGGGTCTGAATCCCATCAGCCCCCCAATTGCATACTTGTGTGACCCTGAGCAAGTCCCTTAACTTCCTTGTGCTTTCAAGAAGCACCTGGAAACAAGCTCTGGCTTAGTGTACCTTTCCTGGTTAAACAATCCCCCCTTGCCCTTATTCCTGTTGGATGTCTCCTGGGTTTAGGAATTTTTGTTTTTTTTTTTTTTTTTGTATTTTTAGTAGCCTGCTTAAAAGTGTCATGGGACACAGACCCCTGTTCATACCTGCTTTGTTACAACAGCCATATGCCTTTGTGACACCTCTGATCCATGTGCCAATCTTTGACTGGTGCAGGGTGTTGGAGATATTGAGGACATGTGCCATTAGTCATGGGTATGAACCAGGGAGGTGTGTCGGGCTGGATGTATCTGGAGTGTTAGACCAAGTAGGTGCCCTGGGTTTAAAAGGTTCAGAGACATGGGTCCCTCCTGCCTTGTCTGTATAATAAGGGAGTCCTCAGAGAATAGAGGACAGGTTGACAATGGACCTGCTGATCATTCCCCTCCCCTTCAGACAATTCTATGTAATACCAGAACTCTGAGGAATAAGACTGCAGTTACATCGGATTTCATTGCTGATTCCTCAGTGGATCTGGTGTGTATCACTGAGTCCAGACTTGGTGAAGACTCTGAGCCAGTCCTGGAGGCAGCCATCCCAATGGGTATCCAAGTGGTACACTGCTTGAGATGTGATCAGTGTGTGTGTGTGTGTGTGTGTGTGTGTGAGCCATAAATGACTATAATTAAGCAATTTCAAAAGATCTAGACACCCTTGCTTCAGTCTGTGTTCACTTGCTGACCTCCCAGTGTAGCTCACCATGTTATAATGATGAGTTGCATCAGTTGAAGGCAACAGGTTGGAGGTTGGAATGTTCTTTGATGAGGTCCCATTTCATGGACAATAGGCTGACTCTGTGGGCCCATTATCAGGAATATCAGAGGACAATTTACCTGAGAAAGTCAGAGTTCCTGTTATGGATGATTGCCATAGGTAGGAATATCCAGCCCAGCTCTTTCACACTGTAGAAAGATTACTGCATCTGGTCTGTCTACAGGCTGGTGGTGCCATTTCAGCAGATAAGTGTGAGGAGTTTCGTCATTTCTTCTTGGATAGAGTGTCATTCATTTGAGCTGGAGTCTTGGCAAGTGGCCTATTGTGGGCCAGCAGGGTTGGGCTTGTGATGTGTGAAGGCCCTTCATGGGCTTGGGTCAGTGTTTCCATGTGTTGGATGAAGATGTACTTGGGGTGATCTCCAGGTTGCACTCAAGTTATTGTACTTTTCAACCTGGGTCCCACCTGCCTGTTGTTAGACTGCTGGGAGGCTCAGGACCCCGTATTTGTCGGAATTGTCTTGTGTTCCATTGTGAAGGGCTGTTTTTTCACTGCTTTGAAAAGAAGCAATCTCTGGACCCTGACATCCTGGCTAATTACAGACTTGTCTCAAACTTCATATTCTTTGGAATGGTAATTGAGAAGTTGGTTGCAGCCCTGCTTTAGGCACATCTTGAGACATACAGTATCTAGGGACCATTCCAGCCTGGTTTCAGGCCTCAGCACAGCACAGAAGCCATGCTTGTTAGGGTGTTTAATGACCTTCTGCTGGTGAGAGATAGAGAAGACTGCTCAGAACTTATTCTACTATTAGGCACAACAGACCAGTCTGGTTCTCGAAGAAGGTCAGGGCGGCAGGGAGGATTTTGTTAGATACAAGGAGAACAAGGAAAAAGAAATGGAGTGAACAACAGTTAAATATGATGGGGCCAAGCAGGCAGTCAGGGACACAATAACAGACACAGAACTTCCACATTCTCAACTGATTGCCAAAATGATAACACTTGGCATTGATACATATATCACTAATTGGGTAAAAAATTGGCTGCAGAACAGGACACAAAGAATCCAAATAAGAGGTCATCTGTCAGAATCTGGCCCGGTCACTAGTGGGGTTCCCCAGGGGTCAGTCCTGGGGCTGGCATTGTTCAATGTTTTTATTTCTGATATGAACAAAAAACTCACAAACAAATGTGTAAAATTTGCAGACGATTCCAAACTGTGTGCAGAAGTAGGGGATGATGATAAAGTCCACACTCTCCAACAGGATTTAGTAAAACTCCAACATTGGGCAAGTAAAAAATGAAATGATTTTAACACTAATAAGTGCATAGTTTCGCATCTTGGCAGTAAGAACGATTGACTAAATTATACACTAAATAATACAACTTTTAAAACAGTTACTCAAGAAAGGGACTTGAGAATCCTAATATCCAGTGACTTGCCATTTACCGCCCATTGCAATGAATTGGTAAATAAAACCAGCAGAATTATCGGCATCATTCATAGATCATTTGTATCCAGACATAGAACTTGTATTATGCCTTTGTACAAATCACTTGTCAGACCCCATTTGGATTACTGTAGCCCCTTGTGGAGTCCATACTTTAGGAAAGATTGTAATGCCTTTGAAAGGGTCCAACAGAGAACCACCAAAATGATCAAAGAGCTAACCAGTGATACATATGAAGTTAGACTAGAGAAATTGAATCTGTACTCACTGGAATTAAGACATTTAAGAGTTAGTCTATTACAAATGTTTAAAATCTCCTTGGATAATGATTTAATGGAGGACCTGGGTATCAGTTATGCAGTTCGAAAATTCAACCTTAGGAGCCATGATAAGCAACTTAAATTAACATATTCTTTTTTGATTGTTTATTTTATTCCATGGCTGGGGGGGGTTGTACTTGCCCCCCATCACCTAGTCACCGCCACCCAGGTCCCGGCAGAGCTCTTGACCTCCCCGGCGTTGCCCCTCTCAGTCTCTCCGACTACCACAGAGACCAGGAAGGTGGACCCAGGAGGAAGCTACCTGGTGCAGAACCACAGCTGTGCCAGCAAGCAGCCTTCATGCTGCTGGGGATTTTTCTGTAATGTAGTTCCCCTGCTGGAGGAGGCATGCAATAATGCCAAGGGATGGTGCGCATATGCTTCCGTACACACTCCTCCTGACATCTGCCTCCTCCAGCCCCTTGTTTCTGCAGCATCAGTGGTGTTGCCCCCCAGCTTCCACCAGGGGTCAGCCACATGCCGACTGCTGATGTCTGCCCTTCCCGGAGAAGGATAGCAGTCCTCCAGACGCTCGATCCTTCTCCCACCCTGCCAATCCCTGGCGACCCATGCTCTTTCCCAAACACAGGTTGCCAGTGTGGTGCGAAGTGTGGCATCCAGCACCTCACCCTCAGCACCACCGGGCCGGCCTAAACTAACATATTCAAACAAAAACCAAAGAAGAAATTTCTTTACTGAGAGAATAATGAACACATGGAATTCTCTCCCACTAGAGGTTATGGATACAAATAGTATAATTACATTTAAAAGAAAGCTCAACACTTACCTTCTCTCAAAAAAAGGGTATTAACACCCCTTGCTTAGGGGAGTCAGACATAATAGGCTTTGATAAATCTTCTGTCTGCCTTTTGCACTGAGTACAGAATTTAGAACTACGTACTGTGGAGGGGGTCAAGAGGGTGGGGAAATCAGTTCTTTAGATGCATTAGGAAAGAAAGGAAGATAGAAGGGGTGATCGATAGGTTGATGGAGGGGGGCAGGGTAATAGAGGAGGATGAGCAAAGGGCAGATGTTCTTAATGACTACTTCTGCCCAGTGCTCAGAGTGGAGGATAGCAGGCCTTTGCCTAAAAGCGTAATAAAGGCTGCTGTAAATCATATCACAGCAATTAGGCAGGTGGTAATTTCAGGAAAAAGGACTTCAAGCACTAAAAATAGATAAGATTTCAGGGATGGACTGGATGTACCCGAGGGTGCTCAGGGAACTGGCATCAGAACTAGATGAATCCCAGGCAGGACTATTCAATAGCTCACTACAATCAGGGGTAGTCCCAAAAGATTGGAGGGTAGTGGATGTAGTTCTGCTCCACAAGGGAGGAGACAATGAGCAACAGGGAAACTACAGACCCATCAGTCCTGTGGGTAAACTAATGGAGATATTAATTAAAGAGGACCTAGTGGACTGCCTGGAGAGAAATGGGCTCCAGGATATTAAGTAACATGGGTCCATGACAAGGATGTCTTGTCAGACCAACCAGACAGTGTTCTTTGACTGGTATCTAGGGCAGTGAATAAGGAACAAGCTGTAGATGTACTGTACTTTGACTTCAGCAAGGCTTTCAACTCAGTGCCACACAGAAAGTTTATAAAGAAGTTAGAGGATCTGGGTGAAGTGGAGGACCTAGTTAGATGGGTGGATAACTGGCTGGATGGGTGGAGACAACAGAGGGTGGTGGTAAACGGCATCAAGTGAAGGGAGAGGGAGGTCATAAGTAGGGTGCCACAGGGTTCAGTTGTGGTCTGGTCCTTATCAATATGCTTGTCAGTAACATAGGAGAAGGAATACAATTATACAGGATAAGATGTTTCTCTTCACACATGGCACTAAGCTCTGTGGAAGAGTAAACAGTAAGGAAGGGTAAGGGGGTTACAGAGGCACCAGCAAAGGTTAGAGGTGGTTCATGATTTGGCAGATGAAATTCAATGCCAAGAAATGCAAGGCGATGTACATAGGGAACAAATACCCCAGGGGTGCAATACTGGATGCGAGAGGTTAAGTTGGACACTACATGTGAGAAAAGGGACCTGGGAGTCCTCACAAGAGAGTCCCTAAAACAGTCCATCCAATACAACAAGCAAGGCAACCAGAATGTTGTGATGTATTTGTAGGGGGTTTGACAGCAGGAGGAAAGGGGTAATACTGTCTTTATAGATCACTGGTGAGTCCACATCTGGAATACTGTGCCCAGTTCTTGAGTCTTCACCTAAGGAAAGACAAAGATAGGCTAGAGATGGAGCAGTGTAGGACAATGAAAATGATTTAGGGGCCAAAGAGCAGATACTATGCGGACTGGCCTACGGCTCTGAACATGTACTCGCTAGAGACAAGAAGGGAGAGGTGTGATATGACAGAGACCTTCAGGTGCTTGAAAGGAATGAACAAGGTAGACTGCAAGGAAATACTGTATTCAGCAGGAAAAACACTGGGACATGATTGGAAGCTGCTGGAAGGGAGGGGAGATTCAGGAGGAATGTGAGAATGTTTTATTTTACAGAGTGGCTGAGCTGTGGAACAGTCTACCAGGAGAGGTGGTGGGTGCAGGAATCATTGATGATTTTAAACAGGGCTGGGACTGAGTAAGTCTGAATAGTTACTTATGTGTATAGCAGTGGGCAGGAGGTAAAGGGGAGAGCAAGGGCAAACCCCCCGACTAGACAATAGATCCCAGGGTAGGATAGATTATAACATGGCAGACTGACAGGATCAATGATGTTTTCCTGCTGACATTTTCTGTTTCTGTGTTTTTGTGCTTCTTTATCTCCCTTTGGCATTTGGAATTGTGGATCAAAAGGTTCTAATGGGTCACGTAGAACAATATGGAGGACTCACCAGGACAACCTACAGTATGAATTATTTGAGTTCTTCCTAGTTGGCAGATCACAGCAGGTTGCATTAGGTTCTTTTTCTTTGCTGCCTGCTGCAATACATTGTGGGGTGTTGCAGGGGTTAATTCTGCCCACCATGTTATTTGACACTAGGAGAGGACCTTGCATGGTGTTATCTGGAGTTTCACTACTATGCAGATATTATCCAGCTTTATCTGTCATATACAACAGACAGGACTGATATAGTCTCTGTGACTGACCAGTTCTTTTGTGAAATCTTAGACTGGACGGCATCTAGATAGTTGAGCATCATTCTGGGTAAGATAGAGGTGTTACTGGTGGAATTTGGTCTTCCTGAGTCGGCAGTGAACAGCCAATCATTTAATTATCCAGCTCTAAACAGTAGGGGACTGCAAGCTATGGATGGGGTGAAGAATCTAGGGGTCATCCTGGACTGTGAGCTATTGTTTGTGCATCAGATGGCAACCACAGTCCAGGTATTTTTTTTCCGATTATGGAATATCACCCAGAATAAATCCTATCTAGCACATGAAGATCTGTTGACCCTAGTACATGCTTTTGTTACATCAAGGCTCGGCCATTATAATGCTTTTCACCTAGGGCTAAGTAGACACTCCACCTGCAGCTGGTCTGGAATGCCGTGGCCAGGCTGATTGCTGGACTTCATGTCACTGAGCATATCATGCCTGTCTTATGTGAACTGCACTGGCTGCCAATTTGGAAGTGCGTCACATTCAGGTTTGCTTTATTAACTTTCAGTTTCCTACACGAACTGGGATCTGACTAGCTAAAAGACCTCTTAGCTTTCTGTACTCATGGTCATCTCCTCCACTCCACTGAGAGGGGAGCCTTCTGACTTTTCAAGATCCTGTCTGAAACAGTATGCTGATGAGGCCTTCTCAGTGGTGACACCATTGATCTGAAATACCCTCTCCTCTGGCCTGGGATCTGCCCACTCAGTGGGGGCATTTAAAAGAGGGCATAAAATTAAAATTTTCAGCAGGCCTTCTGTCCTCCTGTGGGAAGTTTAATTATGGTTGATTGCTTACCTCTCAGCCTTTTGTCACTGAGGTGAGGGACATTGACACTCAAAATGAGGGACACAGACCCTCAGAATGAGGGAAACATCCTCAGAAATGGAGCTACAAGCTCAAAACACTGTGTAAATCTCAAATCATGGGATTTACTTATACAATGTTTATTTTTGATTTAGCATATTAAAATATTATAGGCTTTGGCTTTAAAGTTGGAATTTACAGTAATATGTGTGTGTGTGCGTGCATGTGTGTGTAGCACCTTTTTCACGAGGGACGGATGAGGGACAGAGCAATTTTAAGGGTAAAATAAGGGATATCCCTCGTAATCAGGGACAGTTGAGAGGTATGGTTGATAGGGTTTTGTCTTCCTATTTTAATAATCTACCTACATTATCACCTGTTGTATGTTTTTCACAATTTATTTCTGTGCTGTAACTGAGTTCACTGTACAGCATTCTGAGTGCAAGGGGATAGATCTCTACATAAATAAAAATGTCTTGCCTTGTCTTTCCAGTAACGTTACTGTATTTGTTCTTCCATTTTATAAATTTTGGTAGCCCCCCTCCCCAACGCTACCCTCACACTCTTATGAATGACATTCAACTTCGCCTTCAGCTATTTTGTTACATGGTGTATGTGTTGACATTACAGTAGCCCATCCCCAGTCATGCCTTACTGCCTATGACTGGAACCTATGAAAGTGAAAAAAAATGCCTTACTGTATTTCATTAGCAGTGTCAAGGGAGTTGCGGGGATGGGGGGTAGGTTGCATTTTGATCATCACATCCCCAACGTGAATGGCAGTTGGATTTGCCTCATGCCAGTTGTCATGTTTTGGTGTTATTCTGACAGTCAACAACCACTATTGTGCCTTGTCACTTAATGTATTGGATTCTTTCTTAAGCCTGCTCTCACCATGGAATTTCAATCTAATTACAAGCCACTGACTTGGATGCCGTAGCGCAGCAGGGTGGGAGTAGAAGGGCCTGCCAGGCATTGTTTATTCAAAATGAGGACAACTACTCTTGCACTGCTTCTGTTTTGAACCAGGTGCTATACTCAGAAAAAGGAAGAGAAAGAGGGACAGGGAGAGAGGGGGAGAGGGGGAAAGAGGGAGACATGGAAAAAGAGGGAGCGAGACAAAGAAGAACAGAGAGAGGGAGAAAGAGGTAGAGGTAAGGAGGGATATAGAAGGAAAGATGGAGAGAGGGAGAGGGAGAGAGAGAATATATATATATATAGAGAAAGGAGAATAGAGAGGAGAGAGGGAGAGAGGAGAGGGAGGAGAGGGAGAAAGAGGTAGAGGTAAGGAGGGATATAGAAGGAAAGAGGGAGAGGAGAGAGAGAATATAGATATAGAGAGAAAGGAGAATAGAGGAGAGAGAGGGAGAGAGGAGAGAGAATATATATATATAGAGAAAGGAGAATAGAGGGAGGAGAGAGAGAGGAGAGAGGGAGAGAGGGAGAGGGAGAATATATATATATAGAAAGGAGAATAGAGAAGGAGAGAGGGAGAGAAGGAAAGAGGGAGAGGAGAGAGAGAGAATATATAGATATATAGAAAAGAGAATAGAGAGGAGAAGAGACAGAGAGACAAGAGTGGGGGAGGGAGAGAGAGAGAGAAGGGGGAGAGAGAGGGAGTAGAAGAGGGAAGAGGAAATGGTGGGGGGGGGGAGAGCAAGAACTCCTACATCTTTTAGAGGCATACTGTAGCAAATGGGTTCTCCAGGTAAACCTAAATAGAAACATAGAAGCATAGAAATTGTCGGCAGGTAAGGATCACTAGGCCCATCCAGTCTGCCCATTTTCCCTACCTACTGCAAAAGCCACAGACCCTACTTGATCTCCAGCTTTACCTCCTCGTTCCTATTGCTAGGGTTCCCCTATGCCTGTCCCATATGTAACCCCTTGTTCCCAGGGGTTACTAGAATCCCACTTAGAATCAGTGGCAGGCAGGGAGAAGCAGCTAATGAAATGCCAGTTAAATGGATTTCACAGTGTCCCACTCTGTTTTTCAGTCTCAGCTGAGCTGGAGTGATGATGTCACTTTAGAATTGTCGCAGCAGCATAAGCCACATTGAAATGCTAGCTGGGGAGTTAGCTGTAGAATGTTGAGTTAGAGTTCAGTAGTCTGGAGAGTAGTCTGTAGAGTGGAGTGCCAGGAGGAGTGCTGCAGTAGGCAGCTCCTCAATTTTTAGCTCTGATAGAGAGCTACCTCTGTAGTTTGGGTAGTTTGTTCTCACCCTAGAAGAAGAACATAGAAGACAGGAGAGAGAGAAGTGGTGGAAACTGTTCCAAGAGGGTTTTCCAGTGCCTCATCCCCAGAGGGATGGGGGGATTCCAGGATTCAGGGGCAATCCCCTGGTCCAGCCTGGCTTGTGTCAAAGCTGCCTGAGATTCATCTGCTCTGTGAGTACCAAAGACTTTTGTGTGGAAAATGCCCTGGGGCACCTGCATTCCTGTGGTGAGTTTTCTCTGACAAAGGGACTCTGTCACCTAGACTGTTTTCTGTTTAAAAGTGTCTGCCTACTATGGGGTCCAGAGAGAGACTTGCCAAGTACAGAACTTCTAGTTTGTGTCTGATTTAAAAGTGCCTGCTAAAGTTGGGGTCTAGTGAAGAGACATTGCCAATTACAAAACCTTTAACTTCAGGACACCTCAGAGGTGTGTAATGTAGTATGTTAAATGTGAAAGACATTTCTAGATAGCATGTACAAGTTTTCAGTGAAGGGTGTTATTGACTAGATGAATGGCACAGTATAAATTTGGAAGCAAAAGGTGGGAGACCCCCCCCCATCTGGAGTAACCATGTTTACCTCTCCGGGTTCAGTTTTGGCACCTGTGTTTTCTCTCAGTGCATTTGGCCAGTGCCTGAAGAAAATAGTTTATCCAGATGTGGGTTTGGATTTTCTGTGAGCCTGTATGTGCTCTTTGGCGGTTGAGGGTGCCACCAGTAATTCCTCATGAAATATGGGAAAGTCTCCTAGTACTGGCTGAGGGTGCCTAGTCAAGGGAAGTGTACCAGTTCTGGCCGTGTGTGCCAATCACCATTCAGAACCAGAGAGCATTCACTGTTTCCATTTCAGAACCTGAGGGTTTGCTGTGTGTGTGCTCTGTACCTCAGTATTCTGCATTACCAGTGAGAGTAGCCCTGTGGGGGTCCATCTTAGCTTTGTGATTATTCTCTGTGTATATGAATAAAAGCCACACTCTAGAATCCCAACCTGGTTTGGACAGTACTGTTATTGTCCCCTTGTCCTGCATCAAAAAGAACATTTGCCAGCTTTAATTTTCAAGTTGTGACAAGAAAACATATTGTGAACTGTGGGAAACAAAGATACATTTGTGCCCTGAAAGTTTCAAATGCTTGCTGTGTGAGCTGGGGGAGTCGCTAGAGAAAGTGCCATGAAAAATGGTTTAAAATGGTGCTCCCGCCGTGGAGTTACAGTTGAAAAGAAAAAAGGTTGTTTTGCAGTTTAAATTTTGCCTGCTTGACTATCGCCGTGGAGGAGAAGAGCACGAGAAGAGAGAGGCTCATTTGTATGGCGTTGAGTGATTTTTGAGACTGCAATCAATGCCGCCCCCAAACCAGCTTCAGAGTGCTGCCCAGTGTTTGAGAGGGAGAATGTGAGTGGTGTGTGAGCTGGTTAGCCAGGAGTATCGTCGAGGTGACTGCAAATGTTCTAAATGATAAAACAACAGACTTTTTTGTGCCAAATCGGGCTCAACCCATATTCCGATCAACTGGGGAGAAAGCATGGTGTTCGTAGGGACAATCGTTGGGGCCACCAGCCTATTTCAACCCAGAGGCCTTCCAGGATCAGCTGTAGGCCGAGAATTTCCATTGAAAAGCCAGCTACTGATTCAGTGAGAACCATTCAGCAAAACTGAGCTCAAACTGTGTGATTTTTTTTAAGCCAGCTGGATCTGTGTGTAAACAGTGTGATTGTTTTTGCAAAGAAGGACTGTGTAAAGTAATCAAACCCAAGCAAGAATTCTGAGCATTAGACTGTGAGCATGTATTATGCATTCAGCAACAGTGTAATTTTCTGAGCAACCAGAGAGACTGTGAGTTGTATGAGAGGCTACAACAAACAGCTAATCCTATTCAAGAAATACTGTGGCTTTAGTGACTTTAAGCAAGTAAAACTGATTGAAAGCTAATGGTCAAGTCCTAGAAAATCATATAGATGTGCTGAGGAAGCAAAACAGTGCAGTCTATGCAGTGTGAGTAAAATTTATCAGTATGCAGTAAATTGGATGCGCAGTGGCTACAGTCAGATGCAGATTGTTGATGCGCCAGGAGTGCTGCCACCACCTTTACAGGGTGGGGCAGTAATGTAAACACAGCAGCAGGGAGCCATTTTGTGAGACTGTTCCAAGTAGAGTGAACTCCCGCTACCTGGATCATGCCCGGGCTATGATAGTTGAAGAGGTTACCAAGCTGAAAGAAATAGAGAAATGTTTCTACAGTAGAAGTTTGCCTCCTCATGTTGCAATTCCCGGATACCCTGTGCGAGTATGCATGATGTGCCTCAAGGCTGGAAGGGACGTTTTCATGATTCCTCGCTGTTCAGGGTGCTTAGAGAAGCAAGGTCTAACTAGTGCACCCAAGATTCATTTGGCTCCCACGTGGACAAAGCTTCAAGATCCTGCAAATAGCAGCACACAGCACCAGGTTGAACCTGTTGGGAGAGGCCCAGCAGAGTGTGACACAAAGGAAGAGGGTGTAGATGTACTGGCAGAGCAGAGTCCTCATGATGTCTCATGATGTCTCCACGTCTGTGTCGCAGATGGACAGTGCGGAGGGAGAATCAGTGGATCCATGGAGAGAGGGTCCTAGTCTTAGCCTCGTGGGAGAGGATGAGTATGAGGTTCGAGAAACCCTAGATTGGGAGGTGTCTGTCTCCATGCCCAGTGAAGAGTGGACTGTTTTAGGAGTGAGGATGACTGCTCACTCCTGGGCCCAGGTTCTAAGTGAGAAAGACGAAGAGGAGGGAGCTATGTATCTTTACGATGATGGTTCTAGTCCACAGCCTCAGGTTCCTGTCTCGGAAGAACCAGAAGAAGAAGTTAGTGACTCCACAGCCCTGCCCCCAGAAGGAGGGGTCAGGGACCAGTTCTTCATAGCTTTAAGTATGCAACACTGGCAGAACCAGGACTGGCGGCCCCCAAGCCAGGTGGGGGGTTGCAGACTGATAAAGAGTAGTACGGAGAAAAGACTGGTTCATAGGAAGGCAAACAAAATCTATGGAATGTCCTTTCCTACCTTTCCTCGGAGAGTCTGAGAGGAGATTGAGAAAAACAGGAGAGCCTGGCTAGTGGAAGATGCAATCAAAAACCTGCATCCAGGTGCAACTCGATATGTTAGAGACAAAGTGATATGAGACAAACTCAAGTTTTGGAAGTTGGGCAGGACACTGTTCATAGACACTGTATATGTTGTGGATGATAAAGGAAACAAGACTTTCCATAATGTGAATTATGAGCACCCAGACGGGGTAATAATTCTTGCACCTAACCCATTGTGGTACTACCCTCAATGTAACCATCATCCTGTGAATGTTCCCATGCCTACCAGGTGGAAAGCAGAGCAGTGGTAGCCAATTTTGCCATCCAGCCATTGCTGTACCCATGTTGTTCCACCAGTCTGGTATTCCAGGATCCAAAGGTGCGTCCAGATTCATCAGCCTTGCAGCGTGCCTTCCAGTTCCATCGCCTGGCCTTCCAGATGACATCAGACCTAGATGACATCACCCCAGCTGTTTTCCTGATTCATTGCCTGGGATTTCGGATGACATCAGTCCAGCTGTTTCTTTCCTGTTCCAAAGTTCCATCTCCTAGATGACATCAACCCAGCAGTTTCCAGACGTCCATCCTGTTGTTTCCGGAAGATTTCCTCCCAGCTGTATCCGAAAAATGTTGCCAGGGAGAGTCTTTGGCTGGAGATCCAGGTGCTGTTTCATTTTTTCGTTCTTCAAGGGACTGGTAAGTCCAGACTTTTCTTACTTTATTGACATTGCAATGCACATCCTACACCTGGCAGACTACAGGCTGTTAAACTGTCCACAAAGACTGTTTTCTACTTTTCTACTTTTTCTAAAAAAATATTTTTTGGGATTCTCCAGAGTTTTGATGGTAAGGGCCATGGTCGTGTACTGTGTTTGCAGATTTGGGGTGTGTTTTTGTGTTTTCTCTTTCAGGTGGATACTGATGAAGAAAGAAGAGAAGACAAGAAGAGGATTGGAGGGACTCATCGGAGTTCTTCTGTGCTTTAAAGCGTGTTGTTTTAAAGTACTGTGTAGTTGTTAACATGTGTTAACCTTTTTCCTTTCACAGGTGTAGTTGTGGGGGAGTGTGGGAGTGTAATGCTTGTGTATAGTGTTAGCTCCGGTGTTTGGTTTGCAGCTGTCCAGGGATGGGTGGAGGTTCCCCTGTTTTGGGTAGGTTTGTTTTGGTTAGTTAGGTTTTCCCTAGAGGGCTAGGGGGATAGACAGACTGTGGTCCTGACCTGCAGTAGGGGCCGCAGTGCTAGTCTATTAGGGCTGTGCTCTGGACAGTTCTTTCAGGGTCACTGGTTTCCATAGTAAGATCGTAGTGTAGGAGCTGTTGCATCAACCAGTGGCCTATGGGCCCTTAGTGTTGCCTGCCTGTGCTTGGCACATGGTAGGAGAGAGCCTGATCACCTCCCTCCATAGGTAGCACATAGGATAGGATGGCCTAGTGCCGGGTAGGCAATGACTGGGAACAGTCATTTTCCTGGCTGAGGGTGGGTGTAACTCCCTTGTTCCCAGGGGTTACTAGAATCCCACTTAGAATCAGTGGCAGGCAGGGAGAGGCAGCTAGTGAAATGCAGGTTAAATGGATTTCACAGTGTACCACTCTGTTTTTCAGTCTCAGCTGAGCTCGAGTGATGACATCACTTTAGAATTGTTGCAGCAGCATAAGCCACATTGAAATGCAAGACTGTATAGCTACCAAATCTGTATAGATCTAGCAGCAATATCCACCTACCCCACTTACTGTACTCTGCCTATATGCAACACATAATGTATATACCCTGTTGTCTCTGTCTGCCTCCACCCATATGTAACTATGCATAATGTCTGCCTCTTGTTATGTTTTGTTTCTGACGTGGAGCCTTTGGAAATGAGTCTCTGATTCAAAGGTTGTAATCTGATTGCTTCAAATGCTAGCTGGGGAGTTAGCTGTAGAATGCTGAGTTAGAGTTCAGTAGTCTGGAGAGTAGTCTGTAGAGTGGAGTGCCAGGAAGAGTGCTGCAGTAGGCAGTTCCTCAGTTTTTAGCTCTGATAGAGAGCTACCTCTGTAGTTTGGGTAGTTTGTTCTCACCCTAGAAGAAGAACATAGAAGACAGAGAGTGAAGTGGTGGAAACCATTCCAAGAGGGTTTTCCAGTGCCTCATCCCCGACGGGATGGGGGGGATTCCAGGATTCAGGGGCAATCCCCTGGTCCAGCCTGGACTGTGTTGAAGCTGCCTGAAGTTCATCTGCTCTGTGAGTACCAAAGACTTTTGTGTGGAAAATGCCCTGGGGCACCTGCATTCCTGTGGTGAGTTTTCTCTGACAAAGGGACTCTGTCACCTAGACTGTTTTCTGTTTAAAGGTGTCTGCCTACAATGGGGTCCAGAGAGAGAGACTTGCCAAGTACAGAACTTTTAGTTCATGTCTGATTTAAAAGTGCCTGCTAAAGTTGGGGTCTAGTGAAGAGACATTGCCAATTACAAAACTTTTAACTTCAGGACTCCTCAGAGGTGTGTAATGTAGTATGTTAAATGTGAAAGACATTTCAAGATAGCATGTACAAGTTTTCTGTGAAGGGTGTTATTAACCAGATGATTGGCCAAGTATAGATTTGGAAGCAAAAGGTGGGAGACCCCCCCATCTGGAGTAACCATGTTTACCTCTCCGAGTTCAGTTTTGGCATCTGTGTTTTCTCTCAGTGCATTTGGCCAGTGCCTGAAGAAAACAGTTTATCCAGACATGGGTTTGAATTTTCTGTGAGCCTGTATGTGCTCTTTGGTGGTTGAGGGTGCCACCAGTAATTCCTCATGAAATATGGGAAAGTCTCCTAGTACTGGCTGAGGGTGCCTAGTCAAGGGAAGTGTACCAGTTCTGGCCTTGTATGCCAATCTCCATTCAGAACCAGAGAGCATTCGCTGTTTCCATTTCAGAACCTGAGGGTTTGCTGTGTGTGTGCTCTGTACCTCAGTATTCTGCATTACCAGTGGGAGTAGCCCTGTGGGGGTCCATCTTCGCTTTGCGATTATTCTCTGTGTATATGAATAAAAGCCACACTCTAGAATCCCAACCCGGTTTGGACAGTACTGTTATTGTCCCCTTGTCCTACATCAAAAAGAACATTTGCCAGCTTCCACTGTGTCTGGATTTACTTGGGTGCCCCTGACCAGAAGTTCAAACCTAGCATAACTGTGAGCAAATGTTTTCTCCCAGAGACCCAGGTTGATGGCCATGGTAAATGGTCCCCCCAGGTGTGAGCCAGGTGGTTGCCACACTTGGTTTGCCTGTCTGAGGATGGCAGGCTCTGAAGTAGAAGTAATGGTAAACCTAACTGTTGTAGTGGCTACCCCCATTCCTCTCATTGGTGCCGTGTATGAGAGGAGCAGCCCTGCTAGTTGAACAAGGGGGGCCGGTGGGGGGAGGTTACACATACATGCTTGAATCCCCCCACTGCGTTTTCCCCCACCACCTCTGCTGGGAGTCTATTCCATACATCCACCACCCCTTCCATGAAGAAATACGTCCTCACCTTACCCCTTAGCATACCCCCTTCCAACCTCATGTCATGCTCCCTCATTCCTGAACATCTCCTTTTCTGAAAGATGCCACCCTCTGGTACCCTATTTATGTTCTTTAGATATTTGTAGGTTTCTATCATATCTTCCCTGTCTCTTCTCTCCTCCTGGGTATACATATTGAGGTCTCCCAATCTCTCCTCCTATGACTTTTGGTGCAGGCCCTGCACCATCTTCGTTGCCCTTCTTTGAACTTCCTCCACCCTGTTTACCTCCTTCCGGAGATGCAGCTTCCAAAACTGGACACCGTATTCCAAATGAGGCCTCAACAATGATCTGTACAGTGGCATAACCATGTCCTTCATTCTGCTGGTGATACCTCTCCCTATGCATGCCAGCATCCCACTTGCTCTCCCCACAGCCTTTGCACATTGTTTGGCCACCTTTTTTTTTGTTTTGTTATCTCTTTCTCTCCTTCCCTGGCCCTGGTCAGCTCTTCATCTGGCCACCATCCCCCATGCTTCTCCTCCTTCAAGCCCTCACCCTCTGCACCTCCCACTGCTTACCCCCATGGCGGGGCTGCACGGAGCCCCCTACTCACCCTCCGGGATGGAGTTAGGTAGGGGTGTTACCTCCAGAGGATCAGCATCGGGGGGACAGCCATCAATCTGCCATGACCAGCCAACAGTGTCTTTTCATCCTAGATTTTTTTTCCTCTTGCAGCACTCTGCATGCAATGATGCCGGCGGCGGGCACCTATGCGCTCCCACGCATGTTCCAACCAAG
This sequence comes from Neoceratodus forsteri, assembly GCA_016271365.2. Classification (NCBI taxonomy): domain Eukaryota; kingdom Metazoa; phylum Chordata; order Ceratodontiformes; family Ceratodontidae; genus Neoceratodus; species Neoceratodus forsteri. The sequence goes on along the minus strand of CM057450.1, from coordinate 1,335,672,009 downwards.
CATCTGCTGAGCATCCGCACCCCTTGCTTATGGCAGCGCTGCACCATCCCCAGCCTCTGCCAGGGGTCAGACGAGCGCCGAACTTGTTTGGCCACCTTTAGGTGATCAGATATGATTACCCCAAATTCTTTTCCTGTTTGGTGACCATCAGTTCCCCACCTCCCATTATGTAGTCTTCCTCTGGGTTCTTGTGCCTCAAATGCATGATTTTGCACTTTTTCACATTAAATCTCAGCTGCCACACTCTGGACCATTCCTCCAGTTTACCTAGGTCCCTCCTCATTTTTTCTACCCCTCTCAAGTGTCCACCCTGTTGCGGATCTTAGTGTCATCCACAGAGAGGCACACCTTCCCCTCCAGCCCTTCTGCAATGTCACTTATGAAGACGTTAAACAGGACTAGGCCCAGGACTGATCCATGTGGCACCCCGCTGGTCACCCTCCTTTCCTCAGATTGAGCACTATTTACTGTGATGCTCTGTCTTCTATCACTCAACCAGTTCCTAACTCAGTTTACCAACTTCTGACCCACTCCCAGGCTGCCCAGTTTGTTCACAAGTCTTCTATGTGGAATGGTATTAAAAGGGCTTACCGAGAGGCAGGTAGGCCACATCCACCACTCCTCCCCCCGATCTATGACCTTAGTCACCCAGTCAAACAAACATAGAAATTGCTGGCAGATAAGGACTGCTATGCCCATCCAGTCTGCCCATAGGCCCTATACAGTGTATGTGACCACTGACCCTATGTGATCAATGGCTTTCATCACTCTCTCCCCTCTCAAGGTTCCCCTGTGCCTGTCCCAGGCAAGCGTAAACCCTTCCACTGTTCTTGTCCCCACTACGTCTTGTGGCAGGCTATTCCAAGCATCGATTACCCTCTCTGTGTAGAAAAACTTCCTCACATTACCCCTTAATCTACCCCTTTCCAATTTCATATCGTGCCCCCTTATTCCAGTACTTTTTCTCCCTTGGAAAAGGTCCCCCACCTGCACCTTGTTTATGCCCTTGAGGTATTTGAAAGTTTCTATTATGACACCCCGCTCTCTCTCCTCTCTTCCAATGAGTACACATTGAGGTACCCTAGTCTCTCCTCATATGTTTTGTGTTGCAAGCCCTGCACCATCTTTGTCACCCTTCTCTGGAAAGCCTTCACCTTGTTTATGTCCTTGCACAGGTGTGGCCTCCAGAACTGCATGCAGTACTCCAGGTGAGGCCTTACCAATGTTTTATACAATGGCATCATCACCTCCCTCCCTCCCTCCTGCTAGTGATACCCCTGCCTATGGAAATCAATTAGATTTGTTTGTCATGGCCTTCCTGCTGTGAATCCATGCTGTCTCAGATCCTGTGCTTTGCTGGATTCAAGGTGCTCCATGATCCTTTGTTTAAGTAGTGATTGCATAATCTTCCCCACTATTGAGGTGAGGCTGACTGGTCTATAGTTTCCAGCCTCCTCCCTACTGGCCCTTTTGTGAAGAGGGACTGCATCTGCCCTCCTCCAGTCCTCCAGAACCACTCCCATTTGTTATATATATAAATTTATATTTTATAGTGTTTTTCCCATTTTCTCCCCATAACCCATCCCCGTACCTCGGACGTGCGTGCACATGTAGAGGCACGCGCATGCTGCGTCTCGAGGTGACCTCGCACTATGTGTTGCCCCCTATGCCTACACTGACCAATGGATCTCCACCTGGTGGCAGTGGGACTACAGGGGGTGGCAACCACCCCAGGAGAGGAGAGCTGCCTTCCGGCTACTCAATCCTGCTCCCACCCTCCTTGCCTGGTGCCATCTCCCTGACGACCTGGGTCCATTCCTGAACCTGGGTTACCAGTGAGGCACAAGGAAGTCATCCAGTGCCTCAGCTCTCTGTGCCACTGGGCCGGCTCCAGACCACTCCTGTTTCGAACGACTTGTTGAGCGGAGCTGCCAGTGGTGCCACCAGCACCTCCCCCTCTTAGTTCCCTTAGTATTCTAGGATGTATCCCATCTGGTCCAATTGCCTTGTCCACTTTCAGTTTTGTGAGTTGTTTTAGGACTCTCTCTCCTGTAAATGGACTGGTGTCCATGTCCCTCCTATATTTGTTCATGTTGCCTAACTGTGGTCCCTCATCTTCTTCTGTGAATACAGAACAAAAATGTTTGTTCAGTATTGATGTTTTTTCCAGGTCCCCTTCCACACACTCTCCTACTCTCCTTCTTAAGCCTTACTATCCCACCCCTGGTTTTTCTCCTTTCACTAACGTACCTGTAAAAAGTCTTGTCTCCTTTTTTACCACCTGTGCTATTTTTCCCTCTGTTTGTGCCTTTACACTTCTGACTGCTTTCCCTGCCTCCCTCTGTTTATCCAGTTACACTACCCTGTCCTACTCCTGCTGTGTTAAGACTAAAATTATAATGTTCCAGAAAAAGTGAAAAAACAACCCAAACAAATATCAGTTCTATATTGCCAGTAATGGAATAGATCACACCCTGGTACGTACTGCAGTTTCCTTGGCCTGACAATAAGTGCATCAAAGAGCTTTAATCTGGTTGTTAAAACATCACAGCAGCAAAAAAAAAAAAAAAAACACTTTCTGCCTTCTTTGCTATAAAGAAACAACCTGACCTATTCAACCCTCCTACAAAGTTATGGCTAAAATTATTTGGCAGCATAATTCAGCCAGTCATTTTATATGGGAGTGAAGTCTGGGGAACAACAATAAACTCAGACTATACAGAATGGGACAAAACCCCAGCAGAAGGAATGCAGTTGCTATTTTATAAGTGCATACTGAAGACTCAAACAAATGTTTCCAATAATGGCTTCAGGGCTGAATTAGGATGATTTCCTCTGTTGCTAAACATACAGAAATTAATTGTTAAATTCTGGTCCCATCTACAGAAAAGTGAAGAATGTTTCTACCATTTCCAAGCACTAAATAATTTAAAACAGAGAACAGACAAAAACACAATACATTCCTATGTGTTTACAATCATAGGTCACAGTAATATTGCTATCAAAGACTACAACGCAAGTAACTGTAAACATGACTGTATCTTATCCTGAAAACAAATATATTCTGTACTAGGAACATCAAATGAAAACCGACACAAAACTAGAGTGCTACTTTACCCCGGTTGCTTATCAGCGTACAGTTATGGCAATAAAGTTATTGAGATATTATAATCTTCTGTAAGGGGACTGTAAATGATCGCATTTGGCCGACCTGGGTACTATGGCCATTATCAAGTCATGGTGCACTGAAAACCATGACTGGGACACGGCCATACCAGGCTATACTATGTTGAGGAAGGACAGGGTGGGAAAGAAAGGAGGGGGTATAGTGATTTGTGAATTGCTGAGAATTAATTGGTTATTTAAGTATTTGGGATTTTATGTTTTAAAGTTTTATGATCTTATACTTGTCCAGGGCTTTGATACTTCAATTGCACTTGATAAATAACATTATTATTATTTATGTGAGGGAAAGCATAAAAATGATGGAGATAGAGGGAAAACAGAGGAGAAGAGGTACTGTGGATCACTCTGGAGATAGGGAATGGAGCCACTGCTTGCACTGGTGTGATCTACAGACCTCCCGCACAGAGGAAAGAGTTAGATAAGGTACTGGTGGAAGCCATTGGCAAGATGGCAGAAAAGGGAGAGGTGCTGCTAGTGGGTGACTTCAGTCTGCCAGATATAGATTGGAGCCTCCCAGTTGTGGCTTCAGCTAGAAGCTGGAGCATCCTGGACTTCCTGAAGAGGGTGTTTCTCAGGCAACTAGTCAGCGAATCCACTCATGCTGGGGCAATACTGGACCTGGCACTCATTAACAGGGATGGTGCTGCAGACATCAAGGTGGCACACCACCTGAGGACCAGTGATCACCATACAGTGTGGTTCAGTATAAGGATGGCTGTGGAACTGAACCACACGTGTGAGGGTCCTGGACTCCAGGAGGGTAGACTTTATAAAGATGGGCAAATGCCTCTGGGATGACCTCATTGGGGGATGATATAGGTGGGGCAGAGGAACAGTGGGTGAGGTTAAAAGGGGGCATAGTGAAGGCAACAAATCTCTGCATCAAGCAAGTGAGCAAAAGCAACAGGAAAAAGAGACTGCTATGGTTCTTGAAGGAGGTGGTGGAAAAGATAAAGGCAAAAAGGGTAGCATTCAGAAGGTATAAGGAGATGCAGATGGAGGGGGATAGGGAGGTGTATCAGGGAAACTGAGAGAAGCAGGGAGAGCAGTAAGATCGCAAAGGTGTAAGCTGAAGAGAGAATAGCCCAGGCGGAAATGAAAGGGGACAAGACATTTTTAGGTATGTAAGTGAAAAGAGGAGGACCAGGGGAGGTATTGTAAGATTAAAAAGGGAAGGGGGGACTGCAGAAGGGGGACCAGGAAAAGGCAGACATCCTGAGCAAGCACTTTTGTTCAGAGTTCACAGAAGAAGTGGATGGGGAGGAGCCACAGTAATGTAACAGGAATATTGGAGGAAGGGAGGTGGACAGTAGTCCATTTTCGGAGGAGTAAGTCCTGAAGGGACTCGCTACTCTAAAAGTGGACAAAGTAATGGGATCAGATAGAATGCATCCAAGGGTACTGAGGAAGCTCAGGGAGGTACTGGCTGCACCTCTGACAGTTGAGCAAACTATTCCCTTCCTCACTCAGGGGTCGAGTGTCTCATTTCTGCAATGCTGTTGCTCCAGTAGAACACAGTTTGAACACGATTTGTTTATTTGTATAACTTGTTCACCCAGAATAACCAAGCTGAGATGCAATGTCTTGTTTCCAGTGGGATCCTACTTTTTACTTGTTTCCACAGCTAGGTGCACTTGAACACTGAGAGGTTAAGTAACTTTCTCAAGGTCACAGAGTAAGAATTATTTATTTAGATCTTGGATTACAATACCTTTGGGCTATGAGCTCGTTTACAAAGGTTTCACAGCAGATATACAGAAAATAGCAAGCAGCATACATGTACATTTTGGGAAGAAAAAGAAAGAAAAAAAATTCTCTGAGATTTGAACTTGTGATCTCCCAGTTCCCAAGCTGGCAGTTAACCGCTAGACTGCACTGCCTCCACAGTTCTTGATGGCAATATTGAAATGACTTTATACAGTATGTTGTCCTTATCGCTACTTCACTGATATGACTTCTAATGAAAACTAGCACATTGCTGATTTCATGCAATAGGAGGGTTAAATATAGGTGATAAGATCACCAAGCTTTCTCAGGAAAAAGATATAAATATTATATGGAAAACTGAAACAGATTCAGCCCTCTTCCATGTTAATGACTAGTTTATGTCTTGAGCCCATGCTGTCACTGTGGACTGGTGCATATGTAACTGGTGTCCTGGATTGTTGCGTCTCACAGGTGGTTGTGTCCACCTGTACCCACATGCCCAGTGGTGGAGGTGTCTGGTGGTCCATCAGAGGCCATACTTTGGCCCTTGAGGGACATCGTGTCCCTTTACAGAGAGGGGGCTGGCTTGTGTTCTTGAACAGTTCATAGCAGGAACAGGGAAACACATTTACAAATAGCACAGTGCTTTCACCTGAGGGATGTTGACGGAGAGTGCTCCAGGACACTAAAGGTGGGCAAGCCAGAGCAGGCTTGAGCCTAGCTTGATCTTAGTGCCTGGCTCGGCTCGACTTGATCTCTATAAGCAATTGAGAGCCAAAGTCAAGCCGAGCCAGTTACGGTCAACATAACCATTTTTCCTGACCTTAGTCGTTAGTGTAGTGTCTGAAATGTTCAACTCCTATGTGGAGAACAGGCTGCAGTAGCCAGGGCTCGGCCTGTGTTTTGGCTCGTAGAGTCAAGTCAGACCCTGGCTTGGCTCTAGGTAAAAAAGCCCACCTCTGCTTGAGCACTGAGTGCACTGAGCAAAGGAGCAGTAGCTCTAGATGGTATACAAACCTGGCATAGGTGGATCCCTGGGGAAATTAGACAGTGGCACAAGGAAAAGACTTAAAGTCTATTTAAACCAGTTCAAATATTTTCTTAAAATCTCTGGTCCCTTTCTTCTACCAGTAACTTCAGGACACAGATCACTACACTTAAAACTGAAATTGCCCAAACAAAACTATTTATTTACAAGGTGTATGCACATGTAAACCCCTACAAATTGGGGTTTACTAAAATTTCTTCCTGGGCACCTTAATGTCCACTGTCAGGCTGGTGTCCTGTCTTAAGTAAGTTTATCTATTTGTGTGAGAGTGCCCTAGTGAGCTTCCGCACCTGTCTCCTTAAGAGCTTAGCTACTCCATGTTAGAAATTAGTATGGGATGGATATGAGTAATTTAAAGCTTGTGACCAGCCAGACAGTCAGTTATATTGCTCCATTCTGCAGTTGCTACTTGTACACAGGGAGCCTTTTAAGAACTATAATTGTTTATTGCTTATTTGCTGTCATAGTATAGATAGAGAGTTTGGCTAACCTGATTTTATTGCAGCTCAAACATTTGAATGGGAGCCACCATATTAGGTTCTGGACTTCCAGTATTTGGACCAATCGTACCACTGGGGAATAAAATTGGAGGCTGTCCCAAGGGGTCTTGTGGGAAGGATTTCTGTAGTTTTTGTAGTTTTAAGTGTTAGCACCCAAATGGACATGGAGGGGGAGCCCTTGCTGCGATTGACAGTTCCCTCAGCCAACAGAACCTTTTGGACTACTAAGGAAATAGTCAGAACTGCCTACAGCAGTGGATCAGTTAGATTTGGAGGTTGAAGAGTGAACAGCTCGAGCTTTCGAGCAGCTGCTCCATGAAGGAGCGTAGGGGAATCAGCGGGATGAGACTTTGCTGGCCTTCCTGCCACGTTCTCCAGAAATTTGAACTGCCTATTGTAGAAGTCGGACCTTTCTGATTGCTGGCTTAGATATGCAGCAGAAGAAAGAAGAAGTTATTATTGAGACTTGCGATTTGGACCTAAGACTTGCTTCAGAAGTGATCGTCCCAGCTTGTGAGAGAGTTACCCTCAAATTGAAAGGTTTGCACAGTTAAGCTGTTAATTTGCAACCGGACTTTATCCAAATGGTTGTGTAAAGAACTTAGTGCAGTAAATGTGCTGAATGTGTTCCGTGGGTCACGATTTGGTTCCCCATGGTCAGACCATTACGCCAGCTGGAGGCTTCACCAGCAGAAGATCACGATCTTTTGCAGAACTGTTCATCCTGCCTGGGCCCTACCATCTAGGCCTAGGCTACTACTTGTGCTTCAGAGACCTTTTCGGTGAAAGACCAGCCTGGGGATTCAGCCCCCTGCCCAACACCATCGAGCAGGTAGTGATCACCTGAAGGTGAGCCATGTCGGCCCTGCTTCCTCTGGCATGAGGTCTACATCTCGCCTGTCTTGCATCCAGGTTCTGGTAGCATGAGTACAAATCAGGGTAGCTCCCTGCAACAAAAGCAAGAATCATTGTGGTACCAACTAATTGTTTCTTTTACTGGGTTCTTGCAACAGACAGAGCCATCTGGCTTGGATTACAAATAATTGGGTTGTATGCATATTTAATTGTTTTTCCTTTCTTAAGGGCCCCAATGACAGCTGCAATGCCGGCCACCCCGGGCAACACTTCAGGCTAGCCTGCATGACATACTGGGTACCCAGGGTTTTTAGACTGTTTAATTGGGCTGGCAGTACAGCCTAGAGGTTAGAGGAATGAGGTGTGAACGAGCTTGATACATCCAGCAGACCAGACCTGAGTTTGATTCTCACAACCTCCACTTGCATACTGTGTGACTCTGAGCAAGTCACTTAACCGCCCAGTGCTCCCAGGTCACCCCTGAAAACAGGCACTTGTGCCTAGTGGGCCTTACCTGGTTACCAAAGATTAAAATAAAAAAATAAATAAATAAAGTGTATGCCAAACAATCCTGATTTAAATCAGATCACTAATCATTCGGCTAGATTCACGCCTCTCCGTTGTTCACTACCCCTAAATAAATCTAATTGTCTGTTTTCATGTTTAACTTGGCTAGTGTGCATGTCATTAGTTGGATTACAGTGTTAATGCTGTATTGTTACATTGTGGATCTTATTTTCCAGGGGGTCTGCAGGGCAGTTGCAGCAGATCCAGCCCTGGTGGTAAGTGAAAGGGTGTGAGCATATTATTATTGCTATCTAGTGAATGTGAATGTACCATTGGGTTGCTGTCTAAGCCACTAGAAGGGTTGGTGGGTAGTTATAGCATCCTGGAGGTCTATACCAGAGCAGTTAAGCTACCCCAATACCATTCCTTCGGGTGGAGACACCCGTTTACAGAACTCAGGCCCCTCAACCTGTGTATTGCCATACAGGCAGGGGTAGTAGCCCTTAGAATAGTGCCGCCTAGGGGTTACACACACACACACCAGATTGGTGATGTGGTTTACATGGCTGACTCCTTGACCGAAACTCCACCAAGAGCCCTGTCATAATAAGGATCATCAATCAGCCATGCTACACAAATCCCGAGTTAGCCATGGGCACACATTTAGCAGTGTCATTATTTAACCCATTTGCAATTTGCAGTATTGGCATAATTCAGGGTAGTCAGTTAGTAGTCACCTTGCAGCCACAAGCAGGAAAAGGGAATCAGGGGTGCGCCGAGCTCTGTACATCCCAGCTTTTGGTCAGTGCCTTGGCAGAGGTTAACCACCAAGGGGCATACTGACCCAAGGTGAATTCAGTGTTCAGCTTGGACATTAGCAAATTGTGGTAGTACACCAATATCACCACTACACAGGTTCACCACATCCTTCCATTGGTTCTTGGGTTCAGATCTTCGGTGCCTGCTATCTGTGTTGACTCTTTCATAATACACAGCTTCCATCACAGTTTTTTCAGGCTGCAGGCCTCCACCTGAAAAGCTCTCCAGTCTGTTTCTTTTGCTGGAACACGTAATAGTGTTGCAGAAGCCATAAGGCAGCCCTCCTTGATGGTGAGTCACCAACAGGCCTCAGCTGTCCCCAGTCTCAGACTCTGGATGGGATCCAAGCCTCTGGAGACCCACACTGAAGGGAGCCAGTGCCACTCGGACACAAGACCCTGGGCGTGCAAGCCCCCTCTGGCTCATCACTGGCCTGAGAAAGTGCACCTGTAGGCACTACCTCACTCTGTAAATCCAGTAACACAAAAGAGATTCCAATTGTCCTGGTTTTCCCATGTCAGTCCTAGCTGCTGGCAGATCCTGGCTGTCAGTACCCACCCCATCAAGAAGCCCACCAGCCTGACCCAAACGGGTGACCCTGGCACTTGGAGAACCCACTGGATGGTCCTTTGATTCCCTGCAAAGGTCTACCTGTGTCTGGTAACTGCTGCTCATCACCTCTCCTACAAAGATCTCAGAACTTATGCAGCCCAGTGCTAAGCATTGCTACTAAATCCCCCCTCAGCCACAATTCATGGGAACTCTCAGCATCCCTTCTTGTATGGTACATGGCAGCTGGGGGCTAGAGGGTACCTGTGTCACTGCAGACCCAGGACCCGTTACTATCCCTAGCCTAGAGGGCCCCCTCCTGCTTCCTTGACTGGCGTGGAGTCCCAACTACTTGCTGCTTCTCTGAATACAGAACCATAAGAACGCACAAGGGAAAACTGACACTGCTGTGCCTGGGAAGCCCTATATATGCCCTATTGAGGGAAGGCGCTCCAGACAGCATGGAGCATTGCAGGATAACAAGATCAGGATATAACAACAAAAGTAATACATTTTTAAACAATGAGTCCTCTGAAAAACAGTAAACCCCAAGCATCTACAACATTTCTTTTTCTGTATTTTCTAACTGAAAATGTTAACTCTTTAGATGGGCAGAGCTGAAGGAACACTTATAACCCCTACATGGGGGTGTTACACATACTTCTCAGCTGCCACTCATTACAAGGGATATCACTCATTTTAACCCACAGAAGTCCTATATTCCTCATGGAGAAAGTGACATCCTGTACTTTCTACAGTGACTTCAAAGCAGAAATTCATATTAATGGATTATACTCCATACTTTCATACTGTGTGTCTTGTGCTCCTAGGTCGCACCTGGAAACAAATTCTGGCTTAGTGTGCCTTTCCTGATTAAACAATTTCCCCTTTCCCTTCCTTAACAGTTCACACATTTTGAGGGACACAGTAACATATATAGGTGACTAATGGTTGAGAGGTATGACCGGGGGATGGTTTACACATGCATTGGACATACTCCGCCAGGAATGGGGGCATTCCTCTACTGTCACACTGCCACTGATAAACAATCCGGTGGTGACAACAGCATATGCAGGGTGGAGCCAAGCATTTTGTTTGGCATGGCCCTACAAAATCTGCCTCTGGGATAGGTGTGAGAGAAAATAGAGATGGTTGGCTGCTGATGCCTTGCCTATCAACGCCTGAATGCACAGCACAGTGTCTTCAGACCTGAATACCTACTCCTCCTCCCATCAATGAGCCAGTCCTGGATAGTGCTTCTTGTGTTTGTATTTAAGTTCCTCTCTGAGGTGGTTAACTCTGGGGGACTACAGTAGGTGGCTGGTTTCAACTTACAGTGGGAGAGGTTCTATTTTCCCAAGGAAAGATGCATGACTAGAAAATGCTTTTTTTCCTTTTTCAAAATACCATAATCTGGATAGAGAACAGAAAAGTATTAAGAGCTGGCTGAATGCAAAGTGGACGCACAAAGAGCAATTAGGGCATGGACCTCTTTAGGCCGATATCTGCACTTTTAAAGTATTAGTGTAAAAGGTATGACAGCTTAATAGCTATATATGCAAATGCCCTTTAAGTCTTGCCCTGATCACCACCCAGTGGCCTGTGGAAGTCTTCCTATAGAAATTATTTGTAATCTGGAAAGGAGGCTGACCCTGCCCTAAGGAGCCATACTGCATGCAGACACCAGATACCAGCAAGCAGCAGGTAAGAGAGACATACTTTCCCCTTTCTTTACAACACTGTTAAAACCAACCAACCAAAAAAAAAACACACTAAATAAACAGAAAGTGCTTGAAACAGGTGTACTCTGACAGGGTTCTTTCACAGAAACTGTTAAACATGGTTCTTTGGCCCAAGTATAAACTATGGCGGGGGGCAGAAGTGTTTGTAACTGCATTTCAACTGTTTGTTCTGGCCAGAAAATAGTTAACTTTACAGGAATTCACATATTACTCAGTGTGCGTTGTGACACTGATATCCTGCTAACAGCAGCAGGTTATACAACCACCTGGCTGTATTTCAGACCACAAGGTCCTTTGCTTTAGGGTTTGTTTTATGGGCATGCTTTCATACCACCAATTTGCAAACTAAAGAACATGACTGGAAAGAAAAAAGGCAGTGAAAGATCTAGAGAGAAGAGGTGACCGTGAGGGCCATCCCACAGCCAGAAAAAGAAAAGATAGGACAGCAGAGGAAGAATTTGAAAAGTGCTGTTACAACAGTTTTACAAAATGGTTTGTTCATGGGATGTCTCTACTTTGTTTATAGGTTCACAGACCTTGCAAGAGATGCTAAACCTCCCCACCAGGCTAGACAGGTACCTACCCTGTCACAGGCTGCTAGCTCAGTTCTGTGCAAGAGCTGAATACCTCAAACTTTGGGTGTTCGATTCTTGTGGACTATGGTGAACTTTCTGCTTAAATCAGTGGACTTTGGGTTTGATTGGTTTGCCAGAGTCTGAATGGGGTGGATCAGGCGAACCAGTCAAACTGTGAACTACAGTTCGTGCAGTGTATAGTGTACTGCAGGACTCTCAGACCTTGTAGACGTTAGGAAGAAAGATTTGCACCGTTTTTAAAAACGTTTTGGAAACATTTTTAAACTCACCACAGCAGCCCGTCCAGATTAGTTTTCAACTGAGTTTTAACTCCGTTATAACACGGTCGACTCCCGTCCTCATCTGCATTTTGTAACAATTTGTAACCCGGTTCCCCAGAATGGAGAGAATTGAGAACCAAAGGCAGAAACATGGCACTGACACAGATCAAGAAACACACGTCCGTCTGCACTATAAGGTACCACACTTTTGCTCCTCAAACTGTTTTTTAAAATGGATTTAAGACTAGCTTCCAGCAGGGTTTAAGCATGGTTTGCTAACATGCTTTCAATCTGTGCTTTAATGAGGACGGGCACCCTGTTTGTGATAGTTAACATGTTTTAAATGCCTTAAAATGTTTTAACTAGCCTGATGTGTACAGGACCTTAGTGTGATGTCAGGCCCTCGACTCATTTTGGAGCTGCCTGACTATGCAGTCACGTGACTCGCAGGCGAAGCTCACTTGCATGCTTGTCGTCAGGTTGTTAGGTAGGAGAGCCAGGGCTGTGAGATTTATTTCAGAGATTAGTTAGGTTAGCTAGGACATTCTTGTAAAAAGTGGAAAGTCTGCTTAAAATCAACCAGTGCTGCTGAAGGTGAGAGGAAAAAAAGTAAAGGGCAGGCTGAGCACCAGCACTGTGAAGACTTGCAGCAGGCCTGTGGGACCAGGGGCTTGCCTGAGAGGGGAAAGGGGAGAAAGGCTACACTCTCTGGGAGACTGGAGGAGGAGGGAGTTTACTTGGGTTTGGGCAGTGGGCATATGGGGCACAAGGTGGCAGTGTGAAAGAGCCCACTTCACTTGCCAAAATAATTTAATCTCAGCAGTGCAGCACCAATTTGTTTTTGGCAGAAGTGGCCTTTTACCAGGGTGTTACAGAAAAATGTTTTTTAATCTGCTTGCTGAAACCTGATGTGTTATTTTTGGGGGTGGGAGGTTGGGGATATTATTCAAGTAAAGTATGTGCCAGATGGAATTAGGACAGTGACTGGCCACTGGTAGTTGGCACTTTGGTGGCATCCCATAAAAAAAACATTCTTTTTGTGGTAGTTTTCAAATGGAAACTTAGGGCCAGATATTCAAAACTTTGCCCCGGGGCAAAATTAGCACTGCCCGGTGGGCAAACTTAGCCCGAAGCACAGAGCAAGCTATATTCAAAAGGAATAGCCCAGGGCAAACAGCTTCTGAATATAGCATGGGAATGAGGCCGGGCAAACTGGCCTGGGAGTGCAGGGCAAACTTAGCCCTGGAATAAGACAGCTCTGAATATGGCAACCAGGAAGTGCAAACCACAACAGCAACACAGTGCACAGCGATGTGAAGGTAGGTAGAGACGAACTATGTGGCCAATGTGTGTGCCAGCAAATGCGTGGACCCAGTACAGCTGCAGGCAGCAGTGTATGTGAAAGTACAGTGTGCAAAACTGTAAAATATTCCCCGAACTGTTAGCGCAGAGCTAACACGTTTACTTGTGAGTTTAAGCGCGAAACTAAACCGTTAACCCGGGCAAACACGTTTGCCGGTGCTAAACTTTGCCATATTCAAAAGTGACATGCAAATGAGCCTACTTAGGTAGTCTGTGGGCAAACATCCAGATTAGCATCTCATTGCAACCTGATTTGCATGCAGTTGCACTGGGCTAACTGTTTAGCCCTAAGCTAAACCAGCATAGCGATGTTAGCGCTGCACAAACAACTTGTGGAATATTATACAGTTTTGAACACTACTTCCCATGCACTGCTGCCTGCAGCTGTACTGGACAACACAGCATAGGCACAGATGGTGGTGGTGCTGCATGCAACTGTCACATTGTAAGTCATGCTACAGTGCACAGCAGAACTACAGTAACAAGGGGCCAGTAGTGTGTGGACACAGCATTGCCTATGGTGTGTGGGGCAGTGATGATGACTGCACTATACACAGTGAGAGGCCCAACCTGCAGGTGTTTACTGACAGTGGACATTACTGTTACGCTGTTGTGTGACCCACAGATGCTGTACCTGTGGCATGGGATGCTCACAGTGACATGTACATTTCTGACTTTGTGTGCTGTGGCAGTTGTACAGCTGTGTGGTATGTGGCCGGGGGGGCATATATTATCCGCAAGGCACACTGGTGTTGGGGTATTCCCAATACTGGCCCATGTGCACTGCATGATGTGTCCCAGCCTTGCAGCCACACCTGGTCTGTGGCACAGCCTTGCCACCCATACATACTCCCCTCAACATCCTCCATGCCCACGGTGCTGCATGTGTGTGCTGGCATCTGTTGGTGTCCACAGAAGTGTGGTCCGCAGGTGTGTGCTGTATGGCCACACTGCCATGCTGTCCATTGGCAGCAGGGTCACCACTTACTGCCTGGCATGGCTGGGACTGGTGGCAGATGATGGCATCATTGTGATGCCATCAGTTAGCAGTATGCTTCCTCTATGTTTGGCTTTATCTATGTGTCATATTTCTTTGTTAGGGTCAGGAAAAACCCACGCTAAACCTGAGCAAACACCGCGCAAAGCCATATAGTGTCGCACAAAACTGATTGCCCAGGGTTAAGACAAGCTTTTTCTGGGCGGTAATGTACACCGCGCTAAGTGTTGTGCTAAGTCACGCAAAACCACTTAGCGTGGCACTAGTCGCTGAATATAGCATTGCGCCTGTATTCATGTCAGTTTGCCCCTTGCATACATTATAATTTTGCCCAGTGCTAATGCAGTTTGCCCGCACTATTTGGCCTTTTGAATATAGCAGACCCGCGCTAATCCCGCGCTAAACCTGCGCAAACAGTTTTTGCCCGACGCAAAGTTTTGAATATCTGGCCCTTAGTCTTCTTCATGTTCCCCCATGTTGCAGCAGTTCCTTCCTCCTGAGTCTTGAAGCAACCTTTGTATATATTATCTTGAGCTGTAATGTTGCAGTGTGATCTGGACAGTGGACAGCATGTGTGTGCCAGCTGGTAGCATGCCTGTGCCCGACCCCTGGTAGTTGTCAGCCCTCCCCTCATCCCAATTCCCGTCTCAGCTGCCAAATCTCCTCCCTAAGTTGCCCAAGCTGTCTACACACTGGATAGCCCCTGCTCTCCACATTATTCCCAGAAAGATGGTGGCCCTACACCCATTGTGGCTGACCACCTTCCCTACACCCTATGCCCTGTATCCTCCATCCCCCCTCCAGTTCCATACCTCCCTACTGTCCTGCTGTCTGAACCAGTTCCTAGGATCCCACATCCTCACTGGTTAGCTGATTATCCTCCTTGCTGTATTACTGAATTGGTTTCTGTTATTAATTCTTCAAATTAGGCTGACCCTAGATATGGATTTACCACTTACCCCTATTTTCTACTGGCTTCCACTCTTGCGCTAGCCAGAAAGACTCAGCCCTTATGCTAGCTAGACCTACCTAACATGTATTGTCCACTAATCCACAACGCCCTGTCCACTGTGGCCTTTGACCTCGGTCCTCCCTGCAGATGCTCTGCCGATGCCCCAGATGCCACTAAGTCAGGATGCCACTCCTGCTTTGGCCAGTCACCTTCAGGGATCACTCATGCGAGGTTGCTTGGCCGCTCGGTAAATATAGGAAGCAGGCACTCTCTTGGCAGTCAGTAGCCACGTGGCCCTACTCCCCTTTCCAATCACCTGGCTGGTCCACTTACAGTCCTGCCCATGGCCCTCCCTCTGCCATTTACATTCCTCTCCCCAGTATGCCCCTCAAACACAGTTCCAGCTCATCTCACAACAGTACAGCCCAAAACAAAAATTGCAACATAAGTATTGTCCATAGCAAAGAAAGAGAAAGACTTAACTCCACCGATGCCACTCCACTTCCACTGATGACATTCTTTGCTAATGGGGGGGAATATTATCACAGTTGATTAGGGGACAGATAAAATAATATATTGCAACATGCAGTTCCCGCTTACAGGCATACTATGTCTCTAGTATTTGAAGTTTTTTTCTGTATTATTGATGGCCTCTCCACCATGGCTCGATTCTTTATTACGGTAAAGCATAAATGTTGGTTGTTTATTGTATGATGATGATGATGATGATGATGAAAACTTTATTTTTATACAGGAAATTCTAATCATTAGGATTATACAATCCTGTTCTCAAGATAGTCCTGTTTATATTTCACTTAATTACATCTAAACATATAACATTAATCAAATAAATACAAAATATACACAATACACAACATTTCAATATCCAACAATACATTAAAACACTAATACAAAAACAAAAAATACAAAATTTCACAATAAGGATTTCCCATACATTAATCATATACAACTACATTCTATTTTATAGAGTTTCAGAATTTCGTTTTTAAAAATCGTGTGGTCTTCTAGAGATCTTATTGGAAGGGTAAAATATTCCACACTTTAGCTGCCTGACATGAAATGGAACCATTTCCATATTTATTATGAATTTTATGGGACAAACTCTATGCTATGCAAGATCTTAGAAACTCATGCCTACCTTTACTAACTTTAGGAAAAGTATTTGTGTGATATAATGTTCAGGGTAAGATATCTTATATTTATGTATCAGTATTAACCTGTTTTTTTGAGAAATCATTTCTAAAGACTGCCAGTTCAACTTTATGAACATATTACAATGATGAGTTCAGTGAACACTGCAGAACATATCTAGCTATTCTATGTTGCACCCTATCCAATCTAATCAACTGATGTTTACCGCTGTTCTATAAATTAAATCCCATACGTCAGGATTGGCATAATCAGCTGTTCGCCACTTTTTCCTATCCTTAATTTGTAAACATTTAGTAGTTCATCTCAAAGCTCCTAATTTCTTGGTCACCTTTTTATATTATTATTTATGTGGGTATCAAAGGTCAACAAATAATCAAAAGTCACCCCCAAATAACAATAACTATCCACCTGTTCTATAAGTTTATTTGTATGTGTTACAATATGAATCTGTGGTTTAGGCTTCTTATTTGAAAAATAAATTAATTTAGTTTTTTTAACATTCATCAAAAGCCTCGACCTGTATGCCTCGACATATGTATGTATGTATGTACATACTTACTCTATTTGGCTGTAATAATTAATATAACTCCAAAAGTAAAAATTATTAAAAAAAATTAAAAACAATACTATAATTCGAGAGTCTGCTGAACATATTAAAATTAACAGTTGAATGTTTTAAAAATGATTTGTTTGTTTCACTTGTCACCTTGTTCTTCTCCCCTGGGTACTTAAAATGTTGTGTCATTTAAGGATGGTCAGAAGGGGTGCATTTACGTATTTAACAAAGAAAATAGCATGCAAAATGTTGAGTGGAGTTGCACTGACATACCCCTTGGATTATTGCTGGATGGAAACTTCTAAATAAAGTGATTTTGCACTGAGCCTCTAGCCTGAGAATAGTGCATGATGCAAAGAAAGAAAGAACTACTCAAGGATAAGCTGCAGTACTGACGGTAAATATTGACTGATCAGTAGACAATAAAACTCAAAGTAATTCCTTTTGCAAGTTATATGCTGTTAACCTTCATTTTTACCGTCTCATTTTTCTATCTCTTGTTTCTTTCAGAATGAATGTAGCTGCACGTGTGAATCCATAAGCAAGACATAATGTCCCCCTTTTTGCAACTTTCACTGGATGGACTAATTATGCTGCCTTTTTAAATTGTTTGTATGCTCATCTTTGTGGAACTTTGCACTTTGCATAGTATTGCACTTTACCAACATTGTTTTGCACCACAGTTAATTCTGGCTTGTAGCTTTAAGAGAATATCATATAAAAGGCTATTGTACAGAATCAACATTAGTCTCTGATGAAGTGCATGTGCGCGAAACCTTAGATGGTTCTCCCTGGCCACCACTTCCTGCTTTGTTTGCTGCTAGCTAAATAAAAGTTTTCTGCACTGTATTCTTTGCCTGCATTGACTCTGTGCTTGGCAGTGTGTGTGTGCAGAATAGTGGCTGATGCTTAGTGAATGCGGGGTACTCTCTCACCTACTTGGTGGTCCCTCCATGACAGGACTGAGGCCCTTCATGACAGGGTTGAGGTGGGGCTGTGTGGGAAAGTCTGCACTGTGATCGCCTGTGCTGTACCTAGCATATGGATAACCAGAGGGCTTCAGTTTCCAGTGCTGTCAAACCGGCACCTCTCATAATCACAAAATCCCCCCCCCCCAAAAAAAAACAAAGTTGTATTTAAAATGAAAGATGTGCTATTGTCATTTAAATTTTGCTGGAGAAAATTTTTCATGGTTGAGCTCAACTGAAAAGGCAGTGTCTTGTGGGAATTTCTCTAATTGAGATACTCATAGCTGACTTTATACAGCAGCAACTACTGTAATTTAGAGCTGGAATAACAAATGAAACAGCATTTAAGGTAATTGTTTTTTTCTTCTTAAGAATGAGTTATCCTGGGCTTATTTTTAGAATACCAATAGTGGTATTAAACTCTGCATTTAATCACAGTTCAGCCTCTTGCCACAAAATTTCTTGCAGACTGGGCCTAGATTCTGTTTGCCCATCCAAACGTGAACATGGCCATGGAAGCCTCCATTGAATGCACAGATCCTGGGATTAAACAGTCCTTTACTGGCTTTACTGAGAACTGGGAGTCAGATAACCTCCTGGGTTATCTCATATAATTCAATATCGTGAGAAAAGTGTTCCAGAGCTAGTAGCATATTGTTCAGCATCAAAAGCAAACAAGGCCACTAATTAGTCTAGAAAGTGGTATGGGCTTCTCTTGTAGCCTGATTAGGAACAAAAATATGTCAATAGAAAGTGACTAAGTGACATACAGCTTTGGAATGAGACAGTAATCCACCTGCAGCTTTATGCCAAAACCAAAAATAAACAACAGTGGATAACCTTCCACTCAATACATGTACCAGTTTATTTTGGCAATTAAAAGTTGAGAAATCTTTGGTAGTTTCACACTAAACATTTTCTCATATAAAATGTCAATACTGTAGTTCATGCTTTGGAAGTTGCTTACAAGTAAAGCTATCAAAAATTGAGATAAAACAGAAGCTGAGACTCTAACTCATTCACTGTTGCTCATGCCCTAGGTGACCAGATTCCTGTTTCATTACTTGGGCAGTCAGAATGCTCATTGATCTTACTGTAATTTTAATTTCATTGCATTTAAGTGTGCCATAGAACCTACTGCCTGCCATGTGATTTTTATTTATTGTATCTTGTGCAAATAGCTTCTACTATCTACTTTGTAATATATGCACATCTATTACAGAACATGGAAAATTACTGATATCCTCATAATGCAAAGTATCATGGGAAGTGTATGCAAATCATCATGAAAGACTTTAGGCTGGTTCTGCTTTAAGCAGTTGCCAAATGGCCTCTCACACACTCGGCGAAGGCTGAAAACAGAAGACAAATGCATGTGTTTCATCCTACACAAGACTCATTGGTGTGCCTCATATGTAGTAGCCCATAGGAAAAATGAACCAGTCATATTTTGATCTTACTGGTTTGGGTCATAGTGAGCTCAAAATAGTAAAGTAATTTAAAAGAAAAAGAACAGCTGCATAAATGCATTGAGCAAGGGTTACCTAGAAAGGGCATTAGTAATAAGTCAGGTTTTAAAGAAATATAGTATTACATATATACCCATAATGCAAAGCATTGTGGGAAGTATATGGAAATAATCAAGAAAGAATTTAGACTGGTTCTGTTCTAAGAAAGAGTGCATAGTGCCACATAGCCTCTCCCACACTCTTCAAATGCTGAAAACAGTAGACAAAGACACATGCTTCATCCTACACAGGACTCATCATGTGCGTAATCTGTAACAGCCTAGGAGAAGTAAGAATAGGTCATATTTTGGTCTGACTGTCTATTACAGTACCACAACTTATCATGTTGCAACTGGCACACATCTATATACCATACCCCCCTCCCCAGGTCTCAAGTGGAAATGAGATTTCTGTAATTATCTCTGCATTGTCTCACCTGGATTAAGTAGAAAGAAAGAAAGAGAGAAAGAAAGAAAGAAAGAAAGAATCCTTATATAACGCAATCCCAACTGTACTACTGAAAATATAAGAAATCCTCCAATTCAAGAGGGAAGCTTGGGAATGGGCACTTTCATAAACAGGTATTGTCAGATTTGGTTCCATGTCATAACAGTGACTGAGGAATGGCGACGCATGATATCGGCGCTGAACCCACATCGCAACCACTATTGAAAAAGTATTTTCTGGCAGGGGGCTTGGCCTCCCACACCACCCTTACTATAGACTCCTACTCCGGGAGGGGGCACAACTCAGGGATGGGGGGAACCAGGAATGCAAAAAAGTGTCGGCACTGTGGTACTGTTGCCGTTGTGATGCTTCGCCGTTCTTTGGTCACTATCTTCATGGGCTACTGTCAGATTTGTATTGAACTGTAGGTGCCAGTATCAAGTGTAACATCTGTGTTTCTGATATACTTAAAATGTTATTGTTCTTTGGCCCCGAGGGCTAAGGTGCTGGGTGCCCTACCTCCTGCTACACTCGTGACCTGGGTTCAGGAATGGACCAGGGTCACATGGTAGCTGGCCGGGTGAAGAAGGATTGAGCTTCCCACGAACAGCTGCCCTCCTATTGGGAGAGTGGATTTTACCATAGTACCATCATCTAGTGGAGGCTGGGTGGTGTAAGAGGTGAGAGCCAAAGGAAGGGAACCCGACACAGACACCTGCAATGGTCGTTCATCACTGCAAGTGACTCAGCCTTGGGGAAACTGGCAGGGACAAAATGCAGGTGGAAAAACAACCTTGGCTGGCAGGATGATGGCAGAGGACCCTGCAGATACCACACTACTGTCCAAGGCACCCAGAAGAACAGGGTAAGGCCCAGAGAAAGGTAGATGATGAGGTTGGGGGTCTCTGATAGAAGGGGGTCAGTGGGATGACAGGAGCAGAAAATAGATTATGGAAAAAAATATTATTGTTAAAAACTAACTCTGAAGCTGGCCATTCAGTGCAGCAGTAGCATTATCACTCACGACACCGACAACACAGGTTAACAAATGAGCTTGAGTCGTTGGCTGGCTGACTGAGGGGAAGGAGCCAGCATCCCAGAGGATGCGGATGCGCTTTTCCTCAGTGAGGAAGGGTTTACAGACTCTGCTGCGCTACCTCCCCCGGTGACCACAGATTTTGGTGCCACTAGAGCTAAAACTAAATCAGGCTAATGTATTTTATAAAACAAATGCTAGGTAAGTTTGCCATGGGAACATATACCATCTCATAGAGTCACTTACCCTTTGGGCTTATGGGTTACAGAGTTCCTGAGCCCCCTCAATGCTATATTTCCCCATATACAACATGTTCCTAGCATGTATTAGACAGACAGACAGACAGACAGATAGACAGATAGAAAGAAAGATAGATATAATAGGAGAGGGGTTAAAAATAACAAAATAAAATAATATATTGGCTGGTGACAACAGTAGCAAGATACCAAAAACATGTTGCTGTTACTGTTGTCACAATGAATATCTTGAAGGTTAGTATCATCACAATATACCACACAATATGGCCCAGCGATAAGGGCCAGTACACAGGCTATGTTTACGTGGACCTGACCAAGGAATTCAACATGGTCGACCATGGCCTTTTCCTGGACATCCTCAAGGGCTTGCGCATATCTGAAAACACTGTTAAATGGGTCAAAAGCTACCTCTCTGGCAGATCTCAGAAAACTAATATCAACGGTCATTTTTCTGCTGAATGTCTGATTAAATATGGGGTACCCCAGGGCTCGATCCTGGGCCTGCTCCTGTTCTCGCTCTTCATCAATAACCTCCCTTCCATCTGCCAAACCACCCAACTAGTCCTTTACACTGACAACATGGCCCTCTACTGCAGTGACACTAACTTGGACACAATGTTCAGTAATTTGCAAGCTGAGTTCAGCAAACTACACACTTGATTCTCTGCCAAAGGCATGGGTCTCAACTCCAAGAAGACCAAGTTTATGATCTTCTCTGGCCCAAGAAAAGCCCCAGTCACAGGCTGATCCCTCCCAGACAATCTTGGTAACATCATAGAACAAAGTCCACGAATTCCAATACCTTGGATTGTACTTAGACCCTCACCTGACCTACAATATCCATATTACCAATCTCAACAAGAAAATCTATACGAGGCTAGGTCTCCAATCAGAATCAGAAAGTTCCTTATCCCTGTTTCCAGACTATGCCTCACCAGCTCCCTTCTCCTGCCCCTCCTTGATTATGGCTCTATTGTCTACTCCCCCTCCCCAACAAATCCCCCCCTTTTCTCCAAACTCAGGACTATATACAATAATATTGCACGCTTCATGACTGGCCTCCCCTGGATGACCCATCACTGTACCCTCTATGCCTCCCTCAACTGGCTCACCCTTGAAGGCAGGTTCCAACTTAACATGCTGTCTTTCCTACACAAAGTTCTCTGTAACCTGCTGCCGATCAGCGTTAACTCCCTTTTCCCCTTATTGGTTCCCAAACGCAGTACAAGAGGGGCTGCCTGTCACATCTTCGACACCCCTTTTTACCACACCAAGCATGCGCAGAACTCCACAAAGGTAGCACATCAGTGCTACTGCAGTTGTGTCATCTGGAAACAGATATATGTTGTTTGTCTTACCTGATGATGGCTGTCTGTGGTTGCTTGTGTGGTCTTGTCCTGTTGCTGCTTGGGGGGGGAGTTAGAGTTGGAAACCCTAACACCACATTTCACTACCATTGTGGCATTAAGTTGAACCCTAACTGGTTCATTAACCCAGTTTTTGCAAAGAATTTCCTTTCTTTTTGAGATAGTTGAATCGTATCCTCATTCATGCAGGTATCTTTGGGACCTACATAAACAGATGCAGACATGCAGGGCAGTCTGGGCCCTGCATCAAGGAACACTTTATCTATCTATGGAAGAGCAGGGCACTGTGGGTCTGCACTTCTGTGCAGCAGCAGAGGTCAAGAATTCATGGACCTGTCATATGGGCTGCATTTACATATGGCTACACATACAGATACACAGGGCAAAGAGCTCATCTCTCAGCCAAAGCACAGAGCCCTCTGACACTTAGGTGTGTAGAGGTGCGGGTTATAAGCCAAGAGAAGAGTTCTCTTCACTATATATAGTAGTTTGTCTTATGTGGGCAACCCAGCACCCTCCCTCCCAGTCTGGAGTGTGGAGTGGCATGACAGTGCCATCCCACCAGCTTTGGCCCAACCAGCTGGCTCAGTGAGCTGGCCCCTGAACTAAGCTCAGTGGAACAGGAGCACAAAGCACTACTCACTGGGATAAAGGCTGGTACTACACACAACATTTTGAAATATATATATATATATATATTTTTATTTTGAACCCAAATTTTCAAGATAGTTATTTTATGACTCCCCCTTATAAACATGATATGTGGCATTTATAGTATATTGTCCAAAACATCATTTTGCACCACAAGTGCGAAAACACGTCTCATCCAAGATTTTAAAAATGACACCTGTCATGTTTATCAGTTGGTGTGAAAAAATGGCCATATAGAAAGTTTGGAGTCAAAATACTGAAAATTAACAAAGTTCAAATCCTGCCTGAAATGTGATTTCACACACTGAGTGTGAAATCACCTTTAGGTACGTATTTGAAAAATTCCAGCTGCCTTTTTCATGACACGGGGTCCCAAAAAGGCCATACTGACAGTCTGGTGGAAATATATTCAAAATTAGTGAAGGTATCAGTGAACACTGCAATATTTCATTGCTCACTCATAGCTTTGTCATTTTACCACATTTTTGTCAGTGTTTATTTTGGTACACAAAAGTGTTCACCAGATGACATCTTCCATCAGATCAAGCATGGTCCCATTGTAGGATTTGTAAGGTTCATTACCAAACAGTAGATAAATGGCTACCTCTTTTCCAACTGCCCTGGAGATTCGACTCTCACCAGAGAGTTCATCAGGGGTCAAGACTCTGGTGAGAGCCAAAGTGCTGTATGAGTTTCTGAGGAAAAAATAACTGTCAGTTTGAATCCCTATCCCCCTCAAATGAAAGGGTGCTTCAGATGTCAGAGGTTGTAGGTGTAGTCCCTAAACCTTAACCTAAGTGTGATTCTGGAGAGGGGGAAAACCAGCAGCTGCTCTGCTTGCCCAGTTGTGGGCAAGTGTTGGCCTGCTGCTTGATGGGAAAGGTATACTGGACAACGGTTCAGATGCCAAATGGAGGCTCCCTCTAGAGCAGCCCATTAATTGAGGTTAGATTCCCTGTGGTCCCTGGTGTGCAGAATACCCCTGCGCCTTAGCTGAAATGCACAATGTGGAAATGTTTGAACAAGAAATTACCGAGAAATGTATCCAGTGGGCTACAAGCCATTGTAACAAGCTAGAAGCTGAGGTCTGAAAAGCCAAAATATATGACTGTATCTGAAGGGATTGCAGCCACAGTTCTTGAACTGCTCAATTCAGAAAAGTAGTACTGTACTGGCTAGTGCTTTAAAATTGCTGTTTTTATCACCTTCAGAAGGACTTTGCCCATATAGGAGTAATTAGAAAAATACCCAGAGATGAA
This sequence comes from Neoceratodus forsteri, assembly GCA_016271365.2. Lineage (NCBI taxonomy): Eukaryota > Metazoa > Chordata > Ceratodontiformes > Ceratodontidae > Neoceratodus > Neoceratodus forsteri. Next base: position 1,335,647,707 of record CM057450.1, on the reverse strand, counting down.
CTTTCTAGACCTGAATGAATGTCCTGTCCCATCCTGCCTGCAGGCTAAATGAAAACGAATTAAATAGTGTAATAAATGGATCCCTGAGTCTAACATGGACTCAGAACCACCGTTGTGTACCTTCTATTTGTGCTGTTGTGTACTGTTGGACTTCTTCCTTTTAGCCTATACCCAGCAGTCCTGGTTGTGTGCAGCCAGGTAGTTAACACCAGATTTGGAGGTCAAATAAGTATAAATGGCTACAGTAAATTGACGTATGCAGACCTTCTTGAAAAACTAGGCTCTTGAAGCTGCCCCACTGTCCTGCTGATCACCTGGGCTTGGAAGCGAGCCTGGAAAGTCATGTCAGAAGGCAGGCCAAGACCAAGACAGCTGCTGTTTGGCTGTACATCTTAGCAAGACAGGGTTGTGGTGGGTTCTGCCACCACAACTTCTGCGGCTTGGCCAGGGAGCTTGCTTCTACCACAGGGTGAGCTGTGTCTGTGCAAGGCCAATAGTGCCACTGTCTACATCAGGGAAGGAGGGAAAAAAAAAACAGAGGAAAAAAAATGTAGTTGTCTAAATGATTACAGGGTTCAGCATGATCAGGGTAGATCCTTGAGACGTACTACTGGCTGGGGACACAAAAAGCCATATTGAAAAAAGGAAAGAGAAAAGTGAGGCTGTGATTGTCCCCTAGAACAGGGAAGGGGGTGTAGGACCAGGAGACAGTGTGCCCCTGTCTCAGGCACACCAACACAGCGACCTGTCGGTGAATTGTTGATTTTGTCGACAGCAATGTAGGTCACTGTGTTGGTGTCACTGTTGGGGGGTATACCCTAGCTGACACATGTGACCAAATTACATGCCCCTCCTCTACACACATTAATAAGACAAAACAGTAGACCGTCAAGCCCAGATAGTGTCCGTCATCTACAGTCCTCACATAACAAAAGGGGGATGGCGGATGTAAACTTACCAGAAATACCTTTTCTGGGCATCCCAAAACCTACGATGCCCAGCTTAGCAGGATGAGTTGTGCAACCATGGTCTCTAGTTTTATTTATTTATTTGAATTTTGATGACCGGGTAAGCCCTATGAGACCTGAAGTCCCTTTTTCAGGGGTGACCCGAAATTAGTTACATACAATAAAGGACATTGATATACAAAACAGTAAAAGACATTGGTGAACAGTATCATACAAGGTAATATATGCATATATAGACAATGTTTAGATTAGTTACATGATAAGCAAAAAACATATATGCATACATACAATTTCCGTTCAATGACTAGGAATTTATACATACAGGGGAAACATGCTTTATACTTGTCATCCCTTCATCAGTACTGCATATATCTATAACAGTAGGCATGGGGGGAACATCGGATTTCAACTATAGCAATTGCAGGGTGGTGCAGTCTAGAAAAGGGATTTTAATCTCTTTTTAAACAGAGCTTAGGTAGGGCAAGTCATGATTTCTGGGGGCAGAGAACAAGAAAGACCTTCTTCCCATTTCATTCTGCAGTTCAGGGACTGGCAGCAGTGGGAGGGCTGCAATTCTGAGAGGTCTGGCAAACTGCTTGCATTGTATGATGCCAGAGAGACTGGGTGGGGAAGGGGATTGCAGGAGATTAAAGGTAGGGTAATATAGGGGTAAGCACAGTCTAGTTTCAAAGGAGGGCCACCCCAGAGCACTTAGCACTGTGCAGTGGTGAGTTCTGGAGTGTGTACAGTGGCGTGAAAAAGTATTTGCCCCCTTCCTGATTTTCTCTATTACTGCACATTTGTCACACTGGATGTTTTCAGGTCTTTAGACAAAATGTAATATTAGATAAAGGGAACCTGAGTGAACAAACAACACTTGTATTTTATTTACTTATTTCATTTATTTAATAAAAACAGTTAACCAACACCAACTGGCACTGTGTGAAAAAGTAATTGCCCACTTACACTTAATAACTGGTTACGCCACCTTTAGCTGCAATGACTGCAACCAAATGCTTCCTATAATTCAATATCAGTCTTTCACATCGCTGTGGAGAATTTTAGCCACTCTTCCTCGTAGAACTGCTTTAATTCAGTAACATTGGTAGGTTTTCGAGCATGAACTGCTCGTTTCAGGTCCTGCCACAGCATCTCTATTGGGTTTAGGTCTGGACTTTGACTAGGCTACTCCAAAACTTTAATTTACTTTTTTTCAGCCATTCTGTTGTGGACTTGCTTTTGTGTTTCGGATCATTGTCTTGCTGCATGACCCAACTATGCTTCAGCTTCAGCTGACGGACGGATGACCGGACATTCTCCTTAAGAATTTTCTGGTACAGAGCAGAATTCATGGTTCCTTCAATTATGGCAAGTCGTCCAGGTCCTGAGGCAGCAAAGCATCCTCATACCATCACACTACCACCACCATGTTTGACTGTTGGTATGATGTTCTTACTGTGGAATGCTGTGTTTGCTTTACGCCAGACATAATGGGATCCGTGTCGTCCAAAAAGTTCCACTTTGGACTCATCTGTCCATAGAACATTTTCCCAAAAGGCTTGTGGATCATCCAGGTGCTTCTTGGCAAATGAGAGACGAGCATTTATGTTCTTCTTGGTTAGCAGTGGTTTCCGCCTTGCTACTCTCCCATGAAGCCCATTTTTGCCCAGTCTCTTTCTGATTGTGGAGTCATGAACACTGACCTTAGCTGAGGCAAGAGAAGCCTGCAGTTCTTTGGATGTTGTTTTAGGATCCTTTGAGACATCCTGGATGATTTTACGCTGCGCCCTTGGAGTAATTTTGGCAGGCCGCCCACTCCTGGGAAGATTCACTACTGTTCCAAGTGTTCTCCATTTGGAGGTTATGGCTCTCACTGTGGTTCGATGGAGTCCCAGAGCCTTAGAAATAGCTTTGTAACCCTTTCCAGACTGATAGATATAACAACTTTTTTCTGATCTTTTCAGGAACTTCCTTTGATCGTGGCATAATGTGCTTGTTGAATCTTTGTGCTGGCAACATGACTCTGATGGTAAGGGTCAAAATAAGTGAGGTTTATATTGAGCAGGGCTGGCTGTAATCGAGCCTGGCTGTGTTCAATCAGCTGACTCTAATTATCCCTTTAATTGGGTTGATTTAACTAGGGGGCAATTACTTTTTCACACAGTGCCAGTTGGTGTTGGTTAACTGTTTTCATTAAATAATTGAAATAAGTAAAAAAAAACAAGTGTTATTTCTTCACTCAGGTTCCCTTTGTCTAATATTACATTTTGTCTAAAGACCTGAAAACATCCATTGTGACAAATATGCAATAATAGAGAAAATCAGGAAGGGGGCAAATACTTTTTCACGCCACTGTACCTCTCACAAAACTCCCAATCCTGTAATAAAGTTCTTTACTGTAAGTCTGGAGTGGGTGGCTTCTTGAACAGACTGTAGTACTGGGGCACCATAGAATAAGAGAGGGAGGTAGGTGCTGTTAGCAGTGGTGAGACGCGCCTCTCTGGTCAGGTAGGGAGAGAGTCTATACAGTAGCCTGAGTTTTAGGTTTAGGGTTTTGGTTAATGTAGCCACATGCGGTTCAAAGGTCATGGTTTGGTCCAGGACCATACCTAGGCATCTAAAGGCTTGGACCACCTCCAGGATGTCTCCGGTGTGAGTGGTAAGTTTAAGGAGATGCTCTCTATCTATGCCGAGATTTCTGTGACTGAATAGCATGGCTTTTGTTTTTTTTGGCATTAAAATGAGTTTATTGGTCAGAAACTAATGTTCTAGTTATCTGAAATCATTTTCTAGTTGATTGTTAATCTGGGCTAGGTCAGGGAAGGACCTATAGAGTATAGCATCGTCAGTATATAGCTGCACTGAGGCTCCCCCGCAGTTCTGGGGTAGTTCAAGTTCTATATGAGAACAGCAGGACTTTCTTGAGCTCTGCAACCACAGTTGGAATTGCTGTGGGCTGCAATGAGAGCAGTGGGCTACTGATCCCGTTCTCTCTGTCTGTGCCTCTATATCTTTCTTTCTCTGTCTGTCTGTCTGTCTGTCTATCTATCTATCTATCTATCTATCTATCAATCTATCTATCTATCTCTCTCTCTCTATCTGGAGGCAGTATAGTGCCATAGTTTAGGGCACTGAGCTGCAAATCTGGAGACCTGGGTTTGAATCCCACTGCCCCCACTTGCATACTGTGTGACCCTGACCAAGTCACTTAACATCTTGTACTCCCAGGTCACACCTAGAAACAAGCTTCAGCTTAGTGTGCCTTTCCTGGTTAAACAATTCTCCCCTTCCTTCCTTCCTATCTATCTATCTATCTATCTATCTATCTATCTATCTATCTATCTATCTACCTAATTGGGATTGGGCACCCCAGTGTCAGTGTTATGTTTGGAGAAGGGGTGTGTGGGGTGGTGGGTGTTGAGAGGGAGGGTCAGGTGGGCAGGACAGTTACAGGATGTGACTGCGCATTGGGAGTGGCATGGTAAAGTATCAGGGTTTTGCTTATGACGTGGTGACACTGGGGAATTGGGCACCCCCAGTGTCAGTGTTACGTTTGGGGGGAGGTGCTGAGAGAGAGGGTTGGCTGCAGGGGACACTTACGGGGGCAGCGGTGCCAGTAACAGATATCGATGGATGGTTTCCTGTTATAGCTGCTGTGAGCCCCTGCATGTTTCACATTCCAGCCATTCTAGGCTAACAGATGACAGATCAGCTTGCTTGCTGGGTGAGATAGATGAAAGGGAAGACCTGACCTATGATTGGGTCGGCTGTTTCTTTTCAAGTTCATGCTGTCTCTGCCCAGCAAGCCAAAACTCTGCTATACTCAGCCAGTCTCTTGATTGGTGTGGCACTATTGTGCCACTAAAACACTGCTCTGCATTGGATGACAGTGCCACACCTCTCAATACCCAATTACCATATCAAAATGTTCGCTGCGTGCATGTGCATGACGAACATAAAAATGACAAAGTTATGTGGGTATGTTGAGATTTTCCTAAATAAAAAAACACCTGAACCTAACGAAACCCAACCCATTTAGGTAAAGTCTGGTGTTTTTTTTTTAAATATGCCTAGAAATACATTTTCTGATACCCCAAAGGCAGCGTTAGCCAGCAGTGAGGGAACTGAATTCTCTGTTTGAGAACAACGGGCCTTACCTCACTGGTGCAGAGATGCAGACATGCTGCCAGCTTGAGTGTCAGCACTGAGCTGGCAGTCTTGTTCATGCTTTTGAGTTTAACTGATCAGGATGGGCTATTGAATGTGAAATAATCCACGGCTTTTTCCAAGTCCATGGTAAAATCTCAGGAAAGGGTTTTCTTTCTGAATAAATTACTTCAGTGAAAGTCTGGGAACATCTCAAAACAACTGACAGTTTTGCAGCCCTGAAAAATAATTGACCTTGTGATAGAATAAGCTGTCTGTGGAAAATCTTTCTGACTGTTTCTCAGAAACTAGAGCTGATGGGCATATACTGTACAATCTATATGCTCTTCCTGGCCAAAAATGGGAGGGGGAGGGGGGACGTTTCCTAGATATGTGGAGTCTGTCAAAATGACTTAAAGCAACCAACTTAGTTCTTCGCCAGCTATCATTTAAACTAAATCATAAACACAATTTAAAAGTATGAGAGGTGTTTGCTTGATATTCTGCTATATGTGGGTTATTCTGTATAACATGTAATGCATCTAATGGGCTGGGCAAAATTGTACGGCAATAGATAAAATGCTTACTCAAAAACGGACCAAGTCATTCTTAAAACAGCTAGCATGTCAACAAAATGTGCGTTGTGCCCTTTGAAGAACATTGTTTATGTTTTAAATTCAAAGGGCAAACAAAGGTGTACTGGCAACACAAAGGTTTACAGAAGGCTGCCTGCCAATTAACTTTTGATGCAGTCTGAATCCTGGAAAGGGTGTCTTTAGCTGGCATATGTTTATTGAATATAGACAGCCCTGCCCTGGTACTTGCTGCCAGTGATACAGTATGGACATTCTAACCTTGGCACTGCTGTCAGTGATGTAGGCAGTCATACCCCGACACATTCTGCCACTGATAAAGGCGGTCATACCCTGTTACCTGTTGTCAGTGATATAGGCCGTGCTTCCCTAGTACCTGCTGACATTGACAGCCAGGGTGTCTACAGCAGCTCCCAGTGTTCAAGCCTTGAACAAGACTTCTGTTTTTCATGGAGTTTTGTTATTGACTGAAAATTATTTTTAAAACATTTCTTCCCGAATGAGTATTTTTTTTAATTAAGTTCCTTTTGTGCCCCCCCCCCACACACGCACGCACACCTCATGCTGAGTGATACTGTGGAATGGCCATTTCGTTAAGTCTTACAAAATATCCATTCCAGTAAAAGCCCAAATCCAGCTTGGAACAACCCTTTAGAGTCTATAGTGATTAGAAAGCAATATTAGATACATAAAAACAACTGCTAAATGGTGAATTTAGTAAGTCAAAGAATACAAAGCCTCAGAGTGATCCAGAACATGCCCTCCTCCTTCAAGCCTGCAATCATCACTGCTCAACGATTCAACATTAACGAGGTATCTGTCAATGTTGCAGACTAGTTGTAAAACTCCCAAACAATGCAAAATAGAAGTTTGGTTCAGTGCTCGAATGTAAACTGCCATGTATTTATTTCTCCAAGCATATCATCCGTAGTGACAGTCATTCAAATACTGGAAAAGTGAAAAATTATCAAGTGATAACTGCATGAGCTAGTCAACATACAGCATGGCAGTCCTGACTGCAATAGCCCCTACCTCATACATTACTGATAATCTCCCCCAACGACTAACATGTCAGCAGCTGAATAAAAAGAAAAAGATATCTGGTGTAGGTAAATAAAACAAATGATGATGATAAAGAAAATAAGATCAGCTTTTCAGAACTCATCAGAAGCAAACCATCACACATGGGATTTGCCATGTGTGTTTCAAACAACATACATCTGCAATTATATGCAATATGGGAATATCAGGATAGTTTTGCCATTGAAAAAATAGCAATCAAGTAATAAAAAGGTAAACAACAACAACAAAAACAATCAAAACCTGACTGCCTGAGTTTACTATCATTACTGAGACACTCCATATTACATCTGTATAAATGATATCAGTCATTCAATGAAATGTGTTTACACATTTATTTCAGCCAACAACCTAGAATGACAAAGGAACTGATGGATATGCAAATTTATCGAGCCATGAGAAATAAATGTACCCGTGAAATTAGGAAGGTTTAGAGCAGGTTCTATAATCAATAATTTCAAAGTGCTTCTAACAATAGTAGGGAGGTTTGGGCAGGGATAAGAAAAATGCAGGTCAAAGCTAATAAGTTACCATTACCAAGAGTGCTAAGTTATAAGGATGTATCTATAGGCAGTCCCACTGAACAGGTCAGAGCTTTTAATGAATATTTTTTGGACGCAGGTGATATTTTTGACAAAAGGTACCCAAATCTGCCCTGTAGCAAATTGGATATAAATTTTAATAGTGATGATAACAGGCTCCTGTTTACTTTTAATGAAATTAGTGAACAGGGTGTTCTAACTGAATTGATGAATTTGGATGTAAAAAAGAGAGCTGGCCAGGATAAGATAGACCCTGTTTTTTATAAAATTGGAGGACCTGTGCTGGTGAAATATCTAACATATCTATTCAGTTTTTCTTTAAGAACCTCTGAATTACCAGCTGATTGGAAAATGGCCTGTATCATGCCAATATTTAAATGTGGCAATGATGCTGACGCAGGTGTTACCGCCCTATCTCGATTCTGTCACCTTTTGCAAAAATATTTGAAAAATTGGTATATAAGCAGTTATATAACTTTTTAGCGAAGCATATGGTATTGACTGATTTACCAATCGGTGTTTGTAAAGGTTACAATACAACTTTTGTCACCTCTAGAGTTACTGATGACATTGTTTTCTGCTTTTGAACGAGGTATGTCATTTCCGGCAATTTTTCTGGATATTTCTAAAGCATTTGATTCAATGGACCATATTATATTATTAAATAGATTAAAAGCCTCAGACCTGGGAATGGGTTCATTGTTTGGGTTCTCTTCTTATTTGTCATCCAGATTACAGTGTGTTAAAGCTGGGGAACATTGTTCTGATTTTGTACTTGTAAACAAAGGGGTTCCCAAGGGGTCTGTCCTGGGGCCCTTTTTGTTTCTCATTTATATCAATGAGTTACCTAAATGCAACTCAGTTAATACAAATACATTTCTTTATGCTGACAATACTATTCTGTATACCCAGAGTAAGGATCTCATTGTGGCAATAAATACTTTACAGCATGCACTTATTAAATTACGCATATTGTTGAATATTGATAAAACCCAATGGATCCTGTTTTCTGGTAGGGTAAAGGAGGAATATGCTAAACTTAGTATAAAATCCTTAGATGGCACAGAAATATGTAAAACTCATATAAGTACCTGGGCATTTATCTGGATGAGTCCATAAAATTCAGTTTGTATATTAAAAATGTGTCTGTTAAGCTTAAGACATTGTTATCTTTCTTCTATAGAAACAGGGCTAGTTTTAGTCTTGTAATTCAGAAACAGTTGGTTAACTCTTTATTCATTATCCAGATTGATTTTGGGGACTGTATATATATATATATATATATATATATATATATATATATATATATATATAAAGACGTCTGATTTGGTGCTAGGAGTACTGGACCCATTGTACCATAATGCTCTGGCCTGCCATGGAGAACCCACCACTGCAGTTTGTATACTGAGGTGGGTTGGCAGTCCTTGGCAGCCTGGAGACAAAACCACTGGTTAATTTTTGTTTATAGGTTTGTTTTAAAAACTCTCCCCTATTATTTGCTGGCACTATTGCATCTCAAACAACGTAATAGGTATGCACTAAGATCAACTGAACTCCTACAGTTTATGATGCCTAGATATAGAATGAATTTTGGAGACAGTACTTTTTTTTTTTTTTTTATTTAGTTGTTTAACCAGGTATAGCACACTAAGCTGAAAGCTTTTTTACAGGAGGTTAAGTGACTTGCTCAGGGTCACACAGTGTGCAAGTGGAAGCTGTGGGATTCAAACCCAGGTCTGGTCTGCTGGATGTCACCAGATTTGCAGCTCAGAGCCTTAGACCACTGCGCTATTCTGCCTCCTTAAACATTTCACTTTAGCAGCTGCTGTACCTTTTACATGGGTTGCTGTCCAGGAGAAACTTAAAATGGTATCACTTTTATCAACTTCCCATTTTAAAACCTGTGTCAAAAGTCTTGTGACTTACAAGTGTGATTGTTATGGATTAACGTTTCTATTTATGAATATTGTATGATCTCTCTGATGTCACACGTTATGTCTATTTTGTATAACGTATGTTATTGTTTAATGTTATATGTTGGACATCATTGTAAATGAGAGTGTACTCTCAATTTGCCTTCCAATAAATGAACTGAACTGAGTTGAAAGTACTTGGCAGAAGGTCTTTCAAGGACAATAGTAAAATGGTGATGACATTTTTAAAGAAAGATGAATTACAATTAACATAAACATTGGAACAATTAGAAACAACAAAATCAGTATGAAAGATGCATACTGGGCTCTGTGGCTGGTAATGTGGACTTTCTTGTTTCTTTCTGTAAAGTCATGTAAAATGGTATTAATACCACTAAATGCTATCTAAAAAGAGTTAGCTGCAAGAGCAGATAAGAATTAATGCAGAAACCACAATCAAACATCTTAAAAAAGGATCAACAACTCTGTCAAACAGCTGGTAAAAGATAACTTGAGTATCACGTGTGAGTGTGTAAGTTTGTTGGGGGGGGGGTGGTCAGCTGTTGAATATGACAGCATAAATGTGTCAGGCCGAAGAAACAATGAATTGTACATCAAGGTAGCAATTACCCAAAATCTTCACTAGTAGTAGGACAACTGGGGAAGGTGGTCATAAGCAATTCCTTTTATTTAATCAGGAGCCCCCCACCCCACTCAGCCACAAGACCCCCTCTTCCACACCCAACAGTTCAATCAAGGCCCCCCCAGCCAACACCCATTAGTCCCCACTCTTCCTGAATGCTGCTGCTGCTGCTGCCTAGGTAGAGTGACTGTTCAACACTGTATCTGGAGCTAGCAAGTAAAAGCCTTTGCATTACTGATGAACAAACAGAATAAGAAGTGGCCTGCTAGCTGCCTAATGTAATACAGGATGGAAATCACTCAAGAAAGTTTGTGTTTTGAGGCTGGGGTATAAGTTTTGCTGATCCCTCCCAATGCTGGCTCAAAGCTGCCAGATATTTATTTCTTCAAGTGTTTTGAAGGCATTTTAACCCATTCCCTCCCCAACCCCCAAGATTCACTGGCTTCCTTTGTAGAAAAAAAAAACAGGACTAAAAAAAATTCAGAAATTGAGTTTGCATCTGGGAATCTTCAGCTTAGTTTTTAGATGGTAGGTTTGAGTTTGCCAGCTGTTACCTCTCTCTTGAGATTGTTTAGGCCAGACTGCAGTACTCTTTGTTTTCTCAGTTGTGGACAGGACGACTGGATCAGCGGCTGGTAAAGCTGCCAAAACTAAATTCAGACAAGTTTTCCTGGACCTGAATTGTCATTTATGTGGCTTGCATCACTAACATTTAACTAAAGAATCCCAACTGCAATCCCAGTTAACTGAGATTGCTTTTTTGTTCATGGCCAGATGTTCAGCCTTTTATATATCCAAGTGTTTTGGATGGGGGGCATACCAACTTACCCATTTCATTAGATTTGATTCTACAGTACAATTGTGTTTAGTGTTTCCCCTGTACAGGAGAACATATAAATAATCAACTAATGCTTTAATATCCTGTTCCGAACTAGGTAAATGAGACAAGAAAGAGATGCAAGGAAAACGCAGTGAGAAACAAGACTAATGGCAGAGTGGCAAACACCTAGACAAGTATTTATTCTAGGAAATAAGGAAGCATGTTAACTTTGCTCAAAGCTACTGAAAATACTGCTTATGTGGTCAAATCCTAATGTGCCACAGTGATCTTTTTTTGTTAAAATTCAGTCACACACCTTTGGTTATTCTCTCTTACTGCACTCCTGGCTAACTCACCTTCTCCAGTCAAACAGAGAAAATTAAATATCAGAACACATACTATGGGGCAAGAAGTACAAAGGACTGTGGTCTAAAGAAAATTGGTCATTACCATATTGCCACCCCAAATCACATGAAAAAAAACATAATATTGAATATTTATATCACTACATTTTAAAGAAATATGGCATTCAGCACCTAACCACAAGGGTAAAAAATTAAAAAATAATACATGGAGACACAATTAATTGTGTGAACACATTGAAATATGTGTCTCCCCACAGCAACATCTAATTATGGAGATATACATTTTTAAGCAAAACATTCATACAGAAATGGAAATAAAGAAATGTTTATCAAGTGACAAATCAGGACAAAAATGTGCTAATATCAAAAGTGTCTCTGCGTCTGCTGAGGGGGACTGGGTGAGTCCTGAAAAACTAGTAGGACTTTGTAAGATATCCTCTCTGCTTGTACAGGAATGTCAAACTTTTGTAGTTAGAATTTATAGCAGTGAGCTTTAAAATCATCAGTACTTACCAAGTGTGTGTGTTTCCATGCATCAGCAGTGGTGGTGGTGGTGGGTGGGTGCAAGTTCTAATGGGCGGTCAGCCATGTCTTCATTAAGCAACGATCCAACAAATGGGGCTGCACACGACACCAGACTGCAGATTAAATATTTCTTGTAGACATACTGTAACTATAGATGCTAAGCTCAGACAACCATTGGGATGCCCCAAAAAGCTCTAGGATCTGCAGTCCAGTTTTGTGTTCAGCTCCGTTTGTTGGAGCCTATCTTAAAAATCATGCTGGGTCCTGCTCCCTCCATCCATTTCATTGTCAGATTACCTTTGCAAACTGTTTGGCTCTACATCAGCATGGGTAAGGAGAGGGGTATTGGAAATAACACAGATCAATGAGGATTATTTCCTTGAACTAAACTGCTATGATGACTACTGTTGTAATACTTTTTGCAGGAATTAATCTCACTGACAATGAAAATGTAAATAAGGAAGGGATTCACCTTTCTATGTGCCCACACAAAGGGGGTTGGGGGGGGAGAGAGAGAGAGCAGTTTTTTTTTTGCACAGAAAAACTCCTTGTTTATATGAATCATTTGTTCTCTCTCTCCCCCCCATGCCACCCAATAACAGCTGTATGTCATACAGAGATCAGCCCAGAGAGTGTCTTCTCACCTGTCCCAGACATTACAAGGGACAGTCCCTCATTTTGCACCCCCTTCCAACTTTGACTGCTGGCCCACGTTTTCTGTTGAGATAAAGCTGTGTTGCTAATGCTCGCTCAGGTTTATTAAATTATTTATTAAATTACTTGTTCATTTACTAGCACAGTCATGTTACAGTATATGTTCTGAAGTAAAATTAAAACATATATTTGCCAATAGATTCATATTGCATAGCGCTACTCTCCTTTCTTTATGGAATAATGCAATTTTTATGGCTGCATGGGCAGAGCCATGCTGACGTATTACTATCACACAGAAGACCGAAGGGACAGAGGAAGCATGGTTTATTTTTTATTTATTTAGTTTTTGTTTACCGGGTAGGATTAAACTGTATAACAATGACTTTTTCAGGCACAACCCAGGAAAGTACAAAACAAACTTCAGGAACTAACAGTAACAGTACATTATTAGAAGTAGTCAAGGTAATGGGTACAAGCAGGTAGTAACATAGGCAATACAGTATCACAGGTGAGTGTTAACAACAGACAATTGCAATAAAAATTAGGGTTTAATGACTATTTTGCAGGCTCGACCCGGGAGAGTACAAAACAAACTTCTGGAACTATCAGTAACAGCACATTTTTAGAAGTAGTCAAAGTAATGGGTACATACAAGCAGGCAGTAACATAGGTAATACAGTATTACAGGTAAGTGTAATCAGCACAGACAATTGCAATAAAAATCAGGGCTAATACCAGCATGAGGAGGAAATAAGTTACAGAAAAAAAGCAGTGTCTCTTTAAGCAGACAATAACTGGGTAGCTTTGAGAGGAGGGAATGGTGAGAGAAGGAAAGTAGAGGTAGTCTTTCAATGACCAGAGCTGGACTGGGAGAAAGAAGAAAGTAAGGGAAGTAAGTAGTAGCTGGTTGCAGTGGAGGAAAAAGATAGAGGGATATGTGAAGGGAATAGGATGATAAAGCACAAAAACAGCAGAGTAAGGGAACAACCATGTCAAATTTAGAGAAAGTGCTGAAGCAGAAATGTGGTCAAACTAAGGGCGGCGAGGGGAGTCAGAATAGAGTCTTGCATCTATGGAGGTTTGAAACAGGAGCAGCTACAAGAAGATATGAGATGGTGGCGCAGTGCTTTCTTAAAGGAGGTGTGGGAAGAGGCTTGATGAATGGCTAGAGGGATGGAGTTCCAGTACTGGGGGGCCTGACAGGTGAAAGCACTAGAGCCCTTGGTGGTAGCATATTTAGGGATATCGACAGGGGCATTGTCAGCAGAGCGAAGATCATAGCAGGAGACCTGGCTTTGGAAGAGTTCTGCTAGAGGTTTAGGTATTTGAGTCCTAATTATATTGTCAATGATGGAGCACAAAGAATAAAACCTTGATGCCTGTGGAGGAAGCCAACCAAGGTCAGAGTAGAGGAGGCAATGGTGTTTCAGCCGATGAGAGGAGGATGCATAGCAACATATACTATTGTAGGTGACATCCCATTGTGAAGACTTGATTTGCTTGCAGAAATATAGGTGGCTGCCCCATAGTTAAGTGATGGTAGGAGTATCCCATGGGCTACAACAAGCCTGGCGGATGGGGTGAGGGCATAGCTGGTTCTATAGGCAGCTCCAAGTTTTGAGTTTACAGATTTTCAGGTCCTCTGAATATGAGATCATAGTTTAGTAGTGGATTCAGTGTGACTCCCAGGTACTTAAAAGAGTTAACAACTTCTACTGAGGTGCCACTAGCCGTGGAGACTTTAAACTTGAGCTGGGCATGTTTAAGCTTAAAGTTTGAGCCGAAGAGCATAGCTTGGGTTTTTGCTTCATTTAGGACTAGTTTGTGTCTAAACAGCCACTGCTGGAGTAGTTGGAAGTCATGGGAGAGCTTCAGGTTTATAGCCTCAATACATTTGGCGCTAGTGTAGAGCACTGTGTCATCCATATACAACAAGGAGCTGGTTTTCATGAGGTTTGAGGTGATGCTGTTCATAAAGATAGAGAACAGCAAAGGGCCAAGTATGGACCCCTGGGGCTCTCCTATGTTAGTCATGGCCTTGTCAGAGAGGGTGGCGTTGTACTTCACAAATTGTGTTCTGTCAGTCAGGTAGCTTTTGAACCAGTTCATAATGTTGGGTGAGAAGCCTAGTGCCTGAAGAGTGACAATGAGGATGGGATGGTCAACTAGATCAAACGCCTTGGTCATATCAATGAAAATGGTCCCTGTGAGAGAAGCAGAGTCCGTGGCCATCAGAGCATTTGATGTGAATTTGAATAGAGCAGTGGTAGTGCTATGACCCTTTTGGAAACCATGCTGGGCTGGGTTTAGTAGGTCCTTTTCCTGGAGAAATGCGATAGTTTGGTTAGCTACAAGCTTTTCAAGGATTGTGACCAGGTTCCTTCTCTCTGTTCTTCCACAGTGCTCTGGTCAGTGCTTTACTGTTGTTTCTCCACTGCCATTCCCCTCTGTGGTCACAGTAGCACCCTCCCTTGGGTGCACTATTTGCCTGCTGCCCGACACTTCCAATTTGCTGGGTAAAAAAGAGCCCACCGTGCCCAAGATGGCTGCCGTGAGCTCAGTGCGCATGCATGACTTCACTTCCGTAGTTGCACATGCATGATTTCACTTCCTCAGTAGCAGTGACGTCACACATGAACATGGAACTCACAGCGGGCTCTTTCTTTCTGGTGAAATGAAACTGCATTTTGTTCTTGGAACTCAATGAGCACTGTTAAAATGATATAGCAGCCATGTTGGCTCTGACCAGAGTTTGTTTATTTTGTTGCAGCTGCACAATTCTCTTAGTATCTGAACCCAGCAATCTTTGTTTTGTTATCAAAGTGAACAACACAGCTGCACTTTATTTTTACAGCCCTATCATGTCAGCTTCCTTCTTTATCCATTTTACATACAACTGTCACTTTAAACTACATCTTCCAATTTATCGCTCTACATACTTTTTTGAAAATACATTGGTTCTCTAGACAAAAGATCACATACGGGGACGGCAATTGAGGGTGAGGGATGCCACTAGACACCAGGGAACCATTACAAAAAGTATGATTTTCCCTATTAAGTGATCTTTTTTTGTATGGACATACAAAAAATCAAAACGAGTGATGAAAAAGGATGCAAAAAAGAGGAAAAAACATTTGAGGGTCATTTTAACTGTAGTAAAGTGCAGAATCCACCTAACAGGGTCCCGGTGAGCAAGATACATGTGTTGGTCTCTCTGCAGCATGTCATTTTTGTGGGTTTTGATTTTTTTTTTAAACAGAAAACAAGATGGAGGCATAAGAAAAGGAATTTTTTTCCTCATGAAAAAGATTCACCTATATGGAAAACAATCCTTTTTTGTATGGCCCAATTCTTTTTTTGTTCCATGCAGCTATCCTGAAAGTGCCTACTGAGCATGCTCAGAACTGAAATTTTAAAAATTAATAACTTTGGAATGGATTCATATTTTTTTTACCAAACCAGCAACATACACATCTGTGGTCCAAGCCCTTTCTACCCTGAACATTTCAGACCAAATTTCCAAACTGTCTGGGCATTAGAGGTGGGCAAAGAAAACAGCAAACTCCACCCCCCGAAAAATCACTTTTTTTCACTATCCGGATCTCGGACTCCACACATCCAATCATAACAAAAGTTGGCATGTCAAGAGATCTACCTGACAAGACCATGCATGCATAATTTCATGCAAATCAGTTGAACAGTTGTGAAGTTATTAAAGTGCAAAATTTGGGGTTTAACATTAAAACACCCTACTCAACCCTAACTATAGAGGCACGACTGCACCCCTATAATATATGTATCAATAGATAGATAGATAGACAGACAGATATAGGTGTAGATATATAAATAAATGGTTGTCTCTTTCCCTTATAGGAGCCAGTATTGTATATTTCCCTGTATACCTCACCAATAATGGTGGTCTACCTCCAGAGGTATATAGGAGGTATACAGCTGTAACCACCCAATTAACCCTCCTCCCATTCCATAAACACTACACCCCAACATGCAAATCCTGTTTTTAGGTGATCTTCTCTCG
The DNA here is from genome assembly GCA_016271365.2 of Neoceratodus forsteri. Lineage (NCBI taxonomy): Eukaryota > Metazoa > Chordata > Ceratodontiformes > Ceratodontidae > Neoceratodus > Neoceratodus forsteri. The sequence continues at coordinate 1,335,631,422 of CM057450.1, read as the reverse complement.
GCCTCACCCCTCCAGCTCACCACATAAAAAAACAAACAAACAAACAAAAACAGTTTCATGCAGGTTGCAGGGAACACATAAAATTCCCCTCCCCACATACTTACCAGCTGCCTTTCTCTCAAAGTTTCAGCTCTTTCCTCTCTCCCACACTGCTGCTGCCAAACCACTTACTCCACTGGCTCCATGGGCCCAACAACACATGCTGCTCCTCTTTTCGCAGATCACAAACCATCCTCTTGACTGACCTTCTATGCCACTCCTTCACTCCCTGACCACCAACCATTTTCCCAAATAACTTCTGATGTCATTCCACACCACCTCCAACATGCCACACTGCCATAATCCATGACCGCACCAATGATCTAAAGGATGTCCGGCTTGGACATTTCCCCTTTTATAGGCAAACAGATTTAGTTTAGTTGCCATATTGGTCCTTGTAAGAACAGATCCATAAGCAAATTTTTGATACCTTTTATTGGACAGACTTAGATGTACAGTGTCAGTTCTTGGGGCTGTTCTTCCCATCCCAGCCATTGCTGCCTGTCCACCTCCTATTGACTGGATCATAGCTGGTTGAGGTATTTCATGACAGAACCAGAAGGATCTGCACAGTCCTTTACTGATGTTTCAAGATATTAAGATAAATAAATATTTAAAAATGAATAAGGTAAACGTCTCTGGTAAACTGGCTATGCAACCAAGTCCTTCCTCGGAAGCTTATGACAGTTATTTAGAAAATCCCATACTATTAACACCCAGTTCATACATAAAACATCCTAGAAAGAATTCTCATTGCTTTAAAATAATAATTTAAACCATAACAGCAGTTTAAATCAGAGAAATCACATTTCACCAGTTTGTTTAAACTAAGGAGCCTTTCAAGGTCAAATGTCACCAAAATGAGATAAGGACTCTTCAAGCAGAAAGCTTCACTAACTAAATTATGAATGTCTCAGTGTGTTTTGTGAATACAGTCTAATGAAAAGCAAGAACTTTAGATTCAATATTAACTTACGTACATGCTAAAATGTGATATTAATGTATGTTAAAACATGCAAGATATATATATATATAACACACACACACACACACACACACACACACACACAGTATAACAGAAATTTTCTATATTTGGCATAAAGAGTGTTTGAAGTAGAGTTTTCCTAGTGTGAGCAACTGTTTCACATATTTATACAGTATACAACCTCTTTGGGGACATTTTCCCAGTTATACACTCAACTAGTTACTATATTCCATAAACCTTAATACCTTCAGTGCTGTAACATGATATTATACAAGATAATATCAACGGTCCGTATACAAGCCAAATTAAAAAACAAACCTGTCAAGGACCCCTAAGAAAATGAGACCATGCATCCTAATATGTTAAGGGTTCAATATGTACCAATCACTATAATATAACTCAATGGAATTCAACCTGTCAGAGACCCCCACTAAATGGAATCATGCATCCCAATATGTACAGAGTTCAAAAATGTGACAGTATATAATCAAACTACTATATGTATAGTAACAATCTAAGGAATCTGAATAAAAACACAATGGAAATAAACCATCCCGCCCCGGGAAGATGATTAGTTAGAAGGAAGTAAATATTCACTATGCATGTGAGCCAAGAGGCCTAACACACCATCATTTACACCAGTCACTGCAAAATTTGCCCAATGGAATTAAACCCATCAAGGACCCGTAAGTGAGTGAAATCATGCATCCTAATATGTTCGGAGTTCAAAAATGTGACAGTATGCAGTATAATCAAACTGCTATATGCAAAGCAACAGTATAAGGAATCTGAATAAAACCCCAATGGAATTAACCTCCCACCCGGGGAAAAACCTAGTTAGAAGAAAGTAAATATTCACTATGTGTGTGAACTGAGTGTCCTAACACACTGCAACATCATTATGTCATGTACCTGAATATAAGACTACCTCAATATAACCACAACCCCCCACCATACTATCCTCACATGCACAATATCCCCCCTCATAAATAAACAAAAAAAAGTACCCCTCCACACACACAAAGTTCTTTGGTGAGAAACCAACATGTTGATAACCAGTTAAAATGGTCTCTATACATAATAAAACAAACAAATAAAAAATAAAGACACGCTGAAGTCATATTATATGTCCATCCTTTGAAGTAAAGGTCTGTGAAAGTGTAAGTAGAATAATGTGACATAAACCCCAAATCTATGTTCATGCCATCTTCCACCATATTGAGAAGTAAAATGAGCCTGGTTTTAGAAGCCTGTCTCTATTGTGTACTTTTGAAATGTCCTTTTAAGACCATTACTCACATATCTGAGACTGAGTGTTCATTCTGAGAGAAGTATCACCCTACTGTTTTATCCGTCATCTTCAAACTAATAGGACATCTGTGCGCATTCATTCTAGTGCGGAGTGCTTGCTTTGTCTCTCCTACATATCCTGTGTGAGGACATCTCTTGCAGTGAATGAAATAAACAACATTCTTTGATGTACTGTACATGTATAATTCCCTTGTATCCTGAATTGTCTGTTTTGTGATGTAACCACACCATCCAAAGTGGAAATGAGCGCACAAGTCTCACATCTGAGTTGATTACAGGGTCTCGTGTACCATTTAGTGTCATGGTAGTCTGTTCTGGTCCAAGTTTACTCCTAATAATCAGGTTGGCTAAATTAGGTGGTTGTTTAAAAGATAGCAGTGGTAGTTCTTGAAAAATACAATTTAGGGTCTCATCCTCACTAAATATTGGGTGGAGGTCCTTAATAATCTTACGCAGAAGTCCAAGGTCAGGGTGATACGTAACTACTTCAGATATTCTGTTGGTAGCAGTCCTTTCCTTATACTGAAGTAGTTGTTCTCTTGGTACTTGTGTTGCACATTCTACTGCTCTGTCAATTTCCCTGGAAGAGTGTCCCTGCTCAGTAAAGGTATTTTTCAACATAGCCAAATGTGTATCTCTGTCTTCCTCATTAGAACAGATACGGTGATATGGTAGTGCTTTACTGTACATGACAGATTTTTTTGTGTGACTCAGGCGATTACTATTCCTGTCTAAGTATCTCTGTCTGTCTGTTGGCTTCCTGTAAATACATGTGTGTAAGGTTCCATCCTTGGTGGTGACAGTGGTGTCCTCTGATTTAAAGTGCTGTTATGGTTTAAATTAATATTTTAAACCAATGAGAATTCTTTCTGTTTTTTTATGTATGATCTGGGTGTTAATAGTATGGGATTTCCTAAAATAACTGTCATAAGCGTCCGAGGAAGAACTTGGTTGGTCCGAATGCTTAGGCCCTTTGTTCTTTTTGTAACATCTAAGTTGGTCTAATAAAAGGTATCAACCCATTTGCTTCTGGATCTCCCCTTTTATAGGGGGAACCCTGCACTACAGAAACAAGAATGGTCCAAATGAGAAGCCCTTACCAAAATGCTACTACACTACAGAAACACACAGGGCCACATTATAACACACCAGACCCAAAAATGGCACTGAACATGGCTCAACAACAAACCGACCCGAACAGACACAGCAGATAAAAGCTATAACAACCTTATGTATTATATAAAACATAGGATGGGTATGTGTGGCATACAAGGTCAGATATTTATACACACGTAATCTTCCTTTAGGCTCATACTCTTATTATCTTATTAACTTCTCAATGGATATATTTCATATATACCACATACCCATCATATATTCTCTCTTTCTCATATATATATATATATATATATATATATATGTATATATATATATATATGGAGGGTGGAATCGCTGCAAGCTACACTCAGTTTCTAGGTTTATACTTTTTAAAAATCTTTACAGCATCAGTGACATGAATTGTATATGTCGGCATTTTAAGCTCAGCTCTGTAGAGAAGGATGGCCAGTGTGTCTAATGATTTTATAGAGCGGAATGATTTTTGTGGAGCTTTTAGAAATAGTCTCTGCTTTTCTTAAAAAGAAAAACCTTTTACTGGCATTAGTAGTCCTGAAAAAAAGCCTTTACAGCAGAAAATCCATACACCTCATCTTACCAACAATACAAGTAAAAAAAAATCAACAGCAAGTTGAGGGTATTCGAAATATTCATGCACTACAGAGAAAAATAACATTTTCTACTGTTTTTTTTTTTGTATTGTGTATCTCGGGTGCGTAGGCAACCATACACATGAATGCCAAGCAGTGGGGGTCCTGCAGATCCCCGGCAGCATTCACTAACCGTGCACTGGCCAGTTATGCACAGGCTCCCCCGGCCACGTGGAAGGCACCACACCATGGTCAGTCTTGGAGGGTGTTGGGGGCATGCCTGCACTATGCACCATTCACAAAGGCTGCATAGTGAAATGTACAGGAGCACAGGGGGTCACAGGCTATGGCTGGTGGGACCTTGCCGTAACCCATGCATGTAACTGTCTATGACTGCTGCCTGCTGTGGTGGACAGACAGTTGGCCCCATGTGCTTCTCAGCCCACCGGGTGGATGGGAACAGGTGGATGCTGCCACTTGGGTGACTGCATGCCCCCCCATAGCAGAGCCCTATCCCCCATCCCCCATTCTGTATTACAGAGTCCCAGCCTGGCAGCCCACATCCCATAAGGCACCACTGTGATGTAACATGGCACCGTATAGAGGTTACCAGACATGGCCCACTAGGCACAGGTGTTCATTGTCAGGGGCAATCTGGTAGCACTGAGGTGTAGAAGTGCCATGTCGTGGGCACACAATAGCCCACCACTGGTATTTCCCCTTCCCCCGTACCATACCTTCCATACCTTGGAGCCCCCTCACATGTTTGGTGGTGGTTTGTGGACCCCCACCCTCCCCCCTTCCCTCCTGTGGCACTGCCATCCCACACCCATCCCCATACCTATGGGTTGATGCCCCTGTGGCTGACCGGCGAGCGGCACTTCCCACCACACCATCCTCCTCGGACACCCACCGTCCAAAAAATGATGATGCACGTTGTCGTATACATAGGCAGTGTACTCCCTGTACCAGTTGGACAGTGGGCAGCTGAGGAGGACAGTGTGGTAGGAAGTACCGCTTGCCATTGGGCCAGGGGGGCATCCAAACTGCTTCCCATTCAGGAAATATTGAAGTTCTTCTGTTAGGTGACATTAATATAAACTGGCTCGGAGGCTCACAAGTGACAGCCCTGACTAAACTGCAAAGCTACAGCCTACATCAGATTATCTCCTTACCCACCAGAACTGCTCCTCAATCTAATACCAGTACACTGCTGGACTGGATTATGACTAACTGCCCTGAGAACATAGTTGACTCTGGCATCCTGCCTGATGCAATAACTGACCACTCCCCCACCTTCTGTATCTGGGGGAAAGGCAGACCTGAACCTTTGAAGCCCCTGTACATTACCTTCTGTAAGTATACGAATTTTGACCCTCAGGCCATTCTGTTTGACATTGCTTGCACCGACTGGTCCTCCCTCTATAGCTCATCAGATGGTCAGTCTGCTCTAGACATCTTTTTGACCAAATTCCTATACTTACAAGAAAAACACAGCCATCTTATGACTAGGCATGTAAGAAATAGGCAGACCTGATGGCTGAAATCTGACCTCCTCTCCAAATTACGACAGAGAGACAAAAGCTGGTTTTGCTACAAGAAATCTGGCCTGCTAAAATACTTTCACACCTATAGAACACTGAGAAGTGCCTGCAAAAGAGAAATCAAGCAAGCAAAAAGTTCCTTCGGTAAGGATCTATTAACAGATTCCCAGGGGGACCCGAAAAAATTTTGGTCCCATATTAAGTTCTTCCTGGGTTCAACCCAGTCCGCTACTCCAAATACTATGTCCCTAAAAGGCATCCACTGTAACAATCCCCTCATCATTGCTAACTTCTTTAACAAGCTATTTGCTGACCTTACTCAATATACCTCCACTTTCCCTACCCCATCAAATCCGGTCATACAAGCAAAACCCACTGGGCACACTTTCCACTTCAAATCTATCCAGAGTAATGAGGTTCTCAGACTTCTGCAAAACATCTCAGAGTATGCAGCCATGGGGTCTGATAACCTGAAACCTAAGCTACTAAAATTAGCTGTCCCACACATAGCTGCTCCCCTTGCTTTCATCTTTACTCTCTCTCTCTCTCTCTCTCTCTCTGTCAAAGCTCTGTCCCTGAGATATGGAAGTCAGCCAGAGTTACTCCTGTGCTTAAAAAAGGTGACCCACTTGACCCTACCAAATACAGACTCATTGCCATCCTATCTGCTCTCAGCAAAATTATAGAGAAACTAGTTGCCATCCAAACCTCTGAATTTTTTCTGAAACATGACCTCTTAACTGACGCTCAACATGGTTTCCGCAAGGGTCATAGTACTACTACTGTCCTGCTCAAACTTACGTCCGACACTCTAGTGGCCATGAACTCTGGCTGGCTCACTGGGGCCATTTTCATTGACATGACCAAGGCATTCGATCTCGTTGAACATTCCATCCTCTCCACCACTCTCGACTCTCTAGGTTTCTCATCAAACATTGTGAACTGCTTTAATAGCTATCTGACTGATAGGTCCCAGTATGTGAAATTTAACTCTACCCTCTCCAACAAGGTTACCATCAATATTGGGGTTCCCCAAGGGTCTATCTTAGGTCCTCTGCTTTTCTCAATTTTTATCAATAGCATTACCTCAAATCTCCTTAATACTTCCTCTCTACTATATGTGGATGACATTGTACTGTATACCAGTTCCAAGAGTATTGATGACATAAACTCTCGACTCTCTTGTGACTTTCAGCTTATCCACCAGTGGTTTATAAATCACAGACTTATTCTAAATAAATCAAAGACCCAAGCAATGTTATTTGGCTCCAGTCTCAAACTCAGACATGCCCAATTACTCTTTAGTGTATCCTCCCCTGATGGCACATCTGTAGGTGTTGTTAACTCCTTCAAATACCTAGGGGTCACTCTAGACCCATCTCTGAGTTTTGACCTCCACATTCAAGCTACCTGTAAGCAAGCAAACTCCAAACTCGGTATTGCCTACCATACTTGCTATGCACTCACCCCCTCAGCAAGGCTGGCCATTGCCCGTGGGATACTTCCTCCCTCTCTCACATGTGGGGTTGCCACATATGTTTCTGCCTGCAACTCAAGTTTATGAAAGTGGGATACTACTTACAATAATATTTGTTGCTTCACATTTTGCTCCCCCCGTCTGAAACATCACTGTCTCCTCTACTCAGATCTGGGTTGGCTTCCTCCTCAAGAACTAAGGTCTTATGCACTTGGATCCATTACTGACAGCACCATCAGATCCCACTCACCTAAACCTCTGTCCAATCGCTTTCTCTACCACAAAACCAACTATGTTTTGCGCTCCGCAAACCATGTCCCTGTTCTCATTCCAAGACATCGTACTTGGAAAGGTGGTCATGCCTTCGCCATCATGCACCACTTTTCTGGAACACGCACTGTAACTCTGTGTCAAAATACATCCCACATCTCCTTTAAGAGAGGACTATGCCACTATCTATTCTCCTCTTGTGTATGCTCCTGCTTCAAACTGCCATAGCCCAAACTCTCTAATCCCACCCCTCTCTCTGATTGTCCCCTGGGACCCTGGGGTCTACTGCAATGAGGAACACTTCAATCTCATCTCCTAATTTCTTGTACCATCTTCATTTCCATTTCTACTTTTCCCTTATATTAGAGTTTCTCTGTTTGTACTTTCTCAAGTTAACTGCATAGCCCTCATCTTCTTTCACCAGCTAAATCAGTTTTGGGTAACCTGCACTTACCTCACCTTATCTATGCTCCACCCCAATCTATTGCCTTCTCTCTCACCTTTTCTGTCTATCTCCCCTATCACCGAACTAAGCTTGGCTACTACCCTTACCCCACCATATCTATTCCCACCAACTACTGCCTCCTCCTCTCTCCATCTTTCTCACTATCCCCCCTCTTTCACCAAACTCTGCCTGGCCACTACTTGCTTCACAGCACTTTATTCCTCACTGTTGACATACTGCTCAGTTACTTTAAAAATGACCTGGTTGCTGTCTCTTACATGTAAACTTAAATGCTGTATTGTCTTTTGTCATATTTTACCACTGTAAATGCCTCAAACTTTTATTATGTTACTAGTATTATGAACAAATATGTAACTATTGGAAGTTTTGTCTCTGTACCCTCCCCGGTCATGCCTGAAAATAGTCTTTTGGCTAGTGCACCTTACCTGGTAAACAAAAGCTAAATAAAAATAAATAAAAAATGTACAGGTACAGGGGATGGGGGTGTGGGCTGGTGGTGCTGTGGGAGACAAGGGGGTGGTATCCACTAACCACTACTGACTGGGTGTGGGGCTTCAAGATATGGTAAGGGGAAGGGGGGAATATTGGCAGTGGGCTACTGTGTGCCAATGACATGGCACTGCTACACCTTGGTGCTACTGGGTTGCCTCTGACAATGAACACCTGTGCCTAGTGGGCCATACCTGGTAACCTCTATATGGTGCCGTGTTACATCACGGTGATGCCTAATGTGATGTGGGCTGCCAGGTTGGGGCTCTGCTGTGTGTGGAGGGTTGTTTTGTGGTATAGGATTGCGGATGGGGCTCTGCTGTATGGGGGTGCTCTGCTATACAGGATGGGGGAAGGGGCTGTGCTGTGGGGGGAGATGTGCACCAGGCATTGGAGGCACACTGGGTCAGACAGGGGTAGGCACCACTATCCACCGAGAATCTATGGGTGCCACCATAGGGCAGAGTGTTGGCACCTGGGTGGTATGGTACACACCACAGATGACTGCGTGTACTATTCACCACCCCAACCCTTGCCACAGCACAGGGGATCCAACTCAGGGACCCAGGATGGGCATCCCATTGGCTGCCTGCCTGGATGCACAGCTCCGCCCCGTCCACCCTCCATGCACATGCACATCGGGGAGGTGGGGCCACAGACAGGTGGCTGGCATTGGTGCATACTGGCTGGTGTGCACCTGTCTGCCTGTACAGAGCTGTGTGGGCAGGGTATGTGCCTTTTGTGCATACATTACGCCCTTTGATGAATATGTTCCAATATGTGGATATACACAAGAACAGATAATATATGAGTAGTTTTAAGAAAAAAAAATAAAATTGCTCTGTAAAACAATAGTTAACTCACTTTCTGTTTCCTGAATTCACCAATAAGGCTACAATGTAACAAATCACATAAAAATAGTTTTTGTCGATCCTGTGGATACCTGACCATGGTGATTGTTTCTTTTAAGACTATTTGATTGTCAATAATTACTATTAGAAATAAACAGAGTGACACACATTTGGGCAGTTTCTTTCTTTATCAGTTCACTTTATTTACACATTGATAATACTTTTTGAAGCTCAAAGCTAAAATAAACAGGAAATATAACTACCGCCAATAGTCTACAGATGCAGTTAATGATATAAACTCAATTACAAAAGAATCCCAGAGCAAATGCCCCGAGGCATGGGTTATCCCAGAAGATATTGGCCATACACATGTTTCATCCTCATTTGGACTTATCAGTGTGCCATATTTGTGTCTTAGCCCATTGCACATACTCCAGTTATCATGGGAAACGTGCAAATCCCCATGAGAGAATTTGGACTGGCTCAACTTTAAGCAGGATTGCATGGTGCCAGAAGGCCTCACAGTGCAAATTGTGCTTAAAGTTGAGCCAGTCTCTCATGGGGATTTGCATACAGTTTCCATTATGCTTTGTATTATTGGGGTATGTGCAATTGTTTTTTTTTTTACCTACGGTATGGGCCAATATCCTCCGGGATAACCCATTCCTCAGGGCATTTGCTCAGGTTGTTTTGTAGTTCTTTTCCTTCTCTATTTTGGACTCCCCATGGCCAAAACAAATAACATCCGCCTTAAGGAGTGGCTGAATCCCTCTCCCTGGGCTAAGACACAGGTATGGCACACTGATGAGTCCAATTGAGGATGAAACATGTGTATGTGTCTGCTGTTCTTAGCCTTTGCTGATTGCACTGTGAGGCCTTCCAGCACCATGCAATTCTGCTTAAAGTTGAGCCAGTCCAAATTCTCTCATGGGGATTTGCATTTGTTACCCATGATGCTTTGCACTATTGGGGTATGTGCAATTGTGTTTTCTTTAAACTCAATTGTTTTAATTATAGGGATGTGGTAATGCCCCTATAGTTAGGGTTGAGTATTGTGTTCAATGTTAATCCCCTAACTTCGCACCTTAATAGTTTTGGAAGCATTTGATTAAATTATTTGAAATTTTACATACATTGTCTAGGAGGCAAGGTCTAAACCTATGGAAAGTTTTGTGATGGCAGCTTGTGCAGTTTCTGAGATTCACAGATGTCATTTTCCTCTAGACATCTAATTTTCTTCCCTATACTTACCTTGGGATTTGGGTTTGCACTCACCTACAGCCTACACGGAATGGCATTTCCCCCCAAAACTTAACAAGTTACAGTAGTGCCTTTGGAAGATTTCATGAAAAAATATTAAACGGTTCCAGAGTTATAAGGATTAAAAATTAAAAAGAAAAATTTCTGTTCTGAGCATGCTCAGTAGAGGTTTTGGGATAATGTTCTGATACGACGTCAAAACCTTGGTGTCACAGGACTGTTTTTAGGTTTGTGAGGTGTTGTGCTCACAACACCAAAAAATGTTTTTTCATTTTGTGATAGCATCTTGTTTCTCACCTCGGTAACAAACTACTAATTCAAACTTTTATTACAGCAGCCATAATTAAAAAAAATGAATTTACTTCATTAGAACATGCTTGTTCAGATTCTGAGGCTTATTTCAGTCAATCATGATTATAACTATGTTATATGTATTTCTCCTGGCCATGTTAACATCTTTACTATTTTTTGAATTGTGACACAATTTTCTGTGTCTCACTGTTAAGGTGGTGCGAAATAAAATTTGTCTTGCGAAACTATTTTTTAATTGCAATTCAGAAAAAGTCTGTTGGAAACACATTTTGATTGCTCATCATAATTTTTCATTTTGCAGCAGAAAATTTGTTTCTTTGCTTGAAATTTGATTGTGCACCATGATTTTTGGTTTTGCAGCAAAAATTAGTTTCTGGACTTGAAATTTGTTTCCACATCATAACTTTTTGTTTTGCAGTGGAAATTGGTTTCTCTATATGGAATTTGATAGCGTATCATAATTTTTTTGTTTCGCGACAAAAAATAATTTCACGACTTGAAATTTGATTGCACATCACAATTTTTTTTGTTCTGCAGCAGAAAATTGGTTTCTTGGCATGACATTTGATTGCACGCCATGATTTTTTATTTCACGACAAAAATTAGTTTCTCGACTTTAAATTTGATTGTGCATCAGAATTTTTGGTTTCGTGACTTAAACTGGTTTCTTGCCATGAAATTTGATTGTGCATTTTAATTTTCCATTTCGCAGCAAAAAAATTGGTCCCTTGATATGAAATTTCACTGTGGATCATAATTTGTCATTGCCCATAACAGATTGGTTGCTGGACATGAAATCTGATTCCAGTCTATAATTTGTTGTTTTGCTTGGTGAGAAATGTGAAACTAAATTTGATGCCAACTGATCCCTCGTGTTCTCCACCACTAACATTGACTCAGCCCTCAACTCATTTACCAGCATCTTCACCAGAGTTTGGAATACTCATGCATCCCTGAGAAAAGCATGAGTGAACCTCATTCACCATCCCTGGATCAATGCCACTTTAATTATCCAGTGTAAACTGCAAGATCATATGTGGGCTACCTACAGATCCTCTCTGAATCATGCCTACCTCCAATCATATAGGTCATTAAGAAACAAGTGCACAAAGACTATCTGTACTGACAAAGCAGATTATTTTAAGGAACTCCTCCACTCTACCCAAGGCTCACCCCATACTTTCTGGAAATCTATCCACTTTCTCATTGACCTCCCCCACCCAGTCAACCACCCCAACTCTCTCGTTAGATGGCTCCATTGTCTCAGACCCTGCCTCCATGGCTGATGCCCCAAACAAGTATTTTATCTCTTGTGCACTCCCTGATTCCTCCTTCTTGGCCCACCCTGACCCTGACCTCCCCACTCTGCTCTCTCCTAGCGGTTATCATTTCTCCCCCTTCTCTCAGTAGGAAGTACACAGTGCTTTAATGTCACTAAACACAGCTAAAAGTAGCCCTGATGGCACCGACCCTAAGATACTTTGTATCTGTGTCCCCCATTGTCCTCCCCCTTACACACCTGTTTAATCTCTCCCTTTCCTCAGGGATAGTCCCCCTGGCTTGGGAAAAAAGCCAAGGTCATTCCCCTCCATAAATGCAGGGATCCTTCCTGCCCAGGGAACTGTTGCCCCATCCCCCCCACAAAGCTCCAGGAGTCCCTAGTCTACTCTAGGATCTCTGATTTTCTCACCGTCACCAACACTCTCTTCCCACACCAAGCTGGTTTCAGGAGGAATCAATCTACATCCTCCTCATGACATGTCACAGATACCATTCTCTCAGGAACGGATCTGGGTCACATCACGGCTGCCATTTTTATCGACCTGACAAAAGCATTCAACTCAGTGTCCCACCCACTCCTGCTCCATAAGCTCCACTCAGTTAGTTTAGCGACACCAGTAGAGAACTGGTTCAGTTCCTACCTCATGAACAGGAGCCAATCAGTCCAGGTGGGTACTGCCCTGTCTTCTCCACTCCCTGTCCTTGCTGGGGTCCCTCAAGGCTCCATCCTAGGCCCTATTTTGTTCTCCCTATTCATAAATGACCTCGCTCTGCTTGCTCACATGCACATATACATATTTATGCAGACAATACTATCATTTATACTACTGGTCCCGTTACCCTTGATGTAGAGGCCCCCACTACAAAATTATATCTATAGCGTGCTTAACTGGTTCCAAACCAACCATTTGAGGTTGAATAAGAAGAAAACAGTCTCTATGACCTTTGGGTCCCAATATAAACTCTGAACACTCTTGTAACCCCCTGTCTTTTCTACCCCTGATAGCTCTCCTATAGAAGTCATCTCTGCATACAAATACCTTGGGATATGGCTGGACAGAAAGTTAGATCACTCAGTCCATATTGACGTGTTGCACTCGAAGCTCTACTGTAAACTAGGTGTAATGTACTGCAACAAGGATTGCCTCTCCCTTTCAGTGTGGCATGAACTGGTCACAAAAACCATCCTCCCTGTGCTTGATTATGCTGACATTGTTTATGGCACCTCACCCGCCACTTCTCTCCCCAGACTTCACACCTCCCTAAATTCCTTTTGCCGCTTTGCAACAAACTCCCCTTTCTGCACCCACCACTGTTCCCTCTATGCATCCCTTTCCATCCCTCCCCTCTCCCACCATCGCTATGCACTCCTTAGCTTTAGTGCTAATTTCCTCCCTCCTATTTCCAGCCAGGACCTCCCCTTACTCACTCTGCTCCAGGGTGTTCTGACCTTTCTCCCTTTCCTGCCGACACTCTATGACAGGCCAGTCAGCTTTCGCCTTCCATCTTCCCTCCCTCTGGAACAAACATTCACTTATGTTCCAGCTTGCCACCTCGATCCCAGAATTCAAGCATCTGCTCCAAAGTGCTCCGGCTGCTCCATGCCTCTGCCCCTAACCTCTCCCCTTGTGCCCTGTCTCTCAATCTCATTTTATGCATATACAAATTGTTAATATGCAAATGCATGTAATATCTGCACTTTTGAATATGTATCTAGCTGTAGTTCATATATTTATTTGAATGTCACTTTTATTTTATATATTGTTTTTATTATAACTAGTGCCCCGGGTAGCACCTGGAAACAAGCCCTGGTTCAGTGTGCCTTTCTGGTTACCAAAAGTTTAAATAAATAAATAAATAAAAATTCAGCATTGTCCGTGACAAATTGATTGCTGGACATGAAATCTGATTCCAGTCTATAATTTTGTGTTTAGCTTGCTGAGAAATGTGAAAGTAAATTTTAAGTTGCAATACAATTTTTTTAACTGCGATTCAAAAAAAGTCTGTTGGAAACACATTTTGGTTCTGGAGCATAACTTGTACTTGTAAAAACAGAAATTGGTTGATTGATATGAAATTTGATTGCATATCATAATTTCCCACTGCAAAACTATAATTGGTTTTCCAGCATGAAATTTTAAGTGCGGATCAAGAGTCTAATGTGGGAGGACTTATATTAGATTACATTGGGTGGGATATTCAGACTGCGTCAGGCAGGGGCGCAAGCCTGGGTGCAGCACAACTGGGCAGTGCCAGGGCATGGAACATGTGATATTCAATGGTGCTGCGTCATGGGTCAACACTGTTGAATATAGCACTGAGGGCACACGCACTATGCATGTGCAGTGGCACTGTGCCAGCGCAAGTGGCAGAAGGGGAGCTGGGGATGCACCAGTGCAAGTGCGGTTGCACTAGGTGCATCAACCGCAATATTCAGCACTGAGCATGCAAATGAGTCCATTATGCATGAAAGGCACAAATAGGGCCATTTGCATTTCATTATGGCCCCATTTGCATGCGGTGCACCGATCTCCGGCAACTTGCGCCTGGCTCCCTGCCAGGCTGCAGCCACTGGGGACTGACGCCCTGCAGTCCCTTGGCCGACCCCACAACCATACTCCCAATCGCAGGCATCTGTTAAAATAATCCCTGGTGGTCTAGTGGACTGCTCCCTATTACCCAATTGTGGGCATCTGTTAAATCTATCCCTGGTGGTCCAGTGGACTGCTCCCTATCGCCGATCGTGGGTATATGTTAAATCTATCCCTGGTGGTCCAGTGGTACCCCCCTCCCCACCCACCTACTGTTTGTCCCCACCACTTCAGCAACCCCCAGTTAGTGGTGGTGGGGGACTCCCTACACATGCCACCTGGTGCGCCCGCCAGACTGACGAGCGCACAGTACTGTCAGTATGCCTATTGGTTTTACTCGTGGGCCAATCGGTATAGACCATACTGTACCACACAGGCCCGATATGTGAATGAACATGTACATTCCCATGTTGGACCTGTGGTACAATATGGTCTTATGCCGATGGCCGCAGGAATAAAGGTGTACTGACAGTACTGTACACTATCAGTTGGTGGCGACCATGTGGCATGAGAAGTGCCAGCTGCCCACCACTGACTGAGGGTGGTGCTGGTGGTGGCGAACAAGTAGGGTGGGAGGGATACCACTGGACCACCAAAGGTGTGTGATTTTTGCCCGTGATCAGGCACTGGGAGGGGTTCCAATGGACCACTAGGGATACTCAACTATGCCGCGGTCGAGTGATGAGGAAGCGGTCACCTGGACCTGAAGTGATAATATTACACATGCCCGCGGTTGGGTGATGAAGACAGTCCACTAGACTACGAGGGATAATATTTACACATGCTCACGATTGGGTGGTGGGGAGGGCACAATGCTCCGAGGGCAGAGGGCTAGTGGACAGTGTTCTGGGTTGGCGGGTGGCCACCCATGGCTGGCGGTTGCCGTGTAGCACCCTGCAATATGGCAGCTCACCTGTGGGTGGCCAGGACTTGCTCCTGGTGTTCCCAGGCACAACTCTGCACCTTCCTGAGTGGCACAAGGTGAGGCTGTGCCAGCATATGCGCCGCACATCCTGGGCTGAATATCAAGATGTGCCGCTCATGCATGGGCGTGCCCCCCGCCCTTGCGTCGCATACATTACCGATGTGCCCTGGCACATCGGGTGTTGCGCAGTGCAACTTGCCCCTTTGAATATCGCACCAGGACACATTGCTGGGTTGCACTTGGTGCAACGCTGTTGTGCCATGCACAGCCCTTTTGAATATCCCACCCATTGTGTTTAAGTCTGAATTAATTGATTTTAGTGCTAATGGAACCTATTATTTAAATTTTTTTCACCTGTTCGTTCATTAAATTATGTTGTATTAATTATCATCACTAGGTGAGCACTTTAGCTTCTTGACAAAGCTTGGTTGTGCAAAACATTGGGGCTAGCTTTTGTGGTTGGGACCGTTGCTTGTGTACCTCTTCGCACAATAAAGTGTTTACAGCAGTTCACAGAAGGCTTTGAATACAGTTTTATTTTATTTTTTCTAGATAGATAGATAGATAGACAAGTAGGTAGGTAAATAGATAGATAGGCAGACAGACAGACAGACTGACAGACAAAGAGAGAGAGAGAGAGAGAGAGAGAAACAGAGACAGAGAGAACAGGGGATTGACTGCTCACTGCTCTCACTGCAGCCTGCAGCAGGACTCCAGCTGTAGCTGCAGACCTCAAGGAAGTTCTGCAGTTATCTTTCAGAGAATGTGGGTGAATGGCCCCCTCTCGCAAAGCTGGGCACCCTGGATTTTGGGGTGTCCAGAAATGGTATTTCTAGCAAGTTATATAAAAACAAACAGCAGAATCTAGCTACATGGGTCCCTTTTAGCTACATTTAGATTTTTTTTTAAAGATATCATTTTTATGTATTTCCAATGTTTATGTGTTTAAAAAGAATGAAACATAGTGTCCATCATGATCATTATTTTTTTGTCTGCATGAGAGATAAAGAATGAAAATGGGCACACACACTCTTTTTTTTTTTTGTTACTGTTTGCACTTCTCGGTTAACTAAGAAATGTTTTAACTCTGGATCCTTATAATATCTTTTCACAAAAATCTTCCAAAGGCACACTCTTGGCACAGGCCCCTTCAACCCTGAAAATTTCATGACAAAATTCCACACTGCTGGCCCAGTGGCACTGAGGGCTGAGGCACTGGACATCACACCTCACCCTGTGCCAGTGACCCAGGTTCAGGAATGAGCCTGGGTTGTCGGGGGTGGCTGGGGTGGAGGGTGAGGAATGAGATCAAGCCACCCAAGACAGCTCTCTCCTCCTGGGAGGGTTTGGAGGCTCCCCAGTCACTGGCAACCACCTAGTGGAGGACGGATGGCGGTGCCGACCTGAGGGAGCTCTGGTGGTAGCCACGGGGAGGTGCAGAAGAGGCTGTGCTGGCAACAAGGGGCATGCGTGCACCTCCACGTATGCATGACACCCATGTGCTGGGGCCCCGGGGACCAGTGGAGAAAAACGGCAAAAAACCTAGAAAAAAAAAAAAATATATATATATATATATAAAAAATCCACACCATCTAGGCTGTAGGTGAAGCCAAAAAATACCCAGTGTTAAGTATAGGGAAGTCAAACTTGTTTTTCCATTTTTTGGCACTACATAGCTCAAAAATTGAACAAGATGTTGTCACATAACTTTTTATGTCTTGAAACTCTGACATCCTGACTGCACAAGCGAAATTTTGTGCTATTTTGTCGAACGATGCCAAAGTTATTAAGGTACAAGAACTGGGGTTTAACATTAAATAGACTACTCAACCCTAACTATAGCGGTGCTATTGTGCCCATATAATATATTTTTATTTATTTATTTATTTCATTGTTTGGAAAAAACTTTTGAGCATGATGTTCCTTTCCAAAGGTTCCACATCAAGAAAACAAAAAATACAAAATATAGAACTGAAGAAATTACAGTAAATGTTACACAACTGGTACAAGGACAATAGTATATCTACAGTATTTGTTGTAAACAACTGCATTAATGCACCAGTTAGGGTTTAAGGTAATGCCACAAAGGTTTGGAAATGTGGTGTTAAGGTTTCCAACCCTAACTTTTCACCCCACCCCCCAAGCAGAAAAAGGAAGACATAAGGGTTTTGGGTCTCTGGAGTCTTGGTAAATCAGTGGTGCGGTCATTTTGGGGTTGTCAACCCCAATGCCCACCCTGTTCCCTGAGCAAGCTACAACACATTATACTGGCAATATGTGGTGAGGCATACTTCTTTATATGATGCACTGGCTTGGAGCTGTACCTTGTGCTTCAGACAGGAGGCCACAGGGTGGCAGGAGGGGTAAGCATTATTTTATTTTTTATTTATTTAGTGATTCAGAAAAGACCTTTGAGCGCAAACTCTTTTACAAAGGTTCCACATCACAGATTGCAAAAACAAAGTACAATAAGAGAAAGCAAAGGTACATTACAATGAACAATACAGCTTGGATTCAGAACTTACAGAGTAACTCAAAACATAGGTACAAGTTAAAATAACAAGAAAAACACTTTATGAAGGTGGGGTAGGGGGAAATAAGCAGCCACAAAGTGCCTTGTCAATAGTTCAGAGGGATGGGGATAGCTGCCAGTGGGGTGAAGAAAGGAGGTATGAAAGAGAGGTAGATACTGCGGTGGAGGTGAAGGGTGGGGGAAGAAGGGTGATAAGGTATAGGGTGAGGGGAGGCTGAGCAGAGAAGACATGCTAGAGTAAATGGTGGGGTGTGAGGGGGCATGGTCAGGCAGCCTGTATTAGTAGTGACTGTTGGGGAAACTCAGCGGACTGGGAGTTGGGGGGGAAGGTGGGGTGGCGGGTGCCGAAGGAACATGATGCAAACTGATTGCTGAGGCAAGTCATGAGAAGGGACAGAGGAAGGGGGTGCCTGAGGCCTGCCTAGTGCTTGCTGGGGGGCAGAGAGAGCAGGTGTGGCTGGACTTAGGGGCAGGTGCACTTAGAGAATGTTATTAGGTGCTGTTTGAGGTCAGTTTAGAATTGGGCCAGACAATCAGTGGCCAAGAGGTGCCCGGGGAGTTCATTCATCTACAGGGAGGCCTGGTGGACAAATGCACATTGCCCAAGTGAGGTGCGATGGAAGGGTATAGCCATGGCCCCTCTAGTCCTCCCTCGGTGACCTGTAATGAATTGGTTGCCTTGATCAAACTGCCTCCACAAGGCAGTGTTTTACCCAATAAAGCCTTCTTCCCTAGGATGCAAGTCTGGAATTTGACCCTGTTTCTTAATGAAAGCCAATTTGTGCGTTTGTACAGAGTACAGGTGTGCATGCCATGCTCAGCATCCAGGGTGAGTCTGCAGGCTTTGTTGAGTGCAGTCCGAGCCCTCTTGAGCACTGTATCCATTACAGCCCCATAGATCACTAGTCCATAGTCAATAGTAGATATAATGAAACCGTGGACTGAGAGGTGGAGGGCCCCCTGGAGAGAGGTATTGCCTGTGCTTGTACAGGACACCAATCTTGGTATTGACTGTCTTGACCAGAGAGAGTCAATATGGTGCACAAATGTGAGGGTACCATCTATTATGACCCCCAGATGCTTGAACAAGTGGACTTGTTCCAGCAGCTCACTGCATGAGTTGGAGATGATGAGGGGGTGGTGCTTATTTTTGTTGTGGGGGCTGGATATAAGTATGGCCTTGGTCTTCTTGTAGTTTAGTAGCAACTTATGACTACAGAACCAGTCCTCGTGTTTGGAGAAGGAGTTCTGCAGCTCAGATTGTAGGGCAGCCTGAGATGTGCTGCTGCTCAGAAGCACAGCATTGTCTGCATATAGTATGAGTTTGGTGTCACAGGCTGTGGGAAGGTCATTTAAGAAGAGGCTGAAGAGTAGGGGCCCCAGTATTGATCCCTGGGGTACCCCTAATGATACCTCTCTTGCGCTGGATACTGTTTTCCCAATTTTGACACATTGATTTCTCTGTATCAGGTAGTCTTGGAACCAGCAAAGGGCACTGGGCGCCACACCCATGTTTTGCAGTTGGGTCAGTAACAAGGGGTGGTTGATTGTATTGAAGGCTTTGGTGAGGTCAATAAAGAGAGACCCCACCAGTTTGCCTTCATCCAGGGCCTTATGTGCATAGTCCATGTAGTCCAGCAGGGCAGTGGTGCTACTGTGATTTTTTCTGAAGCCATGCTGGTTAGGGCATATTAGATTATACTTATTGAGGTAGTCGATGAGTTGACCCGCCACAATCGTTTCCAGTGCCTTGGACGGGGGGGGGAGAGGATCAAGAAGGGTCTGTAGTTGGCTACCAGGGACTTGTCGCCTCCTTTATGCACTGGTGTAACTAGGGCCTGCTTCCAAACTGCCAGGAATTGGGCAAGGGCCAGGGACCCATTGTACAGCATGGTAATAGGCACTATAAGAATGTCCAGGGTGAGGGATAGAAATTTCATGTCTATCCCGTCACTGCCGAGTCTGGTCTTACCTAGTACTTTCTTGACCATAGTTAGGGCCTCCTTCACCATTACCCTTTTAAAGTAGAAGGTTGGGTGAGAACACTCGGTAGATACATTGTTGGAATGGTTCAAATCAGGTTGAAATTAGGCAGGTGGTAGCACTGGGGTAAGATCGGTGAAGGCCTTATTGAAGGCTTCTGCAATAGCTAGGGGGTCTGTAGTGGGGTTGTTACTGATACTGAGCAGCTAAGGGTGCTTCTTGTCCTCCTTTTCAAGGATGCTTTTGATGTTATCCCAGAATCTTTTTCCATCATCCCAAGAATTGCAAAGCTGTGCCTTATGATAGTTGGCTTTGGTGAACCAGATTAGCTTGGTGCAGCGGTTCCTGGCCGTTCTGTAATATTGGTAGTCATGCTTGCTACCTGTGTTTCTGGCTTTCTTCCAGAGTATGTCCCTTTCTTTCAGGTGGAAGAGGAGCTCCCCATCAATCCAGCCATTTGCCTGCCCCTGAATTTTTCTTTTGGGGAGCAGGGCATAGATATCATAGATGGAGCTAAAGCCCTTAATGAAGTAACTGACGGCCTGATCAAGGGTAGGCACCAGTTCAATAGGAGTCCAGTCATGTAGGGCAAGGGCTGATTTGAGGGCTCCAAGTTTACCCTTCCTCAAGACTCTGCTTTCAATGAGGATGAGTGGGCTTTTAGTAAATTTATTAGAACACAGGAAGGTGACTGGGGAATGGTCACTTAGCGTGTCCGGTAGAACCTTAATCTCAGAGATCCGGGATGGTGAGCTTGCTAGAACCCAGTCTAGGAGGGTACTGTTTCCTGTCTTATAGTTCTACCTGGTGGGGCAGGTGATAAGTTGTGTCAGGTTGGAGGTGGCTAACAGATGCCTGAAAGGGGCAGCCTCCTTTCCATCCCAGTTTATGTTAAAGTCCCTGGTAATGATGAGCTCCATCCTCTTTGGAAGGGTGCTGATAATGTCCATAACTGTAGGAAGACCTGCTGTGGCTTTCTTGGGGGATAGGTAGATCGTGGCAAGGATGATAGTTTTGCCATTCTGACTGACCTGTCCCTTTATCACTATTATCTCATGGTCCTCAGCCACCCTGGTTCCAGGGAGGACGGATCACCACAGAGAGTCTCTGTCATAGATGAGGCATCCCCCACCTCTCTTGCCTTTTCTATTAATCCTATATGCTTGGAAGCCTTTGAGGGCAACTTCGCTACCTTTAATCCTACTGGTCAACCAGATCTCCATTAGGCAGAGGATGTCAGGGGTATGGAAAGCCATCCATGTCTGTAGTTGGTCAAAGTTTGTGGTTAAACTGCAGATGTTCAGTGAGGTTATTTGTAGGCCTTTAACCTTATGAACACCAGGGCCTATTGAAGTGAGTGGGCCTGGGTTTGAGTGAATGTTGTCAGAGAGGAACAGGAGCATAAAGATGACCTTTATGGCAGAAAGGTTTATGCTAAATTCAGCTCATACCTTCCACCGCCGAGGCTTCAGGTGATTCAGGTGGTTGGACACCAGTTTAATTATTAGGGTATAGCTAACTGTTACTACCCCTATGCTAGGGGAGGGCATATGGCCACCTGTGTTTGTAGGGTAAGGCCGAGTGAGTCGCTGTCCACAGCCAAGTGAGGCAGTTTCTGAAGGTGCGTTTGACAGCCATGCACTACCCAGCAGTGGTTCAGAGGGGGTAGCAGCAGCCCAGCTAGGCATCTGGTGCCAGCTGTACCGAGCCAGGTAGCAAGGAGCAGAAGGAGATAGCACCCCTTGATAGGGGACATGGCAGCTTGATTCAGTCATCAACCCTGACACACTAGTGCCAAAGTGAGGCTGTACAGTTAATCACTATACTTGGTGGGTAACGAACAGGCAGTACAGCTTTAAGAGGCCGTTTGCAGTTTGTAGCTGAAGTGGGTGGAATTAGCAAGTGTGGGTGTGGCTACTGTGAATCTAATAGAGGCCGGGGTCAGGGTGGGTGGTGTGGGACAAAATTCTGTTTAGCAATGAAATTAAAATTAAAATAACAAGCTCTGGTTCCCAAGAAAAAAGATGTGAGAGAGAAAGCAGCAGGGAGAGCAAGGCAGGGAAGCAGATCTAGAAAAAGAGGTCAGCAAAGGCATGGCACAACTAGCTGTATAGAGTAGGGGCAACTCAGACCCAAGAAGGAGAGAAAGGCAGGTGCGTCCTGACTGATACAGCACCAGAAGGATGCTGATGTTTAGTAGCTGCTTGCCTACAGGATAGGTTGTAGGAAGCTAATAATACACAAAAGGAACATTAGGGTTGACAACCCCAAGGAAGACCCCACCACTGATTCACCAAGACTCTGGAGCCCCAAAACCCTAATGTTTTTTTTCTTTTGCTGCTTGGGGGTTGGGGTGGGGAGTTAGGATTTGAAACCCTAACACCACATTTCCATACATTTTTGGCATTACCTTGAACCCATACTGGTGCATTCCCAGTTTTTTTTTTTGCAAAGAATTTCCTTTCTTTTTGAAATAGTGGAATCATATCATCATTCATGCAGATCCCTTTAGGACTTGTATGAACACGTATAGATGTGCAGGGTCCAAGGGCAGAAAGGGAAGACCCCTTACACCTAGGAAAGAGCAGCAACAGATGCCAAGAATTCACAGGTCTGTCTGGTGGGCTGTGGAAGTGCAAGGCTCTCTGTTCCCTGTGCTTCCATGTGGCCACAGATACAGATGTACAGGGCAAAGAGTGCATCTGCCAACCAATATACAGGACTTTCTGCCACCCATGGGTGCAGATGAGCAGGGCCCTATGCCAAGAGAAGAGTTGTCTTCACTATATGGTACGTGCCTTGTGGGTAACCCTGCAGATTTCATTCCCTGGCTGGGAGGATGTTGAATAACAACACCATCCCCCAACCCTCACCCCATCGAGCTGGGCCACTGAGCTTGCATCTGAACTCAGCTCACTGGCATGGAATACCAAAGCATACCTGCTGTGGACAAGACTGGCACTACACAAAAACTTTCTTACTAATTATAATTATTTTTATTATTTTTGACCCTAAATTTTCAAGATAGTTGTTTTATGACTCCCCTTATAAACATGACATGTGGCATTTATAGTATATTGGCTGAAACATTATTTTGTACCAGAAGTGTGAAAACATATCTCATCCTGGATTTAAAAAGTGACACCTGTCATGTTTATGAGGTAGTGTGAAAAATGGCTATGTTGAAAGTTTGTTGTCAAAATACTGAAAATTTCTGAAGTTATGAGTGAACATCGAACTATTGCAATGTTCACGCACAACCTAGTTATTTTACCATATTTGTACACCAACTTTTCAGCATGGCTTTCTTATGACCCTAACTCATGAACCCAGTAGGTGAACATTTTTGAATCTCCACCAAAATGCCATTCCATGCCCGAGGTGTGAAAACACATTTTGGCCAGGATTTTAAAAATGACAGCTGTTACATTCATGAGGTGGTATAAAAATGGCATGTTGAAAATTTGGGCTCAAAATATTTAAAATTACCAATTATATAGTTTATAGAAAAATTTCAATGTACATTCATAACTTTGTTGTTTTTGAATATTCTGACCCCAGACTTTTGAAATAGCCTTCTTATGACCCCACCTCATGAACAAGGGCAGTGGAAATTTTCAAATCCCACCCTCTCTAAGTCTGAATGTCACCAACAACCTTTGTTAATGCTGCGGTAATACTGTTTTTTTTTCCTAAATCCTGATTGGCAGGGGTTCAAGATTTTATTAGAAGCCAGGTAATATTTCAGCAATACACTTATTAATCTTTTGAATAATTTAGATACAATGGGCAGCAAGGAGCTTGGTCTGTAATTATTTAGCTCTGTTTTTGCTCTTGGATTGAAAATTGGGATGACTTTAGCATTTTTCCAGTTCGAGGGGAAGTTCGCCAGTTGATAAGGAAATACTGAAAATGGTACCTAATAGGTAAGCTAGAATTGCAGAGGCATATTTTAACAAGTTTGTAGGTAAATTGTCAAGACCAATTGACTTTGAAGTGTCCACTTTTAATAATTCTGAAACACAGACCCCAAATATCTTGCTATCCCCTGCTGAACCACCTCCGGACAATCCTCCTTCTCATTTCGCTGCCCTATGCTGTGGAACTCTCCCCCCCTCCCATCTGTAATGCAACCTCACCCTCTTCCCTTTCCTCCCTTTTACAAGCTTACACCTTCCCAACCTGTTCCTGCCCAAATTTACCCTCTCCATAGTAGTCCAATTCCTCTCTATTCTTCCTTACCTCATAATTTCCCATCTATTACACCTCCCCTCCCAACTCCCAAGTCCTACCCAAAGCTACTATAGCTACATTCCCCTCCTATGCTATGGTCAACTAACTACTAGCTTGTCTCAGCAAATGGCACCTCTAGCTATGCAGTTGTATTGTTCTACTCAAATGTTTTACCTTCTGTTTCATTCTGGATGCCTTTTAGTTGCAGGATATTTATTTCATGCTGTAAATATTATTGTATTATTGCTGTTTATATCAGTTTTACATTGCTGTTACTTTAACTGTGTATATCACTGTAATGCCCCCCCCTCGCCCCCGCAGGACTTATCTGGAAATGAGCAGTCCTGCTCAGTATACCATCCTGGTGAAATTATTAATTAAATAAATAAATAAAACTCACCTGCCCAGTCCCTCTGGGAACTTAATTTTTTCTCAAGTTTCCAGCATTTATCCCTCAAGTGTCTAAATCTAGTTAGATCATTATTATACCATGGGGCATCTACTGATTAATAACCCCCCCTCCCTACCTCCTGCCTTTCCACACTGTCCCATTCCCCCTGACTTCGTGGGTGCAGTCTTCTCTCCTGGCTTCACCTTGAAGCCCTAAGGTGCATTCTTCCCTCCTACCCCTCTCATCCTCCTCACACACACCTTCCCCCTCTTATCCCCACAAATGACTTGTAGGCTCTCTCAGTCTCATTGTCTCTCTGTTGCTTACAGTAGCTGGTGACATTGAGCTTAATCCTGGCCCAACCCAGTCATCTCCCTCTCATCTCCCCAAAGGGCTGAGAGTGACTCATCTCAATATCAGAAGCCTCTTCCCCAGGATTGACCATTTTCAGCCACTCTTGGTCAATCTTGTACCTGATGTGCTAGTTATCTTGGAGTCTTGCCTCCCTCCCAAGATTTCAGATTTAGCTGTTGCCATCCCTGGATGCACAATAATCGTGCAGGATCATGCCAAGAGGGGTGGTGGTGTAGCTATTTACCTCTCCTCTAGCATCCAGTTCAAGACTGTGCTTTCCGTCTCCTCTCCCTCTGCCTGTGAGTTGCTCCTCCATAAGCTCTCCCTCTTCTTTTTCTGTACCTATATTCATAGCTGGTGCCTGCTGCTGTCTTGGTTTGTCCCTATCTTCACTCATTGAGCTTCTAATCAATATCCCCTCCCATGCCTCCTCTGGTGAGCGTCTCACCCTCAGGGACTTTAACCTCAATGAACTCTCTCCCTGTCTAAATTGTGCCAAATCATAACATCTTTCTGGCTTTCCCAGCTCATCACTGACCCCACCTGGCACAGTCACAGATCCCTCAATCACTCTCTTCTGAACTGGGTTCTCACCTCCGATCCCCACCATATCGTGGATGCTGGTACCTCTCCAATGCTCTCAGTGACTACCACATGATCTACTGTGTGAGCAAGATTCATCATCCCAAAGCCCCCCTAAATTAATCCAGCTCTGGTCCTTCAGGTCACTGAACTTGTCCACCCTCCACACTGACCTTGTGGCTACTGGCTCTTTACCCATCTCTATAGCTTGCAACAAGAGTTCCACCCTACAATATTTCAACTCCAAATTCATGTCTGCTTGGGATCTACATGCCCCCCTTAGAAAAACTAGGGTCTGAGGTTCCCACCTCCCATGGATCACAGCAGAGCTGCTGGCCTGTCTTCTTGCACAAGACCTTGACAGGCTGACTCACAAGTCCTTGGGCTCCCCTACTGACCTAATCAAGTACTGGACCCTTCATAATGCCTTTACCACAGTTGTAAGGCTTGCAAAGTCTGAATACTTTGCATCCATACTCCAGAACAACCTTAACCATTTCTCCAAATTCTGGAAGGTCATCCATGCCCTTTTCTCTCCCCCAACTCAGTCTTCTCTCCCTATCCTAAAGGTGGGTGACATTCCTATTTCTGACCTCTCTTCTGTTGCTTCAGCTTTCAACTCCTTCTTCACCTCCTGTGCCGGCTTCCTCTCCCTTTACTCCCAACTCCATCCCCCTCCTTCCACTACCTCACCCCACCCCTTGTGTTTCTCTCCTACCACACTCGTTGCATCTCTTAAGGCTCTTCTGTCTCTAAACCCCCACAAGGGTGTGAGTCCTGATGGTATAGACCCCAAACTCCTGCGCCTTTCTGCCCCTGCCATTACAATACCTACTACCTCTCTTCTCAACCGCTTCTTCTCCTTAGCCTCTATCCCTGATTCTTAGAAACAGGCTACAGTTATCCCTCTTCCCAAAAAGGGGATTCCACCTATCCTGGCAACTGCTACCCCATTTTCCCCCTCTCCACCCTGGCCAAGCTTCAGGAACAACTTGTACTGTCCCAGCCGTCCCCTTTCTTTTCTTCTGCTTTCTTCACTCCTTACCAGTCTGACTTCCAGACATTCAGTGCACCTCCTTCCTCTGGCATACTGACTCAATTATATCTGGCATGGATCGGGGCCTGGCCACCTACGTCATCTTTGTTGACTTGGCCAAAGCCTTCAGCACTGTTCCCCATCCCTTCCTCTTGGACAAGCTCAAGGCAGCGGGTCTCTCTGACTCCTCAGTCGAGTAGTTCTGCTCCTACCTTGACGGCAGGTCTTCAGCTGTCCAGATTGGAGAGTCCATCTCTCTCCACTGCCCATCAGTTCAGGCATGTCCCAGGGGTCTGTCCTTGGCCCCATACTCTCTGTCTTCCTAAATGACCTCCCCACTGTCTGCTCCTCTGAGTTCATCCATATAAACGCAAATGATTTGGTACTCTTTGCCTCCAGCTCCTCTACCCTTGACCTCATTGCCAGGCTGCAAGTGGAGTTTACTAAAATCCATCACTGGTTCCTGGCCAATCAGCTGTCCCTCAATGCCAAGAAAACAGTCTCTATGACCTTTGGCACTTGACACATGCTCGCTTGACTCACACTCTTCCCTCTTTCCATACCTTTGATGGTGCAGTGATTGAGGATGTCTTCTCATTTAAGTACCTTCTTTACATAAGCAGCGCTGGTTTATGGTATAAGTCACCTAGCACAGAACAGTAGTTGTGTACGTGTAGTGGCACTAAAGGGGGTAATGAAAGTGTCTTCAGTAATAAGAACTGGATAGAATCAACAACATCTGCTTTAACATTAGGGCTGTCATAACAACTCATAATAACTCTTTTGTGACAATTATGATCATTTTCACTGACAATGCCGATATTGTGTTTGTTTTCCTATATCACAAAAATTACCGTTTTGCATGATACACAATGATATGTCACGATAACCCTTTCACCGTGACGATGCCCCTTTGCCACAAAGGGACTGTGTCACAGACTGTAAGGCACCTTGGGAATCCATTTACATACAAACTGTATCCCATGTTAGCATAAAATTTGTATGTAAAGAGGTACAGGCAACAGAATACAAATCACAATTCCTACCCTTCTGTTACCCTCTCTCAAAATTGAATTAGTGACAGTGCACACCATTCTCTCCTTTCTCTTTTCCCCGAGTGGCTCATACTGTTTGATTTCAGTCTGATAATCTACAGTGCGCCCTTGACTATCTGCCCATTTTCATACAAGCAAAACTGGGTGGATAATCAAGGGTGTGAGATGATATGGGGCAATGGAATAGCTATCATTTTGTACAAACATCTGGTGGATAATTAAGGGATCACTGTATGTGCAAGACTGCTCACAGCATACATGATTGCCGCCTTTGTTATGCTGCTTAACTTACTGCACGTACACTCATACTTCCAGATACAGCCCCACCCACAAAACCACATAGGGAAGGGGTTGTAGTGCTATAGATATAATGGTCAGGGTTAGAGGTGGCCTTCAGATACTATTGATTTATTTTTTATCTTGCAGACAATTGTACATAATTGGTGGGGGGGGGGGTAGTATTGGCTGACTATAGCTGCATAACATATACAATTGCCTGCTAATTAAACAAATATGATCTAAAGGCCACTGCTGCCCCGATGGCGGTATAAGCCTATCTATAGCACTGTAGCATCTTTGCTACTTTGTGTCATTAAAACGTAGTTTTGTATGTGGTGTTAAAGATCAGGCTTAGCCATATTGTTTGCAAATTGTAATATAGTATTGTTAAAGGACTTAGAAAATTCAAACCAATTTTTTTTTCATAACATTAATGATAATTTTTATGACACTCATCGCCCCAACCCAAACTCAAACACGAACCATCCTACTAATTTTCCCTGAGAAGAGAATTGCATTCAACTGTGATAAGCCACTTCCAGTCAAGGAATGAAAAAATGAATGAATACATTAGGCAGTATAGCCTAGTGGCTACAGCCCTAAGTCATTAGCCTGGAAAATATGTAGACTCAGAACACATGGATTTGTGAACCACAACCTCTATCTGCATACTACGTGAACAAGGGCAGGGCATATCACAGAACATCCATGTGGTAATGAAAGGCACCTGGAACTTGGAACAGGGTCTTTCTTCAGTAAAAAAGCTCTGCTGGCTCTCCAACCCTTCCAATACAAATGATAGTGGCCTCCTCAAATGCACAAGATGAAGCAAGTAGTGGAAAAACTACTGCAGGGGGCCCCATTTAAGATTTGCACCAGACACTCTCCCTATCAGGAACACCAATTGGGGTCAGGGTCTTTCTAGCTACTTCTTCCCCCTTGGGATACCAATGGGGTGGGAGGCAAAAGCAATGGAAAAGGGACTGTTTTCACATTAAAGGTCAGTCTGGCTGGAGCCCCCTGAAACTATCAGGTGTAGTTAACACCTAATCAAGGAGGTGCGATTCACATTTAAGCAGACAAAGCAAAGGAAAAAGGCCTGTTTACACCTTAAAGGTCAATCTGGCCCCTGAAGCTATCAGCTGTACTTCACTCCTAATCAGGGAGATGAGACTCACATCACAGTTCAGCTCCTGCCTGGCTCAGATTACTCAGCATGCAAGTCCATTACAAAGACATACAGCTCAGGCAGAAAGAAATGGATATGTAGTAAATATATTTTGGGGATTGCTGTGTGCTCTCTGGCAGGTGGAGGCCCAAGGCTAGTGCCTATGTCACCTATGCCTTAACCTGGCCCTGGGAGTAGAGGTCCCTTCACACAAAGTCACAACTAGAAGTAATAATATTGCAATTATACAATAACCACACTTATTTATTTAAAAGTTATCATACTGTGAAAAATTTCATATCATGACACCCCTACTTATACTTAGCATTACTATGATACATTTGTTGTGGACTAAGTTGTAGGGAAATGAGAGTAGCAGGAGTGTTATTTATAACCCACACTCATACCATGCCTCAGTTTCCTACTATTTGTCTCCCATTTAAATTACAATAATACGACAAATAAAACAAAACATCATGCATTGTGATAATGCACACACACACACACAAATATACACATATACAAATAATGACACACAACATCACACAGACACCCATGCGCACGCACACATACACATACCGCTACAGTACATACAGTAACTTTCCCAGTAAAGTTAAATTATCTAACACTTTTCCAAGGCATGGTGCAGCTTATAGTGACATATGGTATGTACACAGCAACATATAGTATACACATATAAAGCACCACACAATAACGCGCATACAGACAGTTCACTAAAATTCATATAACACTTGTGACTTTGATACTTTGATATCTATGGATCACAAACACTCTTAGCCCTTGTCATTATGAGCATGTTACTGTTAATTGTATCAGAGATGCTACACCCACACACATGGAAACGTAGACTCTGACATCAGAAAAGGGCTGCTTGACCCTCCCAATCTGCCTAATTTGTTTGTTTTCCTTTTCTTTTTTCTGCCTTCATTTTTGCTGTAGATCCACTTGATCGACGTTGCTGTCTCCTCCCCTTCCTTATCCCTACTATTCTCTTGTGCCTCTCCCAGGCATTTTTGAACACCCCTACTGTTTTTGCCCCCACTACCTCAGCTGGAAGGCTGTTCCAGAAATCCACCACTCTTTTGGTGAAGAAATACTTCCTCACAGCTCTCCTAATTCTGCCCCCTCCAGCTTTGTTGCATGTTCCCTTGTTCTAGAGCACCTTTTTTCTCGAAATATACTCCCCTTCTGTATCTTGTTAACCTCCATGAGGTATTTAAAGGTCTTCATCATATTCCCTGTCTCCCTCCTCTCCTCCAGGGTGTACGTATTGAGCTTCTTTAGTCTTGCCTCATAGACATTTTTATGCAGACCCTGTGACTTTTTGTAGCCTTCCTCTGGGCCACCTCTACTCTGTCTATGTCCTTCCTGAGATGCAGTCTTTAGAACTGCACACAGTACTAAACGTGGGATCTTACTAACAAACTATATGGGGCCAGACTGCCTTGTCACACTGCCTGGCCACCTTTAGGTCATCCAGTAGGATTACCCCCAGGTCTCTTTCCTGCTTGGTTGTTGTCAGTATCTCTCCACCCAGTTTGTACCCCGCCCACTGGTTTCTATGGCCCAAGTGCTTTATTTCACATTTTTGGGGTTAAAACCCAGCTGCCATACCCTTGACCACTCTTCTATTTTTTCCAGATCTCTGCTCAACCTTTCCACACACACACCCCACTCACGTGTCCACCCTGTTGCAGATCTTAGTGTCACTTACCAAGAGGCAGACCTCCCTTCCAGCTCCTCTGCTATGTCACTAATAAAGACCTTAAAGAGGACTGGTCCTAGCACTGAACCCTGAGGTACCCCCACTGGTCTCCCTCCATTCCTTGGAGCAAACTCTGTTTACCACTACCCTCTGTCTCCTATGCCCTAACTAATTTCTTACTCAGGTTACTACCTTGTTGCCCACCCCCAGGCTACCCAGCTTGCTTACCAGACTCCTATGTGGAATGGTATCAAAGGCTTTGCTGAAATCCAGGTAGGCTATCTCCATCGCTCCAACCTGATCTATCTCCTTGGTCACCCAATCAAAGAAATCTATCAGATTTGTTTGGCATGACCCTCTCCCTGTGAATCCATGCTACCTTGGATCCTGCAACCTGTTGGATACTAGCTATTCCACAATCCTTTCCTTTAGTAGTGTTTCCATTAACTTGCCCAACACCGATGTCAGGCTGACAGGCCTATAACTGCCCTCCTCTTCCCTGTCATCACTTTTGTGAAGTGGGACTACATCTGCCCTTCACCAGTCCTGTGGGACCACTCTGGTCTCCATTGGTCTGTTAAACAGGTTTGTCATAAGTGAAGCTAGTACCTCGCTGAGCTCCCTTAGCACTCTTGAGTGCACCCTATCTGGACTCATAGCTTTGTCCACCTTCAGGTTAGCAAGTTCTTTCTGGACTCTCTCAGAGAAAGGAGTGGTGTCCACCTCCCTCCTATCAAAGCTCCTGGTGCTTTTTCGTGGTCCCTCCCCTTCCCCTTCCAAAGTGAACACTGAGCCGAAGTATTTGTTCAAGATGCTTGCCTTTTCTTGGTCCCCTTTCGTACAGTCCCCCTTAACCTTACAATCCCTCCCTTAGTCTTCCTTTTTTTCGCTAACATACCTAAAAAAGGTTTGTCCACTTTTGATACTGCTTGAGCTATTCTTTCTTCAGTTTGCGCCTCTGCGTTCCTTATTGCTTTCCCTGCCACCCTCTGTTTTTTCTGATGTACTTTCTTATCCTCCTCTCTCTGGGTCTCCTTATACCTTCTGAATGCTACTCTTCTAGCCTTTAGCTTTCCTGCCACCTCTTTCAAGAACCATAGTGGTCTTCTCTTCCTTGCTATTGTTTACTAGCTTGACGCAGAGGTCTGTTGCTTTCACTACGGCATCTTTTAGTTTGGCCCACTGTTCCTCCACCCCCTCAGGTCATTTCTCCCTGCCAGGTCATTCCTGAGGCATTCACCCTTCTTTACAAAATCAGCTCTTCTGATGTCCAGGATCCTCCTCATGGTGTGGTTGGATTCTGCAGCTGTTCTTACCATGTGTTAAACCAAACTGTACAATGATTTCTGGCCCTCAGATGACTTGCCACCTTGATGTCTGCAATACTGTTCCTGTTAGTAAGCACCAAGTCCAGTATTGCCCCATTACGAGTGGGTTCACTGACTAATTGCCTGAGGAATGCCCCACTGCAGGGACTCCAGAATGTCCCTGCTTCTAGCTGAAGCTGCAGTTAGGAGGCTCCAATCTACAGCCAGAAGATTGGAAGTCCCCCACCAACAACATCTCCCCCTTTTCAGTCATTTTACCATCTGCTTCCAGCATTTCCTTTATCTAAAACATCCCCTGTGCTGAAGGCCTGTAGATCATGCCTGTCCAAATAGTGGCTCCATTTCCTGACTTGAGGGTGACTCACAACACCTCCATCCACCTGAACTCCCTTTATTTCTGTTGCTTTTATGCTTTCTGTCACATAAACACCACACTCCTTCCTTTCCTTCCCACCCTGTCCTTTCTGAACAACATGTAGCCTTGTATGGCCATGTCCCAGTCATGGCTGTCAGTGCACTATGAGTCGGTAATAGCCACAATATCCAAGCCGGCCTCCGCCATGATGGTCTCTGAGTCTGGGATCTTATTTCCTATACTTCTAGCATTAGCACACATGGCCTTCCAGATTTTGATAGCTCTTTTCTTGTTGCCCCCCCTTTTCCTTTTTTTCCCCTTTTCTTCCCCTTCTCCTTTAACTGCTGTTTTGCTCTCCTTCCTCCTTTGCTAACTCCCTACAACTTCGATTAACTTGCACCCTGGTGGGATGCTCTTCCCTTGGGATCTTGCTACTATCTATCTCAGCCTGTGGGGGCAACCCCTTTTTCCTCCACCCCCCACTCAGCTAGTTTAAATGTTCATTGAAGCAACATTTAAACCATCCATTGAGGAATGTGGTTCCCCTCTTGGATGGATGTAGGCCATCACCTCTGTATAGGCTCTTATTCTCCCAGGTGGGTTCCCAGTCCCCAGTGTAGCCGTACCCCTCCTCAATGCACCATTTCTTTAATCATGAGTTGAATGTCTTGGAGTGGAGGTCCCTCTCCTTTCCCCTATCGATGACAGGCAGCACCTCTGCAAAGGCAACTGAGTGTGCTATCTGTCTCAGACCTCTTCCCAGTTTCCTAAACTCCCCCTGCACTATTTCTGCCCCATCCCTATACAGGTCATTTTTCCCTGTGTGGACAATGACATCCAGCTCCCCCTTCCTTCCTGCTGCCTTAGTGATTTGTAGGATATGCTTCCCATCCCTCAGGGCTGTGGTGCTGGGTAAACACCTCACCTCCCTCTCTGCCCCCATGCCTCTTCCCATCTCTATCCTCTGACAGCTGAGACCCCCAAAAGAAATTTCTTCTTCCTCCTCTGGGGTCCTCTTCTACCCTCCTTGGGGTCTCCACTAAGGAGGACCCCCACATTCTCCCTGGCCACTACCACGGGTGCCTCCTACTGGCATTCCCACTCTGCTAGAGCAGTGTAGGAATTCTGTTGTGGCACTGGTTGAGGAATGTGCCTGCCACCTCCAGCCTTCCAGATCCCACCACCCTTTTCCTCCTTAAGCTCATTGTAATCCAGCCGCTCCTCCTATTTGGCATCCTTTGAGGTAATGGTGTCAGACTTGGTGACTCCTGGTCCAGGAGAAGGTTTCCTGACTCCCAGACTACTTGGCCTGGAGTTTAACAACCTCCTTGCTCAGCCTAGAGAGGTGCATGTAGATGGGGGCAGCAGCGCAGTCTCCAGAAGGTCTCTCTGAAGACTGCTGAAGGCATGTGCGCGCGTCCACCCTGCTCTCACTCTCGGCACCTGGGTCTGCTCTCATTTTCATCACCCAGCCCTGCTTCTGCTCTCAGCACTGGCCCCATTGTTGCTGTTTGCAGTTGGTCCCAGGTCACTGTCTTGCACTGCCTCTCCCTTAGCACTTGGCCCTGATGTTGCTTTGTCAGCACTCAGTCCTGCTCTCACTTCTCAACTCCCACTCCATCTCTCACTCTTTACTCCCAGCCCTGCTCTCACAGTACCCGGCTTTACTCTCTCTACCCAGCCCTGCTCTAGCTCTTTCAGCACCTGGCTCTACTCTCACTCTGTCAGCATCCACCCCTGCGCTTGCTCTGTCAGCACATCTCCCCACTCCCAACCTGGTCCACATCTCTCTCCACCCCCCATGACATGGTCCTAATCTCTATCACCGCCTGACTTGAACTGTATCTCCCCTTTGAATCCTCATTCCCCCCCAAACCTAGTTCTCATCTCTTTTCCCTTATTCTAGCCATGATTTAGTGCAACAAAGCAACTGCTCTGTCTGCCCTATCAAGCAGCATGCAGTGCCACTGTGTCATTATTTATTTTAATTAGCATTTTATGATGAATGATAGTGTAACCCCCCCTCTGGGGCTTACCTTGTTTCTGGAGGCTCCATTAGTGTGACCGGCGACCTCTAAGTGTGTGTTAGGGAGGATCGCCGTTTCCACATGTGCAGTAGTGAACAGCCTGCTCTGTTTTGGCGGCCGCCTTAGCGGCTGGTTTTCTGTTTCCCCAGTGCTCTCAACCCCCTCCCCTGTCTAAACAGGGTTGGACACTTGGGGGAGGTGACCAGGGAGCGGCAGTGATGTTGGGAAACAGTGCAGTGGAACGCTGAAGAATCAGGGGGAATACATGATTATTTAATCAGCTCATGAATATTAATGAGCAGGCTCCTGCTCCGTGGGGACTGTTTGGAATGGAGCTAGCGACAGATCATAGGAGGGCTCCTGAATACTGATTGTGTAGTCGCTTGACAGGGGACAGGAGTCCCCACTACATATTGGGAAACTGTAAACTAGATGTAAATATTTTGGCTGCAATAAACAATTAAAGTTAAGACTGCTATAGAACTCTATGGGACTGATTGGGGGCCACCATGTTGTTGATACTTTGACCTCCCTCAGCTACCAATCAGATAACTAGGCACCTAAAGTTGAACCAAGGGACTCCTGGGAGAGGGAGTGAGCTATTTTCCGGCACCTGGAGATACAGCCAATGAGAGCACTGGGAAAGTCATTACCTGTGATTGATAACAGAGGGCAACAAATCAGAGGACAGATTTGTGGAGAGAGATCCCAGGGACTTTGTGAAGTTTGTTTCAGTCTTGCTCAGGTTCTTATCGAGCCAGGAGGGACCTGTGTGAGAGGAGTAGAACTGTCTAAGGCCTTGTACAGGCCTTGAGTTGGACACTGCAGTAGAGAAAAGAGTAGCCTTGTCTGAAGGATGGAGAGGTTGAGCTGTGTTTGAGAACTCTTCAGGGGTATTGAAACTGCATTTTGTTTGGGGAAAGAATACCTGCTGCAGAGATCCTGCACTGAAAGTGAGATTTCTAAAAGCTGTCTGAAGGGGGTTGAATGTCTCTGGGACTGGGTGCTAGCCAGGCTGTGTAAAAGCTGCTTTGAGGACTGACTGAGTTGGCTGAGAGCTGTGTCCCAGCTGAAGCTACATTTGGAAGCTGTTCGAGCATACAGAGACTATGTGAGTGAAAAGTGAGCAGGGGCTTGCATGTTCCAGAATTCCTGCTGCTGTTGTGCCTTACAGTGTGAATTGGATCTGCTTTTAAAAGCTGAAAGTCAGTGGCCAACCGGCCCTGGCATTTTGAAAACTGAGAATTGCCTGGCTGTCCCTGAAGTTGCCGAATTGGTGCAGGAACAGAGTGGACTCTACCAGTTTTGAAGACACTCTATAGAGCCAGGGAGGGAACCTGTTAACCCCTTCCGAGTGGGGCCAATGGTTTCAGGAGGTCACTGGTGCTTGTTGAGGTACTAGGGCATCTACAACCTTTGTGGGGAACTGGGCTGCAGAGCCACTCCCAGGTCTGGGCCTTCTGGGGCTGGCGTGGACCTTCATTTGAGCTCTACAACAGGCCAGAAGAGGCTGAAGGTGACAAGTGCCAGATCTTCAATCAAGGGGACAAGCTGCAAGACCTGCAATCAAGATCCTGCCTTTTGAGAGAGACCACTCTCTTCTTGTGGCCCATTGCTGTGTCATGGACGGAGCTCCCCACTCCCAGACTAGTGATGGATCCTGCCTCAAGGCCCTGCTGTAGAGCTGTAAACCGTGAGTACCCAGGCCTTGCTCCTGGAATCAAATAAGGAAGTGTTCAGTTTAATTTTAACTTTAATCCTCCAACATCCTTGGGCCCCAACAGCCAGGCAACCCGCAGCAACATCCAGGCTTGCAACTACTGGGTACCCAAGGGGACACTCAAGGTATAACACTGGTATGAGTTAGGGTGGGCAACTGGGGGTGGTCTGGCCTGAGGGCCCATGTTGTTCTGGTTCGTTGCTTCACTAACAACCTTTTTCCTCCCACAACTATCCCTCATCCAGGTACCCCTACCCTAACCCTTTCCCCCAATAAAGCTGTGAGTTTACAGTTTGAAATTACTGCATACAGGGTATCTGTGTGTCTGCCAAGTTATTGTTGGTTTATGGTTCATGGTGGTAACGAACTGTTGGGTATCCAGTGTGTGGGGTGGTTGGTAGGGGAGGTGGGTACGTGCACCATCCCAGGCGACTGTGCCAGTCAGCCACTTGACCAACTTCTAACTTACTCTGGGTGGAGGCACCACACTATTTATTATAACTTTGGGATAGAACCCCCAATCACCACCATAGCAGGACCCAGGCCCCTTAACCTGTTAGAGGGCCAACAGGCAGAGGTAGTAGACATTGGCACCTGGGCTACAATCATTTTATTAACCTATTTGTTTTTCTTGCAGATGTACAGTGCTTTAACATTTTTGTCAGTAAATTCTGATTATTATTATTAGCAAAAAATGGATACACTGTGTCTAATGATGTTTAATAATGTGGAATCTTTAAAAATAAGCTCTTAGTTCAATGGTGGTTCCTAATCAACAAATACAAATACCTTCCAGCAGCTGTCACGCAGAACATAGAAACGTAGAAGCTGTTGGGAGATAAGGACCTCCTGGCCCACCTAGTCCGCCCTATTTTCCCTACCTATAGTGACACCACAGACCCTACTCGGTCCTCAGTCCCTTCCCCCACTTCTAAGATCCCTTTGTGTCTATCCCATGCATTCTTGACTCCTGTAACCATTTTGGCCCCCACCACCTCTGCTGAGATGCTGCTCCATGCATCTACCACCCTCTCCGTGAAGAAATATTTCCTCACATTTCCCCTGAGCCTCCCCCCTTCCATCTTCATAGTCTGACCCCTTGTCCTTGAGCATCATTTTCTTTGGAAAATGCTGCCTTCTTGCACCTTGTTTTTAGCTTTGAGGTATTTGAATGTTTCTATCTCATCCCCCCTTTCCTCCAAGGTGTACATATTTAACAGTCAGGCAGGATCCTTTCTCACTTCTCATGTCCTCCAGTCTGGCGGATTATTGGAATTCTCCTCATGGCTCATGCTTCTGCTTGACGATACAACCAGTTATGCATGCCATGATGCATGTCTGTAGCGACAGCAGAGGACACAGAGCATGGAGGAGTGAAGGAGTTAGACTGGTGCTGCTGCTTAAAGGAGAATAGTCAGCACTAAGAGCCCTACACTCAAGTGTGAGGCTTTTCCCAATATGCACGTTATGTGCAAAAACATTTTTTTCTTACTGTTTACTGCAGTGTAAATAGAGAATAATGCATATGTAGGGGGTTGATATGCAGTTTTTTTACACACCCAAGGTGTGTGATATTAGGGAAACCTCGAGAGCAAAGCTCGAGAGGTTTCACTAGTATCACACACCGAGGGTGTGTATAAAAAACTGCCTATCAATCACCCGCAAATGTTTTATTTTTTATAATAACTGGTGCATGGACTTTTGGTGTAAAAGTATTTGGGCGACAGAGAAAGCATGGCTGAGCGATGTTCGATTTGGTAAATTATATGCCTCAAAATCCACAAAAAGAGAAGTGGCTTGTATGAAAAAAATTTCTAACCTGTGGGTGCTGAGCTCATTTGTTTTCAGTTTTAAGATACATAAGCCACTGAGTGTAGATTGATGAGAGCGAGTTACTCGGTGGCTTCAGAAGGTGAGAGTCAAGCGTGAATGAGTGTTGCTATAGCAACACTTGTTCTTCACTTGAATCTAGCCTACTGAAGCCGCAGAGTAACTTGCTCTAGTCGATCTATACTCAACGGCTTTTGTATCTTAAAACTGAAAACAAATTAGTTCAGCACCCACAGGTTAGAATTTTTTTCATACAAGCCACTTCTCTTCTTGTGGATTTACCGAACACTGCTCGTTTGAAGGGTACCTGAAATCAGGCTTCTTAGCGCGAGACTGTAAAAGTGGGTTGATACGAGTTTTTTCATATCAACCTGCGGGTTGGTACGACTTTTAACAGCACTCGAAAACGGGTTGATAATGGGGTCACCAGTTATTATAAGATTGTATCAGACTAATTCAGCTGACTGCTAAGCTGACATTTAATTGTTACCAGAAATCCTGGGATTCCATAAGTTGTGATCTTTTGTTTGCTGGTCTCGCTGTCCTCCCAGGGTTAAGTACAGTCACAGAGTACTGTAATTAACTCTGGGAGAACAGTGAGACCGGCAACCATCTGACAGGGGCCTGTAAAAGTTCTATTATGCACTGAAGGCTATTGAATCTCCCACTGCTGCAGTACTGCCATGATGTCAGTTACAGGGAGCCTGGAATTTCTGTTAACAGCAAATGTCAGCTTAGATGTTAGCAGAATCAGCCTGATACAATCTACAAATACTATACTGAAGTAAACAGCAGGTGAAAAAAATCGTTTTTGCAACCAAAGTGCAGCCCCACACTTGGGGGTGGGGCTCTTAGTGCTGACTCTTCCCCTTCAAGCATATTATGGATGTACTGTCTGTGTGCAGCTTCAGCTCTGTGATGATCAGCAGCAGCAGCCTCCTTCTCCTTTGTCTCTTCCATGTATAGAGAGGCAGACATTGTTGGGCGTCACTGGCCAAGTGCTAGTTGAGATGCTCTTAAGCCTCACCCTATTTAATCCCACTCCACAAATAAACAGATTTCCAATATATTTCAGTGGGACAAGCAAAAAGCTAACTTTTTTCTTATCTCCCTCACTGTGATGTTCTCATTTTTTTTGTTTTTGTTTTTATTACTTTCTATTTATGCCCCCATACTCTCCAGCCCCCTACGTTTTCCTTGGGACCTCCAGGCACCTCCTGATCCCCTCCTACCTCCCAGTTGTGGCAACATACCTCCACTGAGCCTTGGCTTTGCCCCCAGGTGGGTGGATACCCCTGAACATTCTGGTCTTGTCAGGCAGGGCATGCACTAGTGAGGTGGGGGACCCTGGCTATACCAGGGCTGTCACTGTCGCAGAAGTGCTGGGGTCACGGTCTTATTTCCCTGTAAGTGCCCCCCTGAGACATCATGTGCAAGGTCTTTCAGGCATGTGTGGGCATGCTGTGGGTGTGTCCCCACATCCCCCTTCCCAAGTCTGTCCCCAACTGCACTGCCACTGGTGGTCACCCAGGTGGCAGTCTCACAGCAGAGTGTGAAGTCCTCCCTCCGCAGAGAAGGAGAGCATCCTCTGGGATGATCAATCCTTCTTCCCCTTGCCAGCCCCCAGTGACCTGAGCTTGTTTCCAAACTCAAGTCGCCAGTGTCACAAGAAGTAGAGCTACCGCTGCACCGATGGGTCGGATTGTGATGTTGTCATCCTCACAGCTACAATATGTTTACTTATTTATTGAGTCTCGGATTACATTACCTTTGAGCAAAAAATAACTCTTTTACAAAGGTTCCACATCAGTGGGATAGGGCAACAGACATACAAAGGTAAAAACATTATACAGGAATTACAGGTAAAAGCACACCAGAACATGACTGGACATTGTAACTAGAATATCTACAAACAGGTAAGTACTCAAATGTAACAGTAACAGGATAATAAACAGATGAACCCAAAAGAGGAGACAACCTAGGTGGTTTTGTCGATGCTGTAGGAATAGATAACGTGGGTGCTAGGTACAGGTTGGGGGGCAAGAGAGAGCATGGGGAGGATGAGGGGGGAGGGGAGTGCAGAGGAGAGTGTGAGAGAAAAGGGGGAAAGGCATGGGGGGGGTGGGATCAAGGCTCACTTGTTGGGGTTATGTGGCTGTGATTTCATACTTCTGATCTGGAACAGGGGCTGAGGACCAAGTGGTCACTGTGATTTACAACTCCCAGTTGGGAGCATTGGCTGTGGGCCACATGGCACTGTAACAGTGATTTCAAACTCTAACTTGGGAGCAATATCCAAAGGTTACGCAACAATGGTGAGTTCAAACTTTCAGCTTGGGGAAAGGGCTTTGGGCAACACAGCAGTCATGACTTTAAACTCTTGGTCTGGAGCAAGGGATGTGGCCATACAGCAGACATGATTTATATCCCCCTTGTGGAGCAAACAGCCTTCTGGAAATTGTACGTACAAGGTTCTAAAATCTAAACTAAAGGTTGGAGGTCTGGTGGCAACCTAGGCCCCCTGAAAATGTAGGAGTTTTGGTGCATTCTGGTGCATTTTTGTGGTAATTTGTAATTAAATTTGTTACCCTGCTACCCCTCCCCCATCCCAGTAAGTTGAACCCTAGCCCCCACCCCAGAGTCCCCACTGTCCAACATGTTGCTTTGAGTTCCCCTCCTGTAGCCTAGCCATTAGCCATCTGCTAAGCCTACAGAGCATGGCCTTGTGTCCTTTCCCAACCTTGCAAGCTGCTCCCTAGAACCCCCCAGACTCCACAGCCCTTCCTCCTGCCCAGCAAGTTGCACCCTAGCCCCTCCCTTAAATCCTAGCCCTCCCCAGTCCAGTATGTTGCCCCTTCCCAACTTCCAAGTCCACCTTAACAAGTTGCACTCTAGCCCTTCCAACAACCTCCTCCAGATCCACCACCACAAAATGCACTAATTAGACATCCCCTCAAAGCACACACACAGTCAGACAATAGAAACCCAACATAGCACTAGATCAGTCTCGCCAACTCAATGTAAATACTTTTTATGCAGCAATACAAGTTAGTAAGTCCATAACCAACTCTATAACAAACCAACTTTTCTTTGTGGAACCAAGTGCTTTCGAATGTCTTAACTTTCCTCATAATCCAGGGACTATCAGATCACTGTTGCCACTGCACCACACTTGTACCCCAGGCAGGTCACAGTGCTCAAAGCAGTCAGTTGCCAATGCTTCCAGGCAGCTCTCCCCTTGGATCGAACCTGTGCAGCTCACCGCCAAGTGCTAGACCAGTTCCAGGACCAGTTTGCATCTCTGTGAGTCAGTTCTACACCTTGCATGCCCCATCAAGACTGCTCAGCCCATCCTGTGGCTGCCTGACTCAATGTGAACAGCAGCACAGTCCCCTCATCATCGCAAGCACTGCCACCAACCAGTGTGCTGCTTCAGTCAGATCAGTGCCTGGGGTGAGAGAACCAAGGCATGGGGGCAGTGCCAGCATGCGCGGCTCATGGGGACAGTATGAGACTCAGTGCTGGGCCAGATGCAAAGTCACACAATACAGACCACCACCCACCAAGGAGAGCATGCGAGGGTGTGCTAGGGAGGAGGTGTGCTTTAATCACAGAGAGGGGTTGGTGTCTAAAGAGCTGTGGCTCAGTTGTCAGTAGTACCTGGGTGGTCCTAGTGCAATTTGCAAATCCTCTTTCTCCTATGTTTTAAAAAAAAAAACATAATTTTCTCCTGGCTGGCCCTATCCAGAAGCTCTAAAAATGTTTGCACATCTGTACATATGGTAAATATACCTAGTTACACCAATGCATCTCCTGCTCAGGAGCAATGGCTATAGGCCATGCAGCAGGCATGATTTCAAACTATTGGACTGGAGCAATGGTTGCTGGTCATGTGACTGCTGTTATTCATATTTCCTGGTCAGGAGTTACAACAGTGGGTCACATAGTAGGCATGATCTAGATCTCCCGGTCAGGAGCTACAGCAAGGGTGACGATGTGGTGCCATTTACATGTCCTGATCAGGAGCTGTGGGGGTGGTTGTGCAGGAGCAGCAGCAATGGCAGCACCATGATCAATCCCTCCCCTCCAGCAGCCGCACTCACCTTGCAGATTTCACTATTGACCCTGGACTGGGTTTATGTACTGAACTGCCTGTTTGATCAGCTCTGCCATTCACATCACCATTCTTCTTCTTCTCATGTAAAGTCAGTCACCTCCCCAGCTGACCCAGTCTTCAATGACTTTGCATAGAGATTGCATACAAGTCTAACTTATATAGGATCTCCGTGGGAATATCCTTGGCTAGGTAGTTTAGGTGGGATATGTGACACTTGGACAGCTGGTTCTGATCACTGTATCATTTTTTGTAATACAAAAATGTGTTATGGACTGTCTCTCATGAGAAATGCTGAAACAGCA
The DNA here is from genome assembly GCA_016271365.2 of Neoceratodus forsteri. NCBI lineage: Eukaryota > Metazoa > Chordata > Ceratodontiformes > Ceratodontidae > Neoceratodus > Neoceratodus forsteri. The sequence goes on along the minus strand of CM057450.1, from coordinate 1,335,588,896 downwards.
TGTGAGTATGACACACACACACACACACACACACACACACACACACACACACGTTTTAGATACAAGGTGTTACCTGGAAGGCCAGGAGCTAATTACAGACTTTAACTAAATTAATTATAGCTGTAGTTGCTAAGAGGAAAATCATAAACTTTTATGGTGTTTAGGGGAAAAGTGCAAGATTATGTGACACTGGTGCGAAATCATAAATGTTTTGATGTCTGTGTGAGAGAGGATACTGCTTATAGATGAAAGGAATTTACAGACTCGATTGGGGAAGTCACATGGGGAAAGGAGTTTCTGCTGATGTAACCTTAATTATCTTACCTTCTAATATGATAACATATCCTGGGTGTATGATTTTTTATAAACAGAGGAGGAGCTAGGTGACCTCATGCAAAGAGGTGGGCAAAGCCAGCTTTTAAACAGAATTCTGTTTTCCTTCAGAGACTTTTATCTACACTCTGACAAAGAAACATCTTTGAGCACTGTAAGCAAGTATACAGGTAGAGAGAGACAAAATCTGAGTACTGTAGTAGGAATTGCACTGTTAAAACCTTGTTCTTTTAAAAGATTTGTATGTTTTGTGATATATGGTTCTGTATTTTATGTTTTACATTTTTTTAATCTATTTTAGTAAAACTCTTATCTTTAGAGCCTACTTGGTCTGTCTTTGAATCTCTTCCTTTAACAAGTGAAATATATGTGGTTAAAGCACACACTGTGCATAAGCTTGAATGGTGATACCAAATTGGAAAAAGGTAAGAGTTTTAATCTGAGGTCTTTTATTAGAGTTTTCAAGGGTTAATTTCTGTACACCTGGTTAGATGCCCATAGGCAAAGATATCTGGCCCCCCGAAGACAGAATTATCTGAGCCTGTGCATTGGGTATGCTAGCAAGAGGTTCACAGTTTGAATCCCTCCAAGACTTGAGACCAAAGGTTGATTCAAACCCACAAAAACAGACAGAAGGGTTACCCTGTTTCTGTTTCCTGTTCACAAGACTGCACTTGGAGGTTGGCACTTTGCGAGTAGAGGGCTGACCTGCTGAGTGGGTTTGTGACAGATTGGTTGGCAGCAGTGGCATAATTTTGATATTACAAGCTTTTATTGTTCAGTGTGTCAGCTTGAGACTGTCAGCTCGAGACTGTCAGCTCACTTGCAAAGAAAGAAAAAGGCAGTGATTTATTTTTAAAAGGAAACAGAACTATATCACTTGGCGTACAGTCAAGTTCCTACCCGTTTTATTTTTGTTTCCTAAAGTGCAAGTCAGAGTAGCAGTAGTTAGGGAAGATGGCTTCCAACTACAGCAGGCACACTGCAGACTACTTCAGGCAGTTGTACGGGGACAGAGGAGTCTCATTCGAGGTGAAAGCCAGCAAGCAGAACCTCATAGATGCCCTGATGGTAGCAGATACCCAGAGCAGCGAGTCACAGACCGTGACTGAAAAGGACCAAACCTCGAGTGTGGCAGGGCTAGCAGCCAGTGCAGTATCCAGATCCGGTGAAGATGACAGCAGAGCCTCTGTCAGTGAAGGGCCACAGCAGCAGGGGAAGGTCACCAGTATCCTGGATCCAGAAGCACTCAGACTGCAAATTGAGTTGTGCAGGATGGAGCTGGAGTTCCAGAGAGAAGAGAAGCATGAACAGCAAGCTGCTGAGGAGGAGAGTGAGAATGTCGAGTTGCAGACTGTGAGGAGCGTGAGCGCCAGTGAGCTGCAGAGGAGAAGAGAGAGTGAGAACACCGAGATGCAGACTGTGAGGTGCAGGAGCGCCAGAGGCAACACGAACTGGAGAAGCTATGACTCTAACCAGCAGTACCAGAGCAGGTAAGTGGCTTGGGTTTAACTGGGACTACAAGACTGGGTTACAAATTGAATTCCAAATTAATAGCAGAATTTAAAGAGGGGGAGGACATGGATGCCTTTTTAAATTCATTTGAAAAAGTTTGTATTCAGGCTAAAATTCCTAGAGAGTCTTGGAGCTTCCAGCTATCCCCTCTACTTACCGGGAAAGCTCGGGATGCATTGGGTCAAATGGACAATGAGGACAGTGATGATTACAGCAAACTTAAAGCTGCACTGTTAAAAAAATTTGAATTAACTGCTGAATCATACAGAGCTAAATTCTGTAAGCTCAGGAGAAGCCCTGACATGAGCTACGAGGAGCTAGCCATGAAACAGAGTCAGTTTTTAAAACATTGGTGGGAAGGAATTGAGTCAAACTCTGTTGATATGGGCATGTACAGCAGAGCTAAAAACCTGGCTGGAGGACCGAGATCCCAAAACAGTACAAGAGGCTGCTGAACTCTCTGACCACTATGCCAACAGCAGACCTGCTCTGAGAGTGAATGGGGTGGGCGTGGCAGTGCAGAAAGGGAAAAGCGCGCCTTCAGGGCAGCTAAAACCCTCACTGCCTCCACCGAAACTAGTTAGCCCCTGGATGCAGAGAAAAGATTTCTCTGAGAGAAGAAATGAATGTTGGTTGTATAAAGAAACTGGGCATATTGCCAGACAGTGTCCCAAAAAGGCGAACAATAATACACAACCGGGTGCTAGAAAAGAAGTGGGTTGTTTGTGTGTCCCTGGAAGAATGCCAGTGAACATGAGGGAACACATGCACCCAGTCATGATGAATGGTTTACAGACGCAGGGGATAAGGGACACAGAGACATCCCTGACCTTGGTAAAGAGGGATCTGTACAGCCTGGTCAGCTTATACCAATAAATACATCACTGTACAAGGGTTCACTGGTGAAGAGAAAACATTGCCACTGGCCAGTGTTCTCCTGGATTGGGGTGAAACAGGAGGAACTGTGCAACAGGTGACAGTAGCCAAAACATTAGCAGTCGATGTGATCCTGGGTAATAATCTCCAACAGGGGATGGTATATGCAGTTACCCGTAGCCAAACGGCAAGGGAAAATTGTAGTTCCCTGAATCCCACAGAAGCCATTGTGGAAACCACTGGGAGGCTGGTTTCCCAGCCTGTGTCTCCTGATATGGAGATGGATAAAAAGGGGTAGAAATTCCCCCAGTAGCAAGTCACCACACAGCTACGCAAGGTTATTCTGAAGAGAGAGGGGTGAACCATTGTCAATGGGTTGGGATTGACAGTGATCCTGAGTGCCCTGACGCTAAGAGGAGTGACCCTAGTTTAGAGAAGCGGAGGACTTGGACAGACTCTGATGGAGCACAGGGAGGTGATGGCAGACATCAGGTTTATTGGGAGAATGGACTTATGTATACTTAGGCTGTGCAGACAGAGGGAGGGGTGCTAGGCAGGCAGCTTGTTGTTCCCCAGGGGTATCGTGAGCAGTTTCTCAAGATTGCACATGATATTCCCTTGTCTGGTCATCTGGGAATCGCATGCATGATGCAGCAGTTGGCCCAGAATTTCTACTGGCCTAACTTCACCCAGCAGGTGAAGGAGTATTGCAGGTCTTGTCACCGGTGCCCAGAAATAGGGCAGGCGGGCAAGAAAACCCAAGCCACCCTGATTCCATTGCCCATAGTGGAGGAGCCATTCCAGAGGGTGGGAATGGATATTGTGGGGCCTTTAAATACCCCCAGCTCCTCAGGGAAGAGATTCATCCTGACTGTGGTGGATTATGCCACCCGGTACCCAGAGTCAGTCACCCTATCCTGACTGAGGACAGACAAAGTGGCCGATGCCTTACTTGGGATTTTGTCCCGTGTTGGGTTTCCACAGGAGGGTATCACCAATTGAGGGGGTTCCTTCATATTGGACCTGATGAAATGTTTATGGGAGAAGTGTGGGGTGGTGCAGAGATGCACGACACCGTATCACCCACAGGCCAATGGGCTTGTGGAAAGATTCAATGGTACCCTGAAATCAATGCTCTGGGTGTTTGCTGAGCAGCATGGGAGGGACTGGGAGAAATACCTTCCCCACCTGGTGTTTGCATACAGGAAGGTGCCCCAAGAGTCAACAGGATTTTCCCCCTTTGAACTCTTGTATGGACGCTGGGTATGTGGGCCCCTAGACATGATCTGGGAGGACTGGGAAGGCAAACACGCCACCCAGGGAACTCCCATTGTGGATTACATCCTTAGGTTTAGGGAGAGGCTGAAGGAGCTTATGGGGACAGCCCAGAGCAACCTGGCAGCTGCCCAGCAAAAACAAAAAGTGTGGTATGACCGTAGAGCCAGAGCTCACTTGTACATGGTGGATCAGGAAGTCATGGTCCTTATTCTGGTCCAGAAAGACAAGTTGCAGGCTGAGTGGGCAGGACCGTACAAAGTGGTTAGGAAGGTAAATGACATGAACTACATTATATAGGGTCACCTGACAGAAGACAGACAGAAAGGATGTACCATGTCAACATGATGAAGACATATGCAAATAGGGCTGACATGGTGTTTGCAGTGTATAGTCATGGGGAGGGGATGGACAAAGGAGACCCCCTTCTGGACTTGCTGGAAGAAAGTAAGTGGGAGTCCTCTGTGGAGGCAGTAAAATTGTCTCCCCAGCTGACCCCGGACAAGATCCAGGAAGTAAGGGAGGTTTTAGCAGACTTTGCCCCATTGTTTAGCACCAAGCCTAGACTAACCCCCTTAGTGACTCACAACGTGAAGACAAGGACACAGATGCCCATACAGCGGACAGCATATCGGGTGTCAGAGGCTATCCAAAAGGACATTAGGAGGGAAGTGGAGGAGATGCAGGATTTAGGGGTAAACCAGAGATCCCACAGCCCCTCTGGGCCTCACCCATAGTCCTTGTGCCTAAGCCAGATGGCTCTACTCATTTCTGTGTGGACTATCATGGACTGAATACAGTCACGAAGTCAGACACCCACCTGATGCCCCGGACGGACGAACTCCTGGACAAGTTGGGAGTGGCGACCTACCTTATGACTATTGACCTGACAAAGGGGTATTGGCAGGTAGAGTTGACAGACAGAGCTAGACAGAGGTCGGCCTTCATCACTCTGATAGGCTTATTTGAATTTAAAGTAATGCCTTTCAGAATGAAGAACACCCTGGCCACTTTCCAAAGGTTGATGAACCAGGTGTTAAATGGTGCTAAGGAGTACGCCATGGTGTACCTGGATGACACTGCCATCTTTAGTACCAGCTGGGAGGAACACCTTTCCCACCTTAGGGAAGTGCTGGGGTAGGATACAGAGGGCCAAGCTCACTGTCAAAGCTGAGAAGTGCCAGGTGGCCATGGGAGAAGTGGCATACCTCGGGCATGTGGTAGGCTGGGGACAGCTCCATCCTAACCAAATAAAAATAGAGGTAATCCAGTCATGGCCCAGACCAGAAACACAGAAGCAGGTCAGGAGTTTTCTAGGGACAGCAGGGTACTACAGGAAATTTGTACCCATTTACAGTGCCCTGGCTACTCCCCTATCTGACCTGACAAAGAAAAGGATGCCCAAGAAAATTGCCTGGGCCCTAGCTTATAAGGAAGCCTTTTCCAAACTAAAGGAGGCACTGTGCAGTGCTCCTATTTTGACAAGTCTTGACTATAGCAAACCCTTTATAGTTCAGACTGACACCTCAGACATGGGTATTGGGGCAGTACGGAGCCAGACATCCAGCCAAGGAAGGGATCACCCAATAGCCTACGTGAGTAAAATGTTACTTCCCAGGGAGCAGGCATACTCCACGGTGGAAAAGGAGTGTCTTGCCATGGTGTGGGCCCTAAAGAAATTAGAGCCATACTTATATGGGCAGCATTTTGTGGTGCAGACTGACCATGGCCCACTGGTTTGGCTGACGCAGATGGGGGAAAAACAATGGTAGCTTGCTAAGATGGAATCTTGCTTTGCAAGGGTATGATCTGACAATTGCACATAGAGCTGGAGCCAAAAATCAGAACACCGATGGGCTGTCTCGGGTGTACAAGGAGTGAACTGATTTGGGAAGCTCATCCCATGCAGGGGATACAGCCCCCAGATTCAGTCTAGGTGGGGAGGAATTGTGACACTTGGACAGCTGGTTCTGATCACTGTATCATTTTTTGTAATATAAAAATGTGTTATTGACTGTCTCTCATGAGAAATGCTGAAACAGCATGTATGACACACACACACAGGTTTTAGATACAAGGTGTTACCTGGAATGCCAGAAGCTAATTATAGACTTTAACTAAGTTAATTATAGCTGTAGTCGCTAAAAGGAAAATCATAAACTTTTATGGCATTTAGTGGAAGAGTGCAAGATTATGTGACACTGGTGCGAAGTCATAAATGCTTTGATGTCTGTGTGAGAGAGCATACTGCTTATAGATGAAAGGAATTTACAGACTTGATTCAGGAAGTCACATGGGGAAAGGAGTTTCTGCTGATGTAACCTTAATTATCGTACCTTCTAATATGATAACATATCCTGGGTGTATGATTTTTCATAAACAGAGGAGGAGCTAGGTGACCTCATGCAAAGAGGTGGGCAAAGCCAGCTTTTAAACAGAATTCTGTTTTCCTTCAGAGGCTTTTTTCTACACTCTGACAAAGAAACATCTTTGAGCACCTTAAGCAAGTATACAGGTAGAGAGAGAGACAAAATCTAAGTACTGTAGTAGGAAATGCACTGTTAAAACCTTGTTCTTTTAAAAGATTTGTATGTTTTGTGATATATGGTTCTGTATTTTATGTTTTACATTTTTTTTTTAGTTTAGTAAAACTCTATCTTTAGAGCCTACTTGGTCTGTCTGAATTTCTTCCTTTAACAAGTGAAATATATGTGGTTAAAGCAGACACTGTGCATAAGCTTGAATGGTGATGCCAAACTGGAAAAAGGTAAGAGTTTTAATCTGAGGTCTTTTATTAGAGTTTTTAAGGGTTAATTTCTGTACACCTGGTTAAGTGCCTGTAGGCAAAGATATCTGGCCCCCTGAAGACAGAATTATCTGAGCCTGTGCATTGGGTACGCTAGCAAGAGGTTCAAAGTTTGAATTCTTCCAAGACTTCAGACCAAAGGTTGATTCGAACCCACAAAAACAGACAGGAGGGTTACCCTGTTTCTGTTTCCTGTTCACAAGACTGCGCTCAGAGGTTGGCACTTTGGGAGTAGAGGGGCTAACCTGCTGAGTGGGTTTGTGACAGGGTATACCCAAAGTAGTCCATCAGAGAATGTGTTAATTGCCTGCTTCTGCTTCCTGTCAGACTTACACTATTATTAAGTGTGCCTGCTGGCTGACACCAAACAGTTTTACAAAATGGACAGTACTGAAATTTGAATGTTGAGGGAATTTTGAGTAACTGCAATGTTCTGCTGATGCCAGCTCAAACTTTGTGGTGGAAACTAAAAATCTCATTTAAGTTCACAGGCAACACCAGAACAGAAAGGAAATTCACAGGGTTTACAGGAGACCTGAGTGGAACCTGTAATTAATTTTCCATAGAGAAGCTGATTTTTAAATACTACTTCCAACTCTGTTGCTGTTCCATCTCTGCAGTCTTTTTTAGTTATCCTAGTGGATGCTTCTGATTTACAGTCTGGTAGTCAGCACCATTTTAGAACTGTATGATGTAGTTTCTGTCCCTGCTCAGCTATTCCATTGTTGGCACAATACTATACATCAATGTTCTATTACAGAGCTCTATAGTTGAGAAAGACGTTACGCTAAATCACATGGGAGTCAGGGCAACAAGGAATTATTTCTGATTATATACTTTCAATGTACTGACATACTGAAAATGCACTTTGCTATAATAATGCACTTAAAATGATTTTCCTATATTGATTTGTGTTTATCTGTATTGAAAGATTGAACATTTACAGACTGTAACTATACACTGATTTTGCTAAGCACCTTCAATTCAAACAAACTCTGGTCAGAGCCAACATGGCTGCTTGAGAGCGGTGAGTCAGAGTGAAGAGCACACGGAGGTCCCGCTGCGGCTGATGCCGCACTTGCACCGTGCCCATAACGGCCACTGTGACTGAAGTGCACATGCACGGTACTCACGCATGCACAGTGACCTCATGGTGGCTAACTTGGGCATGGTGGCCTCTTTTGTTCACAACTATGGAACTGATTGGTGGAAACAAAAGAGTGTCCCTGCATGGTGGGGGGGGGGTGTTGTGTGGCCTGCGCGGAGGAGAGGGGTGGTGGAAAACCAAAGCTGTGCACTTGACCGCAGCACTGTGAAAGAATGCCGGAGAGGTATCCTGTCACATGCTTCCATAGTCCCTTCTCTCTCCTACTTCATAGCAATACGACAGCATGGCTCTGCCCATGCAGTCATAAAAATGATGTTCCTAATCCTTATTGTTCAAAGGTTAGCAATTTTTAAAGAAGTAATGTTTAGAAAGGGTCTAATGTGTGAACCCTTATGGATAGAAACACATTTTGTAATGAAACCGTAGAGTCAGGTCAATATAGCTACACCATATATATTTTTTTTGTATTATCTATTTATCTCCCCTGCAAGCCCATTACCTCTCCTTCAGGCCAATTGCCACAAGGATGCTCACCTCTCGCTCATCTCCTCCCGCTGATCCCGACCCCATATCACAACCACCACAGGGTAACCCAATGTAACCCTTGCATCGGGTGGGTCCTCCTCTTCTGAGGAGAAATGGCCTGTCGGCCCAGGCATTGGCCCTGGGTGCTGCTGCAGTCGAGTCGGCTGTCGCGGAGTTCGAGGAGGCACTGGTCTGGGTGGCCATCATCCGGTAGGAGGAGATGCCTTTTTCTGTTTTTTCCTCCGATTTCCCCTAGTTACGCTGCATCTGAGCTTCCCTTAGTCTCCACCGGGGGCCGCTACAGAGTGATGCCGATCCTCAACCCACCCCAGGAGAGGAAAGCAGTCCTCCGGATGTTCAATCCTACTCCTTCCCCTGCTGACCCTCTGGCTCCCGAGTCCTTTCTCGAACCCGGGTTGCTGGTGTGGTGTGAGGTAATGTGCAGGCATCTCAACCTTCTGCACCACCGGGCTGGCTAGTTACACCATATTGATGCATTTTCAATGTATAGATACAGAGAAATGCACATTGGTATAGTAAAATATATTTTTTATATATTGGTATTGTAAAAGTGCATTTTTGGTGTATTGACACACTGAAAGTGTGTTGGCATAGTGTAACTATGTCAACCTGATGGCAAGCTTTCATTTTTTTTTTTAACAAGTTACATTTCTAGGTCTTATTGTTCAAAACTACCTTTAAAAATGGCTAACTTTTGAACCTATTTTCAGGTTCTGGAAGGGGAGGCAGGGTTGGGGACTGTAAATCACAATGATGGATCCCTGAGAAGGAACAACATTACTACAGTGAGTAATTTTTTCTTCTAACACCATGAATCCATTATTGATGCATTATAACCAACAGACTCCCTAGCAGTACCTTGGAAGGCTGGGTCCAGTACCTACTTAGGAAAAAGGGTCTGAAAGGCAGCAGTTCCAAAACTGGCATCCCTCCTGGACTGTATGTTCAGGCAGCAGTGCTTTGTGAAGGTGTGCAGTGTTTTACAGGTAGCTGCTTTACAAATGTCTAGTAGGGGCATGCTTGTTGTAGCTGTTACAGAGGCAGAGGTACCCCTTGTGGAGTGTACTCTTAGGCCTCTGGGAGGGGTTCGTTCAACTTTTTCATAATGTATCTGTATGCAGGAGACTATCCAATGAGAGATTTATTTATTTATTTAGCTTTTGTTGACCAGGTAGGTACACTAGACAAGCTGTATGCCTAGTTTTGGGTACGACCCGGGAGAGTACAGAGAAAATACAGGTACAAACAAGGTACATAGCAACAAGAGGGGCAATGTACATGGTTATAGGAGAGCAAGATGAACATAGTCTACAGTAAACAACAGTAGGTTAAATATGCTTCTCTTAGTTGCTGTTTTTCCTTTCCACATCTCACCATAGGTAACAAAAAGCTATGTACTCTGGAACCTGACACCCCTTGTTCTGTCCAGGTGGTGACCAAGTGCTCTTTTTACATCCAGACAATGCAGTTTCAGCTAATCTGCACTGGAGTGCTCAAGGTAGAGAACAGAGAGGGCAATTGACTGATTGAGGTGAAATTCTGACACCACCTTAGGTAGAAACCTCCTGCTAGTCCTAAGGACTACCTTATCCATAGAAACACAGAAACATAGAAAATTGTCGGCAGATAAGGACTGCCAGGCCCATCCAGTCTGCCCATGAGCCCTACCTAGTTTGCAGCCTCTGAACCTGCCTGGTTAATGGTTTTTCACCCCTTCTTCCTACCTCTAAGGTTCCCTTATGACTGTCCCAGGCATGCTTAAATCCCTCCGCTGTGCCTGCTCCTACCACCTCCTGTGGCAGACTATTCTACATGTCCACCGCCCTCTCTGTGAAGAAAAACTTCCTCACATTTCCCCTTAACCTGCCACCTTACAATTTCATATCATGCTCCCTCGTTCTAGTGCTCTTCCTATATTGGAAGATGTCTCCCACCTGCACCTTGTTTATGTCCTTTAAGTACTTGAATGTTTCTATAATGTCCTCGCGCTTCCTCCACTCCTCCATCAAGTACATGTTGAGGTCCCTTAATCTTTCCTCATATGTTTTCTGGTGCAAGCCCTGTATCATCTTAGTTGCCCTTCTCTGGGCTGTCTCCACCCTGTCAATGTCCTTAAGAAGGTGCAGCCTTCAGAACTGCACACAGTACTCTTGGTAAGGCCTCACCAGTGTTTTATACAATGACATCACCTCCTCCCACCTTCTGCTAGTAATACCTCTGCCTATGCACCCCAGCATGCCACTGGCCCTACCTGCAGTCTTTGTACTCTGCTCAGACACCCTTAGGTCATCTGAAATGATAACCCCCAGGTCCCTTTCTTCCTTGGTGATAGTCAACAACTCCCCCCATCCTATAGCTCTCCCCTGGGTTCCCTCATACCAGGTGCACTATTTTGCACTTCTTTGAATTAAATCTCAGCTGCCATTCCTCTGACCATTTTTCAAGCTTCCCCAGGTCCCTCCTCATTCTGTCCACCCCGTCTGGAGTATCCACCCTGTTGCAGATCTTGGTGTCATCCATAAACAGGCAGACCATTCCCTCCAGCCCTACTGCAATGTCACTAATGAAGACATTAAACAGGACTGGCCCAAGGACTGATCCCTTTGGCACCCCATTGGTCACCCCCCCCGCTCCCCAGATTGAATCTCATTTACCACCATCCTCTGCTTCCTGTCCATTAACCTGTTCCTAACCCAGTTTACCACTTTGTGCCCCATGCCTATGCTACCCAACTTGTTAACCAGTCTTTTATGTGAGACAGTGTTGAAGGCCTTGCTGAAATTGAGGTAGGTGACATCCACTGCCCCCCCCAATTTATTTCCTTCGTAACCCAGTCAAAAAAATCTATCAGATTCGTTTGACATGACCTTCCTGCTGTGAAACCATGTTGCCTCAGATCCTGGGCCCCTTTGGATTCCAAGTGTGCCACTATTCTTTCTTTAAGCAGTACCTCCATGATCCTTCCCCACTACTGAGGTAAGGCTGACTGGCCTATAGTTCCTTGCCTCCTGCCTACTACCACTTTTGTGAAGAGGGACTACATGTGGCCTCCTCCTCCAGTCCTCTGGAACCACCCCTGTGTTGAGTGATGTGGGGAACATGGCTGCCAGGGGTGCTGCTAGCTTCCCTTGCTGTTCCCTTAATATCCTTGGATGTATGTTATCAGGCCCCATCGCTTTGTCCACCTTCAGTTTTGTTAGCTCTTCCTGAACTCTCTCCATAGTGAATGGACTAGTGTTTACCTCTTCCCCACTCCCTTTGTGTCTACTGCTCAGCTGTGGTCCATAACCTTCCCCCTCTTCAGTGAATACTGAACAGAAGTATTTGCCAGTATTTCTGCCTTATCCAGGTCTCTCTCTTTACACTCCTCTGCATCCCCGCTGAGACTTACAATCCCCCCCCCAGTCTTCCTTCTTTCACTGATGCGCCTAAAGAATGTCTTGTCTCCTTTCTTCACTGTCTGCACTAATCTTTTTTCAGTCTACGCCTTTGTTCTCCTTACAGCCCTCCCTGTCTCCTTCAAATGCTTTAGGCACACCTCCCTGTCTTCCTCCATGTGAGTCTCCTTATATTTTCTGAGACTCGCCCTTTTGACCCTTACCTTGTCTGCCACCTCTCTTGAGAACCATAGTGGTTTCCTCCTTTTCTTGCCCTTTGCTTACCACCTTGACACATTGGTTTGACATCTCCTGTATGGCTCCCTTCAGGTGTTCCCACTGCTCCTCAACTCCCCCTCCTATCTCTCTCTCCTTGCCAGCACCTCTTTGATGCACCTCCCCATTCTAGCAAAATCTGCCCTTTTAAAAGCCAAGACTCTCGCCTAATATGACTACACTGTTTCCCTGTCCCCATGTTAAACCACACTATGTGGTGGTTGCTGGATCCCAGCTGACCTTCCATCTGGATATTTGAGATTCTGTCCTCATTGGTCAGTATGAGGTCCAGAATCATCCATTGTGTTGTGGGATTGCTCACCAGCTGTCTGAGCCCCCCCCATAGGGGATCTAGGATGTCCCAGCTCCTGGTTGACGCAGCTGCTGGAATGGTCCAATCAATGTCTGGGATATTGGAATCACCCAGCAGCAATACCTTACCCTTTGTTGCCATCTCCTGTATTTGATCCACTAGATCCCTGATCAACTCCTCCCCCCTGTACTGGAGGTCTGTAGATCACCCCTGTTCGAACTGTTGTGCCATTGCCTGGCTCAAGGGTGACCCACAATGCCTCCCTCTCCCCCTGTCTAACCTGCACCTCCATTACTTTTATGCCCTCTTTTACGAACAGGGCCACTCCTCCCCCCATTTTATTCCCCCTATCTCTCCTGAATAGGGCATAACCTGGAACATTTGCATCCCAGTCATGATTTGAGGTAAACCAGGTCTCTGTTATTGCCGCTATGTTCAGGTCTGCCTCTACTATCAAGGCCTCCACATCTGGGATTTTATTTCCCAGGCTGCAGGCATTTGTAATCATGGCCTTCCATGGTTTGCTGCCTGCCCCACTCTAATCCTGTGTTTACTCTCCTGTTTCTTTCCCCCCACCCACTTTTCCATTTATTGTTTGCCTTTCTGCCCTTCCCTTATGCTTTGTGTTCTGTACTGGTGTCCATTTCTGCATCCTGCATTCATTTTCCTCATTTCTGGCTACATTCATCTTTGTGTCCTCTTTGCAGGTATACTCCCATGTGGAAGACTATGTAGTTTGGATCTGTACAGAGGGCTTGCAGTTCACTTACCCTCCTGGCAGATGTCAGGGCAATCAGGAAAATAATTTTCCAAGTGACATATTTTAAATCAGCAGTAGCCATAGGCTCAAAGTGAGCTCCATCAGCTGGACAAGGCAGATATTCAGGTGTCATGGAGGACTAGTTCCTTCACGGGGGGGGAGGGGTCAGCTGATTGAGGCCTTTAAAGAACCTTTAAAAACAGGTTGTGCAGCCAAAGACTTACCCTTGCCTGCTGATGTGTAGGCTGACACTGCTGCCAGGTGTATCTTTAAAGTTGATGGCCTCAGGCCTAAGGACTGTAAGTGTACAAAGTAGTCCAGAACTCTGGTCAACCCTGCCTGCATTGGAATTATCTTCCTGGGGGTATAAGAGTATGAGAATCCCTTCTGCTTAGAGGAGTATGTTTTCCTGGCACTGGTTTCCTGGAAAACTTAAGCGCTCTCAGGACCTCCACAGATAGATTAGAATCAGAAAACTCTAACTCTTCAAGAACCATGCACTGAGACGTAATGTCCTAAGGCCTGGGAATGTTATTCTGCCCTGAGACAGAGTCAGTAGGTTGTACCTCAGTGGAAGGTTGATTGGGATCCTGCTGGACAGGGTCAGGAGCACTGAGTACCAGGTCTGCCTGGCCCATTCCAGGACTATCAGAATCATTGTTGCTGGCTGTCTCCTGAGCTTTATGAGCACTCTCTGAAAGAGTGGGAATGGTGGGACATCAAACAAGAACCTCCCTGTTAAGTCCAGGACTAAGGCATCCTCTGGGACTGTGCCTTTTATGATGGTCTGCAACAAAACTGTGGGAGCTCATTGTTCTCCCACGAGGCAAACAGGTCTATTTCTGGTGTTCATCCATCTTCTGAAAACTGAGCCCAGCACTTGCTGGTTCATGGTCCATTCATGGTTCTCCTGGCTGAATCTGCTTAGGGAATCTGCCAGAACATTGTCTTTGCCTGGCAAGTGAACTACAGAGATCTTTGCATCTATGGGAGTAAGCCAGATCCCAGATTCTCATTGCCTCTGTGCAGTCCTGTAGATCTTGTGCCTCCCTATATGTTTGTGTAGTGCATTGTTGTGGTGTCTGTTTCGATATGAACAGATTGACCTTGCAGCTGAGATGAAAAAGATTGCATTGCCAGAAATACTGACCTCTGCTCCTGAGTACTCTGTGGGCTCCAGATGCCACTCAGTGAGGTCTTCCAGGTGGGCACCCCACCTTAAGAGGGAGGCATCTTTTGTGAAGATGCTCATTGGAGATTGCTGGAAGAAGGGAATGCCATCTTTGAGGTTGCCTTTGTCTTTCCTCCACTCCAGTGCCCATACCAATGTCTTTGTGAATGGCAAGTAGCTTAGAGAGTGAGCTCCATCTTTGAGAACAATGGTCTCATAAGTGGTACTGAACATCCCTCATTTGAAATCTGGCCCATGGCACCACTGCTGTGGATGTGGCCATGGAGCCCAATTGTAGAATTATGGAATCTTGTTAGCAGAAAAAGACCCTCTGGCCCATCTAGTCTGCCCTTCCCACCATTTATTTGGTCCCCTTCCCTGCAGCCCCCTTCGTGTTTCCACACAGCCCCATATGCCTGCCCCATGCCATCTTAAATTCCGTCATTGTTTTGGCCCCTACCATGTCCTCCAGAAACCTGTTCCATGCTTCCACCACCCTCTCTGTGAAGATCTGCCCTCTTACATCTCCCCTGAATCTCCCCCCCGTAGTCTCAGACTATGGCCCCTAGTTACTGCACCATTCTTTCTATGGAATAGGCTTCCTGCCTTAACCCTATTGATCCCCTTGACATATTTGAATGTTTTGATCATGTCCCCTCTTTCCCTTCTAGTTTCCAAGGAGTACAGCCCTAGTTCCTTGCATCTCTGTTCGTACGGTTTGCCCTGCATACTCTACACCATCTTAGTCACCCTCCTCTGAACCCCCTCCAACCTGTCTCTGTCCTTGCATAGATGTGGCCTCCAGAAACTGGACTCCATATTTCAGGTGCGGCCCTACCATGGCTTTGTAAAGGGGCATCAGTACCTTGCTTCACCTGCTAGTGATACCCCTGCCAAGACACGCCAGCATCCCATTTGCCTTTCCTTCCGCCCTGCTGCACTGGTTGACCGCCTTGAGGTTGCTGGATACTATTACTCCCAAATCCTTCTCCTTCTCTGTCACCCTAATGTCTTCCTCCCTCTAGTGTGTACTTTGCTTCCAGGTTGTTGTGCCCTAGGTGCATCACTGCACACTTTTTGATATTGAACTTCAACTGCCATGTCTCCGCCCAGCCTTCTAAAGTCCTCAAGTCCTGTTGCATGTCCTCCACCCCCCTGCTGAGCCCACCTGCTCTCTCAGTCCTTCTGCTATGTTCCCGATGTAGATGTTGAAAAGGAAAGAACCCAGTACTGATCCCTGGGGTACCCTCTCACCATCCCCTGTCCCCGAGTACACCCCATTTACCACCACTCTCTGGCTTCTTCCTGCCAACCAGTTTTCTTCCCACTTGGTTATTTTATCACCCACACCTGTGCTTTCCAACTTGTTCACTAGCCTCCTGTGGGGGACGGTGTCGAATGCCTTGCTGAAATCCACGTAGGCCACATCCACTGCCCCCCCCTTGGTCAATTACCAGTGTCATTCAGTCAAAGAATTAAATTAGGTTTGTCTGGCATCACCCCCCCTTTCATAAATCCATACTGTCTGTCATCTAGGAGTCCATTGTCCTCCAGGTATTCAATCACCCTTTCCTTAATGAGTGGCTCCATGACCTTCCCCACCACAGAGGTGAGACTGACCGGGCGGTAATTTTCTTTCAAATCCCTGCTGCCCCCTTATGCATTGGCACCATGGTTACCTTCTGCCAGTCCTCTGGCACCCTTCCCGAATCCAGTGACAGGTTGAACAGCTTTGTCAACAGGGCAGCCAGCTCCTCTCCTAACTCCTCAACGGGGCAGCCAGCTCCTCTCCTAACTCCTGGATCACCTTAGGGTGCAGCCCATCCAGCCCCATGGCCTTATCCACCTGCAGCCTGCCAAATTCCTCCCTAATCCTCTTGACTCTGAATGTTCTTGGGTTGATCCCACTGCCCCACCTCCCCTTCCCCCTGAGCTCTGGCCCCCTGCCCTCACCTTCCACCGTGAAAACTGAACAAAAGTACTTGTTTAGTTCTTCTAGTTTCTTACTGTCTTCATCAATTTGAGTTCCTCCGTCTCCCTTTAGCCTGTAATCCCCTGCTTAGCCTTCCTCCTGTTCCCCACATATCTAAAAAAAATGTTTGTCCCCTCTTTTGGCATGGTTTGCTATTCTTTCCTCAGTCTCCACCTTGGCCCTTCTTCTTTCCTTCCTTCTCAGCTAGCCTCCTCCTCTCCCTATAGGCTTCCCTGTCCTCTTCTTTCTGCATTCATTTGTATTTCCTGAAGGCCCTCCTTCTATCTCCTACCACTCTCACCATCTCCCTTGTGAACCACAGAGGTCTCCTCCTTCTTGTGCCCTTCCTTACCTGCTTTATGCTCAAGTCCATTACTTTCTGCACCAGGTTCTTTACAAAGCCCCATAGCTCCTCCACGTTGTCTAAGAAAAAATTACTCACCATAGTAATGTTGTTTCTTCTAATGGACTCTTGCTGTATTCAGACCTAATGCAAGGAAGTGCAAGATAATGCATATGGGGCACAAAAACCCTGGCACAATATATCAGTTTGGGGGTGAGGATATAGCATGCACCAAGCAGGAAAGGGATCTTGGAGTTATCATCTCTGATGATCTCAAGGCAGGGAAACAGTGTGACAAGGCAGCAGGTAAAGCAAATAGGATGCTGGGATGCATAGGCAGGGGCATCACCAGCAGGAAAAGGGAGGTCATAATTCCACTATACAAGACACTAGTGAGGCCGCACCTGGAGTACACTGTGCAGTTCTGGAGACCTTACCTACGTAAGGACATAGACAGGGTAGAGAAGGTTCAGAGAAGGGCAACAAAGATGGTGCATGGATTGCATCACAAGTCCTATGAGGACAGGTTGAAGGCACTGAACATGTACTCCTGGAGGAGAGGGAGGAGAGAGGGATACGATAGAGACATACAAGTATCTTACAGGGAGGAACAGGGTGCAGGAATGCACTATTTTAAGTGAAAAAGATGTTCCAGGACTAGAGGGCATGGAATGAAGTTGGAGGAGGGACGATTCAGAGGAAACGTGAGGAAGAATTTCTTCACAGAACGGGTGGTGGACAAGTGGAACACCCTGCCAGAGGAAGTGGTGGGGGCTGAAACAATCACGGGATTTAAGAATGCATGGGATAGACATAAAGGAATTCTGGAGGTCAGGGGTAAGGGGCAACAGACTTCCTGGAAAACATAAACTGAACTTACAAACTTAAATGGGCAGACTGGGTGGGCCATAGGCCCTTATCTGCCGACACTGTCTATGTATCTATGTATGTATCTATGTAATGCAGTTAGCCCCAGCACTTGAACTGCCCCAGAGAGGAAAGAGTTAACTCTGTGCAGGAGCATAGAACGCTGAGCTTGAGCTCGGTTTTCAAACCTCTGTCTGTGGTACTTCTCAGTGTAACCGTCAGATTCTTACGAGCACACTAGCTAACATACTATAGTATGGAAATTGTTCAACATATAGCCAAAGGGCAAAAAATTATTTTTGGGCCCAAAAAACTCAAGTCGAGAACCCAAGAAGGAAAGGTAGTGACAATAAATAAGTATAAAACACCAGAAAAACCAATAGTAACAACATCCACCCCACCCAAGAGGGAGGGTACAAGGTACACCCCTGAGATGCAACACTGTACCTGCCAGCCCACTTCCCAAAAACCCAGGTTCTGAGAGGGAAGGCGGGGGGGAGGTCTGAATACAGCAAGACTCCATTAGAAGAAACAACATTACAATGGTGAGTAATTTTTTCTTCAAACAACATGAAGTCTTGCTGTATTCAGACATAATGCAGACTACCAAGCAGTTACCTATGGAGGAGGGAATGCAGAACCTACTTTGGGAAGAGGCTCTGCAGTACTGCTGTGCCAAACCTAGCATCACTCCTAGCCTGAATGTCTTGGTAAAAGTATGTACTGTTTTCCAGGTGGCTGCTTTACAGATCTCTAACAAAGGTATATCTCTAGCCGCAGCAAGAGAAGCAGCTGTACCCCTAGTTGAATGAGCCCTCAGGCCTGAAGGGGGCGTTCTACCCAACTTGTCATAACAGAATTGTATACAAGAAACAATCCACCTGGCAATAGTTCTTTTAGTGGCAGGCTTACATTTCCCCACTTCACCATAAGTGAGAAACAATTGAAGACAGTCATTTCTATGTGCCTTAGTATGCTCAATGTAGTAGCTAAGGGCCCTCTTAACGTCCAGACTGTGTAACTCTTTCACCCAAGAAGAATGATCAGTGAAAAACACAGGGAGAGATATAGACTGGTTCAGATGAAAATCCGATACCACTTTGGGCAAGAACCTCCTATTGGTTCTTAGGACCACTTTGTCCCTATGGAAGGAGATGAAGTCAGGTTGAACTGACAGAGCCTGTAACTCACTAATCTGCCTGGCAGAAGTAATAGCTACCAGGAACACAGTTTTCCAGGTCAAATACTTCAATTTGGCAGAAGCCAGAGGTTCAAAGGGTGGCTGCATAAGCTGAGCTATGCAGACATTAAGATCCCAAGGCACAGTAGGCTCCCTAAAGGGAGGGTTAATGTGAACCAGTCCTTTGAAAAACTTTCTGAAAACAGGATGAGATGCCAGGGAAGAGTCCTTCCCTGTTGAGAGGAATGCAGAGACAGCTGCTAGATGAACCTTCAGAGTGGCAAGCCTAAGGCCTAGACCATTCAGATGAACTAGATAGTCTAAGGTTCTGGAAATGTCTGCAGAATCAGGCAGGATGCCTTTATGAGAGCACCAAATACTGAACCTTTTCCATTTGGAGTTGTATGTTTTTCTAGTGGAAGGTTTCCTGGAGACCTTCAGAATATCCAGAACTCCCTGAAAAAGATGTAGTGCTGCATATTCTAACTATTCAAGAGCCAGGCCTTGAGATTGAGAGACTGGAGATTGGGGTACCAGATCCGCCCCTGGGAGGAGAACAGGAGATTGTATATCCTGAGCAGAGACTGGGGACATGACACTGACAAGGACAGCAGTAGAGGATACCACCACTGTCTGGCTCAATCTGGATCCACCAGTATCACTGTGCAGGGTTGAGTACTGATCTTGATCAGAACTCTGAGCAGCAGAGGGAAGGGAGGGAAGGCATAGAGAAACCTGCCCTTCCAGTCCAAAATAAGAGCATCCTGGGGAACCGTCCCCAGGACTGGAGCTCTGCAACTAAACAGAGGAAGTTGATGATTGTCCGGTGCTGCAAAGATATGTATCTCTGGAGTGCCCCACCTGGAGAAGATGACCTTCAGTATGTGAGGATCCAGGGACCATTTGTGGTGTCCCTGTGAGATTCTGCTCAGAGCATCTGCTAGTATGTTGTCCTTCCCAGGAAGGTGAACTGCTACCAGAGAAGTCTGAAGAGAATAGGCCAGAGACCACAGCTTCATGGCTTCTGTGCACAAGGCTGAGGACCGAGTGCCTCCCTGCTTGTTGATGTACCACATTGTGGTGGTGTTGTCTGTTCTGACTTGGACCACCTTGCCCTTGACTGAATCTGAGAAGCTCTGCAGGGCTAGGAAAACTGCCCTGAGTTCCAGGAGATTGATATGAAGGAGAAACTCTTGTGGGGACCAGACTTCCTTGAGCTGTCAGGGCTCCCAGGTGGGCTCCCCACCCGAGGAGAGAAGCATCCATAGTTAGGACTACTGATGGGACTTGAGGGAGAAATTGAACCCCTTGTCTAAGGTTGTCCTGGTCCAGTCACCACTGGAGAGCTTGGACCAGAGTCTGAGTCACTGGGATCAGTTTGGTAAGTGAATCCTTCTTTTGAGACCAAAAAGACCTTAGATGAAACTGAATGTCCCTCATCTGGAACCTTGCTCCCCTGCACCACTGACGTGGAAGCTGCCATGTGGCCCAGGAGCTGGAGGAACTGTCTTGCTGGGCAGGAGACCTGAGTTCAAAAGGAGGAAGCGAGATCCACTAGGGCCTTCACCCTTGCCAGGGGAAGGAAGGCTTTGGCTTGTCCAGTGTCCAACTCTATGCCTATAAAGGTGAGAAGTTGAACTGTTTCGAGGACAGACTTTGGAAGATTGAGAAGAAACCCCAAGGAGCTGAGTAGGTCCTGGGTAGTTTGAAGAGCTGACTTGACCTGTAAAGGTGACTGACCCACTAAGAGCCAGTCGTCCAGATACAGGAAGATGGTGATACCCTGTCTTCTGGGGTAAGCCACCACTACTGCAAGGCACTTTGTGAACACCCTTGGAGCTGATGTTAGGCCGAATGGCATAGCTCTGAATTGGTAATGGACTGAAGGCAACTCGAACCTGAGGTATTTTTTGTGGGAGCACCTGATAGGAATATGGAAGTAGGCATCCTTGAGGTCCAGAGATGCTAGCCAATCCCCTGGCCTTAGAGAGGGAAGGATTATTCCCGAGTTACCATTTTGAATTTGGGCTTTGAAATGTGTTTGTTCAAATATCTTAGGTCTAGGATGGGTCGCCACTCCCCTGTTTTCTTTGGGGTAAGGAAGTACCTGGAGTACAGTCCCTTTCCCCTGTGCTGAGTAGGAACCTTCTCTATAGCTCTGAGAGCTAGAAGAGAGGAAACCTCTGCCTCTAGGGCAATGGTTTCTGACAGTGATGCAGGTGGAAAAGACTTGGCCCCCTTTTTTGGAAATCTTTTGAAGCTGAGGGCCAGTCCCTGGCTTACTACTTCCAGGACCCACTTGTCTGAGGTCACAGACTTCCAGGACTGGAAGTAGTAAGCCAGCCTGCCTCCTACTGGAAATGGGGAGTCGACCCGGGCTGACACATCAGGGTGTCTGCATGGCAGGAGCCTTAGACTGAGAGGAGGAGGGAGCAGTTCTGCTCATCCCCCTCCTGCCCCTCCCTCTGAAGAACCCCCTCTGTGGGAAGGGAGAGGATGCCTGGGCTTGGTAAAAAGGCCTTTGAAAGGGCCTGCCCTGCCCCTAGACTGCTGCTTGTGTGGAGTGGCTTGCCTTTCTTTGGCCTGTACACTCCTGTACGTGGTCCTGTATTCATCCATTTTCTTCATGTAAGCCTCTGTCTGCTCCCCAAACAGAGAGTTACCTACTACAGGAAAATCCATAGCCTTAGTCTGGGTATCCTGTGAAAGGCTAGTACATCTGAGCCAAGCATGTCTTCTGAGAGACAGATGTAGCCATGACTCTAGATGCCACATCATTGGTGTCCACAGCAGCATGGAATTGCATTTTGGATGCCTCAATTCCATCAGCAGCCACCTCCTCCAGCTCCTCGGCTAGCTGGGGAGAGGTCTGTTTAGCCAGTTCCAGAACCATATCCCATCTGGATTTCTGGTACCTGGTTGTGTAGGCCATATAAGTAGCCTGCCTGAGTCCCAAAGAGGATACCAAATATTGTTTTTTAGCCATGGCATCCACTTTCCTGGAGTCCTTATCCGGGGGGTGTGAAGCCAAAGGAATGTTAGCCCTGTCACAGGCTGCAGCCTGCACTACCCCAAAATGGCTGCAATGATTATAAAGGAACTCCGCAGCTGAGCCTGATAACAAATACCTTCTGTCCATTCTCTTATCCACAGGAGGTATTGAATTAGGGGTTTGTAAAATTTTGTGTGCCTGTTTCCCCAAGTATTTATGAAGAGGGATAGACAGTCTTTTGGACTCTGGGATGTCCATCATTTCCACAATATCAGGCTCTTCATCCTCCTCTGCAGCTTCAACCAGGAAGCTGCAGGGTTTCTGCCACCTTTTTATAGAACAAAAAATGTGAAGGGGACTCAGAGAGCCTGGGAGGAGAGACACCTGAGGGCCTGTCTGGGGAGAGGTCCAGTTCAATGGGCACATCCAGACCCCCCCGGTCACCGTCATTATCGTCATCCTCAGGATAGTCTTCGTCTCCCTTCCACTCCTCATAAAAAGTGTCTGGATCATAATCCAGAGGAGATGGATCCAACCGAACTGACTGCCTAACCGGCGGTACCGGTTCGAACGGAACCGGTCTAAGCGATTGAACAATGCTAATCGCTTTGGCTATTTCGTCCATGGTTGGAGAGTGCAATACTGGATCCGAACCGGCAGATTTGTGCTTCTTTTTTGATGGAACTGACCCCTCGGGATTGGCTCTCCTTTTGCCCGAGGAGGTATCGCCTAGGTCAGTAGGCACCTCCTCAGGTTCGGCCACAACCGAACCGGGCTGGCCATCCGGATCTACGGACTTCTTGGACTCCCTTTCCTTCAGCCTACTCAGTCTTTTATCTAGAGTGGATTTAGGAAAGTTTTTACAGATTTGGCAGTCTGACTTGAGGTGGTCAAACCCCAGACAATAAACACAGATGAGGCAGGGTTCAGCCTTAGCAAAGACCTCCCCACACTCAGTGCAGTGTTTTAACCCAGTGGGACCGGTTTTCTTCTTGGGTTTCTCAGACATGGCCAACCTAACAATTTACCCTATTGCAGCTTTCAAGCCAGGTAAACAATAAGTGATCGGTTACAAACCGTGTCACAGGCTTTTTAAAAGAACCGCCAAAAAAACTCGTTTCTTTTGAAATCGATCGGTACCGGACCACCACTCTAATCCCAGAGGTAAAATTAAACAGAATGGGTCGGTTCCAAATCGGACTGACCGGAAAGAAACCGAAGAGAAGAACAATTTCCAACTTTTTCACAGAATAAAACACAGTCACTACCTATCTACACACTACCTGTACCGTAGACAGAGGCTGAAATCCGAAAATAACAAAAATTTATACGGTTTAAACCGAACGCTTTACTTTTACTGAACTGAGCAGAGGAAATCTCCGGAGTGACTTCACTGTTAGGCGGAGTAAAGAATCTGACGGTTACACTGAGAAGTACCACAGACAGAGGTTTGAAAACCGAGCTCGAGCTCAACATTCTATGCTCCTGCATAGAGTTAACTCTTTCCTCTCCAGGGCAGTTCAAGTGCTG
This sequence comes from Neoceratodus forsteri, assembly GCA_016271365.2. Taxonomy (NCBI): domain Eukaryota; kingdom Metazoa; phylum Chordata; order Ceratodontiformes; family Ceratodontidae; genus Neoceratodus; species Neoceratodus forsteri. The sequence goes on along the minus strand of CM057450.1, from coordinate 1,335,565,656 downwards.
GGGCTAACTGCATTAGGTCTGAATACAGCAAGACTTCATGTTGTTTGAAACCCTCCGTTCCCTTCAATTCCTTCCCCACCAGCCTTCTCATCCTGTCAAAATCTGCTCTCTCGAAGTCCAGGACTGTTGTCATTGTGCGTCTTATCTCCCTCCCCGCTCTAACCCTAAACTGAACCGTCTTGTGTTCGCTGTTGCCTAGTGCCTCTCCCACCTCCACCTCCTCCACATTCTCCCCATTTGTTAGGACCACATCTAGTGGGTTGTTCCCCCTTGTTGGGTCCTTGACCAATTGCTGCAGGAATACACCCTGCAGCATCTCCAGAAATTCTCTGCTCCTTGCTGATGCGGCTTCCGGGATGGACCAATCCATGTCCAGGAGATATAGGTCACCTACCAGTAGTGTTTCTCCTTTGAGGGCCATTCTTTCTATAGCTTGTGCCAGTTGCCTGTCCTCTTCCTCACCTTGCAAAGGTGGTCTGCATACTACCCCTAGTCTTAGGGATTCCCCTGTCCCTCTGATGAGCATGACCCATAGGAGTTCAGTCGCCCCCACCCCCTCCTGCCCCACCATAGCCCTGATATAATCTCTAACATATACAGCCACCTCCTCCCTTCCTGTCCCCCCCCCGTCCTTCCTAAACAGTCTATACCCAGGGATTGTTGTCTCCCATGTGTGATATTCTGTCCACCATGTCTGTGTGACTCAATTAAGTCTAGTCCCTCGTCCTGTATGATGGCCTCTAATTCCACCATCTTGTTAGCTAGGCTCCTACAGTTTGCTACAGGCCCCCTCCAATAAGGTCCCTCCCCAGCCCCCTTCCCAGAGGTATGTCAGACCTCAATGTGTTGCCCTTATCCTGGAGGGGAGGCCCACAGTCTTTCATTTTATTTGCTGTACAGAGAGTCTTTAATCCTGACCCCCCCTCCGCTTAGTTTAAATTATATGACTCTTCAATGTACTCCCCTAATCTACAGTTCAGTACAGCTGCATGCTCCCTGTTTAGGTGCAGCCTGTCTGGGGCGAAGAGGCTCTCATCCTCCCACGTGGTCCCCCAGCCCCCTACTAGCCCATACCCCATCTGACCACATCATCTGGCTAACCACTCATTAAACTCTTTGATCCTTAGTTTCCTATCTGTGCTAGCTCTCAGCACTGGTAATACCTCCAAAAAGGCTATGGATCTGAAGCACAGGCTGCCGCAAAACCTTGCAAGTGTCTTAAACCTGAACTTCCAACAGACTGTTTCCTGCCAAGTCAATTGTCCCCAGGTGGAAAAGCAAATGTGATTTTTGGTCCTGTTGCTAACCCCATGAGGGGATATGGTGTATCACTGCCAAAGTTGTCATTCCCGGCAAGCATTCCACCCAGACTGGACTATTTTTAACCCCTACTTGATACCCTTGATGATAGAGTCCTCTATAATCAAAACTTTACCCATGTCTCCCCCCTGCTTGCTCTGCATTACAGAATCTCTTCTCTGAGTTGCTGGTCTCCTTTTTACTTCATTTAACCTACCTGACTTTTCCCCATATCCCCCAGCTCTAATTTCCTTGGCTGCTCCTCCCTCTCTCTCCCTATTGGTGGGTGTTTTCATCGATCTTGCGCGTGCCCCTTCGCCTTTTACTGTTTTCCTCCCATTATTCCCCTTTTTTATCACCTCCCTATTATCACATGCCCTTGAAGGGCATGTAGTCTCTTTAGTCTCTGTCACGGTATGTTCTCCATGGCCAGTGCCACCTTATGTCCTCTGCTTTCCCAATTGCGTGAAAACCCCCTGCAGACCTTAGTTGGCCAGGTATGAAGGATTTAGCAGTGGCAATCAAATCTGATACCCTTTTCTGAGAGAGGAAAGCTTTCCCCTGCAAGGTACCCAGCTCTGTGCCTATGGAGTCCAATACTTAAACAGGTTCTGTTTGGGACTTCTGCAGGTTTATTGGAACTCCCAGGCTTTCCAGGATGCATTTCATCTTCTGGATGGAGCACCATGCATCTTGTTCTATTTTCCCTGTGACTAGCCAGTCATCCAGGTAGGGTAAAACCACCACACCTTGCCTTCTGAGGTGTGCTGCCACCACAGCTAATCACTTTCTGAAGACCCTTAGTGCTGAGGTGAGTCCAAAGGGGAGGGCTACAAACTGGTACTGGCAGTTTCTGTGGGTAAGTCTGACTGGAATGGAAAATAGGCATCTTTCAGATCCGGTAGCTCCAGCCAATCCCCTGTCTGTAGGGATGGTATTAATATGCCCATTGTAACCATCTTTTTTTAAATTTTTTTTGTTGTCTATTTATGCTCCTCTGGTCAGCCACTCCCATCCAACCGACCCCCCCCCAGCCCCGTCACCCAGAATAGCCAGCGCTTACCTTGTACCTGGCCTGGGAGTGGAGCCTGCAGGGAGTCAGTCATCATCCTGCTGCTGCCGGCATTTTTGACCTCTGGTGTTCGCTCAGGGGCCCCAGGAGTAGGAGCATATGCACGTGGAGGCGCGCATGCGCCTACAGCCCCAGTTACTACCCCTTTCCCTCACCCCAAGGCCTAGTGCCCAGCCCCCTCTGAGCCCGTGCCACCCCTAGCCTCCACTAGGGGATGCCATTGACCGAGGGATGCCGCATCCCCTCCCAGAGAGGAGACCCTGCCTACCGGCAGCTCTACCCAGCTTGGCCCCCCCGCTGCCGACCTCCAATGACCTGGGCTTGTTCCTGAACCCAGGTTGTCAGCATGCCACGAGATAAGGTGTCCAGCGCCTCAGCCCTCAGTGCCACCGGGCTGGCTTCATTGTAACCATCTTGAATCTTTCCTTTTTGATATGTTTGTTCAGATACCTTAGATGTAAAATGGGTTATTACTCCCCATTTTTCTTGTGGGTCAGGAAGCATCTTGAGAACAGGCCCTTGCCCCACTCTGAGATAAGGACCTTTTCCACTGCTTTTGTCTGCAGCAGTTGTTTGCTTCCAATTTCAGCAGAAATCTTTCTTTAGGTGAATGGTCTGGAAAGTTTTTTGGTTTCTGCAATTTTGGAAACCTCATGAACTGCAGAGACAGAGGACAGTCCCTAGTCCACTACCTTCAGGACCCACGTGTCTGCTATAATTTGTACCCATTCCTGGAAAACATGAGTCAGCCTCCCCCCCCCACTGGCAATGATTAGGCAACCTGGGCAGAATTGTCAGAGGGTTGTTTTGGCTGTGGCTTGCAGCAGCACACCTGGAGCCCTTCCTGCCTATGCCTCTGTCATAACCTCTTTGGAGCTGGTACTCTTAGTGTGCATAGGGTCTAGAATAGTAGCCCTTGACCCTTCCTTCCCTACTGTAAGCCTATAGTAAGTGGAGACCTTTGCTTTATCGGTTTTATTTTTGTAAGTGGTCTTGTGCTCATTACACTTTTTTTCATGTATGCCTCTGTTTTGCCACCAAAAAGTGAATTTCCTTCGAAGGAAAAATCCATGACCTTAGTCTGGGTGTCCTGGCAAAGGATGGTTGTCCTCAGGGCCAGATTAACCATAGGGCAGAAGGGGCAGTTGCTCTGGGCCCCCTAGTCTGAGGGGCCACCTGGTTTCTTTTTTTTTTTATTCTTCCCTGACCCCTGTACTTTCCCACTATGTGACTAAACCTTGGGGGGAGGGGGAGTCAATCATCCATGGTCACCGGCGACCATTTGCCCCACCAGTGCCACCACCATTCAAACAGCTCGCTGTTTCATCTGTATTTTTGTTTCCCCACGGACGTTCTCTGCAGGTGAAGCACAACATGCCTAGTAACCAATTAAATGGCTCCAATGTGATCCATTGATGATTTGCACCCCTGCCCACCCGGACCTGAACTTTTCTGACCCCCCCCCCAGCCTTCAGGTCCGTGCGTCATGCACCATGCATGGTGGTCCCGTCATGTCACGTGAAGTAACAGTCCCACCTGGATGATAGAAAATGGCGCCATGTGCCACCAGACTCATTCCCTCTCAAGTAAGCCGACGAATCCTGTCGTCGATAGAGAGAGAGAGACCATCTGCATCGCTTGCACCTGCGGCCTGCTACTAGGCCCACTGTCTGGCCATCAACTCAGTCTAGTTGGGTCTCGACTCTTGAGCGGAAAATCTTTAAACAAACAAAATGCAAACAGCAGCAGATCCACTGCCAGCAGCTGAATTTCAGTCAGCTAAGGCAGTGACACAGAACGTGGGAGGCCCACCGCCTTGTGTTGGAGTCGGAGAGACTGAGAGAGGTTGTCGAGTAGGAGCCACCAGCAAGGAGTGTGAGCAGTCAGCAGAGCAGACCGCACCTAAATCAAATCCAACGTGTGTCCAGACACCACCACCAGTGCCTATTTGCCTTCTTCTTGACTTTATCAGGTAAAAAAAAAATAATTAATATTGCACCTGGTGAACAGTTGACCTTCTTTACTAAAGAAGGGAAATAGATCATTTTAGAGGGCAAGACTAGAGTCTTAAGAGTGTGTCTGAGTCTGACCATGGAGCCTATCACATGAAAGAGTAATAATAGTAAAGCCCATATTGCGAGGGGGGTGCTATGTGATCAAGTGGGAGTCACCTTGCTTTTGGGGCTGCTGTGTGCCAGATATGCCCAGTCACTGGCACATGCATGTGCACAGGGCATATAAACTCAAGAACACGGTTTCCCACCTCTCATGCTGCCTAGCAAGGCAGTAGCCACTTATCCTAATCTCATCTAATATTTCTCTCCAGCCTCGTTTTCATTACCTGTGTAAATTCTTCTTTAAACTAAAACAGCCACTACTCAGCACTTTGAGCAATTTGACAGAAAATGCAGATGTGTGCTGAACTACTGAACCTGTATTCCACTTTGGCCCATCCCACTTTAAATTTCTTGTTTGATAATGTATTCATCCATCAGTGTAATGGGAAAAACAAATATGTCATTGATGTGCTGAAAATGTAAATGTAATTAACTACTGTATATGTGTATACATAGAAGCAGACACCAGTGCATACAGTAGCAGCCATAGACATGGTCAGATATTTCCTGAAATATCTGTGATATCTCTGGAGAAATTTCCTAGTAACTCATTTCTTAAATATTTTCCTTCCCCCTGTTCACTCGTACTGCCTTCATCTGTGGCTGTAACCTCCAAATCACTTCCTTTCATTCTCTTCCACTTATCCACCCATAAATCTACAGATCTGCGACCCCCACCCCAGGTTCAAGACTTTGGGGTCAGGATTGTCCACCACACACTCACAGGGCAGGCTACTATCTGTTCGGGCTATGGCAGTGAGATGTTGGTCTGGAGCAGCCAGTAGTGAATGGCTGTGCTTGGGTGCTGACACTCACTGTGAATGTACTCCTGCCATCCAGCTTCAAACAATAACCTTCTATTTCCACCTCAAGAATGAAATTCAGAGTAGCTGGGAACCCCTCCAAATTCATTTTAAGGCATTGAAAATTGTTCGGCTTTCGGGGGCCTAGGCAGCCCCCAAACCCCCTACCTGTTAGTTAAGTCACAGGGGGCCCCACAATTCAAAATCACCCAGGACACCACAACTTGTTAATCCAGCCCTGGTTGTCCTTAAACAGGAGAATCTCCTCAATGACACTGCATGAGCTAGGACCCTAGAAGCAGAGTCATTAGTGTCTACAGTCATGTGTAACTGGTATTTAGTGGCATCCAGGGTTGACTTTGCTGTGGTAGCCAGGCCCTGAACCCCCCCTTACCTTCCACCTTATCAGTTATTGCCAGCAGTATATTCTACAGTGCTTTCTGGTACTGAGCTGTATATGCCAAATAAGCTGTCTGTCTAAGAAGTAGAGAAGCTGTTGTATATACTTTTTTGGCCATCATATCCAGTTTTCTGGAATCCTTTTCAGATGGCTGCCCAGAGAAGGGGACCTTATCCCTCTTGCAAGCAACTGCTTTGACTACCCCTTCATGATCAGGATGGGCATACAGCTATTCCATCCCGTTTGTCAACCTGATACTTCTTTTTAATCTTTTTGTCTATGTCTACTGCTGAAGTAGGTGCAGACATGATTTTTGAGGTGTTTTTTTGGAGCAGTTTGTATATGGGGACTAGCAGTCTTCTTGTAGGAGCTAGCCTCTTCATATCCATAAATTAGTCTTCCTCTTCATCCTCCTCTGTTTCCTGTGAGGGGATGCTGAGGTTGCTCACCTTTTGCCTAATGAAAGAGGAGTATGATGTATAATCCTCTGTAGGCATTGGTAAGTAGCCAAACTCCTGTTCGGGTTCAATTGGTTCATCTTCTGCCTCTTAATACATGTCCTCCTTCTCCACAGGCAGGTGTGCTGGAGCATGAATGTGTGTGTGTGGGGGGGGCGGCGGGGGGAGGGGACAGGCATATTCATGAAATTTCCCATTGTCTGGAAGCCCTGGCAAAAATTTCATACTTTTGTACGTCCTCTGTTGAGGGCATTTGTCTTGGGGCCAATGCCTGCTCCTTTCTTTTTCAGGAAGAAGAGGAGTGGCAAGATTTTCTTTTTGTGTTTTTTTTTCTTGGTAGACACCATTTCCAGTCTGTTCTGAGGCTCTTTTACTTGTATTTTTGCCATCACTGGACTTAGGGTTCCCCCTTTTGGATACCCCGGTATCTTTACTCTCTAAACTATGCTTCTCTCATGGCTGAGCAGCTTTATCTTCTTTCTCTGTCCCCTTTGACAGGGACTGCTGCTGTGTATCAGGAGATGGATCTCTGATGCATGCTTTCCACCATCATTAGGAACTCCCTCAGAGCCTTTACTGGGTTTTGGTGACATAGAGGCAGACTGAGAAAGCATACATTCTTCTCTTTTATCCCTTTTCCTTTGGGGTTTAGGGCAAAACATTTTACAGAGTTCGCAATTGATAAAATTGTGATCTGAACCCAGGCATCTTAAACAGAGCTGCTGGCAGTCTGCCTTTGCCAGGAGCTGAAAACAATGTGTACATTGTTTTGCTCCTTTTCCCTGCAGCTGCCCCCATTGGCACTGTACCGGCCTCCCAGCCCCATTCGCACCTTCTCTGCCTCCTACCCTGGTCCTCCATCACCTTAGACTTCCCCCTTCAAGGTGGGATGAGGAGAATTAGCCAGGCTTCACTCAAACAACTCGGGTACTGGAGGTAGGTGGACAGTCTGTGTGCTGAGGCTCAGAAGAACCAGCATTTTCTCACCCTATATGCTGTGGTGTTTTTCATTGCTTCTTGTGTTCCTTTCTGCAGAAAGCCTTTGGGTCAAGCTCAGTGTGTAGTGATGTTCCTTTGAGCTGAGTAGTGGCTCCTTTCTCCCTTTCTCGCTCCTCACCTGCATCTCCACCTGTTATCAGCCAGGTGGCAGTTGCATGGCGGGAGAGGCAGCCCTCCACTGAGAAGGTAAGCACCTACTGGGATGCTCAACCTCCACCCCCGATTCCGGGTCGCCGGCATCACGAGCGGAAGTTCTACTGCTGCACTGAACTGATGGACCAATTTGTAAATTTTTTTAAAAAAACCTAGGGGTCCTGTTTTCTTTTTCTTAGGTCTAGGAGTCATGCCAAACACTGAAGACCTGTTAAAAAACACTGTCGAGACCCAGAAATAGTCAAATGCCTTCCCAGAACTTGAGAAAAAGAATAGACATTCTGAGAAAAAAAAATTCTAGAAATGTTGTTCCCTTTACCAGGAACTGCGAGTAATATCACAAAAAATGATTTGGAGCAATAAATATAGCTCTTCTTTAAATAAATTATTTTAAAAAAAGGCCAGCTTTTGAACTATTAGGGCTAGAAACTTTTTTTTTTAAAGAGAACATGGAGTTCGATCAATGTAGTTACACTAGGTCAACACCCTTTAAGCATATTAATATACTGAAAATGCAGTTCTACAATATCGATGTATAAAACTGAAGTTTACTATATTGATATGTATTTCTATGTATGGATTCATTGGAAATTTGTCAGCATTGTTTAACTACATTGACCTGACTCCAAACTTTCATTACAAAAAAACAAGTTTCTAGCCCTAACAGTTCAAAAGTTAGCCCTTTTTAAAGAAATTATGTTTAGAAAAAGCTAACTTTCCCGGTCACTAGGGAAGAAACCTATTTTTTTGTAATGAATGCTTTGATCCTACTGTATCACTGCAAGCAACCATTTTCACTTTCAGTACATTGATGTACTGGGACTGAATTCACAGAAAAACATTTGTTTTTAACAAAAAATATATATTTATCATTTTGTGGGCTTTCTTTTGTTCATATACAAGCGCAACAAATAATGGGTTTGATTTTTTTCTTATAAAAATGTGTTTCAAAAGTGCCCTAAAAAATTCTTCATTTTCCCAGGCAAGCCCCCACATTTTCCTATTGTACTCACTCCTGTTTTAATCGTGTACTCTATTTCACTTTACTGTAACTGTGAACTGTGTTAATGCTATGTAATTGCATTTAACTGTGTGCGCTGTCTGTGTTATGTACTGTAGTTGCCTCCCCTGTTTCCTTACCCGGGGTTACACCTGGAAATGAGTGTTACTTTCCTGGTCACCAGTTTTCAAATACATAAATAAATAAAAAAATGTGTATCATACCATCACATACAATAGTTTAAGAAAAGGAATGAAGTATACCCAGGTATACTTAATAAGGCTATAATTCTATCAAGGGTTTTGGATGACATTTATGAATCTCAAGAGTGATGCTGAAGTGGTTTATATTTGGCATCAGAACCCCAAAATAGAATTATGCTCTTATTTATGCATATATGTCTGGGTACCCTTTATTTGTTATGATATATAATAGTTAGCAACAGTGGCCTGGGTTGGAGGGAGTGAACCAATGAGGAAATAAATTTTCTCAGGCATGAGGAGACTGGACTAACTAAATTGACTTCTTATTCCTGCTTGGATGGTTTTTGCTTGTATGTATAATTTTCATCTATCCCTGGGTAGAAACCTGTTTATTACTGTCTTGTTTTGATTGTATGCTACTTGGGACTGTTTGGAACCCTGTATTTTGTACTCTCCCCAGTCGTGCCTGAAAATAGGCAGGGCTATTGCCTAATGTACTTACCCCCTTCATCAAACCCTAATAAATAAATAAATAAATCTAACTGAGCAGGATTTACTCTTGAAAAAAAGAATAAACGGATTTGAGTCAGCTGAGCTATCTATAGCGGCAGTTTACCAAGGAAAACATGATGTAAGAGAAAAGTATTTCACTGCCTTAGAGCCTGATCCACCAAAGCCTTGCACTTGTTTCACTACCAACATAGGGGGGGATATGAGCTGGAGGCCTGGAGAACTATGCATGCTCCCTTACAGGGGGAGCCTGACTGACAGTTGGAGCTAATTAACTGCTTGGCCCTAACCCACAATTACAATAGTAATCCCAGCATTAAAACAAATGCTCGCCAGTAGTTATAACAACATTAATGTTACCCTATATCATATGACATGATTACAAAATAATTACCTTGCAACCTGTGGTGTTACAGTAGGTTCTGTAGAGGTGTGAATGCTGGTCGCATGTCTTGAACCCTAACTTACTTTGAATTTCATTTCTAGCTCGATGTCCCCACTGTTATATATCATTTTGATGTTATTTTAATGCAGTTTTAAGCTAGAATTCATTTAAAAAAATGCCGCCAGGAAAAATATTTCAACCCTTAGGCTGCCAACAGAATTAGAACGTATAGAATATGTGGACTAATGGATCAGTCAACGGCACAGCAAGGGTTAAAAATATATATCTCCAAGAATTTACCTGTGAGTGTGTCTGTATGGTTTGGTGCTGGTGTTGAGCGGGGACATGCAGACTTACAAAAAGCAACAACCTGTTCATGTGTTACAGCATCAATACTTTTTTATATGATAAAAATAAAGAAGTCACGTTTACGTCTGAAAAACATGCTTTTTTGCCATAATAAACAGCCAATAATTTGAACATTTACTTAGGGTCCGGGAGTGAGTTCCAAACGGAGTCAGTTATGTCCGTAAATTAATTATTTGTAGGCGTTCCGTGATGGAATACCGGCAATTTTATTATAATGTATAATCTATTTTTGTTAATGCGTTATTTTAATTATATGATTAGGTGATTAGTTAACGGAATTAAGGCAGCCTGAGCATCTTGCTAGCTATGATATATTTTAATTGACCCAAGTTAGGCATTCTTAAATGCACAGTCAAATATTGAAAGAACTGATGTCCATAACCATTTTTTTTGTCCCGGAAAAGCCGACTCTTTTCATAGAATCATGGAATCATAGAATGTGACGGCATAAAAGGACATCACGGTCCATCTAGTCTGCCCCTTACCTCACTTTTGTTTTGATAACTTTTATTGGACAAAATATATATTGTTTACTATAGCGCCAAATAGTGGTCCGAACAAGAATATCCAAATGTAAATTGACATGATAACGGTGGCCGCGGACTGATATTTCAGTCCAGAATTTTCTATGAGTTCTAATTCTGCCGGTAGCCTAAGGGTTAAGTAGGTGTTTATTTAAAAATAGCAATAGATATCCAAATGAATTATATCGGCACACAAAACAGTATTTAGTGAAGGACGTTATAATCGTATATTTTGAAAGAGTATACTATTATTAAATGGGGGTCCATAAGTAAGTTTGGCAAAAAGCATTTAGTGCATGTTTAATGGCATATATGCTCGTTTTAAAGGTGAAACCCACTAAGTCCTTCCAGCCTGGAGTATAAAAAAACAAACAAAACACCACATAACCACAATACAGTTAAAGTATTACTAGTGTCACATACCATACACAACCGGCTAACAAGCAGGTCTAGTACATAATGATTCTTGAGCACAACTTGAAGGAATCTTCAAATCTTCAAAACGAAAAATGACATATATAGTTACTTTTCTCTCGTCAGTCTAATTCCAAGAGATACACTGGACTCCAAACTCCATTCTCGTGGTCAAGTCGTCCAGTCCCCTTCCCCCAGCTGTTCTAATTTTCGAGGTTTATGTTTGCTACCATTTCTGTTAATGTGCTGTCTGTCCCCTTCCTGCGCTGCAACGTTGTGGGCAGCAGACATGCTGGGTCGGAGCACATAGAAGGATCGTGTCAAATTTTTAAGTATAAGAAATAATAACATGTATGCACGCTAAGGTAACAGCTTTGGATTTAAACCGCCGGTGCGCAACAAAATCCCTGCAGACAGATAGACAGACAGACAGATAGACACGATGGACAGATACAGTAGACAGATAAACACATTCGTAAGGACAAACTCAGTTTTCGTTTGATGAAATGGGTACAAGTTGTTTTATTTTAAAAAAAGACAATAACCTGTAGACTGTTCTTTTTGGAGCTCCACTGACCCTGCACATTTAAACAAACAAGCGTGTTTATTATTATTAGTTTTAATTTCTGCCAGTCACTCTGAAGTCGGCAACATCTGATAAGTGTATGTGAGAGTGGCAGATAAGAGGACACATTGTATCCCTTACGAGGTCATAAAAAATTGAAGTTTTACGCTATACAGTTAATCAGATAAAAGGTGTGCGAAAATGTATAAAATCACCGATGATAACTATATATATATATATATAAGAAAATACAAAATCACACATGCCCCCACAGTGGACCCATTCTGCAACTGCTAACAATAGTCTACGGCCTCGATGTACTTTTATCGAAGTTGTTTTGCACTTTCATTGCACATCTTTACAAAAGTGCTCTACACTTTTCAGATTTTTTTTCCAGAAAAAAAAACACATGTAAATCTGAGGATATAGAGCAGCTTGTCCTCTCTGGACCATGTCGTATGCAATATAAAGCTGTATTACTGTGTCAGTATTACAAAAGGAACACTTTCACTGTCAATTACCACTTAGCTGTCTTATTTGATGAATTATGTTATCACATCGGAGCACAACATGACAGAATAGTCCATTAAATCAAATGACAAGTAGTTCAGATGCTGATCAGTTTGGAAACAATGATACTGTATACTATTGTCAATAAACTGTAATATTGCTTCTCATAAAAGGAAAGAACGTTTTAATTGGCAATTAATGGTAGTTACATTCCTCTAAAAAGCCTACCAGCGCAATCAAGAATCTGCCATCTTGCGCATCAAATGTTTGAAGAGCATCTAGGAATTTTGTTTTTGGCATTGTTTACATTTGGGTGCAGTGTTCTTATCACCATATACTATTTGCAGCCTTATCTGCTCACCTGCAGTTGAAGTTACATTATCGGCAGGGTACCCCTCACCAAGGAAGTCTCCTTCCCCTTTACGTTTGCTGCTGCCTCTGGAACCACTGAGCTGCTCAGCCATTCTCATAAATTTTTCTGTAAGAGGAAGCTGCTCTCGATTCCCGGTCTCGATCAGTGCCTAATCTATACAGGAAGGGGGGTTCCACTTTGGCCATTTTTCTAAGTTAGTGGCCCTTTGACATCACTACCTGACGGAGCCCAGGAGTGCTTTCCTGACCAATCCCGGGGCTGGCAGGCTGCTTACTATACATGAGGTTTTGTGGAGGGCTCCTTAGGTACAGGCCTTCCAAGGAGCTGAAACACATAATGTATGCCAGGGATGTAGAGCCCTCAAGAAAGGTGTGTGTGTGTGTGGGGGGAGGCACCTGTTACACCAGTTAATTCAGTAGTCCTGAACAAATGCGGACAACCTGTCTAGCGAAAACATTCCCGTTTCCAAACAAACAAAAAAAAGTTAAACATTAATTGAAGACTATGAAAGCAAAACTATTTCAAAGTTGTTGTTATGGCATAAAATGCATTAAAATAAATAATACTGTAGGTAAGATTCCCCTGCTTACAGCACGCCATTTTTAAGGACTAATTCCAGGAATGCACTGCACTGTACCTCCATATGCTACCGCCTTATTTATATATATGAAATATTGTGATACATTAATAGTGTGCAGCAAATCAACAGGCGATAGGAGAGCTAAGCGAGCCTCACTGCTTGCAACAGTTTTGGAGAACACAACATGCACTACGCTATAAGGTTGCCTTACATTGTGTATTTGTTTTAACTGTCTGACTACCTATCTAGTCATTGTGAAAAAACTACAATGCGTAGGGCTACAAAGCCACTAAAGGAGGCAAATGTGACACTAGTTTTTTTTTTCAATCTAATGCTCACCATCCTCTACCCTTCTTATCCAAAGCTAAGCTACTGGGCTGTACCCCATGGGTGTGCTGCTTCAAGCTTCAGGTCCCGAACCATGCCCCACAAGTCTACTGCTTTTTTTTTGGGGCGCAAGATCAGTCCTAACTTTTTTTTGCGCAGGGCTCTGCGCAAAGCAGAAGATCGGTCATAACTTCCTTTGGGTAAGAGATCAGTCAGTTATAACTTTCTCTATGTGGGGAAATGAAGAAACTGCACTGGAGAAATAACACCAGAAGTTCATTGTAATAAAAAAGTTTAGGCAAATTTATTTGCCCAGACTGTTAGCAGTCTGCTTTAGGGCTTAGGCGGTCCTCCAACTAATTTTCCTGCTTTCAGTCTGGACAAATAGACGTGCCTAAACGTTTGCATTACAACAGACTGGTGTGATTTCTTGAGAGCAGTTTCTTCCTTTCCCTTTCTGTGCCTATTAGGCTGCCCACTCCCAACTGCCCCCCCCAGGTGCCTTGCACCCCCTTGCTTCCTAACTTTCTCTGCAGGGTCCCAGCAGACCCATGGGATATGGTCCCAAGATGGTGGGGTTTGGGGAAGGGGGAGCAATAGGGCTGAAAAAACCTAATATGCCACATTGCCCTCCATTTATGTCTTCCTAACCATAACCTAATATATGCATTACTGTCCCATAGTTTTTTTCCCTTTGTTTCTTTTTTTTGCAATGAATTTCCTTACTTGTTTTAGAAACTTAAAGTTTGCTTTGCACAGTACCCACCAGGTAACTTTAAAATTTTGTTTATGTATGAGTTTAATTGCAATGCAAAATGCACATGTTTTTGTTCTGGTCATGTTTGCAAATCACAACTGATCTTCATGTTTGCATTTTAAACATTTTATTAGTGTAGAACTTATTTAAATTTTCACAAAAGTTTTAATAATTCCCCAAATAACTCATGAACGGTAGGAAAAATTACATATTTTTTTACTTTTGGTCATGTTCTCACCCATTTTTTATCTTGGTGGGGATTTTTTTTGTCATGTCTTACCAAGCGTAGGTGCTGTCTGTTATGCACCCATTGCGTTTGTAGAAGTCCATCTTGAGGGTTTTTGGAGGCAATCTGGAAAATGTTGTTAATTAAAATATTAACTGTAATTATTTTTTTAAAGGCAGGTCTGACTTCTCCTGAGACTGTCTTCTGACAAACCACACAACTGTCACTCTTTAGAAATAAATATTTTTTATGTTTTTAGCTTTTACAATTTGTGTTTATGTTCAACTTTACATTGAACAAAAGCATTGCATTTTTCAACTCTTTTTCAAAAGATGTGTATTAATTTTTCAGGATTGGGCTGGGGAAAAGAGGATGGGGGGACTTCCTGGACAGTGAGTTGGGGAACGTTTTTTGTTGAAAGTGTGGGGGTTGTTACTGGTAGCAGGGTTGGGCACCTGTCTGCTGGTCGTGACAGTGATGAGGTACCAGTGGCAGGGCTGGGTCTCAGTCTGCCAGTTGTGACAGTGAGTGGGGTAGGATTGTTAGCAGTGGGGTCAGGCATCCATCCACTGGTTGTTACAGTGATAAGGGAGTGGGGGTACTGTTGATAGATTGGGCACCCCTCCAATTGTTATTGAAATGACTGCAGTGAGAGGGCAGCAGCAAGCATGGAAAAAAATGAGTTCTTTTTTTATTTGTATTTATTCATGATCAAGTTGGAGGTCAATCATGAATTAAAAAAAGGCCTCCTGTTTTTTCGGTTCACCCATGCTAGTGTGTGGGAGATATGGGCGACGTACATTAGGGCACAAGCAAAATGTTGGCCATCACAATGGTGGGTTGACATTGCACCACCAGCAACCTACAGTGCACAAGGACCATCCATCAGAAAACATACTTTTTGCATGGGAAGGGGCTTTGCTCCCCACACTCCCTTAGACTAACTATAATCAGCTCCAGGGTGGGCATGCAGTGAAGGGCAGGAGAACAGTATGGATGCTAAAAATGGTCTGCATGCAGGAGACTGAAATTAAGAATGCCCCTGTCACTCATGACCTTGTTTCAGCACCCACATGATGGCACACTAATCATGGCACCCTAACAACAGAACACCTGATCATGGCACCCTAACAATGGCACACCGTATCATGGTGGCCTAACAAGGGCACACCATTTTTTTCATATCTTTTCTCCAATTGTTTTTCAGTCATGCACATTCCTTCTCCACTGAGTAAAAACACTCAAAGTGCTAGGGATTCTGGCATGCTAGCTGGAGCCTTGCCTTGCTAAATAAATGTTTACATTTTCCTTACATCTGTACCTGTTGCACTCTTTATTGTTTGTACAACCTTCTCCCTCTTTCTCCTCTTCAAAGCCACTCCACTACTGCAACAAACCCATCTTTTTCCCCTGCACCTTATCTTCTTGATGTCTTCAGGTACATGGTATTGTGTGCCCCATCCCTTCTCTGTGTGCCCATGAGGTTGAGGGGGGACTGCAGCAACAGAGTCCTGGCAGGCCTGGTAGTGGTTCAAATGGATAGGTCCTCAATCTTCAGGACACACAGCTGAATGTGCCCCTCATCCAAAATCTGCCCAGATTCATAGGCAATGGATGTTTCTCGGATGCAGAAGAAAAGAATATTCCAGGAAGCCCACTACCCTACAATAAATATAAATACAAGAGTATACAGTAATCAGAGGAGTCCACATCTGGTGCAGCATAGAAATCCAGTTTAGAAACAAGGAAGGCCCAACTCCTTAAATTTGATTTAGGTTTGTTATTTTTTTTCACTTCCACCACAAAATGCCAACATTTTATGGCAAGCTGCTACTCCCTCGGGGAGACAGTAAAATGCCCCATTACATGGTGGGAGTAGTAGGATTACAGCCATGTGGCAGGCTGACATATGACCTCTGCAACCCCCGTCCCCATAGAACTGATCTTTAGGGGGCACAGCTGTGCATGCCAGCATTCTACAACCCCCATGTCCATTGGCTGTTGCCAGGATGCTACGTTACATGGAGGGAGCAATAGGATGACAGCAATGTAGCAGACTGATATATCTAGAACCCACCCCATCAAAAAAAAACACTAGAACTGATCTACAGGGGGCACATCTGTGTGTGCCTCTCAGCCTCCAAACTTCCCCCATACAGTATGTCCACTGGCTGTTGCCTCCAATGCTCCAATACATGGAGAACAGCAGAATATCAACCATGTTCTGACCAGGTGCAAGGAGGGGCAGAGTAAGCAACCAGGCAATAGACATTCAGTGTGACTCATATGGGGGGGGTAGAACTTGTGTAACAGCATCTATTGTCATTGGATGCTCTTACCCTACTCACGCCCCTCCCAGACATGCCACTGAATGTTTAGCACCTAGCTGATTGATCTGCTCCTCCTCACACCTGGCCTGCCACAGGGTTTATATCCTGCTGCTCACCCAATGTAACAGGGAAATGGGAATGCAGCCAGTGGACTTATAGGGGAGTTTGGAGGATGGGGGCATGCACAGCTGGGCCCCCTGAAGTTTGGTTCTATTTTTTTTTGGGGGGGGGGAGTTTACAGAAAGGGCATTTTGTTTAATAAAAAAAAATTGGGCACAAATTGGATCAGTTTGGCTTCAACCTAATTCTAGCCTGACAGATCAGATCAGCCAATACTCAACCAGTCCAAATGTGTGACCCCACTCACTACACACCCCAAGCTGGCATTAACAAAACTTTGGGACTGTCCAAGTGCATGTGCAGTTTATTATTTTTGGGACTTAGTTTTATTATGGGGGAGGGGGGTTTCAGACACCCCTAACTTTATTTATTTTTTTCAAATTTGAGGGCCAAGGCACTTATCACCCTCCTTATGACCACACAATTTCTAGGTCTAAATATGGTCCCAAAATACATTTTTGTGACACCAAATTCAACCTTCTTGGGGGTAAGAAACTAAGTCCTTTTTCATGCTGTATTTTGGAGGATTTTTAGCCATTTTTTTCCTTTTGGTTACCGAGTGGAGGTGGATGATAAGAGCAGAGATTGGCAACTGCCCTATGTGGAGGAAGGGCTGTGCCAGTCACCCACCATGTAGTCTTTATATGTGTATGTACTGGGGTGGCTGTGGGTGGGGGAAGATGATATTGGTGCCAAAGGGTGGGTGATGGTTGGGGTTTAATTTTTCTGGAGTGAGCTGGGTGAGTGAAGAGAGTGGTGGGCCTTTCTAGACAGTGGGTGTGGGGAAAAGTTTTGTGTGGGGTGGGGGCATGGGGTAACGGCAGCAGTGTTAGTCACCAGACTGCCAGAATCTTAATGTTTTTTTTGGGGGGAGGCACTGGTGGGTGGGGGTTGGAAACCTGTGTTGGTATCAGTCCTTTTGGGGGTGGGGTACCAGCAGTTGGTTGACCTCCTGACTGCTTGTGCCACTAGTGTTGGGGGTCAGTGTTGGTGTACCAGTGGTGGGTGAAGGAAACACATGTTTTTTTTTTTTTTTTAAATGATATGGAATCGATCAGGAATGATAAAAAGGCTCTTGTTTTGGGGGCAGGGTACCAGAGGAAAGCAGGGAAGCACAAGTTATTTTTTAGTTCATG